>OV281339.1:44548393-45816628 GCA_923062675.1 Marasmarcha lunaedactyla | reverse complement strand
AACCTAACCTTACAAAAATCACTTTTAAATAAATAATTGCCTCTGCTTCATATAATTATCAAACCAGAACTCCCTGACACTTTTAAACAAGAAATAAAAATCCAACCCACTTAATAGCAAAAAAACCTACAAAGTAATACGATGTGGTGTTTGTTCGCTGTTGTAAAGGTGAAAATGTAAGTGTTATAATACGAACACCCGTATAAAGGAAAAATGCCAAATGCAAGCGTTGCTTGTATAAATGAACTAAAGAGAGTGACCAGACCAAATGTATATTTATTCAGGATATATCAGAAACACTTAAAAAATAATGTTTCCAATCCGCGTACGCGCACACCACTACCGGA
This sequence comes from Marasmarcha lunaedactyla, assembly GCA_923062675.1. NCBI lineage: Eukaryota > Metazoa > Arthropoda > Insecta > Lepidoptera > Pterophoridae > Marasmarcha > Marasmarcha lunaedactyla. The sequence continues at coordinate 45,816,281 of OV281339.1, read as the reverse complement.
CTGCCAACGATTCTACTATGTAGAACGTTCTAAACATCTAACAATAAGTATATTTTTTAGTTTAATCACAAATTCCCTATTTTCCCATTATTGAAAATACTGAGTTGAAATACTTTTTGGCATTCAACAGAATGTTGAATGCGGAAGAGACGACTTTGAATATTTCGCATGTTAACCGGGCTTTTATTAGTAGTTTGGATCATTAGAAAACCATATTTGTTCTGGTTACTCTCTATTGCCTTATTTATCATCAAACCTTAAGTTGTCAGTAGTACACCTTCAAAACCAGACCCTATGTTTAATTCTATGGCCCTAAAAGGCAGACAGCTCTCTTTAATTATTAATACACAGTTTGTTCTCAATATTGATTTATTTTCTAACCAAGCGACGAATAATTGGCATTTGCTGGTGCTAAGCTAACCGAATACAAATAATAAATCAAAGGTCTCTTGCACTGTAAAACAATTAAACTTTGAAATGATGTTGATTTCAATTCAAAACAGTAACATGCGTCTTATGTACAAGTCACCAAGTTTCAATATCTTCAATGACGTGAGTCCGACGTTTACAACTTGCGAAAATATATAATAAGCAATTATACGGGATAAAATATGATAAAAAGTTGTTTTATTTAATATACTGAATGGTGAAACATAAGGAAATATGAGTATTTTACCAATTTAGAAATCAATTATAATAATTTAATCAAAACATCAAATCCATCAATCAAAACATTTACAAAAATATACAGAACTGTGTGAAATTAAATATACAAAAAAAAATTTTCATTTCATTACAACTTCTGTCTTTACTACCTTTGTGTAACCATTTTTATTTTCGTTTTCCCCAACTATTTTCCTATTTTGGCCAATTAATTATTTTCAGAAACTTTGTAACAGTATGTTTAGGTAGCTATAGATTGAGGGCAACATCTCTGCCGCAACCCCCACCCTCGTCTAACTTTGTTACCAAGGTGAGACAAGTCCCAACTTACTAACCACCACTTTTCGTTGTAACTTCGCAACTTATTTTGAACATATTGTTTGGGGACTCGCAGGTAGAAAACTTTAAATTTGTTGATATGTAAATTTTTGTTCCGTCTCCGAAAAGTCTCAAAGTTCAGAAAATTTATATTTTATTTTGTTCCCGAAAACAGCCCCTCCTCCCGCCCGTCCTTGTTAACAGCCCAAACTTGAGGAAAAGTATGGTTTTCGAGGAACCCTTTAAATAAGGTTATTTTCAAGAAAAAGTTTCGAAATTATTACCGACTGAACTTTTTTTTAATAAAGATAATAATATGGTTGTATATTTTTGCTGCGGGAAAAAAGAAAGACCTATTAGTGTTAAATAAAAATGGTCAGTGTTTTGAAACTCCATATAATACTAATAACTCAAAAAATCGGATTTTACTAAATTTTTTTGATTTTACAAATGATTTTTCATAAATAAATTTATTAATTTATTTGTTTTGTTCACTGACATTCGATAAGATAAAATAACATACAATAACATTGATTTCTGGCATCAAAGACCGCTATTCGATCTATAGAGCTATGAAGATTTATGGCTTCTCAATCGAATTCAGTCTAATTAGATTATAATTACAATTGAAACAAACTAAGTTTTTCAATCAGATTTTCACACTGCGAAGTAAAACCTTATGGAATTGAGTTATACACTCCCTTTATAAGGCTATTTACGGATGCAAAGTGGAGAAATCGATATAGTATTATAAATCATCTACAAACCTTTCAAATAATTCAAAAAATCCAATCAGCGGACGGAATCAAACAAATATATCTATAATCACTTGTGCATGAACTCACCAAAACTGTATTAAAAGCGTTTTTTATAAAATACTATATACGTTGAAATATAATACTTTTATTTAATCTCAAAACTTGAATGTCAGACAATGGAGAATTTGAAACATTGCCGTAACTTTTCGTGGCAAACTAACAAAAAGGTGGAAGACTACTCATTATAACTTTAAAGATACTGTCAAAATTTGTTAGTTTATATTATGAAGGTTCACAATTTAAAAGATTTGAATTATTTAATTTATATTAAACATTCTTCCAAAAATACGATATTCCTTTAAAAGCGTTTCAAAACGTCCTGGCTATATGGATATTATTGAAAAGAAAACCAGCAAAGAAACAGCTCACACATATGTTTTAAAAATAAATCATAAATTGTTGCCAACTTAGAACAAGGTTGCTAAAGCATTTAAACTATTTTTACTGACATCCCTACGTCGACCTTTTAATTCATCTTACACTCTTGCATATTTGCTAGCAATATTGATTTCAACTTTAGACATGTTACTGTTTCACAAGTTTTAAAAAAAACCTGACGATTTACATGAAAAATATCCGTTCGCGCAATGTATCAGTTATGCCTAACAAGGTTGCCAGTTGACAAATTTGACTAATTCTCAATATGTTTTAGAAAATAAGGCAAAGAGAACATTACGCTGTTCAAAAAAAAAGGAGATCTAGACAATGTTGAATCACGAGGTGGAAAAATAAGCTGGTCACTTATAATAGTCTGTTTCATAAAGTCATTAACACACTCATGGATCAATGAATACGCTTTTATAAAAGGTATCCAAGTTGCTCCTCCAGACAAATTCAAAATTTAAAAATAATTATGGCATGAAATTATACATATAAAGTAGTTTCACACACCTCGCTGGCTTGCGACAAACAAGAAATAAAACATGTGTAATGTGTCTGTTTGTTCGTTAAATACTTCATCCCAATGAATATCTAAAGCGTCATTGTCAGCAAAGTAGATACGTCTTCTTAGGCTTGCGTCGGGTGACGGGTCGCTCACTTCCCTCTAATATGGTTGAGGAGGGCGATGGCTGGATCCCGCTTTAACTCGTGAGCGGGTGACGTTTTTAAACATCAAAAGTATTTTATTATTTTTTGTCTAATAAGCCACCTATTTCGAGATTCACAAATACTATTTACATAGGCCTACATGCCTGCGTGGCCTAGTTATCGGATGCTGCTATAGTATTCGTATGTATCACTTCAACGGTAATTAAACTATACTTATGCTGACGATAGCTCTCGAATCGAACTGTGAGATAAGCTACCAATGCTGCTTAATTTTGATGTATAAATTTGACGAAGGAAGGTTTTGTAAAAAGTTATCTTAAATATCATAACAATTTAGATTTGAAGTATTTTATTCATATTTTTTACAGCTGTGGTTACTGCTAACATTTCCGTAGGTTTTTTAGTATAATGTAACGATATGCCTTGGCCTAGATCTTGAGCAAATAAGCTGTCACATTGCAGTGAGCAGAGTTATTGCAACTACGCTGTCACAAGATACCTAATTGTAAAACTTGGACTTTTGTAATGTGGAATACAATATATCTATGTCAGTTCGTTTTTATTCTGATTTCTTTATATTTTTAGAGCTTGACAGTGTTAGTTAACATAGTTGATACGTCCATATTTGTGTTGTGGCGTCTTAAAACTTTAGGGTAAGGTAATTAACCTGCTTTATTTGTATATTTTTGAGTTATGGGAAACAAATATTACATATGTGAAAATGAAATGAAAATGAAAATTATTTATTTATACAATCAACATTACATTACATTAGTTTAACCCTGACTTCTGAAATAGGACTAGTCCGTGGTACAGAAGCCAGACAATGTATTTATTTATTTTATTTATTTTAGTTATATAGCTTTATAAATAATAAATTGTTTACCATAATTCAGCTGCCTAACCCTCTAATTCTAAGACGCCACAAGTAATGCGGAAATGTAAACCGAGTTTCGCTGCTCAAGTAAAAGCACATTAACGTTAATTAAACTTGAAACAAAGCGAATTACACTTAAATAAAATTTAACTAGCCACATACCCTCTTGCAGTGAGCAGAGTTATTGCACTATTAAAGTAAATAATAGACTTAAGTGGTCCATCACATCTGTTCAGATTACCTCCTCACTGGTTTGTATTACGCTAAAAGCACTACAAGAGATCTAGTGCAGTGTATACGTTAACTTGTATTATTAACTTGTTCGTATTTATCCGGAAGGTACACAAATATTATCTTAACTGAGTTGATGAGGTCGACTATTTGGTCGCCGCTGAAGAACTCTTAGATCTGAAGTCAAGGCGCATTTCAATCTGCTGATGAGGAAACTACTTGTTGAATCGAGTAATAATTTTAATGGAAATGAAATTAAACGTCATTTCCGAACGGTCGAGTAATTTTCTTTTTGAAGAAGTCGGTAAAAATATTCACACAACCGGCAGTCCTTAGAGATATTTTATTAGGACCCATTTTTATCACTGCGTGGTCGGGTGTACTGGTTGTTTCTTCCCCTTATCCGGAATACAACCACGTAATCGTGATCATTTTGGCGGGAAAATAGGAAGGACTGAAGCCGCCCAGACCAGTGCTTAAAATAAACTCTACTACAAGTAATATGGTTTATTTTCTGTGATGACTTAATATCGGGTGACGGGTCGCTCACTTCCCTCTAATATGGTTGAGGAGGGCGATGGCTGGATCCCGCGTTAACTCGTGAACGGGTGCCGTTTGAGGATGTTCGTCGTTTGGATACTTGGGGGGAGGGAGACTTGCCGAGCTAACGGATGCAGATAAGAATAACTTTGTATAGACATATAGAGACTCTGTACATTTATTTTGGAAAAAATATACCCGTGAAGTTTCTTGCCAGTTCTTATTCACGAAGGTTTTTTCGAACTGGTGGTAGAGTCATGTTTTATTTGACATCAATAAGAAGAAGTAATTGTCAATGTTGAAAAATAAATATTTCATTTCATAAGTCTTGCCTTCCATGCCAGAAGTCTCGGGTTCGAATCCTAGTAGGGCAGATATTTTATTTTATTTGCATTTTAGTCATGGATGTGTATGTACGTCCATTTAAGTTTATTTCTAATATTTATATATTCAAAAAAATATATCTATGTGTGTTTACATATTTCTTAAGTTTATTTATCCGTTACCTAGTATCCATAACACAAGTTCTTAATGATACTTAATGTAAGCTAAAATATTTATTATTATTATTACATTGTCTTCATAGCACTAAACAGCACTATTAAAGTAACAGTTCTGGTTAATTTAATATCTCTCTCAAATCATATTCAGGGCTGATTTTTCAATACTCAGATAGTTTTTATCTTAAAACTAACTTTGACACTTGACAAGACTTTTCATAGAAGTTATGTCAAGATCTCAAAATTATCCTAGTGTTAAAAGTTATCTGAGCATTGAACATCCAGCCCTGAATTTATAGTAGTACTAGAACTGTAAACACCGCCTCATATGTCTGTACACCCGCAAGCATAAGATCACATTTTTGACATCTTCATATCCAGGTTTTTAAACCATATTCGTTGCGGCTTGTATCAACTGCAGATAAGGTATTTCAATTTCGTATAGAACCACTTACAGGAATTTTCTTATTTGCATTGTCATCTTACAAAAGTGGAGTCTGTGAGCATAATATTGTCGGCAAAGCAATATTTTTACATTGCCTCTCTAAAAAATCTATTTGAAACAATATTTTAAATTCTTGTCGTAGTTTGATAAAGCAAAGTAGTTTAGATAAGATGTCATTTATGTAGTTTGAGGTACAAAAGCACAGTTTATGAATATAAATCTCCAGCTTTTGTTTAGCGCTTCCCTTGCCAAGGCAATAAAGTACGGTTTTTCCATATCGAGAGTTTATTCTGTATTTATACCTCCTTTTTTAATGTAATTTACTATCTTACATACAGTTACCTCGGCCGTTGTTTTTAATCCCTTTAAAGTATCTATCTATAAAGCCTAATAATTTAAACTAATTACATTTCACTAAAGGTACAAATAAAAAGAAATCAAAAAGAAATTTCATACTGTATATTATCAAAAAAATTTCCTAGAAAAACCACAAGTGAACAAATATCAAATCCATTTTTTTTATATACTTAAGGAGTGTCCTCCCCAAATATTATATCCCCACTCGTTCCGTTTTATCGCAGATCCTTTTTTTGCAAATAATCTAGGATCGACTATATTGTTTTAATCCAAACTCGCAGTAACTGAAATCGAATTTGTGTTATATCGGAATCCCGAACAGAAACAGACTGTATGTCTGGTTCACAAAACGAATGCAAAGGTTTTCAAGAATCACTCGTCAAGAGTTTCCCAGGCGGCTGGGGCGGTGACGGCGTGGTGGTAAACTTCAGTTGAATGAGCATCACTCCCTTTCAAATTTAAATCTGCCATGAACGTTATATTTACAATTCAAATGCCACCAGCAGAAACTTGGACACTGAAAAGGTGAAAACTCTAATAAAATATACCAAACTTAAAACCCGTTTAAGTTGCCTTTTAATGCCTTTTAAATAAAACCGAAGTAACTTGACTCGCTTACCTTGATCGCTCAGAAAGCGTCCAATGTTATTCATGATCAGTTATTCGAAGAAAAGAAAACTCTTCAGTCCTTTTCTCAGAAGCTTATCTTTTGTAAACTGTGGGTAGTGACAGTATTCAACATTTAAAATGGTTTTAGAACAAAAATAAAAATTTGTCATGGAAGTTCTTTTATATGGAAAATATTATTAAAATGATATTAATTCTATTACAGAGTTCTACAAGAACTTATCTCATTTAGTTAATTTAGTCAATTCTTATACTAAACTAACGTACACTTTTGAGTGTGAGTCCATTTAAACGTGTTGAGTGTTTGACGATAGCGTGTTGCATGGACTCAGTTATAAGTACATGGACGATAGCGTGTTGCATGGACTCAGTTATAAGTACATGGACGATAGCGTGTTGCATGGACTCAGTTATAAGTACATGGACGATAGCGTGTTGCATGGACTCCGTTATAAGTACATTGACGATAGCGTGTTGCATGGACTCAGTTATAAGTACATGGACGATAGCGTGTTGCATGGACTCCGTTATTAGTACATGGACGATAGCGTGTTGCATGGACTCCGTTATTAGTACATGGACGATAGCGTGTTGCATGGACTCAGTTATAAGTACATGGACTATAGCGTGTTGCATGGACTCCGTTATAAGTACATTGACGATAGCGTGTTGCATGGACTCAGTTATAAGTACATGGACGATAGCGTGTTGCATGGACTCCGTTATAAGTACATGGACGATAGCGTGTTGCATGGACTCCGTTATAAGTACATTGACGATAGCGTGTTGCATGGACTCCGTTATAAGTACATAGACGATAGCGCGTTGCATGGACTCCGTTATAAGTACATTGACGATAGCGTGTTGCATGGACTCAGTTATAAGTACATGGACGATAGCGTGTTGCATGGACTCCGTTATTAGTACATGGACGATAGCGTGTTGCATGGACTCCGTTATAAGTACATGGACGATAGCGTGTTGCATGGACTCCGTTATAAGTACATTGACGATAGCGTGTTGCATGGACTCCGTTATAAGTACATTGACGATAGCGTGTTGCATGGACTCCGTTATAAGTACATGGATGATAGCGTGTTGCATGGACTCCGTTATAAGTACATTGACGATAGCGTGTTGCATGGACTCCGTTATAAGTACATAGACGATAGCGCGTTGCATGGACTCAGTTATAAGTACATGGACGATAGCGCGTTGCATGGACTCCGTTATAAGTACATGGACGATAGCGCGTTGCATGGACTCAGTTATAAGTACATGGACGATAGCGCGTTGCATGGTCTCCGTTATAAGTACATGGACGATAGCGCGTTGCATGGACTCCATTATAAGTACATGGACGATAGCGCGTTGCATGGACTCCGTTATAAGTACATGGACGATAGCGCGTTGCATGGACTCAGTTATAAGTACATGGACGATAGCGTGTTGCATGGACTCCGTTATAAGTACATGGACGATAGCGTGTTCCATGACTCCGTTATAAGTACACGGACGATAGCGTGTTGCATGGACTCCGTTATAAGTACATGGACGATAGCGCGTTGCATGAACTCCGTTATAAGTACATGGACGATAGATAGATAGATTTTTACGATAAATTTTTTACCAAAAAACGAATGTATTCAGTGTATTCTTAATATCTTCGTGTATTCAGCAGCATGTATGGCACCCATGATTTACGATCCCTTAAATTACTATAAAATATTGGTATGGACTAACTCATTCAATCTGCAAAAATCTACATCCTTGCCTATAACACCCTGTATATCATTTAAGCAATCGTAACAATAAGTGCGATTGCTTTGCACACAGTCTTATTAGCTTGATTTAAATCAAACGAAGTCTTAAGCGATAATTTTTAAGGTGTTGGCATTCGCACCCATGATGGCCATCATGAAATGTAGGTGTTTTGAATGTTTATCTTTTTATTTATTGTTTTATCGATTTATTTACACATTTTGCTAACAAATATTATATTATTAATAAAACGGGGAAAACATGAGACCCATCGATTTATTCTTCTTTATTTCTATCCGAGTCTAATTTTGCTCTAGGTAGAGCTAATGACGCCCAGCTTAAGCATTTTGCTCAGCTGCGTATCCTGTGTAAAAACTGCCTAAGGCGTATTCTTTGTTTTTGTAATGTGGGTAACTCACGAATAAAAAAGGATTGCATCTTTAAAATCGGAAGGCAATTTCAACGGAACTCTACAGTCAGCAACGCATCGTTGGTCAATATACCAACCACATCGTATCGTAATAACCACAATTACTGTTATATATAAATAAATACCACTCATCATCAGATAGGTCACGTGCTTGTTTGCTGACCATCGAAATAATCGAATTAGTAATAAAACCCGTTTAGCAAAACTTAAATCGATATCCTTTTGAAAGAGAATTTTAACTTCATGCGAACCTAGCAAAACTTCCTCTTCTCGCACCTTACGTTCACTGGCAGTCTCTTGTCGTACTTTCTTTGACATTAAATCAAATTATACTCTAAGAACTATAAACAACCAGGCAGACATTAAATATTCGTTAAACCATTAATTTGGGCGTCGACGTGAAGATTGTTAAAGGGTTCTATTAAACACGCACAGACCCATAAGGTTCAATGTTGTGGTGCCCGTAGTTTCGTCAAATATGTACTTAATGAGATATACGCTATTACCCTACAAAAGTGATACACACGGGCCGACTGTGTGGAATACTCTGTATCCTGAAAAGTTTATAGTTAGCAATATTTGGTATCATGTAAATTTTCCTGTAAGGTGGGCAAATAAATAAACTATCTTAAAGTTAATGACTATATGAACTTTAAAAGTAGTTAAAACTATGTCAATTGCCATTAATTTAATATATTATTAACAATTCAAACCAAAATAAAAGTAACTTACTTATCACACATGCATCTATATATATATAATAGACTATGTACAAAAATTACATGACTTAAAAGAACAAGGTAAAATAGTATATAAGTAAATAATAATACATTAACATCATTAAAATAACACCTGGCACAGATCTTTGCTCCTCGGCATTGAACCAATAATGCTGGACGAGTTTCCTAATTGTATTGCGCAAGGTAACTCCCAGCCCTAAACTCGCTGGAGGCCTGGACTAATCTGTAAGAAAGTCGTCTGATTAATTTTTTCGTGTCTGATGCCCACGGAGCCAGTGTCTTATAAACTTAATTTAATATAGTAGAGTAATTTGACCACCTCCCGGAAAAATTGATAACTAACACCAAAGCCACGTACTGTACGTACCTAGATCTTAGCTGAAAATATATTAGTGTTCAACACAAATGTTGAAACTTTTTTTGGCTGAATAGTATGCGGTTTTTATTGTTTATTTGATATTTCTTTTTCAGTTTCCTACATAATTCGTATAAAAGTTAAGACAAAACAATTCCAAAAAATTTAAGATTGACTACTTTGGCTCGTTGCGGTCCACCTAAATAATAATCTAGTAATAACCCTGGAAATCTTTGTTCCTGAATTGATTATAATTTAAATTTGGTAAATGTTTAAGTTATTATTAGGTCCTTACATATGAAATTGGCGTTTTGTCGTACTGGCCACTTTGATCTGTATTATCTCTTCTTTGGTTAAGAATTCCAATTTCAAATTTATACAGCTGTTTACTCACGCATTTGTGTTTCGTAAACCGTAATTCATTTATTTTTTCCTCTTTTGGTTTTTCTTTGCGTCACTTAGTTTACAAAATGTAGTTAGCTGTAGGCTGCGGTGTTAGTGACAAAACTGTTTTAATCGACTTGAAGCAATTTGGGATGGTGAAAAAGCTTGAGAGGTGGGTACCTCATGAATTGAGTGCAGCAAAACGACGAACGCGCGTCGATCGCTGCGTAACATTACTCAACAGGCAGAATGAAAGGATTTTAAATCAAATCATTACCTGTGAGGAAAAGTGAATACTGTACGACAATCGGAAACGCTCATCGCAATGGTTGAACGCTGGCGAACCAGCCAAATCCTGCCCCAAGCGAAAATTGACGCAAAAAAAGTTACTTGTGAGCGTTTGGTGGACTAGAACTGGTGTCGTTCACTACAGCTTTCTTAAATCTGGCCAGACGATTACGGCAGATGTCTATTGTCAGCAACTGCAAACCATGATGGAAAAGCTAGCTATTAAACAACCGAGGCTGGTCAATCCACCAGGCTCCACTAGGCCACTGCTGCTTCAGGACGCTAGATCACACACTGCACAACAAACGGCTACCAAATTAGAGGAGCTTCAATTGGAATGTCTAAGACATCCACCGTACTCCCCGGGCCTTGCTCCAACAGATTACCATTTTTTTCCAAATTTCGATAACTTCTTGCAAGCGAAAAATTCAACTCTGATGGCGCAGTCCAAAGCGCATTCAAAGATTTTATCGATTCCCGTCCGAATGGTTCTTTTAATAAACAAATCACTGAACTTCATCTTAGATGGCAAAAGCGCAAGATAGCAATGGTACATACTTTGATTAAATAAATATATTATATTTTTAAAATTTACTTTATGTTCCTCCCTCACAAAATGCCAATTTCATATGGAATGACCTAATATTAAGTTCTAACTTCCTTATAGTAGTATTATGAGTCACTTTTTAAACATAACTAACAAAAAATATAACAGTATTTAAATCAGCTCTTATCATGAAGCAGCAGTTTCGAACAATACAGTAACATTAAAGAGATAGTTATAAAATAATCACCAATTATGAAATTCAGTTACAGAAAACCCTTGAATCCATCCAGGACCTAACTTTTGCATCTGAGCAAAAACACAGACTGTAGATACATTACGAAAGAACGTCTTTATTCTGTGGCTCGATAGTATGAGGGATACAGATTTTACTTAACCTCTGCACAAGTAAAACTTACAAAGATAAATGTATTTCAACAGGTACTTCGATACAAAGATACTTTTCAGTTAGATGTTCTTTAAGTCCGTATAATGGATGCATACCTGTTATTACGGCGGTTCTGAACGTGTTTTGTTATTTCGATAACGATCGCGGAACTTCCTCAGACCTATTAAATAAGAAATATTGATGTACCATACTTTTGTTAACCTTTCCTAAGTTACCTATACAGTTAATTAAATTTTAATGTGAAAATATAATCAAAGTTTGCTCTTGGTGATAAAACTTTCAGCGTGAGGAGATTGTTACATTGAGGTATTTGAAGAGAATATAACACAGATAATATGGTAAAAATAAAAAATAAAACACCTTATAACCGAATTTTATGGCGAAACATAAATTTATATAAACACGTGGAATTTTTTTACTTAGAAAAGAAATAAGTTACAGCTCAGAATTTATTTTATGAAAAGCAAATTACCAGGTTTGTAAAGTTATTAAAATTTCAGCCGATGAATAACATAATATGTATTTACTTATTGAAGTTTCAGTAAGTTTCTTTAAAAAAATATATTTTTATTTCTTTATATTTTTGAAAAGAGCTTGCTCACATCAACTCCACATTTGAACGCCTTTATTGCCTCGCAAATGAAACTGTATATATTGACAGATACTCGTACACACTTCGGAAAGAAAAATGGGAAATATTTATTATATGACGCATAAACACCTGAGCGCACCGACGAAATATATTCGATATTAGAGTTTGTCAATTTATCAAAAGCATACACACAACCCAGGGATTGCTTATATTAGAAATTTATGTTTCAATGAAATGATAGGTATATATTTTTTGACATAACTAACGTCAGTAAGTAATGTAAGGATTAAACCACACTACTTTTTAAATACTAAGGTATAAAGAGGACTGAAGATAGGTGATAGTCGTTGCTCTGGTTCCCCATTTCAGTTTACGAGTGACCTTGACCTAATCGCTGTCCAAACTTCATATTATACCAAAAGGAAAAAGACTCCACTTTTTTCAGAACACTTCACAACTAATTCATTTCACCGAAATCTTAATCCATGCAAGTCATATTTAAAACCCATAACTCAAGCTAGGACATCCATAACTCAAGCTAGGACATTCATAACTCAAAATATAAGTTAAGAGGACTCACGTTACAAAACTTGCTCTGAGTATGGTAATAAAGCGGACTCGCCTCGAATATTGTCCCATTACGTCCGCTAGCTTAATTTATGCCGTTGCTAAGTCATAAGGTAGGACACGGTTGACAAAATGATATACAATCCCTGGAAGCGCCATCCGTACAACTTAGAATCAATGTTAATGTGAAAAGTTGCTTAGTTTTGTGAAGTGGCTGAAATGAAAGGAACTTTGTTTTATTTTATCCATGGACCTCGCTTCCACTGAGGTCTTCGATTAAAGTATAATAGCGGAAGAAAGTTGACAATTTTCTGAGGCACGGGCCTCAAAAATGTGGTCCCTGTACCCTTTTTTATTAACGAATGGCAGGCGTTTGTCTCTCTCTCCTGATGGAAGTGAAGTGAAGATAATAATACCAATACCTGGTGAGGCAACTCAGTGGACTTCCACAGGGCATTCATAACTCAGAAAAAAAGTGTGCAGGCAATTTGTAAAGCAGATTACACAGACAGTTGTAAACCCTTATTTAATAGTATATTATGCAACTAGTGAATAAAGGACGGATTTAAAGAGAGGGCCGTAGATGAGTCACGAGCAAGTGAAGGATTCTAACGATTGAATCACGAGCGTAGCGAGTGATATAAGATGATTGAATCACGAGCGCAGCGAGTGATTCAACTGTTAGAATCCTGAGCGACGCGAGTGATTCATGGCCCTCGATATAAATTCGTACTTTATTCAGGAGTTGCATACTATACTTTATACCATGACTACGAGAAAAAGACATAATTTAAGCGAAAATAGAAATTTAATCAAGAAATAATAAATGTTACATTAATTGAAATGGACATTAAAATTAGAGCAATGACTGAAATTAAGCGTAATTTTCTTATTATTATCATTAGGGTGGTCAACTTGTGAAACAATATGTATTCTTCGTCACTTGAATGCATAATCGATTTATTATAATTCAATCGATTTATTATAAAGTAACACTAAACTTTGTGTCCGTACAATTCACAGTAAGTATTTGAAATGGCGCCAATTCACTATTTTTTTTTTCTATAATGGCAGCAAAGAACACAAAACAGTTTTTAATCTAATGCCAAACTCCTTGTCGCAAATATCGACCAATCAAATCTCGAGAATTTATTAGCACCAAAGAGTTTGAATTTCGAATCTTAGCGCAAGGAGTTTGTGTAAGCATTGAAATGGAGATCGGATATATTTTGTGTTCCAAATTCAAACACCAAAACAGTGAATAAAAACAAAACAGTGAATAAAAGGCCTTTTTATTCACTGTTTTGCGTGAATAAAATAGGTATGGTATAATAAAATACTCCCACTACCTAGCCTTTACATTTTTGAAATCTTACTTTTTGTAAAAAAGCATTTAAAACTATTTCAACTACAGAAACAGTTTTATAATTATAGAACTAGAAATAAAGCAAAAATAGATAACAAATTATATATGCCACAACGTCAGCTGCAATGTTTCAGTAGGAATGTGTATTGTACGGCAATCACCATCTTTAATCACCTCCCGAATTCTTATAAAAATCTGACCGCTTTGGAATTTAAACATAAGGTATTCAGGTTATGAGAAATGTTATTATAGACTGGATGAAAATTTGAATATAATAATAATAATAAATACTCAGACAAACACACCAACTAAATGGCTCCAAAATAAGCAGAGCTTGTGTTAGTGATGACCATACAGCGGACTGGGGGGGGGACCGAGAATAAACATACATATATAAATGCACACATTCATGGCCCGAGAACAAACATATGTGTTCATCACACAAATGCATGCTCCAGACATTAGGCAAGGCTACTTACCACTCCACCACTCGGTCGTCGAATTTGAATGACAAAAACCTTAGTTTTATAATTAAAAGAAATGACTTTAGAACCATGAATGTAACTTTTATTTTTTTATTGTAGATTGACATTAGTAATGTTGACTTGAGAACCATGACTGTAATTTTTACTTTTTGATTTTATATTTAGATTAAAATGTAAATTAAAAATTAAAGTTTTGTGAGAGTAGGTACCTAAATATAAACCAATAATATTTCCACGCCCATATCTGGCAGTTCGTGAATTGGGAATTCTATCATCAACAAGATCTTATTGTAGACACATTCTTGCAAATAAATGATAATTTTTATTATTATTAATAAATCCTAAGGCAAGCACACCAACTTTATACTAGGAACTAGGAACCCCAAGAATCCCAGGAACCCAATAATTCCAAGAATGCCAGAAACAAACACATTCTGAAATAAACGTTTCATCGCACATATGAATACCCCGACCAGAATTCATTTGTGAGAGGCAGGGCTACTACCCGATGCACCACTTGGGCGTAAAAATATAAAAACGATGATGGTACACGCCAATCCAAGAAAAGCCTGTCACACTACTCCTGAAAACCCCAGGACTGTATTTGTCGGGAAAAACAGACGGGGATAATAAAAATTAACTATCGAACTGTTTTGTTCTGCTTTCTGGCACCTTAACTACAAACTGTTTACGTCTAGTCGATCGATAGGTCGATAGATAGAATAAGCTGACTTTTGACTTCGCACACTTTCCAAAATGGATTCTGTAAAAGACCAACTTGCGAATTTTGAATGGTGATCGAGACTGTGCTACGTGGCATTCGCAAGTTAACCATCATTGATGAGTCTCCGGGCTCTTTGGTAAACAGAGCCAACAGTCCAACGCTTCTAGTTGGTTTTTTGCAGTATCATCCCAAAGATGACTGCAGTAATCCACACAGGATCGACATTGGTTTGGTAGAAGCAACTGTTCATAGCTGAAGTACCGCCGGACCGTCCCAGCTTTTACTCAGCAGCTTCAGCCCTGGTTTCAGTTTGATAACCAAAGTTGAGTTTGTAATTGATGCCTATAAGCCCAAAGTTATAAGATATCAGCACAGATACATTTCGCAAAGTAGATTATAGAAAAAGCTATTTTCGGGGCAGCCAACAAAAAGTACTTGAATCGACTCAGTTAACTTTGATATCTAGGAAAGAGTTCAGAGATGGTATGCAATACGCTGGAAGCCTGCTTTTACTTTTCAAAATCCTATTGTGGTTTGCATCACACGTGAATCGAACCATATATATTGTCATTTCTCATGGCACACGGACCCAAATAAAATTATACGGACATCAAATATTTTATCTTACTCGCAATACATTTTGCACATTTCTCTTTCGTGTTGAAAAGCAATATAATTGAGTTTGTGAGAGAAACTGTATCTGAGTTAGTAGCAAAATCATTTCTTAGAACGTCAACTATTTTCATGTCAACTTACGGTATTTAAATTTTACTATTAAGCTTGGAATAAATTTAAGATATATATCAATAACAGTAATTACGTTAAATACTTGATTTAACTACTATGTAATAGATGTCTTCAATGTTAAACATCGTTTTCATAATCGTCCTTTAAATCCGGACCTTAATGCTTATGAAATGGACCATTGAAACGAGACAATTTCCAGGCCTCAGACCAGAAAACCTAATTACTTTCACGGATCTACTGACATATCAGTACAAAAGCATTTGACATCGACCGTAAGCTACATCTCAAACCCTTAACAAAGACAGGGCTTCATTGAACCCAGAAAGACTCACAGCATTTTTTCCATTTAATACTTTCACACTAAAAGCAGTGTGACATTACGCGCGGCATCTAGACAATTTATATCTTTGTTGGAAGCCATGCCAGCGACACGAGAAACTTAACGATTTATTATCGTACTGCTTTCTTAAAGTTTTATCTTAAACGGTAAGCGGGCGTTAGCAGAGCCATCGCTTTAATGAGAAGAGACATATTTTGTAACACTTTCTTAACCAGTTTTTATGATTTTAACAAGATTTCCCTTTCCTCCGCATATTTTCCTAAACTTTTACAGATCTCGATTTGAGATAATATGATAAATCGACTTATCGTCTATAGTTTTCATTGGCATTCATATTTTATATGTATATATTTATATTATATATATTTATATCATATATATAGAAAGAAAGAAAGAAAGAAAACGTTTATTTGATATATTCAATCAATACATTATTTAAGAGTCAACTTTAATATTTAGAAACATAATATCAAAAAGGCCTCCGCTCAGCTTAGTGCCGCGACGAAGTCACGACGGATGCCTTTATTTACTTAAACATAATTTTTACGTATTTATAAATTTTAATATTTTATTTATTTATATTTAAGAAGCAATTATTTATTTGTTTAAATTTATTATTTTTGATCAATCTCAAATTATCTTAAATATTATTTATTTCAAATTACATATTTTATGCATATTTATTGAATCTATTTATTATAATTTTTACATATTTATATAGTATATATAGTGAATATATATTTTTATTATATATATTTATATCATATATATATTTATATTATATATACCAAACTCTTGATTGCGAAATTGTAATGTTCCTCCCCTCAACTATACTATACCCATGCTTCCTTCCTAGATCTCAGTTAGAAACAGCTGATCAAGCTTGAGCGGTTGCAAAATCTTTGCCTCCATTTTATATTCAGATTACGAAAATATACGAGAATTTCGCTTTAAAGTTAGTTACTAATTTATTTTGCAAATTACGATTAGAATATGATGGCCGTGATCTTTCTTAGCACGTGCCGTAACTCTCTGGAATAAATTGCCTTTGGAAATCAAACTTTGTCAAACTCTAAATACATTTAAAATAAACTAACAAAAACACTTTGATCGAGCATTTCTTACTAAATGCGTAAGTATTGTGAATATATTTATGTTATTTATGTGTATTTATTAATATCTCACGCTTTCAGGTTCATATTAAGTTGTAAATAAAAAAGCATTCATGACATTTCCCGCTTACTTACGTCCACTTGATTATTTGAATGGTAAGATCAAGTTCTCATGCATATCACGTTCGATCACAAAGCTGACCTTTCTAAAATTTATTTGTGGAAATGCCTGGAAACACAAATTAAATTAACATTACCCGAATTTGCGCAAATAATATATTAGGAAAGTAAATTCTTTTCTGAGTCCTCATTATCGGAGTGCTTTAAAAGGTTTCTTTTAACATGTTCTCGTTACGGTTTGCGAGGTAAAACCACATGTCATTTGAGAATAAATTGGGTTGATTTTTATTAATATCTTAGTATACATCAAACATGTAATTTTGAAATTTTCCAAACTTCACTGAGGGTTGATAAAATCTTTTTTGTTCCGCATATTTATTTACTTCTGAGCTATTTATTTACAATTGTATTTATGTTTATTCGGAATAAAGTTAATATATAGAATGCGTGAAATCAATAAATTCAAATAAGTTGTTATTTTCGTTGATATTACGACAGTAGGGTTAGGTACTCTTAAAACAAGATGTCGGACTGCAATTGAGATTGGCATCGAAATCTGTTGGCACTCTTGAATCCAATGCTACACTAGTGCCTATGTTTAATCAAACTTTGTGAAATTTATTGGAACTAAACAAAATCGTCTTTGCCATTTTTGGTACTCGTGGCGCAATTTTCATACTGTACAGAGTTCGGTTTACAAAACGCTAACTTTATTGAAATTGGATTCGATAGAATTACGAGTTTATAAAGTTTTAATTGGAAAAAGGTTGTGTTATTTGCTTTTGTTTGCAATATTTTAGACAACGGCCTTAGATTCGATGTGAAGCCAAAGCGGAATTTAAGAAGAATGGTGTGATATACAAATGGCGCGTTGGATAATAGTAGCGATGCGTTTAGGACAAATGATCCCTTCCATAAACGCTTATTTAACGGGTTACTTAGAGAATTGGTGCGCTTGCTACGACAATCTGCCCATCGAAGATATATAACTAATCAATACAGGATTAGGTTGTACAACGTTTGGTAAAACCATTATTTATCTTGTCAATCTCTTTACTGTACTTTATTGCGTATGCGGTATATTTTCTAGTAGTAGTTGCGCTTTCATTCTATGCGACAGGAAGCTACGCTTCGTTTAGTAGGTGGGATAAGTGAGACGTTGATGTCCCAACAAAGACTTTCCGAGCCAATCTCACGGTCATGGATGCCCTTAACTCTCAGTTTAATTTAGATAAGTGCCAACAAAGGAATGGCTTCCAAATAAGGTGCACAATATTTTCTACAAGTAAATTACACTGGCTGAATGTCGGGTTGTTATTTTTTGATAACTGTGGTATTAATTTAGTAAAATAATTTTTAGATCTCATTTATTATTTGAAATTCCAGCAGTCGTTGGACGTATTTATGGCACTTTTGTGGCCATTACAATTTATTTTAGATTATAGATTATAAAACCAAAGTAGGTTCAGAAGTGATTTTATAACAGAAAAGGGTATCATTCAAGAATTTTTTTATATTTGGGTACGTTCGATGCAATATAAAACGTGTTTAATTCCTTTTTTACATTCATTTTGTATATTAATTCAATAAGAATGTATTGAAATAGTCGTAATATTGTTCAAAATAATTATATTGGGCTGATTCCATAACTGAAGTGATTTGCCTCTCATGACAGTTTTGTGTATACATAGCGGGTGAAAGAGTATAAGGTAATTAAATATAGCGAACAAATTATTCTCTTACATATAATTGTTTAAACTTGTATAATAATTATATAATTTCATACATTATACAAATAAATTTGAATCAAAAGTAAATACTGCACAAAAATCATAAATATTCAAATTATTTTCTCAAAATACCAAACTATTTCAGAAAATTAATATTTTCAGAAATATATACCTCAAAATTACTTTACATACCGAATTCAATAGGAGTTTCGAGATGTTGATCAAAGTCTGTTCATTTTGACCTACCAAAACAATGATTTTGTACAAAGTATCTAGAAGCCACCAACACTTTACTATTATTTTTGATTTTATTTTAATTGTTACATACCATAAAGCTTATTTTGCCTAAATTTATTTCTTAAAAACAACCTTTTTATGCAGATATAACAAAAAGTTTATATTATAGTTAGTTAATTGCAAAATGGCAGTCAGCCGCGACTGGTGTGGCGGGCTGTTTCTGCTAGTGTCGAGTATTGGTAGAACGCAAACAGAAGGCCTACTATGAACTATTATTGCGATTCAATTGACGACCTAAAATAAACTGCTTTGCTATATCATACCACGACGTCATTAAAGCGATCCTGTTTAGGTTGACGCCAAATCAGGTCGGCAATTGGATCGCAAACTGTTTTAGTTCGTTCATTTTTCGTACCATGAGGTGATATTTCAACCTATATTGGATGACTTAAATGTCAAAGTAAGCGATTCAAAAAAAGTTGCTACTTTCTTGGCGTGAAGTGAATCGTTTCGGTTTATCTTTAAAAAAATGGTTGAAAATATAGGTAATTTAAGGTATTTCAGTTGGATATTTAGTGTTTCTGAGTGTTAATGTGAAAAAGTGATTTCTAGAGCAATTTTTTATTGTAGATGTCTGACGAATTCGTCCTTTTTATTTTCATGGGAAATGATAATGAAATAAACAAAACACGGAAACTGATATTACTGATAATAAAACTGATATAAACGGAAATTGGTATTAGAAATGTGTGATGAGCTGAGCCCATTGTTGAAAAATCCAACAAAATCAACTGATTTATCAGTAGAGACAAAGGTAGAAGTCAAATTGGGTGCGTTCTAAACTCGTCATAGTCAATTTATTTTTACGACAACACTAAGGAAACCTTTAATTATTTGTAACTTAAAGTATTATATAAATTTCTATTATTTAATGAGTACCAAAACGGGCTATGGTATATAATTTGACACTAAAAAGCGCATTATTTTTACACAAAAAAAACCGATAAAATCATATCACCTAGATTTCGAAACGCAACGCATGTGGTTTGAGTAAAAGAGAAAGACTTATGCAACGAGTGTACAGCGTCATCTCTTACTCACACGCGGACCACAGACAAATTTCAGTCTTTCATTCCTCCGTGAGCGATTCAAACGCCAGTTAGCTAAAGGCACTTCATGGTACCAATCTTAGCGATTCAGTTTAGGTACCTAAACTGAATTGCATCGGAATTGAATGGCAAACTAAAAGTTGATGGTAGGCCTTCAGATCTTGCAATCTACGAGCGCGCGGCGCCCTTAGTTGTGTGAGTGACCAATCTGTATATGCTTCAATGTAGGCGTGAGAGAGACCATGCGTACGGTTAGCAAACAAAAATTCATTACTTCAAGTTATGGAATTCACTCATTTTTATATTTTACGTTATTTTTTAAATTATAAACCAAAATAACAAAACAACATCGTTAAAGTAACTACTAATTTACATTAGTAATAATAAATTATAGTTACATGTAGAAAATTAAAATAAACACAAAAGAAATGTACTCCTAAACAGTACCTTAACTCTACACAACATAAAAAGCTCTCTCAGTTATTATTAGTAATAAATAATATTAATTTATTTCACTACTTTCACCGAACATTTCTACACTGTCACTGTCATCTTCTTCAATGTCACTGTCATCATCTTCATCAACATTTATTATAAACTGGAAATGATAGTCGAAATATTTTTTCAACGTGCTTGTTTGTAGTTCACCAGATGGTTTGGTCTATATTATTTATGCACTCATCTATCAAACTTTGACCAACGATCATGTTTTGGCCTATATTTTTTGAGTCGATTCGGTTTTTTATAATACCCTATATACTTTCAATCGGGTTGAGCTCTGGGAGTTACGGAGGGAGTCTTAAGATTTCGCAATCTTTCCTTCTTATAAATTCATCTATGTTATATTGGTTCTTGTTCTTTTTGATCAAATCATATAGTTCAGCTTTTTTTAAACTATTATCAAATGAGATGCCATTATCCGTCAGCCACTTTTGCATTTCCCCTTTACTGGAATTATAGGTAAATATTTTGCTGCTTCAAGTATTGTGATAAGAAGCGTTGTCCATGACAATAACAGACTTCTCAGGTAAGTTTGGCAATAACTTTTCACTAAGCCATTTTTCATAAATATCATAATTCATATTCGAGTAATAATCTCCTGATGTAGATGCCGCTTTGTACACCAGCGAAGCTTTAGGCACAAAACCATCGCAGCTACCTGCATGCACTATAATTAATCGGTTTCCTGTGCTCAGTTTCTTTGAAAACTGTTTATTGCCTTTAAGGTCATTGTTTTGACACATCCAGGTGTTTTGCCGCACGTGAGAAGTAAAAACATATGTTTCGTCAGTGTAGACAATAGGCCGACCTTCCGTAAAGGCCTTTTTTTTAAATTAACGCTAAAGTTGGATTTCATGTCTTTCTTGTAATTCTTCTCTGTTGTTCCCAATTTTTCTCAATTTTAACCTAATTTCTTTAGTATCGAACTTAATGTGTTTAAGTATCCATCAAACCCAATTTTTTCTCTCAAAACTGATCGCAATGTTGGTATTTGCATTTCCACAATATGGAAATTTTGCACAGTAGTACGAATTATTTCAAGGTTCATGTTGTCTAAATAAAATTTATTATTTCTCTGACATCGTTTTTTCATAGGTGAAGTAAAACTTGCAGAAGAAGATGGCGGCTCTTTATCTTCTTCTAAAATTGTAGTTACAGTTCCTTCACTGATCGCTTCAGCGGTACCTTTCCGTATATTAGCCAAAGGATTTCAGATCAGAATCCATATAGTCCGATATAATAAAATTATACTCTTCTTGAAGAAAGTGGTGCACGCGGGCAATAATGGTGCGACCACAAACAGTAAATAAATATTTTTATAGCACAGTGTGACCTAAACCCGGAATTTACGCACGATTTTCAGTGAACTAAGTTGTCTATTTCTGCACGGTGCGTAAAGCGATTGCTGAATTAGTGTGGTAGCTGGATTCTTTTTTAAATTAATTCAGTATAAAAAATAAAGCACATTCCCGTTGTCTAATCTATTGTTAAGCCAATCAAGAAATAAACATTCATGGATACTTTGAAATTTTATTTTGTTGTAATAGTATTTGATTTTTTTCTTTTAAAATACACTTTCAAAATAGTAATCTGAACCCCCCTGCTCCCCTCCCCCCGCCCGATCGGGCCCTGGCGGGTTTATGTCACACTTGCTATAAAATAGTATACGATACTTGGGATCTAAGTTGTCTATTAATGCACTGCATTTAGCACCCTCACTGCGCTCGGGCGCTAACTTTACGCCGTGCAGTAATAGGCTACTTAAGTCACGCGAATCGTAATGTACTATTAACTGATAGGTATTTATTTTAAAAAAACTTTGTTTTTTAATGTGGTCACACGGGAACCACATCACAGTTTTGACGTTTAGTTTTTGACATATCCTTAGTAGAAGTTTGGGCAATTATTACAAAGAATTCCATTGACCTCAAATAATTATTTATTACTTATAGAAGAATTATGTTTTCATTATAATTCTTTTAACATAAAAAATAACTATACAGTTTTTTTTCGTGAGTCCTCATATAGTCCCGTCGAATTAGCCAGAAAATCAATTCAGGATTTTCATCGTCCTTCTTCGCACCGCACCACACAATCGAACATTTGGGCATATTGAACTATAGTTTTAATATACTAATACGTATTTAAAATCACAAATTTACCGCACTTATGTATAAAATTGCATGAAACTTTCATACACGTGCAACAACAAAGTCACTTGAGAACTCAAGTGCCTCAAGTACTGTGAAAAACAATGCAAAATGGCAGCACCCTTGGCTGTATTCTGAATCATTGCTATTGACGCTATAAGCGCTGAACTGAAAATCATTATCATGAGAATATCGTCACTACCTCTTGATATCAATTATAGTCCGGTTTGTCTTCAATGATTCGAATGAAAATTAAACAAAACAACTAATTGCCTATTCAATAACAAAATCAACAGTTCTAAGCAAACTTCATTAACTCTTTCTTTCTTTTTGTTTCAAAGATAACGCACAACCGCCAGCAAATCATTTACCGCTTCGATATGATTTACTGCGTAAGCGCCTGTTATCTTTTGCATCGATCGTATGAAAAATAAAAACAAGTCAATAATGATCATCTTTATCTTGTTAAATAATCAAAGCTCCGGAACATCACTTTTGACAGCTTTTTTTGACAAAAAAGTAACAATAAATGGCGATTTGTGGCACCCTATAATCCGCACGCTGAATGATGATCCCTATGACAGTTCGTTAGCGCTTAACATTGTACTGACGTCCTATCACATCAAATCCTTTAGAGGTCCATTAAAAAGACGAAAAAATCATAATTGTGTACAATTGTAAATTATAAAAATGAATATTAAGAAATTATTACGTAATGTTCGGAAATAATAGAAAAAAACTCAATGCAAATGTACATGGTACGTGCTGCAAAAGTTACGTCGTCAAGCTGTTATCGACTAAGAAGAGACACATCGATAAACAAAATATCGATAATTTGTTGGAAATATAAAACAAATGCTTTGAGTTTGTATTTTATTTATATCAATCTGAATCTGATACAGGGTCAATCGGATTTTCAAAATCTGAGTCTGAACTGCAGCTATCCGTGACGTTTTTTATTAACGGTTGGTCAATGATATTGTCGTATTGTACATCTCGATCCCAGTCTTGTAAGCAAATTTTCTTCGTTCTTTCGACCACTTTTCGCCAATAAAAATTAAAGTATAGTAAAATAAAATATAATAAGGCTGTTACTTTTTTATCTAGTGTTTTATGTCCATCAATGCGCGTAGTCTTTTTTTCAAAATAAATAAATATTGCTTATTATGTTGAATGACCTGGCTGAATGACATGACATTTGCCTGAAAAAACAGTATTTTATCGAAATTGTTTCGCATAACTAATACAACTGTCAGTTGAAACGTCATAGGGATCATCATTTGGCGTGCGGAGTATAGCCACCTGCTATGACGTCACTACACGATTGATATTTTAGTGACAACATTCAAAATATCTATTTCTTTTTTCAACATTTTTGTACTGGTAGAGGGAGACAACCAAGTTCTTCCTCTTTCTATGATTCGATATACACAACTACTTATTTATATAGGACATTATCCACGTTATCCACAACCACATGGCGAATTCTGCGTAAGCATTTGGCTTTAAAGCCTTCAAGGTGCAAATGTTCCAACAATTGAAGCCGGCCGACCATTTACATCGTCGTAGATTCAATCAATTCATCAAGAACAAGTTGGTTATCCTGAAAAAATCATTTTTTCAGACCAAGCCTATTTTCATTTGTCTGGCTACGTCGACAAGCAAATATGCCGCATTTCGGCTTCTGAAAATCCAAGAAACATTGTTGAGAAACCTTTTTATGCTGAACGTGTCACTGTTTGGTGCGCTATGTGGTCTGGAGGCGTGATTGGGCCATATTTTTCGAAATGCGGTTACGGTTAATGGATTACCGTAACAACTCAATTTTGGCCTATTATTGATGATATGGATGTGTTTCCCTAAGATGGGTTTCCCAAGTTGATGCCACAAATCACACAGCCACAGAAACAATGAATTTATTGCAAAGCAAACTTCCCAATCGCATAATTTCACGAAATTCAGCTGTTAAGTGGCAGGCTCGATCTTGTGATTTGACACCGCTTGATTATTTTTTAATTTATTTTTTTATTTATTTATTCAGGAACATAACAGTCACATTCAAATATATCTAAGTAGCGTGCATTTAAACAAACAGACCTAGTAGTTCCACATCTTAAATTCTAAAAATAAACATTTTCTTGCACTTAACAAGCTGGAGGCGGTTTTATTCAATTGTCAGTAAATATGTGATCTTTAATTATCTTCTTATACATATGAAAAGAAATGAAAAAGATGTCAATATCTTTCAAACTGTCATTGTAAAATTTACTTAATATAATTTTCCAGCATAATTAGTACGAGAGGGTAATACGTAAAATGTATATTTAGAACGGGAGGAGATCCTAGGAATATTAAAATTAATCAGTTCTAGCAAAGGTGCAGAGTCTATATTATTGTTAATAATTTTATATAGAAAAATCTGATCTGTACAAATACGTCTTTTCTTTAAGGAATGTATCTTGTGTCTTTGTGATGAAGTATAGTAATCAACAAAATTATAACCGGTGCGATATTCTAGTGTCTTTAAAAATTTGTTTTGAATTTTTTCAAAACGGTCTATACTAACATTTTAAATAGGATTCCATATAACACTACCAAACGGGGTTCTTTTTTGCGGGGTTATATTGAAGATAAAGTCTGTACGGAGCCAATCAAATTGATTTCAGCCCTAAAATTCAAAATTCATGACGTGATTAACGAAACAGACTTTATTGCCAAAAAGCGATTTAAATAATTAATTTATAATTAAAAATAATTAATAATTAAATAATAAATTCTTTGTTTAATTCAGATTTTGAAAAAAACTCAATGTCCTTGTTGAAAAACCCTGTACTTGCTATGTACAATCATAGTTCAATATTAAATTGATGAATGAATTTACCCAATATTCCTAAAATATTGTACGGCCTGTAAGTAGAGAGAAGAGACTTGATAGTAGTAGTATTAGTGCTGTATTAGTGCTGTATTAGGAGGAAGAGAATCAAACAGTGATAACGGAACGAGCGGCCAATTAAAAAATAATGGTCCGCTGTCCCTACATCCTGACCAATCCTGAACTCCAATCCTGTTGAGGAAAATTGTGGAACAGCAATGACCTAGGCAAAGTCTACAGATCACAGAAGTTGTCTATCGGAATTGAAAGGATGGATGTCACCGTAGTGCTTATATTGTACTTTCCGCGACGCCTCCCATTCGGAACTCCACACGGCCTGTAGGTGGGATTTAGCTAGGAGACTCAAATCCTGAGCGAAGCACATAAAGTAATCTGAGGAACCAATTTGTATGGAACCTTTCGCAAAACCATCAGCTGTAACGTTACCTGTGATATCAGAGTGGCCAGATCCAGGCTATCACAATATTTATATCCCGGGAACTGCAACAGAATAGGACATGTTTATTGGACATGGACATGGAAATTTCAAGCCTAATATAACATGTTGCCTTCCAGAGCTTGAAGACTGCTTAGAGAGTCTGTAAATTTAATGGAATTATTTAAGCTGTTTTCAGCTATATACTTAACTGCTTCTAAAAGCGCAATAGCCTCACATGTGAAGACCGTAGATTGAAGAAGAGTCTTAAAAGACAAAAGGACTGAGAATCCTGGAATCCAAATGGCTGAACCTAGTCCCGTAGATGAGAGTTTAGAGGCATCCGTGTAGACCTGAAACCAGCCCGATATTTTCTGTCTATAGCACTCTATAATAAGGAATTAGCATTTAGATCGTTCTTGGAAATGCCGAAACTTGTGTCTATAGTCGGGATAAAAATTAACAAATTATAAGGGAAACTAAAAAGGAATGGACGGGCGCTTTTGAAAACTGAAGTACAGGAGATATCCTGGTTAGCTTAACTTTTTATGAGACGAGGCGGGATTTTATTTCACCAATACGTGTTGGATGGAGTGTTTTAGTAAGGCGAGCTTAAGAGGAAGGGGATGTGATGAAAGTTGTAACGACTTAGATAGAAAGCGACCCGAGAGGTATTATATAGATGACAAAGATGCAGGGAAGATTCTGCACATTCGACCTGCATGGCATTATTTGGGGAAGACTTCATTGCACCTAAAACTATGCGAAATGTTCTACTTTGAATTCTAATAATAGCGTCTAAGTTCCCTTTAGAAAGAGCTGTATCAATGTCTTATTCTCAATGTATGTATATTAGCTAGGGGTGAAAACCCCACAGTACGAGAGACATAGCCCGAATGGCATTGATGTTGGCCTTGCGTATTTTGAACACATAATTAAGGTGTGGTGTCCCGCAGAGTACTGAATCAAAAACTTCACCAAGAAACATTACGTCATTGAAAACGGAATTGGCTGGCTTTGGAAAACAATTGAAACAGGAGAGCAAATGTTTTTCCTGGGAAAAATTACAACCTTACTGTTAAGTGTAGATAGAGACAAGTCATGATTAACTAGCCAGATGGGTTAATAATTTAGGGCGTGCAGCCAAGAGAGGGCCTCCGCTATTTTCACAACATGCAAATATTAAGTAATTTCGTTTGTATATTGTAAGACGTCACAGAAGGAAGACACAGATCTATCCAAATCACACGTATAGATATTATACAATACGGGGCTCAAGACGGGCCCCTATGGGCGACCTCGCTAAACTTTCCGTGTTTGATTTGAATAGATCTATTAAGAGATTGAAAACAAAAGTTGTAATCGTTGTAGAGATACCTAAAGAAAGCATCTTAAACCTAAGCAATGGCAACTGGACATGGTTGTACATAGATGAAACATCCAAGAACACCCCCATGACCGATTCATTGCTAGATAGGGCTAACCTAAATCGGTCGTGAAAATGCTCAAGCAGTGCATCGTGCTTCAACCCTTTTGAACGCCGAATTGCGTGTTACTCAGGATATTATGGTATTCCACGTGCCATTCCAGCCTATTTTTGACAAGGTGTTCTGTAATTTTCAAATGACAATGAGGTCAAGGCAACGAGACGGTACGACTCTGCATCTCTACTCGGTCTTTACCACTTTTAGTAATAGGATAACTACGTATACTTTCCAAGGATCCTGGTTAATGACCGGTAACTAAAACTACATTAGTAGTACAAAGGAAGACTCTTTAAAGACTGCTCCTGCTCTAGCTATAAGGGTGTACGGGCTACCATCCAGGCCGGGGGACGAACCATGAAGACTTTTAAGGACAAGATTTTTTTCTTGCATTGAAAGGTCTGTCAAAGGGGCAGTTTGAAGGTTCTAACGATGAAAAAGGGCAGGAAGAAGATTGAAATAAACGAGGGGGCGGGGCAATTTAATAAAATAACTGATCAAGCCAAAGACATGAAAACCACGGAAACGTTTCAGAGCCCCCGACACCTGGACAAATTTGAGCGAGGAGATAAACTCTCGCAAAAACAACGCCAAGTCACCCTCTTTTTCTTTTTAAATAACTTTCTGGCTTGTGCTGCTACCCTTTTATATTCTAGTAAGTTATAATGGGACATGTTCGCGATGAAGGATTTTTCAGCCGAATGTCTTACTCGGATCATATCTGTACATTCAGAATCCCACCAAGACTCTGCCTTTCGGGTCCGAACGCTTCTGCGGAATATGGTTATTAGCTGCTGTGAGAACACAAGACATAAGGTTGTCATAACACTCCGTGATGTTATCTTGATTAGCAGAAGGTATGGAAGAACATATGATGTTGGTAGCCGCCGCATATTTTTGCCAATCTGCCTTGGAGATTTTATATTTCAGAAGAGGACGGGGTTGTTGGGTTACATATATATTATACAAAGGAATCCAATTGGGACAGTCTATATTGAATAAACTATATCGTGTAGGAACAGCACGTCTAATAAGTTTCTTCTATCTTCCAGTTTAACGAGACCGTAATCTTTGTATGACTCATTCTAATGTTTGACTGCTTTTTAAATTTATAGTTTAAATATTTAAAAAAAAGTTTGTGAATATGTTCGATGCGATCAATATATTTTTGGTACTGTGGCTTCCAAATAGTGCTAGCAAATTCTAAGTGGCTTACGTAGGCGTAAAACACCATTCTGAGTCACTTAATCGTAATATCCTGAAAAAGCTTGCACACCCAATTAAATCCATGATTGCAGAATCCATGATTCTTATAATCTTTATCAACAGCAGCGTTAATGTGCGTAGCAAATGATAGTTTGTTGTCTAATGTAGCACTCAAATCGCGCACTTATTGGACGCGCTGAATATTCTATCCATTAATGCTATAGTTATAAATTATTGGTTTAGATTTCCTAGTAAATGTTGTTTGGACACATTTTTTGGTATTAACGGTAATTCTATTTTTAACATAATATTTGGTAAGGTTATTTAAATCTTCTTGTAAATTTTTGCAGTCTTCCAATGAGTTAATGTTTAAGAAAAACTTTTTATCATTAGCATACAGGAGGTATTTAGAGTTCTTAAAGCAAGCACTAATATCATAATGAATGGCATTATAAAGTAACGGTCCAAGACGTGATCCCTGAGAAACACCTGAGGGAATTTGGATATAATTAGATCTGTGACCTCCAATGGTTACAGCTTGCCGCCTGTTAGTGGTATAGAAACGTATCCACCTGAACAATTCTCCACGTATACCCAGCGTGTGCAACTTACTTGACAGGATGACCTGATCTACATGATCGAAGGCTTTTTCAAAATCTTTAAGTTCGTATTTACCGATCGTCTTTTTAAGACGCCATGCTGGTTGTTAGAGAGATTGTTTGAAATTGTTATATATATTGCATCGTAAACAAGTTTTTCAAATAATTTGGAAATTATATTAAGTTTTGATATTGGCCTATAATTGATAATAATTGTTTTGAGCCTATTCTGTGGATTGGAACTATGTGGGCTTCTTTCCAAATATTTGGAAAAGTTCCTTCCTTTAGTGATCTTTGGAATAGGATGTATATTGGTAAAGAAATTGTATTAACGTGATTAGTAAGGAAGATGGTAGGTAAATTATCACTTCCTGTCCCTTTATTGATGTTTAATTTTTTAATATACGACTTTACACTTTTCTCACTGAGCAGAACTTTATACATATATCCGTTATCTCCAGTACGCGGGAAATAGTGAGTGAATTGGGTGTAACTTACATTAAAACGATTAAAGCCTTCACAAATACCTGCACCACTGGTAAAAGACTCAGTTTCATTGGTCATAGTGCTAGGGTACCCAGTATTACCACGCGTACCACGCAAAGTTCTTACGAAAGTCCATAGCGTTTTGGATCCCTCGTTATAGTGTCCTGTGTTGACTTTAGATATTCATTTAAACATTGTGCTTCTAAAGCTTTTGTTCTAGATCTAAAGAGCCAAAAGACATCATAATGTCTAGGATTCTGAAATCGCTTCCATTTAAAGTGTGCTTTTGACTTTTCTTTAATATCTGTCTTTAATCTTTAAGCTGGTGTGTGCCATACCCGATAGGTCGATGTTGCTTAACAGTTATCAACAAAAGGAACAAATTTACTAATTATGCTATGTATATTATTATAAAAGCACTCAGTGTTTTACTAAGCTGTTGGAGCCAATCAACCTCCGAAATTGCTTTATTAATAGCTATATAATTTCCTTTGTAAAAATTATATTTATAAGAGCTGTGGGTAATCAAAGGCCACAGATAAATGTTCAGGGCCACAATTATCTGTGGCCAAATGAGAACCTGAACAAAGTAAACATGAGACTTGATCAACAGGCACTACACAGCTACCACCGGACTCAGGCTAACAGCACCGGAAACAGCGTGGCTTAGAATGACACTGTGCTTTTATGTGCCCAAACCTGCAGCAGTTTAGGCACTGCCTAGTAGGTAGGATATACGGGTCTACTGGAATTGAAGAATCAAAAACAAGTAAGTTCTTTAGAAGTTTTGGCTAGGAAATGAGGCTACTACTGAACCTGTGGGTAACCAGCACTTTAAGCACTACAACGCATCCGTGGGAGGGCGAAATTTCCGACACAAATTCTTCCATGGACCATGAGGAAGGCACGCCACGCACAAGACCTATACGGATTATACGGGTTACATTGCACGTGGATATAATCACGATGAAATTGTTCGACGTAACAATTTAATTCTTAATAAAATCATTGCCCGCCCCGGCGCAGGTGAACTCAACCAAAACCTGGTTTCTAACAACACTCTTTACCGCGTCTAATTTAATGCCGGTAATTTTGTTGTAAAAAATTTTTTTATTCGAAAGTTAGTGGGTTTAGATTAGTTCCGGCAGGAGAGTTAGTCTCAGCCCGAGAGACATGCACAATAAACGGCCCTGAATTGTTGACAGAATAAATCTCACTTTCAGTAAGACTGAGATGGGAGTAGACAGTTTTAGTCAAACTTCCTGAGGCTTCCTGAACTGAGCCAGAGAAGAATGGCTGAACAAATCCTGTGAGACGTCCCTATACTATCGGAACGCCAGGGTCCGGAGGTTTTGGGGGAATGACGTCACCATCCATTATACATCCGAAAATAAATAAGAAATATACAAATACAAACTAAAGCTAAATCTACCTACTTACTCTAATTACCAAATTGGACTGTGAAATAACTATGATAATCCCAATGACACACTTAATTATTCTTAACAAACAAATCAAAACCAAAAATAAACATTTTAAACCGTGTTTACACCACAAACACCAAGCTGACAATCTACGTTTGTTTGTTAGAAGTTTGTTTATTTATAAAACGTGACAACTGATAATGACATTTTCAGTCAAGAACTTTACAACAATCTATATATAATATAAATAGTTATCTTATATAATATACGTAAAAATAAAAACAACAAAAGACAAATATCAACTTTAAAGAAGAGTTTTAATTAGGAAAAAAGAAGGAAAATAAATAAATAGCAATCATTGAACATGTACTAGCGTGATGAATTCATCGAGATATTTAGATTGTGGTAGTTTTCTGATTGTTTTATAATGGTAACCCTATATAAAACGCGATGCTCGAGCGTGTAGTCGAATGCAATTTCAGAGCCGATTGTGTTCAACAGTGCCAAATGTTTGTAGTTCGACAGTGGAATAGGTTCAGATTGAAATTGGATTGAAATCTAGATTTTTTTCAAGAGTACGCGTACTAAACTAATTACGTTCGGCTTCGATTTTTGAAACTAGCGATTGGTGATCTCGCACGTGACACCTAATAAATACTTTCTTAATATTAAATCAGGCTGAAGCTTAATAATCGCTTTGCATCATTCTATTACCCGACCTTCCCACGAACCCAGTGGCTTCTGGAGAACGTAGATTACCCGAATGCGTCAGTAGAAAGGTTGTTTCTATCCTAAATCTGAATCTACGAGAATTTTAGGCAAATGTTTAATAGTGTGCAATTATTGATGAAATCCATATTTTTCTGAAATACTGTCAATTGTAGACCAATTGATTAGTGAAATCCGTGAGATGAATCAATAACAATTTCACAAGACTAAGCCTTGGGGTGTTTGTGGATTAGATTGATCTTGTATTACTTGATTGTAGAAGGAGCGTTTTCGTATAATTGCAAAGTAGATAACCTATAAAAGGCTATCGTAGTGAGTTCTTATCAAATGAGGGATAAGTTATTATCGATTTATACTTAACGAACAGCGTGTAGTGGAGAGGACATCAACACGGGTTTATGCTAAGATAAAAAGTTTACCTTTAACTTAGATGTGTAAACTCCTGTACATTCTTCGGTTTAGAATATCTTTTCATAATTTTCTGCTTTTATATATTTTTACTATCTGGTTATTTTCATTTTTTATGTGAATTTTTTAAATAAGTTTATTTGTAAAAAAGATGGCCCGTTCGTGCCCCATTCACAGAGCTGTTACAGAGATGACAGTTATATAAAAATTCTTATGTAAATTAATAATTATTTTTAATAATTACTAAATTAATGTAAAAGCAGCGGAAAAAAGTTTTAAAAAAAACAAAGATTTTTTGTTCTTACTCACTGGCGTGTTAATTAGGAATGCAATATTGCTCCTAAATAACATCGATATTAGATCTTTGATATTTTCAAAAGTGATGTAAACATTAATGTTAACAAGAAAAATATAACTCAAGAACCAAAAAAACTGAAAAAAACGACTGCTTCTCTAAGTATTATTATCACTTCAATGATTATTACAACGTCGTCACTAAAACACATTGTTCTCCTTTCCTACGTATTTATGGGCATGACAAATGTTTAAGAAAAAAAAAATATAGACCAATTAATTGGTATGATTATTATGAATACCTACAGGTGTATTGATTAGTGTTCATACATTCCTTTAGGGTCGCAAGTTCGACCCCCGCCAGTAACAAATATGTTTATGATGAACTTTATGTTTTAAGCTTATGTAAATAATTACCAAATAGTTGTTAAACCTGTGCTTTATATGTTAAATGACTCTTTCATTTATAAATGGCCAATCTTTCCCTTTCATATGAACTAGAAGTAATCTTTGTAACGTGCTGGGGCACGGCTCCATAGTCAATCGGGCCATCCTTTTTATAACTGTTAGTCTTGTTTTCTTCTTGTGCTTTGCCTTTACCTAGCTTACCACCATTTGTGAAAGATTTAAAAAGCTTTTGTATAGTTGGCATCACATAAAGTTAAAAAAAGTTTAGCGTGCTATTAATTGCTGATATTTCCAAGGACAACGCGGCGCTTCCACGCGTGCAGAAAACTCATAACCGTGTATGGATCTTAACTGGCAATTATGTTGGCAAATTCTAAAAATAAATTAATAAGTCAAAATCTAATATATTTGAAGGCATACTTTACAGCCAAGTAACGATGATATTCAAATGTTTATTGGTGTGGTCCCCGGGAGGTTTCCCCTTTCCAAAATTGCCTCCCTTACTTCTGGAGAATGTAGATGTTCATAGTTTGAGCAAAATCTTTTCCAAGTTTAACAAAAACAATTAACAATTCACAATATTAGTTTAAATCAGACACAACAACCAAGGTTACACGCAATGTCACAATCTATTTTCTTGTTCTCTTCGTAGTGGTTCAAATCAAACTCAAATCTAAAATATCAGTAGCTCAGTGTTCAACTTTCTGTTGAGCAAAAGTTAGAAACCTTTGCAACAATCTCGAAGTATGCTTTGATTTCTAAAAGATAATGGTGTTCAGCTCACTCGGCCCCGTTCGCTTTGATCTGAGTTTGTTACGACGCTTCGTAACTTGTTAGGAAAAACTTATACTGTGTCAATTCTTACGCCTTCCTGGAACTGCGGGATTAGTTGAAGGGTATCGATGGACGTATTGTTTATTGTGAAGCTGGAAAAGTTTGAATTTGAATTAATCTTTTAAAAAAATGGGTATAACCACGGAGTTAATTAGAAGAAGGTTCAATACTACTCTGGGTTAAACCTTTTTTTTTGTCAAACCCTAAAGCACTACGCTCTTAACGCGAGCCGAAAGAGAGGCTCTTTAATTCTATGTATCCTTGTCTAGAGTTACCGTGTTCATATAGCACATCAAGAAAAGTCCGCGTTTACGGCCTGTGTCACAGACTCGATTCATACAGCTTTTAGACAAAAAAAATATATCATATATGGTATATTAGAATGAGTGCTACGATGCCGCACACTTTAGACTTATCGTTGTAACACCCGTCTTTTTGCGTCGAAGGATATAAAATTTATTTCATATATTTAATACATATTGACCCGTGGTTAAGTATTTATCAATATTAAAACTAAATTTAGACAGATTTCTCGATTTATACAGGGTGTCCAGAAAGTGAAGGATAATCCTTTACCGGCGGATAGGTCTATCCTTTCTTAGGATAGGATTAGAAAGTCTGTATAATATAAATAACAAAATGTCACAATGTGGAGAGAGCTTTTATTATTTATTGCCATAATTTAAATGATGCAAAACAAAATAATTTATGACGTAGTAGGTCGGTCGACAGATGACTATGAGTTTAATTTTTAAGCAGTTACAGTATGATGCTATTCTTATGGTTACATATGAATTAACAACAAAGTTCAAGAGGTTTATATCTTGCCTGATTCCACAAGTTACAGAATATTCTGGATGTGGAGGCCAAATAGCAAAAACAGTTGAATACTCCTCTAACTTTCCAATCTTCGCATGTGCCTTTTCATTTATTTTAACTTCATATATCCCCAACATATGCCTAATATAAACTATAATTTTTTTACTTAAGCTGCTTCAACCAACAAACATGTTTTCCTGTTAATAAAAATATTATAAATTTGTAAATATTATAAATGTGTAAAATATTATAAGTTTGAAGGGGACCCGGCGAGTTACGTCGAGACCATTTTTAAAGACAGACATTAAATCTTTTCTGAAAATATTAAATTAGGATAGAGTTTCTTTATGTTTGACATTGACTAAAGAAACTCTAACTAATTACTTATATTTTCTGTTTCCACGTGAACTCATAGAAATTTGGTACTTTAAAATACAAAAGGTCTTATATAGGTTATACAGGTCATCGTTTTATAGGTCATACAAGTAAACCTGCGTTCTAAGATTCCAATAGCAATCATAAACAAAACACCACAACTCCGCCAGTATTTTTTCTTCTTTCCATATTTATTACATTTCCTGATAGTTATATTTCGTATTTACGGGTCCGGTCTTAACTCGTGATCTGAAACGTGGAGGCTGTAAATATCCCCGCGGATTGGAAGCAGATAAATCTACAGGGCCGCATAACTAATAAAATATCCTCTGGACGCTGTATCTGGAAGCTAGCGAAATTCTTCCATGTCACAGACAGATAGATTTAATGGGAATCGTTAATAATTGAAAAGAAAACGAAATTCAGGTCGGGTGAAACTCTTTTTTTTGTGATTCATCGTGTAGTATAGCGTGTTTTCAATTTAGAAGTTATCAAATTTAGCATAACTAGTGACCATTTTAATGTGGTGATTAATTATTAAATAACAATAAACGTGACGGCCTGTTTGGTGTGGAGGTAAGTACCCTTGCCTTCCATGCCAGAGGTCCCGGGTTCGCATCCTGGAAGAGGCAGATATTTTATGATATTTGCTTTCTAGTCATGGATGTGTATGTATGTTTATTTAAGAATATTTCTAATACTTATAAATAAAAAAATAAAAAAACCTGTGTGTGTTTACATATTTCTTAAGTTTATTTATCCGTTATCTAGTATCCATAACACATGTTCTTAATAATACTTAATTTAGGCTAGATAATGTGGTGTGTTAGTTAGAAATATTATTATTATTATCGATCTTGGCCTCTGATTCATAGTTAACACAAAATAAAAATAAAAAACTTAAAATGACTACTACTTAGCTACAAACATTAACTATTTATCTAACATTTAAGACAAGTTTCATAGACGTTGATCTGCAGCTGTCTTCTTCCCGGCTTCTGGAACACACTGGAACTATACATGACGCCAGTACAGTTTAAGTGTTGCCATTTCATTAAACTGCATAGTAATTTCACAAAAACTAGAGACCAGAGCTAGTACATTATCCAATAAAACATGGCAACCAAAACTCAAGATGACAGCTTAAAAATTTCCGTAGCACAGACAGCTTGGTCGGACTACAAAACATTCGTTAAGTGACAAAATGTCAAATTTGACAGCGCCACCCTTTGCTGAACAAGTAAGTGGTTCGAACTCAATATCGCTGTTATTACTTTCAAAATATCTCAACCACTATGACGAAACTGTGACGTAATTCCTGCGGTAGACATTGCTCGCGGATACATATCACAAGAGGTGGGTTGAAAATAAAAAAATAAATCACATGTTCTTTGCCGACAGCTATAATTTTGTTTTCCGGACAATACGTGTAGTATTATGTATATATATATTTTTTATTCCCCAAACAAACACACCAACTGTTTGGCCCCAAAGTAAACAGAGCTTGTGTTATGGATGACAACACACCAAGCTGGGGGGGAACCCACCATGACCCGAGAACAAACATCTGTGTCCATCACACAAGTGAATGCCGCGGCCAGGACTCGAACCTGGGACCTCCGGCATATGAGGCAGGGCTACTGACCACTTCCCTGCTCGGCCGTCATGCCCAAAGTGGTTGCCCGATCGGCAGCAACCTACTTAATCAGGAATAGGTTTAGGTCGGCCTAGACCGAGTGTGCCGGGCCAAAGTATCTAACCTAAAAAACAATGTGAAGTCTGTGTATATATGTTTGTATGATATTACAGTTAGTCTTCAACCCACGTGCTCCAGAATTCTAATAACTCCAACGATCAGACCTAGCCTTGAAGGACCACTGTTTTTACCATACAATAGAAGGGATAATTTTATGTCCTACTATTTTATCTATCACGAGCTTAATATTACTCTCTTTTTTTCATAATTTAAGTCCTCGTTACCAAACTTTTCATTTTTGTTTTGTTTTATTTACTAAAAAGGTATACCAACAGCATTATACACATTATTGGATAACATGAGTCATGTACATACATTATACATTATTCTTATGTATAAGCTTATTATAGGTACACACAGCATTGTTATAAAAATTTAAGTGAGGTAAAGTAAATCATACAAAGACAAAAGCATTCATTCAAATCATTTGGCGAGATGAATTGCAATCACAACTACTCGAACAATTTATTTTCCAGAAGGGTCGTAACAGTAATTTGGTATAAATTGAGTTTCGCAGGCGCTCAACACCCAGTGGGACCGCTGCCGCAGGGGTGCAACAGTCTCCGTGTGGCAGATGCATTTATACCGACTGATTGGTGTAGTGGTAAGTAGCCTTGCCTCATACGCCGAAGGTCCCAGGTTCGAGTCCTGGCCGGGGCATTCATTTGTGTGATGAACACAGATGTTTGTTCTCGGGTTTTTTTTTTTTTTTGTTCCCCTCCGCAGGAATAGCAGGAGGATAAAAATGCCCTGACGCATACTCTGGCGCGATTCCAAAGTTATGTGGGACTCGTCCCGACGCCTACCAGGACCATACCCACTAAAAACCCCCTGTCGGCTCGTGCATTTTTGCCACTCAGCCTTCATCTGAGCGACGGCCAATTGGAGAAAGAGGCCGCGCTAGCGGGGCCCAGAAGGGGTCACCCGCTGGGATTACATAGCACTGAAGGTGCTCAAAGCACTGAAGGTGATTACGTAGCACTGAAGGTGCTCAAAATGAAAATCAAAAATTAAAATAATTGCAAAATAAAATTGAATTAACTCGCATTTACGTTAGAATTAGGATTTACGTTAGAGTTAGAATTTACGTTAGAATTAGAATTTGCGGCCAGAAGGGCTTCGAGATCGCGTGACAGTCTGGTGGATGAGTACGTTTGCGCATTCCTAGGCCTAGCGACTTTGAACTTCGAGTCTAACACAGGAGTAGTATATGAGACTGAATCACGAACTAGAGGATTGGGATGGGTTTCGGAGCGTTTGAAGAACGCTTCAGTTCCATTCGAACGATCAATTCATTTAAATGAACCTATAATGAATTGAGAAGGGAACTATGCTCCGCCAGAGCTAGCAAACGCTCTGTCGGAGTACGTGAAGCCCTAAGTTTACGGGCTAAGACTGCGATTTCACTAACATCGATATTTTTCATAGCGTCGCAGACGATACGCATATCGTCTGCTACGGAGGATTGAGGAGTGGGTTTGTATGGGCGAGGAGCCGGGATGGGATTCGATGCGGGGCGCAGCCTCCAGTTTTCTGGTGCAGGCCTGGACTGTGTAGGCTTTGCAGCCGGAGGAACCCGACTACGTAGCGGCGGAAAGTTTTCCTGAGAAAGAGGCGGGGCCTGTTTGGGTGCCGCCCTCTTGGAATTGGAGCGCATACAACGGGGTGCACGAGGGCAGCCTCTGTAATTTGCGGTGTGGCCGGACTGGCCACAAAGCACGCAATCGGGAGGAGAAGGAGTTTCAGGAGTGCGATTGCACTCCTTAGTTAAGTGAGGGACCAGGCACTTGACGCACCTGGGCGGTGCGCGGCAGTTGGCCGCCGCGTGCCCGTACAACTGGCACCTATGGCACTGGCCGGGATGACCGCGGTGATGAGGCGCCTCGATCGAGATCCCAGAGAGGCCGCATATAGTGCTAACCCCTTTCAGGATCTCCCTGGACTTGGGGACGTTGGCGAGAACCACCAAAGCGAGAGGGTGACGCCTCCCGTACTTGCTGTGCATTTTATGCACCGCGAGTGCCGGAAAGCCTTGGGACTGCAGATCCTCCAGGATAGCCTCGTTCAATAATTCGAACGGGACTCCCCTGAGTACCGCTCTGATCTTACGCTCTTCTGGCAGAGCATAAGTGTGATAAGCATATTGCTTATCGGTGAGGAGCTTTGTTAAAGCACGGAAGTCGTCTATCGACGAGACTAAGATTTTAATAGATTCACCCGAGTTGGCTGCTCGGGTGTAATGGATCTTGTGCTCATTGCACAATGTCGAAACCTCAGTCCATTTACCCTTTTCCCGAAGGGAAACGGGTGGTGGGACCTTGGCCTTGACAGAAGCTGGCGCCGGAGCGGGTGTTGAAGACACCGGGGCAGCTGGCGTTGAAGACGCCGCAGGGGGTGTAGGGACGGGCATCGCGGGCGCCGGGGCTTGTTTCGAGCGCTTCTTAGAGCGTTTCTTAACAAGCGTAAAAAAGGGAGACTCAGGGTCTGTTGGGGTGGCGTCCGAGGACGACTCGGTCGCGGGTGCGCGCTTGCGGCTCGGAGAGGCGTCTACTTCGCACTCCATGTCACTGGAGGAAGGGGACGCGGGAGGGCCTAAGACCAGAGCGGTCTGAGGGACGGAGGTGGCCTGAGGGGCCGGTGTGATCAGTTCCATGATTAGAGGGAGAAAGGATTGCAGTGTGCGAATCATATGAGGAGGGCAATGAGTGCCTTGGGCGTCGTAATCAGCGATCAGCTTATTGAGAACCTCCTCGGGGTTCAGGGAAGCCATTGCGGAGGGGTTGGGGAAGGACAACAATATATATATGCCTAGAGTTCCTAAATAAAAACCTAGCGAACCCTAGCGGCTAACCTCCCTACCAGCGGTAGGGGGGCTGGGAGGAATAAATTAAAACTAACCGTAGTACGCCGAAGGCCGCTACCTAGAAACCTAAAAAAAGGGTACGCAGGTAAAGAGTTGACCGCGTTAGGGTCAACCTTTACCGACAGAAAGGACAAATACACACGAAAACACACAGATATGATAAAAATAAATATGTAAAAGGTAGAAAATAACTAAAATAGAGAAAAGAAATAAAATAAAAATAAAAAAAGGACTGGTAATGTACAACTTCGTTGTCACCGCTACATGGAAACCAAAAAAGGGTACGCAGGTAAAGGGTTGACCGCGTTAGGGTCAACCTTTACCGACAGAAAGGACAAATACACACGAGAACACACAGATATAATAAAATAAATATGAAAATAGGAGAAAAATAAATAAAATGGAGCGGAGAAATAAAATAAAAATAAAAAGGACTGGTTCAGTACAAATTCGTTGTCACCGTTAAGTATCCTTTGCACTGAAACCAGACTACTTACGCTGGGCACAACACTGCACTCAGCACAAGCACAACACAACTTAGCACGGCACTTTGAAGACTAAGGGGCTTAGTCGCAAAGAAAAATCGCACTTCGAAAGCACTCAGACGGAGTAGAAAAACCTTGAAAACCGTAGCACGGAACCAACACGCTAAACTGTGACGTCAGTGGACTGAGCGCCACGGAATGGCGGGAAGGGACCGATCAACAGAGAACTGGGTCTTGCACGTCCGCACCGCGTGGCGATCGGAGCGAGAATGTTCTCGGGTCATGGTTGTTTGTATTTATATATGTGTGTTTATTCTGGGATCCCCCCAGTTCGCTGTATGGTCATCCATAACACAAGGTCTGCTTACTTTGAGGCCATACAGTTGGTGTGTTTGTCTGGGGATTTATTTATTTATTATTAGATATAAGTGACTGATATGGTAGAGTCGGGTGACGGGTCATTCACATCGCTCTAATATGGCTGAGGAGCGCGATGGCTGGATCCCGCGTTAACTCGTGAACGGGTGCCGTTTGAGGGTGTCCGTTGTTTGGATACTTGGGGGGAGGGAGACTTGCCGAGCTGACGGATGCAGATAAGAATAATTTTGTATAGACATAAAGAGACTCTGTAATTTTTTTTTTTTAAATATATACCCGTGAACTTTTTTGCCTTAGTCTTGTTATTTTATACAATTTCATCCGTTGTTTATTCCAATCCATTTTTAACCAGTCGTAACAAAGTGAGACAGCAAAGTCCAAACCAAGGAGAGTATGGATTATTGAAGACCAAATGAAATAAATAAAATCATATTTTATTTCGTACTCGACTGATATTACTTCAAATTTTCTACGATCTACGCATAAGGCTTAGCACGTGCAGATGTATATTTATAACATTATCGAGAAAGATTACATAGTTCAAAATGTTGAAGGCTGTTACATCTTATATTAAATGCCTTTGAAGACATGGGCGTTTGAAATGTGCGTGAGTGTGTGAGATAATGTGCGTGTCAGGTGTACTTGAATCTACTTTATTTTATCTATATAAGTTATCTTATAATATTTGGAATACATAGTTATATCTTATCGGACTAGCTACAAACTACGTATTGACTACGGTTTTTAGGCTCAAACTCGTAGACCTATCAAACTTAACGCAATCAATTCCAAAGGGATTTTAACAGAAACAAATGGCCAACCGAGTCTATACAGATAATTAAGTTAAACTAGAAAATTTATTACATCGATTCTAGGTTCTATTCTTAAGTCAATCTGATTAATGCCGGCTCGACCGCAGGCAGTCGAATTATTTAGTGAAACAAATCCGTTGGCTAGTTCATTACATTTAGTGGACGGCCTGCAGCTGGGCGGCAGATGCATTAAATGTGAATCAATTAACATTATTGAGCCCGGAGGTATATTCTACCGATTATACTATAACAGGTCCCAAGTGACGAGCAGCCCGGCGAGCAACATCCGCCTGCAATTTAATATTAAATCCGATATTTATTGATCAATTATTCCGTTAAACATTTTATGCTTTAAAGCTTATGAATAACATATTGTTGTGTGTATTCCTGACAATGTCCTGTTGTCAATTTTGTAAAGTCGAATAATATATTTCGTGTCAGCCCTATAACAAAAAATAATGCAAACACCTTTCCAATAGATCTTATCTTTTGACATCAGTCATAAAGGGCGCCTTGGTTCTTACAGTGTACTATGTATACACTACACTACACTATACAGTGATTTTCATTACTGCATAGTGTAGACCATTTAGCTAAAGTAAGTAAGAGCATGCATTATAGATGTTAGCCACTTTATACAGAGAAATTCAAAAGTGAATTTTATATCAAAAAATTTGTTGGCACTGTCGAAATTTCTAATAATTGCAACACGTATTTGTTACATACATGTACACAAGGTAACTTACAATACACACTTAACCAAGTGGAAATGCAGAGCTATTTTGCATAAAATCTCACGCCTCAAAGGCCTTCTTAATTTGACCGGAACTACTGGCCACGGCACGTGTGCGACACTAAAACTTTCTCATCCCGTGGTATAGGACTGTTATCTCGCGAAGAAACTTCGCTTTAACAATAACGACGTGGACGGTTCCTCCTATCTACCTGCACTAGCTTCGAAAAGCCGAAGTTTAAGCCGTATTTTGCCTTTGACGACGAAGATGGTAACCAAGATAAGAGAAAAAAAAGACTTTCACCAAATGTATCTGTGATATGTATCTATGATAAAATATAATGTTGTGAAGTCAGATTGATATACTTGTGTGCATCACACTCACACAAGTGCGAGATTTGTTCACTCCGCTCGGTCACGCACACATTCGTATTGTGTCATTAAAATACTATATCTGTGGGCAGATACCAGAATCGCAAAAATTTAAGTTAAGTATATTATTATCAATTTAAGGACGTTTGCTTGGCAATTTCCAAATAAATGCTTTTCGGTACATTGTTTGGTAAATAATTTTTAAATATGGTAATATTGACTACCATACAGTGCATTTCCGATATCTATGTCAGGCAATAATGGCGATTGTGGCTCCAATTAAGGTGCATTTTTTTAATTATTTTACATTCCTAAACTACCAGTACAATTCAGATACTGATCGTCAGCTATCACAAAGCTATATTCAAGCATTTACAAAACAGATTGATAACACAAAAAAAAAATGAAAGCAAATGACCTGATGTAATCGAAGTCGGTAATAAAAACCATACTAAAAATATTTAGAAAATGACACATTACATGATTGAAAATAAACAGTAAAATTCACACCACGTCCACACTAAAATTATTGTATTTAAATAGTAAGAAAAAATCAAATACATAAAAAGAAAAGATAAAAGTAGTAATCAACGTTATTTACATTTATTCAAATAAGGTTTAAAATAATATCCAATTTCTAAAAGTAGAAAACGTAAAAACCATTTACTATATAATATAAAAAAATAATTACCGACATATCTGTACACATACAACATACCACGTCAGACAAGTATTGATACCTTTCGTATACGTTTACAAAATACAAAACCATTTAAAGATGTATTTGTTAGTGAACTGGTTCAGTGAGCTGAAGGTATATGTTGAAGATTCCTGCTGTCAAGTTTGTCCATATGTCAAGTTTAGGTTCGTTTTGGATTATTATGATAATAATAATAATAATAATTTTTTATTTGCAAATATATGGTAACCTTAAGTTCTTAACAAATGTTCATACTGCTGATTTCTCAGCTTGCAAACTTGTGAGAAAAAAAAGTAATTTTGGAACGAAGTTCCTTATCGCGCGTTGCGAAAGGGGGCTAGACGGAAAAAATTAAGACCAAAAGTTGTAACGACACTTTTTGCTATAGTTGCAAGCCGTGCGTTTCTCTGTCTGTCTCTCTCTCTCTCATAGAAAGCAAGCCAGTTATTTTCATTTCGTCTTTCTATTTCGCATTGAACAGTGTAGTGTCGCGACGATTATTTTTGTTGAGTGTATACAGGTTTTTTTGTACATAATAAATAATAAAAAATAATAACAATAATGAATCCTGACAGTGTTTCTGCACAAGTTCCGGATATTGCTGATGGTAAGTAGAGATTTTATACAGACAATAATAAATAGTTATGTATTTTTCGCAAGTACGCATTATAACTTCTCTTTACTATTTTGCTAACCAAGTCATACGCGTTATAACCTCTCCATTATTGTGTGTTAAGCAAGTGTACGCATCATAACTTTAATAAATTTAAAAGCAAATTATATTTTAATATTACAATGTCAATTATATTTTATCAATAGTAAATTCGTTCCATCCGGGTGTCCCTTGACACCTCTAAGTTTTTTTTTAATTAACATAATACAGTAAAATGTCAGACTAAAACTTCAACAATGTATTTTTAGGTACATAAGTAATAAGGTCCGTAGTAAGGCCTAAATCCATTCATCTAAAATCATAAAAATAATGAGGTCAACAAATTAACAATGAATTCAATAGGGCTAAAATGTTTTTGTTTTTTATTTATGACTTTCAGCTTTCCAAAAAATCAGCATTACATATTGCCTGTATACATTTATTTCGA
The DNA here is from genome assembly GCA_923062675.1 of Marasmarcha lunaedactyla. NCBI lineage: Eukaryota > Metazoa > Arthropoda > Insecta > Lepidoptera > Pterophoridae > Marasmarcha > Marasmarcha lunaedactyla. Next base: position 45,771,591 of record OV281339.1, on the reverse strand, counting down.
CGATAAAGACCCTGTCAGCTTCGACCGAATTACCCCATAGAATTAGGCCATACCGTATAATACAAGACACTTAGCTGCAGTATGCCTGTAGAGCTGCCTGAACTGATACTACTTGAACCGATCGTTTAAGGACATAAGTAAATCTGCCAAGTTTTAGGCAAACGTTATCTATGTGTTCTTTCCAGTTAAGATGTTTATCAACTGTGACGCGTAGGAATTTCGTTGATCCTACTATATCTGAAGTAATAAAGTTATATTCTATATCAAATTTGTGGATTTTAGAATTATACGTTTGAAATTTCATTATGATAGTACCTGAAGTTTAAGAAAAGGTAAAAAAGTTTAAATACTTGGGTCACTCGGTCACCGAGGATTTAAAGAATGATGTGGACATGGAGAGGGACCGCAGGTCACTGGCTGTCCGCTGTAATATGCTGGCTCGAAGGTTTGCGAGGACAACGCAACCAGAGAAAATTGCGCTTTTAAAAGCTTACTGCCAAACCTTCTACAACTACAGCCTCTGACTCAGCTACAGGCGGCGGACATACAGCGACATTCGTTCCAATACAATAACGCGTTCAGGGTTTTCTTGAGGCTGCCGTGGAGGTGCAGTGCGTCAGGAATGTTTGCGGAGTGCGCCACCCTAATGACCCGTCTCCGTGGAACCTCCAACCGAATCCTAGGCGTGTTTGTAGACCGGTGGGACTCCCCAATGCTGCGTCATTGGGTGCAGTTACAGACCCGTTAATAATTTAATTTAATATAATTATTTGTTTTATGTTGATTATATGCGTCAAAGGGCCGGCAATAGGCCTAGCGCTAGCCTTTGTGTAGAATTAAGATGATATCCTACAGATCGACGGTTTTTAAAACCGATCATTATTTTAAAATATTCCATTTCTGTAACAGGCGTCATAAAAATCGAATTACTACTTGTTTTCACATTGGGTACATAATTATCAGATTTCTTGTCACTGTAGTTTATTTAATTGTATCATTGAATTTTATTTACTCTATTGATTTATAATAATTATTTTTATTTGTTGAATGTTCAATTAGTGACCAACAGGCTCTACACTTATATTCAGAGTTAGCTAAATATTTAGCATTTTTCTTTTTTGGGCACTAGAAAAACATTTTTTTAAGGTTTTGCTGAAACTATTATTTTTATTTTATTTATTTTTATTAATTCTTATATTTTGACTTATTAGTAAAGTTATGGTTACGACAAAGGTGTTATTTGAACATAATTTTCGCTTATCAAAACGTGATTTTTTTAATCCCTTGGATATAAACATATTTTTAATTAGTGTGTTGATTGTTTATACTTTTATCAAAGGATTAATGATAAAAAAGGATCAGGTAATCATGGAAAATATAAAATTCCTTTTCAGTATCGTTTGCACTGTAAATATCATGAAAGGATAACCATGATATACATTCAACAAATTTTCTTATATTTTCTGGCTAAAATCTGTTTTTATGTCAAAATAATAGTATCGCTGCTGAAATATATTTTGGTTATCATGTGTTACAGAGAATGTCATAGTTTATGCAGTTTCGTGGCTAGACAAGCACAATGTGAGTATGTCACTTTTTAAACTATTTAACTTAACTATTAATTCCAAACATGCCTTTTTAGTTTGTAGGTTTATTCGCAAGTTGAACCTCAATCACTTGCAGGTTATTCAAAATAGTTTCTTACGCATTTCCGTAAGATCGGGGCCCCGCCCTATTTCCGCAACTTAGATCTGCACAAGGATCTCGAGCTTTCGTGAAGTTGGCGTCTAGATGCCACTTCGACAATGCTCCCCACCATCCCAACCCGCTGGTCAATAAGTCAGCTGACTACGCAGCCAACTCAGACACGCCGGTCCGTTACAGGCGTCCGCGTAACGTCTTAACAAAACCCGACGACGCTATTACAACAAGGAACGCTGGTGTTAGAAATAGGGCAACACGGCATTCGAGTCGCCTAACCCACCGGTGGGCCAGGCTAACGCTGCGTACGCATTCCTACTGAGTTTCTTGCTGGTTCTTTGGCAGTAGATGGGCCTTCCGAACCAGTGGTAGTTTCAATATACGAAACCCAAGCCGAGGTCCGTGCCCTCTCGGGTGCCGTTAACCGTATGTATCGTCAGCGCTAAGCTACAAAGTCCGGTGAAATTTAAAAGGCCCATTGGGTCATAAATACTGTCCATTTCGAAAAAAATAACTTTAAGAAATTTTTAACTACGTCAACGATATTACTTTAGATTGTTTTGTTGTCTCAACAAACGAACGTTTTATTTATTGCAATATTCAAGTGAATGCCGACCTCACTCTACCACGTCCGGATCCAGCAGCAGTTGTTGAAGGCCGAGTGTACCTTCCGCTTACTTTGTCAGGAGCGATGGTTAAGAGTACAGAAGCGATTTTCAAGTTATACACTCAAGTCTCACTCAAGTTACACTAGTTCCTGTAGTTCAACACCTGGATTTATGTATATGGTGATATAAAATTAAGGAAATTTTTAGTAAACTTCACGTTTAGTTAATAATTAGTGTTTTCAATAGTTAGACTCAAGCTCAAAAGGCTGGATAAGAACTTACTCGATCACTTCTTCACAACTCACACAACTTCTAGGTTGGCGCAGAAGTTGGCTCTTCTAGGTTGACGCAGAAGTTGGCTCTTCTAGGTTGGCGCAGAAGTTGGCTCTTCTAGGTTGGCGCAGAAGTTGGCTCTTCTAGGTTGGCGCCGAAGTTGGCTCTTCTAGGTTGGCGCAGAAGTTGGCTCTTCTAGTTTGGCGCAGAAGTTGGCTCTTTTAGGTTGGCGCAGAAGTTGGCTCTTCTAGTTTGGCGCACAAGTTGGCTCTTTTAGGTTAGCGCAGAAGTTGGCTCTTCTAGGTTGGCGCAGAAGTTGGCTCTTCTAGGTTGGCGCAGAAGTTGGCTCTTCTAGGTTGGCGCAGAAGTTGGCTCTTCTAGGTTGGCGCAGAAGTTGGCTCTTCTAGGTTGGCGCAGAAGTTGGCTCTTCTAGTTTGGCGCAGAAGTTGGCTCTTTTAGGTTAGCGCAGAAGTTGGCTCTTCTAGTTTGGCGCACAAGTTGGCTCTTTTAGGTTAGCGCAGAAGTTGGCTCTTCTAGGTTGGCGCAGAAGTTGGCTCTTCTAGGTTAGCGCAGAAGTTCGCTCTTCTAGGTTGGCGCAGAAGTTGGTTTTTAATTCTATATTGAAAGTAAACATTTAGTAAGCGTTTGAAATATAACAAAATGTTTTTGATTGAAACAACTGAATGTTATAGTAACGTAACTCAGAAAGGCGATACTCGTTTCTTGACCTCGAACAATCTGCAGAAATAAACCGTTTAATACTTAGAAATAATAATATTGGTCTATGCTCAAGATCAACTTAACACACTTACATAATAGATCCGTATTCTATTATAGCCCACTGCATTTTCATGTCAATAATTTCTCATTTTACTATTTGAAATAAAAACAATACAATTCTGTAAATTACCAGCCCTTTTAAATTAGATCCATAACTAAGTGTAAACTGCAATAAACTGAGACATGTAAGCTAGCGTTAATGGAAACCCCTAGTTGCAGCCTGGATTCAGCTCACAGACACCAATTAGCTATCGGAGGGTGTTATGATAATTTGCCACAGTAAAGTCCAGCTGCAGTGTGTTTGCTGTACTGGCCAATATATTGCGGTTAACGTTTGGGTTGCATAGGACCGTAACACTATTTTGGAAAAAAGAGATGGAAGCATCACAAGTACGTTTGTTTATATTTCTTGTTTGTTTATTCACATTCTATACTTAAAGCTTACATATTTTGACGACCGAGCAGCGTAGTGTAGTCCCAGGTTCGAGTCCTGGCCGGTGCATTGTGTGATGAATTTAAATGTCTGTTCTCGGGTCATGGTTTTCACCCGTTTGAGGGTGTTCGTCGTTTGGATACTTAGGGGTAAGGAGACTTGCCTAGCTAACAGATGCAGATAAGAATAATTTTGTATAGACATAAAGAGACTGTAAATTTATTTTGAAAAAAAATATACCCGTGAAGTTTCTTGCCAGTTCTTCTTCACGAAGGTTTTTTCAAACTGGTGGTAGAGTCATGTTTTATTTGACGTCAATAAGAACAAGTAATTGCCGATGTTGAGAAATAAATATTACATTTCATTTCATGGTTGTTGATATTTATTTATGTGTTTATTCTAGGTTCCCCTCAAGTTCACTGTAGGGTCATTCATAAAAAAGATCTGCTTAACTTGGGGCCATAATAGATACCTTTAGGAAAAAAATTACACTTTACAATTACCTTGATCATCCGAGACTACCGACTACTCCGCACTTTTACGATATTTTTTTACGATATTATATTTACGATAACAAACAGCCATCTAATTTAGGTATCAAAATACATTTCAACAATTGCAATAGGGACTCGGCATGTGCCTGTTTTTCTCTTAGTTCGGTGACATCAATTAAATATTTAGGTATAACTATAGATCGTAACTTAAACTGGAAGTGCCATGTTGAAGCCCTTAGTAATAGACTCAGAAAATTTACATGTACATTCAAAAAAATAAGACACATTAAGGATGGAAATACGAATAAAACCGTTTACTTCGCTTTATGTCAATCTCTGTTAACGTACGGAATAACAAATTTACTAAAACTAGAACGCGCACAAAGAGCAGTCTTAAAGGTATTGTACATGAAGCCATTTGATTATCCTACTACGCAATTATATAAAGAACTCTCAGTTCTCACCGTTCGTCAATTATTTATAAAGCTTATTGTGTTAAGACAACACAAAATAAAACCACAAAAAATAATTTCCAAAAGACGATATGCTACGGTTTATCAAGTGCCAACATTTAGAACCTTTTTTGCGCGTAATTCTATTACATACCTAGGACCTTGGTTATACAATAAAATTTGCAAGGCTATTAAAGTGCCTCTGAGAAATGAGACTTATCATAATTGTAAAAAAATAATCACATCATATCTCCACACTCTGGACTATTTATCCACTGAAACGTTAATTATGGCGTAATCTTTTTACTTTTACTATATATTTTATTACGTAAAAATATAACAGTATGTATATTTATATATATTTTATAAACTATATTTAAACATACTTATTTATTATAAACTAGCTTCCATAAAGATATATGTATAATATGAATGTAAAGAATTGTAGATCATTAATACTGAGTTGACAAGAAAAAAAATATATATATAAAAGGTTAAACAAAGTGTAATAACAGTAAGTAATATTACTATACTTGTGTAGAAAAACATGACCTGTATTATTTTCTAATTTAATGTATAATAAAAAAATAAAAATTAATCTCTGTTTTCGCATAACTTTTTCATCTGTATTTTTGGACTATACTACGTTTTTAGACAAGAGACATGCTGGTCACTTAGCATTCTCTGTCCTTTGTTTGTGATAAATGGATAAGAAAAATGTCCCTTATGTCATAGACATTAGATCTGATTTGCTTTGAGTGAACGAACTTACTTTGCCGTCACACATTTGCGAATAGTACGGGTTACTTAATTCTACCGTCAAAATGTCGAGTTTATAAAATTGTAGAAATTATTTAGTATGTATAGTGTACTTGTAACTTTAGTAATACATTTTGTTACTGATGGCGCCTCAAATAGATTAAAGCGTGCATGTAACTTTTTAAATGTTTTTATTCCGCAACCTTGGTTGATTTCTATTGTCAATAAACTTTCACCATATGTTTTTGTGACTTTCATTATACCTGCCTCTGGTATTTGAGCTGTCTTTGTTCAAAAATTTTGATATAACAATTGTATTGTAACTTTTATTTTTGTTTTACTAAAAACTTGTTACATAGTTATGGGTAGGTATTGCAACGTTTGCTTGTGCCGTATTTGTTAAAAGAGGTTATTGCACAAACAAACTTGCCGACATTTATGACTGGCAACTTATGGGTCTGTCATTATTTGATTTTTATTTGTAAAATGTAAAATATAGAGAATATCGAAGATTGTTCTAGATCATTCCTTGACAGGATTCCTTACGGAATTCTATTGCGGGCTTCGTCCCCAAAAATAGACTAATAATTATTATTGTATTATCTTATAAAATAGATTCATTTTAAATAAAAGTGGATTAAGTGTTATATGTGTTTCTTTCTTATTAGTTAGGAAGACCTCCCTAGGTTAGATTAGGTCCATCCCGGGTACCGACCCTAGATGGTGGAGGCGCCGCGCGCAGTTGTAGTGTTTTGTGTTTTATTTCAGCTATATACCCTACTGAGTATGGCGGAAAGAAAATTTTAGAAGGCAAGAGCCATCTGAAATACCAAGAGTAAAGGAAAGACTCTAGAAGGTGATTCATCCAACGGGCGAGGAAGGAATTTCCCAAACTTCAACCGGCGTCAGTAAGACAGCTTGGGACATTGTTGATGCCGATTGATCAAGACGAATAAGAAGGTAATTAAAGATTTCTATCATTTGCTTATCATCGAAGGTATGATAGTGCAGCTGAATGGGGCGAAATTCTGCGCTGATTTGAATTTAAACTGTGCCTATTGGTAATTATCGATAGCGGAGAAGGATAGACACGAAACGGCAATCATCACACCGTCTGGATTATACGAGTTTAACGTATTATCATTTGGATTTAAATCGTGTAGGACAATTGGTTTCGTTACATTGTCCAGAAAGAATATTGGGTGGAAGTCGAAAACTTGGTCGACCATATGAAGGTTTATTTCGAGTATTGCGATATATAGGATGTGACAATTATCTTGTTAAAAAGTACAAAATAACCAAGAATTAATTGTACATGTGAATAGATTGGAACCATATAATGTTCGATAGAATAGAATTAATGATGAAATTGTGTCTGTATTTATATATGTAAAATGGGGTTTTTGTACATACATTTATTTCTTGAAATATTACAATAATATTATAATTTCGTTATTCTTAGAATTAATAGAGTAAAAGTACACATTTAGGTGTACAAATATGTATATCGTTCATTTGTAGATATGCAACGGTTAGAATTTCGTTGGGGTTTTAGAATAATATAAGAAACTAATATTTTTTTTTTCTCAAATTCTATGTACACTTCGCAACGCAATGTTCCGAGATGATATATTCTGCAAAGCCGATCCAAACAGCATCACCAAAAAGGAGATGCAATGGATGGACGATGCAGATAAAAGAAAATAAGGAAAAGGTTTTTATATATTATATATTGAGATAAGAGGGTATTTTATTTAATGATTTAATAAATTAATTTTAGATACCCGAAGAGAAACCTCTAAGGGGCGGCAGGTACACGCGGCACGTATTTACCGCGTTACATTTTATTTACGAATCATAGATATACGTGTGGTGCCAATGCTCTAAAGAAGTCATTTTTCAAAGACTAAAATAACACTATAGATAATGTGCACGTTTAATTTGAGCCACGCCTAATAATCTCCATAAGAGAGAAGGTGATAGCCGATTTAGCTATGCGGCCAAAGTTTACGAGTATATATAATATTGTGATATTGATGTCTGTGGGTCAACACGCGGATGTAGAATAGGATCCTCAGTGGGTTAAATAATAAAAGGGTTGTGATGGAATAGGTAATGGTTTTTAAACGTTATTGGTATAGAATTTTGTCAGGTGTATTTCGGTGCATTTTGAAAAAGTTCTCTGCATTGCGTTGTGAAATATTAATTTATTAATTTATAGATATCATTCTGGGTTAAGTAAAATACTTTGGATCCGATTTTATGATCTATTCATAGGAAGGTTTGTCCGGTAATAGTTAGGCAGGTAAAATCTTAATATTTAGGTAGGTAATATTTAAAGTTTCGAAAGTTACAAACTTTCAAATAAACTTTTAATCATTCAGAAAAGTTTAAAGTTAATATGACAGTTCATGTCAAACGTGTTTGTTTTGCCAACTGAATGATAATGTTTGATAATATAATTTGATTAATTTAGTATTAATTTTAATATAAATGGGATTAATTAAATTTACTTTTATTGGGATATTAATATATTTATTACTTATCAATTAATTATAATTATAATTTGATTGTATTCAATGGGTTATTTTAACAATTGTTGATTAATTTAATAATAAATATTGGTTATTTGAATTTACGTATGATTGTGTAACGTAAATGATTAATATGGGGTTGTTGATTATTCATGAATTGTATGAGCAATTAAAATAATTTACATTGTTTTATTTAGATATTAATTAACCAGCCGGGATCTTGGCTGATTTTCATCAGGTTTTGTGGCTAAGGCTCTATTGATGGAGAATAAATACTATAAGATCATTTTTGGTGTAATAAGATGTGGTAATTTAAACATGATCAAGTATATATATTCCTATCGGTAGGGGGCTCATCTGAGAGTAATCCCGATTAATGTATATGATCCTGATTTAAGTAGGGTCGTTATTTAAGAATGAAATGTATATAGGAATTTATTTAATCAGCTTCACTAATTAAATAAATTAAACAAGAGGGGCGATTGCAACGTTTGCTTGTGCCGTATTTGTTAAAAGAGGTTATTGCACAAACAAACTTGCCGACATTTATGACTGGCAACTTATGGGTCTGTCATTATTTGATTTTTATTTGTAAAATGTAAAATATAGAGAATATCGAAGATTGTTCTAGATCATTCCTTGACAGGATTCCTTACGGAATTCTATTGCGGGCTTCGTCCCCAAAAATAGACTAATAATTATCATTGTATTATCTTATAAAATAGATTCATTTTAAATAAAAGTGGATTAAGTGTTATATGTGTTTCTTTCTTATTAGTTAGGAAGACCTCCCTAGGTTAGATTAGGTCCATCCCGGGTACCGACCCCGAGAGTATTTAGTCTTAAGAACAATTAATTTGTTATTTTTAGTGTAAAAACGAAATTTGTAACTCATACTTTTAAGTTTTTGGCAAATAAAGATTATTATTATTATTATTTACTTTAGTAAAATTACAAGCTAATTTTTCAATAAAAGTATCAAACACAGAAATAATCATCTTTATTACTTTTGAAACGAAAAAATATAGCCAGTTAAACCGTCACGCGTATCCAGAAAGACATCCAAAACGTTCCCAAAGTACAAAAACATACAAAATGTAATTTACTCTATAGTAATAAATAATAGCCTTCCAACGACACACTCTAATCATATTTTGTTGACCAATCATAAGTATATCGAAGTGTCTCTGATCAAGAGCCCCGACATAATGTTTACTCTTCGTGTGTCAACACTTAGTGCGGATTTTGTTTATCCAACTGCTTTGATTTACGATTTCTATGTATGTTTTATCGACACCCACTTTAAAATATGTAACGAAACTTGCCAAAGTGAACCTTACTGAATACGTGATAGGGTGTAACTGAGCTTTTGTTTCAATATTGTTTATGATATATATGCTAAGTTGAAGCATGAATTAATGTACATAACAGCTCGCTGGCGCGATCTGATTTACGGCCAACATGGCACGAACAGAATTTTGAAACCATCTATGACAAGTTTTACTAAATACGACCGTATAAAACAGTACCAACAATATCTTTGTTGGTAGTAAATTCGCTTTACAGGTATAAGCGTTGTAATGATGGAATGTTAATATATATATATTCAAAAAATAATATTGATGTGAAAGCAACTATCTAAACCACTATCAACGAATTTTTGCATTCTCAACGTCACACTTTACAAGCACCTAAGTATCAATTACACAGGTACCGACAGAATGAAAACGTACATATTACCCGTTGGATATATCTGCGTACCTGGCTTAATGACGTCATGCAAACTGGAGAGATAGCAAAAAAAATTTGAGATGTAAAAATAAAAAAGATATTTATTTGCGTGTATCGATTTTTTTTACACTTTTATACAAATTTTAGATCACCCTGTACTTTATAGGGTAAAAAAACAAACAATACTCATCTTGCAACACTAAATAGGTAGTTTATTAATATTTCACCAGCAGAGAAATAATAAACAATAATGCGATTACGAAAGCAAGAATAATACACGTGCGTTGGCGCTTGCGTTGGTTACCGTACTGGATAGACGAAAACGGGGCGAGGGGCGGGGAAGGGGGGATATTTCCGACGGGTAGTACTTATTATTACTTGCTTTCATAATATATAGATACCGAATAAGAAAGTAAACCGTGTATAGATATAATTAATTTCACAAGATATTAAGTCACTACCTTTACCTCACAAACACTCAAATCAAGTCATGTTGAAACTTACGCGATTCTAAGAACTTGATTCTCCGAGAAAGCTATATTTCGGTTAATGTCGGAGCTGAGCTTGCACTGAAAGGATTTCAAGATCCGGCGACAGCGTATGATTTCAATTCTAGATAAGCTGATTTTCTGTCCGAGTTCAGGCAGGGCTTCCCTACAAGGATCGGTGCAATGAACCATTCACACACATTTTATACCTGGTCTGAAGTCTTTACCGCCATAGATTTGACATAGTCACTTACTGGCTTTGAGCTAGCTGCTAAACCCTTAACGTCGACTAAACAAAATACATGTTTTTTTCGATCCGAAATATATAACATTCATGATAAAATTGTACAAAATTGCTCCTGTCCTAAAGATCTGAAAGCGATAGTAATAAAATATTTAAAAAATACAACATAAATTAAATAAATTTATTATAGTTTTGTAAAATATAATATATTTATTTAATCAAAGTATGCACTTTTTCCATCTAATAGAAAGTTCATTGATCCGTTTACTAAAAAAACCATTCGGACGGGACGGAAAGCGTTGGATTGCCCCATCGGAATTGAATTTTTTCCCTTGCAAGTCGTCCCAATTTCGAAAAGAATGGTAATAATTGGAGCAAGGTCCGGGGAGTACAGTGAATGCATGTGTTGACATTCCAATTGAAGCTCCTCTAATTTGCTAGCCGTCTGTTGCGCAGTGTGTGGTCTAGCGTTGTCCTGAAGCAGCAGTGGCCTAGAGCGATTTATTTATTTTGTAATGCACAAAACAAGTTACAACCAATACAAAACATAAATTAATGAAAAACACATAGTAGGAACTGGGATGCAACTCATAAATAATATTTATACTTGAACTCCGTTACGGAATGTGACATGTCAAGCAAGGGGTATTATAATAAATTAAATTCATTTACAGTTACTATTTCATAAAATAGAATTGTTATCAAAGAAATTTAAGCTAAAAACAATCTAAATAATGTCAAGTACCTGTGTGATAACATAAAAATCAGAGTAGAAATATAAATGTCAAAAATAATGTGTAAGATAATTATGTCACAAAAATAAAATAAAATAATATACTATAACAAAATATATACACAATACAATCAGCTTTAAGGACACTGTTGGATGGACTATATTTGATAAAAATATGTCCAAGTCGGTGTCCTGTGCAAGTTCGTAGCACAGCCGAGCCATTCTTGCCAATGGATTATAATAGGATTTGTTGTTTTTATAGATTTGAAGAGCAAACAGATTGGACTTATTAGCCCTACGGGCACTAAATTGAATATTAAAGGTTAGTTCGGAAAGCGAAGTGGGGGTGTCCGTTATGGAATGCAAAATTTTATAAAGAAGCAATAAACCGCGACTCCAGTGACTTAATACAACATTTTGGCAGTATCTCCTCATAATTTAAATGAGAACGTCCTAACTTTTGGCGGAAACATAAAACTCGCACGAATTTATTTTCGAACTCGCTCGATCTTGCGTTATCTATGTTTACTTTATAATGAGGACACCAAATCGTACTTCCATATTCTAATATGCTTCGTACTAAAGCAAAACAGATTTTAAGAGGGTTTTTTTTAACAGTTTTTTAAAACGGATTTTAAGAACCCTCATACAGTATAGTACAGTGCAGTACTGTACAGCATGCTATGAGGGTTCTTAAAATCCGCACTGACCGGCCTCGGTTGTTTAGCGGCTAGCTTTTCCATCATGGTTTGCAGTTGCTGGCAATAGACATCTGCCGCAATAGTCTGGTCAGATTTAAGAAAGCTGTAGTGAACGACACCGGCACTAGTCCACCAAACGCTCACAAGTAACATTTTTTGAGTCAATTTTCGCTTGGGGCAGGATTTGGCTGGTTCGCCAGGGTTCAACCATTGCGATGAGCGTTTCCGATTGTTGGAAATGATCCAATTTTCATAACAGGTAATGAATCGATTTATAATCGTTTCATTATTGTGCCGGTTGAGTAATGTAACGCAGCAGTCGACGCGCGTGGAACTTTTGTTTTGTATCTATTCGACAACGGTTTGCTGCACTCAATTCATGTGCTACCCACCTCTCGAGCTTTTTCACCTTTCCAATGTGCTTCAAGTGTATTAAAACAGTTTTGTCACTAACACCGCAGCCTACAGCTAACTCGGACGTGATTTGCGATGGATCTGCTTCCACAATAGCCTTCAATTCTTCATTATCAATTTTGGTCTCCGGTCGTCCACGGGGCTTGTTCTGCAGGTCGAAATTTCCAGAACGAAAACGTTGGAAGCAGAAACGCACTGTGTTTTCTTTTGCGACACCGCCGCCATACACAGCGTTAATACTTCGAGCCGTTTCTGCAGCACTGGTGCCACGGTGGAACTCGTACTCGTAAATAACGCGATATTACGCGATATTTATTATCAATTTTTCTATTTTGTAAACTAAGTAAACTAAGAAACAACCAAAAGCGGAAAAAACAAATGAATTACGGTTTTCGAAACACAAACGCGTGAGTAAATAGCGGCATAAATTTGAAATTGGAATTCTTAACCAAAGAGGAGATAATGCAGATCAAAGTGGCCAGTACGACAAAACGCCGATTTCATATGTATCTAATATTATTTTTCTTAGTTCAAAATACCAAGGTTAAGCTCTTCTCAATTTGTATACAACGTTTACCAGCAACTTAATACACAATATTTTTCTTGAAACTGTCTGAGAATTTCCTCGATTTTTATTTTTACTGCCGCACGAAGGTCTCTCCTTCTGAGTCGGTGCTACATTATTCCCCGTGCATTTCAAACGAATAAAAGTGCATCATTAACACAGAATTGAATCAACCAACTTCCAGTCTGCATTGCAATATTCACGTTTACTTAACTACTACGTCTTGAAATAATTTGAATATGAATAGAATGTAATTTAACCGTCAGACATACATTAAATTTGCGTAAGACATCACTCCTAGAGTGAAACTTAAATGTAAGCGAACACCAAATATATGCATATATGCATTTCCTAACAAAACCTAAGGCACTACATGCTATAGAAATGTTGGTTCTAAAGTCTTCTTTTGTTTGTTTTTAAAAGAAATAATTAATTTGCCGCTGATTAAATAGAAAGATGACTTATTAAAACTGTCGGTACCAGGTTACGTGGAAAAAGTGAAAATTTATTCCCAGTTTAATCAATGAAAAGTAGCCATAATTGCAGTAATACATTATTTATGATATAAATGATAAGCGGGAGTGTGTGAGGACGGTTGCATGTATCTGAAAAATTAATTAGAAAAATATCTGTGTTTACCTTATTATTCGATTACTGTAAATTTTTTTGTACTTGCGTTCGCTTCTTTAAGTACCGTTTTTAAAAATACATAATATGTGCTGCTTTACCGTAATAAGGCCATGGGCATAAATGAAACATCCTACATTATGGTAGCGTCGGGTAACGGGTCGCTCACTTCCCTCTAATATGGTTGAGGAGGGCGATGGCTGGATCCCGCGTTAACTCGTGAACGGGTGCCGTTTGAGGGTGTTCGTCGTTTGGATACTTGGAGGGAGGGAGACTTGCCGAGCTAACAGATGCAGATAAGAATAACTTTGTATACACATACAGAGACTCTGTAAATTGATTTTGAAAAAAATATACCCGTGCAGTCTCTTGCGAACTGGCGGTGGAGTCATGTTTTATTTATTTTAATCAATAAGAACAAGTAATTGTCTATTGTCTAATGTTGAGAATATTTTAGTCGAGTAATCAATATTATTCAATAAAACACCTAGGACTCATGATGTCCACGGATGAGGATGATGCTAACTGGGAGAAAAAACAACTCTCATAGAAGAAAAATGTCTTTTGAAAGTACTTCAGGCATTATTCATAAATCCTTTATTTTTTTAAATATTTCTTACTTTCTTTAGGCTGAGTTAGAAAGTAATAAAAAAATAGAAAAACACATAAGTATATTATGAAAAGAATTCACAACACAAACTCGGTTTGAATGCAAGCGAGATGGTGGTTACGCGGCGAACAGCAGGGGAACGTGCAGAAAAAAAGTTTCCGATTGCAAAGTCGAAAATAAGCCGAACTACTTTGTAGTCTGACAAAACTTTGATAAAAAAAGACGTTTACATAACTCACAGCTTTGTCAAGTCAACATTTAAAGAATAGCACAAATTGAAACAGGCAAAACAGGAACAGCTCGATGTATTCTGTGATTCAGTATTATTCAATCATATTATTTATACTTCTTTTGAAATTTATGAATATTTAGGGCATATTTGATGGGCGAATCGCATAGTGAGTACGCTAAAACGCCCCAGGTTCCAAGGGTCCCAGGTTCGAGCCTGATCGGAACATTCATTTGTGTGATGAACACAGATGTTTGCTCTCGGGTCATGGTTGTTAATATTTATATATGTATGTTTAATCTGAGGTAGTCCCCAGTTCGATGTATGGTCGATGTATCCATAAAACAAGCTCTGTTTAGTTTGGGGTTTTATATGTAGTTAGTGAGTTTGTCTGTGGATTTATTATTATTATTACTATTTACGAAAGTTTTCTGTGTCACGAGTTAGTGTGTTAGTTAAACACCTACCACTTGGCAGGATTAAAATGAAACATTGGTTTCAAATCCACAAAGCTAGTAATGAGAATCAAAACATCACCCAGTACAACGCACTGACTCAAGCAAATGTGTGTCTAATTGAATTTTATTTACAAATGACGCCGACCAAGCAAAGAAATTCAATAAAAGGAAAATATCTTGATGCCGCTACAAATATCACGCAGGCCACTTATGTTGATGCTGTGTACTCTCATTTTGTACGTCCTACATTTTTTGTACATCCCTTCCCCAAAAGGCGGCTGGCTGGAAATGTCTTTTGTGGTTCACGTAAAAAAACCTCTTCCGACATGAAATAAAGGTCAGCACAGCCTGAAGCGAAATGTAATTTACTAAATCTTAGTTAGCAGGAATACGTCCCTCGGGACTCTTTTATTTATTTAGAAAATAACTCAAAAGGTTCATTCTTGTTCAAAACAAAAGCTCTCTTAATTAATTTTAATCAAACATGTATCGAATTTTGTTAAATGCCTTTAGTCATTAAAGACATTCACAAAGAAAACAAACAACTTCTATTATTATTATTATCAAACAAGGAAGGTCTACTTCATCTATTTTTTTTAATGAACATGCTGGTTGGGACACAGACAGATTCATTACACAATAAAATATAACACACAAATTCATACAGCATCCAATATACATTCCACTGGTTAATATAACGGTATTCCATCAATACTGTTGTTTAAAAACCCGAAATGCTTCAACGATCATTGGTAACAACTCTTCAATATTAGCATTTGCAACACACACCTAAATATATGAATATAAATTCACATACATTTACACACATTGCAACATCAGCATTTCTTAAATTTTCATCCTGTACTTTCGTTTTTTATAAATCTATCGCGCTAAGTTTCACCTTTTTTAGAAAAATGTTAGAACACTGGCCTGTTGCTATAGTCAAGCGAAAATTTGCCGAGTAAATTTACGTAGTCACGCTACAGGGTTAGATGTATTTAACACCACATTTGTATAATGATAAAATTAGCAAACACGCTGATGATGTGACGACAAATCAAGACAAAGTAAATCGAATACTAACAGATCACTATTTCTAAAGTCGCTAAAACAATTTGCCTTATCAAAAAAATATGTTTATCACACTTTAGCAATTACGATATCTCGCAACTAAGTATTTACGTCTCGGATTAACACAGTGTGACAAACCTCCGCTGGAATTAAGGTCACAGCCCTTGGTCCCTTAACGGACGGTAACTTTTCGGCGTTGTCACCGATATTTTATTCCTCTATAATTTACTAGGAAGGGCAAAAAGCTTGTTTAGGAGTGGGCCCGCCAGGCCTCCAGTTTATGGCTATAGTGGGATTTGTATTTTCTTTTTATTTTTATGAGTTATTTTTTATGAGGCAACAGTAATAAAATGACATTTTCATTCGTTTCACACTTACTTAATCAGTACTTTGCCATAAAGAATAATGTTATAACAGTGTTGCCTGCTAGCGAACGATTTTAGCGGTATGTATTTACAGCGTATTTGGTTCCGCCTTTGTATTGGTTCATAATAAATTGTGTTATGTTGTTTATATATTTTTGGGTAAATAGTAAGGATGCTTATTACAGTGTCGTTTTGTAAAGACGAGTAATGATGGGACCTGTATTCAGAGAAAGTGTTATCTTAACATTTTATTGCTAGGTACAATTGTAACAAAATTCTGTAGATAAGCTTTTTTTCTTACAGAGTAATAAAATGTGAGAACGCGATTGTTAGGAAGGCGATATTTTCTGCTGGTATCAGAAAGGTTCAGATTTAATTAAGTTTTTAACGAATTCCTAGAAAAATATTCTTGACTTCAGACTGGTTTATTGTAAACGTCGACGTGATTAAAAGCGAAGTAGATTTTATATTTTCATGTACAGACCTGCTCTATGCTGGGTGGGTTCTGAAGCAAAATTTAATTAAGTTTGGTACAGTGTTCAATTTATTATCACCCATAAAATCTGAAATGTTGATAAAATGGCGCCTACGCCACACTCGTGTGGTTAGCTGTTACGACACACTGTAAAGGAAATTAATTTATACTTCTGTTCTGATATTAAATCCTTTACTATATTAGGATTTATTATCAGAAGTATAAATAAGTTAATTAATGAGAAGTTGGGAGGTGTGGTAGAGTAAGTTTGGAGAATTTGAAAACGTGTCGGTTCTTTTATGTGAAATTAAATGAAACGAAATTAAGTATTTATTTCTCAACATTGACAATTACCTGTTCTTATTGACGTCAAATAAAACATGACTCAACCACCAGTTCGAAAAAACCTTCGTGAAGAAGAACTGGCAAGAAACTTCACGGGTATATTTTTTCAAAATAAATTTACAGAGTCTCTTTATGTCTATACAAAAATTTTCTTATCTGCATCTGTTAGCTCGGCAAGTCTCCCTCCTCCTAAGTATCCAAACGATGAACACCCTCAAATGGCACCCGTTCACGAGTTAACTCGGGATCCAGCCATCGCCCTCCACAACCATATTAGAGGGAAGTGAGCGACCCGTCACCCGACGCTACCATAAGTGACAATGACGCTTTAGATATTCTCGAAACTTCCAGGAGTATCATTAAATTCATGAGATACCGTGAGTCTCAGAAGCTAAGTTTACGCAACTTTATTACTGTGGTGAAGTGTTCTCAGGATATCGATGTTTGTGCGAGCGACCGATTCTCAGCTTACAGATGTATTCCTATAGTTTTTAGTCTGGCTTCTACTTAAAAAGTATCTCGAAAACGTAAATATACAGAGGAATGTGTAGATGTCATCTTTTCGAATTATAGTCAATCATAATAATAACTAAATATATGAGTTTAATACACTGTTTTGTACACGAAACTTACAAATTGCGTAATAATAGGACTTTCCTTTTTATAATGGTATTCCCTAAGCAGTAAAAGTTTATGTTCCCATCACTAGATGAAAAATTTCAAACACAAAAAGCACTAAGTAAAAGATAGTTTATGAAAACCAAAAAATTAACTATGTCGAAAGGTTTTTCCATATATCGATAAAACCGTCTGAACCACGGGCCTATAATATGTCAAAAGCTTGAAAGCAAATAGACAGTATTCTATTGAGAAAAGTCTGTGGTCAATCATTGAATCAATATAAATGTCCGGTTTAACGAACAAGGAAGTTGGAAAAATCTGTAAAGTGATAAAAGGAGTTGTGACATATTATTTGAGATAAGGTAAGTGGTGAATTGCGTTAGATAGAATCAATTTATATTTGATACGCAGAGAATTCAGTTCGATATAAATGTTCAACGTATAGTTTCTGTGTATTTTTAATTGTATTGTAACTTTTGAAGTTCAAATAAAACATCTAAAATACATCAGTAAAAATAAATATTTGTTACTAAAACATTGTTTTGATTTCTTATAAATTTTTGATTACAAAAAACTAGGTCGACAGTTTTATGATTGCTTAAGCGGCATAAAACAATTATTTTACTCTACGTTATAAAAGTAATAACGTAGCCCAACACTTTTATACTACAATAATTACTCTCTAGTGCGTTAAATATTATATTCAAGGGGAGTTCTTTACGTTTCATATCCCTTAATATATAATTTGTATCTAATTAATTATAGAAAAATAGTTCAACCCGTTCGTTTCTTACCTATATTGATATCCGAACCTACTACCTCAATTTCTAAGAGTTTATGTTGGCGTTCCAAAAATTAACTATTAGAATAGATGTAGGTATAATTTGGCTAGATTCAAATATAAAATTAGCAATTCACATTTAGAAAAACTGGATAAAATATTGGCATTGTTGAAACGCAGCTGTAAACAAAACATTGCAATGTATGCATGTAATATTTCACCGAGTTTTTCCTAGCTATCGACTCTATTTACTCTGACCGCCTTCCTTAAGAAAAGATCTGATATAAATTATTAAAAATCCGAAGTTGAAGAAGCGTTTTACGTCCCAGGCGCAGTTGGAGGGCCATTAATCCTCTGCGAGACATATTAAAACAGGATAACACGGTTTTTATGACCCCAAACTTTTTTATTGCACTCCATTTAAAATAATCTTCTGGTTGGTGGTGAACGAATGCGGCTTAGCCACTGAGGCGACAAATCGAAAACCTTTTTTCAATTACGTACTGTTGTTGTTGGGGAACGCGATTTTTATGATTATTCTATAGCCCATCTGTCAGTTTCAGTTAGTAAACAATATGGATGCCAATTTACATGCCATTTCCTATTAAGTGCACTGGCGCTTTTATCCATGCATAAAATTAAAAAGTTATTTAAATACACTTGTGCAGGTTAAAACTTGTGTTATTGAGCTAAAAGTATTTCATGATTAATAACAGCTATGAAATGAACGAAATATTTATTTCTCAACATTGACAATTACTTGTTCTTATTGATTCAAATAAAACATGATTCTACCACCACTTCGAAAAAACCTTCGTGAAGAAGAACTGGCAAGAAACTTCACGGGTATATTTTTTTTCAAAATAAATTTACAAAGTCTCTTTATGTCTATACAAAATTATTCTTATCTGCATCTGTTAGCCCCCCAAGTATCCAAACGACGAACACCCTCAAACGGCACCCGTTCACGAGTTTCATTTCATTTCATTTCTGATGAAGATCCAATCGGTCTTAGATCATAGTATACGTAGTAAGTTTGAAATGTAAATATTTACTAATCTATTTGTTTCAATTAAAAAAAAAAGATCAAAATGCATAATGGTAGATAATGTGGTATATTTAAAATGACCCATAATTTTATCTAAATAAATGCAATTTTGCAGGAGACAAAAAGACACTCATTTATGTTACAGAAATGATGAATCAATAATTATTAATGCGTGACGCGGGTATGGTGGTACTGTTTAGAGAACGCAAACCCGACTTGAGCTAAGTTAGGTATTTACCAACTTTTATTATAACAAAATTATATTTTAAAAAAAATTTACAAAAAAGAAATTTTTGTTGTCAAAAAAATGTTAACAAAAAATGAGATAGGAGGTATTGTCGATATCTTTTTTCGTTAAAATGATCTTATATTTGTTTATAATTTGAGTTATGTGTTTACACAACGGATGTGTTACGGTTGAATTCTAGATTCAGCTATAACATGATTCATTAAAGAAAGAAATCATAAATGGCGGCTTGTACTTGCATTGACAGGTAGTACAGTTATTTCTTCAATTCAAAAATAATAAAAAAAGATCGGGTTTTCAAACTTGCTTCTGACAGCGGCTTCGTCGGCGTGAAAGTTTGAAAGACACGTGGCGCCATCCATTATCATTAGAACGTTTTTATTGTTTTCATCGGAAACAGTGCTTTTTTCGGGATGAAAGGACCCTGTGTCCATTTTTGTACACCTGACAAAGTAAATAACAAAATTTCAAGAGAATCCTTATTATAATGTTGGTTAAAATAAAACACGAATATTATTTAAATCAAGACTAATATTTTTTTACTTACCGTACGCGCGAGAGTGAGTATAGACGGCACTAGTGTGCGAGCGAGAGAAAGAACATGATAAGCACTGCCATTTTCAATTCCTTTCTTTAATGAACCATGTTATAGTGGTTTTACTGGGGCACAGGCAATTACGGTCGGTAACGCATCATAAATCGACATAAAAATCACAGTTACTATCAATCAACAAAACACCTGCGATTAGTGCGCATCTCACTTACCACCAGGTTGGGCGCATGCGCAAGCCGGCTACGAAAAAGAAAAAAAGTAAAAAGAAATTTAGGTTCAGTTACTTAATTGAACTGTACACGTCATTACATTTTAAAATTTTAAAGAATTTAAAGTGTAATAAAATGAACTTGTCGGGGATCGGGGCGAACTTGTTACAGTTAAAAAAATGTACTTATACAAAAATCTTGACTGTATTCCCTTTAAAACAAAGGTACATAAATGAAAATAAATTGCGTGCGAAGTGCCAGATAGCAGTACTCTGACTGTTTATTAAAAAAAAACTGTTGGTTATACGCCTCGCGCGCCGCCACGCATCCCGCGGGCTGTCTTGACAGTTGACACTTTATCATCAGTTCAACATATTATAGATACATGTAGGTAGTTACATTAAATTCTACAAAATACATATTTAAATGAAATTATAAAATTAAACAAAATGTGTAAGCAAAAATCTTATGCTTCGTTTACAGCACCTAATGAAGTCTTTACAGGTGAGGGATCTACACAATGTTATAGATCATCAAAAATTCACACATACGGACAATACTTGTAGACACGCGATAAAATAAAACACAAAATCTAATGCAGGTTTATTTCAACGCTATTTCAAAACAAATTTGTCAATTAAATAATAAATTAAGACTGTGATGGCGGTAAAAGACTTTTATGTAATGGACAAGTTTTTACCTAAATTAAATACTATTCAATTATTGACTATGTCTATTTAATAAATAATATATCTTTTATTCAATATTTAAAGTGTCACAGGTTTTTGAATATGTATATTCAGTTTTCTTAGTCTTGAACCAACTACTTTAACGTACGGTTTCAATTCAGTCGTTAATTTAGCTATATTAAATCCCAAAATATTTAGTAATGGAAATTCCATGTAGAGCAGAGCAATTACAATGTCAACCGTTCCATTACAGGGGTAGTAATGTAAGCGCAGCTTAAAAGAAAATGGGTAACATGCCTTTGTTTTTCTGAAGCACATGTGATATTTGACCTAAATGGTCAGCTTGGTTGAAATAATTCTATAATAAGTCCAGGTTCGCTTTACAGATTCTAGCCTTAGCTGTACTTGAATGACTTGTTTGACCTCTGTCAAGGCCAATCTATCGATTGCCGTGACTTTTGCTACCTATATTACTGTAGTAAATTTGAGCAGCAGTATTTCGGCACGCGTAAGTCGTCGTTTCCATTGTGGTGCGGAGCCGACGGTAGGAACCCGACGATCCACAGTGGATGTTTTCAATTCTGATATGAATTAAGTGTATCATTTTTGTTGTTGATACAGATGCTTGGATGTTAAATATTTAAGCATGCCCGTTTACCATGGACTGAATTGACGGTGATCCACGTGTGATAGTTTAGTTTCTTTTTTAGAATCTCGTCTGATGCGGTACCACAGTCCTTCCTGTTTTCTTATTTTGGATAAAAACAGAAAATTGCAATAAATAGAAGAAAATCATCAGGATCGGCAGATCGATCGGGTGTGCCCCAGGGCTCGGTTCTTGGTCCTTTCCTATTTTTAGTACATGTCAATGATCTGCCATCGGTCGTTATGAATCGATGCGAGTAAAATACTTTCTGCTTATTTAAAATCAAAAGACAAGAAACTGAGTATCGAGCAGTAAACGAATGCATCTCTAGTTCTGTTGGGGGCGGGGCGTCACTGGGAGTCACAGGTTTGAATTCATTCAATAAACAATGAGACACATTTCTCTAGATATTTCACTTTCATTATATTTTACTATTGTTGTTCATTTCTTTTATAGAAAGTATCCTCGGCAGTAATACACAGAAGCCAAAGTTGAAAACCAGTTCGTCATTGAAATTACAAGTTGTTTTAAATTTTGTTTAAGACAGTTTCTTTGTTAATATAATGGAGTCACGTACAATAAGAAGCAAGTTAAATTGGAACCGTCATTTTCGGCCAGACGTAAGGAAAATGCGAGCTCCCTTTGATGTGTAACGCTTGTAAACAGCTAAAATTCTGCTCATACATTACAAGTTCCTTTTCCAGGCTATATATAATTGAAGAAATCACTTTTGGATACGTCTTTTGAGCATGAGGATATTTTTGTAACCTACCTTCAATTAACAGACTTCATTTAATTTTCTTTTAGAACTTTTATGAAGAATATATAAGAATCATACGTTATCAAATTGTGCATTATCGATTTAAAATAAACTTCTCTACTGCTTGAGAACAGCTGGATAAAAGCAGTAAGCTGTTTTTTTTTACTGTTTTGAGGGCGAAAAAATATATAAACATAGTGAGTGTTAATAAAATATGTAATCCCTACCAAATATTTTGGTACGGATCGAATTATATTCATTACATTTTTTTTTATTTTTAGTTGAATGACTTAGGTATTATAAACAAATGGTAGTCACTTGTGGATTCAGCCGGTTACAGAAAGGTGGCCTAATACTAAACTAATAAAAAAAATTATGAATAAGAAATCTCTCGAAAATAAGTTTGTATGCATAAATAAATAATTCGAAACACATTGTACCTACGTAATATTTACATTTTATTCGAAACGATTCTGTTTCATATAAAGTGTAATATTACGTAGGTAAGTATATATGTTTAACAAGGTTAAGCCTTCAAACGAAAATCCTTTGAGCATCGTTACGATTTTAGAACTCCATTATAGACATTGAACTCCACAGCAGCAGAACTCCATTATAGACATTGAACTCCACAGCAGTAGAACTCCATTATAGACATTGAACTCCACAGCAGCAGAACTCCATTATAGACATTGAACTCCACAGCAGCAGAACTCCATTATAGACATTGAACTCCACAGCAGTAGAACTCCATTATAGACATTGAACTCCACAGCAGCAGAACTCCATTATAGACATTGAACTCCACAGCAGTAGAACTCCATTATAGACATTGAACTCCACAGCAGCAGAACTCCATTATAGACATTGAACTCCACAGCAGCAGAACTCCATTATAGACATTGAACTCCACAGCAGCAGAACTCCATTATAGACATTGAACTCCACAGCAGCAGAACTCCATTATAGACATTGAACTCCACAGCAGCAGAACTCCATTATAGACATTGAACTCCACAGCAGCAGAACTCCATTATAGACATTGAACTCCACAGCAGTAGAACTCCATTGTAAACATTGAACTCCACAGCAGCAGAACTCCATTATAGACATTGAACTCCACAGCAGCTTGGATAGAATAGACTTTACTGAATTTGGCAGTATCTACTTGTCTACTCTCGTGTCAGCTTATAGTATCAAAATTGTTTTTATACGAAACGCTGTAGCGTTAGATCCTAAGGGGTGGCCAGTTTGTTGTCTAAGAATCCTGAAATAAACTTTTACAATTTTTGTTTTGATCTCCTGACGAAGCTATGAGTCCTATATAAACAACAATGTGACATAATACGTTCTGCCACCAGTGAAATCCATCCATGAAGAGAAACTGTCTTATATCTCCACCAAAATCACCTTTACTTACAGCCGAATTGTATATCTAGCTAGTTCTTAAAAGCTGCATATTTAGTGAATGAATAATTTTGACTTTTGACATTGAGTAAAGTGGGATCTTTAGTATTTTATTTGTAATAATGTCCCAAAGGTCTTTTTCAGCTCTGTTCGAAATAATGTAAATTATATTGTCTTTTTTAAACGGATTTATACCAATCACGTATATTTGAAACGGATGGGAAGCGAACCATTAGTTCTAGAGCATTTTTGTTTTATTGTGCTTAATACTGAAGGAATGTTTAGTTAATATTCAAACATGGACCCTCCACGAGCATGATACAATCAATATATATAGAATAGAATTTTGGCTAGTGATTGGAACAATTACTTCCGGAATACTTTTTACAGTACACTCAGTTTGTCAAATATATGTACATATATATATGTATATATAATATATATATTTTTATATATATATATATATATATTTTATATAAATCAGTATAAAATAATAAATAGTTTTTGTATCACGAAATATATTGAATAATTTTTTTTTTGATCCGCCTAAGCAGCACTCTCACGGGAGGGAGGTGGAAGATGCGTCATGCATACCGCCGCAGGAAAATACCGGCCTCTGTGTATACTTCTGTATACTTTTAAATCTGTATACTTTTGAAACAATTTGCTACAGGTACCTTTTACGCCTTTTACCCCCCCCCCCCCAAGACATGACTGTGGTGTCATTTGAAAGGTTTTATTAAGACAAACATGATTTTCTATGTCCACCAGTCTCAGATCTGGTTGTGTTTGGAGATATACATACATCTATGCCACTTCTTATCTTTGTGTGAAAATGAGAACCTAGGAAATATTTTCTGTATTTTCGTTAAATATATATTCTTTGTTATATACGTTGGAAACGCAGCCTTAATCTATTAATTCATCACCTATTACCCATACTATTTTTTATTATGCTAATATTAGCCGTTTGTATTGAATTCTCTTTGAAAGTGAACTATCGCAGTAACATCTGCGGAACCTTAAGTTCGTTCGGTCAAAAGCAGCTTTCAAACATTAATAGAATAATTCAAATCGGTCCGCTAGTTCCAGAGATACACTAAAGACTTACTGTTTCATATAGCAGAAGAATAGATATTTTTAGAGAGATACCTACTTTCTAGACCTGAATTAGGACAAGCGCCATGGCAGACTTAATTGTTCTTCGAAATACCTTTTCAATAATATTCTATTTATGACTATTTGAGGGGGTACCACGCCCCATACATTTTTGCCCATTCATCTTTGCCATCAATCTCATGAACCTCGTATGAACAAATATGCCTTGCAACTTTGTGATCCATTGTTAATTATTTCTAACATGTCTTTATGATTGGGAGTGTTTCTTTCCGAGCATAGACCGTGCTCGGAGCTCAAGTCAGAGGATAATACGCAATATAAAAATTACAGGCCCATAAGCATTTTGTCGAGTATAGCTAAGCTCTGTGAGAGTGTTGTTTATGGTCATATTACCATTATATTAAACCTGGCCTATCATCACGTCAGCACGGTTTTGTTGAGACAAATCTACGATCTATCTTCTTGAGTATAAGAACTGCTAATATAGCACTTTTGCTACAGGAGATCAGCGGCCTTATTGTGTAACTTTAACACCTAGGAGATCAGCGGCCTTATTGTGTAACTTTAACACCTATCAGGATCCCTTTGAATTTGACAGTTGAAGCATATAAACTTACTTCACGCTACAGATATTTCACACATGATGGCGAAAGCTAAAATATAAAAAATATCACAATTTTAGTCATAAAATAATTGTTTATATTTATTAAAAATGAACCAATGACTTTAAAAAAATCAAAGCAACAAAACGCAGATAATGCTCTATGGCATTCAATATCACTCGTATCATTCAATACAGCATAAATCCCAAAGCGAATGCGATCGTAGAAATTAGACAATTCTGTTAATCACTATCGCCACCACTATCCCTTCGAAATGGATCGCGATAGGTGTTGAAGTTAGACAATAAGGCCGCAGGTGGAGAATTCACATTTGCACTGACTTCCAATATGCATTCGAAAAGGATTTCAGGGTAGCATGTCATCAGGTGCTATATAGTGTCGCACACAGTTTGCTTGAGCCACCTAAGGCAAACATCCTTAGGTGGCTCACGTCTTATCTAGAACGGAGAAGTGTAGTATTTATTTAATCGGGCGTATCACAGGAGTCACATTTAAGGCCATAACTATTCCCTGTCTTGCTCTGTCTTTTATATGCAGGTGCAGGTAAATTTCTGGTTATGCCTTGTACAATAAAGAAGCAAAAATTTTATTTCAGCTACCATCTGCAAACTCACCACTTTAGCTCAGGTAACTGTTGTCCAGGTTGGGTGTTACATTTGATGAAGGGTTGTCTTTCATAGATCTTTATTACACCGTAGTAAATAAAAGTTTCCGATTCTCGGCTTCCCATCAAGGACATGAAGCAGTATGTTAGCGTCGGGTGACGCTATGGTCGGTCACTTCCTCTAATATGGTGGCCGATGGCTGGATCCCGCGTTAACTCGTGAACGGGTGCCGTTTGACGTTGTTCGTCGTTTGGATACTTGGGGATAATTTTGCACATAAATAAAGAGACATTGTTAATTAATTTTGAAAAAAAATTATACCCATGAAGTTTCTTGCCAGTTCTTATTCATGAAGGTTTTTTCGAACTGGTGGTAGAGTCATGCTTTATTTGACATCAATAAGAACAAGTAACTGTCAAAGTTGAGAAACAAATATTTGACTTTGACATTCACAATCAAGGTCAATTCCCACAAAGCTTCCTGTACCTTTATTTAAGCTTGGTAAGGAGCATGGTCGAGTTCGCGTCTTTCATCTGGTCTCCACACTAGCGCCCTCCCTTCATCTAGAATGTTTGCGAGGAAACTCGTCGAAAGCATCAAAATCTTCTCCATACACATAACTTACTCCATTCAAAGCTTGACTCACCTGATTTGCTATCCCGTCTCAATTTAAATACTAGATTTTTGTCTAGAACCGGCTTACGTACAAAAACAATACTTCTCTTTTCATGTAAATTGCGAGTTGGTGTGTGCTGACTGTACAATGACCTGGTGGTGATCTCCGGGACGTAGATATATTTATGAGAGATTTGAATTTTTTAGACACCAAGTTACACGTATCCTCGATTGAACGTCCACTCATTACTTCGAATCATCATACATATATCTTTCTGTACATAATTATTATAATCAATTAATTTTGTAAATACTTTTAATGCCTTGATCAATTGAATAAATTATTTTTATCTGTATTTACCCTGATTCCTACTATCGCAACCCTTTTAATAGGGTTAAGTTTAACTGTTATTGAACTGAATTTTAATTAAATCCTGTTAGCATACTTGTGTTTGCGCTTTCAAGTACAATAATGCTGCGTGTTGACCATTTCTTGGTACCAATCTGGTTTCAAACTAAATATTATATCAATTTTGTATTTATATGAATTAAGTGAATATAGGCCTTAATAAAATAAATGAATGCAACAGCTCAATATCCAACTCCCTTTTTCTACACATATCGGTGGTCAACATACATTATCGTAACAAAGATGATCAAATTTCCCCTCGATATTTTCCTTTACCGATCAATTCAGGAACCTACAATACTTTTGGCAGATATCCGGAAACGGGTTCCGAAATACAAGTAAATGGTTTATTTACCGCCGGAAGCGGTGGTGTTAATGCGTTTGCCGTGTAAACACACATCACTAGCGCCCGGAAGGAGTCCTATTGGACCTAAGTCCCGGTCCCGGCTTTTAATGCGACTACATATATCATAGGACTTCCCGGGAACAAGGCTCGGAAAATATGTGCTGTGTACTTTGAATCGTTTGCAATATTCTTTTAGTAGTTTGTCATTTATTGAACACTGAAAAGGCGATCATGTTTATGTATAATATATGTGTTAAATATGAATACTACATTAAGCGGGAACATTAGAAAGAAAACAGCAACCTCCTTTTGTAATTAACCTACAATATGATACGTAACTCCAAAATTAACTATTAAAATACTTATGCTAGTCCGCAGCAAGCTCAGCTATCGTATATAAAGTACGTCTCCTTATGGTAGCGTCGGGTGACGGGTCGCTCACTTCCCTCTAATATGGTTGAGGAGGGCGATGGCTGGATCTCTCGTTAACTCGTGAACGGGTGCCGTTTGAGAGTGTTCGTCGTTTGGATACTTGGGGGGAGGCAGACTTGAGATGCAGATAAGAATAACTTTGTAAAGACATAGAGAGACACTGTAAATTTATTTTGAAAAAAATGTACACTTGAAGTGTCTAGCCAGTTCTTCTTCACGAAGGTTTTTTCGAACTGGTGGTAGAGTCATGTTTTATTTGAATCAATAAGAACAAGTAATTGTCAATGTCAAGAAATAAATATTTCATTTCATTTCAAAAAATATTTCATTTCATTTCATATTTAGCAGCAGTAGAGTTTTTTGTTAATATCTTGTCTGGGTCGGTACTTCTAAATTTTGATTGGATTACTGTCTTCCTATTTTGACCACCATAACTATCTGGTTTTCATGATTGCGTTCCGGTCGAAGGGAAGGAACATCCAGTTTAATTACTGGAACAACGGCAACTCCAAATGAAGCCTAGATGGACCGCTTGCGTTCTTTGGCTATAGTAAAAAATTCATTTTTTTTTGGGGGGTCTTTACTTTAAAATTATTCAAAAATTTATAATTATTTTTACTGTTTGGTAATACTTACTGTTATTCTAAATATTTACTTTGGTTCCATACAACCGAAGTCCATAAGCATTTTATTTTATTTCACTCAGGCCCTTATGTTTTTCAACAAGAAATTTAATTCCTAAACATAAAGCTAAGGCTACCTCGCACAACGAATTACTATTGCAATCCAGCGGGATAATTCGGCCAGTCTTTTGGCTACGTTGCCTTTAATGGATTCAAGTTTAGATTTAGTTTTTGTATTAGTAGCATAATTTTATTTTATTTTACAATTGTTAATTTAAGTTAAATTTTGATTTTGTCAATAAATATTTCTTAATATAAAAAAACATGTTCAAATAAATATCAATAACATGATATTAACGCGCATTTTCCACAAAGAACCACAAAAATAAAAATTTGCTTAGTTATAAGAAATAACGTTAAAATGAATATTGTTGGGAAACGTTGAAACTGTTTTAATAGCATTAGCCGTCTCTAGGTCTGTCACAGCAAGATTCTCGGCACCCGCGACGTAATCCAAAGACAAGACCTTAAGCCTCTCACAGTACGACTGGCATGGTGGAGAATTCTAATAAAATGATATAGTTGCAGTTTTCTTCACGAATTTTTACAACTGGGCGTTACTTACTTAGCCTCCAATTTATAAAGCGTACGAAGATATATCTAAGTAGTCAAATAAAAAGCTACTTTGTTTTATACTATATAGAATACATATTCTGGAAACAAAAGCAATTGACACTAATCTAGTCAAATTGGTCATTCCCGTTTTCATCAATATTTTCATTTCTATAAAGACGCTTTTTATTTGTCAAATCAGCTGACATAAGTCGAGTATAAGCACTGTTTATAGATTTCACCCTGAGTGTTATTACGATAATTATGGGATACCATATTTGTGACAAAGCCTTTGATTTGGCATCACTTTGAAATAAAAAGGAATGTAATAAACAAGAAAATCTTGTACGTACGCTTGTTTTGCGAAATCCCAAAACAATTACGTCTCCTTTTGATTAGCCCACTCTGCAGAATATGTTCATAAAGCGGTAAATTATGACTACGTCTTTCAAAAAAGAATATTAAAAAAGAGCATTTTCATATGTACACCTAAAAATTTTATTCATATTTATTCTTTGCTTATTTATCTCTCCCTCAGTTTGTTACATCTAGCTACCTACATCCGTCAAAATCGAATTACCTCGTAGCCGGGACTACAAAGAGTCGAGCATTTTGTTCCAAAAGAGTAACGAGAAATACATCACGTATTTTATTAAGGTTGTGCCTGTTAATATTTTAATTGTAAAATTTCTTCGACAACACGCCCTATAAGCTTACAAGGTTTTTATAACAATAAAAACTTGTTAATGTAGATCAAAAGTCTCCAGATCTCTTTCCATTTCGGTTTTCGGAAAAGTTTATTTATTTAACATTTCTAGTCGTCACAGTTCTTAGATTTTAAAAGTAAAATTATGGGAATTTAGTAGTTTTAAGTAAATCCTTTTATTTTACCAAATATTGTTTGCTTGTTCATAAGGACTTGAGACGCGGAATTGATTAAACGGGCACAATAGCCGAATAATGAAGAGCGGAAAATTGTTATATTAAATGAATACCTACAGATTTAATTAAAATCCCCTGTGATGTTTTTATTTAAATAAGTACAAATGCAATTCAACGATATAGCTAGAATAACAAAGAAGTAATTCTACCTAATACCCAATTCAAATGTGGGGAATCTTCTTATTGATACCTTTTCAGGTGTCTGCGAATGTTTTGAGGATAGTGGTTACAAATCAAAAGATGTTTTTTTGGTATTACCATAACATATTTCTTTCATAAATTTATAAGACTTATTAATGGATTTATTTTTTGGTACTTATTGCAGCGTAGCAAAGTCGAAACAGAAAAATATGTTCAGAAAAACACGTTTTTTTAATAGAAAAATGTCCTTTACACATTTTTGTTTTTGTAATTCTTAATAATTAATGTATATATTAGGTCTTTACCTATGAAATTGCCGTTTTTTACGAAATAAATGAAGCGTAATTTTTTTATATATTTTTTATTTCTATTAATCAAAATAATCACCCATGCAATCAATGCATCTTTGCCAACGCATTGGTAGCTTATTGATGACTTTCTTGAAGAAATCAGCTGGACGGGAGGCAACAAATTCTTCAAAGGCATTTTGTACTGCCTCTCGGGTATTGAAATTTTTTCCCGCCAAGAAGTTATCCAAATTCTGGAAAAAGTAGAAGTCTGTAGGCGCAAGGTCTGGTGAGTACGGCGGATGACGGAGAACTTCCAACCCCAACTCTTGTAGCTTGGAGACCGTCTGCTGTGCAGTTTGAGGTCGTGCAGGGGCAGTGGAGCCGAACGATTGACCAAAGCTGGTTGGAGACGTGCGAGCTTCTCCATCATTGTGTTCAGTTCTTCACAGTACACATCTGCAGGAATGCTTGTCCCGTTTGGCAAGAAGCTGTGATGAATTACACCCGCGTTAGACCACCAAACAGTGACCATCACCTTTCTAGGGGTAAGTTTTCGTTTAGGGCATTGTTTGGGTGCTGAACGAGGGTCCAACCAACTTGCTGAGCGCTTACGATTGTCAAACAGGATCCATTTCTCGTCACAAGTAACAATGCGGTTCAGAATTCCTTCATTTGTATGCCTGCTGAGCAGTGCAAGGCACGTCTCCACGCGTACTTCGCGCTGGCGGTCATTGAGTTCGTGGGGTACCCATTTGTCAAGCTTTTTTACCTTGCCAATTTGACGCAAATGGACCAATATTGTTTTGATGCTAACGTCGAAAGCTGCTGCTAATTCAGCCGTGGATTGAGTTTCATCAGCTTCCACAATTGCCTTTAATTCGTCATTGTCGACCAAAGTTTTCGGACGACCACGGGGTTCATTTTTCAGGTCAAAATTTCCAGAACGGAAGCGAGTAAACCAATAACGGGTGGTGCGTTCGTTTGTATTGTTCGCTCCGTAAACGTCGTTGATGTTGCGTGCCGTTTGTGCCGCTTTGCTGCCACGACGGTACTCATACTCCATAATTACTCGAATTTTTAACTTATCCATGATGACGAAAAATGTTCGATTGCGTTGAAAACAAAACACTAACTATAAAACAAATGACGATTTTAGAAAAAGAATTCCATATTTTTCAAATAAAATTAATTTGAAATTAGAATTATCAGTCAAAAAAAAAAATATTTTCATTTGAAATGGCCAGTACGGCAAAACGGCAGTTTCATAGGTAAAGACCTATTATATACATATATATATATATTTATAGTAATCTTGGTTCAACATATTTCTAGGACTTCCAGTGAGTAATCAGAGGATACTCGTATTGGGAATAACTCGCCTTAAGGATAATATACATTAATTAAAGAATAATTACATTACAAAATAAAAACAAAAAAAAATTACTTTAACATAAACATCATAGATGTCTCTTTCCGTAAAGTAGTTTGATTTTGGAGGTTATTTGTTTTATCGTAATTGGCACGACAAATTATAATTTCTGATACGTCTGGAATAAGGGATGTGCTTAAAAAGGATTTCTACATAAAAATAAAAAAAAATATTTAATTAGTTCTTATCCATAAAATAAGAAGATTTTTTAGAATACCATCGGTAGGTATTATTTGGTATAATTTATAATTCATTTTCACAATTTTGAGTGTAGAAGCTGCCGTGGGCAGAATTCAGTCTTTTTGCCCACCATAGTGACGACCGCGTTGTTGAATTCCGGTCTTATGGAAGGAAATTACAGCAACCGAGTGAACTCCGGCTGATTCCTGCGGTCGGCAACGTGTCAAGTCCTATTTCTAAGTTCAAAGTTGTAGTAAGCCGTATTTTTTTTCTCTTGCTAATGACTATAACCTGTCTCCAATCACATCACACATCGAAAATCTTACGAAGATCCAAATCGTTAGCTCCTACAGCAAGGAGTTAAATTCATGTTTCTCTTAGTGCCGTCTTCACCAATTATCTCTAATTATTAAACTTAAAAAATTGAACAAAAATTAACTCTCGATTTTTAACTTTAGACAACACTTCGCCGTCTGCCAAACTAAATCGATTCGTACGAAAACGCGTTAGAGCTCCGCACTATTTCATAGAACCATCAAGAAGATTGGTAATCTCTCTACGTAGAAAACAGGAGTAATAATCGCATAAAAAATATTGAGCCTGAAAATATTTTAATTAATCCTCAATCTCTTCGTTTGGCTACAGGCGCTTGTTTTATTTATGTAAACAATTAACGTTTTCTTGGAATGTTGGAATCGAAATTGAAATAAAGTATTTCAAGTAAGGATATATGAATATAAATGTCACAGGCGGACGATTCAATTAGACATTCAACTAAATAGCTAGCCGTTTGATTGAAAATATATTTATTATTATTATATTTTTTTTTATATTTTCATATTCTCGGCATTTACCGGTATTTTAACGCACACGGGCCTAAGCCAAGTGTACATTAAGTTTAATTCGCAGGAAGGAAGAGCTGTGGATCATGAGATATATCAAGTCTGGTGCTTTGGTCAGATTTTTAGAAATTTTCTAACTAATCTGCATGTGTTGAGTTAAGTGTTTTTTGTAATACTTGGAAGAGGTTTGCAGGGAGGTCTAAACTTTTTAAAGATTGATGAAGTTGTTTCGGAATTACTGCACTTGCTAATGAAACTATAGGCACTATTCTGACTTTATTAAGGTGCCATATTCGCATGGTTTCGTCTTTCAGTTATTAACTGACAAATCGCAAATCCCTTGTTACAACGAACTATTGACTAACTTTTTTTTTGGGTTCACGGGGAAAAGGTGCATCACCTACCTGACACCCAAGGGGGAGTGCCAGATTATGTGGGACCTACTGAAAACCACAGCGGTATACCTCTGCCGCCTTCGCTGGGGCTCACGGTATCGCCATTGGCATAACCCGCGAGCCCCGGCGACTACGCCCGGCCGCAAGAGCCCAGCTCCTAAATCAGGGGATGGTCCGGTATACGGGCACATCCCCCCAGCCACAGCCATCGTGATAGCAGCAGGTCCCCTCACCTGCTGCGAATGGCTATCAAGAGGGAGAAGGCGGGCGTACCTCCTTCTCCCTCCCGCCTACGACGGAGTGGCGCTGCCGAGGCGTCATCCTCCCTTCGCCGCTCCGCCGCCTCCTTCTGCGACATCACCTCCTCGCCGAACTATTGACTAACCTAACCTAACCTAAGTGAAAAAATTTGAACTAATACATTTAACCAAACGGCTAGGTGTCATGTTGAATATCTAAATCTGGCTGCGACATACAAGTACATTTTGTTGATGTCGAGGTGTTTAAGTAATTGGTATAAAAGTTTTTTTTTTTATCGGAAAAGGATGGGACGTTTGTCTTCTATGTCGCCTTATGGAAAGTGGTCCAGAAGATGAAGGTGTTCCCTGTGAAACATTACTGTTTGACAAGCAAATAACAACGTTATGTACTCATATTTAAATATAAAAGCTCTCCGTTTGGATTGACGTGATAAAAAGAGATAGAATACATTATAACGTTAGTAACTTATATACCTAAATTGTTTTTTGTTACTATGCGGCATTCTCTACTCTTCAATCTAGTATAAAGAACTACGGAGGTAAAGTATGTTCATACTATATAATTTAGAGCATGTATGTAAATCACTAGAGTTAATATTGGACCGCCTGTTTGGTATGGAGGTAAGTAGCCTTGTCTTTCATGCCAGAGGTCCCGGGTTCGAATCCCGGAAGGAGCAGATATTTTATCATATTTGCTTTCTAGTTATGGATGTGTATGTACTCGTATGTTAATTTAAGTTTATTTCTAATATTTATATTTAAAAAATGTATATATCCATGTGTGTTTATACATTTTTAAGTTTATTTATCCGTTATCTAGTATCCATAACACAAGTTCTAAATGATACTTAATTTGGGCTGGATAATGTGGTGTGTCAGTTAGAAATATTTATTATTGTTATTATTATTTTTAAAATACTGAAAAATACCAGAATATAAATGGAAAAATTTGCTCAATTAAGATAAAGCGAAAGTATGTTAAGTACAAAATATACAAACTACGTATCCCTAAACCCACTGTTGCTGTTTTGTTAAATAATACACTTTCTTACAAATATTTGGAAAATGAAATCCTTGTTATGAGTCAAAATAATAAGGATATGAAGGGCTTCTCCATTGTTTATTGTGATAGCTGAGTTCATATAACTAGTGGAGTAAAAATAGGTAATAGATTATTTTTATATGTTTGTAATACATTTTCTAAAAATATTGATCCTTTTAATTCATACTGCATCCCACAATTTCTTAATAAAAATCTGTTGCTAATTATCTTATCAAATTGCTATTGATTCTTAACAGGTCCACCCATTTTATTTTCTGAAGTACAATAAAGAATAAACCTGGTCTGTCAATAAAGGTCTGTTTATAAAATCGCATTATTATAATCCACATACGGATCAAAGCTGAAAAATTCAATTTTAAAAAGTATTTTAACTTTATTGCTTGGTAGACGTAGCTTGTTTGTAAACTTTTAAATTACCAAGTTTGTGTTTGTTTATTAAAAATGCAAGGAACTGCGCATTATATAATACGCTTTGTTTTCTCAGTGACTTCTCTCTGGTCATGCATGGCGACTCAACAGTCATAGTCGTTTGTAGGCCATATTTCTATTGTTCCCGGGGGAAGAATATGTTTTTCTGGGAACAAAAGTACCTCGATTACCCCTGTGTAATCTTTCAAGATTTAATGCGAAGAGGATAAAAAATAAAACTTTAAAACATTTGTTTACTTGATAATTTTTATGTTTCCTTATTTAGCCCTTCAAGTTTATTTCATACAATTTAGTAAGGAACTATGTACGCTGTCAAATAAAATATACGTTGTCAAGATTTGGATATCCGCCAGTTTTATTTAAAATACGTGTGTTTTCAACACCATGTTTGTAAAACTAAATGTCAACAATGATGTGTAGCCCGAATTCGTTGTTTGGCAACTTTGATTTTAAGATACAAAAATATAGGTATTTTACTGTGTTCGACTTTATTTAAAACGTATAAAAGTAATATTTATCTCCCCTAACTTTACTACCTGGGGTTCTCCCAACCCTGAAATTAAATCGGGCGTGTGATTTACATTTTAATATGGTGAGGGACGCACCTGCACTGAAATCAGATTTACGGTATAGGTTCATTGTACTATCCCTTCATTTCAACGTTAATGTCTAAGAAAATGTCTTTTCCGAGTTTTTACAAAGATTAAATTAGCTGCTTTAAGGAAATAATGGTCTGTGATCCGTGATAAAGTGGCGCTTCCAGGCAACAATTTCTGATACACAATTTTTTGGAATCGACATTCTAAAAAGCGATGCTTAATTTATTTAAATACGCCGCTGGAATCCGTGTAGAATCAGTTATGGCATTTTATGGTGTCGTTTTTAGAAATAGTAGAAGATTTATAAAAAATCTCATTTACCCAAAACATATCACCAAAAATTTGCCCATATTTTAAAAATTAAATTTAAATTTTTGCGTACCCTCGTCACGAAAATGAACCCATCAAATCCATTAACAAGTATTACATTTCTATGAAAATTAATTAACGCCTTAAACCTCATTAAACTGTGTTTATTTATATGCTTATATTATTTATATAATGCTGGTTAGGTGGTTTTCTATCACCGTAGATGAATAGCTAAATATTTACATTCACTTAACTTTTTAGAGAATCTGATATAGGATTGCCTTCATAAACAGATCGCAATTCACTTCAATCCTTTGCAAACAAACGGACCAAATGGAAGGACTTGTCAAACAGTATCGTACTATTTTCTTTGTAAGAAAAAATTTAAAGTCGCACGGTAGAGGGATACATGGAGGGTTGAAAGGGCGCGTTTTCCCCAGCAGTGGGACTCTACGGGCTGGGCAAAAAGATAGACACAGTTCAATCTTTCCAAAAGTAAATTCGCACCGTACCCAAAAACATAAAAATGTGGTGTCTGTAAGTACCTTACAAAGCGGTGTTTCAATTAACCGCTAGGCTTTAAATTTTTAATAAGTAGACTAAAGAATTATATAGGTACTGTTAATCTTTAGTTTTTTCAAATTGTAATAACGAGTTGATCCATTGCCTGAAGCATCCCTCGTCGTGATAAAGCGACTAGGGTATCAGTTACGTGCAACCGTACATATTTCATGACCGTGTCGCTGAATATTGAACTCGCTGGGGATGATAGAAATCATAGGCACATTGTATACTTGGCGAACATTTTACGTCCAGTCTGCCGTAAAAACTGCATTTTATTTAAACAGTTTCGCGTCATATTTAAAAGCTTTTGTTATTAATGCTGCAATAGCCTCGGAGTAAATTCATTGTTAGTCCTCTTTAGAAGCCGGTGAAACTTCTTTCGAAAGTCTCAAAAGGGCGAATGGTATTTTACATCCTACATATCAAGCGGCATGCCTTGCTCTTGGCTTACTAGAAGGCGATAATCACTGGTGCGACACTTTAACAGATGCCAGTATAAGCAACAGCGCATCTAAATTACGAGAACTATTCGCCATTATTTTAGTTTTCTGCAATGTCTCTAATTTCATAAATACTCTTTGATAATAGAGTTTGTTTGCATTACAAGACGTTCTTCTTTCGATAGGTGGCAATTCTCTCCCTCATTATGGTTTACCATCTCCACAAGCGACTGATGGAATTGATGACAATTTAAACAGAGAATATATTAAACATTCATATTTTGATCCAGTTGAACTTCAAAATACTATAAATCATAATGAACCACGACTAAACGATGAACAAACTCAAATTTACCGACTTCTCATTGATAAAATAAATGCTAACGCTGGTGGAGTGTATTTTTTAGACGCTCCAGGTTGTACCGGCAAAACATTTTTGATTAATCTTTTGCTGGTCAAAATACGTGCAGCAAAGAAGATTGCCATAGCAGTCACATCGTCCGGCATAGCGGCAACCTTACTTCCTGGGGGAAAAACGGCACACTCTATGTTTAAAATTCCACTAGATTTAAACCATACGGAAAATCCAATCCAATCAATATACCCAAAAATAGGCTCGAAGCCAAAGTACTACAAGATTGGGTATTTGTAGTATGGGACGAATGCACTATGGCAAACAAAATTTCTATAGAAACCGTGAATAGGACGATGCAGGATGTAAGAAGTTATAATCTTTTATTTGGAGGAGTCGTATTCTTATTCGCTGGAGATTTAAGACAAATATTACCGGTTGTAGCTAAGGGTACGCGAGCCGATGAAATTAACACCTGTTTAAAACGTTCAGTACTTTGGAGGCATTCTAAAAACCTTATTTTAAAACAAAACATGAGAGCACATCCAGCTGATTCAGAATTTAGTAAAATTCTTCTTGATGTTGGAGAGGGAGAGTGTCTAGAAGTGAATAGTCTTATATCATGATATAGAACTACCTACCAGTCTTTGTCAGGTTGTGGCGGACACTGAAACTTTAATACATAGTATTTAATATGATACTCACAATCTCAATATCAAAAAGGATTCGTGGTTGTGTGACAGATCAATTTTAGCACTTACGAACGACCACATTACTGCGCTGAATCAGCGCATTTAAGATAAGCTATCCGGTTAATCACAAACATATCTTTCCATCAATACAGTTTGCAATCCGGATGAAGTGGTTAATTATCCAACAGAATTTTTAAACAGTATAATTGTGCCGGGTGAACCCCCCCGTACAAACTAGAACTTGAGGTTGGCGTGCGCATAATTTAAACCCGCCGAAATTTTGCAATAGTACTAGTTTGCGAGTAGTGTCTTTGCAAGGAAACGTTATAGAAGGTCGTAAATACGGAAAAGGTGAAATAGTATTTATATCACGCATTCCTATAATACTATAAAATTTTCCATTTGAATTCAAAAGATTGCAATTCCCGATCAATGTCAGTTTTGCTATGACAATCAACAAGTCCCAAGGACAAACGTTAAGCAAAGCTGGTATAGATTTAACTAAAGGTTGCTGTACCCATGGGCAACTATACGTAGCATGTTCACGTGCGAGGAATGCCAGCAGTGTTGTTGTTTTAGCCCAAGCAAATCGTACACCAAATATTGTATATAAAGAATTTTTTAATAAAGCTAATACAAAAAACTGAAAATAAATGATTATTAAAATAAAAATGCAAACACCAAAAAAAAAATAATAAACTAATTAACTTTTTTTGTTAAATTCCACGCGGACGAACTCGCGGGTACAGCTTGTATATAATATAAAAGGTCAACTTAGTTAAGCTTAAAGTATATTGCGGATAGTATATATATTAGGTGGGTTTTTAGAAAATTGTGACATTGATGTAGTAACGACATAATAATTTTGGGTTATTTTACTTAAATTTCATGGACTGGTCCGTTGATGCCAATTCCGTTGGTTTCTTTTTTTTTTTGTTTCGGGGGGGAAAATGCATAACGCATATCACCCGGGCGCAGGGGGCACCCGAGTGGTAATGTGGGACTCCCGTAATGGCTAATGAGACCCACGGTATACCCACTAAAAACCCCCCATCTTCCTCCTCGCCACCTTGTGACGGGGTTACGGGAACGCTTTCGCACACATCCGCGACCCCGCCGGCGGCAGCCGCCCGCAAGAGGCTCCATCGCGAAAGCCCGAAGGCCCTCCACGATGGGCGCACCAGATGGTACGGTGCGCGTCCCTCCTCGGCCTCCACCAGTACTGTAGCAGACTCCCCCCGAGTCTGCTACTAGGACGCCATGGATACCAGATAACAGGTACCTGGTGGCAGATCAGGTCTGTGGTTCTGCCACCAACCACACCTCGGCCGCAGAGGATAGGGCAAGCGGCGCACTGCAATACCGACATGCCTCTTCCTCTGCGGCCCCACCAGTGCCGTTTCAACGGAAAGGCCCCGCCAGCTCGCAGGGGGTAGGGAGAGTTGTGCACCGTAACATCAACATGCCTCTCCCCCAGCGATCCCTCCACGGCCGCAGAAGATAGAGAGAACGGCGCACCGTAATACCGGCACTCCTCTTCTTCTGCGCCCTCCTCGGGCCAGCCAGCGACCCAAACAGGCCGGCCCCGGTTGCCTCTTAGCTTCACCGTGGGTGACCAGTCCACGGTTACTAAGCCCCCCCGCCATGACAAGGCGGGCAATCATCGGAGGTGGTTGATGCCAATTCCGATAGTAAGTTAACTCCTAACAACTATCAATGTAATTCAGGCTTTCAGTTCATTGGTTATTGTTCATTAAATAATTTATCACAATTTAATGCGGTAAAAGACTCCAATTACAGAACACTCCTTGTTTTAAGTAATCTTAATTATATAAATGTTACTGAATGTCCATGTCCCATGGGCATCAATGACCGTCATCATCATGCTTTAGAGATAAATAAAAATAAAATGTACTTTTGCTACTCACTACTTTAAAATGGCAGATTATACTAAAGTTAATTCTAAGGTAAAGTTGATTGGGTTTTGAATTTCTGGATTGTCGGGACGTGGATGTCATGGTGTCTAGGTTTTATAAAATACTTTATTCCATTATGCAACTGTACCCAAAACGAAACCACATAAATTAAAGTTTCCTATTTGGTTTACACTAACTAAAGAAAAGATCCGCCTGAGGCACAAAATTTACAAAAACTCAACAGATGTCTGTTGAGTTTTTGTAGTTTTGAGTTTTCTGTCTCGAATTTAAGCACTTAACATATCGGGTTAGGTCGTTGGCGTCTAAGCCGGCGTCGAAAAAGCCATCAAATCTAATCCAAAAAGTTTTGGTCATTCGTCCATCATCACAAATCCTGCGTTTCTGGCTTTCCAGAAGAAATGTACCTAGACGATCTCTCGGCTAACAGTGGTGAGGAGATATGTAATCTTTTTGCCCAACACTTCTCATCCGTATCCTCCCAACCCCAAAGTCATACAGCCCCTGTTTTATCCGATGCGTCTCCACAAAATAATCTCAAAGACATAGAAATTAGTGACCAAAAAAACTAAGAATAATCAAAACATTAGATATTCATAAAGCAGCAGGACCTGAAGGCGTTCCTCCTAATTTATTAAAATTACTTCTAAAAATTTAACCCTACCACCTTAATTAATATTTAATAAATCTTTATCAACCGGATCTTTTCCATATGAGTGGAAACGTTCTAATGTAATAGCAATACACGAGATAATAATGATACACAAAATAAGGTAAAAAATTACAGACCAGTTTCGATAATAAGTTTATTCTCTAAGATATTCGAACGTTTAATGTACCCAGATTTGACCAATTATTTCAAAAATATTTTCATAGATTCACCACAGGGGTTTACTAAATCAACTGTTAGCAATTTAATGGATTGTGTCATGAAAGTAGCAAGTGCGATGGATGATCAAGTGCAAGTGGACTTTATCTACGCTGACTTCTATAGCGCATTTGATATTGTGGATCATAAATTACTTATAACTAAACCGAAATCATTTTGAGTACACGGACATTTATTACGTGGTTAGAATCATGTCTAGATAATAGATTACAAAGTGTAGTAGTTCATGGATATAGGTCTAATAATTATGTTGCTCAGTCAGGCGTGCCTCAAGGACCACATATCGGCCCTATTCTCTTTGTAGCATTTATTAATGACATCACCATTAATATAGAGTACAGCCATTGCTTCATTTATACTTATTTAGTATTATTAGAAATCAGGACGATGTGCTTTGTTTACAAAATTCAAATGACCTAGATGCCGTTAGTGAATGGGGCATAAACAAGAAAATGAAACTTAATCCTAGTAAATGCACCTTAATTAAATTTACAAACAACACTTACTTTTTACGTATGATCCTTAATTTTATTTGTATTTATTTTGCATTTATTTTTTCCTAATTTTTTAGAAATATTTTTATTTTTATTCTACTTCCATTGACAATCATGTCAACGCATTTTTTAATGACAGCCATGGAAGCTGCCAAACGGACTAAGCCCAACAGAATAAAAGTGTGTAGTAACACACAATTCTCTCAAATATATTTTATGAAAATATTTATGATTCCTGGCTGGCAAGTCTAACATTGACACTTCCAATTGCTGTCTTTCCAATTGCGGGAATGCGAGCCTGGCTATATAAGCTGACGACTGACCTTAGAACGGCATTCTATTGCAAACAAGTCTACTGAAAACATCAAATCAAGATAGAAAATCTACTCAAGTCAAGTAACTACAAGCCAGTCTACTGCAAGAAGTCCACATGCTGATGCTGCCTGCGACTGATGCTCCCTGATTCTGAAGCTGCCGGATACTGATGCTGCCTGCAAATGATGAAGCCTGCAACTGAAGAAGCCTGCAACTGATGAAGACGCTACCAAGGCTGCTTGCTACGGATGCCGCCTGATGTTCATGCTGTCTGCGCCAGAGCCCCAGCCGGCGCCCGAGCATCTCACCGTCGAAGCCTTCGCGGCGATCTGTTCAAGTCCGTTTAAAAAACTATTATATTCTATTGATAATGACCTATTAAGAGAATCTCATTCCGCTTGAGATCTTGGGGTGATTCTAGATAATAAACTTAGCTTTATTAAAAGTATAGATAACATGGTCATGCGCGCTTGGAAAAGGAAAGGTTTTGTTAAGCGTACGTGTAAGGACTTCAATTAATGCTCAAACCCTTATTACAATTTGTAATGCTTTGATCCATAGCAGTTAAGAATATGCCTCCGTGATATGGAATCTTCACTATGAAATTCGCATTCAGAGAATTGAGCGTATTCAAAAAAACTTTATACGGTTAATCGCTTACAAAGTGAAAAGATGTCCCTACTACGCCGACTATGATCCTAGACTTGCACAATTACAAATGACATCACTATAATATTTACTATAATTATTTACTTACACTATAAAATATTAAAATATTTTTAATATTTCCTTTAGCAGAACCAATGTGGGCAAATTTTGTCCATTGAACATAATATGTATGAGAACTTATAACAGTCTAAACAACCATGACATTAACATCTTTTGTGACCCTAAACCTGTATTCAAAAGTAAATGCCAAGATCTTCTATAACTTGCTCTTCCCGATTACTAATATAAAGAAAATTAAAAATAATAATATACATTTATTAAAATGATTGTTACTAGATTTTTGTTTTTGGTTAAGTTTTGTATTGTTTACAAATTTTATTATTATTGTATACACCTGTAAAGACGTATCTTTGTATAATAAACTATTATGTATCTTTGTGAAATTGTATATTGATATTGTCGTTGGTGTACCTATTTAAATAAATAAATCGAGAAAATATATTTCGCATATTCCTTTCCAGTTACAACCGAATAGTGACAAAACACGTTAGTCTATAATAGGAAATCCCCAGCAACAAACTAAAGATGAATAAAAAAACACACTTATATCTATTAACTTGAAAATATTTCACAAGAAGAAGCCAGCGACCAAAACTATTTTTCCACAAATAAAACTAAAAACAGCGACGATTCATGAGAAATATAACCAACATTACGAGTCCACATTCTCACTACCTGTGTGCTGAAATAAAATGGCGCACATTACTGAGAGTAGATTTTAAGTCAGCACTGAATGTGCCAAACGACTGCGACAGAGAGGTACTACGCCTCAGTGATTACTCTATGATAGTTTTGATCTTAAACCGAATCAATTATTTAGTCCGGACAACACGAAATGAAAAGTATTTTGTGAACCTTACAAAACAATCATCTGTAATAATGAAAGTTTACGATCAGAAAATATTTAAATATTTATATAAGCTCTTTATCAAAGTAAATGACATAATAATAATAGTACCGTAACAGAACAGTACCTACAACCATCCACAATTAAGAATGTACCTTTTTTTATTTTTAACTTTTTTTTTTATTGAAATAGGATTACGTATTACTTATTTAGTTTATTATTCATTCTTATTTTGAATCTATATTTTATTATTTATGATTTCAAACTAAATGTTTTTTTAAATATTTTATCACCTTACTGTAAATAAAAGTCAAACAAATAGTGAAAAAATTAAACAACTGGTTTCCCAAGACAGGCCCTTTGAGCCTAGTTTGGGAACCCCCGGCCACTAGTGCATATTTAAATTTCTTTTGGCCTTTATATGACAATGAAACTGTTAAATATGAAATATGTGTAAAAGTTATGTAAAATTCCTTGAATTCATTAATATGTATTAACGAACGGAACCTAAAGAACTAACCAAAAACTTGGCCGTAAGTAATCTGGTTAGATGAAGCGTTCGTTTTCACCGTCATTTTCCATCAGCCATTTCCACACGCCTAGTGTGGTTATAAAATATATACGCAGATAACTATTTGTGTCTATAGTATATGCCCTTAAGCGTAGCGGCGGCATAATGATGATTTTTACTTCAGTTAAGCCTTGACGTATTTAATTTTCAGCTTAAGTATTTTTAACTATATGACCTTTTTGATTAATTTTATTTCATAATCTAAACTCGGCTGGAGGTATTTCTGCAACGTTTCTAAGTAAGCAGTGTTCACAGCCTGGGCTCCCCGCCGTCGACATTA
This sequence comes from Marasmarcha lunaedactyla, assembly GCA_923062675.1. Taxonomy (NCBI): domain Eukaryota; kingdom Metazoa; phylum Arthropoda; class Insecta; order Lepidoptera; family Pterophoridae; genus Marasmarcha; species Marasmarcha lunaedactyla. The sequence continues at coordinate 45,727,170 of OV281339.1, read as the reverse complement.
TTCATGAAGCTATTCAATCTTATTGCTTATTTAGTCGGATTGCATTAACTACTTTTATTCATCAGGTCAATAAAACAACATTGTCGCTATTATTCATACGCTCCAGTTAAGTAGATAGGTTATATTTTTCATTTGTTTGTGTCGCTCATCTTCCGCCGTATATATTCAGGCAGCGGAGGATCAGACCGGATCCTCGCCAACACCGGTTTGCCATGTAGCAACGGACCGAATAAGATTCGTCCCAAATGCGATTTGCCTAAGCCAATAGTCTATTTAAGACATAGAAATTATGTTGGCTTTAATGTTATAAAAAAGACTGTATCTAGATAAATTACAATGAGTTAATACTATAAATAGATTTAGGATAAATAATCCACGCATTTTCGCAGATTTCCTTTGTTAAATAACCTTTTATCATTGGAAAAGAAAACAAAATTCTCGTAACCTACAGCATTTTACTCGCCACCGATCAAATCACAAAGGAACCGATTGTAACCACGATGGAATGAAAGGTGTTGCTATAAACATCACCAGGACAAACACGGCGCCGCCAGCAGCGCCACTTGAGTATTAATCAAAGCCAAAACACTTTGGTATCCACACACAAAAACTGGCCAGCATTTTCATTTTGACATATCCCCAGTTCGTGTCACTTGCCGTTCGTAAATTAAAAACTTTGACCCGTTATTTTGTACAGAACCTTGGTTCTAATAAACGACTCTTTTCACTGACCTCGTATTTGTGGCAGTGGATTGAAAATATTAAACAGACTTTTATTTTAAACGATATACGACAGCTGGTTTAGTAGGCTGTCCTTAGAGGTTTCATATATTTTTTGCCCTCCAAACATTGATGTATTTTAATTCACATAGGTGCTTTTGTATTTTATAGGATTTCAGGCCTAAACACGGGACAAATTATGAATATGGTATACATAATATTGTATTCAAATGTAAATTGAGACAGGCCACATGCAGTCCTTTTCTCTTTTACACAGACTTATGAAAGTAAAGTAATTATAAGATTCCATACAGGTCATTCGAAGTATTTATGGTCGAAAGCTTTTGTTTGTAAGTTTTATCTCATTTTTATATAACATATCATAAAATTAATTTTCAAGACATACAGTAAAAGTCATTGAAATAGCACAAAAAAACTTTCGATTTCAATATCTTATGTCTAGCGTTAAGTTAGAGTCACATAATGGTTCAAAAGCTGGAAATCGAACACCAGACCCTACAGATGGTTAAGATCACCGGTTAAGATCTGCTCTTTCCAGTTAATGAGTGTTATAAGTTGTCTGTAAGCAATACCCTTCTTTTCCGTACTCGTATTTAATAGAATAACACATACGCACAGAGATACGTAAATAGTTACTAGAAAACCGTTTGGAAATAAATGGAACATTTATTCGTATTTCAATAAATTCTCTTCACTTTAACTTTTCGTACAACTTTTTCTAAATACCTATACATTTTAATTAATGTTTATTGTATCCGAAAACATAGACTGATCATGGCGTGCAAAGGTTAAATGTGGCTAAATATTAAAATATAGAAGTAAAAAAATTACAATGACAGTATTAAAAGTATAATGTTGAGAAGAAACATTCTACCAGATGATAACAGAAGGATTTAATTTATCTAACATTGCATAAATACATTTTTAAGCTTAGTTGGGTTTAACAGGTACAAAAATAAAAATAGAAAAACATGAAAATTCGCTGCTAAAACAGGCGTATCTGATCCGATCATGATCTAAACCTTCCCACCGAGCTCTGACCTAAACAAAAATCTTATAAAACACATTAACCGCGGCTTCGAATTTCTGTGTTCGGAATATTAGATTTATTACCACAAAAAGAGATTTCTCCAAAAACTCTGCAAATATGAGGGTAGACTTAGGCACGTCGGGAGCCGGAAGTAGGTATCGACGTCACGCGCGCCGGTGTTGGTGGCGCCACCTACTTCCGCTCGCCTGACACGTTCGGAATTTGAAACGGTGGGTGTGTGACGTTAAAGCTCTTAATTTTGTTATTCAATAATGTATGCTCCGTAATCTGTATTCGAATAATTGTAAAACGTATAATTCGCTAGTCTTAATAAGAATTCGTTCTAAACTTACAGTTTAAGATTTTCCAGTATTTAAAATGTTTTATGTCATTTTTGCTTTTAATTGTCTCTGCACGATTTTTTGTTTGTACCAACAACTAACATAATAAAAAGCGTTCAAAGTCAAAGTCTGAGTCCACTCGTGTAGCTCTCGAACCCTCGGGAATTCCGGGATAAACTGTAGTCTACGTCACTCCTGGATAAGGTTGCAAAGGAGAAATATTTTTTTACAGCGGTTAAATACGTCCAGCCTTTATCGATTCTATATAAACAAATGGGTCAACAAATCTTTTCTATTGATTATAACACGTATAGATATGGTACAAATTAATAGTTACACAATGTTACATGGCGATTGTTATTATCTTTACCAGATTCAAAAAAGAACTGTGTAAACAATGAAACGTCAATGACCCTTTGGCATTTTAGTGATGTTACCCATACTGATCATTGAATTATTAAACCTAATCGCTTTGGCAAAGCGATAATCAAAATCAACAAAATTATGTTCTTATCAAAAATATAATTTCTTTTATTTATTTATTTATTTCTTTATTTATTTAAATAGCTACACCAACGACAATATCAATATACAATTTCACAAAGATAAACAATATAAGTATAACAGATACGTCTTTACAGGTGTATACAACAATAACAAAAATTGTAAACAATACAGAACCTAACCAAAAACTAAGAGCAAGTAACAATCATAAAAAAATATATATTATTATTTTTAATTTTCTTTGAACTAGTAATCGGGCAAAGCAAGTAACAGAAGATCTTGGCATTTACTTTTGAATACAGGTTCAGGGTCGCAAAAGATGTCGATGTCACGGTTGTCCAGATTGTTATAAGTTCTCATACATCGGTTCAATGGAGGAAACTTACCCAAATTGGTTCTGCTGAAGGAAATATTAAAAATATTAGTCATAGGGTGTCTAGGAGTATGATATGGGATTTTCATGCAAACTTGCTGCGACAAAGAGTGTGACATTAATTTACTATGCAGAAGTTTATGAAGTGTTAATAGGTCCAACAGTTTACGACGATCAGCCAGTGATGATATTTTTAATTGTGCAAGTCTAGTATCATAATCGGCGTGGTAGGGACATCTTTTAACTTTGTAAGCCATAAACCGCGTAAAGTTTTTTTGAATACGCTCAATTCTCTGAATGTGAGTTTTATAGTGAGGATTCCATATCACTGAGGCGTATTCTAAACTACTACGGATCAAAGCATTATACATTGTAATAAGGGTCTGAGCATTTTTGAAGTCCTTACACGTACGTTTAACAAAACCTAGCACTTTCCAAGCGCGCGTAACCATGTTATCTATATGTTTAATAAAGCTAAGTTTATTATCTAGAATCACCCCAAGATCTCTGGCGGAATGAGATTCTCGTAATGGGTCTTTATCAATAGAATAACAGGAGGCAACGGTGGTTTTATTCTTTTTAAATTTAATGAAGGTGCATTTACTAGGATTAAGATTCATTTTGTTTTGTATGCACCATTCATTAACGGCATCTAGGTCATTTTGTAAACAAAGCACATCGTCCTGATTTCTAATAATATTAATGTAATAGAATTAACAATCAGTCTTCTTTATATTTTTAAAATAGTAGAATCAGACTAAACAAAAATAAACTAAATGTTATGTTTTCTTTCCATATTACACAATCAAAACAAAAAAACAAATTAAATGCACTTCTAAAATCAATTTATGTTCTTTGATTCATATTATATAGAGTTACTCTTTAATCAGTCTTTGTGTTAGTCAGAATCAGTCACATTTACCACATAATTAGTATGACATTCCTCAAAACAAGCCGGGCAAAGAGGGTTTTCGCAAATCTTATACCTAAACCCCGCTTCTTGCGCTTTTTCTTTTTGCTGCACAGAAGGCAATTAAGGTATTTAATGTTCCTCTTTGAATTTCTTTAGTCGGAATGTCTTCAGGCCAGTGACCATTGTAAACTCTCTTTGCTGGCTGCTGCCTTGGCCCTGGCCTTTCGATTGTAGTTCTATCATTTGTGCGTGTACTGGAATAAATACTTCCTGTTCTGATAACATCTTTGCCCTTTAAGTCACAATCGTCTTTAGTCATCTGATTAATTAGCTTATCCCGATAGCTCTAAAAGTTTGCCCTTCTAGGTAGTTTGCAATAAAGCTGACCCCCCTGCGAATGAGGGGTATGCGTACGCGCTACAGATATGGGCTTGCCATCATAAACCTAGTTTAAAGTTGCCACATAAAAAATATTTGAAATTAATATTAATGTACAATTTGAATTAAAAAAATAAAATTAAACATATTTAACTTAAAAAAGGATATTTTTTTCTTCCGAATAGGACTGATTGTACCAAAAAACGATACATTCTAATGGTACAGTAATTCACGGAACTAAGCAGAACGGATTATGCTCAAAACTCACCTAATAAAAGATTCAGTAACACCACAATATTGTTCCAACGGCAAAAAGTCTTTGAAAACTATAATGTTACTACATTACACTGAAAGTAATAACATTCATTATTACATAAACAAATTTATCTGAGCGATTTAGTCTTATCGGATCTTGTTGTATCGACACATCAAAATGTCGATACGAATCGGGAATCGAAACCTGTCATTCATTCATTTTCATTTTATGTCGACGGTTATCCCTGTTTTTGTTTAAAAAAAAGAAATAACCTCAATGTGTTGTATCTAATTGTATTTTTTTTAGTTTTGCAAGTTTTAGCTCCAAGTACTACTTAAAAGTTGTTTAATAAAAGGGCGGCAGTGTTTTCCTAGTTACTGGTGTGCAATTTTAATTTTAGTGGGATTCTTGATGAAATTGACGAATTTATATCCGGTTGTGGTTTGTTTACAAAGTTTTTTTTTGAATTTGGTATACTCTATACAACCTTGACGTGATGCCGTTTGGTAACGTAATAAGGTGTACGAATGAAAAAAAAACCTACATGACGTTTGCTTCATACAACGGGATTTTACTGTATAAATAGATAATTTTTTTATTATATGTTTGTTCTATATCGTGATGTAAAGGCAAAAGCATATTCTTTAACAATCGGGTTAACCTTCATGTCGCCCACAAAAAGACAGAAAGAGACAGAAAGATAAATTGCAACAATAATTTATAAGAATCAAAAGAATAAATGTACGCTCATAAATAAATCTGATCGTATAAAACTTATCATGTAATAGCAACAAAATAATAAACAAATGGAGCGTAACAAGTATAGTTCAAGTTGGCTTTTTCAGCACAACGTTAATAAAGCAATTTTTCTTATCTCAAATAACGCCACATTTTTATAAAATTGACAACAAATCCCCGACTCATCGGCTTCTAAGAAAATATATGTCAATATTTACTGTCTTTACTCCGAGCTAACACTGGGTCCCGCGCTGCCTTGTCCTAAGCCAATAGACTCTATAATGGCAAGTTCGGATTTATGCATCCTTCACATAATGATTCGTGTTTACTATGAACACATCACAATGTACCTACATTGTTTTTTTTTTTACAGATAAATTGCAGCTTTTTTTAACTTGAAGTTTGTCAAAAGTCAAGAAAAACACGTTTTTAATATATATTCGATTATATGGTAATATATTTCAAATGATAGTGTATACTTTCTAAATTATTGGAATGTGTAAGTAATCCATAAAAATAAGTGTCGTCCTTAAAACTGATTAACTCAAGGTCGAGACTAGCAAGAACGACACGTTGCAGTTGTTATCTTATCGATATGTTATACTGTAAGAACCGTAAAGAAACTATATGCTGAAATAAATAGGTTATTATTATAGGCGTAATAAAATAATCTAAATACAAATCTATTCTAGACTTTTGCAAAGAACAATAATGCCAGCGCTGCTCCTTTTTCGGGCATGGCAATAAATTCATCTAAACTTCGAGCAACGCGCGCGTTAACTGCTCGCGGCAATAACATGTCCTCCGGGTCGTGATTTACGTCACCGTGACGTCACTTTTACGTCACGGTGACGTCTAGAATTGCTTTCTTTATGTCCACACATAAACCACGTTATAGTTTGTGACACTCCTGCTGCTGAAATTCCAAGTAACTAATCATGTCAGTAACCTAAGGTACAAGGATTGATTTAAGCTTGTTTTTCTAATTAATTATTCTCCGCATGGCATCTTTTTGTGTTCTTGTATGTATTTTTACGTGATCCGTCCACTGACAACACACTTTACGGCTATTTTTCACTGGTGAGGCTGATATTCCTGGGATAATTAAGGCTGTGTTAAAAATCCAAAAAAATTAATTCAAACTTGCACATTTCACATTGATCTCTTTATAGAGTTTTTTACCTGGTACACCTGCCGGTATCAATTAATCATGTTAATACCACGATGATAACTAAAATGAAACGACAAAACAAGTTATAAACCCACAAAACCACGCAAGCATACAGCCTCAGGCCCTTTTCACACTGTAGCCCTGCAAATCGGCGCGGGCTGAAATGCGAAACCGTTCGCACGTACGCCGGCACGGGAACATCAAGGTCGTGCGTAAGCGCCATTTTGTTGTTAACAATCTGCCAAAAACTAGTAGAAAAACAAACAGATGTTGAAAAATAGTAAAATTAAGATTTTCTTTCGATCCATGAGCATAACCGTCCTGGAATACTTTTTATTGAACTAACGTAGGGGCGGCACAGGCAGCGGATACCTTGTACGTGTGAAAGATCTACGTGTTAATAAACGGTCGCCGTTAATACGGAAACCGTTTGGATGTAAAAGGGCGCCTAAAAATAAAACCGGCTGAATGCCGAACAGCTCGATCAGAGAGCACTAATTGCTGCAGTTTTTGCACGCTCGGTTACATTGCGAAAGTTCTTGAATAGCTAAGTTCTGCACGGTTCGGCTCGTGGCGCCAATCAGGCACTATTCTAATTCAAATTCAGTTCCGAACCAAACTTCTCCGCCAGGTGTTCGCAGTTTCATTTAGCTCCAATGAATATTAAGTATAATGGTATTAAAGATCATACTCTATACTTTATAGTCAATTTGGTTCGTTAACATAAAGTGATTTAGGTGTTCAGTGAAGTGTGCTATTCAGAATGTTTTTCTTAAGTTATTATAGAAAGCTAAGTCAAGAGTTTCAACGAATAACTCACTTTTACAGTCTTTGAAATGAAATATTAACTTTTTCTCAACATTGACAATTACTTGTTCTTATTGACGTCAAATAAAGCGTGACTCTACCACCAGTTCGGAAAAACCCTTCATGAAGAAGAACTGGCAAGAAACTATCAAGAACGACACGGGCAAAAGTCTTCAGATGACTCGGAGGGAGTTTATTTAATAACTAGATATAATAAATTACGACCAATTCTAATGGTTCATATTTATATGTAATTTTTAATAATTTTTTCGAATTATTTTTTTAATATTAAACATCTACTTTTTAGCTATATTTAGCATTGAGTTTACTGTGTTTTCATGTAGCTTCTTATATGTAGATTCAAGAACAAAATTAATTTTATTCTCACATGTACAAGTGTGACAAATCGATCTCCAGTTTCAATTTTTTAAGTTTCCGAATAGCAAGTATCTAAATTTAAGATGATTTTTTTTATATATATATATTTCCTGGCCTTGCATACGTGGAAGATTTACAATAAATTCCAGTCCACGTGTCACAAATAATAATTTCCGCTCGAAACTGCGACCCAACGTTTTTATCATATTAATTCGCTACACGTAGCGCCGAACTCCAACTATACGTTCAGCAGAAAGTATAACAACGCAACTGAAACCAGTAAGGAGCCCGATGCAAAATAGGATACCAGGGCGCCCATTGTCTCCTACTACGGTTTCTACAATTTCAAAATACGCATATATTTATTTATTTCATTTTAGAACGCAAATTTTAGAATTGGCCAATTTTGAATTTAAAAATCCTTTTTGTTTTAGTTATAATATTTTAGTTTTTATAAGAAAGAAAGGTAATTAATTATACTACGCAAACATTTTCATATGTCGTTGGTACTTGTTTAACATATAAATGAAGCCTTCTCTGCGGGCGGAGCTGACTCGCAAAGAACTCTTTAATATGAATACTTCCACTGTGAGCGAACCAGAGAGTAAGGTAGTTGAAAGAGAGTTAGAATTAACCCTTACAAGAGGACAAACACAACGGACACTACATTTAATACAAATATTCTCTTAGACATGTGTTGTTTCTGAACAAAGTACAACATACTCGAATCTAACTACATTAAGAAACCTTCTTGTTGTTGTTAAAATATTCAAAGATACATTAGCATTTCAGAAAAATGGAAAACGAAAATTTGTAAACTGTAGTCACATTGCCGGAAACATGCACGCGTAAGATAATGTTCTTTTGTTTTATTATTTATTTATTTATACATATGTTTCAATGTCTTGTAGGTACTTGAAGTAGATACTTGATTTTTTGCCAACTATCTCGTCCCACCTTGGGACACCCTGTATATAAGCAATGCATAAAAGAGTCTATGTACATTAAAGTATCGACTTGTCAAAAACGTGACCTAAAATCATTGTAATAAGAGAGGAATCTTTAGTAGTGGTCGAAACCGTTTGTCCGTTATTCGTGTGGCCCACTCGCCGCGATTTACGTCCGTCGATAACGATTCTTTCTCGAACACACATCGTTAAACTGTGTGAACATCACGTTTGTTTTCCATAGTGTTTAACAAGCCGGCAACATTTGTTTCCTGCTCCGGTGACAAGCAAGTTTGTATTGTAATGTTTATTCTAAGGTTAACTGTTCATTGTAAATAGTTTTATCGCATACTTGATAAATATGGTAATCTTTGTTTTGAAAATAATATGATGTTATTCGTAGACGTCTCAACAAGTCTAGACGTCTTAGATTCGAATCCTAGTAGAGAAATAGGCTTTGGTTCAAACACAGAATCTGATAATAATATTATTCTTAAAAATGCGTTATAAAATGATACCTACAACATAATTAAATTTACTTGTTTTAATGTTTGTCATACCCTGTACAATTTACTTTTATCTACTTTACCACAATACAAGCCGTGCTTCCTTTAGGCCGTCAAGTAATAAAATTGCATGCACACTTTGTCAAAATCAATAGTATGAGATATGCCATTTGCACATTTTACGTAGTCGCTGGATGTAAAGTTACTTACGAATGGATTCTATAAAGCCTTCGTTCCCTGTGATGAAAATATTGTGACCCTCGCATTTGCTCTTGAAGTCTTTGAGGCGCCAGCTTTATTTTAATTTACTTTAAATTCACATTTCATTCAGCAAGCATAGACAAAAAAAAACATTAACAAAAATTTTAATTGCGTAACAAATACATTCTAAAGAGGGTTTACTGACCGAGTAAGAGACAACTGAAAGTTATATTTCGATATCGACATAATTAAATTTATACCAAAGTCTCTCAACTCTTCAGCTGCTTCATTAAATATGCTTATAAGGTACGCCTTATACTTATACTCATGATACTTATTGCAGTCTTTATTTTATGAAGAACAATAAATCATTAACACTTCGCAATGCGCAGCCTGTTTACTTAAACTATTTAGATAAACTTTACCTTGATGCTTTTCTAGGCCCTTATACACTCTATTTTTTATAAAACGTCAAAATAAAGTAGAAAACAATAACTTCTGTGCTCTTGGGAACGCCATTAAAGGTTCGTTCATGTTTCTTAATATACTTTTGAAGAAGTTTATCTCTCCTGTTCCGATACGGTATCTAATCGTAATCAATAGTATGAGATATGTTTTCAACACAACGCCAATACGAATTTACGTAATTACTCACCTATAGTAATTAGTCTTGATTTGTTCAAAGTTGTGTTGTGCTATAAAATTAACGAGCTACAAATAATGCATCTGATCATATACGTGTCACTATTTCTATATATAGAAGTCCGGAGTGAGGGTTGTTTTATGTATAATTTTGAATCTGATTTCGAAGATGTGTTTACAACTACGCAGAGCTTATGTGTAGGCCAGGACCCTTACTGGTCCTTAGGAGAGTATGCAAGCCATGACATAGAGCCATACGACCCCAGGAGCACAGTATTCATGTACTTGGAATCTAGGGGTGGAAGCATCAGCTGTATTTCCATGTCTGAGACAATATCAACCAACGGTACTCTGAAAATTAACATTTTATCTAACCTACAAGCATCTGAAGACATTGTAATAATAAATGTTATTGATGAGACCATGCAAACTTATAGCATTATCATCGACTCGTCGACTAATTTGGATAATTGGCAAACCAAAGAGTTGGAATTATCTGCATATCAAAATACAGCGATTGAAGTAAGTAAGCCGATTTAAACAATTTTTATCCAGCTTCCAATATTCATCTTTTACCTACCTAAAGTATTTCATATTGCACAGTGTTAGTCTAATATATTTATTCAGTATTTTGTAGTCTACAGACTTTAAGTTGAGTCTTTGGTTAGTGTTTGAAAGTACCTACGTACTTATCTTTTTTTTCAACTATCTCCTATTATTACTTTTTCTTTGCAACGAGCCACCTTTTAAGCGGTATGTCCCACTTTTTCTTTGAATCACTACTATATTCTTCAACTGGGACGGACAGTATGCTACCTAGCCCACTTGCACAGCTGATTTAACTAGTACTAGTTTTGTCTCTAAAAGTTTATTAGAAATAGAAAGTGACGGAGGGCATTTTAATTAACTACCCGGCAAACTTAGATCTCGCTGAGGGGTCAACGCGACTTGCTCCCAGTTAATTGTATTATGTCTTTGCAGATATTCTTCAGTGGTATGATTTTGGAAAGTTCGTACTTTTTTGTTGATTCACTGCAGTATGTAACTGGAGTACTCGACGATGAAAAATGTGATTTGTACCCTGATGAAGAGGTCCTACCCATACCCACAGATTCACCAGCAACCGGTGGACCCACAGATGATCCAGAGACTGGTGGACCCACAGATGGCCCAGCGACCGGTGGACCCACAGATAGCCTAACCACCAGTGGACCCACATATTCACCAACAACCGGTGGATCCACAGATGGCCTAACCACCGGTGGACCCACAGATGGCCTAACCACCGGTGGACCCACAGATGGCCAAGTGACTGGTGGATCCACAGATGGGATAACAACCAGTGGACCCACAGATGTCCCAGAGATTGGAGGACCCACAGGTGGCCCAGCGACCGGTGGACCCACAGATGGCCTATCCACTGGTGGACCCACAGATGGCCTAACCACCGGTGGACTCACAGATAGCCCAACGACCGGTGAACCCACAGGTGGCCCAGCGACCGGTGAATCCACAGATTCACCAACAACCGGTGGACCCACAGATAGCCTAACCACCGGTGGACCCACAGATGTCCCAGGGATTGGTGGACCCACAGCTGGCCCAGCGACCGGTGAACCCACAGACGGCTCGGTGACTGGTGGACCTACAGATTCACCAACAACCGGTGGACCCACAGATGGCCCAGCGACTGGTGGACCCACAGGTGGCCTAGCGACCGGTGGACCTACAGATTTACCAACAACCAGTGGACCCACAGATGGCCTAATCACCGGTGAACCCACAGATGTCCCAGGCATTGGCGGACCCACAGATGGCTCAGCGACTGGTGAACCCACAGATGGCTCAGCGACTGGTGGACCCACAGATTCACCAACAACCGGTGGACCCACAGATGTCCCAGCGACTGGTGGATCCACAGATGGCCCAACCACTGGTGCACCCACAGATGGCCCAGTGACTGGTGTATCCACAGATGGCCCAGAGACTGATAGACCCACCGATGGCCCAGCGACCAGTGGACCCACAGATTCACCAGCAACTGGTGGACCCACAGATAGCCCAGTGACTGGTGTATCCACAGATGGCCCAGGGACTGATAGACCCACAGATGATCCAGAGACTGGTGGACCCACAGATGGCCCAGCGACCGGTGGACCCACAGATGGCCTAACCACCAGTGGACCCACATATTCACCAACAACCGGTGGATCCACAGATGGCCTAACCACCGGTGGACCCACAGATGGCCTAACCACCGGTGGACCCACAGATGGCCAAGTGACTGGTGGATCCACAGATGGGATAACAACCAGTGGACCCACAGATGTCCCAGAGATTGGAGGACCCACAGGTGGCCCAGCGACCGGTGGACCCACAGATGGCCTATCCACTGGTGGACCCACAGATGGCCTAACCACCGGTGGACCCACAGATAGCCCAACGACCGGTGAATCCACAGATTCACCAACAACCGGTGGACCCACAGATAGCCTAACCACCGGTGGACCCACAGATGTCCCAGGGATTGGTGGACCCACAGCTGGCCCAGCGACCGGTGAACCCACAGACGGCTCGGTGACTGGTGGACCTACAGATTCACCAACAACTGGTGGACCCACAGATGGCCCAGCGACTGGTGGACCCACAGGTGGCCTTGCGACCGGTGGACCTACAGATTTACCAACAACCAGTGGAACCACAGATGGCCTAATCACCGGTGACCCCACAGATGTCCCAGGCATTGGCGGACCCACAGATGGCTCAGCGACTGGTGAACCCACAGATGGCTCAGCGACTGGTGGACCCACAGATTCACCAACAACCGGTGGACCCACAGATGTCCCAGCGACTGGTGGATCCACAGATGGCCCAACCACTGGTGCACCCACAGATGGCCCAGTGACTGGTGTATCCACAGATGGCCCAGAGACTGATAGACCCACCGATGGCCCAGCGACCAGTGGACCCACAGATTCACCAGCAACCGGTGGACCCACAGATGGCCTAACAACCGGTGGACTCACAGACGATCCATTGACAGGCACGCCTACAGAAGTTGGAACTGTGGTTCCAACGGATGGTCCAGGAACTGGCACTACGACAGCCGAACCAGGGACAGGCACACCTACGGAAGCCCCAGTAACTAACACTCCAATAGACGTACCGGGGACTGGTGTAACCACAGATGCACCAGGCTCCACTAATTCTCCGTCAGAGCCAGGAACTGATAAACCCACAAACCCTGATGCAGAATCAAACTCTCAAGGATTTTGGAACGTTGCGACTATTACAATGGTTTTTGTAATTTGTGCTGTATTTATTGTTACTCTATCATATATATTTTTCGAAATTGGCAAGAAAAAGGCAAGTGATAATTCATCTCCGTTTTTGTATTTAGATATGGAAGATCAAATCAAAACAGTCACTGTTCCTAGAGTAACAAAATTATATACTGACAACGGTTCTATGAGCGGCAGCAATTTGAAATTTCCTGCTTAAATCCGAAAACTAGTTATGAGTTAAGTAAATGGGTATTCATTTTCTTGCGTGAATTTTACCGGATCGTAGTTAAAACCTTGTGACCGTAGAGATAAGTCCGGTAAAATTGTACGGATCACTTTATTATTATATCATTATTAGAACTGAAAAATATTGAGGGTAGTCAACAAGTTAACATTAAATTTTTGCGCTATATATATTATATACAGTTAAATTTGTATATTTTGAAAAATAACTACTTTGTTAATAAATTATTACTAAGTATAAGTGGTACTACTCGCCTGCAGTTAAAATTCTCCTTTAACTCTCCTCCAACTCGCCACAAAATGAGCACCAACTCAAAGTTGCATGACAATATCAATAATATGCCCAAGATGTTTGAAGTAAAGATGGCAGAATTCCAAGCGGAGCTGGCCCTGGTGGCTACCACGAGTCGCAAGAGTCCCACCATTGCTGCGCTGAGCGGCGAGTTCCTGAGCTTCAAGACCTTCATCTGCAACGGCCTTGCGGGCTGAAGTTGATGCGCTGCGAAACAGTATCGATCGCATAGAAATGCGATTTCGCAGTAAAATGCTTCTAGTACATGGCATTCCTGAGCAAACTAATGAAGATACGTGCTCTAAAATTGCATCCAGTCTGGCTGCCCGGTGCAAGGTGCTGTCACTCACTTCCAACAGCATTTCTGCAAGTTACGGGTGAGGAAAACTCTCTAACAACAGCTCTAAGCCAAGGCCTATTATAGTGAAGTTCTCAGATGTATCGGTACATACTGCACTTTGGAGAAATATAATTACTTTTAAAGGTTCGAATATTACGCCTTCCCAGTTTTTAACAAAACCACGATACGCTGTTATCATGGCAGCGAGACAACAATTTGGCATCTTCAACTGCTGGACGCTCGATGGCATCATTGACATCAAAAGTCCGGATGGTAAACGATACAAATTGGAAACCATAGCTGAACTACCAACCTATTCTTCGAGTCGGACAGAATAAAATTCCTTCAGCTTTCACTAATTCTTGTTAAAATTATAAAGGCTTAAGTCCATAGTGTTTGAGCCGTCGGCCGATGATGTTTCAGCATATAATACCGTCATGATTATTTTTAATAGATTGAATATACAGTCATAAACCATATTTAAAAGGTTATTGAACTAACTTTTTTGTTTTTGGTATTTAAATTAAATAATGAAGTCAAAGGAAATCTTACGTACAACACTAGAGTCACGTGACCAAAATCTTAATTATAATATAGAAAGAAAACACATTTATACATTAGACTAACCTAAAGGCTTTTAAAGGAAGAGGTCTGTACCCGTGACAAGTCGAGGAGGTCTCAAAATGCGAGAAACTGACGCTACTGAGGTTACTACTACTAACATGGTAAGAAAAAATGTCAAAAAAAAGGAAAACCGAAAGAGCACACCCACTCGTTGCAAAACTGACGTATTTGAATTTTGAAGTTTGGTCATAGGGATCCCGAACTAAAAAAAAATAAAACTAACAAAAAGTTATAGTCGAAATAATGCTTTGCAAGATTACACAATTAACATAATTAAGTTTGTAATATGTTTTTGATTTTATTTTTTTTAGTTTTAAATGTATACTTTATATGTTTACTTTACTGTTTATGAAAAGCTTTATGCCTTTATCTTTAGAATAAGCCACCAGCAAAACTTCTTTTGCATTGAATCGGTAACCCCAACGTTGCGCAGCTATTGTATGGAGACTCCTCACGTTTAGTTTCTTATTAATTTAGATAATTTTATTGGGAAATATTTTAGTTCTGATACTTTTTTAAATAATCATTTACATAAATGATATGAATTATCGTGCATTCCATTCGTCCATTAAGTGCTGAAACATAAAGCTTACTGACGGCCTCAAATGGACTTAACCCTTTACATAATATTAAAAACCACTACACACTATTATACTACCACGTAAGTTTGTATCTAATAGTCGTTTTTTTTATATTAAATTATTAGAAAATACTTAAGTTGCTGTCGGAGAGGCAATTTATAACTAGCCGCACGGTTCACGTTTTTTGTGTCAATATGTCGAGCGATGGAGCGCATACTTGTAGTCAAACCGATCTTTTGTTCGTTTCTAGTTGTAATGTAAGCTAAGCAATGAACACACTATATCTCTGCTTCCGGACTTTCAAATTCACAACGAGTAATTAATTTATTTGGTTTATTAATTAATTATAACTATTTTCATTAATTATATTTTTTATTTTCATTTAAGTTTTGATGTGTTGTTGTAATGTTATTTATTTTAGTGACCTATTTAGGTACTTCATTAGGTTATATCTCTCGTACGTTATTGTTACTGGTTTACTGAAAAATAACTATTTAATAGGTAATAGGTAAACTGCGATAACTCTTCTAAACTGCTGGCGTGTAGACTACTTTTAAATAATATAATACATATGGAATATTAAAATATTATAATTTATTGGTATTTATTTTTATAATACACAATATTTAAAATTTTGTTTATTTATTATTTACCTAATGATACAAGCTATTTATAATGTAGATGATAACTCTTCTAGTTGTTCGAGTTTCCTAACTGCACCATCGTCACCTGACAGCAGTTGTCACAGAACTTTTACTGGATTCTGTCTTTTCAGGATTCCCCAAAAATTTTAATGCCATTTACATTAACGCTCAAAGCATTCCTGAACATTATGCGGACTTGAATGCGTCGTTTTCAATTAATGCTGCCCAACTTACATGCTATTTTAGTATCAGAATCATTTTATAAACCCTCTCTTCCTTCCTCTTCCAATTTCCGGATTTCACGTTATTCGCAATGACAGAGTTGGTAAGGGTAGCGGTGGGTTCACTATATATCTATAATCTCCCTGAAAAAACATCTCTCCGCTCCTTGGCTTACTAAGGATATAAAAATTATGACCACCTAAGGTCAAATATAAACATAATCCCTCTGACGAAAACTGCTGTCGTTATAAAGAATTACGCAATAGATGTAGCAGAATGTGTAGAGATGCGCAACGTCAACATATTTACAGTTCTTTTTCGAATGGAAAACCTGCTACGTATTGGCAAACCAAATGCATTTTTTAATTCAAATAACTTTCTTGGCAAATCTCTGTTTGGGTTTTATTCTGGGCATAGCACAACAACCACATTAATAAATAAATGTGACCGACGACCTACGTTTGGGCATGTCTCGTCAACAATTGACTGCTATGGTTCTATTGGATTATAGCAATGCATTTAACACGGTTGATTGCGATATCATGTTGGCTATACTTCGTAGTGTTTTTGGCTCTGACAAGGAAACAGCTTGGTGTAGTAATTATCTTGTAGATCGTCAGCAATGTGTACGTGTAGATGATGCGTTTTCTGATTTTTCAAGGGGGTGTCCTCTCACCTCTCCTTTTCTCAATCGTTATAAATTTTGTGACACCCCGTATCTTATGTCATTACCACTTATATGCTGACGACCTGCAAATTTGTACCCAGGGTACTGTCGAGGAAATAGATAGCATGATTGATAAAATTAATGATGACCTCGCCACAATAACTGAATGGAGTCAATCACATGGCTTAGCAATAAACCCTCAGAAATCGCAAGCCATCATCATTGGCGGTATTAAACAAATTGCTAAGCTTAAGTTACGTACTATGAATTAGGCGATGTTTCTTTTGAATAGAAGTGCAGTAAGAAACTTGGGCGTTATTCTTGCTTCTACTATCTCCTGGTCACTTCACATAACCGAGGTGACCAGGAAAGTATATGCAGCAAATGGTTCGCTGAGAAGACGAAGGAATCTTTTACCCATCAAGACAAAGATTCAGCTTGCGCAATCGTTGCTTCTCCCGATTCTGTATTACGCTGATGTCTGCCTCATCGATCCCAACGAGGACTTACTTGATAGACTTCAGCGTCTGCGGAATCTGTGCATCAGATTCATTTATGGTTTGCGCAAGTTCGATCATGTCTCAGAACACGAACGCAAGCTTGGATGCTGCCAGTCAGGCTGCAGCAGGAGGAGCATGTTTTAACATTGTTATACAAAGTATTGTATGACCCCCGCACGCCCTGTTACCTTAAAGGGCGCTTCTGGTTTCTTGGTGTACGACACAACCGCGACCTACGATCTGATGCTGATAACCTCATTGAGGCACCACTTACTCGATCAGGATATTTTCACGAATCCTTCACAGTCAGGTCCGCTCATCTGTCGAACAAGCTATCGGCTGTTGTACGGCACTCGAAGTCCATAACCATTTTTAAATCCAAACTCCATAAACATCTTTTGGGAAAGTTGTGATCGCAAATTACTTATCTACAATTAGAATTATTTATTATAAGTTAAGTATTAATTATATATTAGTGTTATGTAACCATTTTTAATTTTATGTATTTTGCATTTATTTAATTATTGCACCGAATTTTTTTTTTCCACAATAAGTGCACTATTGTTTTGTGCACTATAAGTGCGCTGCCTGTCTTTCTTTATGTAGTTTTCTGTCGCACAAAGGTTGAAAAGGTTAAAAAAATTAATTAAATCCAGCAGAAATTAACAATCGCATTATTTCAGCATAACAATGTAGGTACATTTAAAAAATTAGTACATTTTATGAATGTCACATCTGGGTTTCAGTATGATTAACAAAACCCCAATATTTTTATTCAGAGAACGTACTTATCAATATAATCTTGCCCAATGTTCGATTATCGTCTGACGATAAAATCTGTGGTTAAATAGGTACTATCGCCTAAAAAGGACTCACGTTCCAAAAGAGTAATTCATTTAGTATTTTAAGCTATTTATTGTTCAAATTATATTGTAAGAAATATTTATTTATTTATCTAATTCAATGTCAGCTTACAGATAACAATCCAAATCGTCAACATGATAAATCTTACATAAAAAGTATACAAAATTAATACGACAAAACGATAATATAGCAAATTAAGGAATAGGTACATATAAAGTCAATTGAAGTTATTACATAGAATAAGAAGTTTTTGTGATCAAATTAAAATCAATTAAATGATTTTAGTTTCTGTTCATATATATTTATCACCGTTAGTATCTGCGATACAAATATAGTGACATAGCCACCTAGGTCTGCATAAATACTCGTATGGCACTGCATTTTTACAGATCCCACAAAAAGCACTTAATAGCACACAATAAATTTGATTTGTAATTTAAAGTTATTGTGTGCTAGAAATGATTGGCGCAGATTTACGATGCATTACTCGACCTCAGTTTACGAAAGCGTATCCTTCCTGCAACCTTTAACATACGACTATAACGAGGGACAAAGTAAACCAGGCTATTACAAGAGAATTGGGTATATGACAATTTTTTTTTTATTTCATGTTTGAATAGTTTATCACCAGTAAATAAATATTGCAAAAGTAACAGTATGTTTACAATCAATAGTTTTCTAGATACAGCGATGTGTTCGAGGAGCCGCTGCGAGTCGCCGAAAAACGCTCCATACAAAACGGTACTGAGCTGTGACGTCACGACTTGTGAATCATGCTAAAATTGGGCGTTTGGATAAAATATATAATAGCTACGTAGATAATGCGTTTACATGCTTACTGTCATAGTAAAAATTGTCATATTTAATGTCAGTAAGCTAATGATATTTAAAAATTTAACATATACAATAATAAGTTTTTGCTTCTTTTTTTAAGTTTTCACATCTATATAATTTCGATATTAAATACAAAACTATATTTTTCAAAACATTGTACCTGTCAAAATAACTAATATTTTATAAATAAATTATAAAAACTTGCATTTTTAAATTGTGTCATCTACCCAATTCTAGATCTTCGTCATAATTCAGCGCTCCTGAATGTTACCACTCTTCATTTATGGCCATTGCACCTTCTAACATTCCACAGCAACTTTTTACAATCTTACAATTTTGCTTTTAGTTTATTTGAGTTATTATTATCAAGCAGAGACATCAAGAAATAAAAAATTATAGTGCCAGCAATTTTCCAAAATACCCACGTTACGAATCTACAAAGTTGTAAAGTTTTTAAAATGAATTTATGTTATCACTAGATTTATTGCGTGCAAGGCTAATTGGCCTTCACAGCCGTCAGGTGAGATGAGAGTGAGGTGAGGCTTGACAGACGGCTGGAATTAAATTCTAGATATGACGCGTACGTACTACACGTACTTTGTGAAGACAAAAAATCTTTCCACAACGACTACACTAAATAGTATGACTATAATTTAAAAAGCACAATACTTTTTTATTTTATTTTTTTGTAGACAACTATTATGGTCCATCATTTGTATCCGTTTTAACGACAAGTTCGGGGACACTGAAAAAAAATTAAGTTTAATTCATTCGTACCGTTTAAGCAAGAAACCAAAAACAGATTATAAAAGGTATTGTAGGTTAGGATTAACAACATCTTGCTTTAGATAAGATATGTTACTTTATATCTGGTAATAAATAACCAAATTTAAAGTCCTGCAGATTAAGACGGTCTAGTTATTACAAACGAAGCAGTCATACTCTTCACCACTAGGATCTCTTTAAAAAAATATGTATATATTATTTATTTCCCTACTTGTTGTTAATTTAGTGTTTATTTTATCCCAAGAATTATTAAGTGTAACTCATAATTTTAGCCAATACCTCAATGGAACTTATCCAAGTACAAAGTGTGAAACAAAAGAAAAGTGGAATATCGTAAACTATGATTCCAATGGAATCGAATCTGTTTTTTCAAGTGTAACTGGGATAAAAGCGACTGCGAATTGCTGCATATCCACATTTCCTATAGTGTTTTTCAGTAACAGCACTATTGATCTTTTTGTTTTCATGAAGGTTCAAAGAAGTGATAGTAAAATTTTATTAAAAATTAAAGATTTGTCCACTAATGAAGATGTGGTGAGTTACAGTTATGGAAAGCAACATTCAAATTTTATTATCGGTTGGAACAAAATAAGCACTAATATTGATCAAAATTTTACGGGAATCGTAAGAAAATTAATAAATTCATTTGATATGTACATATCAATGATACCTTTCGTTAAAAGTAATCACCTTTATTTCAGATTAATGTAATAGGTAGAAGTGCGGGAAGTGATATTGTAATAGTGGATTCATTCAAATACCTACCGAGAAAAAAGAACCGATTAGATAAAGCAGATGAGTTCGAACGCAGTTTTATTCCATATAAGCGTTATAGGAATGAGGAATCGGAAGAATATGAAAATGTCGTAGTGCTAACTGAAGATGGCAGCGGCGATGATCTCGGCGAAGACTCGGGCGAATCCGGTGACAGAGAAGAAGAACTCAATGGAATCTGGAATGCGTTGACAATAAGTCTGATTGCAGTAGGCAGTGGGCTGGTACTTTGCGCAATCATTGGTCTAGTTTGGCACTTTGCTTTAGGAACTGGTGGTGTACACAGTGACAATGCTATGGTTCCAAGTGACCCTGTCCCATTACGCATTCCACGTGCTAGGCTCGTCTTTGAGTGAATGTTACGAAATACACGGCTGACTTCGTAGATGGCATGAATGAAATATTAATAAAAAGAGAAGTAAGTTTCATTTGCACAAAACCATTTTTTCTGATATAAAAGTAAGAAAATTTAATTGCCTTATTTCACATTATCGCATTTTCAAATATCTTTCATAATAGACTATCATAATACCTATCATAAAAATATCACATTTATTTGCTTGGAAATGGACAATTCTATACTTTGATGTCATTATGTTTTACGGCACACACAAAAGCAATTAATTTCTTTTCTGAAGCAGATGAGAAGAAAATATCAAGGTGTATAAATACCGGAAACAGGCCGAAGAGTTGCTTAGAAGGAGCAAGGTGGAAACCACGAAAATAATTGTTTTTATTTTGCTTTCATTTTTTGCTCTCCAGCTTATTTAGTCTCAAAAATTGACCAACATTTCTGAAGAAATAGGGCGTTTGGAATGCAATGCTACACCACTGACTGTCTGGATAGATAAGATATGACAGCAGAGCGCATATTGCGAGGCACACGCTTTCTGGCTGCACGCGTCAAACTCGCATTGCAATACATTATTAGCATTGCCTCTTTTAATTGTAACGCATTTTGTACCTATGCATTTTTTGACTAATGTGTTACCAACTCTTTCCCCTGTTTCGGGTTTATCGGTAATGTCTACACCCTGCAGTTTATTTGTATTTTGATAAAACATTTTTACGCTGTTATCGCCAGATGTCTACGTGCGAGAAAGTAATTAAGTTATTATTGGATATGAAATATTATAAAGTCTAGGTTTTCATCCGTCAAATACAATGTTTTATATTTAATTTTGAACCCTTGATTTAATTTTATTCAGTTGTCAATACATGGATCAGCGAAGTTCTAGTCCGAGATAATCAATCTTGTTCGTAGGCTTATTAAAGACGAATTTCAAATTGGTGATGGTTTGCGACTCTTCATGGATCATTCCGGAATTGATATAAAAAATTTGAATGTTTTTGGTTTTGAAAATAAAGTCTGTAAGAGCTCTAAGGGTCATCTAGATTTTAAGGGGTTTAAGTTTTTAAGTATGGGGTTTGGCATCATCTCCAGTTGCCTTTTTGTCAAAATCGCGACTGTATAAAGTTTTTCTGTCTAGTAACAAATATAAAAAAACTCTTTATTGCCATTAACAAAACAATAACAAATTACAATTTAAAAAAGTAATTAAAGAAACTGACAATGTGGGCGGCCTTATCGCTTAAAGCGATTTCTACCAGGCAACCTTCTATACACTACGAGACAAAATATATTTTTTTAATGACAGATGAAACATAATTAAAATGAAGTATATACGTATAAGTTGATATACTATAATAAATAAAAACTATAATATTACACATACATATTAAGTAGTTACACATAAACATTATGTATCAAAATGTTATGTTTCAAAGAGAAGAGAAAGAATGTGTATATTCACCGCAATGAATATATAGCAACCTATAGCAAATCATTATTAGTGGTATTTACTGCATGGATTATGTCATTGGGCGAGGCATGGGTGTAAATTTGAAGGTCATCTGCGTACAGATTGTAGGAATAAGATAAAGACTCAGTTATTGAATTAATACAAATTTCAAATAACGATAGCACACCACCTTGAGGGACGCCGGCAGTTGTGTCACACCAGTTGGATACAGTCAGATCCACAGATATACGCTGTCTGCGTCCATGCAGATAACTACGAATCCAGCAAATAACCGTTGGAGATATGTAGAGTGACTTTAAGACACCGAGAACAATACCAAAATCCACAGTATTAAACGCATTACTAAAATCAAGTAAGCTTACTAGTGTCAGTTTCTTATATTCCATGTTACTGCGAATGTCGTCTGTGATTTTAACGAGCGCAGTAGCCTTACTATGACCCGGACGGAATCCGGATTGAAATGGATTCATATGGTCATTTTTATAGAGGAAGGATAGGATTTGATTGTGTACTAGGTGCTCTACCACTTTAGAAAGGAAGGAAAGTATAAAAATTGGACGAAATTCAGAGAAAGAATTAGGATTGGCCCTTTTTGGTAAAGGAGCTATATTTGCTGATTTTCAAGGCTTAGAGAAGGTTGCTGAGTATAAGGAATTATAAAGATTGGTTGTCATGATTGGAATTAGGAGATTGAGTAAAGGAATAACCATATTACGGCTAATATTATCGTAACCCATGGCGTTGGATGAGATTCCATGGTTGCAGTGCATCTGAAGTGTTTATTTAACGATTCAAGTCGATATTGGAAGACATACTATCACATTTAGATTTACCAATACCCAATGATCTTAATAATTTCCAAACTTTAGCTGGATTTTCATTTTCTACAGCTTTGTGAATGTGGTCCCTACACGTTGTGCGTCCCTACACACTCCGTTGCAGTGATTAAGAATAGTTTTGCAACGCTCCTTA
This sequence comes from Marasmarcha lunaedactyla, assembly GCA_923062675.1. Classification (NCBI taxonomy): domain Eukaryota; kingdom Metazoa; phylum Arthropoda; class Insecta; order Lepidoptera; family Pterophoridae; genus Marasmarcha; species Marasmarcha lunaedactyla. The sequence goes on along the minus strand of OV281339.1, from coordinate 45,703,794 downwards.
TCTATATCAGGAGGGTCTCTTTTATATTCTCTTTTTTTTAAGCAATTTGATATCATCCGTTAGCCAAGGAGCCGGTAAATGTTTTAATGGCACTGGCTGATTAGGAGCATGTCGATCGTAAGGGTCTATAACTAAAGAATTGAATAAGTTCACCTTATCGTCCACACTCGTTAAAGTATTCACTCTAAACCATTCAATATCAGCTGCATCTTTATAAAGTTTATCTAATTCAATGCCAGCAAAATACCGACGCATCAGAATTTTAGGCTGTAGGAAATCGGATCTTATAAGATAGAAACAAAAGGTCATGATAGGAAAATTAAATGCGTCCGCACTGCACTGACCATGTTTGGCAATGCAGTTGACTGATGACAGCAATATAAGGTCAAGGAGGGAAAGGTCACAGTTTGGAAAGAAATATGTGTCATTCAGTTGAGCCAAGTGTAGGTTACTGGATCTTACGGCAGATAGTAGTCGAGCAGTACGGTGGTCACTTTTCAGCACACAAGGATTAAAGTCACCCATGATAATAGTGTGCTTGTACAAGGGAGTCTTCTAGAATCTTTTCAAAATCATGAAAGTAATCTATATTTTCGATGGACTATAAATAACTCCTGGAAGACATATGACATTACAACTTCAACGAACAGATATACAAATTGCTGCTCACATGATTTAGTGATTACAGTGTAGGGAATTCCTGTTCCGCGGTAGATTGCTACTCCACCACCAGTATTGGAAACCCTGTCATTGCCAATCATCTGTTATCCAGGCAAGGAATATGAAATGGAAGGTAAACATGGCTAAGGCCACGTTTCTGAAACAAGTAAAATTTTTCATATTTTTTGCACATAACCTGAAATATGACACTTTAGAGCATAATGACTTATATTTTTGTTTTCCTTAGAGTATTTCCAATCGGTATATTATATAGATTCATCCATTCGATTCTCGGTCAACTTATAAAACATACTGAATGCATGTAACATTTGCTATGGAGCCTTTTATAATGAAAAGATGTAAAAAAATTAAAGATAAGGTCATGAACTGTCATTTAGTCCCACTACAGCATGCAGCAGAGCTTTAAGAAAGCTTCTCTGATCTTTATAAAGTTTTTCTTTTACGATCTTCTACTGCAAATAACTCTGAAATATGACACTTGGTAAGGTGGCTATATTTCTCGTGTTTCTAAGAGTGTTCCCAGTGGATATATTTATAGGTCCATAGTAACTGGACTAAATATTAATCTTCTTTTATTTTATTTCATTGTACCATAAAATACCAAAAATTTTGTAGCACTTTTTCGTGATTACACCACAATGCATGAAATCATAATAAAGCTGAAATATTCAACATTATTTTATTTGCATTAAGAATTACGCTTTTTGCGATTTTTACTCTCCTTCTTCACATGAGCACGTCGCCGGGTGCTGTCCCATCAAGCTCGCGGAGTTACTGGTGCCTCGGCTCTTTCAAATCGCAGGATTTTAAACAGTTTCTGAGGACTACAACAAGCCTTACTAACAGCCGTCCAAAGACTGTGTTTAACTATGTAAATCGTGAAATTGCCGATTAATCGATCTGATGCTGACATATATATTAGGCATTAAAATTCTAAAATTTCTAAGATTGGACTAAATTTTAATACTCTTTACACAGCTTGATTGCATTTTTATTATTATAGTTGTTGTGATAAAATAATCACATTTTAAAAACACTGCGGTGATAAGATCGTTCACCGTATTTTCGTATTATGAGATACTTCCAATACTTCGAGTTAAGTTCGCATTGACACTGTAGAAACAAATTGTACTCTAATTTAGAATTAAGTAACCATCTTCTTCTATAATTATATAGATATTAAAAGCAGACGACATTCTTAAATATTTAACTTCACACGAAGATATTTCAAATAGGGCTACTTTTCATTTCATTACATTCTCATTTAAAACCATCTTGATCGTAATTTCGAACGAAGGCGATAATTGGCCCAGCCATCGGCATGACCTCAATGAAGCTCAGGAACGTATATGCTCCCGGACTCCCAGTTAAAACGACGACTAATTGCCGGTTTGAATGAAATCCACTTAATTAGTCTCACGTAGAAATGGCGCGCATTGTTCTCGAGCGGCAAGATTTTTGCACGAGCCGGGAGCGGAGCGCGCGCACAATGCGCTATTTAGAACAAGTCACTCGGAGAGAGCAAAAAAATCTGAGACGCGATGGTTACTTCTTGTTGACTAATTACGCTTATCGGGGCGGAAACAGCTGATACAATACGCTGTCACTAAATCAGGAAATATTTTGTATATTTGTATTATATATTTTCCTTTGACTTACTGTTCAGTAATAAAATTGCACAGTTCGTAAGCAAGATATACTAAACCAAGTTATTGAGATATTATTTTGTTCTGTAAGAGGACTTTGAGTATCATAAGCAAAGAAACATTTAAAAGCTGACCTAAGTGATGTTTCCTCTTTATTAGAAAAGAACAAATATAAGGAATGTGAAAGCTTTTGCGTTTGGATGAACGCCTTTGAATCTACCGTTACCGTGAAGTGACCGACCGAAGGAGACCGGAACTTACGCAAGAACTAGTGCAGTCAAGAACTCAAAAAGCTTATGCAACACTGCACAGAGCCCTTGGAAGTAACGGGGCAGGCATAAACTTAAAAATGCCAAAAAAATTACTTGTTGTTGGTTGTTTTGTCCTTACCGAGATTCGAAACCTGCATTTCTTCTCTTTATTATGAAATAATTACTACCATCAGGTTTCAATTCATGAGGACGGCTACCAATAGCTCCTAGTCTCTTAAACTCATTTTTTTATCCACTGACGGGAAAATATTTTACTACTGTTACCAGTAAAAATTTATATAAACGATAAGTGAGTGGTTATTTACTTACCGGAAGCAGTACGCTATATCACGTAACATTTACCTACGCCATTACGAATAATAAATGTATCAAAAAAGATGCGAAATATTTACGAGTTACTTCGAAATGTACCATGATTTATATTTAGAAAGATTTCAAGGTTTGCACGTAGACTACATTGTAAAGAACGTGAAGTTATGATCAAACTGTTATACGGATGTTTCTATGAAAATTTCTTCGTGGTCGCGTTATAACCAATCATTATAATATAGAACCCAAATCATTATTATAATACCACTGATGGTTATTACTTGTCTTTTATTTATTTATTAAGCGATTCTGGCACGCCGGCCGCCTGCCTCTAAAGTACGCGAGCCCCTAAGAAATGTGTTAGTAAAAATTTCACAGAGTCGAATTACTTCCAATTGGTTGGACGACACTTACCATAAATATTATTATTAATTTGCTGGTATTGCAAATTACTAATACTCATAAGCTAGCGATCGAACAATATTTATATAGGTATTGAAGTATCAGGTAATTAGGTAAAGTTTGATAACTGAAATCACTCATTCATTATCACTCATGACGTTATCTATGTATAATTGTGTAGTTATATACGCATTGTAATGAAATATATTGATAATAAGGAAATGCTGCGGCGTGATGGTTAATGAGCCACGTGGGGACCACCACGGACTTCCTTGTTTTAGCAGCGGTGACAGATTGTCGCGCCAGGACTTTAAATGACGCCATCCAGCCAGCTCTGATTACTTCCACACTCCCTTCTTATCATTATTTTTACGTGGGACACTCAACGTGGGACAAAAAGCAATAAAAATGTTCTATAGGTTTTTTTTGTTATTGAAAAAGGATAAGGCGTTTGTCTTCTATCTCACCTGATGAAAAGTGGCGATGAAGACGACGGTGTTATCCGTCTGTCCACAAGATACCTATTCACTCGACGCTTGAAATAACTAGGACTATAGTTTTCTGGAAAAACAGACGCAGGCAGTTCATTCCACACCTTGGCGATCAGCACCAAAAAGGAACTATCGAAGCGTTTGGTTCGACTTCTTGGGATATCTACCATAAAGGGATGGAAAGCCTGTCTGCGTCTAGTGGTCCGATGTAAGAAGGGTGTGGGTTCAACCTGGTCAAAAAGAGCATTCGCGCACTCTCCAAAATCTAATCTGTAGAAGACTGCTAAACTGGCAACTTTCCGACGATGGTCGAGGTTGTGCAGGTTAAATTGTTATTAAATCTTTTCAAAGAAATCTCCGCAAGCGTCTATAAAAAGTTTCATGGATCTGAGCCAATGTTCAAAGCAACTTTTTCCAGACTGTAACCATATCCCCTTACGATTTTTAGGAACCAGAAGAAGTGTAGTGTTTAGGAAGTCCCTGGTCTTGTGGAGCAAAAGACCTCGGAGTCCCATGTTCGGTTGCTTGTTGCTCGCAGCAGCAAAAACTTCTGGCAAGCATTAGGCAGTGCACCACTCTATATTGATGCTACTTTGGTTTCTTAAGGGAATTGATACTATACACCCCGTTAGGGAGAAAAAACTGGCGCTTAAATTTTTCCAGGGCTTTTTGATCATTTTACTTTCGTAGGCGCTGGTTCGTTTTGAAACAGCCATTCTGTTAACTGGCGCTTTGTTTCTGGATCCTGCTTTGAATGTATCAATCATATCATGACACCATTTCACGCTCGTTTGCTTCAAAGCATCCAGAGAGGTTGTGGGGCATAAGCAATCCTTCTCACGCAAAGATGGTTGTGTAGAATATCATGAACACCTCCCGATCCAGTCTGCAGATTGTGTTGAATCTCCTCGTACGTGATTCGCTGGTTTTGTTAAATCCTGTTTGTGACCTGTAGCCCGTTTTCTTGCGCAACAGCAGTCAAAGGACGACTACCTTCTGTCTTCATCCTTTAAGCTTAAGCAACCGCACTTATACTCGCTATACCAGCGGAACACAGTTGCTTTAGAAGTCGCCTTGTTCATAAACACTAATTGAAGTCGATAAGACAATTCACCAGGTTTCAATTTGGACTTGAAGTCGTAAAAAATCATTGCACGAATATGTTCCCGACGCATATTTTTCTATCACACACAACAATTTCACAATGCTGGTTTAGCTGGTTAAATTTAGAGGAAAATGGAAACTTGAAACAAATATATTTTTACTTTTAAATAATCGAATTTACAAAATTAATCACAACACGCCAACTTTCAATCCATAAAACCTTTTTTTTCTTTAACTTTCTGAGTTGCCTGGTACTTGTTTTATAGACTTGTTTTCCTTTCTGTAATCGTATTATAAACATTTTGTCGGACACACATATGTATATCCCATCAATGCGTAAACACGTAATTGAAGTCAAGAAACTACGAGGTCATTCTCAGTAACAAAGCAATAATGAACTCATCCAACTCACGCCCAGTCGGCATCGCGTCATTAAACGATATTCAAATAATCACAATCAATATTGTTATATAAAACAAACATGAATGATGGTGAAACGGACGCCACTTCAAGTAGTTGCGTTCAAACCATAACTAAACCACTCCGGTAATGGTTAATGATCGATTTCTATTTCCTTGCATGCAAATACACCATCGTACACAGACCATAGAATATGATATCTTAGGCGCTCCGTTAATGTGGACACAGATCAATCGAACTTATTCGTCTCTTTATGATATATAACAAAAACCAGTAGGTATATCAAGTATCTATAAGACATCTATTGACATCGGTTGTGTTATTTTGTAGCTTAAAATGGATTGTGTTTTATAAATTGTATACGTACGGTTTTGTTAAAAAGTTTTGCTAAAAAGGACGCTTCTTTTCTGTAATTTTAAGTACGCACGCCGCTGTCCTCTATGGTTGCAGCTGAAAACCAGCGCCACAGTCAACGCTGATGGCATTATGCTGAGCTGAGACCATTTCGGCATAAACAAATGTACATTCTGAATTATTTTATAAATTATGTATGATTATGTATAACTTGCCGAATAAACTTTTTTCATTTCATTTCATTTCATTTTTCATTTCATTTCATTCATTTCATAAGCTCAAATGAATAATATATTTAAAGTATTTAATCATTTGAATCAACATTGGTATTTTTAGTCTCGACAAAAAAAATTCTAAGATATCTCAAAAATATTCCAATAATAATGGTGATAAAAAATTCAAAATGAATATTCATCCCAAGTGTTTATACTATTCAAGAAAAATATAGGAACTCATCTTCCATTTGAAAAATAGTCCCAGTTTAAAATTACGTTCCTTTTTTGTTCTTCAATGCTAAATTAAACGTTTTGCTAATTAAAAAGCAATTTCGGCAATGAAAGAAAACTGCCTCTTTTATAATTATAAAATAAATTGCAATATAACCGTTTGGGTCCGTTCAGAAATGCTCAAGAGTTCTTTAGATTTATGACAATTATTTAAAAAAGCAATAAGTTTTAACGTATGTTGTTATATTTACTGTATACTTTTTTTGGCTTTTTGTTCCGTATGGATTTAGTCGGAAATCTTTCCATGATAAGAAAGCAGAATTATCCAGAAGAAATAAAGAATTATATACACATACGCATACATACATAGAATTGTATATCGTATCCAGAAAATTCCTTAAGATACAGAACTAGCGCCTAAAGGACCTGAGACAAACTATACAAAACGAACGAAACTGCCATCTTTCTTCAGTTTTGTAGCCGAAAAACGACATTAAAAATCGTCGTAGTTATTGATTTGTGATGTATTGCGTTGCTGTCGGTAGGCTGAAGGTGGGATTGCCTTTTATGAAATGTAATGTAATGTATATGTTTACTGAATTTAATACAGATTTTACAGTAAAGTTTGGTTTTCTCATTTTAATAGGGCAAGATTAATACGGTGTTCTTCGTTAACTACACTGAACCCTAAGAGAGCATATCTGTTAGGTGGACCAGCGTCCTAAGTGGGGAGGGTACTTAATTAAGTCTTTTCATAAAAGAGAATTCATAAATTTTTTCTCTTGTTTTTCAATTACTCCGCTGAAAGATAAGAGCCTTGGTCAAAATGGTCTTAATTGGTTGTGTGAGAACCGTCTTTTTTAATTTGTAGTCAACTTCAACAATATCTGTAAAAGTAGACTAGACTACATTCTGGGCTGGCGTCTTGTGCTTGGGACATTTGACATCTTGTGTAGTGTTTACCTAAAGTCGCAAATTCACCATACAGAGAAAGCTGCTTGGGCTCAATGCATTTTTTCTTCAGGTAGGTGACAGCACATAACAAAATATTATATGAAAATGAATCAAAAGAAAAACCAGATTTGTGTCGTTTCAAGCATAGTCCGTTAAAAGAGAAAAAAAGTCATCATTTTTAAACACCAAGTAGGTTTTGAACAGAATCTTAAGAATATTTTACAATTTTTAAGCCCCACCTCCAGATAGCTATTTGTGAAACCAAATCATTATTTTTAACTGACTTCAAAAAAAGAGGAGGTTCTCATTTCAACTGAATTTTTTTATGTTTGTTACCTCAGCACAATGTCATTCAAAAAATATTTTTTTGGAGGAATCTTCCAATTTGATGCCATTTTATTAGGTCCTTACATGTATGAAATTGGCGTTTTGTCGTACTGGCCACTTCTTTGATCTGTATTATCTCCTCTTTGGTGACGAATTCCAATTTCAAATTTATACAGCTATTTACCCACGCATTTTTTCATTTTTTGGTTTTTTCTTTGCGTCACTTAGTTTACAAGATGGAAAACTTTAAATATCGCGTTCTTTACAAGTACGAGTTCCACCGTGGCACCAGTGCTGTAGAAACAGCTCGAAGTATTAATGCTGTGTATTGCGGCGGCGTCGCAAAAGAAAACACAGTGCGTTTTTGGTTCCAACATTTTCGTTCTGGAAATTTCGACCTGCAAAACAAGGCCCGTGGACGGCTGGAGACCAAAGTTGATAATGAAGAATTGTTGGCTATTGTGGAAGCGGATCCATCGCAAACTACGTCCGAGTTAGCTGTAGGCTGCGGTGTTAGTGACAAAACTGTTTTAATCCACTTGAACCAAATTAGGAAGGTGAAAAAGCTTGACAGATGGGTTCCTCATGAATTGAGTGCAGCAAATCGACAAACGCGCGTTGACTGCTGCGTTTCATTACTCAACTGGCACAGTAATTAAAGGATTTAAAACGAATCATTACCTGTGCGAAAATTGACTCAAAAAAGTTACATGTGAGCGTTTGGTGGACTAGTGTCGGTTCACTACAGCTTTCTTAAATCTGGTCAGATGATTACGGCAGATGTCTATTGTCAGGAACTGCAAACCATGATGGAAAAGCTAGCTGCTAAACAACCGAGGCTGGTCAATCGCTCTAGGCCACTGCTGCTTCAGGACAACGCTAGACCACACACTGCACAACAGACGGCTACCAAATTACAGGAGCTTCAATTGGAATGTCTAAGACATCCACTGTACTCTTCTGACCTTGCTCCCACAGATTACAATTTTTTTCGAAATTTGGATAACTTCTTGCAAGGGAAAAAATTCAACTCCGATGAGACAGTCCAAAGTGCCTTAAAAAGTTTTATTGATTCCAGTCCGAATGTTTTTTTTAGTAAAGGGATCAATGAACTACCTATGAGTAGTGAAAAGAGCGTAGATAGCAATGGTACATACTTTGATTAAATAAATGTATTATATATTTTTTTTATTGATTTTATGTTCATCCCTAACAAAACGCCAATTTTATACGTAATGACCTAGTTATAACGTCAGGATCTGACGATGGGATCCTGGAAAAATCGAATAACACAGAATGTCACGGGTAAGTCGAGAGGTTTAAGTTGGAATCCTTAAGGGTGGTAGTAATCGTTGAGTCTCGGTACTGTTTTTAATTTGATAAATACAAGAAAATCTTAAATTCTTATTTGAAATTTACTATGAGCCCCAATGCAAAAGAGTTCGTCCAGTCATATAATGCAATGTTTGCCTGTTTTCAACTTAACTACATTTTCATAAAATAGGCCTTTGAAAAAAAAGTTGTATAGGGTAAAATTGTTGTTTATGGGCACTTTAATTTGCTACGACTAACTCAAAATAGTTTGATTAGTCCTTAACTGATGCAAAAGAGTTCGTCCATGTCTCAATTCTACTTGTTTTAATCGAAAAATATGTAAAATTCGATTTGTAAATAGAAATAATCTGTCACACGATGCGTCACTGTCATTCTCAAACATAAAAACCATAATTTCACGCAATTTTATCATTATTTTCCAACAAAATGGCTCGCATGAAACCTATCGCTGTCGGAGTACGAAAAATAATTATTCATAGCCACAATAGTTCTGCTTAATCTACAAAAGGAAACAACTCTCATGCCCTCGAATCCAACATTGAAACATCGTAATACCTACATCTTTCAACCAGATGGTTCTTGGTTTAACCCAGGCTTAGTTTAACCGGAATCAGATCCCTACAATGGAGTGACCGTCAAGTAGTTCAGATTTGTCACCGATTGAGACCCTATGGTGGACAATGAAGTTGCAAGTTCTAAAAGCATTCTAAAAGAAAAATTAAATCTGTGAAGAGTTTTGAGACACTCATTTTGAGGTCGGTGCTAGCGGCATCATTAGGAATAAACAGCATGAAATAGAAATGGAAATCTAAAGTGTACATTGCATGTAGTTACAAAGGCTAGCACAGATAACGAACACAAATATTTAGCAAATGTACTTACTTAAATATTAATAGTACTAGAAATAGTGCAAAAGATGTTCTTTTTATTCTTTTTTTTTTTCGAGTGTTTAATCTCGCACAGATTATGTCACCCTCATAGCAACCAAAACGAACAATAATTAAACAATACATACATATATCACTTATTTATCTACTCTTTAAAGCTATTCCAACTAATTTATACAGGGCCCATTCGAGGTAGGGCGGTGCATAAAATGTTGAAGGTAAATCTTATGTTTAAAATGATAAGGATTACTATAGTATTCGTCTAAATTGCTTTGCAATTACACATAACCATTTTCTGAAACAATAATAGGACTTTTATGTAGAAATATTAAAGAAGAACAATTCCACCGTACTTTTCTTATTTCTCAAAGGGATCAGGCAGCGTTTTCGAGCCCCCACCTGCCTTAAAGTATTCCGAATTCTTTAACAATCATGATCATATTTCAACCAATATATCCTAAACAAAATTATTATTTACTTTTTTTTTTTATTAATAATTAGCAGGCGTTTGTCTTCCATCTCACCTGATGGAAAGTGACGATGAAGACGAGGATCGTACACGCCTGCCTTCTTCTTGAATCACTCCGTCTTTTGGTGAAACCGGTATCAATGAACCTATTATATTAAAAGTCGACTGCGTTTAGCCGTTGAAGATTTATGAAGAAACTATTTACTGTATATTTTTATAAATCACAAAAAATGATATTCTGTATGACTAAGATAAGAAATAAAAATATTGCTTTAAAAAATATTTAATTAAACAATTTGGATTTCAACAATACATTAACTTAATAGATCTTGGTAAAAAGATTCCTTTATGTTCCCGGAAAAACGAATTTCCTAAGGCTCTTTCTATTTAAACGGAACACAAAGCGGGCCCGTCAAGAGTCCTCAAATTATTTTTTCGGCGTTTGCACATTAATTAAATGGTTTATTATTTGGTTTAGGATTTTTTTTATCTTTGTACAAATATATGATAATGTAGTCAACAATTTAATAAATGTGTTTGATCTATGCCAATTATTTATACGCAAACGACTGTAAAAGTATTTGTTTAATATTTAATAAACGGTTTTAAAACTAATACACTTGGTCTGGTCAACTTTGTGAAAATGGTCAAAAAAAGATTATAAGACAAATTATAACGTTCTTGTCTAAAATTGTCATAGTGAGCTCTTTGCGTCAACTGTCAACTAAAATAATAATAATAATAAATCCCCAGAAAATCACACAAACTGTATATTTTTTATTGAAAAAGGATTAGACGTTTGTCTTCTATCGCACCTGATGGAAAGTGACGATGAAGACGAAGGTGTTTTCCGTCTATCCACGAGATACCTATTCACTCGACGCTTGAAAGAACTAGGACTATGGTTTTCTGGAAAAACAGGCGCAGGCAGTTCATTCCACACCTTGGGGACCCGCACCAACAAGGAACTATCGAAGCGTTTGGTTCGACTTCTTGGGATGTCTACTATAAAAGGATGGAAGGTCTGTCTGCGCCTAGTAGTCCGATGTAAGAAGGGTGTGGGTTCAACCTGATCAAAAAGAGCACTGTAATCCAAAATGTAATCTGTAGAAGACTGCTAAACTGGCAACTTCTCGACGGTGGTCGAGGCTTTGCAGTTTTTTGGTGGTGAGGTCAAAGTTGTTTATAATCGTTATGGTCTCAAAGTAAGCTGAGCGAACTGGGGGGACCCCAGAATAAACATAGATAAATAAATATCAACAACCATGACCCGAGAACAAACATTTATGTTCATCACGCAATTGAATGGCCCGGCCAGGACTCGAACCACTACGCTACTCGGTCGTCCTATGTGTGTCAACTGTGAGTCTCCAACCGTGTGCCTTCAACTGTCCTTATACAGGGTGTCCCGTAACTTGCACGACAAACTGAAATAAAAGAAAGATTGAGGTGTGCCCTACCAGATAAAAAAGAATTACCTTAGTAAAAGTTTTCATTTTTTTCGAAAAATGCCGCTTTTGGTCGGTTTTTTTGTTGCTGTGTGTACAAACAAGCAGATACTTTTGCATTTTTTTTGTAAATATTCTAGAATATTTGTAAAATTTCTAGAATATATCTAGAAGATCTGTCATATGCAAATATCATTTTGTTAAATGCCATTAGGTATCATTCAGAAAAACTTATTATTTATTACTAAAGTATTTATTTATTTTATTTATTTATGTACATATGTACATTACTCAATCATTTTACTCGTAATATTTACAAGGGTGTAGTTAGGTAACAATTACCAAGCACGTAATAGTAACTGCGCGTACGCATATATTAATCATGAACATATTTTGTCACTGATCACAAAATTGCAATTCCTTTGTTATGTCACTTTTTGTGAAGTTCAACAGAGTGACGATTTCAAACTGTCACATCACGTAAAATGCTATGAGGAAACCTTGACTGGTCTTTATTGTAATTTTTTTACGAAAACCTTCTAAAGTCGGGATCAATTTGTCATTGACCAAGGTTCCTAACTTATAAGATTTATACAAAAAATGGTAGCTATTTCATTTTAAAAGATTGTTTTGTTTTGATTTAGATGTCATCGTAGGTTTAGTTTTCAGTTAGAAACCTCATATTTATCGCATTTATAAAAGTGAAAACTACCTTCTATTTGGCAAGAATACTGTTGCATAGCCAAGAAAAGCTTCATTTACTGCATACTGTACTGGAATACAGGTTTTATAAAATAACCTTTATAATGAAATGTATGCGTATATACGAAATGTATGAACTTTCTCTAAGATGTCATCCACCAGAGTCATACACAGAAATAATGTTATTACGCGTTTGTATTTGCCATTTCATCGCTTGAACGCAAGTGATAAAGACGAGGATGAAATACGTCCAAGAGGCGGCTATTTATTTATTTATTAGGTCACCAACAGAGTGTACCTCAAAATAGACATATGTATATAACATAAAACAAAATTACATTCTGAACGCCACTCTAATTACAGGTGACGACATCCTCAAAGTATATAACTATAACACAAACTATAAATAGTTGTTAATTGTTATTTATGTTTAACTAATTTATGTATTTATAACAATTTTTCAAATATACAACGAACAAGAGAATACAGGTATGAGATTATCAATATTAATTTTAAGTAAGAGCTTATCAATACAATTATTTAAATACAAAAATATACAGCAATATAAAAACGAAAAGTATAACTATTTATATATATTTAAGCTACGTTTTTGTCAAAGTAAAGTTATTATTATTGAAGGGGTTTGATTACCCAAGCTACATAATCCTTGAGGAGATTGAGGCCGAGTCCAAAAATGTGTACTTTGCTCGATTCGTAAGGATTCTAAGACTATACGATTTAGGTAAATCGGATTTAGCGGTGCTAATCAAAAAGGAACTGTTAAAACTTTTGTTTCTCTAGGTGTATTAACCATGAATGGAATGCCTGACTGTTTCTCGAAGGGCTCAAGAAGTTCGAAAATAGCACTCGCACTCTTTGCAAAGTTTGATTTTATAAATTTAACTCGAAAGCAAAACTTCTCCAATAATAATAATAATTTGTTATTTTCTCCAAAATCAAATACAAATTTTTTACATGTTGAGATAAAAATGTACCGTAGCTTCAATTACGAAATACAATGCAATTCATAGTTCGCCAAGGAGACTGGTGCCTAAACTAGACCTAGGGTCGGTATTTCAGAATACCAGGACTCCACCCCTATTACAATTTTTAATTCCGGAAGTTATATAATTAATGACCAATAAATCGCTTTTCTTATTTACTAGTAGTTATTATTACGTCTTTACCTATGAAATTGCCGTTTTTCACGAAATAAATGAAGCGTAATTTTTTTATACATTTTTTATTTCTATTAATCAAAATTATCACCCATGCAATCAATGCATCTTTGCCAACGCATGGGTAGCTTATTGATGCCTTTCTTGAAGAAATCAGCTGGACGGGTGGCAACAAATTCTTCAAAGGCATTTTGTACTGCCTCTCGGGTATTGAATTTTTTTCCCGCCAAGAAGTTATCCAAATTCTGGAAAAAGTAGAAGTCTGTAGGCGCAAGGTCTGGTGAGTACGGCGGATGACGGAGAACTTCCAACCTCAACTCTTGTAGCTTGGAGACCGTCTGCTGTGCAGTATGAGGTCGCGCGTTGTCGTGCAGGAGCAGTGGAGCCGAACGATTGACCAAAGCTGGTTGGAGACGTGCGAGCTGCTCCATCATTGTGTTCAGTTCTTCACAGTACACATCTGCAGTAATGCTTGTCCCGTTTGGCAAGAAGCTGTGATGAATTACACCCGCGTTAGACCACCAAACAGTGACCATCACTTTTCTAGGGGTAAGTTTTCGTTTAGGGCATTGTTTGGGTGCTGAACCAGGGTCCAACCAACTTGCTGAGCGCTTACGATTGTCAAACAGGATCCATTTCTCGTCACAAGTAACAATGCGGTTCAGAATTCCTTCATTTGTATGCCTGCTGAGCAGTGCAAGGCACGTCTCCACGCGTATTTCGCGCTGGCGGTCATTGAGTTCGTGGGGTACCCATTTGTCAAGCTTTTTTACCTTGCCAATTTGACGCAAATGGACCAATATTGTTTTGATGCTAACGTCGAAAGCTGCTGCTAATTCAGCCGTGGATTGAGTTTCATCAGCTTCCACAATTGCCTTTAATTCGTCATTGTCGATCAAAGTTTTCGGACGACCACGGGGTTCATTTTTCAGGTCAAAATTTCCAGAACGGAAGCGGGTAAACCAATAACGGGTGGTGCGTTCGTTTGTAGTGTTCGCTCCGTAAACGTCGTTGATGTTGCGTGCCGCTTGTGCCGCTTTGCTGCTCATACTCCATAATTACTCGAATTTTTAACTTATCCATGATGACGAAAAATGTTCGAATGCGTTGAAAACAAAACACTAACTATTAAACAAATGACGATTTTAGAAAAATAATTCCATGTTTGTCGAATAAAATTAATTTGAAATTAGAATTATCAGTCAAAAAAAAAATATTTTCATTTGAAATGGCCAGTACGGCAAAACGGCAGTTTCATAGGTAAAGACCTATTACATAGATACAGTTACATTCGTTTGGCTGCGTCACGTTGGCTTGCGTTCACTTGTATCGAAAGGTGTTAGTGGTAGGAATTTTGTAATGATAAACTTTACTGTACACCTTTATTCATAGACATTTACTTGAAAATTCCTCCACTCAACCTTAACTATGGAAGTTTTAAGAAATTTTTTAAATCTTACTCCGAATTGGTATTTTGTTCGTTAACTCAAATATTCCTCCAATGAGGTTGAGTTGCGTAGCGACGTAATTTTTTTAATATTAGGTTATGAGCACTTTATTTTATGTAGGTACTTTCGGTCGGATTTATTTATAAAATCAAATGTCTTTTAGCCAAATAATCAAATGTCTCTATGGATTTGACGTTTCGTTTCTCAGTTCCACGAGAAAAGCACTAAGCCGAGGGAGACAATTTCCAATAAGGATGCCAAAAAAAGGCTTTTTTTAAAATCCTCTACGGAGGTTGAGTTCAGTGAAGGAAATTTCGAGTAAAATTCTTTATAGATAGTAAATCATTTGTAATTAGCTTCTTATAAATATTTTAAATGTAGAACTGTCAATTTTAATTAAGAACTATTTGTACCATTTTTTCGCAAATAAATTCATTTGATTGATTTGATTGATTTGTTAAGAAATAAATCTTTTCTGGGGCGGTACTACAGCCCTTTCTAATTTGACTGCCATGATAACCAAGGTTACGTGGATGTGTTCCGGTTTGAGGGTAGGTACGACATTCATTGAAATTACTGCAACAAAGGCAATTTCAACTGTCGATAATCACAAACACTTTTTATAAATAAAAAATCTACAATTAACTATTTCCGTGGGTCCCATAGATGTCACTTACCATTATGTGACGTCCTTTGGCCAACAAAGCGTAAGTCTAGCTTGCTAATGTTTTTAAATTACTTAATACATTTTGATTCAGAATAAAATAGCGAAAAAGTAGGATAATTCAGAAAATACTCACAAGACTTTTATGATTTACGACTGGTTTGATACAACACAAACACTATGATAAAACAGTTATACGTTAATGGTAACATTCTGAACCTTACTATTATTTCATAGAGCCCATACAAAATCAATTTTGAGACCCAGGATGGGTGGTAAGTCTTTAGGTGTTATGGCTGTAGACATTTTAATCCATTAGGTAGGTGTTTCATATTTCGATATTATTATCATTTTATTATCAATTTTCAACCAATTTTGAACTTCTTTAATATTTTGGAATTCTAATACGCAACCCTTTCAAAATAAATGACAATAATAATAAATGGCTATCTGACTAAAGATTTACAAGATTGCCGCGGTTTATCGATATTTTCCAACCCGTAGTCATAGCTCGTTCGAACGGAAGTAATATCAAAACGCAGGTTTTGTTTTGTAACCCTTGTCGTAGGTTGTCGACATCATTCGAGTAGTCTTTAGCATTTGTAGTTCTGTCGATCGTAGCAAGCATTCCCGAAAGGATCTTCTCATGTACTAAATACCAGTGGGTTTAACGGCCTTAGGCCTGATTATTTTAAATTATTTTTGTTCACGTGAACAGTTATTATTGTTCATGTCTAAATAGTCAAGGTAAAGTCCCAGCCCAGTTACCTCAGTTCGGACCCAAAATGGGTACCGTTGATATTCGCCAAAAGGAGGTTCTTAAATGCTTGCAGAATTTAGACGTGAATAATAACATAATCCGGAAAGGTCCCTAAATCCTGGAAGCTGGCTAACGTGCCAGTACCAAAGAAGGGAAGCCGTGCAGATCCTATCAACTATCGACCTATTGCAATCACCTCCATACTTTGCAAAGTTATGTAACGTGTATTGAACAATCGTCTCCTGGCATACCTTGAGTCCAACGAGCTCCTTAGTGATAACCAATATGGTTTTCGCAGTGGACGCTCGACTGGAGATCTTCTTGTGTATGCCACTCACTTATGGAGCAAAGCCTTGGAAGGTCACGGTGAAGCTATAGCTGTATCCTTAGACATTTCCAAGGCTTTTGATAGGGTCTGGCATGATGGTCTCTTGAGTAAGCTTCCAGCATACGGAATACCTAATGGGCTCTGCGACTGGATATCTGATTTTCTGAGGGAACGATCAATTCTTAGTCTTAGACGGCTGCTCTTCTGACCTAATGGCAATTAATGCCGGGGTACCTCAGGGATCTGTTCTCTCTGCAACGTTATTCTTGCTGCACATTAATGACCTGCTAACCCCAGGCATTACTAGTTACGCTGTTGACAGCACCGTTGTAGAGAAACACGTGTCCAATGCGCGAGCGAGTCTGTGAGAAAGTCCATGATTGAGCCTTTTTTGATTGAGGGTGAATTTGGCCTTAAAGAAAGTGTCCGATTGGGGCGACTCCAACTTGGTCAAATTTAACGCGTCAAAAACACGACGAGTTTATTCTCCGCCAAAAAGAGCAGTTTTCTACCTACCGTCCACTTTCCAAAATGTTTCTGTACCCTTAACCGACCACCTAGGGCTTCTGAGCATAACTTTATCATCCCAACTAAACTTCGGGCAACCAATTGTGTCCATGCCTCAAACTGCTTCAAAGAAGTTCAAATCAAATCAAATCAAATAATTTATTTGCACGAATACAGGTATATTTATAGTAGATTGTAACAAAACTTTTAGTGTGCTAGCTATATTCTGCCTTTAAGGCATGTACAAATATATTACAATTATATTTCACTACATATTGTGAATAATTTTAAGTTACAATTATATATTTCAGTCAGTCTTGTCGATTAAGAAGTCGTGAACAGTGTATTAACACTCATGAACTAAATATTCCCTTAATTTATGTTTAAAAGCATTTATATTGTTAATCTCCTTAATGGTTTTTGGTGATTTATTATATATTCTAGGAGCCATACCAAAGAAACTTTTCGAATAGAATGCAGTATTGTGAGGTTGAGTACGTAGATGTTTGTTAATTCTCCGATTATTTAATTTTTCAAATAACACAATTTTTTTTTTTTTTTTGCGAAGACAGCTGTTTCAGAGATTTATAAACAAGGTAAAGTAAGAATATTTAGTTTTTTTAATACTGGATTACAAGAGTCCCTACTCCTAAGATTACATACATATACTGACTGACAGTACAAGAGTACTGTAGCCACCTTTGGGATGGTTCTGCAAAGTACCAGCTAGAAGCGATGGACGCAGTTGACCGAAGAGCCCGAAAAATTATTAACATCTGTGACCTCACCACCAAAAAACTGCAAAGCTTCAACCATCGTCGGAAAGTTGCCAGTTTTGCAGTTTTCTACAGATTACATTTTGAAGAGATCGCGAATGCTCTTTTTGATCGGGTTGAACCCACACCCTTCTTATATCGGACTACTAGACGCAGACAGGCCTTCCATCCCTTTTTAGTAAATATCCCAAATCGAACCAAACGCTTCGATAGTTCCTTTTTGGTGCGGGTCGCCAAGGTGTGGAATGAACTGCCTGCGTCTGTTTTTCCAGAAAACTATAGTCCTAGATCGTTCAAGCATCGAGTGAATAGGTATCTCGTGGATAGGCGTGTAACACCTTCGTCTTCATCGTCGCTTTTCATCAGGTGAGATAGAAGACAAACATCTAATCCTTGCTCAATAAAAAAATACCGTTGTCACGGGTGCACTCAGAGCCTCACTGGTTAAAGAACTCAACGGTTAATTAGCAAATCTATACTAAGGAGTGCCTTGATAAACCATTTAATGTGGCTGAACTTGCTGCTAGAGTTGTCCTGTCAGTCGATCAGAAAAGTTTTAAAGTTATACACGGTATTCAGCAGGCGCTTGTTTGTAAACAATTTTTTTGACATTCATTCCATTTAACCTTTAAATCAACTCAATTACATATCCAACAATTCAGTGTAATCTAACAGCACAATGAGGTTAAGTTAAGAGGCCTTATATAAAATGTAAACATGTACGTCATTGTCTAAAGGTTGGTACACCACTTATGATTATAATAATAAAATATAAGGTCGCCATGACACATCGCTGGATTTCCCCAAGGTTTGCTCACTGCTTTAACATCAGCTTACGGTCAAGGATGCAGGAACTTGTAAACCTTGTGCGCTAGTAATAACCTCAAAACCTGAGCTACAGATATACCTTATATCAATTTCACTCATGGCCGTTTACAAACTCAATATTAGTTACTTTCCCGAGTTGCATCTACTTTCGTGCTACTAGCTAAATATTAGTACTCCGGAGTGTTTAGTTATTTCCATATTCAATATCCAATTACCCCGGTTTCTATATTAATAAACGTCGTAACAATGTACTGCAAGTAATAGTACATTAAAGGTGATCAGGTAATGGTCGGGGTTTTCAATGGACTGAACATTGTCTTTACTGTACCTGAAAAAATTGTATTTGAAATTCTAATATGATATTATTATTCATTAATATAATGGTCGTTATTGTTTTCGATTTAATGCAAACGAAACAGAGCCATCTACTACAGATTTGTGAGCCATGATTTAAATAACTATCTTCAAATTAGAAAGGAGGACAATAATGAAACCTTTTCTTGACCAATATTTATTCGCAGTTCATGGAGTCAAATACAAGCAAAAAGAAATGAATTCTTAAATACCTACAATAAATCTAAATAATAAATGTTCGCTTTCCCGTGAAGGTCTACAAAAAGATCACGTGTATAGTAGACAGCGCGCGGGTTCGCTTGAATATAGATAAGCTCATTGGGATATAAAGTACAAAGTAAGTGATTTTATGTTAAACGCGAATCAACATTTACGTACGCCTACCGCTGTTCACAATAAAATAAAAAAAAATTTTTGTCTTATTCTCAGTTTCATTTGTCAGAATGAAACAATTTACGATCATGCTATGTAAATCATCTGTATGATTTTGTATCTACTATAAGTGTGAATCTTCGTTAACTACCATCGTTACTTGGTTACCAAATAAGTATAAGTTTTCCAATGAAAATATAAAATAAAGCAGGCACTGAATTGGAGTAACAACCATTTCATTACTTACGACCTAAAGCTTAGCGCAGAATTTCCAATAATAAAGTTACGAGTATAATTTAATTAATCAAAGCCAAGTTTCCGGGCTCCATAAGTACGTATCTCCCCTCCCTTGGGCAAACGATTCCCATTGTCAAGTAAACAATGCCAATGAAACCAGAAACAAAAGAACTAGTGATGCACTTAATCCAAATTAGCAAACAAAATACCTGCGCAGGCGCAAAATCATCGAATAAAGTATTCAAGCCGAGTGTCAGGTGTTAACCTCGCTGCGTATGGAAGCAGGTTCATTAAGTATGAATAATAAAGCACGGAAGTTCTCATAAAGTATTAATTTAGCGATTGTGTTTTTAAGAGTATAACCAAAAAAATATTTACGGTTCAGTAAATAAAATAAAAGTATGTAAGTAATCTTTTTGTTTTTTTATAAGTACCATTATTTAGCACAGTTTTTCGACGAGTATTTTTATTTATACTATTACAATACGAGAAAGTATGTGAATTTAACACATATGGTTTATGCTATATGGTTTATGAATGACCATATAGCGAACTGGGTGAACCCAGAAGGAACATGCATACAGATACGAACAACCTATTCGGTTATATATAACCGAAAACGTGAAACCCATCGAACCGATTTCAAAAATGATTTAACTCTTACAAAGATGCGTTTAATCTCAAGGAGCATAGGTTATATTTTATCCCGATATTCCCATGGTATCAGAAGTTAGGCGGGTTGACCCGCGCCGGGACCGCTAGTTCTTTAGGGTAAGTTTTAGACAGTTGCCAATTTGGTGTAGACGATCTATTTGTGAAAGTCGACAACATATAAAAAAACCATGGGTTGAATATTTTAGACTTCACATACAACAGACTTCGCATACAATAGACTTCGCATTATCGGTAGCTCCGATTTTCAATATTTTTAATATTTCAACCCTTGTTTCTTTGGGAAAACTGTGCAGTTTAATATTTGACGACCAATTGGCGTAGTGGTTAGCAGCCCTGTCTCATACGCCGGAGGTCCCAGGTTCGAGTCCTGGCCGGTTCATTCATTTGTCTGATGAACACTGATGTTCGTTCTCGGGTCATGGTTGTTTATATTTACATATGTATGTTTATTCTGGGTCCCCCCCAGTTCGCTGTATGGGCATCCATAACACAAGCTCTGCTTATTTTGGGGTCATACAGTTGGTGTGTTTGTCTGGGGATTTATTAAAAAAAAATTCAATCGTGATTATTATTATATATTAGCTATCACTTCGGTGACATATGTTATTTCCAACAAGCTTATATGTTAAGATGATTATAAGCCAAGCTTTACAACGCGATTTATTTTTATTACTTCACTAGGTTCGGCACTTTATTCGTCGCCGTGACAGCCCACCTAGACCTTGGTAGAATAACCTTAGATCCTAATAAGTGCATTAAACAACGCAAAATGTCGCTTTTGTTATTCAAAGCTTCTAACCGCAAGGCTTTATTACGAGTATAAACTAGAAGTTTCACTCGGATGCACCCGCATAGCTCCAAATTTTCGTTTTCGCTTCTGAACAATTATGAACAGTTCAGGAATTCTGGAGTTTATTCTATATAATTATTAAATATTCTAAATAAATAATAATAATAAATATTTCTAACAATCACGCCATATTATCTAGCCCAAATTATCATTAAGAACTTGTGTTATGGATACTAGATAACGGATAAATAAACTTAAGAAATATATACTTAAACAGACATAGATTATTTTTTTATATATATAAACATTAGAAATAAACTTAAATAAACGTACATATACATCCATGACTAGAAATCAAATATATTAAAATATCTGCCCCTACCAGGATTTGGACCCGGGGCCTCTGGCATGGAAGGCAAGGCTACTTACCTCAACACCAAACAGGCCGTCATCATAAATATAATAGAGATCAGAGGTAGAGTTTCTGTTTTGAGACTTGTTTGGGGCGGAACAACAGACCTTCCTATTTTTCCGTTTCCGTTTTGAACGTCAAAATTATCACGTTTATATGGTTGTGTTTCGGTTAAAGGACAGGCAAAAGGAAAATATTTTTTTTTAAAGATTATCGGAAGAAAGCTTTTTCCGACTGAAGCCTAGATCTGCAGCGCATCATTATTCGATAATGTAATCGCATTCATGTCAACGGGTGCGGATGCCTCTTACATCGGGTGTATCTAAAATATATAATATATAAATAATAAATATATATATATATATATAATATAAAAAGCATCGTTTTTATACGGACTTTTCATAAACTTTATCTCCACCGATACAATTTGAAGATGAAGTCGAAGGTTTTACTAGCTTATCCAGGAGATGCCCAAACTACGGATTGTAATCACGACTCGAGATCGCAAACTCGAGATCCCGCGGGATTAGAAATATCAATCCCGCGAGATCCCGGAATTAATATTCGGATGACTGAAAACGATGCATCCTGGTTTTTTGAGATTGTGAGGTTAATTAAAATAAAATATTATTTGAAAGAAAACAAAAACTTTTATTCTTCAATATTACTAACTAAATAATTAACAGTTTTTTTGGAAATTAACATAATCAAAACAAGAAGTATAACTCAAGGAGATTAGAGAGTAGTTACGGGTGATTTTGAAAGTAACTTTTTAAAAACAAAATGTATTAAGCGTGCTGTCTGCTAAACGGCATCTAATGTCCGTTGCAATGTACCAGCTGCTGAGAATGCCCTCTCCGACTCAACACTGGTTGGCAACAGCGTGACTAAGCGATTAAATGCAAATTGCAAAAATCTCCCCCTTGTTCCTCCGCACTCAAATAAATCCAAGCCAGTGTAAAGCGTCCCAGACGGCTGCCGCCCAATCCCGTCGATCTCGAACGGGATCTCGTCATATTATGCTTTGGGTTTGATTCCGAAAAAATACACTAGACCTCGCGAGATCGGGATCCCGCGAGATCGAGATTCCCTAGCCCAAACCCTCTAGTTGCTCCTCTCTCGCTGTCCAAAGCTGGACGTACTTTGATTACAGTAATATAGCGGGAGATTATGTCTCGTTCTTACATTAATCAAAGTGGACGTACGACTTTTTGGTTCTGTAAATGCACTGACTGTTTCGCCATGAAACGGAACACATGATAACCCAAAGTTGTCAATTTGACATGACAGTTTCCAGTTATTATTGTCTAGCAACAAAATCGGGATGGATACATAGTTTCTATTGGCTGCAGTCAAACCTATCTCTTTAAATGAACTCTAAATGATTTGAGGGTGTTGTGTCTACTCTAAAGAACCTACGAGCCAAAATAGAGAGATGTACTTATAAAAATGGTCTATGGTTGGTATAGCTACTCCATGTTTAGTGTCATAAGTTTGCTTAAATGTGTTGTTACATTTAAGGCAAGGACAAAACGTGAAACTTTATTACATTTATTGGTAACCAGACAACAAGCACGAACAGAAACCCTTTAAATGGAATCTATTTTTTAACGGAAATAGATTTTATAAAAACAATGAAAAGGATTAAAGAAATGACTCTCGTACATAACTAAAATGAACAAAATGAAACCGCCATTTTGTTAACTTCGTATATGTAAGACCGGAGCCGCTGTTATATAGCTTTTCCTTAATCACGACGATTCGATAACTTTTCTTACTTAGCAATGCAATAAGACAAAAATATAAGTGGAATGCAATTATATTGATCAAGTAGGTTTTGCGCTTCCACAAAGTTGGTACAGTCAGCAGGTGGGTTAACTTGTGTTTGTCAATAGTACTTTAATTATTAATCATACCATTGTGTGATGAACACAGATGGTTGTTTGTATTTATATATGTATGTTTATTCTGGGTCCCCCCCCCAGTTCGCTGTATGGTCATCCGTAACACAAGCTCTGCTTACTTTGGGGCCATACAGTCGGTGTGTTTTTCTGGGGATTTATTTATTATCCTTCAATTTTAGTCAGCCTTTAAGTAAAATTAATTATATGGTTCGATTGAAATACACTATACCTATATAAGTTTCGGGTATTCCATAAATAACATTAGGTTATCTTTTAAAACTATCTTCATTGTAAAAATAATAATAATACTATCACCGGAACCGGAATACTTGGCATTATGAATAGGTATATAAATAATAATAATAATATTTATTTATTTCAGATCAATCAAACCATACATACTTTTCCCAATTGTATCTTTGAATGTAAAAAGTATGTGTGGCAGTGTGTACCTACGTTGATCTTGCGCCGCACTATAAAGGCGGCGTATTTTAAGATCACATACAATTGTATCCAGATATCCAACATATCGAAACGTATTTACGTGACTGTGAAAGAAACCAAATATTACTTAAACATTAGAAACATGAACTATTTGGTGAGTTTAGTAATTTATTAACAATAAAATTAACGATTCGAAGCGAATCGTTGTTTTGCTTTTGAGTCAACCATGAAACTAGCTTATTAAGTATATTTTCATGTAAGGAAGTATCTTTTTTTCAATTTTTTTTTATTCACATGGAGCATGATTTAAATTATAATATTTAAGTCATTAATATATGATTATTTTCGTATACAGCTGTAAATATATTTTATTTTTTGCAATGCGAAATCAATTCATAATGTGTCAATCACCTTCTAAGGTAAAACGGGTTAAGGTTAACCTTTCTGAAGGTTTGAATTTTTAATTAAAGAAATCGCTATGAGCGATCTGTAAGTGTCATCTGTATTGTAATTTATTATAAGTACTGTTACTGTAAAATTCCAGATATACGATTTTCCACGAGTCATTATTAATATCATTTTCAATTTACCTTAATTAGCTTGCGCGTGCTCACGTATCCAATAAATTTTTTGTCAATTTTTTTACAGTGTCTGCTTACAATAGCTTGTGCAGTGACCGTGAATGTCGCTCAACGGCTTGATGGGAGTTCCGTAGATCTGACAAGTACCAGGCGAAGCGGGGGCTATGGGTTATGGAACCCTGGTTACGGGCAAGGGGGCTATGGACAAGTGGGTTACGGG
Source organism: Marasmarcha lunaedactyla (assembly GCA_923062675.1). Lineage (NCBI taxonomy): Eukaryota > Metazoa > Arthropoda > Insecta > Lepidoptera > Pterophoridae > Marasmarcha > Marasmarcha lunaedactyla. Next base: position 45,679,069 of record OV281339.1, on the reverse strand, counting down.
CAAGGGGGTTACGGACAGGGGGGTTACGGAGGCTACGGGCCAGGCTATAACGGGTACGGAAACCCCGGGGGGTACGGCGGCTATCCTAACTACGCCGGCCCCGGATATAACGGATACCAAGGATATGACGGTTAGTTCAAACAACCCCTATTCGTACACAAAATTCAAAGGTTCGTTGGGAATAATTTGCATGATACTGGATATTGATAGCAACATTTGTACTTAAATTCAATGGCTTCCTGACCTTCTTTCCTTTCATGGACCAATGATAATATTGGGACACAATGCGAAGTAGCGTCCGATAACAAATCTTAATATTAAGTTGGAGAAAAAAATGTTAGCTTTTTATTGAGCTTTTAGGCTTTTTTTGAGTATTATAACATAAAGTTGGCACACCACGGCTGCAAAGGGTATTCACGCCACATTCAGGACGCGCTACTGAAGACTATCTTGAAATTAAATTAATAAACAAATAACAATAATTTATGGACATATTTGTGTAAGTTTTTACTTTGTAGAAGGGGTTATGGTTAAAAAAACACAATTAAAAAAAACAACAGAAAAGCTTTTCGAAATCAATATTCTTATTAATATCTAATGTGGGGGCCCCATCCTTGTGGAGGCCCGGGGCTGCAGCCCCTGTTGCCCGCCCCTAAATCCGGCACTGAGCTACATGATAAGTTACAATATTTAATAAAACACGGGCTAACTCAGACTTCAGAGGAACGAAGGTCTGTAACAGTACCGTTGTGTTGTCTAGATCAAGTCCAAAGCAAAAGTAAAATGGTGGAACCTGATTTAACTTAGCCGCCATCTGAGCGGCGCTACACGCAACGAACCGAGGCGACACGACACGACACGATAAAGTGTATTTTCTCAGTTTGATTAATTTAACGTTTCAACAATGTATTATTTATACATGAGTTTTTGTGATTCGTTGCTGAAGGACGCCGAGTAAGAACTCGGCCTATTTTTCGCTATTTTAATTTAATCAAAAAGTTAATATATACTTGCGGCTACATTGTCTGTTACGATTTTGTCTGAAAGATTTTGTATTTTAAGAATTAAAATATTATTATTCATTTATTGTCCGAAAATAAATTTTTTTTTTTATTTAGTCATAAGGAAGAACAACAGTATAAAATTTTGGCTAATAATAAAATTTAATGGTCCTCACAGATAACTGTAGCAAATTTCGAAACAAAAATGCTGTCCTGAAATATTCTTATCTATACTAATATTATAAATGCCAAAGTGTGTTTGTCCTTCTTTCACGTGGGAACTGAGCGACGGATGACATAGCCTACTTTTTAATGCGGGAAATTATTTCATGCTCCCGGAAAATCTCGTTGTAATTAAACCCCTAGTTATATAACAAGTAAAACCATATCTGATATTTACTAAGACACTAAATATACGTTAGTTTGGCATCTTTCAGTACAATAATCAAGCTAATTTATTTAGATAATACCTTATAACTGCGGATGTACCATTGAACTTTAATTCTAACTTAAAAAATTACAAAGAATCGTATGCAACCCTTTCCTATAAAATAGAGTCGAATTTGATTCAAAATCGGATCTTTCACTGAACTGAACTTTCCACAGCCTAATGATTTTTAATACACTTTCATATTAATATCATGTGTAAATAGAGTGTTTAATGAGCTAAGGAAATGGTTCATGCTTCCCTTTAAAGGTTCCTAATAGTACTGAAATTAGTAAGTAACGTATTAATTAAATGATTTGTTCTCCAGGCGGCTACGGCGCCGGCGCATATGGCTTCGGACGTCCCTCTTACCCCGGCGGTTATGGAGGTAACTCCGCATTTATATAATTGAATGATTTAAACTCGCCTCTGAACAATGACATGAAATTTAATTCGTATTGGTATTGTTTAATAAAGAGACGTATACGTTACAACATTACCTCTACGTTGGCAGTTTTTAAGCATAGTACTTACAAGCATAAGCCTCCTCCTACAACATTTAAAATATTACTTGCCAAGCCCTAAGTGTGCTTCCAAATACAGAACTCAATTTGCGTGGTAGCCACCACCTTGTAAAATCGGTACGTTTACAATGTCCACATACCACAGCCGAAGCTGTGTGTAATTACAAATGTAATGTTAAGTCCAGGTGAAGGTCGGTGCCACAGTATGTCTATGTTCTGTGGTCGGCAAGCATCAATAATCCTTATCAATACTCGATGGCATATTTATCAATCAAACAATTTGATGACGTGCGTACCAATGGTGGATACCGTGCTGGTTTGGCAGATATGAAAGAGTTTAAATAATAGGTGTTATGCATTTATAGCTTAAGCTGTAAATGGAGGAACCTATCACAGTATAACTAATTTTTTTTTTAATCTGTACTATTAAAACGTACTGTTTATGTTCAAGTTTCATGTATGTATACCTGTGATTCGCCATTTATGATTGTAGAAATATCAATGACCTATTTTTTGTCTTTTTAACTGTCTTACGTATATTTTGCCTAAAAGCTAATTATTAAAAAATACCTCGTGTGAGTGACATTTTATACATTTTTTTAGACCCAATATTGTGTTTAAGTGTATTATTGAGTAACCGAGACACAAGTACATCGAAGCTTTGTGTTTTTTGTACCTATTTACTGCAAAACACATTCCATTTAATTCTGTTACATTAAAATTTAATGATAATTATCTCAATTTAATGTGAGTTGTTTAATATGATATTTAATGTGAGAAGGTACTGGTCGTCATAATTTTTTATTCAAATATGACTCTATCTGCATATTACTTACAAATAATTATTCATATATATCGAAATATCTGACCAAGCTATTAAATAATTCATAAATGCCGAACCACAACTGTGTGATAGTGATTCTCGTGTTCATCAAGGGGTAATCTGATCATGTGGTCATTAGTTAATAAATTCTATGTATCTACAGTTGGCCAAAAACGTGGTCTATCACCCAACGCGTGAATTTCATCTGCACGTTTCCCCTCAAAATTTTCATTGTTATAGACTTAACCTTACAGGTATTTTGGTTACACAGGAAGTTTTGTCAAAAGTGGCAGACCACTTTCTTTGGCGACTGTACATATCAAACAAGCAAAAAGGATTGATCGACCATGTTAGTCATAAAAATACGAGATGGTTGTTGAAAATTCACTGTTAACAGGGTGTTTGTATACATACATATAAACTTAGTTTAAATAAGTAATAACTTTAGCAACAATCTTATCACAAAATTAAGTTTGGCCACGACCTTGAAGTCGATGTTTATGATAATAAAAACACCCTGTTAACAGTTATTTATATTTTAAAATAACCAGAGTTTTTAATTGTCTTATGAAGCACCATAAATTGTTTGTAAAATTTACATATTCGTATAGGCGGATTCGGCGGTTACCCTGGGCCCAATTATGGATCCGGAGGCCAAGGCTTTCCAGGTTACGGAGGTAACAGTAAAACCCAAACAAGGAATATTTGAACTAACATAAAATACTTATAACTAAACACTATTCACTAAATGCCTCCCAACAAATCTAACACACTTAATACGTTAATTATGATTTAACCTTACGTAGAACAAAGAATGTTTAAATGTTTCGTGTAGAAAATTGTTACTGTTCATAAATTGAAACAAAAAATTACGCAGTTATTATATTGTACATAAGAAATTAAATTCAGCTAAATTGAAAAACATTGCCGAGCGTAATGACAGTCATTATGGGTTCAGAGTTAACATTCATTGAAGGTCATACCGATATTTTTGTTAATTCGTGCTACGCTAGAGAGATGATTAATAATTTATTTATTTATTTTGGTCCATCAACAGATGCTTACACTAAAACATGCAGTAAAAACTTAATATCTAGGAACATAGCAAAATGCAGCATCTACTTAAAGACAGACTCCGCATGCATATTATATATAAAAAATATAATTCAAAAATTACAGATAAGTAAGTAGCTCTGAAATTGTGCCACGCTATGAATTTAATTTAAAAATTATAATTAAGAACATAGTGATACAGTAACACGTGATAAACAAAGTTTACATATAATTATATGTTTATATAGTTAATTACAAGTCTTTATTAAAATTATCTTAAAACATTGTAATAAATCGTATAAGGAAGAACAATAGCAATACCTACATACTAAATACATTTAATTTACGAAACAATCACTTAGAGTCAAAATGTAAGTCGACTTGGCAACTACAAGAGTTGACTGTTTTACACAACCTTGATAAAGGTGAATTACTTCCCAATACAGTGGATCTCAATGGTGGGCAAACCGAGGTAATGGGATTTCGCGGTAAGCCTGCAGGAGCCCGAAAGTGGATCTCTATGGTGGGCAAACCGAGGTAATGGGATTTCGCGGTAAGCCTGCAGGAGCCCGAAAGTGGATCTCTATGGTGGGCAAACCGAGGTAATGGGATTTCGCGGTAAGCCTGCAGGAGCCCGAAAGTGGATCTCTATGGTGGGCAAACCGAGGTAATGGGATTTCGCGGTAAGCCTGCAGGAGCCCGAAAGTGGATCTCTATGGTGGGCAAACCGAGGTAATGGGATTTCGCGGTAAGCCTGCAGGAGCCCGAAAGTTTACAAGTCTTTACAGGTTGGAACAATCGATTTCAAAGTTAAACATTTTGTACATGAACAATGCTTCCAACACAACCCTACGTTTTTTAAAGAGTCTATTTTAAATTTTTATAATTTATGGTGATGCATAATTGGATCCCTTTGCTATACTTTTTAGTACGTAGAAGTCGCTTTAGCAGTTCAATTGCTGGCGCAAGTAATTTGTGTATAGGTACACTAATAACTGAGTCAAAAAGTCTTAAAATAGTGACCTTAAGTGACTTGTTATTACTTGTTAGTCAAAGAAAGACAATTAATAATAAACTTATATGGTATGATTCAGGAATTGACAAAAAAGTTTAATAGGCAGATATTATCCTTTTTTTAATTTAAAGTACGACATTTTGCTAACCCTACACACACCTGCGCATTCTCTTGATTTTTTAATTTTACTTTTAACCTATAATACAATGTATAAAACTAAAACTAACGTGGCATGGTATTTAACGTGTTCATGTAACGAACCTATTTATAACAACAAAGAGATGCGATGCGGACCGGCGCGACGACGTGCACTGGAGTCACATCAAATGTATCACCGGATCGATACACATCGCGACAAGATAAATATTTTGTCTACATTATTATTTTGTATTTAATAACCTATTGAAAATCATTACGTTTGCTTTATGCCGACTAAATCCTAAACTACAGCTTATTGTATAGACATCGACTAACCTAAAATCCACAACTCTCCGATACATGTTTATTAATTTCTATAGACGTTGATCCGAGGATTCGACGAACACCAATCAAGCAGCAAATATAGACCAAAGTCAAATAAACGCTCTCTCAGCTCCATTAACTAGTTAATTTTATGATAAATTAAATACTTAGTAAGTTAAATACTTGAGTTTGTTCGACTACCAGATCCATTCCTCGAGTACATCATGTAAACACGTCCGTCTATCTTCCGCTTTTTAGTTTACTCAAAGAAATTTAAATTTAAGTCACCTTTGGTATCTGCAAATAAGTAAACTTGGTTTGAATCGATGACAGTGAATGATACTTGCAGGTTACCGCCGCGGCCGGCCCGGGTTCAACCAAGGTGGACTGGGTGGTTATTCGGGCTTCAACAGTCCCGGGGCTTACCGACCGGGTTACGACAACTTCAGACCGCTTGGCAACCAAGGCAGTCTATACGGCGGATTCGACAACGCCTACAACTTCCGACAACTCGGCCGAAAAGCAGGTGGCGACGAGAAAGCTATTGACAACGATGACGTGAAAGATGCAAACGCCTGAACTACAACTGTTGAGAATTTATACTTACCTACTCTTATTTATTTTCTTGAATCATGTGTTCATAATTTAGTGTAAGTCTGTAATATTAATGCGTCGTTGTTTTTATTTTTTAATTAAAATAAATGTTCGAATGTCTTTTTAGTTTTTTATGCACTTTTGGCTAACCTAAGCCTAGTAATTTCCTCTCACCTTGACTTCTAACTCTTAAGTGACCTGTAAAAATTATTCCGAATCTGTTTTATCAAGACATTATAAAACAAAGTCCCCCGAGCGCGTCTGTCTGTCTGTTTGTTTGAACGCGATAAACTCAAAGTCTAACGAACGGATTTTCATAGTTTTCACTTCAATGGATAGCGTGATTCAAGAGGAAGGTGTGTGTGATTAATTCTTTTGCGTTTTGTGTAAATTGGTTGAAATATAATGATAGATTTGGAAGTAAAAGCAAAAAATCAACCGACTGGCAGCTTTCATCGAAAACGCTGCCTTATTCCTTTGAGACTTAACAAAACAATGTGTTGTGAAAATGTTCCCCTTTTATAGGTCTACGGAAAAACCTGCAGTGGCATAAGTTTGTCTTGTATCTACAAGTAGCTACCATTTTAATATTGTAAAAAATAGTCACATACATTCGGTAATGTTTGAATGTAGGTACTGAACCAATTTTATATATTCTTTCACCATTCGAAAGCTGCTGTATCCAGGAAGAACATAGTAAAATGCGTGCCAGGCATTCTCCCTGGATTGGTGGGCATATAACCTAGCAAAACGATCGCGAAAATCGCGCAGTATTTGTTCTCCATCGCTGGGGCTGAGTAGACGTTTCTTTCAAGTGAGAATAAACAATCATAATAATCCCCAGACAAACACACCAACTGTATGGCCCCAATTTAATCAGACCTCGTGTTATGGATGACCGTACAGCGAACTGGGGGATCCCAGAATAAACATACATATATAAATACAAACAACCACAACCCGAGAACTAACGTCTGTGTTCATTGCACAAATTAATGCACCAACCGGGACTCGAACCTGGGACCTCCGGAGTAGGGATGAAAATGGCGAAAGAAACACGTTTGTTTTTTTCGCAACGTTGAATCTTTCTAGTAAATTACATGTAACTTTGGAAAAATACTGTTTTAGGACTATCTGAAAAATACTATTATACATGTATAATACATGTTTTAAACAATGTATTTTTCATAAATTACAATGAATGAAAAAAAAAACAAAATAACACTTTTTTTATAACTATTTATGTTATTACTATATTAAGGTATAGATGTTTACAATTATGAAAAAAAAACAAGTTTCAACAATTCAATATCCCTATCGAAGGCCTCGCCATCATGACCTTCATCTGTTTCATCAAATTTATCATCGTTAGTTTTCGAATTGACAAATTTCAGATTCCAGTTAACAAAAATTAATGTATTCAATCGATCAGTTTTCAAACGGTTCCGATTTTCGGTGTGTGTCCTCCCAAGCAAAGACCAATTTCTCTCACCGGCGGCTGATGATGGTCGATTACTCAAAATTCTTATGGCAAAATTCTTATGACCACGCCTTGACTGACACAGTCAAGCCACAATTCATTTTGCGGCGAGGCGAATAATGCGAAAAATACATGCGGATAATACGAATAATAAATGTAAAATCCGTAAACTTGTGTAAGATACGTCGTAGGAACTCAATGAAAGTTTCTGTATTTTATTGAAAAATTCAATGCTCCATTGAATATTACACGTATTTTACATGTGATTTTCAACCTTACTCCGGAGTCTGCGGCAGGACTACCCACTAAGTCGTCGATGTAGATGAATGTGTTGGCTTAAGTTAGCTGATGCTCCTATAATTCCACTTGTGTTTCTCGTCACCGGACAAAAACCTTCACCTAATATAGTTGATTATGATATATAAATACTGCACACACTGCAATAGTGCAATGCAACATTGTCGCAATGGGATCTCGAGCAGGTTAACGAGCGAGCAAGACTCACGGCGCGAAAATACTGTTTGTCTACATCAATACCGTTTTGTTATTATATTACATTGTTATAATTATCCTTCACGTGTTAAAAACTTTGTTTTAAAACAAGTTTGGTTTATAGTTTGGACGTGCATTTAGGAAGTAGGTACTATAACAATAGAAACTCCAAGTACCACTAAATGCACTGCGTCTGCTCGCTTGTTATGACCCGACTATAACATTTTCACTTAATCACATTATACGTAAAGTATTTCAGAGTGAGGTTTATTTTCGTTACAGCACAGTAAAATAATGCACATAAATTCAAATTAAAATTTTATTGTTGTATATATCTAGATTAAATAACAATTAATTTTTCGATGGTTTGGATAGTCCTAGTTTATACATAAAATACCATTATAAATACATCGAATATAGGAATACAATATTAAAACACAATATGGTCATTATATTTAAAATACAGCTGTGGGATATAAAGAAACTACAACAATGAATACATAACGTTCATTATTTCTCTAAAAATCATATTTCTATTTCAATTATAATAAAATCTTCAAATAAATTATTTCTCTGAATTATCGCACTACCAAGAACCCCGGTACATATATAACCATGTAACCATATATTATATAAACGCTGTATGGGTGCACCCTTAATAGTATTTATTTGACAAATTAAAAAACCCGACTGCGAAAGTTATTTTCCCCTGTAATACCTATGTCCATGGGGATTCCGGGAAAACGTTAAAAGTTTATGTCACCCTTACAACTGAGAGGAATCTAAAGACTCGTCGATCTATCTCGTATGTTTAAAGGCTTGTGTTTAAGCGCCGACCAAAAATGCACCTAATTACCTACCAATAAAATTCGAAACTCTTACCAAAACGGATAAATTTGCCCACCAAATTGTGTTTCCTAGAATATTATAAAATATATACTGCTCGTACATACTTCTGCAATGTAATTTGAAATCTTACATTAAAATGTATGTTAACACATATTATAATAAGTTAGTAGTTTAAGCTTTTGTGAGTAACTTTTTTTCTCAATAAAACGATTATTATTATAATATCCAATTTTTTTTGTATAAAATGTCATAAATATATTATGAACTTCTTTAATAATTAATGTCAAACCAAATATTAAACATTGTTGCTAAATAGATGTTACCAATATATTTTTATGTCACTAGCATTAATTTCTTAAATTTTTCCTGTAGTAAAAAAACTAACACTCGATTGACCCTCTAACGACTCCACTACTGAACTATACTGAACTTAATTTCAAAAGTATAGAAGTACGATGTACATTAGTTCGAAGGTTCATTGTAGCGAAGTATGGAATTCCGATGATCGTGTCTTTTTTTGTTTTGAACCAAAGTCGCTTTTCGTGAAAAGCTGGAAGTAGTACTTAATTTGGTCCTGGCGCTTCGCAGGGTGCTGCCGCACCACGCTCGCTTCGCTCGCTCGGCTCGCGCATGTATTAACTACATACAAACCTACTGAAAGTCACTACAGTGAACTTTCGAATTAATGTACATCGTATGTCTATACTTTTAAACTTACATACATCGCGATTTCGTAATTGAAAGTTTAGTAGCGGAGTGTAATCTAACATTTATCCATTTTGATTAGCAAAAATAATATTTGTACATTGTTATTCTATTGTTATTCTAGTGTTATTCTATTGTGTGTTTATTTCTTTCGACTCTTTTTATTTATTTAATTTGGTATTTAGGCTTAGTGTCTTAAAAATATTTTTGGTGACCGTTTAAATTGTACCCATGTTTAAATTCGTCCAGTGGGCTGTAGAGCGTGTCAAAGAAATACAAAGACAGACATACACACGCTCGAACAACATAACCTCTTTCTGACAGTCGGGTAAAAGTTATTATAATTATTAAAGTAACCCTGCGATATTAAACTAAGAACTGCTGAACCATTCCGAAGCCACGGAATTGAAGAATGACGCTGCACCAGATCTGGCGTTAGCGAAGTTTATTGGCAGGGAGCTGGTCATCAGTTCGGAAATATCTGACTTTGATTTGGATGGAGCAGGTGCAGCTGATTGTTTCTTTTTAACCTGAAATAAGAAGTCAAACTTATTGTTGGAGACACAGGCTCTGTGACAACATAATGTACGGAGTGGTTTCTTTTTTTTTTTATTGGAATAGACGGGCTAATCTTAAAATGAGAAATAGCGAAAACCGCTGAAATAAATAAATGAATTCCCGGCTCGGAATATTCATTTATTAAAAATCCGAAATCGTGCTCGTAATAACTTTCAGCATTTTTCGCTATTTCTCTTTGCCCGTCTATTCCCATTTGAAGAAACCACCCTGTATAAGAGGCTCTACCCACTTATTCGGGCCAACTCGTTGCGTTCGGCAGTATTCGTTTAACTACAAGGCCGAACGTACACTACTGATACATATATTGTATTATAATTAGCTAGTGCCGATTGAACAGACCGTCCGAGCTAGTACAGATCGTCAAAACCCGACTGGCACTAGCCGGGCGGCTATTTCCCAGGACGTGATTCTACATATATTCCATTTCGACGTCAGCTGAGCCGGTAATAGCCGGCCCGAGTAAGAAGGTAGGATTTTTCTGGCATTCTCTATGCTATGTCTGTAAAAATGTTGCATGGTATTAATGATGAGTTATAAAAGGATCATAAACCAAAAAGAACACACTCAACACTCAAAAATTGACGGTCATGTTACGGATTAACGACCAAATTTTATTATTGCTTCAAAATTCATTAAAGGTTATCTATTGTTAGACTGTTATTATGATAAACACCTTAAATGAAACCATACCTAATAGCGACAAGAGATTTCGCGACTCTGTAGCGGATAAAAATACAATTTTAATATATAAATGCCGAGTTTGTACATATTAAAAAAACATAAGGAATATTTGAAGGAACTAGGTAATGTCATGATTTTAAGAACTAGAAATAAAAACATTTTGAGTAAACTGTACATGCCGCCTAGAAAATTAGCATTATTTAGTAGAAATGTTTATTGTATGGCTATCGATATAATATATAATAAGTTGACCTTTAAATATAAAAACTCAAAGTTTAATGACTATAAACGAAAAATATATGACTTATTGATACAAAAATGTTACTACACAATTGATGAATATTTTAAAGACACTGAATTGTAATTAAATGAATCTATATGTATAAGTTTGGGAATCATAATGTTTTGTAATATTTAAATATTAATATTTGTAAATACTATTTTGATATTATTTAATAGGTTTTTAGATAGTAAGTCATTTTGTAATTAACTTCTTATAAATATTTGCACGCTGTTTAACAGTAAAAAAAAGGAGAAATGTCAATTTTAATTAAGAACTATTCGTACACATTTTTTTGCAAATAAATTCATTTGATTTGATTTGATAAAAAAAACACGTAAAAAGAATAGAGAAAGCTGTTCCTATCACAACCAACCCAAATTTTTTGATTTAACAAGAATAACATAGAAATCCAAGAGTATTTATGTTCAAATTATTTATTATGCCCTGTACACAAAGGCCCTTTCATAAACCTACAAATAGATTTTTTTAAGTTAAAGATGAGATATCAATTTCTTTTCTTAACCCGCAGTCAAAACATCCATGTTAAACTTTTAGGGTAGTATTTTTGAACATAACCAATGCATAACTTTCGATCCGAAAACAGAGATTCATAGATCGTTTCTATAGAAAATTAACATAATTTACATTAATATCATACTTATGGAATTGAATTGTGCAAAAATCGTAAATTCGAAAGTGAGTTTGTTTTGTTTATTAAGCTTTCACATTTTGACTACTCCTATCCATCAACTATACTGACGCTATCGAAATTTTGCGGCTATCTTGAAATGTTATCGTCTCCAGAAAAAAGTACCAGTACACTGTCTGTATGGGGCGCTAATCAAATCAAATCATATTTATTTGCGTGAAAATGTTTATCAACATTTCATTCAGATCAACATTTTCTTCCGAGAGTCAGAGTGCAAATGTTTATTAAATTAAACAAAAAATATTTCTAAATTAATGTCAAAAAATTATGTATTTAAATGTCAAATTAGTTTCAAATAAATAACAATACAATGTCAAAATATAACTTATCACTCTAAGATGTCTCAAAATTGTCTTTAAAATATTCATTAATTAAATAATATCCTTTTATCACAAACAAGTCAAGTAGTTTCCGTCCGTATTCCATGAATTGTACATTTTTATATTGTATAGGTAGGTGATTAAAAATGTCAATTGCCATACAGTATACATTATTACTAAATACTCTTGATTTTCTAAGTGGCATATACAGTTTCTTACCAAGAGTATCTTTATTTCTTGTCCTAAGATTCGTATAATCACCTACTACCTCAAAATATTCCATGTTTCTTAACGAGTATTAACATTTCAAACAAATAAATGCATGGAAGAGTGAGCAGTTTGAACTCAGCAAATAGAGGCCTACACGAATCCCTAAAATTAGCTCCGCAAAGAGCCATAACGCATTTCTTTTGCATATCTAAATAACTTCTGAACATCGACGAAGTTACCCTATAGGATAATGCCATAGAGTAAGTTCAGTATTTCTTCACGGCAGTACATCTTAAACGACAATTTCACTGTATAAAGGGCGTCACAATCAGTAAGCCTGAACGGCATACACCGGCATTTCTCCCGTCCACATTCGTCCACATATATTCGAATTTGGCGCCCAGCTGTGCCGATCAATGGATCCCGCGATGGATGGATCCCGCGTTAACTCGTGAACGGGTGCCGTTTGAGGGTGTTCGTCGGTTGGAGACTTGGGGGGAGGGAGACTTGCAGAGTTAACGGATGCAGATAAGAATAACTTTGTATAGACATAAAGAGACTTTATGACTTTATAAATTTATTTTGAATAAAATATAACCGTGTAGTTTCTTGCCAGTTCCTCTGCACGAGGGTTTTTTCGAACTGGTGGTAGAGTCATGTTTTATTTGACATCAATAAGAACAAGTAATTGTCAATGTTGAGAAATAAATATTTCATTTCATTTCAATGCCGAGCCAAATATGTGGGCATCAACCATAACTCTCTAATACTAATATAATGAATACGAACTGTTAATCAAACCTACCGGTTTCTCCTGCTTCTTCAAACTTTGCGGCGAAGCGACTGGCAGTAACGAGAACCAATGAGAATCACTGCATGCCAAGATGGCGGCGGTTTTATCTCCGGTGCCTCCTGATACCACCGGCTTTGTTCCTATGATTCCGTTCAACTGCCCATGGTGTAGGATTAAACTTCCCAATAATATCTGTGGAATAATGTTTAGTTCATCGTTACTGATGTTATACACTGGATGCTTATTTGTAAGCGACAGGCAAACTTAAAACGTTATTTAACCACTTTAAGCTACATTTTATCCTGGAGCCCGGAAAAAGAACTGCTGAGACCCCTTTAAATAAGGTCATGGTTTCATATGGATCCCGCGACTTGCCGAGCTAACAGATGCAGATAAGAATTGTTTTGTATAGACATAATAGTAAATTTATTTGACGTCAATAAGAGCAATTTTATAAGAAGTAATTGTCAATGTTGAGAAATAAATATTTGAATTTGAATGATTTCATGGTGTGGGCAGTTGATTAACGTTCCAGATATTTTAGCCGGCAAATGAGCACGCCATAAACATCATTATAGTCGTAGGTTCCATCATTATTTATTAATAATGAATCTAATTATTACATTGACTTATGATACGTATGCTTCAATCGCCTTTGTTCCAGTGATTGCACTGGCAGCTCCTTGAGCGGAACACAATTATGGCGGTCAAATTAGGAACGACAACTATATGAGGCAGTCTATCAATTACACCACGAAACAGTGTAAATAATAATAAAAATAAACGTTTATATATATATATATATATATATATATATATAGAATCAGTGTATAACTGACCTGAACCCTCTGCACAGACCTCTTCAAATTGGTTTGAATGTGTGGGTAAAACACATCATAATCGAATGGGTCTATTTTCTGTCTCAAAAACTCGCAAGTGCCATGGGACATATCAAGATATGTCTTATTTTCCCTGGGCACAAGCAGCAGAGTCACGTGGCGGACGTCCATCAACAACTGGAGAGCACATCTTTGGTTTATGTCACTTTGGTGTTCACGAATAACATGGTCGTAATGGGATAAAGATAGATCAGTAACTTTCTCTATGAAATCTGCGTGTATTTCAGCTGGCAAGGTATAAGGCACAACATCATCTAAAATTCGACTGACTTGATATAGAAACTCTTGCGTTCTCAAAGAAGGTCCCGCTGGTACTTTTATTATTGACTCAATGGTACTGCCATCGTCCCCATTCTCTTGTATTTTTATAGTGTCCCATTGCTGAAAGTTGAATGAATATTATTCTTTTTTATTTTTCAGTCACAAGTTATTACTAACATAATACTTTGATTGAAAGTCTTTCGTCAACTACTTTTTTTAATGAACCGTTGAAAATTTGTCCATAACGCCACGGCAGCGATTTTTATCAATATATTATTATGTTACCTTTTGAAATCGTTAGTAACTCACCATCATTAAATATTCAATGTTAGCTTCCAAAGAAAACTCTTGCGGTAAGATTATTTTTAATTCAGTTATTTTCTTAATAACAATGTCGATCCATTTATTCCAACAGAACAGACTGCTCTTCTTCAATAGACCATTAACAGTTTCCCACCGTTTTATGGCGGCCTCATCTGGGTTTACCAAGTCCTTGCTGCAGGCGAGGGGAATATAGCACTTACGCAGGTAGGGAACTAGAGTGGTTATCGCTCGGAGAAATCTAGCAGTGTAGATGGCAGTTGTGATCTGTTGCAACTCTGTTGACTGAAGAGTAGGTTCTTCATAACAAGCTTTGATGTATTCTATAATGCTGCAATAGCAAAATATACAATTAGAAAAAATTTATTAGGTAACATTTAAACTAGCAAAAATAACATTCCAGGATTAAATTACTTTTGAACATTATTATCAGCCACATCTCGCATATATTTCTCAATAGTTTCTTTATCAATATACATCTGATCGGAATCATCTACTTCCTCGATCAGAAACAATAGCTGGGCTTTTTCCGAAAGCTTTCTGTTACGGTAGAGATAAGTTCTTAAATCTTCTAGCAACTTCTGTAGCTCTTCATCCAACTGTTTGCAAAGCTTCTCGAGATTCGGGGTGACACCTTCATCTTGTCGGGACATCCCTGTTAAAGCAAAAGATGAATTACGAGGTAAATCTACAGTGTATGGTATTCATTAGGACCCATGGTGATTTAACTCATTATATTGTACAAATAACTTTTAAAACTATTCAGATAACATTTCCATCCAACTTACAAAGATCAACCAAGAAATAGTAGTGCTTTACTATAATTTTTTGATATATTTTAGAGCATACCTTTCATCAATGATTCCATAACTTTAATGACCTCATTTCGTGTCTCAATCATAGTGCCACCGATCAAATCTTTCCAAACAAACCAGTTTATATCAGATTCTTTCTCCAACTCAGACTCTGAAGATAACCTTGTCAAATCCACCAGAAGCTGCATTTTGAATACATCATAGACTTTCATCCACCGGTTGTCTATGATAGACATCACTCTCTTTGTCAGTAGGGGTTGGAAGTAATGACACCAAACGTGAATTTGAGGCAAGTTTATTGCCACACAAATAGCTGACCAGTTTTCCGGAATCTCTGAAAATATTGCACATTGATGTATAAATTTCAAAAAACTTAGGTAAATATTTTACGCAAAGATGCCAAGATGCATTTTTTCGGATACAACAAAACATATATTGCCATGTTGACTGTACTTCGATGGAATTAATGTAGTTTTTTGGTTACACACTTATTTTAAATGCTTCTTCTCTTATTTCATGCAACACTTTAATCCGTGTAATATTCCCAAGTAGTTTTTCCAATTTTTCTTCTATGAAAGCCTTCACCCAAACACTCCACTTTTGAACGGATTGAGTTATATCATCTTTTGGCACTGCTTCTATGACTGAATTGGTGGCTAACCTTGAAAAAGCAATATGTTTTTTTAAGAACTGTTCATTCATTATTATTGTCAAAACATATTAACTATTACCTTGTCTTACCTGTAATTTGATATGGAAGGTGGTAACATATTAGCCGCTGCAGGATCACTAAAGTGTACCAATTTAATCAATGGGACTGAGTCTTTTCTGTACAAATCCTTCAACTTAGTCAAAACCGCTCCACCATCTTTATCTGTGAATATATAATAAAAATTCATAACTAAAATTGTGGTAGCCTATAAGATCACAACAACACAATTGTGTTTACTCACCTAAAAAGCAACTATAAATAAGAACTACAGTCTTAAGCACAATTTTCACCCCATTGACTATTTTATCTTTTATTTGTGACTTCACATCACCTTCCAGAATTTGTGATAGATCAAAGTCCATTGTCGATCTAATGCTTGAGTTACCATTTTGTTCAATTAAGATATGCAATAGCTCTACCATGTCTTGTGTCTCTAGTAAGTACAAACTAGTGAGACATGAACAGGCCACCTGTATACATAAGAAATAATGTGTAACTAGACATCAAATACCATGATATTTTTGAGAAAGAGAGAAGTAGGGTTGAGGAAGCCAAGGACTATGGAGCAGGTTTCTATGACAATGGATTTTTGTAGTGGTATGTAGGCTTTTTCATTGTGTTTCAGAATTTTTAGGCAGGTGTGAAGATTTATTGAGAATAAATAATTATAGGGATGATCTTGAAAGATTCCTGGATTTTTTCTGCATGTTTTTGATAGGTGGTCTTTGTTGTTTTTAAGGTAAGCGTTATCTAAGTCTATTGCTAAAGACTGTGTGATTAATTATAATGTCTCCACCCCAATGAAGTGGCCATTTGTCATTTTCTAGTACATTTTTAGGCTTATATTTATAGTATATTTCTACCCAGGGATGTGTATTTCGGCTGTACATATTTCATTGCAGTTTTAAATAATGAATATTGAATATGTTTAGTGATATTATCAAGTGCATACTCCCACAACCGACAACCTCCCGTGATGTGATCTATATTTTCTGTATGTTGGTGACATATTCTGGTTTTGTCTGTCTATATTGTTTATTTTATGATATATTTTGAGTTGTTTCTAGTTTTTATTGTTTGGTACTGTATTGCTACAAGGTATCCATCTGTTTCACCAAATATATTTCTTTTAGTTCGCTGTTTACATATAGCAACCTGGACTGTACGAGCCTGTTCCAGTTGGAGTGGATATTTGCAGTATGTGCTTTTTTTCAGTTTTTCTATGTATTGTTTGTCTCAAAGGATTTTATCAAGCTTGATGTCGGTTGCTGTCTTAATTATCATTATTATTATACTCCTGAGTTTTTATTCTCATAATACCATCTTACCTCAACACTTATATCAACATCTAAGAGCTTTTTTCTGCAAACTCCAATTATCATTTGATTAAAATTTGATATTGAGTACCATAGCTTTTGGACTAATCTTTGCAGTGATTCAATATTTTGGTTAGAGTTTCTTCCACCAATTTGAAGCTGCAATCCTAGAAATAAAATGTACAATATTTGGTACATTATGTAGAAAGCATTTACAAGGTAAGTTTTTGTAAAACTCTAACACGAGTAACTTTTTAGTATAACATACCTGTGTTTATGTGCCTTGCCAGGATGTACAGTTCAGTAGCTTTAACATAATCTTGTGCCTCTATAAAAGACCAAATTTTCTCTGGTATTTCCATTAATAGTTTAACTTGTACAGATACTGATTGCATAGGATTTATAACTTGTAACGAACTGGAATAGGAAATAAACTTATAAGTAATGATTATAACTTTGTGATCATAATATTAATATCAATTATGAATTATGTCTATTTTATTTATTAGAAATTTTAAGAGGTTTTCTAGGTTTAACTGGTAACAAACCTTTTTATTGCTGGCATTTCATCATATGCCTTAAAACCAGCCAAATTTGAAACATGAAGATTTTTACAAGTGACCACCATTTCCCCAATATGGTCTATGGTATTAGAAGCAGTCAACTTCATCTCTTCAATTGTATCTGCTGCTTGGATAAGATCTCTGTATCTCTCCCTAAAATAGTAAGATCAGCACTAATAAAATATATATTTTTATTTTTATTTTTTACATATTGAGGAAGACTATCGATTGGCTTAATTGCATGAACAACTAATTGCATGAATGCAATAGCATTGTTATAATCATTTACAAGTCTCCACAAATAGAATCAAGCTATACAATGTAAAACAATGTATATCACCAACAATAAAAATATCATAACTTAAGTACAGCTTTTAGTGTCAAAAGTATAGCATCTGAAGAGTGCTCAACAACTTATTCAGTTGGACATTAATGGTTAGTGAAACTAATGACCCTAATTTGTTTGTAACTTATCAAACACAATACTTAATTTTACCTCTGCTCTATGTTAAATTAATGTAAGGTATAGTATTTTATACTGTTACATAGTTCTTAGTTGGTTCATGCTTTATATTTGCCTTTAAGTACTACTAAAAATTTCACTTTCACACCTCTAGGGTTTTTTCTATATAAAAAAAAGCAAGATTAGCTAAGATTATCAATCAGTTAATATCTGTTAGTATTCAATTGTACCTAATTCAAAAATGTGTCTATCATAAAGTATCTACACTTAAATTAATTGACAATGATACTCACCCTACCATAGCACGTAAATCTTCTCTTTTTCGTTCGATTTCATACTGAACTGTCTTTTGAACTTTATCTATTTCACTAACAAATTGTGTTTGAAATAGCTGATCAGGAACAATTTCCAATAAATTTGGTTCAACCATTTTTGTATTTATTCTTATTTATATGTATAAAACTAGCAAAACATATTTAAAACGTATTTACTTAAATTAATTGAAGAACAACATTTTAAATAATTTCGCTTTAGACAATCAACAAACACAACACGTCGTGTTGTCGTAAGTAACTTTTGTTTTTTTTATATTGGAGGGAGTGGATGTGGTGTTGGTTGAGTTGTTTGTTGCTAACAGTGGCAGTTGGGTATTAGACACCATTTGAAAAAGAAAGTTTTTATACTGTATTTAGAAAGTACCCGTTATTTTGACCCAAAATTATGTTTTGAAAAATAAAGTTTTGAATTATATATCGAAATTATATAGATTAGAAAACTTAAACTAGAAGCAAAAAACTTTAAAATATGTTACTTTTTAATACTGGTTGCTTACGACTTTAAATATGACAGTTTTTATTATGACAGTATGCTTATAAACGCATTATCTACGTAGCAATTAAATATTTTATTCAAACGCCTATTTAGTATGATTTACACGTTGTGACGTTACAACTCGGTACCGTTTTGTATGGAGCGTTTTTCTTCGGCTCGCAGCATCCGTTCAAACATAGTGCTGTATCTAGAAAACTATTGATTGTTAACATACTGTTACTTCTGAAATATTGACGGTCGAGTAGCGTAGAGGTGCAAGGTTGGAGTTCTGGTTCGAGTCCTGGCCGGGGCATTCATTTGTGCGATGAACACAGATATTTGTTCTTGGGTCATGGTTGTAGATATTTATATATGTATGTATATACAAGTTTTTATTTAATTTTTTGTACTATGTTCCACCAACACGCCACACCACCGGCAGAAACAGCCCGCCACACCAATCGCGAATGATTGCCATTTTTCAATTAACTAATTAACTAAATCGTACTCTTATTTCATTTTTTCTTTTTGTGTATGTATTTAATTATTTAATGTATAATGATGATAGTGTATTGCGCAGTTAATATTCTAATAGATATGTTCATTAAATAGAAAACCCAATTATGAGTGTAGACAGTGTTTTTCGTTTTGCTCCAAGAAATCCGCTTCACTTTACTATGTACTTTCACCATCACCTTCTTTATTATATCATACATAATTTCATCATCATCGACATAAAAGAGGAAGATAATATTTTTACAAGAGACCAGGCAGTATGGCGTAGTTCCTTTGCCTTTCTTATAAGATATATGGTAACAATAAAAACAAATGTTTTTGTAAATCAGCGACCTGATAAACCTAGTTCAAAGAAAATCACAGTATCACTTTACTATTTCACCTTCATCGTCTTCATTATATCATCAGCATCATAATAAAAGAAGATAAATCATATTTACGAGCAGGCTGTATGGCTTATTCCATTCTCTTTTTTTTAAGAAAAACGTGAACAAAAAAGATTATAAAGTCATGGGATCATGTTTTTAGAATCAAAAATAAGGGTTCTTGGTATTATGCTTTAGGTAAAAATATTTTTTCTGTTCCATGGTTTTGCAAATGAAACATTTTACGCAACAGAAAAGTCTACAGCGCTTTCTGTCGACTCAGGCTTGGTCATTGTCGTGTTGTATAGAATGAAAATTGTAGATAATCCTCAGTGTGATCAATGTCAAACACAGGAAGAACAGAGATCATTCAGTTTTCTCTTGTTCGGTCTTTGACTATCAGCGCCTTGTGCTGATGGACGAGTTAATTAGTATCTTCGGAGAACAGGTCCCGCTGTCTGTAAAGGAGCATTTAAAAAATCAATCTTAACATGTTATAATATTTTATAATTTCTACTACAAATAATATTTAACTAGTGTGTGATGTATAGTTTTGTGAATTTGTAAATCTGTCAATGGTTCAAAGGCATTGTATAATAGCGACTTTGTTCCTTTTCGCATTCTTTCTTCGGTGAATAATGACAATGGGAACGGAGCGAGCTCGTATGCTAGAAATTTTTTCAGGTCAGTCTCGGAATTCTTCGTTATGCACATTCTTTGAAAAAGCAACAATGGATCGATCGAAACTGGTGACTCGTCGATTGTAATGCTGGTATTTACTGCCGATAAAGAGAGCACTTTATCCTTCCTTCTGAATGACAAAGACCCAAAATTCGCTCCTATGATTTTAATCATCATGTCGCGACCAATTTCGTATGCACGATGACAATTGATGTTCTCGTTTGCAATAACTCCTGTGCCGATGGACATCAATTCTTTTTTCTCTGGGAACGGATTATGACCTGCGAGCCACATGTCCAATTTCTCAACGTCACAATTGTCTCGAGCAATTCGCGAGGGTCTCATGTCGACGTGATGTTCGGTTGTAGAGCAAGATACTCCGGAAAAAATTTGTTCGCAAATGTTTTGAAGTTGAACCATGCCCAAAGTCCACGATTCTATTGTGCTGTCTGTAATTCCTCGTCCCTGAGTCAGTCCTACTGTTGTCTTCATGGATCGCATAAGAGTCTGCTCTATCGTCATGTCTGACATAATCCCAGACCAAAATTTTTCCGAGCGACGAATCGTAAAATAGACACGTCTAGTGAACTTGACATAATCTTCGATGGGTATTTGTTCACTCAGAGCTCGCATATCTTATCATACAGGAAGTGACCGCTGGCATGAAAGAAAGGAAGCATTTTTGTATGGTATCGAGATGAAGTTCCCAATTAC
Source organism: Marasmarcha lunaedactyla (assembly GCA_923062675.1). Taxonomy (NCBI): domain Eukaryota; kingdom Metazoa; phylum Arthropoda; class Insecta; order Lepidoptera; family Pterophoridae; genus Marasmarcha; species Marasmarcha lunaedactyla. Next base: position 45,657,633 of record OV281339.1, on the reverse strand, counting down.
TTAGAATTTGTACGAATTTTATCGATATCTCGATAACGATGATCAATACGTGAAAAATGTATAAGACCTTAATTGTAGATCGTACAAAGAGCAACAAAAAAGTATTCTATAAAAATTTTCGTATCTCGACGGGGAACCGAGTTATGATAAAAAAAACTGAGTTTAACCCTTTTTTCAAGACGGTGGAAAACCCACAAGGTTATTTTGGTCGACAATTTACGCTTAAGCTTAAGCTTAAAACTTAAGCTTCTCTAGCCATCCCCCACGTAATATCCAAAATTTGGCTTTCTCGGTTCATTTGCATTTCCAAATGTATATAATGACTGGACTATAAAGTAAATGCTTCAATAATGCGTTTAGTTTAGTTTGAGCATGTATTATACCATATAAATAATTAATCATTCTTATTAGTTTAAGTTATTGTACGTGTGTTTTATTTTGTTTTAGCCTATAATATATCCCAATGCAAAACGGAATTTATTTTTTGGCAATTTTTAATTTATTTTTTGTACTTTGTCCCACCAATACGCGACACTGGCAGAAATAGCCCGCCACACCAATCGCGGCTGATTGCCATTTTTCAATTAACTAACTAACTAACTAACTTCAATAATGCGTAGGTAATTTTATTTGTTCACGCGTTTGTTTCTCTTTGACAAACTAGTTGTCAGTGTTCACAAAATGCTGTCAAAACTTTTTTACAAGATGATGTATGCTATATGCTAATCAACTACGACAGAGGTAAAGGTTTTATAACGAGAAAATTTCAAACTATAAAAATAATCATTTTTATGAGATTCTTTCCAACTCATAAAGAGCTTGGTCAAAAAGATTGTTTTTAGTAAGTTTACATACTGTATTATATATGAATTGTTTAATATTTCATTTGAATTTAATAGTTCGTGGATGAATGAAAGACAGATATAAAAGGTTTTATTTTTTTACCTTTTTTTCTAATAAAAGACAGAAATATAACTGCTTCATACTTAAGGTGGGGAGAACCTGTCAGTTTAGAATCAAGAATAACTCCTAGGAACTTGAACCTCTTGGGCAATTATATGATTGTTTTGGTAGGAAAAAGGAAGGAAAGGAGGGATAGGAATAACGTCTTTGCCTAGTAAAGACTATTACATTGCTCTTGGAGGAGGATAAGGTGAAATTATGAGAGTGGAGCCAGTTGTCTAGGTAGGATAAAGCAATATTTAAAGGTATGGAAGCAGCTTCAATTACGCTGACTCGAAGATAAAGGGCAATATCATCAGCATACTGTAGGATGTTACAGAAGGGATTAACTGATCTGTCCAGATCCGAAGTGTATATACTATAGAGTAGGGGGCTGAGAACAGAACCTTGTGGAAGACCCTGCCATACTATACGAGCCGGAAAATTTGCATGCTGATGTCGGACCTGAACATATCTGCCAGCACGGGGGTTATAGGTGAGGTGTGTCAGTCTCACCAGAATACTCAGCTGGATCATTTTCTGCCTGAGTAGGGGAAGGTGGACATTGTCATAGGCCGACGAAATATCCAAGAACACTCCCACCACGGATTCATTATCAGACAAGGCTTATCTTAAATCTGAGGTGAAAATACTCATACTGTCTATCGTACTATAACCCTTCCTAAACCCATATTGGGTGGGACTGAGGAGAGAGTGATTTTCTACAAACCATTTTACTAAATGTTCCGAAATTTTAAGGAGGGTAGGAGCTATTGCAATTCGACGGAAGGAATTTGGATCTGTAGGAATTTTACCGGGTTTCAGGATAGGGATAACTAACTAATGTTTCCAAGAGGCGGGGATGTCATCGGTGAGAAAAATAATGTTGATGATGCCGAGGAAAACTTTTTGAAATTGATAACCTTATTTAGTTATGAAGAAGTAAGGAATGCCGTCAAGGCCGGGGCTAGAGTCATGTATGTGGTTAAGAAAAAGTTTGAGTTCCTGCATAGTAAACGGGCAGTCCAAGGGGTTGGATGAGAAGAGGGGATAGAGAGATGGGAGTTGATCTAGTAATGGGGCAAATGGAGGGGCAATTTTATCAAAAAGGGATCAACCCATAAGGAGGGGTCAGATGACGTAGGAGAAGGAGGGTTCGAAGCGGTACCGCGAAATCGCTTCAGGGAGTTCCAGACAATTGACAGAGGGGTACGGGGCCTAAGCTTTCAAAGAAAATGCGCCAGGAATCCCTTTTCTTTTTTTTTTGAATAGCCTTCTGTCTTTAGCCGGAACACTTTTATAAAGTATAAAGTTTTGTGGGGACATGGATATACAGTATCTTTTTTCAGTTACTCTCCTTTCTTGAACCACGTCGAAACACTCGGAGTCCCACCATGGGGGAGAGCTTCGATATTTTGAATGAATGAATTTGCAGCAGAAAGTAGACAGGATACAAGAGAATCATAGCAGGAATGGATATTGTCTGGAGTGGGGGTAGGGATTGAGGAGGACAGGTTGTTTGTGTTTAGGGCGAAATTGTAGGCAATCAGCCTTGTCGGTTTTATGTTTAAGGAGAGGAGGGAGTTTTTGTGAGATAAAGGCTGAAATGGGAACCGAAAGGATAATGGAATAGTGATCACTACCATAAAGGGAATTAAGGCGATTCCAGGATACGGAGAGACTAACTATATAGATGGCGATGTCTACAGCACTATCACTCTGATGTGGGCCCGCAATACGCGTAGGATGGCCATCGTTATAAGCACAGAGGCTCCGGTCATCGACGACATCCGCCAAAAACCTACCTGGGGCGCAGAGCAATATACACCCCATAAGCTATGATGACAGTTAAGGTCGCCAAGGATTATAATGGGATGTGGGATAAGGGAAATAAGGGAATGAAATTCATGAATCAGCGCAACTGTGGAGTTGGAAACGTAGACAGAAACAAGGAAGAAGTCAAAAATTTTACTGCTACAATGTTTATAAGGAGGGTATGGGGCGGGAGTTGGATTAAGGAGTAAGATATTGAGCGTTTTACAAACAAGGTAGCGCCTCCATGATTGTCCGACCTGTCATCCCTGAGGCAGGCAAATCCAGACAGCCGGAAATGGCGGAGACGGAGGATTGTGGTTTTTTTAAATTAATTCCAAATAAGCAGACTTGTCATATCCACGGGAAAGCGGGGATCTAGATTTTGGAGTAGTAAATACAGTTTTTTTAATATTTTGACGGCCTATTTAATGTGGAGGTAATTACCCTTGCCTTCTATGCCAGAGGTCCCAGGTTCGAATCCTGGTAGGGGCAGATATTTTATGATATTTGCTTTCTAGTCATGGATGTGTATGTATGTTTATTTAAGTTTATTTCTAATATTTATAATTGAAAAAAAAATGTATGTATGTTTATATATTTCTTAAGTTTATTTATTCGTTATCTAGTATCCATAACACAAGTTCTTAATGATACTTAATATGGGCTAGATAATGTGGTGTGATTGTTAGAAATATTATTATTATTATTATTATTATTATATGATTTGGATGTTGGAGAAGGGGGTGACAGATTTGGGGAAGGAGATATTAAGGTATCTGCAAAGGATTTACGGACGGGAGGAAAGCGAGACGATGCTTCCTAAAAAGATGCTGTCTTGGGACATAGCCAGTTTAATGGACTTCTGGCGGGAGAATTCGGGGCAGGACTCGCCAATGGCCAGGTGTGGGCCTGAACATTGAAAACAGGAAGATTTGTCATTAAGAATTAAGCAAGGAATTCCATTAGGAATTAAGTTGGGTACAACGGAAACACCTTGCGGTGGGACGGCACTGGGCTTTAACATGCCCGAACCAATTGAGGCAATGGCAGCAATTGAGGCATTGTATAGAGGGGAGGATGTATGTCTCGAGGGGAAGGGTAGTATTTAGTTTAAAGATTGAGCCATATGACTGGGATGGGGAGATTGCTTCTACCATTTCTTCCATTGACCATATAGTAGGGACATCGCGTACTAAGCCCATTCTAGTTATATTGTAAGAGGGGATTGTGGGCACATATTTATGGGAAGAAAGGTGCTGGCTATTCAAAAAATCATTGGCAGCAGCAGCGCTTCTAAATTCCACCGAAACGCGGGTGCGACATCATGACATCATCACTTCTTATATCTTTAAAATTGCTAGTGAAAAGGAACCTACCGAAATTTAGCTTCTTTAGGGTCGTGCCAGAAGCCGGATGCAATTCGTCGCTGGACACATGAACAAGGGAGGATCAATGATGTACGGTTTTAGGTTATGTTTCAATGTTTTAATTATGTTAAAACTACTTTTATTATATTAATACTTGAAATTGGCAGAAATAGTTATTGGGTAGTAACTACAGCTAATTGCCATAAAACGCAAAATTTAATTTAATTTTCAATCAATCAGCTCGATCTGCCATTACGGTTTCAATGTTTGACGAGTGAAGCAGTCATGGGCAAAATGTATCACTGAAAAGAAAAGATTGATATGTATCTTTCGATCACTGTGATATGTATCACTCTTTTATATCTTTATCACAAATGTATCAGTTGCTCATGCCCGCGCGTCACTCTCGCTACTAAGTAGGATTGCTCTGCTCAACTCGATCAAATATATCAATGAGAGATATAAAAGATATGTTGAAATGAAAGATTACTGATTGATTTGGTTTAATCGGCAGCTGTTCCTTAGTGACGGCGCCATTTTGCGGTATCGAAACGAAGCTATGTATCGGTACCCAATAACGGGTTCTGAAAATATGTATTTTGAAAACTATTTGTTGCGAGTTGCGAGACTTCTTTTCCTAGCATTGTGCGAGCGAGATAATCATACGACGCGTGCGTGAGCGAGTGAGTTGTAAAGATACAGTGATACATTTGGATATGAACGGATATAAAGAGTGATTGATTCAAACGGAGTGATGCATATCTTTTTTATCTATCACTCCTTAGTAACCCATCGCTAGAGTGAAGAGTTTGCATTGATCAATTTCCGAAACATAACCTCTCATATACCAAATATAGTAATTAATGCGTTTATTCGGTGCTTCACAATGCACAACAAATGCTGTGTAGTGAATGAGAAAGTAGCCGAAAGGACGTTATTTTCCATCACTTTCCAAGAACTGAGATAGGACATAACAATGGTTACCGTGTCTTTGTGCTTACAAGGTTTCAGTGTGGTAAACCTTTATATATTGTTTGTGAGCCAAATGTTTTCTGGGTTACCCAATATGAATAACGGTGTTTAATCGGTGTAACATAATTAACAGAATATGAATAAAAGGTACTGATGTCTCGCTTCTAGAAAATAAAAATTTGCCTCCCGTGCAATACAAACAAAGCATATAAAAATATAAAACAAAATTTAGAAATTAAAAAAAAATCATAAATATACAAGTCATTTATTTATTTTACCTTCTTTATCTTTTAGATTGTTAAAATATCTTGTAGAAAAGGAGAGGGGCTTTTGCCTGCCACAATGGCATTACGCCAAAATCCAATGCCGTCATTTTAAAATTTAGAAGCGAAGGACAATCTAATTTAAAAACAACTAGTTGTCAAATTGAAAAGTTCCTCAAGTTCCTAGTTCCTACTGTTGTAGTTAGGAAGACGTTCGTCTGATGCGTAGCATCACTAGTTAGTTTGTGGACATGATTGTAGAAAGTTGTCTTCCTTTGGGTCAAATTTGCTTCATTTAATTTAACTTGAACGGCTACAGACCACTTACAGAAATTAAATAGGTAATTTTACATCTCATAACATTTAATTAATACATATAATAAAAATAATAATAATAAAATAAAAAAGAATCAACTACATTATTTACAAGTGAAATTAATTACAAATTGGTCAAACACAAGAAATATTAATCATTAAAATAAATAAAAGTGATCAAAATATTAAGAGACAAAAATACAAGTCACAAATTACAAATTGGTCACAAGTAATAAGTAAAATAATGTAAAAACAAATAAAAATAAAACGATGTCAAAATAAGGAGTACATATATTAGGTGACCTATGAAATTGCCGTTTTTCACGAAATAAGTGAAGCGTAATTTTTTTATATATTTTTTATTTCTATTAATCAAAATAATCACCCATGCAATCAATGCATCTTTGCCAACGCATTGGTAGCTTATTGATGCCTTTCTTGAAGAAATCAGCTGGACGGGAGGCAACAAATTCTTCAAAGGCATTTTGTACTGCCTCTCGGGTATTGAATTTTTTTCCCGCAAAGAAGTTATCCAAATTCTGGAAAAAGTAGAAGTCTGTAGGCGCAAGGTCTGGTGAGTACGGCGGATGGCGGAGAACTTCCAACCCCAACTCTTGTAGCTTGGAGACCGTCTGCTGTGCAGTATGAGGTCGCGCGTTGTCGTGCAGGAGCAGTGGAACCGAACGATTGACCAAAGCTGGTTGGAGACGTGCGAGCTTCTCCATCATTGTGTTCAGTTCTTCACAGTACACATCTGCAGTAATGCTTGTCCCGTTTGGCAAGAAGCTGTGATGAATTACACCCGCGTTAGACCACCAAACAGTGAACATCACTTTTCTAGGGGTAAGTTTTCGTTTAGGGCATTGTTTGGGTGCTGAACCAGGGTCCAACCAACTTGCTGAGCGCTTACGATTGTCAAACAGGGTCCATTTCTCGTCACAAGTAACAATGCGGTTCAGAATTCCTTCATTTGTATGCCTGCTGAGCAGTGCAAGGCACGTCTCCACGCGTACTTCGCGCTGGCGGTCATTGAGTTCGTGGGGTACCCATTTGTCAAGCTTTTTTACCTTGCCAATTTGACGCTTGTGCCACTTTGCTGCCACGACGGTACTCATACTCCATAATTACTCGAATTTTTAACTTATCCATGATGACGAAAAAAGTTCGAATGCGTTGAAAACAAAACACTAACTATTAAACAAATGAAGATTTTAGAAAAAGAATTCCATGTTTGTCAAATAAAATTAATTTGAAATTAGAATTATCAGTCAAAAAAAAATATTTTTATTTGAAATGGCCAGTACGGCAAAACGGCAGTTTCATAGGTAAAGACCTATTATATAATATGTACTGTAGAATCGTCCAAGATGAACTAAATATAAAACAAAATTAAAAATTCAAAGAAAAAGTTGCACAATAATATAGGCATACTATAAGTATGTTGTGCCATTCTTCCAAAAAACAAGTCAAAATCGGTAATTGCCTCTAGGAGTCTTGAGTGCGGAAAGTGTACGCGGCAGTGGAGAGTTGGCGCGTGCTGAGGTGCGACTGTTCGGCACAGCTAGCAGTTTATGTTTACCACTTCGTGTGTAGTTGTTGCGTACAAAGAGGCGAGCTAGCTCATTGTGCAGGTGGGGTGCGTCGATCATTCCTCGGAGTGTTTTACAGGTAGTTTTTAACTGCTCAAACGCCCTTTTGACCTGCAAGGGGTTGTAAACTAAGTGCCTTAACAAAATTTTTTTAGGATACAGGAATGGATAGTATCCTGCATACACTTTATATAAATAACGTAATAACGCATACACATTTATATTAATAACGTAAAAATGCCTTTTGTACTTTCTCTAGTATAAGCGTGTATGTAGGTACTCTCGTGAGGATTCCAAACACAGGCACTTAACTCTAAATAGCTTCGAACAAGAGTGTTATACAGTGTTCGGATAACAAATATATTTTTGAAGTCTCTCGCATTTCGTAACACGAACCCTAGTCTCTGGAAGGACTCTTTCGCGACAATTTTAATATGCTCGTGAAATGTGAGCTTTTGGTCGAAATTCAATCCCAGATCTTGAAATGCGGTAGTTCTTGTTATACCTTCGTTACCAAGCTTGTAGTAATAAATTATAGGTTTTCTAATGCGACCATAACTCATCACATAGCATTTAGTCCGGTTAAATTCCATTTTGTTTAGCATACTCCACTTGTGCGCTGCATCAATATCTTGCTGCAGTGCAAGGCACTCAGCTTCAGACTTAACACTTATGTATAACTTTAGTTAGTTACCATAAAGTAGACAATTTGCATTTCGGAAAACATTTGGCAGATCGTTTATCGACGGTATGCCATCTTGTCCCATGGAACTATCTGGTGTAAGTTTATTAATTCCGTTCAAAACGTCGTCAAGTGATATGCCTAAGATGAGCACATAATGACTATTAAAAATACTGTCAGGTTCATTGGATTCAACGACAATAGGATGCGTTACGTCATTTAAAAACACGTTAGAGAAAAAACTTGCAATGGCTTCGACTGCAGTTCGTTTTCACAGTCTAACTTGCTCAATAAAACTTTATTGTTACATTTTTACACTTACATTTTTACGAATTTTTATGTATTTATTTCACCCACACCTTAATAGGTACAGAAAAATTAAATAGGAGATGTAGTAGGCATATAAAACAGAAAAAAACAATAAAATCGGTCCACATTTGCAGCTGCAGCATCAAAAATATTGACGCAAAGGGCGATTTTCTGAAAAAATGTATAAATCACCCTTTATCTTTTAAACCACGCAACTTGGACATAGGACTTAATTTTTTTTGAACAATCATCCCATGGTTTACAACCCCCTTTCGTTTGATCGTTACGTTCTGGGACACCCTGTATAATAAATGAAAACCAGTAGTAAGTAATTGTTGATTGATTTTTTATTGAGAACATAGAAAGACATAAATAAACAAATGATAGGTAATTACAAAAATATTTAATACGATTTTGATTGACTAAGTGATTGTATAACGAAAAAATGATATTACAAAAAAACAGATTTGAATTACTTACTAGTGGTTTTCATTTATTATACATCATACAAACGATCTATCATGTTTTTTTAAATATTGTGTAAAAAATAATGTTTTGTTTTCGTCTTTTACAATACTTTTTTTTTTAAATAAAATGTAGTAGAACTATTGGGAAATAATGTTCTCACTAGTTCCACTATTCGGTAGTCCGTTTAGAAGTACAACTAGGGGGGGAGGGGGGAAAGTCCAGTTAGTCCTACGATAGAACTATTCAGTAGAACTACTGGGAATAAAGGCGGCGGCCCTTTGCCTGTACACCGCTGAACATTTCAGTTTTGTAAGTCACAATAGGTTTAAAGCCATTCTTTGACCGGAGACTGGAAATATGTTGCCAAAATGTATGTGGCTTATGCTTGACATTATTCTCGCCTTTGCTCATATGCGTTTATAAGCGTTCATTGCACGTAATTTTAGAGATTTTCTGAGTTCTGAGAATAATTTATATGCGTCATCTGATCGAGTGCGTTTCCATGTGCTATGTAATTTAGTTTTCAACTTTACATCATGAATTATATCATTAGTAAACCATACCGGGTACCTATGAACCGCGTTTGTTCTTGTATTCCTTTTTGGAAGACACAAGTCGAAGCAATGCTATACAATTTTATAAACTTCGGTCACTGCATCAGTAGCGTTGTTCGATTTCATGGTAAACCTACAGGTCTTTTTTATAGTCCATAATTAATTATCATCATACTCATCATCAACATCTGGAAAGCATATGAAAACAATAAAAATACAGAAAAAATAAATTATATTTTTCAAAAGTAAGTTATACAAGTACACTGAAAAATGTTTTCCCAAATCCAAAACCAGAGTGTAAACATTTAGTGGACAAAATATCACAATTGCAGATCATTTACTTTAACCTATTGAATAACTATAAGGATTCACAATAAAGACTTTAAACTTCTTACAGTCTGAATAAAAAAGGTTGTAATCTGATCAGACCATTTTATAAATGATTTTACACAAGGTTCCAAAATACAACAAAACATTGGTAAGTTTTATTGTTGTATGCAATAATAACGTATTCTACATCTAGTAAAAATATAATCTACTTTCTACAAATTTAACTAAAGTCAACAAAAGAATATCTTTCAAAATATATTTTCTATAAAATCATAGAAATGTCAGAACAAGTTTACATCCATTCACTTAACAATGACCACTGAAAATAACACTTAGCTATTTTTCTATATAGACAGACATTACACTACAGTGGAGGGGGTGCCTTTTCCGTTAAAATAGTATTTGAAGAAAGAACATCAATAATAGCAGGATGTAGCTGAAAGGATAAATGACGCTAGTGATCGTAATCAAAATTGTAAATAGTATCAAATTACCAATCAATCTCGGAAAAAACACCTCATACACATCCTATAATTTATGGTTCGCGGTGTAAATAATCGTTCACCATTATAAATGCTTAAGGTTATCTCATGAATTGGAAAAGAGCACAAATATTGAACCATGTCTAAATGAGTATTCATATACCCATACATTAAATCAAAGTACGTACACCATGTCCTGTACCAACCTATTATTCCTATTAAATTGTGGAGATTTTTCACAAATTCATTTTTTTTCCTTTCGTCCCTGAGACATATTATGAAGTCTACAAGCGATGGAATGTAACTGTACATAACTTGATGATAATGTAATTTAAACATCACACATAGATCGACTTAAGATTAATAGATTACGGATATTGCCACTCCGTAAATATAAACTGACAAAATAAATAAAGGTCAGCCTAGACGAGACAACGGCCTCAGATAAAGAAAAAGAAAAGGAACGTAAATCTTAAATAACTTATCCTAATCAGGTGAGTTAGACCATGTATTAAATATTTCGGTTTAGAAAGACAATTCTTTTACCACAGATTATCCTAAATCGAAGAACAAATAAGTAAACATTGCAACATTTATTTGAATACATTATGAGTCGTGCAAAATGTATTTTTACAATATTACCGTCTAACACTCATTAAGTCACAAAATTCACAGATTATGCAAAAAGCTAGAACATAAAAAACATCTGTTTCAAATATCAACATAAAAATCTGACTTTACAAAAATATAAACTTGACCACATGCGTGCCAAAAGATCAAATCAAAAAAGCTCTAGATATCCAACTAGGGATATTTCTAAGGTTTCCAGCCCAAAAGGTATAAGATATTACTAACTAAAAGAAATATGTATGTAAAGTTTATCTCAATATACTTTAAGAAATACGATAACACTAAAAATATAAACATTATCTATTTCAGGATGACACATTATAAAGATAAACATTGTTTAACTACTTTTCTATCTATGCAATATAGAAAATTATAACAATACTTAGGAAATTTCCTTGTGTCATCCCGAAATTGAGATTATAACATATAACATTTATCCTTAACTTACGACCTATACTGAGACATCAATGTTTTCAAAAATACAGTCCAGAGATCTCTGTAAATCCGCAGATCAATATTTGTATAAGCATAAAGCCAGACAGATAGAGATAGACAGATCAACAAGTCGCTTTTGTTTTCGAGCCCACTTTGGTCCTTATTATAATTTTCAGTCCAACAACAAAGCAAAACACCAATGGGGCACAGAATACTTTTCAAGAATGACATTAAACTCCGAACCATATTTAAGTACTTTGACTTTTATATTTAAGTTACATTGACTAAAATAATTGTACCAAAATGTTCATATTTCCTAAGATTCCATTTGGGTAGCCAATGATACATTTTCAAACATTTAAGTGTAAATGTAATCTCACTTTACTGGACCACTAGCAATGAGTTCATTTTAAATTACTCTGAAGCTGGTTCAAGGTGCGGTTTTGTGTTTATTTATGTATGTAACATATAATTACTGGATTGCTCAATGACATATTACATATAGAAAAGTCATACCCAAACATTACCGCACAAAAAAACGGCATCAACCTGTCTATAGATACCTACCCGATATACAGTATTATAATTTGTGGGAGAAGGAAAGAATAGTACGGTTCAGTTGTTGTAAGAAAGAGATACCTATATACTTCGTGACGTTGCTTCGCACGAATTGGTCGCGAGCGTACGTGACGTAGTACGTAAATTGTCGAAACTCTATAGGGTTGTCCCTTTTACTCCCACATACGAAATCATATTACATCTCGCTCTTCGAGTTTGTTGAAACGAATAGCCAAGTCAATTTTAAAACGTCATTTTAGATAGCAAATTAAAATAATAAATAATAGTTTTAAAGAAAAAGTACTTACGCATGAAAAGAAATGTTTATTCTATCTTGAACAGTAACAGTGTAATTAGTACACTGTCTAAACACACAAGATGGCATTGTACGGTATTAAAAACACAAAATAGGGAATAAGTTTTGATTGACGTTTAGCCGTGACACTGGGTTGCACAAGACTGAGTCAAATAGCCGGCAAATGCCTGGCATTTGCGTTGCCATTATTGAAAAGAGTATAATATAATCTGTTTATATGTAATATGTCATTGGGATTATTTAGTTTTCTTTCATTTTCGCCGAATCTTCCAATAATAAGTGATTCAAAACCGAACAAATTTACTAAGTTATACATATATATATATATATATATACTTAAAATTATATTACAAAATAACATTTCAAATCAACTTCAGAGTAAGCACATCACTTTCTAACTTTTTAATACAGCACTTCATGCATTGTAGCTTTTTTATCACCCGATCCTGTGACAATGAACTTGTCATCCGAAGATATATCACAACTGAGCAGCGAGGACGACTCCTTGGACTGAAAATATTTACAAGCTTTTAAAATAAGCCAAAACATACCTCCAGTGCAACCTTAACATGACGTACCTCAGTGTAACGACTTCCTCGATTTAACAAATTCTTCGTAATCCCCTTGAACTGTCCCTAAGAGTCGATGTGAAATATACCTTTACATTGCGAACAACCTCTGTATAACAAATTTTCGATTACCAAGCAAAAGTATAAATACCTCTAATTAACGAATTATGTCAACACAAAACCTAAAGTTCGCACCAATGTATGACTTAATCTCACAGTATGTGATTCATGTCGCGACAGGTTTCGACATGTGTTATCATTTGTTAGTAGAAGTAGTTCGCTATAACAAGATGAGTACGTAATGTTGGGGTGAATAAAACTTTCTTTTTACCTCTTTGTAACGAGTTTTAGCGCAACCTAACCTCAACGTAACAAACCTCAGTTCAACGAATTACCTGATATAACGAATGTTTACTTGTTTCATTCCGATATGTTATATTGAGGATGCACTGTATTTCAAATTTAAAAACAACATTGCAAACAGTTCCGTGTTTAACTGAGCTCTAAATAAACATCATAAAGTTGTTTTTACTAAAGACCAAAAAGCCATTACATTTAAATTTCCATTTAAGACCTAATAGCTAAATAAATAAATATCTTAATGGCCTCCACACCTCGTAATAGTTATAATACAAGCGTATAAAACATGCACAAACCTGGAATATGCTCGCTCCGTACGGGGTACGCCACGCGTTAAGTAAATTATCCTTGCCCGTGGAGACGAACCACTTCCCGCAGGCCGCAAACTTGAGGGACAGCACGCAGGACTCGTGCAGCAATAGCTGGTAGCGGTCGGGCTTCCCTGCGTGGAGGACTTCCACGTGCGAGTTCTCCATGCCCACAGCTAACCAGGAACCTGGCAACAATCACATTAGATGTTAATACTGACTTGAGTGAAACGGTTTGTTGAGAAACAACATATTGGTCATATTATTTATTTATGTAATTTGTAGAATACTCCTTGTATTTGAGGGTGTTCGTCGTTTGGATACTTGGGGGGAGGGACTTGCCGAGCTAACAGATGCAGAGGAGAACAATTTTGTATATATATAAAGAGACTGTAAATTAATTTTGAAAAAAAATATATACCGGTGAAGTTTCTTGTCAGTTCTTCTTCACGAACGTTTTTCCGAAGCGGTCAACAAGAACAAGTAATTGTCAATGTTGAGAAATAAATATTTTAATTTGAACTTTTTTACAGGGTCACACTTAATACGATAAAGAGTTGAGAAGAGAAAATATCTTTACATATTTAAATTAAGAAAGACCTACCCGTGGGACAATAGCCCAGCGAGAATATCTGGCTAGAGAAGTCATGTTGATGCAATTGTCTGCCTTCACGCAGATCCCAGGAGCGGACCGTGTTGTCGAGTCCGCCGGTCCAGAGGCGAGTCCCGTCTGGGCTTATGTCTATACAGGACGCCCCGTCGGTGTGCCCTGTGAGAAATGAATAATGTGAATAGTCTGAAAGAAATGTGAATAGTCCCGGATCCGACATTGATGACGTCACGTTTCAGTGCAGTCCTGGTTGGCTTGGTCGAGAATTAATGTTATAACTGCGAAATAAGTGCATTACATTTTCACGCCTAGCAGAATAGGCCCGTCGACATGACATCTTGCATAGGGTAATCATCCAGAAATAAGAAAAATCTTTGTACATCTCGATCATTATGTTAAAAAATTTAATAAATTATTGAATTTTAAAACATGACGTGACTCACCGATGAACTGTCTAACTAATGTTTGATTGCGAAGATCCCAAACAGCTATGTGGCCATCCGAGCAACAGCTGAAGCAAACCTAAAAACGCAATATTGAGGATATCATTATGTGAAGTTAGTAAATAGAGTGATAAAATACATACGATTTTTTTGCATATGACTTCTTTTGTAAATTTTTGAATGTAGTTTTTTTTAGCTCTCAAGTCGGAAACATGTTTCCCTGGAACCAGTACATTACACTCTTTCATTCACCATATTACTCACATCCCACTATATTATAGTTTCAGACTTTCCCTATACTGACCCATCTCGGGAGTCAAACTGTTCACGTGATTTGTAAGTAGTAAAATGTTGAACAAGTTTATGTCGAATTTTAAGCAGTAGGACCTTGACAAGGAGTAGTTGTCCCTAGAACCACTTTGCTTATTCGTAAAGTTAGGCTATTGTATTGGTTTTTATTTTTCTCTCATTTTGTTACCTTCATGTTATCCTTAAGGGAATTAGCGGGTCATTCCCAATACCAGTATCCTCTGATAACTCACTGGGAAGTCCTCGAAATATGTTATTTATTTTATTTATTTATTTTTAGGCATAGCTACAGATTACAAACCATCTTATAAGTAAAATTATCAAGTACATCTTATAGGTATAAGTTTGCAGTCCGATTAGAGCTACGCACAGCGTTTTCAAGAACTATATTAAACAAGTAACCAGTTAAATTATTATTAAAACAAAAATACAATTGCAATTGGAGAAAAAAAGAAAATAGCGAACAACAAGTGCAGTAAATATAAGTTTTACAAAATTTCAATAAATTTATGTCAAATTCGGTATTGATTAATTATAATTATGTCAAGTCAAGATATACATGTCATAGCACCCAAAGATTACTCAAATAAACGCAATTTTTATTTTTTTTATTTTAATGTCATGTCTAAGATATTTTGATTTGCATACTAATTTGGTATGTAAACAAATTTTAGGGTATTTAAATTTTATTCAAAAAATTAGGTCTTCTGAGAAAACATTTTTGAATACTTTTGTGTAGTATTTAACATTAAATACACTTCTAAAGAAACTCATGACGCATGACTTCTCGGAGAAGAGTAATACTAAAGTTTATATTATCCCTAGAATGTGCAACCCACTTTTTTATGGATTCTTATTGACAGATATTAATTTCGAAATTTGAAGACGATAGTTTAACTATAGAAAAGTTAGAAAGTAATGCTTCTAGATGACGTAATATGGAGGTCAAATGAGCGTCAAATTATTTCGTGCTTTTTGTTAGAAGGTAGAAAAGAGGTTTGAATTGTAAGATAACGGTTCTTTTATGTAAACAATTCTATTGTCTCATTTTTACCATAAAATCTTTTATATCAATTTTTCATAAATTGTTTTTTACTGTGTTAAAACAAAATGTTTATTTATATATATTTTTTTTGACTATATACAACATTTAAATTGTGTCCTTAGTCCATATATTTTCTGTAAAAGTGAATTGAAAAATAATGTTACCATTTTTGGCAAATAAAGTTTTTATCTATCTATCTAAAAGTGATATCTCGAAATGGTTTTTGAATCAGCTATTTGAATTTCTGTGGGGTTTCCAGAGGGGGTTTGATCACCTCTAACACTAGAGGGAGCCACACCTTAACACGAAAAGTAGAAGTAGTTAGTGAATTACAGATTGTATACATTAGATATTTTACAAATACAAATCTAGAAGTGCTGTGCGGTTCACCCACGTGTCTTACCTATCCCGATCCCGTAGCGTTCTTCCTACATAGTAATATAGAGGTCACGTTGCTGTCAATCGTATTACAATATGTATGTTGTCACCAGGACAGTTGTTACAAGCATTAGTCTGTATCACCGAGCTTGACGGTAAGAGTTGGGTATTTAACATCAATTTAAAATGCAAGCTTTTATCATTTATTTAGAAAATATAAGTTATTCAAAATCAATTTTTTTTTAAATATGTTTGATTTTAATTTCGAAATTACCTATACCATTAGAAAATTAAAAAAATTGCAAAACTTATATGTAAAATTTTGAATATTATTAGCTAACTGCCATAACAATTTTTATTAGTACGCATGAAATAGCATTATCTACGTAGCTATTATATATTTTATCCAAACGCCCATACAATTTTAGTATGATGTACACGTTGTGACGTCACAACTCGGTACCGTTTGTACGGAGCGTGTTGCGGCGACCCGCAGCAGCTCCTCAAACACATCGCTGTATGAAGACAACTATTGATTGTACACATACTGTTACTTATGCAATAATTCTATACTGTTGATAAACTATAAAAATTTATTCAAATACCTAAATTACCAAAACAACAAAGTACAGCAAATGCAAAGGCAAAGGTAAACGGTTGTGAAGATAGGTCAGCGCAAGTCGGCCCGCTTACAGCCCGACCGGGTCATCGGCGGCCTACATTTCCTTTTACAACTTAGTTATCTTAGCCATGGGTATCTTTCAGTTCCGATTCTGTCCATTGTTCATGGACCTAGGGCTGACTCGGGCTGTACTCAATAACTCGTACAACGGTAAAGCTGGCGCCACGTCACTACACAGCTAGCTAGTCTTTTCGGGCTATTGTACTAAGTTTATGATCACAATTGTACAGTGCAACCTCGATATGACAAATCGGAGGAGAACAAGTAAACATTCGTTATATCAAGTAATTCGTTGAACTGAGGTTTGTTACGTTGGGGTTAGGTTGCGCTAAAACTCGTTACAAAGAGGTAAAAAGAAAGTTTTATTCACCCCAACATTACGTACTCATCTTGTTATAGCGAACTACTTCTACTAACAAATGATAACACATTTTTATCAAATTGCTGTATGTATTTTCTATTTAAAAACAATTAGGTAGTTAGCTAAATTGTTTTCTTACTTTTTTTTATTTTACATTAATAATCAAAATTCAATGCAGTAAAATCCGTAAAAGTAGGTACATACATTATGTAGGAAATTTAATTTTAATTTCAAAGATTAAAATCAAAGAATCAATAATGTGGTCATAATAGCTTATAACCCGTTTACTAAAAGATTGGACCTCGCTGGAATGTGACGCCTCTCCCGCTTCCCCGCTCACCTCCCCGCGTTCGTCTTGCCGCGTCAGTACGGTTCGCATCTTTGTCACCGATACGCGTCTACTTTCGTCTCTGACAAAACGGTCAGTTTTTAGAATACCCTTGTTTAGTTTTTTGTCGAATTGTTTTACTTTGTTTTGTTATTGGACTGTTGTGGGTAGTTATTATTACCTGCTTACATACTTTTTGAGTTGGACTTTTGTTTCTGTGTTCCGCATAATACCAAAGGTTTTGAAAATTTTTGAGGAAGAAAAGTCAAACAAACGGGTGATCTCTCCTGCAGATCAAGTTATAAAAAAAACTAGTGCTGCAACCGGCATATCAAAGAGCACTCTTATGAATAATAAAAAGATATAACCTCCTCCTTTTTTCGAAGTCGGATAAAAATAGGCCTCATACGGACTGTAAACCACTGAATCCGGTCTTATTATTATTATTCCAATTATCAAAACTAACACAGCTTGCCTAGAGTTTTTCACAAACATTTTAATTCTTAAATATTCTCAATGATGTTTTTTTTGCACACTGTACCCATGCGTCGCATTGACGTCATCGACGCCAGGTCCATTCTTTTAGTAAACGGGTTGTAATCTTAATTTTGTTTATCTCAATTTTCCATCAATCACCTATGATTGTTTTGTGAACAAAAGCGCGTCGAAACCTGTCGCGACATGAATCACATACTGTGAGATTAAGTCATACATTGGTGCGAACTTTAGGTTTTGTGTTGACATAATTCGTTAATTAGAGGTATTTATACTTTTGCTTGGTAATCGAAAATTTGTTATACAGAGGTTGTTCGCAATGTAAAGGTATATTTCACATCGACTCTTAGGAACAGTTCAAGGGGATTACGAAGAATTTGTTAAATCGAGGAAGTCGTTACATTGAGGTACGTCATGTTAAGGTTGCACTGTATATCTACTGTCACCTTAGAGTCCGGGCTTATAGCCAAGGCGTAGCACGCCGGCGCGGATGACGTCAGCTCAGCCAGCATCCTCGGCGTGGGCGAGGCCACGTCCCACATGGACAGGTTCGAAGCCTCCCCGCCCACTATGAGCGTGCGTCCGTCGGGCAACAGCTTTACTGATCGAATGTAGTTGTCTCGTTGCTGAAAATTGTAATGAAATGTTTTAAATATGGTTCAGATTATTTTTTTTTTGGCCAATTAGCAAGCGATCATCTGGTTATAAGTGACTTTATTAGTTGTATGTGTTCTTGGTGGACAAATGATCGTGAGAATGACAAATCTTTCACTAGCTTTTAACTTTAAATAACAATGTGAATTTTCTAAACACAGTTCAAATAGGAAGGGTTATCGTTCCACTGAGGGTGTTCGTCGTTTGGATACTTGGGGGGAGGGAGACTTGCCGAGCTAACGGATGCAGATAAGAATAACTTTGTATAGACATAAAGAGACTCTGTAAATTTATTTTGAAATAAATATACCCGTGACGTTTCTTGCCAGTTCCTCTTCACGAAGGTTTTTTTAGAACTGGTGGCAGAGTTATGTTTTATTTGACGTCAATATGAACAAGTAATTGTCAACGTTGAGAAATAAATATTGGAATTTGACTCCAGGAGAGCTTTTAACAAAAGAAAATCTACCAAATATTTAAAAATAATAACTGTGACCAGACTCATGAGATTTTGTAATGAAAGAGTGACTTCTATGTACTTCATGTGAGCCAATTAATTCATATTAGTATATTGCTTTAACTTTGGACAGATTTAAGTTATTTCAAAGTAAATCTGAGGTTACATGTACCATGCCTAATTCCTAATGTTCTAAAAAAATTACCTATCTTATGTGGCATCTGAAGGTTTTCTCTCTTTGGAGGATGAACTAAATATCAACTGATAACATGTTCTATGCTTTCAAAATTGATTATTGAAGGGATATTTATTATAATCATGTGTAAAGACCCCTAGGGCAGGCGTTGAGTTACTTGATAGATCTTCAAAAATACACTTGATTAGCAACTTACCAAACAGTCTAATTGCGCCAGTGGCTCTAACGAATATGATGACGTTGGATTTGTGATGTCCCACAGTTTCACGCAGCCTTTACCTCCTGCGGATATAAAATAGCAATTTGAGCTAACAATTAATATAAATCCACTTTCTTATAATGCATTAAAAGACTTAGAGATAAATTGCAAGGCAGTGGACGGCGGCTGCTATTGCTCTGGCTAAGGCTTCAACATCAAATGATATCTAAAATATCTTACAAATATACGTCGTTCAAAAATATGAAGACGTACAACATCAACCTGTTACAACGCACATCAATGTCCAAGGATTTTTACTAATTACAACAAAATTAATGATAATAATAAATAAATACTACTAACAATCACACCACATTATCTAGTCCAAATTAAGTATCGTTAAGAA
This sequence comes from Marasmarcha lunaedactyla, assembly GCA_923062675.1. Taxonomy (NCBI): domain Eukaryota; kingdom Metazoa; phylum Arthropoda; class Insecta; order Lepidoptera; family Pterophoridae; genus Marasmarcha; species Marasmarcha lunaedactyla. Next base: position 45,637,806 of record OV281339.1, on the reverse strand, counting down.
CTTCTGTTATGGATACTAGATAACGTATAAATAAACATAAGAAATATATAAACACACAGATATATTTTTTCATATAAAAATATTAGAAATAAACTTAAATGACTAGAAAGCAAGTATAATAAAATATCCGCCTCTACCGGGATTCGAACCCCGTACCTCTGGCATGGAAGGTAAGGTTACTGACCTCCACACCAAACAGGCCGTCATATACAGGGTGTATATGATAAAGGAAGCATAATACTTGAGGGTAAGTAAATATACCATTTTATAATACACTGTAAAAGAATTGGAGTTATTTATTTATTTATTTAAAACTTTATTGCACAATATAAAATTATTTTTATTGTACAAACGGCGGACTAAATGCCATTTGGCATTCTCTACCAGTCTACCGCAGCAATGGAGAGGTTTTCAAAATAAGGGGTGCATACAAAATACATATACGTACATACTTATATACTATAAGATTGACTTTTAATATAGTAATATATAAACGTCATAAACGATATTTAAAAAATTATAATAATATGTATATATATATATAATAAAAATAAAATATAAAATAGATAACTAAACAGACATTATTTTATAACTTATCACATTAATCATAAATACACATATATTATTTATCATGATTCCCTGAGTGACTTTTAAAAATGAGCTCTAATTGGCTGTTTAAAAGAGAGTTTACTGGAAGCTCTCCTTAACTCCACCGGCAGAGTATCCCATTAACGTGTAGCCTGGATAACAAAAGAATAAGAGATAAATCCGGAATGATGCATAGGAATATGAAGGCTCAGATTATAGGAAGACCGGAGACATCTATCATGTGTAGAGCTTAGAAACTGGAATTTACACTTTAAATATTCCGGAGCGTGAGGATCATTGATGATTGAAAAGAGTGTACACGTGCCTGCGTTGCCTAATAGGCAGCCAACCAAGTAGTTTGCGAAAGTTGGATATGTGATCATATTTCCGCAGCCCATGGATGAACCGAATGCAGTTGTTCAGAAGACGGTCCAACTTGTTGAGGTGATCTTCGTTGAGATCTGTGTAGCACATGTCCGCGTAATCCATTATTGGCAATACCAATGCGTTCACAAGTAGAATCTTGGTCTGCCTAGGAAGAAAATATTTTAAACGGTACAAAGAACGGAGTGAAGCTGTTACCTTTCGACTAACTTCCTCTATATGCTTGTTCCAGCTGAGAGTAGCATTAATGTGTAAGCCGAGATCTTTGACGGAGGAATAGTAGGCAATAACGGATGAGCTTAGAGAAAGAGACGGCGCACAGGAAATATCAATTTTATTAATCTGTCGTGAGCTACCAAATATTATGGCCTGACACTTGCTGGGATTAACTCTGATACCGTTGGTTAAGATTTTCACACATCAAAATTTTTCTACTTCAACATCTTTGACAGGTGGATCTAGGTGGTTTTCATACCTGAGACCACGCCATATAAATGAGGCGTGCGAGGCGCAAATAAATAAAAAATACGAGTTTTTTTATTTATTTGAAATCATTAAAGTAACTAAAATTGTGTCCAATCGCATTGCACTACGTGCTACTCGATAGGTAGGTAAGTGACGACGGCTGCGCTCGTCTCATGCATAGGTAGATATGAAAACCACTCGGGGCTGTCTAAGATGCTGAGTGAAAAAATTTAAATAAAAAATTATGGAAGTCTTAACCAGCCACTATAACTCCAATTCTTTTACAGTATATTTTAACAATGGTATACTTACTGACCCTTAAGAATTATGCTTCCTTTATGTTACACCCTGTATATGTATTAATTTTAATATAGTCATTAATAAAGATCTATAAATGACTTTCTATGTATTTATTACATTTTTTGGTTGTCTTCAGGAAGATCAACCCTCACGCGTTAAGAAGAATATTTACCTACTAATCATATACTTGCTTCGGATATTACCGAATGTATAAAAAACATTACAGTATAAAAACATATGACGGCCTGTTTGGTGTGGAGGTAAGTAGCCTTGCCTTCCATGCCAGAGGTCCCGGGTTCGAATCCTGGTAGGGGCAGATGTATTATTATATTTGCTTTCTAGTCATGGATGTGTATTTACGTTTCTTTAAGTTTATTTCTAATATTTATATATTAAAAAAATATCTATGTGTGTTAATATATTTCTTAGGTTTATTTATCCGTTATCTAGTATCCATAATACAAGTTCTTAATGATACTTAACTTGGGCTAGATAATGTGGTGTGATTGTTAGAAATATTTATTTATTTATTAACTTAACTAAACATTTGAAAACCCGACGCATGATCTGAACTTGAAGCAATGACTTACAATAGCCTTCACAAACAAATTTATCCACAGCAGCTTACGAGCCTCATTTAACATTGTTTCAGAGGTTAAATAATATTAAAAATTAAACTCGACACATAGCCTCGTGTTTCACGGCGCTTCCCTCACTGTTACAGCTATCGGATCAACGTATGGTGTGGAGGTGTGGAGCCTGGCCTTTCATGCCAGAGGTCCCGGCTTCGAATCCTGGTAGGGGCAGATATTTTATCATATTTGCTTTCTAGTCATGGATGGTGTGTGCATGTTTATTTAAGTTTATTTCTAATATTTATATTAAAAAAAAATATCTATGTGTGTATATATTTCTTAAGTTTATTTATCCGTTATCTAGTATCCATAACACAAGTTCTTAATGATACTTAATTTGGGCTAGATAATGTGGTGGGATTGTTAGAAGTATTTATTTATTTATTTATCGACAGTATCGACGCACATTTATTTTCTTTTTTTCTTTTATCCCCAGACAAACACACCAACTGTATGGCCCCAAAGTAAGCAGAGCTTGTAATATGGATGACCATACAGCGAACTGGGGGGAACCCAGAATAAACATACATATATAAATATTAACAACCATGACCCGAGAACAAACATCTGTGTTCATCACGCAAATGAATGCCCCGGCCAGTACTCGAACCTGGGACCTCCAGCGTATGAGACAGGGCTACTGACCACTACGCTACTCGGCCGTCAAATTATTTATTTATTTATTAGGTCACCAACAGAGTGTACCTCAAAATAGACATGTATATAACATAAAACAAAATTACATTCTAAATGCCACTCTAATTACAGGTGACGACATCCTCAAAGTATATAACTTTAACACAAACTATAAATAGTTGTTAATTGTTATTTAAGTTAAACTAATTTATTTATTTATAACAATTTTTCAAATACACAAATATACGACGAACAAGAGAAAACAGGGATGAGGTTATCAGTATTAATTTAAACTAAGAGCTTATTCAATACACTTATTTAAATACAAAAATATACAACAATATAAAAGCGAACAAGAAAAGCATGTGTAACGTTTTAATATTATCATTCAAGGTACTCATAACAAACAAACAAACAAATGAGTACATAAAATTCTCACCAGTGTAAGCGTGTCTGCTAGTGGAGTTGACAGACAGGGCGACAGCGCACACGACCTCGCCGTGGTTCAGCGACGCCACCTGTCTTGCGCCGCGAGGAATGCCCGGCCCTATCAGGGCATCCGCCGGAAAGGGCACCGGCTGTAAGGGTCCTCCACAACTATGGTAAGAATAGGCGCTGCGGGACAAAATTTACAGTTAAAATATGTAGATTTTGATGGTGTACTTTTCTTCTATATAACTTCCTAACGAAGTTTTTTAATTTAATAATCATAAAAGGAATTATAGAGGAAATTGCAAACAGCCTGCTACTTAAATATTCAAATATAAATGCTATCTTCGCATTTTTTTTTTCCGCCTTAAGAGCGTTTACACAAAATCGTGCAATTTTAGGAGTTATCAGTGTTCGTTTCCGATCAAAATACTACACGTATGCATCCAAATAAGAGTTCAAATTATTCGAAATTTTATCGTCTAAAAAGTGTTTAGAGAATTTCTTCAGATAGTTTTTTAGTAGGAGTTCATTGCTCATGCGCCTTTTCTTGTAATCCGACGAAACATGCGTACTTTGCCGTTCGATAAGTATAAAAGTAACTGATACAAACAGAAAAAGAAAAGTTTGCTATGGTGAGGCACCGATGCCTCCTTAATATAATGCGATATTGTCCCTCTGGGCGGAGACTTTCACCCTACAGAGGGTCGACAATGAGCTGATGATGATTACTTTTTTACCGGGTACTTAAAAGTTTAGACTTTTAATTAATATACAGTGTGAACTACATGTGCTGAAATCGTAATATATACACCTTTTTCACCTTAATCTATGTTAACTGAAGGTTTGCAAATATGTCAATCGTGTCATTTTCGGTACATTGTTTTATAGATTAAAAATCACTATGAACAAGGAGCAACCAGCGACTACTATAGTCGAATGTAACGAAGATCTTCCCAGTAGCTTCAAGGTTGTTAATTATCTTGTAGGTTAATTATTTATTTTAAACATTTTAAATTTTAAATAAGAAAAACTCTCTGTTGCCCTCAAATCTAATAAAGCAGTGATATGACAAATTGTGCCTTTCTCAGATTGACGTTTTAGCAAGGGAAAGTGAATACCTTTAGATCGTAGATTACAGTGCATGCAGACCCCTTAGTAAGCCAGGTTGTGACAATCTAAAGTACTACGAATTGTAGTCTAATTACTATTTTAACTTTTAAGTTTTTAGTAAAAAAAAGTAATCATCATCAGCTCACTGTCGACCCACTGCAGGGTATTTATCCCTATTTTTTGTCAGTGTAAAAAATATGTCAACGTGATCAGTAAATTTAATAGCTCTATTCATTTTCAATTTGCTATACGATATTGCACCTTAAGTGGGTCCCAAATTAAAGTTTGTCACTGTGTTGTATAATAATAAATAATATTTTTTTCACCTAACTTTATTTATTTTTATTAAGTGATCACTCTTGTCTTAAATCATAACTACCATAACAAACTTCTAGATATTAATTTGATCAATCTCTTCGTAAAGCCCATATTGTACCCCAATTTTATTTCATCCCATTATCTGAACCAGGTATTTAAATATCTTACTTTGCAAAACATAACTTAAGTAATAAATTACATAATTGTATATTTCTAAAAATCTAAAGTAAAATATAATAACGTAAAATAAGTCAAACATATTTGAAAAAGTATCAAAACCATTGCGGACGCGCTAATTGACGGCCAGCGACTGTATCATACAGCACTGTAGATAAAGGCTCTTAAACAGTCCGATATCTGTTAAAATCCAGATAACAAGAACATATTATCCACATATCGGAGCGGGTTTAGCTATTGATGAAAGGAGTCGAGGTTTTTAAGTTCTTTAAAAGGAACTCGACTCAAGTCACACGGTTAACAAATCAATGAGTCTTTAAACCCTGAACCCTTAGTCTTATTTGACTCCAAGACTGGGACTCGAGGCCTATTTTAAGACGAGGTCATTTTGATATGACTTAAAATTTTAAACGACTCAGTCGCAACGAAAGGCTTTGAACCCTTTTAATACGACTCGGTTCGCGGGAATCTTAAGTCGTGAGGCTCGTTCATACTCGTATACTTGAATTAATGTCGATATGTATGTATGTCGTGTTCATACGCTAATTATTACAGTTAAAAGAGGCTAATAGGTACGCAGATATTTTTAAATTTTATGATTCAAAATTATCAAGTGAAACTTTAATACGTCTTAAAGTATTTAATACGGGTGGACAATAAATCAATAAAGCCTAATATTAAATGGAATAATGTAGTATCCTAATGGTGAAAGATTTTTTGAAGAATGAACTTTCGCATTTATAATATTTGTAAGATAAGATGTTAAACAGCTCATGTTATGCTACCGACTCGAGTTCTTGACTAAAAGGCTTGCGGCTAAGTCGTTATAACTCTTAATAAAAGACTCAAGTCGTTTTATTTCAAAGTTGAACTCTGATGAGTGGAGTCATTTTACATTAGTAAAAAGCCTCAAGATGTATTTTTGAGTCGAGTTGATTTAAAAACCTCGAGTCCTTTCATCACTAGGTCCTTTCAGCACTGAAGTGCGATCATAACATAAATTGAAAATGGCCGACGCCCATAGAAATCCATTCTGTCCAGTTACAAAAAAGTAAATTATCGATGTCTGTGGCAGATCCCCTCAGTAAGATACCATAAGAAATTTAACTATGAAAATAACAAAAATGTACCATCCAGGTGATATGGACTTTATCAGTGAACGAATTCCATTAACCGAAAACACTGCATCACAAAGTCTATTCTCCAGTTGCGAAATTTGAAATACCAAGAAAACAGTTGAGAACAGGATCGGGTGTTAGCACAGGTTCAACGGAACCTTGAACCAGAACTTTGCAATAATTATACGTACTTTATTATTCATCGTTGTGTGTATAAAATTCAAACCACTATTTTAATGCACTATTGTTATTGAAATGAAATGAAATTTTGAGTTTAATTATTCATTACTAATTGACTATACAATCGCCGGGAGTGAATAATATACTAATTATTGTTTTTTTTTTACTTCAATATCTGAATCCTAATTCAGAAATATAGTCAAAGAAAAGGTTAAAACTCTTTGCTTTTTGTTATTGATATTAGTATCGCTTTAAGGTATTTCTTACGGTTTTTTCCTTTATTAATAAGAATTTAAGCTTTCTTTACAATTTGAACGTATTCGTGTATTTTTGTTCGTTTCTTTAATATTACGAGAAATATGCATAGTCAGGTTCATTTGCTTACTTTTTCTAAGAATTGAGATACTTATACGCTCTCAATAATGGCAACGCAAATGCAAGGCATTTGCCCGCTATTTAATTCAGTCTTGTGCAACCCAGTGTCACGGCTAAACATCAAACAAAACTTATTCCCTATTCTGTGTTTTTAATACCGTACAATGCCATCTTGTGTGTTTAAACAGTGTACTACTGTTACATAAACGTTTCTTTTCATGCGTAAGTACCTTTTTTTAAAAGCTATTATTTATTATTTTATTTTGCTATTTAAAATGACGTTTTAAAATTGACATGGCTATTCATTTCAACAAACTCGAAGAGCTAGATGTAATATGATTTTGTATGTGTGAGTAAAAGAGACAACGCTATAGAGTTACGACAATTTACGTACTACGTCACGTACACTCGCGACCAACTAGTGCGAAGCAACGTCACGAAGTACATAGATATCTATTTCTTACAACAGGTGAACCGTATTATTATTTCCTTGTTCCACAAATCTTATTACTGCATGTATCGGGTAGGTACATATGATACGTTGACACCTTGCGACTACTTGTCTATATGTGTCATTGGATTACATTATCTTTTAAATCAGCGTTCTAAGCGTCTAGATAGCGTCTAGGTTCGTTTACTTACATTTATTAGTATTATATTTTTGTGATATTGTGGTTCGTAAAACTTTCTTGTTACGAAACCAAAACAGCAATAATCGACAACAATATATGAACGTATTCTTCATTCACGGTGCTTTGCTTGTTATACGAGCCCCAATGCAAAAGAGTTCGTCCAGTCATATATTGCAAAGGTTGCCTGTATTCAACATAACTGCATTTTCATAAAAAAGTTGTATAGGATAAAATTCTCTATCCTATTGTTGTTAATCAGGCACTTTTAAAAAAAACTTGGTTTACTAAAATATGTATTTATATGCACTATAATTTGCTACGACTAACTCAAAATAGTTCGTCTAGTTCTGAATCGATGCAAGTTATCTCGTCCATGTCTAATTTCTACCTGTTTAAATTTCAAAATGAGTAAAATTTGATTTGAAAATAGAAATAAGCTGTTTAATGATCCGACACTGTCATTTCCAAACATATCATCATTATTTTCAAACATAATGTCTCGCGGGAACCTAGCGCCGAAGAAGTACGAAAAATAATTATCCGTAACCACAATGTCAAATCTGCTTACCAAATAGCCAAGAACTTATCCCTACCAAGATCGACTGTTCAAATCATCATCGAACATCACAGGAAAAATGGCACGGTTGAATTTTGGAAGAAACCTGGTCGGCCGCAAATCACAAGCTAAGCTGAAAATCATAATAAAGGAAACGTCGTGCCCGCGCAGGAGAACTTACCTTGACGTGGAGATAGATGATTCACAAAGATGTTTCTGTCGATACCTGCAAGAGGGTCGTAAAACGATTGGGCTATGGAATTAATACTGCTAAAGAGAAACCTTTACTGGCGCTTCTTCAAAAAAAGAAAAGGCTAAAATTCGCTTAAGGTTACGAAAGGCTTATATATAGTGTTTGAGCCGTCGGCCGATGATGTTTCAGCATATAATACCGTCATGATTATTTTTAATAGATTGACTATATAGTCATAAACCATATTTAAAAGGTTATTGAACTAACTTTTTTGTTTTTGGTATTTAAATTAAATAATGAAGTCAAAGGAAATCTTACGTACAACACTATAGTCACGTGTCCAAAATCTTAATTAGAATATAGAAAGAAGACATATTTATACATAAGACTAACCTAAAGGCTTTTAAAGGAAGAGGTCTGTACACGCGACTATTCGAGGAGGTCTCAAAATGCGAGAAACTGTAGCTACTGAGCCACATTATCTCTCGACCCGCAGCGAGTGTTTGTCGCGCTTAAACTTCACACAAGGAAAATCAAAAAGGAAATAACATGGGAAGTAAAAACCTAAAAAAAAAAGGAAAACCGAAAGAGCACATCCACTTGTTGCAAAATAACAGAGCGAATATATTATATTGGATTGACGTATTTGAATTTTGAAGTTTGGTGGTAGGGATCCCGAACTAAAAAAAAATAAAACTCACAAAAAGTTATAGTTGCAATCGAAATAATGCTTTGCAAGATTATACAATTAACATAATTAATTTTGTAATAATTTTTTGATTTTATTTGTTTAGTTTTAAATGTATTCTTTACGTTTACTTTACTGTTTATGAAACATACTTTACTTTGTCTTTAGAATAGGCCACCAGCAAAACTTGTTTTGCATTGAATCGGTAACCCCAACGTTGCGCAGCTATTGTATGGAGACTCCTCATGTTTCGTTTCTTATTAATTGAGATAATTTTATTGGAAAATATTTTAGTTCTGATACTTTTTTTAATAATCATTTACATAAATGATACGAATTATCGTGCATTCCATTCGTCCATTAAGTGCTGAAACATAAAGCTTACTGACGGCCTAAAATGGACTTAACCCTTTGGAGTGCAGACCACATTGCTAAAAATCCAAAAGCAAATCTGTTATTTTTGATTTTTAAATATAGCTGCGAGACTTAGTAAGATTCACAAATATTTTGAAGATGCACAATGGATTTTGCCCCATTATCTGTACGTCTCTATTAGAAAATCAAATTGAAGAATGATGCAAATAAACTGATATAATTTCATCAGGTTATAGCTATGTGGCGATCAACTCAAAGATATCTTTAGATTATAAAATTGTCATTATTGCGAAGAATGATACATCGCAAACATATTTAAGTATTAAGAAACTGCTAAGTTGATAAAGACATTAGGTCTCTGGACGTTATGGATATTAATGCCCGTCTGCACTAAACTCTACAAAGCATACTTAGTTAGGCCATGCCTAAACTAAGTATCACGTAAGCATCGACTTACTCTGCGTTGCTCTGCACTAACCAGTTTACGTTAATTGACTCCTAGAACGATCGTTGCCTAACAAAGCGAACGAAAGAACGAAAAAGTCTATTTTGCCTTTCATTTTGATCTATGATTTGATTTTTCTTGTCACTTGTTCTGCCTGACGGTTTATTTAACTGAATATCCCTTCAATCAAAAGTTCAAACAAAACGTAAATATTATTTATTTTGAATTGATTTAATTTAATATATTAATACATAATGCAGCTTCTAGTTATAGTGCATAATGCGAGGTTATTTATCTCAATCTTAAATCAATGAACTAAAACGTCAATATTTACAACGTACAATTTAGGGTCGTTCGAAAACTAATGAGAATAGTATAAAGTATTGTGGGAACTTGTGTAGCTCAGGTTTCTTCAATATACCAACGAACACTGAAGGAGAAAGGAATTTTCGCGTTGGAGATATGATGTTTCATGTTTTTTTTTCTAAAAGGTGACTTCTTAGAAATCGGTGTCCTAAAGTTAGGAATGTCTTAAGCAGTAAGGCATTGACTTAAGTTTAGTGCAACGCAATTCTCATTGTTAAGCACGTCGTAGATACTTAAGTACCAACTTAGGAGCTGTCAAAGTTTAGTGCTCACGGGCATAAGTATATGACGCTTAACTTAATGTCTCTCTCAACTTAATGTCTCTCTTAACTTAACTTACCGTCTCGAGACGAAGAACTTAACGAACAAACAGACAAATACTAGTAGAAACCTGTAAATGAGAGGATTATACCCAATAGCTATCCAAATAATCGAATAATTTATAATAAGCTTTAGCACATGACTTTGCCTTTATAGTTTCTTTGAATTTGTCAATAGGAAGACCTTAGATATCCTCAGGAACCTTATTATAAAAGCATATACATGGACCCATGAATGAAGTTAGTGAGTTTATGAAGCCTACTATTTGAGCTGCCAGCTTATATCTTCCTCTTGTGTTAACAGCATATGCGGCAGAGCCAAGCCCTTTCGCTAAACCATCAACATGCGGTCCCCACTGGAGTTTGGCGTCTAAGGTTATGCCCAAAAATAGTTGAGTGTACAGGAGTCAGTTCCTGGCTCATAACTACAATGTTTGCGGACGCCCAAAGCTAACATGCAGCCCAATATCACAGACCCAGGGAACTTCACTTTTCTCTTGATACAGTCATAAAGACTGGACTGAATGGATATTTATGTACTTACTTAAAATTTGTTTCGGATAACTTTTTTCACTTCAAACTTAGATTCGTCGCTCCATATAATTTTACGGCACTGGTCAACGGTCCAGAGTATAGGTGATAGCGAGCGAATTCAAATCTTTCCTTTATCTCTAGTAACGTGGCAAAGGGATCTATTTAGCCGTGTAAATCCGTAACCTATTATCTTCAAAACACGATTTTCAGCTTCAGAAACTATGCCGTTTCCCACTGTTACTGCTCGAAATCGGACTTCTTCCGTGACAGGTGTTCCGCGACCCATATTGCTGTAAAGTCTATTCTATAAGTCTATAGTATAAGTCTAGTCTATGATATAAATTTTATTTATTTTTCCGTATAACAACTTAGATACTTAAACCCTAGGCATTGAAGAATTATTCTGCACCAATTTACAACACGATGAAGCTGTTTTGCGTGACTATTCCTAATGTAAATATATCCAGAATACAGGCTATATGAACTTAGCACCCGACTTTTGCTGCAGAGTGTGGGGTCTCCTGATGGTTTTTTTGAAAGATATTGGTTGGTAGTAGATAGTAGTGAAGTTATTTTCGTTTGTAACCACGCTCGTGTTACGAAGGAGTTCAAGACACAATTGGGTAGATGACACCATTTAAAAATGCAAGTTTTTCAATTTATTTATAAAATATTAGTTATTTTGACAGGTACAATGTTTTGAAAAATATAGTTTTGAATTTAATATCGAAATTATATAGATTTGAAAACTTAAAAAAAGAAGCAAAAACTTATTATAGTATATATAAAATTTTTAAATATCATAAGCTTACTGACATTAAATATAACAATTTTTACTATGGCAGAATGCATGTAAACGCATTATCTACGTAGCTATTATATATTTTATCCAAACGCCCATACAATTTTAGCATGATTCACAAGTCGTGACGTCACAGCTCAGTACCGTTTTGTATGGAGCGTTTTTCGGCGACTCGCAGCGGCTCCTCGAACACATCGCTGTATCTAGAAAACTATTGATTGTAAACATACTGTTACTTTTGCAATATTTATTTACTGTTGAAAACTATTTAAATATGAAATAAAAAAAAATTGTCATATACCCAATTATACTTTGGACACTACCGCAGACAATAGCATTTGGAACCCTTTCACTTGCCCTATAACCGACTCAAACTCAGTTCAACATCACTGCACATTGATGCCAGCTTCAAAATCCCATTTCCGCTTTCTGGGTGTTGCTTCGAATTTAATTAACCACTGTAGCTGTTTTTTTATCAAAACTAGCGATTTCCTCGTTCATAGTGTGAATTGCCGCAAGAGAATACTCAATACAAGTCTTTGCTTCGATTAATTCGCCGCCTCCCATAGTAATGGTAAAATGGCCAACTTGTTTGACAGCCTACGTAGTTCGGCTCCGATGCTCTCCAAGGCAGCCGGTTTCAGACTCCGGGCAGTACTGCTTGTTTTTACAATTTTGCAAGCAGGACAATTCCATGTAAAATTTCCCCGGTCCCGAGACTCACTCAAATAATTGATGACATGTGCTACACTGGACACCATCATTCCCTTCAGCGTTGCACCGTGAGCACTGTTGCATGAAAAAAAGTTGAGATGCACTGGAATCGAGACAGTCGATAAATGTACGTGCTCTTCTAACGAAGATTTGGGACGGACTACATGCAGTATGTAATGTCTTGTCCTATTTTCTTTACAAAATACATTTTCACCAGTCTTAAAAAATGTTATGGCCGTATTACCAATAACCAACACTCGCCTCTTGGTTTTATACATTAAGTTTTTTTTTTCAATCTTTATTTATTCAGGGATTTTTATCCATCCGGATATGTCAACCCCATTAAATTTCTTAACCTAATATACATTAAGTTGTAAACAACAAAACTACTCACGGTTTATGTGGAGCGGCGTGGCCATTAGTAGCATGGTATGAAGTCAAATATGGCGTCCGGGGCCCTGGGCTCAGTACACTCATCTTTGCACCTGGTGTACCGGGCTTGTCCTGTAAATGAAGCACAACATGATGTTTAAAACAAAGGCTGGATCCCGCGTTAACTAATGAACGGGTGCCGTTTCAGGGTGTTCGTCGTTTGGATACTAGAGGGGAGGGACACTTGCCGAGCTAACAGATGCAGATAAGAATAATTTTGTATAGACATAAAGAGACACTGTAAATTTATTTTGAAAAAAATATACCTGTGAAGTTTCTTTTCACGAAGGTTTTTCCGAACTGGTGGTAGAGTCTAGGGATTGCAATCCAGAAAACCGGATCCAGTAATCCGGCGGATCCGGCACCAATATACGTCCACCGGATCCGGTACCAGTACACCGGATCCGGTGTCCGGTGTTTTTATATTTTGGCAAAATAACTTAATTTTTAATAAATTTTCGATCCTCAATACTCAATACTTTATTGCTATCATAATTTTACAGGTGGTAGTTTAAAAAATAATAGAGAATTTATACAAAAGTATAATTATGCACATAGTTTAGGTATTGCTATGCAGGATAGGACATTTTGTGGTCATTTTAAATTAAATAAATTATTTGGATGATATTCGTTATACCTATATATGTCTAATTCATTTAAATTTATCAATTAAATATTCGTAAGTCGTGTAATAACATTTTTTAATAGGAGTTGTTTTAGCAAGAACGTGAATCTTTTGTAATTTTTTTCATGTTTGATATATTCCGGTAAATGATTATATAATTTGCCAGCGGACCAGATGAGTGAATCTTTAGGTGGGTCGTAGGTTGTATTAGGACATTTTCCCGGGGGGGGGGGGGTCTAAGGATGTATTCACCAGCCACTTCTTTGCGTTTTGTATAAAACTCGGGATGTTTTTTTTATTCTTTGATTAGGCCATTAACGACTTCAACGAATTTTTGATCTCATTTAATATTTAACATTTATATCATGTTTAGTTTAATGATGTTGATTATTTATACAGGGTGAATCTTTATAATGTGCACATATTAAAATGGGGGAAACATGACCGAATTTTATCAACTGAAAAAAATTAAAAAAATAAAAAGAAATTTTTTGGAGGAGTTATGATGTTTTTAATCTCTCATTCGGGAAATTTGAAGCTATGTACTTTTGAACTAAATGGCCTATCGTATTCAAATAAACCAAAATGACAGGAAAGCAATGGCAATGCTGATTTATAAACAAAAAGTACCCATAAAATTTATATTCACATGCAAAATAAAAAATTTTTTTGGAGAAAAAATGATTTGTTTGTGTTAATTTTCAGGAAATGACGATTTTTTTTTCAAAAAGACCTCATATTTTCATAATTTTATTATTATTTCATCTAATTCTACATCGTATTAGCTTTCGAATACTAAAAAAACATTCTTCTAGCTCAAATATAAAATTTGCTGCAGGCGGTTAAACAAACACGTCAAACAACTCATGAAATGTGAGTTTGTTTCATAATTTATGTAGAGATTCTCAATCTTTTTAAATATAGATTAAGGTATACATAAGGTTTTGTACGTTATCTTTCCCAATAGTAATTCTATCCGGCACAATAAATGTTTACTACCGAGTATAGTTACGATATTAATTAATTAATAATTTTGCACCTTATTACTAATTAGGGAAATTAAATAAATATACCGTACTAAAGGTACCACTATGTACGTTATATTTGAAGATGATCGGTTCCTAATGGTGATTTTGTAGCAGAATAAGACTAGAGATCTAAGATGCAAAATAGTTAGAACTCTAAGATACAAAATATATGACGTATTTTTGAATCTTGGCAGTTATTACCTTTTTTTATGAATTGTAAATCAATAAGCAAGCACCGGATCCACCTGATGGTAAGTGCAATCCATGCCCATAGACATCATCAATCGAAGGTGTTAGTGATCAATGATGCGTTATCGATCCCAGGCTTCAGTTGGAATAGCCTTTGTTCCTGTAGTTGCACTGGCTGTTCCATCCCTTCAACCGGAATTCATCGAGCAACATAATTAAATACATACACAAACCATAGCCTAGGCTTGGTCCAACTAATTTCTTTGTAAATTACAGCACCTCCCTTGCAGCAGTTCCCTTGAAAAAATGTCCTTGGCAGACAGGCTAACAACAAAGTGATCCAATAAGGGTTCCGTTTTCCTTTTGAGTTACGGAACCCAAAAAATAAGTAATACTTTCATATTTTGTAAGTATAATATAACGTTTAAGCGGTACCTACTATTAACAGTTGGTTCATAAACTTAGAATTTTAAGTATAAAGAATTCCTAAAAAAATTTATATAATATCAAATTCATACAAATTTATCAATAATTTGTATGACTTATATCGATAAAGGTATTAACGTGATGTTATGGACCTACCTGTGGACCCAGCCAGTTGGTACTGTGGCGTTCGGCCTCAATGTCGCCGCCGCCTTAGTAGGATTCGAATTTAAATAAAATAAATACCACATTCCCTGACATTAAAAGAAAACAATGTCAGTCGTTTTACGGACCCTCCCCGCGTATCCGGTCGATTTGTATATATAAATTATGAAATAAATATCAAGTGAATTTCTAATAATAAATCTTTTATTACACCTAGTTTCGCTACGCCCCTTCACCCTTTACAGTACCTAACCTACAGTTTGAGAACCCATGTCGCCGACCGCGCCCAGCGCGTTCTTGGCATCGCATGAAGGACTTTTTTTCACTACATTAAAAAACGGGATCTACACCCGGGCCTCCACAAAAATGTTATGTTTGTGGTGTACTTGATCAACTCTATGATTTTGAAGTCTCAAAATCATTGCATTTGTTACTTTTACGAAAACATTAAAAACGCCGGCATTGAACGTGTTAAAAGTACGCCCATATGTTTATTTATGTATATTCAATTTCACTGTGGGCTCCAATCAAAGGCAAGAAGTGAGTGTAATCTGAGGCTCGAGCACTGTGAGTCTGTGAAGCGATTCTCTTAGGATAACAAATTTTTCTACATTACTAAAGTAACATTTATATTGTATTTACATATTAAAGTACATTACATAGTCAATGGAAACAATTATAATGATTGCTTCAACTACTTATTTAAATACACTTAGATGCTTGTTCGTTCGAAAAAATTACAAAGTAACCGGAAGGATATTCTTAAAGCTCAACCGTGTGGAACCACTTTGTTTTCAGAAAGCTTCTTTGGTATGGCCCCTAGAATATATAACAAATTACCTCATAACTATTAAAAATGTAACTAATTAAGATGAATTTAAATATAATTTAAAATCATTTCTATTAAATAAATGCTATTATAGGACATATTAATACTGAAATGACAAATGTACAAATTGAGTAAATTGTAATTTTAAACCTTAATGTAATGTAAATGTAGAAAAATAAACTAAAAAACTTAAATTTGAATGCTTAAATTGCCAGCAGCTGTTTTCCAGATAAATGTAGCCTCGGAGCTTTCAAATGTAAAAGGCCTAGGAATGAAGCCCAGTTAAGGCTACTCGTTATTAGTCACCCATCTCACCTAATGGACATAAAGACATGTCCACCACTTTTGTTTAAACATTTTAACTGTATATGTATTTGCTATAAATCCTGAAGCACCTTTAATTTAAAAAAAAGAACCTTTGACAACCTTCTGCGACATATAAAACAGTTTAAAGTAATTAGTCTAACTTACGTCTCTTGAGCTTTTCGGCGTCGAGCGGCTTGACGAAGAGCCCGATCTAGACGGAGGTCGGGCCCCATTTTCTGGCCTCTCCGCGCCTTCTGGCCGCACGTTCGGCGACCCCCGCTCCTCCTATAAACAAATAACCACTTAAAGTTACCATCTACATCCAACGCGCCAAGTTCACAACCATCCCCGAATCCCAAAAGTTAGTCTTGTTTAGCAATTTAAGTAAATTCCATCAAAACCCTCTTTTTAGTTAAACCTGAATTGTAGTCATTAAATATGTAATTATTTGTCAACTCTACATCATAATATTAAATTTCTTAAAAGTGGATACTTCGATGACAAGCATCCGATGGTCATGCAAGCACTTTTTTAAACACAGATGTATTAGGTAGGCTTGGTTCGAAAAACAACATATTATAGCAAACATATAACGTGTTAGTATTATTTACGCAGGTTTAAGGAGAAGGAATCAACATGTTTAGGTACAACAAAATACAAGTTCTGAGATTATTAAATTAACATAATTCAATTTTTTACTTATTTTATGAAGTTTATATAATAATGCAGTAGTGAGGATACTGCATATTCACTCTCCTTAACCCTGTATAAAAATGTTAGACAACAACATAAAGCAGCTAGTTACAACAAAATATTTCAATAAGCAATACTTCTACGGCTACTTAAGAAAATAAAAGGTAAACAACTCCTTTATATCTCTTCCTGCAAGTTTATTTATTCTATAAACCCGTTTAATTATATAATAAAACTGACCTCATTAGCTACATCAACAACAAGATCTTGGTCACTCTTTTCTGCGTCACTGTCCTAAAAAATTTTAATGCTTCATTTGGTAAAACGTTCAAAATTGATTGTCCCAATCTTGGAAAGCAACATGACACGGGATGATTAACAGCTACGGATGCAGACAAGCGATGGTGAGGGTATTTGGAGGAATGTAATTAAACTTGATACATTATATGACAATGTTTATGGATACGGATGTGCAGTTCATTAATAATGTTTGTAAATAACCATTTAAAGGTAATCAGAGGCCACATGGCAATATGACTACGACTGACTGAAATATACATACTGACTAAGCTCATCATTTTGTTGCCTGGGAGTCGACTAACTTAGGTTTTCTTGTATAGAAACTTAAAGTTTGTAAAATTTCCATAATAATGTAGTAATCAGTGAGTGTAAATTTGATTAGTAAATAACTATAAGTCTACCGTGAACTGATTTTGTTCACTATGATTAAATAAATAGTATATAGAACGATTTTCTAACGTAAGACAATGAACAATAAAAATAAAATAAAATAAAGAAAAACGCAATTAAATTTCACACTCATATTCAACTAGAGGTGTTCATAAGAAAAGGAAGTGCAAGGGCATATCATAAAACGCAAGGTTTCGGTGTAGTACACATATTAACATTTAAATACATAAAAGTTCATTCTCTTGTAAGAAGACTGATTGGATGTGAACATTCGTTGTTAAATTTTTAACCGTTTTTATTTATTAAATACTAAAACTTTATTAAGATATTTGTCGCTCTGACTGATATTCTTTAGTAACAAAACGAGTCTAAATGTATGTGATCTGCACAAAAAAGTTGATGATCACAATTTGTATCCAAAGGCTTTTCAACAGTCCTCCAGACAGCCTCTTACCATGATACAGCTAATAAACATAAAGCGACATGTAGTAGTAATGTGAAGCTGACACATACACTACACAGGTCTATTGATACCTTCTCTTCTTTTCGCCGTTTCACATCCAAAGCTT
This sequence comes from Marasmarcha lunaedactyla, assembly GCA_923062675.1. Lineage (NCBI taxonomy): Eukaryota > Metazoa > Arthropoda > Insecta > Lepidoptera > Pterophoridae > Marasmarcha > Marasmarcha lunaedactyla. The sequence goes on along the minus strand of OV281339.1, from coordinate 45,619,514 downwards.
CTGGCTCGGCTGGGGACCTCGCGCGATACTTTTGTTCACGTTCATGCGGGGATAACGAATGTCTCTGCAGAATTTGAAAAAAAAAGAGTTAATTGAAAATACTTATGGCAAAATAGTTAGTTATTTATATCAAAGATAATGTGACTACCATTCAAGAGGAGAAAATTAGAGTTAGGCATTAGTATGAGTCAACATATACCAATGTTCCGGACTAAATGGTAATACGATGAATATTGGCAAGGCTTAGCTTACTTCTTTATTTCATCATGTAATCTTTATTACCCGACCCGACCAATGTAAAAATATATAAACGTATTGTTTTTGGAAGAATTAAGACTATATGATATTTTCCCTGTATTTTATATTTTGAGCTCATAAAAATGGAACTAAATTCCTGGATACATTTAGGGTTCCATTCATCGAGTTCTATGTATAGATAGACATTACTCTATCTCAAGTTGTTAGAGAACGCCAGTTCCTGTGCTATTCAACCGTCAAACTATGAAATAAAAACTGAATTTTGATGAAGTTGACAGCATATTAAGGTTTATTATCTGACTGGCTAATGAAACTTAGTTCAATTACAGTAATAACAGCATCATATGCCATAAAGCCACAAACAAATGTTTTATGGATAAATTACAATTATTTTCAACATTATCTCAGTAATGTCTACCTGCTGCATAACTCTAGACGAGACATGTCGCTCCTCATCCCGTGGTGTCGGTTGCCCGGACAGAAGTGGTAGCGGGGCAGGCGGTGGCCCCCCTGGCAACACTGGTGGTTTGAGATCCCCTGGTGGTGGCAAGTCCACCTACAAAACATTTAATGTTTGTTAAACAGACATGAGCCTTATGTTTAAATATGATTGAAAGAAATTGTTGCAAAATAGCCAATCTAGATTTAAATATCCTGTTTTGTGTTATCTGGCAGTCATAAAGACATTTTATATACCATTACTTACCAATTACTTCAAAAACATAGTCCAAAAATTGAATATTGATTTTTACATTAACTACTGTTGTATTTGTAACTGGAAACTGGTAGTTTTTCATGGTTAATTATAATTTGCAACCATGTAAATGAATTAATAGCATAGAATAAATTAGTTTCATTTGGACACACCTACTGCCTACCCATGCTTCTTGTAGATGGTACTAATTTAGTAATGCTCTTGAAATATAATTTTCTTTTGTGATTTGGGAGACTGGCTTTAATTTTAAGACAATCATACTAAAAATTATATGAAATTATGCACCTTATGTGGTGGATGAGGCTGGGCACTCGGAGCAAAGATTAATCCGGAAGCACCCAGCAGAGCACCAGCGCCGCCCATACCGTGTGGCAATCCAACTGCTTGGATTTGCTGCTAAAGAAATAAACAGGCTTAGTAAACCAATTTAGACAACTAATTAAATGTTCTATTCTAAAGAACCCCTTTCACCTCACTCAAAATAATTTAAAACATAAATTCAAATAAAGGCTTCGAACCGCTTTGGTAGTACACCTACCTAAATGTCACCATTAAAAAAAATCATGAATTTAAGTGGCCAATATGCGAAAGTGAACCATGATTGAGATAAGTATTTAAATTTTAGTGTTTATTTGAAAAAATCGTAGGTGATAACTTAAAATCTGAAGAAAATAATAAAAATTCATAAGATATTTAATTTGTATGTTAATGTTATTTATTTATGACGATCTTATTGAATCTCTGATCTAAAATCTTGAATAACAACATTTTTTTTAACACAGTGCTCCCAAATTCAAGAACAAAAGAAAAATTGTATTAGTATTACATGCAAATTTACCCCTTTAACATAAAAAGTCACAGACATTTGTTGTGCATTTTGTAAAAAAAACATCTACATTTCCTAAGCTTTCTAATGAGGTGTACAACTTTTACACAAGTGTTCAAACACCAAAGATATCAGACAAACAATGGAGCAGGGAGCAGGTAGAAAAAATAAAAGATTTGTAAGTTCTCTTTTAACCTTTCCCTTTTAAATGAAATCTGTATAAATCACTTAAGTGATATACTCTCGAAAAAATGTCAGAATAAAAATGTTAGAGAAAAATTTGTATGAGCTATTTTTATAATAAGCAGACTCAAGGAATTCACTACGCTACTTTGAGGTATGCCTTGTACATTGCTACATTGCACACATAGCTTGTAACGGTCTTGTCTATCTTAAATGTTTAATGTACGCTTGATTACGGTCCCTAACCTATGCACCCAAGGGTACCGCCGAATAGTACAAGGATCAGGCAGCATCAGGTAGTAGGGGAAATAGAATCAAACTATATCTTTGAATGAAAAACAGTTATTTAAAAACTTAAAACCAAAACAACATAACCACGCATTGCGCATGAGGATAAAAACATTCGTGTTCTCAGAACCAATCAGAGAAGCCGAACAAACAACATAAAACAAAAAGCACAGCAAATATAATTTATGTTCGTTATAATTTATTCTATTGATTACCAATAGTCTCACTTCTGGCCGCTAAAATCAAGATTTTTCGAAATGGCGGACTGTTGGTATGACAGTCTCCATACAAAACTTTTAGGACCTCTTTTCTTTAGACACACATATATTAACTGTGTCTTAATCTTTTCGTTCGACTATAAGAGAGAACTGTGATATTGCATTACCAGTTTTGTCAAGCTACAGTGCCACAAATAAAAGTTAGAGAGTAACTATCCTTGTTCATTTTCATAGGGACATATAGGGAGATAGATTAAATCAGCAATGTAGCTTGCAGAAACTTCTCAGTACCAATGTGAATATTTCACATACAGTATATTGATATCAAAACAAAACTTTAAGAAAAAAATTACCCCATAATAGTAAGTTCAAGTATATTATCAATTAATTACTGTTAGTAACTAACTAGCCAATGTGGTTTTGATATAGATGACCAAAATAGTATTAATAGACCACAGACACAGCCAGTCCATATTAGTATTTCCAAGAGATCTATCTGAGTATAATGGTTCTCAATTTAATTACCTTTAAACTTCACCCACTAAGATTTATGTTGATTTTAAATAAGTGCTTAAACACATACATAAAATGGTAAAGTCCTACTAATCAAATCCCATCCTTTATTTTGTGATTTTAGCTATATTAATGGCCACCTTCCAAACTGCCTACAAATATTTGGTTGTGTAAACTGTTATTAATTCAATACTACATATTATTTTATAATGATTACTTTTAAGTTATTATGATTATAAACCATTTCGATTTGGTAATAAAAAGACACAATCTGCTTGATCATAATCGTTTTGTATTTATGAAAAGAGACTTATGCCGTTTTATGATTTACTGTGATAATTTTATTTGATTCTGTTTGTTTTACACACAAACAAAGATACATAGTATTAGCATTATGCAGGGTGTCCAAAAATTCAACGTCAAGCCGAAACGGGACGATAGGATAGATGTAACCATCATCAGAAAAATCACAAAAAAAATCCATCCCATGTTCTTTATAAATTATGGGCATTAAACAAAAGAAGCAGGATTATTGTTCGTTTAAATGTGTCACCATAACCCTAAATAGCATATCTTTAAACACAATAAAAAAAGAATAACACAATTGCTACAATTTTCCTTAGAAATAACACTTTTTGCCAAACTACGAATTCAAAAGATGTCTTGAATATTTTAAATTTATCACTCGCTTTAGCATATAATATCAAATCCCCAACAATCTTGTTTTAGGAATATCTTGCTGAAAACTGGAGGGTAATAAATAATAAACAGTAAACACCAGAAACACGACGTTCATCCCATTAAGAAGGACTAAAACCTAAGGCATAGTCTGACTATTTAAGCAAAAAGCTTTCTAATGATTAAAAACTCGTGAAATTAATGCTAACATATTCCAAGCTCCCGCATTGTACAGCTGTTTTGAAGTAACAATAAAGGTATATCCATTCCTTCAATTAAATAACTTAGCAGTATTAGTATCCAAGACCATGGAAAACATATGTTTAGGTTAGGCTTAAAAATTTAATCTTAATTTGAAGAAGATCAGAATATCAAAAATTTGCTATTTGATTGATCCTATCAATTGATGTCTTGGAGCTACCTTTTTTTGGATGTTATCCTATACAACCAGTGATTTTTCACAAATTAAAAAATGCAGTTTTGCCTCGGTTTGAAAATAAACGAAATTTTCGTTTCAAGTAAAACTTGCATCTTCAGTATCAAGAGTACCTTATTTAATGGTGCAGTTACAAAATTCCACCCTGTAGGTACGTAAAACTTTGGCATTCCCAAATAAATTAAAAGTGACTTCAGTTTTAAGGAAAAAGAGAGGTTTGTTTCTAATGAAATAACAACAATAATTTATTTGTTTTTTATAAAAGGCTGGCGCGGGCATGAAAATATATGGTCTTGTATTTACATATTCATGGTTTATTCGCATAGCAATTTTATCATTCAGTCATTCATTATGCTGACTAGGTATTTGTAAACAAAAATGTTAAATCTTTTGAATGGATAAACCAATTTTCTTTAAACATGGGTAAGAAAACTCTCCATTCATCCAGCCTTTAAAAAATATCAAAATTGTTCCATTCATACATCATATGGAAGATATGATAACACAGACAAATATAAACACACTGATATACATTTTAAAATTATAACACCCCTCATTTTGTCATAACACCTTTCATAGTTTCACAGGCATAAATTCTTTAAAACTCTTTGAACAAAAATCATCAAAATAAGGTTTTACTCAATTTTAAAATAGAATACACACACACACACACACACACACACAAAGATAATCTCGCATAAAAGCAGAAGTAAAAATTATAAAAAAGTAAAACAATTTCTGTAAGTAAAAAATGCAAACTAAAATAAATATTATAATTACACAGCAAATGGTAATTAAGGCAGAAATATTGCTTATAGTGTAATAAAAAAATAAACAAGATGACTTTGAAATACCCATCAGAGTAAAGCATTGAAAATTTTATTGATATAATTTAACCCCATATAAAGAATCACAACCAAATTTGCAGGCAGTTAGAAGTGGACATATTGATGTGCTTAATGACAATAAATGGGAGACAAGTTAATCACAACATACACTGATGACATACACAAACTTAAGCACATTCTGTATACATCAACTTACAAGAAGTTGCTGAAGACCATGCTGTTGTTGCTGCTGTGAAAAATTTATCAATACAAAAAATAATTTATTGCAGAACAAAAATTGGAAATCCTATATTCTTTTGTACTCAGTGTAGCAACTTATTTTCTTCAAGAGCATTCAAAAACATGTTATTTCATAATCTGTTTATATTTCATAACTTTTATGTCCTTAGAACTATTGACTACATCCTCCTTTAATTCTGTTTGGCTAGTAGATTTCCTTCACCAAAGGTAATGGATGACTATTTAACTAAGTTGATTATGCAACTTGGAGGCTTACTAAAGGACGCTCAGTGACACCCAAGATACATTAGATAAACTATGCTCCAAAGTTACTTAAAAACATTTGAGTGAGAGGTTTTATTATTACATAAATTATGTAACATGAATTAACATAATGTCACAAAATATTTTATAGTAATGTTGATTCACTTAGATATTTACTGCTATATTAAGTGAGAATAGTTCAGGTACAACTCGCTTCATATTTTAGGCTCCTTATATGAAATGGGTAATTTGAAATATAAGAATTTACTTACCCCAATAATTGCATTTAATTCTGACATTGTTACTTGTTTAGCTCTTTCAACAGCAGATGCTACTTGTTGTTGGTGTTCTTGGGCTAAAAATGGAACTACTTGTCCAATAATAGCACTCAACCGTTTGGCTATTTCAGTCTGCAATGACAATAACTTGGTTAATCACACATGTCAATTCACTAGAACATTGTATTTCCCACTATGTCTAGGTTAAAAGACAGTATTGTAATAGATCAACATATCTACATACCTGTTTATGCATTTCAACATTCAGACCATAAGACATCTCATAATACTGAAAATTAAATTAAAAATTAATGTTGGACATGAAAGTCACATTGAAATTACAAAATTTCCTTAACATGATTCTTTATGTGATTTGATCCTGACTTAATTTAATTTAATTTAAAAAAAGATGGTATGAATATGTTTTTTGCTTTGTTCTTACAAAATATATTGCTGTCTGTAATGTCAGCTAGCCTTTTCTACGAAAACCTAGGTTTAGGTACATATATTTGAAAATAAACACTTAAAAAGATATATTAGTAAACCTGAAAGAAATTAACACACCATTTCATGTAATAATTAAAATTCATGTTATTCTAGATTTCCATTACATCATAGAAAAAAGCAAGCAAAAAGAAACATCACTAATATGAACAAGTCACAAAATAAACTTACCATAACATAATGTCTTTGCATTTCAGTTTTTTCATTAGCTAGCTTTTCACACTCTAACTTTAAGCTGGAATAAATACATTTAATATATTTTAATAGTATATGAGAATTGTAAATAGGAATTCTAATATAATCTGATGATGCTTTTACCTATGGTATTGTGCTTGTAGAAAGTTGAATTCTTCTTTTATTCTTTCTAGGGTATCAGAAATAGTAAATTTGATAGGACCAGATGGGGGTTGCGGCGGCTAAAATTACAAAATGTTGGTTTAAGGTTATTTCGGTGGTGATATCGCATTAAAATATCAAAATAAAAAAAAAGTTGTACTGACCCTAACAGCGGCGGCTGGGTGCCGCGTCGGCGTCGGATACATCTTATGGACAACTTTATCTAATTTAAAAATTTAGAATTATTGATGCGTTTGAAAGTGATCATTTGGAATTAAAATTTCGCAAGATAATTTCTCTTGACGAAGATAATATAGGTAATACGAGAAAAGAACGAACAATGTTATGCACGAAGTTTCAACAATAACTCTACAAATAGGTAGTTTAATTACAATCAACACAGAATTTAGATGATTGATATAAAACTATGCTAACACGTTTGAGAAATAATATTATATTGCGTCGTTCCGAGCTTCTTATATTTTTCACTTCTTAAAACTCACGCACGCTCCGTTCTCCATTGCAGTGTTTCCAATTCAGGTCTATAGAAATATTTGCTCTTGAAATTAAAGAAAACTCCCCTCAATCTTTAAAAACAAAAAAACAGTCCAAATTGAAAGCTTAATTATTTTAATAATAAACGTGAGAACTCATTTTGAAAAAGGGATTTAATATAAATAATATCATACTGGAAATTTTATAATCTTTAAAAATTATCTAACTAACGGTTTTGCATATATCTGATCTGATCGATTTAGGCACGATTTTAAAGGCCCTTAAATCACGTCCAAACGTGTTAAGTGAGAAGGCCCGCATATACGAATTTTTATACTAAAAATAGAGTGAAATCTAATCAGTGCAATTCGAAAGGCCAAATTGCTTAAATCGATGGTTATACATGTTTATACAATATTTTTTTATGTTTTTTATATGTTTATATTTAATTTTGTATTTGTACTATATTTTGATATAATAATAATTTATTTAACTTTCATCAACCGTAAGGGATCAGATAGTACAAAGTGCACCTCGCTTATGTTGATATCATTAATTCTTATAAATATAATGATCAATGGCTCCGAAAACAAAATTTGTTAGACTTGGGTTATATAACGCAGGATCTCTGAACACTGGACATGATAGCTTTCTTGTGGCAATGGGTCGCTACAGTGCTGACATAGTCGCCATCAACGATACGTGGTTAGGCGTGGGAGAGGAGGGAGCGCGGAGTACAGGCTGCGATGCGCGCCGCGCCCTGCGTGTATGAGCCGTAGCCGCGGGGGGGGGGGGGGTTGGCTTCTATGTCAAGGATAATCTACAGGTCCGCTACCTGAAGAATCCTGACGTCTCCATCGAACAGATGTGGCTGACCACTAAGGTAAATGGCTACTCATTAGTTATCGGTACGGCATACAGACCACAGTGGATGAATATAGACGTATTTGTAGATGCACTCACTGACTCAGTCAAGATACTCCCACTTTGATTTCATAATTCTGATGGGGGATTTCAATATTAATATGTTCGACGTACATGATAACAAAACAAGCAAGTCAAAATAGTTCTTAAATTGCGTGGATCTGCGGCAAGTTGTCTCGGAGCCAACACATTTTACTGCTGAGTCGGAGATACTCATTGATGTTGTGTGCACCAACTCTCCAGTTCGCGAGGTTACAGCTAACAATATCACAGGTACAATATCAGGTACTCATGGTTAATGTCATGTTGCCCTTAAAAAAGGCTAAACCACCCGCAACATATATATCCTTTAGACCCCTCAGGAAAATTAATATGGACAGGTTTGACAAGGACTTAAAGTTAGTAGATTGGGCAGCAGTCACCAGAGAAACATCTGTGGATGCTATGCTTGACAAATTTAATAATCTGCTTTTAGAACTCTTTGACTGACATGCTCCTGTAAAAACCGTACGCACTAAAACCCATAGATCCTTGCCGTGGATCACTGATACAATCAGATTGATGACCGATCTACGAAATAAGGCATGTGTAAGAAAAAAGCTTACTAACCTAGACTCGCACAAGAAAAGAAGAAAAAAGACCTATAAAGACCTGAAAAACCTTGTTGACTCAAGTATCCAGCTCAAAAGGCGTGCATATTTTAATGAATTTATTAACACTAACATTAAGAACAATGCATCTTTTTGGAAAAACTTAAAACAGAAAGTTTTGATAGACCACATAGACAGTTGTGACGTAACACAACTGCGTAAATTGTCTGTATTATTCTTACTTTCTTCTTTCTTTTTTGTATTTTTGTGTGTGTTTAAAGTGTAATAAATGTTTTATCTATCTATCTACCTATCTAATCTACTTAATCACTTACGTACAACATTTTATGTTACCACTTGTCACTTAACTGGCTGTTTACACGTTATTTTTAACTTAAAATTTAGTTATCAACTTAACCACTTAACGCGTGTAAACCAGCCATTAGATTAGTGCCGGAGTTCGATGGCAACCCCGATGTTCTGACGTGTTTCATTAGGCTCTGCGACCAACTTGTACGTAATTACTTTTGTGGTGTCCCCAGACGTGACATGATTCACACGTTTACATCTAGTATATAAGCTCATTATTTTAACAAATTAATTGTCACTCGACATGTAATCGTTTCATAATTTACAAGCCTTTTCCTGGTCGTAATAACTTACAATCCGAATCGGGCAGCGAATTTATGAATCTCATCTTAATAAATGGGATTTTGAATAAGGTAACTGGGCCCGCGTCTCGAATTATTAATACTAATGGTATCCCTGACAGTTGGTTAGGCATTAGAAATGCTCTTATCAATAATTTTGCAAACCATAGGGATGAAACAGCCCTGTATAATGATTTTTCCTTATTGACCCAAGGCAATAATTTGCCACAGGGAACGATGTCAGGCACTTTTGTTACACTGCATCATACCGTATGTTACACTGCATGAACATTACATTTCGACCCTAGAATTGAAAAGCAAACATTGCAATCATACCTCCACGGTTTGAAAGATCCCCTAGGATTACGCATGCACTGTATGAGACCTCCTACTATGGAAAAAGCGCTAGAGTACGTACACGAGGAAATGCATACTTTACACTCACAAATTAGTTATGATAATTCCTATAAACGATTACAATCTCAACCTCAATCTCAATTTTCTTTTTAGCCTAAATTTATTAATGTTTAATGTTAGTAAACCTACCTTTCAAGCACCTGTAAAATTGCCTATTTATCATGTATCTATGCAACTAAGGCCTACGAACCAAAAATCATCCTGAAAACCGAACCAAGGACCTTTACTTACCCAGCAAAAGTTAAGAGTGGCTCCGCCAAACTAATTAGATTATAATACAATTAGGTTTCCGCGTGACTCCGCACAATCCAGGTTCGATCCTAGTCCAAGCGTACCGGAGCCAATGAGTGGCGTCAGCCACTATACCACAAAGCCCCCATTATTTCGTGGGCACGATTGGAGCAAATCAGGTAACCCGCCTCCTTCCAATTATTTTAGATCTAGAGAAATGACTTTTAATTATTGTCGTGACTATGAATATGACCCCAACTATAAATTTGACTGTTATAATGACTTATGACTATTATTATTATTATTATTTAGTTTTATGGCAATCAGCTGTTGTTACGACACAATATCTATTTCTGCCAATTTCAAGTATTAGTAGAAACAAGAAACTCAAGAACTTGCAGTATCTCGAGCATTGAGTTACCTTGAACAATACAAAAACAGGGGGATGAAATAAGATTTTTACAGATATTTTTAACATAGAAGAGTATAATTTATAAAGGCGTCTGGCCATTGTTAAGAAGAAGATTAGCAATAGGGGATAACTTTTTAGCAACGGAGGACGGTAGTGGGATGTATTCAAATTTTGAAAGAATGTTCAAAACTAGGGAAATCAGGAGTTCTAAAAAATTGTCATTAGGGGAGCAGGAAGAAGTAGGGGGGAAGGCATTATCAGATTTAGTAGATGGAGGGTTAGCAGTAATAGCATTATGGGCAATTTTGTCATAGCCTGGAGATAAAGACAGACAGGGTTTTGATGGTTTGTATATTGTTTTTTTGAAAGAAAGATTCAGTGAAGGAGAACTTTTAGAAGCATCTACATACGATTTTTTAACTGAAGGGAAGAGGGATGATGCTTCCTTGAATGATATGTTCTTTTGGGACATGGTGATTTTAATATTCTTTTGCCGGGAATGTTCCGGGCAAGATTTGTCAGTTGCTAAATGAGGGCCTGAGCATTGCTGAGGATGCAGGACAAGAGTCACCTGAGTGAGTTTGTGCACATCTGAAGCAACGAGCACTGGATCGGCATTGGGCTTTCACATGGCCAAATCTACAACAGTTTAAGCATTGTATGGAAGGCAAAATGTATGGATCAACGGTTAATGATGAGTTAAAAATAAACACTTCATCAGGTAAGCATTGTCCAGAGAAAGTGATCACTACAGAACCTGCGGGGGTCCAAGTGGAACCAGACTCCATGGACACTTTTCTGTTTAAGCGACGCGCCTTCAAAATTGTTATATCACCTTGGTTTGTGGAGATTGTTGATACAACTTCCACCATAGACCATGAAGTTGGGATCCCGCGGATCAGCCCCATTCTTGTTATATTATATGTAGGAATTAAAGCTATATAGTTATGACATTTAAGACTCGGGTTTCTGAGAAACTCGTTTGCTGCACATGCAGATGAGAATTCCACAGAGACCCGATTTCTGCCAACACTCTTTATACCATCATTTTTAATATTTTTAATGTTTGATGTAAATAAAAATTTTCCAAAATTTAAATGATTAAATGTACTGCCTGACTTAGGGTGAGTTTCTGACCTGGACACATGAACAATGAAAGGACCTTTGTCAGAAGGATGGTAAGATTTTTCTTCTAAAAGACTTGGATGAGTGTAAATAAGGTTATTGGTTTGAGATGGAAGAGCATTCGAAACAGATTTTTTAGGAGTAGGGGACGAATCCCGATTTATACTTGGACGTTTTCTTGTTTGCACATGTTGAGAGAAAGGGTCAGGGGAGTTGTTGACATCAGAAAACGGGATTGGGTCTGGGGGCTTAGGAGGGATTGGAACACAATCCATGCTCATTAAGAGCTAGATAATTCGTACAACCACTTACCAGGCGAGGAAGAGAAAAACAGAAACACTTAAAATAACTCAATGATGATAAAAAAATCACCAAAATAACCGACAAATAACGAAAACCGTGTGTACACCGCAAACGAAAAATTTACCCATCGACTTGTGACTATACTTACGACGATTCTGATAACGCTTATTTTTACTACTACAGTTGCGAACCTACTTAAGTGCGTCATAGTTTGTGTTACGAGCCAGCTCGTGAAGTGACTGATGATTTTCAAAATGATAGTTTAGTTAACGAACCCCGAAATTTTTAGAAGGACCCCTTAGTTAGAAAAACCGAAGTAGAGGTTTATCTTCAGACTCAAAGACAGCTACCCTTTATAAAAACTAATTCATTCCCTTTAAAATGTTTCATTGAAACCGGCGCAAACCAATCATTTATTAGTCCCGATGCAGTTAATGATTAATTCTCACATATTCAGCTTAACTACGACCCGTTCGAAAACACAAACGTGCATATGACCATCAGGAATGATTACTCGATAACTTTACCTTGATTCGAGAATTCAATGATAGCGATAAAATTACTTTATTCGTTTACAAATTTCACAATTATTTCGACGTATTGATTGGGTCAGATTTGTTACACAAGTGGAAATGTAGTATTGATTTTAAGAATAGGCAGTTTTTTTATTAATAATTAGCTGGCGTTTGACTTCCATCTCATGGCAATAGATGAACAACACCTTAGTCTATCGTGACCACGGCAACTGCAAAGATGCCGAAACGTCGAAATAATAATTTTAAAATTAACTAAAATATACGCGATAATATCCGGTAAAAAGTGTTTTATTTAAAGTATGTATCGTGAAAACTTAAGAAAAGATTTAATTATACCGGTACATACTATACATATCGTTGCCCGTACGTACAAAGGCAAGAAGACCGCGATCAAATAAAAAAAATTTAGACCAAGACGTGCAGATTCGGACTGGAGATCTCCAATTTGAGTGGTTTCTAAGAAAGCTGGCTCGTCAGGGAAAATCAAGTGGGTCACAGTAGTAGATTTTAGAAAATTCAATGAAAAGACCATAGATGATAAATATCTCATTACAAATATCAATAACGTGCTAGATAAACTAGGAAATATTTCATCATACTCGACTGGGCCAGTGGCGTCTATCAGGTTGAAATGGAGCCTGGCGACATCCATAAAACTGCATTCAATGTAAAACTTGGCCACTTTGAGTTATTGCGAATGCCGATGGGATTTAAGAAGTTACCATCTACTTTCCAGCGCGTTATGGATAATGTCCTTCGTGGTCTCCAAAACGGAATCTGACCGGAATGACCAATCATTTAGATGTCATAATCGTATTTAGCACGATTCGTACAGCGAGTACGATTTTACCGTAACTTATAAGCAAGGCAAACGTAACCCTAACGCCGCATTATCTCGCATAGAAATAAATAACGAAGAGGTTAGTTCCATTCTAGTCAATGGCCAAAGGTTAAGTCATAAAGGTAACAAACTTACCCAGTAAGAAGTCGCCAAGTCGAGATGAAACCATATTTCGCCTAGACTAGACACTGTAAATCTAACTGGCCTCCACTCTGCTAATACTAAGACTGGTCTTCAACCACTTGTGAAACTTAACGAAAACTACGTCATATACCATACCACGGTGCCTATGTACCCACTTTTACTTAATGCAGTTGCAGGAATATAAAAGTCAACATTCCCACGGTGAAGACAAGGTAAGGATTACCCACGCTGCACTTTCCACGCTTTGCGTCCGTCGCATCAAATTTACTTCACTTTTGGGTTTCACATCGGCCATTAAAGACATTATTTTAGTAATAAGTTTAATTGTAATTTTTTATTGTAAACTAAACTAAATTTTTTGTTGTATTAATTTTAAATTTTGTATTTTTTTTAATCCTACGGCTGTAGCCTTCGTAATTCGCCCGTAAACAAGCCATCATGGCTGTTTTATTTGAGTGCGTAAGATGGCGGCAAAATCTAAAACTTATTTCGAATTTTTTCAAATGATATGAATCGACGTGAAAATTAATGTCTAAAGGGTCATTGTCACTTGTTATATCTAGATGCCGAAAAGGTTGTTGTAGTACAATGATTACATTCATATACTGCTGCGGCAGGTTATACAAATGACCCAAGAGTAACTATAACCAGCCACTAATATGTTTGGCGTTCGTGGACGATGAGAAAGCCTTCGATTCGATCGAGACTTGGGCTGTACTCCAGTCTCTCCAGTGGTGCCAAATTGGCTTTAGGTATATTGAAGCATGGAAGTGCCTGTTGAGAATGCCACTATGTCAGTGCGACTCCAGGATCAGACTTTGAACCCTATCTGACTGCAGGTGATTTTATTGCACCGAAACTGTTAAGCGCTACGTTGAAAGACGTCTGAATGCTTCTGGAGTGGATGAATTGGTCTTGCAATTAACATGGACGGTGAATACATAACTCACCTTCTTTTTGTTGACGTTATCGTAGACATGACTGAGTCCTCGGAAGACTTCAGTACAAAACTTGACGACGTACCTGCTCCCGTAAAAGTTGGAGACTCAACACTCGAAGTTATCGACGGTTATGTATATCTAGGACTAACAATTAAATTAGGAATATCCAATTTCGAGAAAGAGGTCAATAGTAGAATCCAACTCGGCTGAGCAGCGGCTGGGAAGCTACGAAGTTTCTTTTCGAACCAAATACCGCAATGTCTAAAAACTACCAATGTGTGTTGTCTGCAATGGGGAGGGCTATGCTCAAAATTTTACTCCGAGCTCAAATCAGGAATGAGGAAATTTGCAGACGGGGGAGCACTTTGTCCTGCAGCCGTCTTTCGGCTAAAATAATCTATAGAAATAATCACAAAGGGTAAGAATTGGTGATTTCACAATTTTACCAATGATGAAAGTATAATACTGATTTGGTGTACCAATGAGGTTTTGTGAATTATATCTTGGAAGAAACTTTACTATTACTCTGGCAATACACGATTTGGGGTGCGTTCCGAAATAAGATTAGTCTGTATAATAATACGCCTTTGACACTGTGCAGCATACACTATTATGTCAATCAAGCTGTCAAAAACGTAATGTATTTATTTATCGGTGCTGTTTCTGAACGCTATGTTTGCGGAGGAAGAAGACTTCAACTGCAGCCTGGCAGGCAGAAAGTTGCGAGATTGCGTTGATTCAGTCGTTCGATTTGTGATGCTAGTCTCAATACGAAGTGTTTTGAAAGAATGCGAATTGGTTTGTCCTATCTTACGTAAACAGTGTGTTTTCAATTAATATCGTTAAAGGAAAGTGAATGTCTTAAAAGCGGTAATTTATTGAGTTTTTTGCGTCGCAGAGTGAAAAACCAACATGGATTTCAAAACAGTCGTATTTAATGTTTTCAATTCTGCTCGGGATGGAAACCTCGTGGGACTTAAGGTAAGTGGTTTATAGCTGAAATGCATAATTGAAATTAATTATACGTAATTGCCAAACTTTTCTGTTACATTACCTTACTTTACAATATATTTATACATATTACAAAGTTTTACACTTATCTTTATTTCATTCTCTTTTCTTTATTATTTTAAGCGAATTTCAAAAATTGCTTGTTTTATCAAGTGTGTTTATCACAGAAATTTGGTTCATGATGATTGATTGCTATTATAAATGTGTTTATTATGAATGAGTACTTTTGACTATATCAGGTCCCTGGTTTTCAATACTACAAATATGTATGTACATAACGACATGAGTATTTACCAAATGACTTACTAGTTTATTTATATTTGTTATATGTGAAGCAACCACATAACAAGCTGTTTTGACAAATTCAACAATTCTATTCTATGTTATATTAATTATTTGACAATTTACTAATAATTATCTTAATTTTATTGGTTTTTTTACCTAAGCCTCATCTATATCTATCATGAGTTTAGATGATTACTAATTTATGATGATGATGCCAAATTATAATAATTAAGAAATATGCATACAGGTAAGTAATTTCAGGCTTGATATGTGTAGAAAAATAATGATTGAGGTCATTATTTTTTTATACCATAAAAATATTAGATAAGCGACTATACAGCAAGTATGAACCTTTTTTGGAAATCGGATTACATGCAAAAACTATGATCTGAAATATGCCAAAGTGGCATTGTTATTGGTTTTATTAACTATATGCATGCATGAAATATCTTATGGTTGAAGTGATAATAACTATGTCTCTTAAGATCTAGGATTCAGTCCTGATGTAGACAAATGTTTTGCTGAATGACCAAACCCAATACTTGACCAACTTTGGAGTCATATAGTTAGTAGGTTGGTCTAGAGATTAAAACAAAACTTCTAATTGATTTGCAATAAACCTGAGACATACTAAACACAGTGGTAATGATATCTGAAAACTAGGCTGCCTAGAAAGAAATCAAATATCAAAAAAACTGGTAAACACAAAAATACTTGTATATTAAATTATTTTTCATAGATGTCTTGATTGATATACAACTTTTTCTATGTTTTTACTGTGAAAATGTTAAATTCTTAAATATTTTGTGTTAACTTGAACAAGCAGTTAGTCATGCAAAAAATGAATAGACAACAAGTTCTACTAGAAAAAGTCTTCTTAGAGAATAGTCGCAAAGAATATACAGACCCAACTTAACTATCAGATAAGAACTAAAAGGGGTAGTGACAACAATGTAATTAACACACACTAGGAATATGGTATGGTTTCATTTCATGGCCCCTGATTGAGTGGCAGCTTTTTGATAAAATAAAGTTCTACTTTAGATAACATAGCTTTGTAGCCAGTGCAGATACATTTTTCTCAGTTTGTTAGAAGCTTTCAGTGTACAATAAATGTGTTATTATATATATACCTTATGTGCAACCCCACAAAAACCCTTAAAGGTGATTTTTCTAAAGTGGGCTAGTTTATGAGCGCATTACTTATGAACAGCTAAAAATATGCTCTTTTGAATAAAAATATTAAGGTAATAAGAAACTACATATCTTTAGTGCACATTTTTGTTTTCTAAAATGTATATGCAACACTGTTAAGTCTGCTCTTCCTATCTACGTTTATGTATGTTACTAATTCTTTATCTGTCACTGTCAAAACTGTCATTTTGTCGAGTCTAATGTACTCAGCTGATTAAAAACGGCGCGGCACAATGTGATTAAATCCTTTTTAGGCTTTCAGAGTATTGTAATAGCTTTCACTTACAAACAAACGGACAAACTAGAAGAACATTTATGGTTTGGAAGAGTATTAAGTATGGCGAGTGGTGGCCTGTATTTGAACCTCACAGATTTTCAATAAAAGTGTGCGCTTTAAGTAACATGTTAGGAACGAAATATATATTTATTTTGTGGTAATACATATATTCTCTATATTCTTTGGTGCGCTCGTAATCTAGCCCCAGAGCCTATACTGATGGAAACAAGTCCTTTAAATCTAACAATTCATTAGGCTGTAAGCAAAAATTAATGAAGTATGTAAATAAAAATTGTGATTGTGCTATTGTACCTGCAGGACAATTAATGTTGTCTACAGACATATGTGCCACATATGATCAGGTCCAGTTTGCTGGTTTTGACAAAGTTAACAAAACTGAAATATGGTTAAGAGTAATATTACCCTATATATAAACAACTATAATTTATGTATACTATAGTATGTAAGAGGATTCTAAAATGTAGAGCTAAAACAAATGAAATTAAACTGTAGGTTAACAATTTTCAAGAAACGAAGCAACACATGGATTTTTTTTGCAATTATTAAAAATAGTAATTTCAAGGGAAAGTAGGCTGAAACTATAACAATGACCCCATTCTATAAGTCACTGCAATAGACGCGGATCGTACAGTTAAGAGAGTGGGCGTGTTGAGTTCGTGATTTTATTTATGAAATATATATGCGTTTAACCTCAGGTCTTAGCAGAAATAGCCTTTTTTTTTATCAATAAAGTAAATTAGTGCTGCTACTTTTTCGGCCAAAGGCAATAAGTTGTGTTGATTTGTAAGCTAATTTTTTTATTAGATTTCATAATAACTTAGTATTTATTGGCGGATTGTTTGCCATGTCGAGTCATTGACTTTGACGAATCTCAGTGATTGTTGAGTGCCATTATAAATTTTTTTCTTTTACAATACTAGGTTTTCTTTGTTAAACACAAAAGATTGAAACCTCACGAAAACCGTATTTAGAGCATATCGTTGCTTACTCATTGCAGACGCGTTAACGCAGGATAGTTTACTGCATAAAGACAGTGGGTTAAAAATAAACCACAGTTACCTCTGGGTGGTCTAATATAACGCGCGCAAGCGGATACTTGTAGACGCTCAGTAAGGAAGCTTGTCTGACATTTAGTGACCTTGACGGTATCTGATTTCGGCTAAGAGTTTCTTAGCTGTGTATATTTGTGTTCTAATAATGTATTTGTTTGTATCATTGTTTGCATTTTATGTAATTATTAAATAACATAATCATTATCTTAATTTAAAACTTCAGTGTTTCATGTATTTATGTATGAATTATCTACGAGCGGTACCAAGTTATTAATCCGTGACGCGAAGTAGTCGATTAAACGGAATAATTTTGGGTCTTTGGCCGAGTACTAAGTCTAAAACAGGGGTTCTTAAACTTTGGCCCCACGTACCCTTGTTTAAGTTTTCATATGACAGTGAACCCCTAAACCTTATCCCTTAAGATAATAATAAACTTGGCTGTTGAAGAAAATAAAGCTTTGTATTTCAATAAAAGGTAACAAATAAAGTACGAAAAAGAAATAGGTTTTGAGTTAATGATGGTGGCTGGGCTAGGTTTTATGCGCAAATTGAGTCGATTTTAGGAGTAATTTTAACCTTAATTAGCCGTCTAGCCACCTTTACTTAAATCATGTCGCGAACCCCCCACCGTTGAATGGCGAACGTACCCCAGTTTGAGAAACCCTGGTTTAGAAAAAGAAAAACGTTCTACTTAACAAATCCTGTGTTTCACTACGTGATCTTACTGTATACAGGTAAATTAAATAACATGTTTGAACTTGATTGCTGGCAGATTGGACTGAATGGTTCTTGGCTCTCGAGTATTTTATCGCAGTTTGTGCTAACTCAGTTCCTACTAATACATGTTTGATACAGACTACCTAGGTATATTGAAATTGTAATAAAATATACAAGGTCAAAGTACCGCAATTGTATAAAAATATTATAAAATGTTATTGTGATTTTTGGGGCATATTGGTAATATTGTGATTCGACGGAATTAGTCGTCATATATATTAATAAGAGGAACTTATTAGGTCTTCATTCTAAAATAATCTAAAACTTGAGTAGATAGCCGCAAATATCCTTTATTTTTTATCAAACGTTTTCACCTTATGATATGTAAAGAGGGATTTAGAAATAAACTTCCTGTTATTTTTAATTCGAAATGAGAATAAAGTTTTTGCAGGTACCGACTTGAAAATTTTGCAAGGAAGTCCATAAAAAACCAAGCTGTTGTTTTCATAACATATTTTTGAGTATTATTTCCTTGTTGCGGAGTGTTTACAAATATGTTTTAAATAAATTACATATTTTGTTATATTTTCGGAGTTTCACGAGATATACTCGTATAAATACCAATAAAAAAATGTTAATCATGAGCGGTGTCTAGCTGACGTATGTTCCTACTGGTAACGTCCGAGTGTCTGGTATCTTTAACAAGCAGGCTGTATGAAGGTCAGCCCGCAGGTGGAAGCTAAAGTTCGCTAAGAGGTCGCCCGCGAGTCCATCTACCGGTTCGTCCAGTAACCTCACTCGGAAGTAACCGGTACAACGCCACATAGTTGTCTGTTCAGTAGCAAAAAGTGGAACTAGAGCATTGGTTCAGTGGCTAAATGTCAAACTGCCTTTACGCGTAGAACGCAGCGCCGAAAAGATAGATTGGGCAGATTGTGACCACGAGACATACTTGTTGCACGTGATTGTGCCTCAATGTCTTCAATTCATATACTTGACTTGATACCAAGCAAACTTAAAGAACGGATGGAATGCGACCTCATTTTTAAATTCTTTACTGTTGCTTACAAAGAAAAACGCTGCGAAATAAGTGCCGCCCAATATTTTGATTATTTAGTCAGGTAAATACCTAAATACTGAAATTAAACTAACTGGGATTGACATATTCAGATATGGATAAAAATCTCTTAATTAAAATAACCTTTTTTCAGAAAAAAAAGGTTCCCAGCAATCTAGTTAGCTAGGTGTAGTAAAAGTCTATCGTAGCTCTAACAATAAAAAAAAGAACACGTGATATTTATATACTGCAACAAGGAAGTCGGTGCGCCGATTTGTTTTCCATATAAATTAGACCACACACGAGATGCTTATTTTCATCGCAATTTTATTTTGTCGCCATTTATACGTCCCTTTGTGTATCTGACAATGATTCAGGGGATTTGATTTCTTTCTTTTTTAGTCAGGCGGAAGACGAACGGACGGACGGCCTTTCTGTTTCTGTCTAGATTGGTTCTTTGAGCGGCTTTGTTGGACCTAATCTAGGTCGTTTTTGGTTACCGTTACACTTGGTCAGCTGACAATACGTAAATTCGTAATAAATGTAACGTTAACTGATATTACCATTAAGAACATCGTATTTAAATCATTTAAACAATAAGAGCCCCTATTCTGTGGTTCGTTGAGAGTTGAGTCCGCTGTAACATATAGTCATATCGTTGCTCTTCTATTCATTTGAATTTAGTGTTAACATTTTATCTTAATTAGATTTTCGTTAAGTTGATTCGAGAAACTTGTTTTTGGTTCATGCCAGTTTTATCTTAAAGCATCAATATAAAATGGCCTTCAAAGTAAGTTATTTATAAACTTTTCTGCTCTACATTGCAAAATACAATTTCGTTTTTGCCATAAAATATCATCTTTTTTAACATACTTTATTCATATTATTTGGTTTGTAAATTTGTGCATGGAATCATCATTGATTTCATTCGATTTACACATAAGTATAAGTACAGTAATCGCGAGAATCGTTTGCAACTTATAACCCAATATTGAAAATTTTATGATTTACACAAATAACACCTTGAATTTTGAAATAACGACTTGGGATCAAACCAGAACTAGTGATAATTCTCTAATTAATAAACAGAAACAACGCGATAATTCAAGTTTTCCATTTTGTAAACTAAGTGACGCAAAGATAAACCAAAAGAGGAAAACCAAATGAATTACGGTTTTCGAAACACAAATGCGTGAGTAAATAGCTGTATACATTTGAAATTGGAATTCTTAACCAAACAGGAGATAATACATATCAAAGTGGCCAGTACGACAAAACGCCAATTTCCTAATATTCGGCCGGTGTCGTTCAGTACAGCTTTCTTAAATCTGGCCAGACGATTACGGTCGACGTCTATTGTCAGCAACTGCAAACCATGATGGAAAAGCTAGCTGCTAAACAACCGAGGCTGGTCAGTCGCTCTAGGCCACTGCTGCTTCAGGACAACGCTAGACCACACACTGCACAACAGACGGCTACCAAATTAGAGAAGCTTCAATTGGTATGTCTAAGACATTCACCGTACTCCGATACCTTGCTACGACAGATTTTTTTCGAAATTTGGATAACTTCTTGCAAGGGAAAAAATTCAACTCCGATGGCGCAGTCCAAAGCGCCTTCAAACATTTTATCTTTATGTGCGACTTTATGTTCCTCCCTTACAAAACGCCAATTTCATATGTAATGACCCAATATATATATTATATATATATTAGGTCTTTACCTATGAAATCGCCGTTTTTCACGAAATAAATGAAGCGTAATTTTTTTATATATTTTTTATTTCTATTAATCAAAATAATCACCCATGCAATCAATGCATCTTTGCCAACGCATTGGTAGCTTATTGATGCCTTTCTTGAAGAAATCAGCTGGACGGGAGGCAACAAATTCTTCAAAGGCATTTTGTACTGCCTCTCGGGTATTAAATTTTTTTCCCGCCAAGAAGTTATCCAAATTCTGGAAAAAGTAAAAGTCTGTAGGCGCAAGGTCTGGTGAGTACGGCGGATGACGGAGAACTTCCAACCCCAACTCTTGTAGCTTGGAGACCGTCTGCTGTGCAGTATGAGGTCGCGCGTTGTCGTGCAGGAGCAGTGGAGCCGAACGATTGACCAAAGCTGGTTGGAGACGTGCGAGCTTCTCCATCATTGTGTTCAGTTCTTCACAGTACACATCTGCAGTAATGCTTGTCCCGTTTGGCAAGAAGCTGTGATGAATTACACCCGCGTTAGACCACCAAACAGTGACCATCACTTTTCTAGGGGTAATTTTTCGTTTAGGGCATTGTTTGGGTGCTGAACCAGGGTCCAACCAACTTGCTGAGCGCTTACGATTGTCAAACAGGATCCATTTCTCGTCACAAGTAACAATGCGGTTCAGAATTCTTTCATTTGTATGCCTGCTGAGCAGTGCAAGGCACGTCTCCACGCGTACTTCGCGCTGGCGGTCATTAGAGTTCGTGGGGTACCCATTTGTCAAGCTTTTTTACCTTGCCAATTTGACGCAAACGGACCAATATTGTTTTGATGCTAACGTCGAAAGCTGCTGCTAATTCAGCCGTGGATTGAGTTTCATCAGCTTCCACAATTGCCTTTAATTCGTCATTGTCGACCAAAGTTTTCGGACGACCACGGGGTTTATTTTTCAGGTCAAAATTTCCAGAACGGAAGCGGGTAAACCAATAACGGGTGGTGCATTCGTTTGTAGTGTTCGCTCCGTAAACGTCGTTGATGTTGCGTGCCGCTTGTGCCGCTTTGCTGCCACGACGGTACTCATACTCCATAATTACTCGAATTTTTAACTTATCCATGATGACGAAAAATGTTCGAATGCGTTGAAAACAAAACACTAACTATTAAACAAATAACGATTTTAGAAAAAGAGTTCCATGTTTGTCAAATAAAATTAATTTGAAATTAGAATTATCAGTCAAACAAAAAAAAAATTTCATTTGAAATGGCCAGTACGGCAAAACGGCAGTTTCATAGGTATATATATATAATTTTTTTTTGCATAATTGCAAATCAATAAAGGGACGGGGTTGCTCTTTTTACTAAATTTTAATGTAAGCTCTTTTTATAAAAGCTGGGTTTTAGGATCATTTTACTTCTGCAAGTTCAAGAGTAATCTTAATTTGCAGATCCCGTTTTTAGTCGAAGGTTTTCTCCTTCAATACATTTTACGAGTAAGAGATTAAGTAAAAAAAAAATTATCCCTTAATTTCATTACGAGTTATTCTTGTACGATCGGGAGCATTGGTGCGTGGGAGCAGGAGGTTCGCATTCAAATCCCCTGAAGTTTTTGTCTTGCAATAGTATGCGGGTTCAGATCCCGACGATGACATTACAACAAGGAACGCCGGCGGCGTTCCAGTCAGAAATAGGGCAACACGGCATTCGAATCGCCTAACCCAGCGCTGGGCCAGGCTAATGTGGCGTACGCATTCCTACTGAGTTTCTTGCTGGTTCTTTGGCAGTAGATAACCCTTCCGAACCAGTGGTAGTTTCAATATACGACGTCCTAAGCCGAGGTCCGTACCCTATCGGGTGCCCTTAGGCGTATCGTATGTAGGAGTAGTTTAAGTTCCAGCTAAGCGCCCTCAGCGCAAGGCCACAAAGTCCGGTGAAATTTAAAAGGCTAATAGGGCCATAAATAAACTGTCCATTTCGAAAGAAAAAAAATAGTATGCGGGCGCCTACATAAGACATAATAGATATAACAGTATTTATTTTTCAATTTAGTTCCTTTTTACTCAATGCACTTCACCCAGCGGTTTTCTAGCTTTTTGATTCCTTCCATAAAATAAGACTTAGGCATTCCTTTGAAATAGGCATTGATTTTGTGCATGATCTCTGAAATCTGTATCCACCGAGCCATTTTTAAATCCGCAAACAGAAAATAGCCGCAAGGGGATATATCTGGTGAATATGATGGGAGAGTCGCAACTCAAGGAATTTGGCCATGACAGTCGCGCGGGTTACACCCGTGAGTTACCTTAGTGGAAGAGGATTTTCTTCTTAACCAAATGCGGTCGTTTTTCAGGTAAATTTTGCTTAAATGTTTCAATAAATGTTTTACCCTTCTCTGGGTAGTCAATACAGATAACCACACGTGTATCCCAAAAACTGTAGCCACCCTTCATTATTATATCAAAACAGTTTTATTGACCCATAAAACTGCTTTGCCGTTCTTCGGAGCTGGTTCGCTCGTAGCGGCTCACTGTTTCGATTGTTGCTCAGTTTCTGGTGGGTGGTGGTGGATGCAGGTTTTGTCTCGTGTTATTTACGATATACGACGCAAAAATTCAGCTTTATCTCATTGGAACGACGCTAATCCTGCCTCAGAAGTGGTCACAGGCGTCGTTGTTGATCAACAGTCAGTATACCCGGCAGCTATGGCGAAGAGAGCTTCTTCATTTCTAAATCTCGGTGTAGGACATTGCACCCACGTTCGCTCGTTCGGTCGTTCAACGCTAAGTCATGGATTTTAAGCTATCATCTCTGGGGTATGGACCTTAAGTGGGTGTCCTTTCAGCATCACTTGTGCTTAGACGACCACACTGAAAATGAGTAAACCACTTTAATAGACGGAGCAGAGCCCCCATGATATTTTTCAAGTCTTTGTTTCGTTTCCGTAATAGATATTTTACGCAAAAAATAATGCTTAATCAACACACGAAATTAACTTTCCCCATCGTTGCGAAAATGCGTTCAATTGTTTTTTCTTAATGGCTTTAAAAAACAAAAGCTAGCCGGCGGTACTGGCTGAACATTTTAATTAGTCTTTCAAAAGAGTTGTTTACAAGGTTTCACTGTGTTCTCGCGTCCAACAAAAGATCTTTAGAAAAACTCTATGAAAATTAAGTAACACGTGACTTTCACGCGCGTCACGTTCCGGCCTCCCCCAGTGACGCCCTAGGGTTACTTACGACTAGAATAGATTGTGACTTATACATTATCTTAGACTGGAAACTTGAAATGCATAAAGCGTAATGAGACTTAGCTAAAAGCGAAATAGAAAGTGACTTTATTATACATATACTAGAGGTGAAAATCTCTTGATTGGTGTTGTATGTTTTCAGAATATGTTATAAAAGTAAAAGCACTAATAATATAAAAGTGACACTTTTCTAATAAGAATAATATTCAATTGGCTTATATCACTATTGGTTTAAAAGACACCCAATATACAAAAGGATCGGTGGTCAAACACTTGCGTGCACTAAGTAATTTAGTAAATATTAAAATGTTCAAAGTAAACGCTGTGAGTCTGGCAACACATTAAGTCGCGATTGTTAAGTTTTTCTTTAAGGGGACTGAATTTAAGCTGGTATGATTTTTTTCTACATAAAGTGATTTTTGCCACAGCATATTTGATATTATAAGTGTATAAACTTACAATCACACCACATTATCTAGCCCAAATTAAGTATCATTAATAACTTGTGTTATGGATACTAGATAACGGATAAATAAACTTAGGAAATATATAAACACACATAGAATTTTTTTTAATATATAAATATTAGAAATAAACATACATACACATCCATGGCTAGAGAGCAAATATAATATAATATCTGCTCCTACCGGGATTCGAACCCGGGACCATTGGCATGGAAGGCAAGGCTACTTACCTCCACACCAAGCAGGCCGTCAAGTAGTGTCTCTTATCAGTACCTAAAATTACCCAAAAGCTAAAAGATGACACGAGTGTCTGTCTATAGGGTTACATGAAATTTATTTCTCCAGCTCATTTTATGCAAAATTTAGTTACCGAAGTTTTGGAAAAATATACTTGCATCGTGGGCATGTTCGAACAACAGTTCCCCATAATGAAAGATAACTTCAACGTGGAAAGAAGTAGAAAGTGATGATGTTGAAAGAACAGCAGATCTAGGCACCTGTCCCACCGACGACGATGAACGGGATTCGATTTCAGACCATAATGATCCGAACAAACATCTTAAATATATAACTTAATGCTAATCACATTCTTAACCTAGAGTCAGTGACATATTTATTTATTCATTTAGTCAGTGTTTCAACTCTGATTAACGGTCTTTAAGTTTTATATTCTTTTATATTAAAAACAAACTTTACAAATAACAAATAAACACATTTTATATGATCTGGTTTAATAATTTTAATTTATTTAAATCACATGTCAATTTTTTTTTAAATACTTGTTAATTTATATAAAAAGTTAATTAGTCATCAATATTCATATTTTGAAGCAGGCATGCATACTATGAGATTTAACGTTACTGTGATCTTATTAAAATGTGATTGTTTTGCGTGTTTAAGGAATACTTGTTAAAACATATTCAACTTGTTTTTACATATTGTAAAAACAATGGATAGTTTATTTATGGCCCTATGGGCCTTCTAAAACCCTATGGGCCTTTTAAAACCCTATGGGCCCTTTTAAAACCATATGGGCCTTTTAAACCCATATGGGCCATTTAAAACAATATGGGCCTTTAAAAACCCTATGGGCCTTTTAAAAACCTATGGGCCTTTTAAAACCCTTTGGGCCTTTTAAGTGGATTTCAGTCAAAATCTAGCTTTGTTAGCAAATTCTTGACGACTATGAGTGAGGCGTTATAATTAAGACGTAATAACCAAACCAAACAAACAAAACATCTGTTGTATTTAAAAATACCAGACACATTTCTGTATAGATATGTGTGAGTAAGATTGTTAAAGAAACTAAAACAAAAAAAAAAAGAAAATTGATACTTACCAATATATTTACTAAACAAAGGTGTTTTAAAAAAAGATAATGAATAATATAATATTATATCCACGACGTTTATATTAAGTAAAATAAGTAAAGTTTATGAATTTGTGATGAGTCTCCGGTGTCAATACCCGGCGGTCGGTGCGAGTCTACCGAAGCGAATATGGAATCGCAAGCGCGCCGGAGTGCGGTCGCCGGGTTTCCGTCTGAATCAATCACCATAAAGTATAGTTTACTATATACCTTAGTTTCAATGAATACAACTTTTCATTCAGATCTTAGTTGAAGGCAGACTGGGCCGCGGAGGGGCGCATTGTTGTTATTGGTTACATTCGTTGGAAGAGTCGTCCGGTGCTCTCAATACCGAGAGATTTTGTTGATAACAACCTTTGATAATTCCAGATAATGCCGTTATCTAATGTTGAAAATATTCAGTGGATTTAGATTCGAATAGAAAGAACAAACAGTGCTTTCTTTTTGATCATATAAACGATGAGAACTAGCCAGATAATGTTTGAAGGAGAATGCAGATTTAGAATATTTTATGGGAACACCTGTCATATTTTAACTATTACATCCGTCCATTTTTATCCATCTATTGCTAATCGATTTCATGCTCTACTGCGAAACGAGGTACCGGCATCAATCGTTATTATTTATTTATTTATTTATTGTTTCACAGAGCCAACAGCACTTAGGTCTAATTTACACTTGTTTGTATTTAATTGCTTAAACAGACCGCCAATAACAGGCTCACAATTTTTAAAATGATCTTATAGAGTAGAATACCTATGAAAACTTTTTACATTTTCGGACTAAGAACACTATAAACAAAAAACAAATGACAGAGAGAAACACAAAAAAGAAATTTGAGATAAATTAAACTAATGTATGTATATGAATTTACAAGTAATAATAACAGTACGCGAATATGTGTATGTGTGTGTGTGTGTGTGTGTTTGTGTGTACGTGTGAAAAATTATATATATGTATGTTAGGTTTACGTTCAAGTATTACATCGGAAGTAGATTCGGATGTCACTTTTGATCTGCATAGAGTTCAGCAATAACAGAATTTTTAAATGATTGCTTTGTGAGATGGAATATATCAATTGAGTGGAATTTTTTATAGTAGCAGCTAAGCATTTGGCAAATTACCGAGTTTTTGGCATAATTTGAGTGATGAGTAGGAATATAGAAGAAATTATAAATTATACTTTGATAACAGTACAATATAGGCAGATAGGTGACAAGCCTCTCCAAAGCGGACCTCGGAAGTCTAGTTCTCGGTCGCCTGATTTAACTTGCCAAATGGCTTAGTTACTGCGAACCGACGCTGTACGACACGACACGACACGAATACAAGCGAAGTTATCCGGACACGTAATAGTTTGTCTCGCTCGCAAGCCCATGTTTGCATCGTCTGCTTTGGCGGGGAGCAGTGTAGTTGAGTTTGTGGGAGTAAAAGTATCTGCGGTTCTGCCAGAAACATCGTTTTCACTTACGTTTTGTAAGAACGTCAGCTATCATCCGCATTTTTACTTTGATCAAAGAGTTATTTTTAATCGTGATTTCTTCCTGACCTGGTTCGTATGTGCAGCAGTAGTTATTGAAACATATCAGTGTTTCAACTGTTGGTAGCTGTATTTTTCGTGGTTTTTCTTTCAAGCAGCTTAAATAACTAGATTTCTCTAACCTCGCCAAAGCCGCAGCATCGGCTAAACTTTTAGGCCGGCGCCACACTTGACGGAAATTCCGTTGCCGAACTTCCGCGACGGAACGCCAATACATGTTATTGCATATAAATTACATATAGCCGGCACAATACGCGGATGATCCGTCGTTCCGTCGCGGTCTGAACTCTAGAATCCTTCGTTAAATTCAGCAATACATCAAATGATTGCGTGGATATTCCATAATATTCGAATGCTTTATCTGGATAATGTCTTAATTGCATGTAAGTACAAGGTATGAAATTGCCCAATTTCTAGTCGAAGAGTATTTAAGGGATGCACCCAATATATTCTTTTTCTTTCTTCTTCTAATGCCTCATAAATAGCTATGACTTCTATCGGTTCCATTACGACCACACCGTATAAGCGCTGGCAGTCGCCTGACAATCCGCCACTGAACATGCAGTGTGGCTGCAACGTATGGCAACGGATTGACTCCCGCGGAAGTTTGGCGACGGAATTCCCGTCAAGTGTGGCGCCGGCCTTAGAAACGTCGGCTATATTTTGAACAATATCCTGTATACTAGCACTTTGACAAAGCTTTTATGCTCTAGCACATTTTACAGGTGACAAATTGTCTCACGGCGAAACGAAACTGTGCTCTATAACCCGGAAATGTGATGACAAAGGTGTTGGCCATGCTTCAGTTGAAATAGCACCTTCCAGAAATTTCATTGACTGCTTAATAAAAAGCGACTTTGTTTTAATGCTTAATAAAAAACATTTTCTGGGGGCATGTAACAATAATCTGGTCAAACGTTTTGAAGTTGCGATGTTCAGCACTATGTTGTACGTAACAAAGTTGCTTTTTGTTTGACCATTTAGCTGAGAGAAGTGTGAGACAAGTCTAAGCACTGTTTGTAGGTTTCTGGCTTTGACATTGACTTGGGCTGGGATTCAAATCTGACAACAATCAAGTCACGACAGCCTTAGGCCTGGCAAAAATCACGGAAGTGTTATTTCATATTACTTACGATTTCGATTTGTTTTTTGATTTAGAATTATATTATTATGCCCAAATATATTGCATATTATCTGATCGATTTAATATATAAATAAAAAAAGGAACTATAAAAATAATAATTATGTGTATTAACGCATGTTATTGTGAATTCTGGTATTCAAAACATAATCGAAAATGAGGTCGAAGTGAAATGCTGCTGTAAACACGGCTTTTGAGGGTTCTTTGTCTCCTTTGAATGTCTCATTGAAAATAATTTCCGATTAACACCACCTATTTAATTAAATTACTTCGTAATATATATTAAGTACGATCGCAAAATCTAATTTTTATTTTGGGTTTCTCTAATTTTTCTAAACTTGGATTGACAACTCAAACTTTTGCCTGGATTGTCAATAAACATTCAAACGAACAATTTAGAAGTGAGGGGTATATTTTTATTAAATACAGAAAACGAGTTATAAACCAGACACATGTAATATATTTGACCGATTTGTCTCTAAGCCTGTTTCAATTCGAATACAATTTCCTGGTATTTGAGATCATTCACTGGTGTTTTTAAATATTGTAAATCTGTAATGATTTGACCTAATATAAATTTTTCAAACATAATTGTTCTACAATTTGAATACATTATGTTTGAGATTTGATTCTCGCCCCGGTATAATCAAGTTAGTTGAATTCGTAATCCTTGACCTAATGTGCGAAAATTTCGTTCCTTACCATACAAAATTTAAGTAATGCGTGTGAGTCTTCTATTGTGAGTAAAACAGTACAACTGTAGAGAACCTGCTCGTGGAAAAATGTTGGAAAGAATTATCTTACCTTGAATATGTTCGTACTTTTACAACGCCCCCCCCCCTTAACATAAACTAGGCGATTGCAATGCTGAAAATAGTATAAGTTGGGTAACGTTCATCGCTGCTGCGCGTTAAGAAAGTCAAAACTCAAGACGGCTCTGTCTCTCGTTGGGAAACAAACACGCATTTTGTAACTGTGTTGTCGTTATTTTGATCTCTATATACATATACTTTTAAATATAATTTTGCATACTGTTTTTTTCTTTTAACAACAAAGAAATTTAAATTGTATTATTATACCTATATTGATTTCCGTCTTTATCTTGAAGGTATTTTTAATATATCCTTGTAGTCTACTTATGTAATACTCGTAATGTGATCTGGAGAATGAATACATAGTGAGAAGTACCTCAAAGCACATATACAGGGTGAGATAACGCTTCAGAGAATTCGAACACCTACCTAAGGAAATACCTACAGGGTGTCGATACTTTCAATGACTATTCTAAATTGGTATTCTAAATTAAAAGTTTGATGTAGCGCTTGTAATGAGGTACTCTTAAAACAATATCAGCGGTGTATAATTTCATCGATTAAACTGATGGATCTAGTAAATATATGTGTAAAACCAAGCAGTACATGGTAGGTTTTACATCTACTTTGACGACCGAGTGGTGTAGTGGTAAGTAACCTTGCCTCATACGCCGAAGGTCCCAGGTTCGAGTCCCGGCCGGGGCGTTCGTTTGTGTGATGAAGACAGATGTTTGTTCTCCGGTCATGGTCATTGATATTTATACTTATTTTTATTCTGGGTTCCCCCCCAGTTCGCTGTATGGTCGTCCTTAACACAAGCTTTGCTTACTTTGGGGCCATACAGTAGGTGTGTTTGTCTGGGGATTTATTTATTTATTATTAATTTATTTTTAATATGAACACACCAGTGGTAATTATATAAATGTTTAAACCGAATACTTGACACACGTAACTTTACTATAGTATACAGGGTGTAAAAGCTCAGTGATCTCTCTTGATTGCCTCTTAACTATACAAGATATTGGAAAACTGATTATTGATTCTAAAGATGCTTTACGAGCTCTATAGAATAGTACAATAATAGTGTTTTAATAAACTGGATCTGTCAAAAAAAAATTATGTTTCCAGCTTCCATACATTACGGCGACACGGCACTCATTTAGTAAGAAATTAACGTAAGTAAATAAATTAAAAACTCATATAATAATGGAAAACATTCTCTAATTAGACTTTGAATTTCTTCATACTTAATGTATGTAATCTGGAAACATTTAATTTTCAGATAGATCCTCTTCATTTTTTAAATTATTTTTAAAACCATTTGATAGAGCCCGTGAAGGGGGATTAGCAAAGTGGCAATATCACGTGACGTTATGTACAGTATACGTGTGTTTTCTATAGCGTTATCGATTGGGGGGAGGGAGACTTGCCGAGCTAACAGATGCAGAAAAGAATAATTTTGTATAGACATAAAGAGACTCTGTAAATTTATTTTGAAAAAAAAATATACCCGTGAAGTTTCTTGCCAGTTCTTCTTCACGAAGGTTTTTTTTCGAACTGGTGGTAGAGTCATGTTTTATTTGACGTCAATAAGAACAAGTAATTGTCAATGTTGAGAAATAAATATTTGAATTTGAATTTGAATTTGATTGCTATACTCGAGCACTTATCGTTTTCACCCCGTATACTTATTAACTTTGCTTTTGATTTCGCCCTCATAAAAGAATAATAACTATTTCACTCCCAAGCCCCTCACTATTGTATGATTTTGAAACTAACATTGCGCTATCAGTCAAGAAGCTATTTTTCGGGCGTAACCTTTGCAAGAAATTAAGTGTGTTGATATTAAGTGACCCAGCGCAGGCGGCGGGATGGTTGTTCTTTGCCAAGGATTTTTTTTTAAACCGAAAATCTAAAGTTATATCGAATAGTACATCGAGCAATTTAATGCTGAATTAAATTAAAAACAAACAGTATACTTAAACAGAGTGAGTGAGATGGAGTGATGAGTATCGCGTGATGGGCTTCTCGGACACATTAGTTATATCATGACGGTGGAATTTGCAATTCTAACCATAAACGCAGACGTTATCAGGTTACCAATATAATACTATTATATTTCACTGACATCGCTGCGTCGAGTGTGGCTTTTTTTGTCAAGGTTTGATGTTTAGTCTTTAAGTAGAACCTTATACTCTTATTACCAAGAAACTACTTGATAATGAAGACTATCAGGATTTTAGCCTGGCTCAAAGCGTTATCCCTTCAAATACAACTGTTTTCAATGTATCTGCAGTCCTTTTTGTATAACTTAGTATGAATACCATAGTAAGGTAAATTATGTTAAATTTTAACGTTACAAAGCTTATTTCCGGTTCCTGTACAAACGGACGGAAGAGCAAGTAAAATTACTAGAAAGTGTCTTTGTCGTATCCACACAGTAAACTGCTATTTATGATTACTTCGACTTTAAGAAAAAAAGCTTTTTACAAACAAAAAACAGGAACTATCGAACAGACTAAAAAATATGTTGGTTACATAAAAGCTATATGGTTAACATTTGGTATAGTGGGAGCAGGAAACAACAGTTTCTAAGCTTCTTGAGTCTAACCATGTAGAACTTTTAAACTGAACACAAAAGCATCTGTTTCGCTGGGTGAGGTGAGCACTAAACAATATAAAATAAAAGCACTTTAAAGCTTTATATTTTGCAAATGGTATTTCAGAACAGCAGCTTTTACATTCTGGCAATACTTTTGAACAACTATCCAGAGACAGTCACGTCATGGGGAAAATATTAAGATTATTAATAATGGGTGAAAAAAATAACACTTAGTAGATATTATCGGCTAGGATTGCATCTGATTCAAATGTTTATTTTATTTTAATTTCTTGCTTTTTAGGCAAGCAGTAATAGATAAAATTTGTTGTAATTAATGCGCTGTTTTTCCTAATGGTGGTAGAGTCATGTTTTATTTGACGTCAATAAGAACAAGGTAATTGTCAATGTTGAGAAATAAATATTTCATGCCATTTCAACAGATGCAGATAAGAATAATTTTGAATACACATAGAGACACACTGTTAATTTATTCTGAAAACAATATACCTATACCTTGCCAGTTTTTCTTCACGAAGGTTTTTTCGAACTGGTGGTAGAGTCACGCTTTATTTGACATCAATAAGAACAAGTAATTGTCAATGTTGAGATATAAATATTTCATTTCATTTATTGCGCACCCACCTCGCTACCCGGGTGTCGCTCCGATGAAGGCTGCTAAGCATTCCCATGCCACAGCCAGCAAGGCGGTTTTTAGTGGGTAGGTGCAGTAGCCGGTATGCCTGCGGCGGTATGCATGACGCATCTTCCACCTCCCTCACGTGAGGGTGTTGCATCGGCGGCATAAAAAAATTACGATGTTTCATTATTTATTTATATATTATTTATTATTGTTTGTAGGTATGACGTAGTGTATACTTTACAGCATTTCCTGCATTTGACTACAAATAACCCCTATTGAGTATTTGGTTTGAATTTTGAAACGATTTGGTATTTTAATTGTTTTATTTATAATTTGGAAATGAAATCGAATAATTCTTCAGGTTATTCAAATTCTAAAGAGATACCGAATCTGGAATAAGTTGTACGCAGGATTAAAGCTTTTCCGTTTAAGGGGTAACTTTTTAGAGAGTGTCACTTGCCATACATTCAAAAACTTGTCCCTTGTGTACATATTTCGGTCACGTCTGAAATTTACGTAAAAATATAAATAAACCAACAATACATTTTTATAACGAATTTAATATTTTGACAAGGTTGTCAAAATTTCGAAGTAGGTACCTACTTTACCTACCTACTCGATTTATATTCGTTGACGTTTGATTGATGCTCAACTTGACACTGTCATTTCGAATTTAGAAAGTACTATTTTTATAATTATTTAGATTTCTTTTTATTCCATTCTTACAGTGTTACTATATAACTTTATTTTCAGTTAATTTATTGCGTTGTCATTGTTTTCTGATTACATTATTAAATAAACCAATTAAGATTACGGCTGAGTTCATGAAAGTATTCCTCAGAAGTATTTGAAAGCTAGATACTTATTTTCCAGATAACTTCTTAATATTTTATTGAATGCTTGTAATTAAGCAGTAGGTCTGCTTTTTTATGGTGAACACTATGAACCAGGTGACTATCAATCAATGACAGGTTCTATGCGGCCATCCTCCGTTGGTGTAAATTATCTATTCGTGAAACAATCTTTGGGTGATACCTGAGCTTTTCAAATTGAGAAATAAAACTTTCTCCAGTCAGTTTGTCAGTACACGGGAGTAAAGAATGTTCAATCTAGTTATCTGATGTGTTGACGCAGAAGATATTGCTATTTCTGAAACAGCCTTTGAAAGCTGGCTTGCACGTGTCGCAGTTGCCCCGGCATTTTGCGAAGTTCCGTATTCTGTCAACATCGAAGAGATAACGTTTTTAATACAACCGCCTGCAATTGTATTAAGAGGTCAAACATTATAATGTTGAATTATTATTTTTACATGGACGTTTTATCACAATGAGTTGCAAACATCCAAACATTCACATGTATAGTATAAATAGGATTTGTAACCTTGTTTTAACATTCGTGGAGCTGGCATCATGTTCAGATATTTTGTCTTCTACTACATAATAAAGTTGAAAAAAAAAATAAATTTATATCTATCACATGTAATGCGAACACAAGTTAAATGTCCGAACAGTTACCTAGCAGGTTTAACGTTTCCTCATCACAGCACAATAACTCACGTAAATGGATAACTGTATAATTAGGTTTGCCTTTCTCGTCTCCAAGTATGTGACGAGTTTTCTATCGAACACTTCTTCATGAGTCGTTTCTTTTCCGCACATACGCCATCGTCCCGAGTGCGAGCGAGACAACGGACAGATAATATATAAATTACGGAAGAACGGATTGTAGATCAGACCTTGACAACTTATGATTTAGTAGGACTGGCATGGCGCCTTAGTTGACCATTTGATAAATTGTGCACGGCATTTAACTTACAATTACTAGTAATGAAAATATGCAGTAAGAATTTCCTACATGAGTTTAATTTATTATTAGTCGTGCGTACAGAGACAGCCCTTAGGTGATTCAGAGCTTTGTGTATTTGTTCAAATATACTTGATATGAGTTCACAGCAACGGGTCTTTGTTGCGGTGCGTATTGGCTTAGCCCGGCCAGGCAATCTCAGTTTAGCTCTGTTTAGTTTTGGAATTAATCAGAGCTTTTGCAGCCATGATTTAAGGATGTAATTATTTAATTTATTTAACTATGGTGAACATTATCTTAAGTAAATATTTCTTTTATTATTTAGAGAAATTATATTATTTGGTTTTTATTGTTAGTCAAAGAAATTCATTTGAAAATTTCATTTTGCATTTTGTTGTTCTAATTATTAACTGTACCTAGACTTATCAAAATACGTCGACCTAAAGTCCTTGTCAGTTTTGAATACACCAGTAGTTATTTTTATGTAAAGGCTCCTTAGCAAAATTGTTTATAAATGTAAATGCAATATATAAGATTTTTGTTTAACTGCGGCGAGTAAGTTGGCCCCTTGAGATATTATTGACCAATCGTAGCAAGTTTACGTGCAAGGAATCTCCGGCGATGATTTTAAACACGAATGACAGGCATCGGAAGCGGTAGAAAGGAAGAGTGGTATCCGCGCCCACGGACATGATCGGTCGTAGGTGTTTCATTTATCAATATTGAATGTGTTTATTGGGTATATAGACCAATGACGGGTTGCCAACCGTAGACTGCAGTTGGAGCTGGCTTTGTTCCAGCTGCAGTGGCTGCTTCTTCACTAGGAGCGGAACACAACCACGTGAGGCTTAATGAGATTGTGGCGATCAAATTAGGAAGGACTATGGCCCCCCCCATGCGAGATCTTAACATAAGGAACTCTACTTGACACTGATAGCTGCATATCCACTCCGTGGTCTGCGAGGCAAACACCAGCCAATAGGACTCCTGGATTTTCGTATTCAAATAAGAGACACCCTTTGTACCATTGCTCTCCTTACTTAGCTAGTGTTCCGATTTTCCAGTTCATTGATTTGAATAAATAACGGCATATTCCGATCTGTACTCGTCTGAAACTTTATCCCGTTTCCATGTAAAATCAACATACTTACGTAGAAGTTGTATTGATTAGGGTAAATTTAGTCTATTGACGTAGGTTACTGCGTAGGAGTAAATAGCCTTATGGTTCTGAAGTAGAAAACAATATAAGACGGTCTTTTGAGACCGTTTTTTTATTGAAAAAGGATTAGACATTTGTCTTCTATCTCACCTGATGGAAAGTGACGATGAAGACGAAGGTGTTACACGTCTATCCACGAGATGCCTATTCACTCGACGCTTGAAAGAACTAGGAATATAGTTTTCTGGAAAAACAGACGCAGGCAGTTCATTCCACACCTTGGCGACCCGCACCAAAAAGGAACTATCGAAGCGTTTGGTTCGACTTCTTGGGATGTCTACTATAAAAGGATGGAAGGTCTGTCTGCGTCTAGTAGTCCGATGTAAGAAGGGTTAATAATAAGATTAGTTAAAATATCTCTGTAACTATGGTATTTAGTTGAGTGCTTTGTTTGTTACCGAAACGGTAAGGGTAGGAGTTTTGAGAGGAGACGAGGGGAAGCGTTGTTTAGGTAGAACAAAGAAATTGGCCTGGAATAGCTGGACGGAGCATGCTCGCCGGGAGTCAGCTGAAAATGCATTGGCAAAGAGCTGACTAATGTAAAGGATAGTGCTTTCACGCAATATATACATTTCGATGTTATTTTAGCCAATATCGGTGTAATATTATTATTTAATGTTGCGTATTGCGCTCCTCGAGACGTCCTTGATGCCACAAGCTGAAATCACATTTTTAAAAACACAAGGGACTGGTGCCCTTTGCAAAACATCTTATATAGACCAGTATTTTCCTGTGATAGTGATGCAACATAAACACAATGTTGCCGTATCTAACATCAATTATTTGCTTTATTTTAGAGAATAAATAATGCATAAACCTTCGTGTATCTTATAGTTTAGCAGCAGATGGAATTGTTTTGCTGTTTCTATTGATTCTCTATTGATTGAACTAGGGAAAGCTTATGGTTTTGGCCGTGACATTTTATTACACTCTGATGATTTCAACTGCACTAACCAGCGTTTTATTACGTTGATTGGGATTGTTGGGACGGTTAATGGGACAACATTGATAAATATATATGTAGGGTTCTTTCAATGGTTGATTGTTAATGATTTAATCCAGTGACTTTTAAAACATGTTCGAAAAAATATAAAAATATCGCATATAATTTTTTTTTGCTCTATGAGGCGGTAAACTAATTATTTTCGACCAGCAATAGTTTTTTTGCTTGATCTTGTTTACAAATTTATTTAGATGAGAATGTAAAGAACATCAGTAGACATTGTAAAATAGAGGAAAGTTTTTCAAGGAACTATATAATGTCTAGATTTCGGTTACGATTTGCCACTAAAGAAAACTTTGTTTATAAAACCTTTAGTTGAAAATAAATGTCCTATGTCTTAGGTTGTCCAGGGTAGACCAGGGTCGATAATTTTTGAAACCAAAAAGAGAACAGTAACAACTTAGCCATTTATTTTTCATAGGACTTGTAGTTTTGGGGGATCGAGATAAACCATTTTTTACCCTTAAAAACTCACTTCCCGAACTCAGATCGCCCGTAATTTATTTTTCCTTTCATTTTTATTATATTCCCCTCCTTTGCCAATGGGTTTCATCGTACTTTTATTTTTTTTCACATTTTACCATTTTTAAAGGCTTCAAGCCCTGGTCTATTAGGGGAAAAGTTTCTTTGTATTTTACATACACAACAAAGACAATAATTTTTATAATATTTACGAACCATTTTGTTCAATAACTTGTTGCCATCCTGTAGTCAGTGACAGGATGCTAATGGGTAGAAATTTCGAGACTTCTGATTACAAACTGCAGTAAGTCGTTTTGACAGTCGCCTCTTGATGTCAACCTTACACTACTAGCAATGACCTAAATAATTTTCAAGAGATCGGAACGGGTGGAAATCAGAATGTCAGGCTGGTACGGTGCATTAGATCCCAGCGAAAATGTCTATTTTTCTGCAGATTGGCTACAAAGTGTGTGGTCAAGCAATATAACGATGAAACCTTACCCACATTTCCTCAAATTCTTGGGTGAGCTTCAACGAGTAAAACCGCTGATTCAGTAAACATCCGAATCGATGGTTTCGGACTTGAATCCGACCCAGTGGCAAAAGCTTGAATAAACGATACCGATCTCACCAAACGCTCTACATCACTTTATTGCGGGTTAATGCGGGGCTAGCCACAGTCTGTGGTGCTATACCGCGCTTTGAACATGACCTTTTTCGCACGGTCTTGTCGTTGATGATAAACTTTTCATCGCCAGTGATCTTTACAAACGGTTCAGTTTCATTACGTTTTAGTAGCCAATCGCAGAAGAGTTCACGGTCCATAAGGTTTCTTTCTGTGAGTTTGTGTGGTACCCAAATATAAAGCATTTTTTGTTTATGCAGAATAATTTTAATGGTTTAAAACGGTGTTGTGGTATATTTCCACTTCTTCGACTATGTCGTAACTACTTGTAGTAAGCACTGGCAAGCTTTCATAATGGACGGTTTCATACCACCTTCGGTCTCGGAGGTGAGTGGAGTAGCGGTGACGTACTCTTGTCGTACGTTGCTCAACCGACCAATCACAACGCGTGATCGACATCGCAACACCGACGTGTATGAAGCGATAAGTGTATATGCACGACTTTTCGACATGTACTGTCGGGTACGCACCATTTTCCATCGGCGGGAACACGGGGTAATGTTATTTAACTCCACCTTATCCAGAATGGCATCGACCTTCTCGATAACCAGTAACAATTTTGTTTCGCGTTTTGTTTAGAGGCAGTAAGCAGTTTTGTTTAAATAAAATTTGAGATTGTATCTTGTTACTTCTTGAAACTTGCTCACTTTATTGTGTAGAAAAACAATTGATAAGAGGAAAAGAGACGGAAAAGAGTTATATATTTCTTTGTTTGATATTGTTTAACCTTTGTATAGTCAGAAATGAACAACACAACCAAAGAAATTTATTTCGAAATATTACATACAAAATACGAAAAGACTTTTTCCCGCCCTTTTACGAAGATGTACCTTTTTCTTATCCAATCACAACTTTGATTGCACGAACCGCTCTTAGTCAATGTTTTTCATATCATTTTAAATCGCCCAGTACAAACAACTATACCTACATATATATATATATAAAACCGAAAATTCGATTTAATACCGTTAATATAATGAATTATATCACATTTCAATACAATACGCCTGCACCCACTGCATTCGTTCAGATAGTTTTTGTATTTTTCTTCTTCATGGGTCCGCAATCGTCATAGATATTGTAAAAAAATTGCAACACACTGTATTGGCTCTAACAACGTATTGATCGTCACTGTTACGGCCATAGACACAATAAATTAAAGATAATCTAGAGGTTATTTATTTAACCTATTAATTATAATCCGTTTATCTAGTGTTTGGCGGTTTTTTCTCAACTCTTTACCTCAACATTTATTTTTGTACGCTCTTACAAAAAGGAAAGGAACGGTAAGATTTTTTTTAACTAGAATCAAATTACAATTCTCGGAATGTAAAAAAATTCCATAACTTTTCAAAATTGATTATTCTCGTCATACGCTAAGGGTAATTTTCGTGGGAACAGACTCTGAAAGACCGCTGAAACCGACTCGCTCCGCGCGTGCGCTCAACGATTGATTGATTTCAATTAAAAACAAAATACAGTCGGACCAAGTTATCTGTGCGGCTGGCAAAAAACTAAACATAACAATTAAAATGCCTGCTTTTACTGCCCAGTAGAATTTGGCGTCAGCCTTGACTGCAAAGATAACTTGGTCAGACTATATCAATACAGAATATCTTATCTAAAAAATTACATCAGCATTAGAGCTCATAACTTTTTTTTTTGTTAAAATATAACTATATCGAGAGGTTCTTGAAAATTTTACAATATGTCTTCTGATTTATTTAAATCCAAGCGAGGAATTTAAAAGCCAGCATTTTGTTTTCAAGAAAAAAGGAAAATCTTAACTTCAGAAGCAGTATAAAAAAGTACCTCATGAACGTAAACACGCAAGAAAGATTTAAAAAAAAATTGGGCCAGTTCCTGTTTAGCGCTACTCTACGTTTTCGTGACAAATCATGCCCGTGAAATTTCAAGGTCTAATCGATTCTATTTTCTAACTAGTTATCGATTCGAATTCAAAATGATATTGCCTCGTGAACAGAAGGGCATTCATCGTGATCCACGCCTGACCTGTCTAAATATCTCTAGGTACGCAAGTAATTGGAACTGTTTGAATTATTCGCTTTAATATTGTATAAGATGAATAATAAATGAAGATCGTTTATCGATCTTTGCAATGTGACCAGGTTTAGGTTTAACCTATTGCGTTGTCGTTTTTAATTACGATCTGTGTGTTTAATATTGTTATATTCTATATTACTTTGAAAAAAATATACCCGTGAAAGTTCTTTTTCACGAAGCTTTTTCCGAACTGGTTGTAGTGTAGAGTCACGTTTTATTTGACGTCAACAAGAACAAGTACCTTATTGTCAGTGTTGAGAAATAAATATTTGAATTTTGAGCAATCGGCTTCTCTCACTACTCTCGGCACATATATTTGCAACATTTCGAATTTGAATAAGTTGGTATCCTATTATGCCTCTGATCTGATGAGGTCTTTCTTTAGGAGCTAGCTTCGGATCTGAACCGCCACTGAAATCAAGCACGTGGTTGCCTTCTTGTGAAAACACCTGAACATCCAGTAAATTGATGACCTGTCTCCTCTAGTGTATGAAATGCGACAATTGAGTTTAAACAACGACCCAGGAATAAAACTTATTTGAGTAGCTGGGGCTGTATTGATTATTAGATTTTAGCTATAAGTTCGCTCTCTGAACTTTATTGAACGTAACTTCATTTTGCGCTTCGCCTGTTGTGAACGTCCTCACATTTTTCTGATAAGTTAGATCGAGTTTAAACGTAATTTTATCAGTGTAGTGTGCTTTAGGGACGTAGAAACCACAGACAAGACGTGCCTAAAGTTTGTGCCTAAAATAAACAAACGACCCCGAGGCCTAACGGTTGTCTGTCTGTAGTAGATGACTGACGAACGAACCGTAAGCTTTCAATTTATGTAAAATTCAAATTGCTTATCTACAAAAGGTCTGTTTGAATTGGAGTCAAATTCAGGCTACGTGGTAGATAAGGCTAAGTGGTATTTCTTCTGCTTTATTAATAATGTTATACGGCTTAATAGTAGTACGCAAAATGTGACGACACCAGAAAATTGTTATAATTTGAATACGAATATCTTTATATGGGTTATAACAATTTTTGTACAATACTCCATTTTCATTAGATGTCTTTAATGTGTGTATGCACTGATTTGCTGACGTCATAGCTAATTGGTATAAGTGTAACAAAAAAATCAAATTACAAAAAACAAAGTTAGCTAGTTTGATGATTTTTGTATGTTTAATATTTACATAGTGAAATGAAATGAAATGAAGTATGTATTTTTCAACATTGACAATTACTTTTTCTTATTGACGTCAAATAAAACATGACTCTACCACCAGTTAGGAAAAACCTTCGTGAAGAAGAACTGGCAAGAAACTTCACGGGTATATTTTTTTCAAAATAATTTTGCAGTCTCTTTATGTCTATACAAAATTATTCTTATCTGCATCTGTTAGCTCGGCAAGTGTCCCGCCCCTCTAGTATCCAAACGACGAACACCCTCAAACGGCACCCGTAGTTAAGCCTAAAGAAAATGAGACAGAAAGGAATTGTGTAATGCAAAAATATAAATTAAATAAATTAGATATAGGTTTGATATAAAGTGTGTGTAGTGTACCAATATCTGAAATAGCTATGGGCATATACTGGCTGTACAAATGTTCATTATGTAAGTGATAATAGTATAAGTAACGATAGGGTTGACATGTCCAATTGACAAAAACCCTAATAATAAAGATTTAAAAAAAATGTTTCTAGGTTCGCTGGTCATGATCAAGTTATTTATTACGTATATCTGTTCACATATACCGTTCAATCTAGGAGATCGGTGACCACTTTAATTTCAATAGCGATATCACGTGTTGTTGTATACATATCGAAATATAAAGGTTTTGGATCTACACTCGGCGTCACAAAAATCGCACCTTTCGAAAAAGCAACTTTAAAATACTTTTACTCAAACTTTGTCCATAGTAAGGGTATGATTGTAGGATATCATTGGAAAGGTTATTTAATTGCCTATTAGAAATTACAAACATGTGTATATAATTTAAAGCTTTTAATAAAAAAATCTTAAAAAGGACAAAAGTTACAAAAACTAAATTTAAAAAAACATAAAAAAATCTCAAATCAGTCTTTAAAATCTAGTGTTTCCTCCCCTTGCTTCGATGACAGCTTCCATCCGATCCTTCATGGACCTCACGAGGCTCACCACTCTCTCTTGGGGAATGTTCTCCCATTCTTCCTTCACGGCATCCTGAAGCTCTTGGAGAGTGGTGGGAGCAGGATCACGTGCTCGTACGTGTCTCTTTACATCGTCCCAGAGATGCTCGATCGGGTTTATATCTGGGCTTCGTGCTGGCCACTGCATAACAGGAATCTCAACCTCTTCCAAGTAGTCCCGCACAGAAAACGCAGTGTGGCAACGGGCGTTATCGTGCATTAATATGAAACCATCGCCAACAAAACCGGCATACGGGACCACATGGTCTTGTAAGATTTCTGTTATCTACCGCCCAGCATTCAGCGACCCTTGCCCGCGACCACCGCCAGTCCGAGAGACGCACACAAGTTCCGTTTTCCCTTCCACGGATATGCCACCCCAGAACATACAGGAACCACCTCCGTATTCGACGGATTCCTCTATACACGCTTGGGTAAAACGTTCCCCTCTTCTTCGGTATACCATTCTGCGTCTATCGTATCAGAAAAGACATACTCGTGTCTCATCGGTAAAGAGAACGGCCCTCCACTGGTCAAGCGGACAGTTGACATGCTCCTGAGCAAATTGTAACCGCTCTCTCTGATGTCGCACGGTCAATTTTGGGCCTCTACCAGGTCTGTGAGCTCTTAATTCCTTTTCTTTCAATCTTCTTCTAATCGTAGAGACACTCACAGACGTTCTACGAGCTAACCGGAGCTCTTGTTGCACCTCAACAGCATTGCTGAAGCGGTGGCGCAACGACGTAGACACAATGAAATGGTCGTCTCTTTCTGATGTACAACGTTTTCTTCCGGATCCACGTCTTCGGGTATAGCCACTAGTCTCACGGAACCGTTGGTATACTCGTCGTACTGCAAATCGGCTAAGGTTCAACTGTCGAGCAACATCAACCTGTCGCAGTCCTGTTTGCAATAGAGCAACGATTTGAGCGGCTTCTTCAGGGGTTGTATCCATCTTCAGGTACAGTTCTTTTGCGTATGTTGTTCCAGTGTGTTCACTCTAAAGTCTGAGTAGCGACTGACCCATTTCTTTCTTTTTTTTTTTTTTTTTTTTGCTGCCGAGGCACCCTCACGGGAGGGAGGTGGAAGATGCGTCATGCATACCCGCCCGCAGGTAAATTCCTCTGCGGGGGGGTTATGTGGGACTCACCAGAATGGCACCTACCCACTAAAAACCACCTGTTGGCTGTAGTAAGCGTATACCTTTAGCCTTCATCGGAAGCGACACCCGTCGGGAAGTTGGGCGCGCTGGCGGAGACCCGCTAGCGGGTCTTCCGCCTGTAGTGAAAGTTGCACTGAAGGTGCTCAAAGGGACATGAGTTGGTGGCCGTTCTGGGCAGCCTCCGGTGAAGCCGGGGCTGGGCAGAGGTCGGCCGAAGCATGATTTAGGGATCAATTCATTTAAATGAACCTACAATGAATTGAGAAGGTAACTATGCTCCGCCAGAGCTAGCAAACGCTCTGTCGGAGTACGTGAAGCCCTAAGTTTACGGGCTAAGACTGCGATTTCACTAACATCGACATTTTTTATAGCGTCGCAGACGATACGCATATCGTCTGCTACGGAGGATTGAGGAGTGGGTTTGTATGGGCGAGGAGCCGGGATGGGATTCGATGTGGGGCGCTGCCTCCAGTTTTCTGGGGCAGGCCTGGGCTGTGCAGGCTTAGAAGCCGGAGGAACCCGGCTACGCAGCGGCGGAAAGTTTTCTTGA
The DNA here is from genome assembly GCA_923062675.1 of Marasmarcha lunaedactyla. NCBI lineage: Eukaryota > Metazoa > Arthropoda > Insecta > Lepidoptera > Pterophoridae > Marasmarcha > Marasmarcha lunaedactyla. Next base: position 45,575,110 of record OV281339.1, on the reverse strand, counting down.
GAAAGGCGCGGGGCCTGTTTGGGCGCCGCCCTTTTGAAATTGGAGCGCATACAACGGGGTGCACGAGGGCAGCCCTTGTAATTTGCGGTGTGGCCGGACTGGCCACAAAGCACGCAATCGGGAGGAGAGGGAGTTTCAGGAGTGCGATTGCACTCCTTAGTGAAGTGCGGGACCAGGCACTTGACGCACCTGGGCGGTGCGCGGCAGTTGGCTGCCGCGTGCCCGTACAATTGCCACCGATGGCACTGGCCGGGATGACCGCGGCGATGAGGCGCCTCGATTGAGATCCCAGAGAGGCCGCAAATAGAGCTTACCCCTTTCAGGATCTCTCTGGACTTGGGGACGTTGGCGAGAATCACCAAAGCGAGAGGGTGTTGCCTCCCGTACTTGCTGTGCATTTTATGCACCGCGAGTGCCGGGAAGCCTTGGGACTGCAGATCCTCCAGGATGGCCTCGTTCGATAATTCGAACGGGATTCCCCTTAGTACCGCTCTGATCTTACGCTCTTCTGACAGAGCATAAGTGTGATAAGCATATTGCTTATCGGTGAGGAGCTTAGTCAAAGCTCGGAAACCGTCTATCGACGAGTCAGTGATTTTAATAGATTCACCCGAGTTTACCGCTCGGGTGTAAAGGATCTTGTACTCATTGCACAATGTCGAGACCTCAGTCCATTTACCCTTTTCCCGAAGGAAAACGGGTGGTGGGACCTTGGCCTTGACAGAAGTCGGGGCCGGAGCGGGTGTTGAAGACACCGGGGCAGCTGGCGTTGAAGACGCCGCAGGGGGTGTAGGGACGGGCGCCGAGGGCGCCGGGTCTTGTTTCGAGCGCTTCTTAGAGCGCTTCTTAACAAGAGTGAAAGAGGGAGGCTCATCAGGGCCAGTTGGGGTGGCATCCGAGGATGACTCGGTCGCGGGTGCGCGGTTGCGGCGCGGAGGGGCGTTTTCTTCGCACTCCATGTCACTGGAGGAAGGGGACGCGGGAGGGCCTAAGACCTGAGGGGTCTGGGGGACTGGGGTGGCCTGAGGGGCCATTGGTGGAATTAACGCCATGATATGCGGGATAAGAGAATCAAGGAAACGGAACTTGTCAGCATTTATATATATGCCTTCAGCACCGGTACTATCAACTAACTTCTTCCTAATCTCATCAGAGCTTAGGGAAGCCATTGCGGAGGGGTTGGGGAGGGACAATATATGAACCTAACAACGATGACTAACTTCCTAAAACCACCCTACACGCAGTAGGGCGGTTGAGAACGACGCGGATAACTTACTCGAACACGGCACTTGAAGTCCTGGAACAACGAATTCCCGTCGACGAAGCTCACGTTCCACGAAGTACGGTTAACAAGCCACTATTCGCCGTGAAAACGGCGTTAGAAACTTATTAGAAGTACGGTTAACGAGCCACTGTCCGCCGTGAAAACGGCGTTAGAAACTTAATACGGTATACAACTATGAAATTATATATTACGACAACAACCAATGAAATTTGGGTGCTCAATTAGCGCGGGGGCTAAAAGAGCGGGAAGGCGTCTGCGATCGACGTGCGCTCGAGAACGCACGCAGACCGAGGACCCATTTCTTACCTGGACATAACATTTTATACCCTTTTAAGGTAGCCCAACTAGCGCTCCTTAAGTGAGCATTTTTTCCAATATCTTATTGATTGGTCCCTGGTTAGAAATGGTAATTGATTTTTTAATGATACAGGTAATGAATGTAAAGGTATTGAAGTGCACTTTACAATGACATTTCTTTTTCACGCGTGGTATTTATAGGCCAGATTCTAGGAGCAATTTACTGAAAAAAACATAAAGGTGCGATTTTTGTGACGCCGAGTGTATTTCATATTGATGTACATGTATAAGGTTAATGTTTTAAAAAAAACATTTATTCTAATTTTTAGCAGAACTGGCGCCCATAACAAGTGCCAAGGCTTCGTTGTATATTTTGTTCCGAAACATGCCTTTGTTACAGCTCACAAAGGTAATGTACTATTGAGCAATAATAATAATTGCGAATAAGACTATTGCAGTGACAAGGGTTGAGTGTGTTACGAGATCGATACGTTTTCGACATTAGTATACACGCAATGGCTGCGTAACTTCGAAACACGTCGAGAGTTCCGTAGTCTCTCAGTCGCGTGCGATTGCTATTTTCAGTGATCCATTATTTAAAATATATGTCTGACCTTTGATCATTTCATACTTCATTGAAAATCGGGCGGTCGTAAAAAGCATACAACTTCGCAATTTAATTGTTAGTCCTATTTGATTTCAATGTAATGATCAAAATGTGATTATAGATATTTAAGTTACAAAAGTAATTGAAACAAAAAATAATTTTGTACTTTGTCGAGAACAGTTTGTTACAATGCTTTCTCTATTTGTTAATATGACTGATTTTTCTCGGAATCAACTGGTATAAAACCCCGGTGACGATACAACTCGAGGACAGTTATCTTATCAGTTTATCTTTGTTTACAATTGTATAATTATAACTTTAAAATTTATTCTTCGTTCATCGCTATCTGGTTTATATTTATAAATCCTTAGTAGAAGTGAGCTGTAGTACAATTTATCAACAATTTAACAAGTTTTCGGAACTTTCTAGTTGGTACTAGGTACTTCGTCACAGAGATGCCCAAAAGACGCTGCTCTGGTCAAACGGTTTACGAACATCGACGCGGGCTTGTCTTACTCACGATTGTTTTAAACAACTTAGGACGAAGAAACGATAAAGAGATATAGGGTCGTCGTTATGCCCGCTATATGTATGTATACAGATTTTTACTTTAGTTTGGTAGTTATCAATCCAACGATTCATAGGACTATATATATATACACTATGTATATAATAACTTATTTACAAGACTTTGCTATTAAATATTTTTGACCCATGACAATAAAACCGAAATAGTTAATGTTGACATACTTACATTTATTTGCATACAATAGATTTTGACATCCGTATAAATTGAGCTGCAATGTTAAAAACAATACGTAGATTCTGATCGTTTTAGGGCAGTGCTGGGCGGTAAAGTCGGTTTTGGCGGTACGCCTCTAATGGGCCGACCTACGGAGCAAGCCGAATACATCAATGTACTGATTCGGGCCGGCATTGTCGTTATACAATTATTGCAGACCCGAATGTGGCGCCCCGAACACGGAGGCAAGGCCATTTCTAGACTATATTAGTGTATATAAAGATTAAGCGTAGGTGTCTAGGAAGTGACGGGCACAAGGAAGACAACGCAGCGGCGGCTAGGTTACCCAACGCTTGTGACAAAGTGCGTTTGCGCCCGCAGAGAAATCGCAGCGAAAGCGTTTACGCAACCTATCACGATTCCGAATTATATCCCGATGCTGCTCCATATTGATTAATTTTCCACTTAATAAGTTATGGAAATGTTACTTAATGCAAGTTAAGTTTAGTTTTACTTCCTATGTTGGCAATCAAATTGTAATAAGGTTTGAGGGTGTTCGTCGTTTGGGTACTTGGGGAGAGGGAGACTTGCCGAACTAACAGATGCAGATAAGAATAACTTTGTATAGACATAAAGAGACTGTACATTTATTTTGAAATAAACATACCCGTGAAGTTTCTTGCCAGTTCTTCTTTTCGAGCTGGTGGTAGAGTCATGTTTTATTTGACATCAATAAGACCAAGTAATTGTCAATGTTGAGAAATAAATATTTCATTTCATTTCATTATCAAACCATACCTAATGTGAGTGGACATAATTTCAGACGAACTGTCGTCATTGTTTACACCCAAATTATATCGGCATACATATGTACGAAACAGAGTTTTTCTCTGAGTCATCGGCGCGTACCGACCGGTATACAAACCGGGGCAGCTCGAAAGTTGTTGGAATACGAATCCGTGCCACTAGGTAAAGAGTAGTATTGAAACCAGGTAATCGTACGTCGAATGCTGATTACATATTGCTTCTGATTCCGTCACTCGACGTGCTATTCAAATGTTTATGTGTATATAAATTAGATTGCACATTGCTCGTTTTCACTTGAAAAACTCCAGAGATAATAAGACTAAAACGTCTGTTTGTATTCAGACGTGTCTGTTTGTCATGTATTCTAAGATTGAGGTCACTTTATTAATTTAATGTTATCAATCATGAAACGTTCTCATTAGAACCCTGATTGGCTGACTGATTATCCGTCTTTTTTTTCATATCACGCGTTGCAAAGACTCCTTACGTTTACAAAGTCTTCATACGTACAAAGCAATTGTACATGCTAAATTACAATTTTATGTTTCAGTATGGAATAACCAAAGATGACCGCTTAGCGTGAATCATTTTAAATTGCAAATTTGTTTTAAAGTTCATTGATTTAAGTCTGTGTGTTGTCCAGTTTATTATTTAGGGAAAAACCCAGAAATAAATGTATCATAATTATATTGTACTGACTTTGCAGCAAAAACTTAATATTTTATTTCAAAAATTAGAATCGTAATTTGAAAAGCTCTACAGACATCGTACTAAAATATTTCTTTCCTATTAATTAATCTTCTCGAGTTTAGTAGACCAACAATTTTGCTGCCTTTTTAGTTATAATAGCAATTTTATGCAGCGCCGTATTGGTATAAAAAGTCTTGGTAGGGGCTTATTTTAAGTTGTGTGTGGTTCTTTGTTCGTCAAATATAACTGAAAAGGAATCAAACTTATGATCAATTGATTAAAATTAGAATAAAATTAATTTTGTAGATTAAATGTATAACATTCCAGTATACATTTACATATTTAAAATCTACGCTGTAGGTGGAAGTATCAGTACAGTACCTGGTAATAGAGACAGCAGGAAGGATTTGTTTTGTATTCCAATAATTATAACTTCTTTATTATTTTAACTGTATTGTAACTTTAAACTGTGAACTTCCTTACAAATACCTAGAAAGTTGTCTGGGAATGTGTCAACCAGGGTTCTATTCTAGAATCAGTAGCTCTTTCAGGACTTAACTAGTCTGCCTTTGATAAAAAATGTATTATTATATATCATTATTATGTATTATTATATAACTTTCTTGACTGAAAGGCAGTTATGCTTAGTCGCCGCATCAATGAGGAGAATCACCGCTTTTGTTGAGTCATTTAATAATGCCCGAAATTGTCATTTCTGAAAAATACATAACTGCTCGAGGAGCATGCAAGAAGTGCGAGCATTACATAAATTAGTAACTACCTAATATGTTATGCATATCCAATGATGAATTACTTAAGCCTATATTACTATACTGACACAAAGATTTTAAATTCTCAATCGGCGCCATTACTATGATTATGTATAAATGTATTCGTATTCATTTAATATATGGCTTAATATAGCATGAAGTTATGTCTTTTTCATGTCTGATCTGTTGGATTAAAATGTAAAGCCCTTGGTTATTCTTCATATATCTTTGGTCCGGGTGCCAGACTACGCTTCCCTCTCTAACGTCTGGCTGACTCGAGATGTTTCTCTACACGTCGGACGCAAATTTATTTTAAGCCCTCGTGAATCAATTATTTGCTAGTATTATTGTACAAAATTGGATGAAAACTTATTTTGTCTACAGAGACAAGACACTTGGATAGGTATATCAAAAGATGAAAATCAATTTAAAGCTTTTTTTCACAATATTGTGCTTTAAATCGTTTCTTAAGCGGTTTTCATTTTGTCAAATAAAAGCTACCACAGAAAGGTTATTTCCAACAACATTGGAGCTGGTCGCGCCTCAGCCCTGGACGTGCTTCCCGCAACGCAAAGTTCAGACCTGGTTTCCATGTACCTTCCAGTTGGAATCTGCTCCATGATTCCCGGAATTAGTTCCGCATAATGATCTGGTTACAGCGACGTTTCATATTTTCCCGCGTGTTTCCTGAAATGACGAGCTCTGTTGATGGAGCTTGTTTATGAGAGTCCGGCGTTGTTTACAGTACTTGCATACTTCTGCAGCGTATAGGTAGAGTGCTTCGAGTGATTCACATGGTAGAATCGTTTTGTAGCTCTATCACTATAGTCCGGGAGGTAGCGTTGCAAATTCAAAAGTCATAGTAAGCCGGCTGGTATTAACATCGATAGTTGATCTTGTATGACTAATAAGTGAACCGACCGTCAGCTGCTCAGGTCGCGGTGGGTGTGGAATTGGGAGGTTGCGAAAGTGGTAAAAAATTAAAAAAGTTTTAAGTGATGGTACGCCGGCTGAAACTTTTTCCATAAATAGTTATCATACTGAGCTAAAAAAAACCGTCAGCTGCATAGTGGAGGGGCGATTATGCGTCAGCTACTCGCATGAACTTGTAAAAAATAACCTGAAATGAAATATTTATTTCTCAACATTGACAATTACTTGTTCTTATTGACGTCAAATAAAACATGATTCTACCACCAGTTCGAAAAAACCTTCGTGAAGAAGAGCTGGCAAGAAACTTCACAGGTATATTTTTTTCAAAATAAATTTACAGTCTCTTTATGGCAAGTCTCCCTCCCCCCAAATATCCAAACGACGAACACCCTCAAACGGCACCCGTTCACGAGTTAACGCGGGATCCAGCCATCGCCGTCCTCAACCATATTAGAGGGAAGAGAGCGACCCGTCACCCGACGCTACCATAGGAAGACGTACTTTTGTGACAATGACGCTTTAAATATTCATCGGGACGAAAAACTCAACGAGCAAACAGACACATTACACATGTTTTGTTACAAATACTAGTACAATCCTGTTAATTAAGGGATTATACCCAAGGGCTTTTATCATCCAAATAATCGGATAGTTTATAATATGCTTTATCACACAACTTCTGCTTTATAGTTTCTTTGAATTTGTCAGTAGGAAGACCTTGGATATCCTCAGGAACCTTATCATAAAAGCGTTTACATTGACCCATGAATGAGTTAGTGACTTTATGAAGCCTACTATTATGAGCTGCCAGCATATTTCTTCCTCTTGTGTTAACATTGTGCAGATCTTTTTTTCTTTTGAACAAGGTTATGTTCTTTTTTACATACATTCAATTTTCTAAAATATATTGTGAATGGAAAGTAAGAATATTTATTTCCTTAAATTTACTTCTAAGTGATAAAGTTAAATTACGCCGAATGAAATTTAACAACGTGATTCTTTAAATAATTAAGAGTACGAAAAAAAAAATCTGCCGCGTGTATAGCGGCGGAAAGTCCGTCAGCTGACGCAGTGACGATGCAGATTATTCCAGCAATGCACAAAATCTTTCACATTATATTTTTGTCTTTCTTGTTAAATGAAATGAACATAAACTAAAATAAAGCTAAGTGTTTTAGTGGCTAAAAAAAAGAAAAATTAATATTATTTTTTGAAAAAACGATGGACGAAAGTACTATATATAATATATATATATATATATAATATTATAATATAATATAATATAATATTTATAGATTCGTCAGAAAAATTATCTATCCAAGAAAAACGCTACAGTGCCGCTGAAATGAAACGATTTTCAAAAACCGCCAAAATACAGAGTAGCCGTTGAAATACCTTATTACTTTTTTACTGTTAATTGCATTGAAATTCGTTTTAATATTTACTCTTTTATTCTAATAATATTGAAGGTCTTCATAACGATTGAAGAATTTGTTTGTCGCCTGTACGGATTTAAAGGGATAAACGATTTCAAAGCTACCCGAGTGGCAACGTTCTTTAAAAATTATCAAATTAATAAGAAAAACTATCTAGTCAAGTGGAAAAACCGTATCGACGAGGCGATCTTCCCACCACGCAAATCCGAGCTTCACCGCCATTTACTGCGCACTGAGTACGTAGCGCACCTTTGGAGCCATGGTCACCTTTAAGATCCTTCTCAATTATCTCCCAGAGACTGGGAGTAGGAAGAAAAAGATGAGAGATATGTCTTCAAGTGGTTCGAGTGAGATCAAGTACCCATCAGTCACCAGTATAAAGGATAGCAGCGAAAATATTGGTGGTATGCTTTTGTCGGTGACACTTTCTTGGAGCTTGTTTATTTCTGGTTGCCAAACTTTGATGATCAACATGTTCATTTATAGATGATGGTGAAGAGAATCCAAATCTAGAACCCTATCAAGAAAAAGGGATCGGTTTCGAGGCCAGTTTGGACATTTCGGAAGATGATGCATCAGAAAACGATTACGATAGCGACACCATCGATAACGAATAACTTCTGCAAAGTTCTCAAATATTTCCATATACCGACTTTTTAAAAAATATTTGCATTATTTTAGTTTGTGTTCATTTCATTTAACAAGAAAGACAAAAATATAATGTGAAAGATTTTGTGCATTGCTGGAATAATCTGCATCTTTGCTGCGCCAGCTGACGGACTTTCCGCCGCTATACACGCGGCTGATTTTTTTTTTCGTACTCTTAATTATTTAAAGAATCACGTTGTTAAATTTCATTCGGCGTAATTTAACTTTATTGTACTTTTTTTTTACATTTCATGCGAGCAGCTGACGCATAATCGCCCCTCCACTATGCAGCTGTAGATTTTTTTTCAGCTCAGAATGATAACAACTATTTATGGAAAAAGTTTCAGCCGGCGTACTATCACTTAATTCTAGTTATGGAAAAAGTTTCAGCCGGCGTACTATCACTTAATTTTTTACCACTTTCGCAACCTCCCAATTCCACACCCACCGTAGGTGCGCCAGCTGACACTTAGTTCAGTTGTAAGTCATTCGAGATCTATTGAAAAAGATGGCAACTAATCGGCGTAAAATCACTGCCCAAAATACCATGCTACTTCACTTCTACAAAAACGCGAATCTAAACAAGTGAACGTCGCAGCCGGACGGTACAATTACCCGTACAACAAAACAGTAAAAAGGTTATGTTGAAAGATTTTTTGTACTTTTTGTAGTCTACAAGGAAATGTTCATGATGCCAACAAGTTTGTAGCAAACGAATGAACAAATTGCAGATTGCTTGCTTAGTAATTACTTATCCTAAATGGTTTGTTTTAAGTTTGGCATCCACTTGCGACCTACTCTACAGTACCAGGATCATCAGAAAAGTCACGAAGTAAGTAATTCAAACATTTTCACTTAGGGCCAGTTTTTATCGTAAAGATGATTGTCTCAAATTTCTTTTTACAAAATTATTGAAAGAAACCTTATTTACACAGGATGAATAAAAACCCTGAGAAAAACATCAAGATGTTGTATATCTTATAGCTGGTATTGCAAGGTCATGTGATTTGCTTTAATTTCTCCACATGGCGACGAGACAGTTCTCACGGTCAAGAGCTAGGTTCAGAGCTCTTCAAGGAATATTCCATTTCGAATATGGAATTGTTGAATTTGAATTTGTCATGGGAAATTATAATCAGTCGGCAATATTCGACGCCTAGAACAAGAATTAGATGCCTTTCAAAAATCAACATCGAATCAATAAGAAATTCATACAGTTTGTTTCGTTATTTGTCGGTTTAGGTTGGCTCAATGTGATTACGACATTAACGGTCTACGTTTCTGTAGAGAGTAGTCTAGGTTTGACCTAGTGACCCAACTAACGGATGGCGAGGGCGGGGTGGGACCTAGATAACGTTTAAAATGCCGCTGCCGTATATCCCGGGACTTGCGATATTAAGAATTTTTAATCAAACTGGAACTCGTTTCCTATGATATTCCGCGTGCATTGGAAAAATTCTACTTTAAGTTATAAAACCGGTCCTGATAATAAGTTCATCGAGTTATAAATTAATGTGAATCCAGCAAAAATTATTTTAGGTATACTGTTAAGAAAAGGAAATGAGCTGGAAATAGCTTTTTGCCTTCTACCACGGAAAAGTATTCCAGTTTCCAATGACGTAAAGTGCCTTGTGCATCCACTGGCAGCTTGGCAGCGCCACCAACAACTTGTTAGGAATTAATAGGTACCGTTTGGAAAGTATTTGGTGTTGCTAGCCGTGTTTAGCTTATTGTATCGACCGTAGCTTGTCTTGTTTCTAAATTATCTTTATAAGTAAAACGGAGTTCGTAGTCTCTTATTTCGCTTTTCGCGCGATAGGTGTTGTGTTTACTGGCTGTGGATCAACAACGCATACTTGAGACCATTTCGTAGGCAGGTTTGGCGTTGTTTCAACCGGATATAACCGGATTTTTGAGTCGTTTTGTAACAGTAGACGAAACATAGATCCACCACCATATACTAGAACCGAAGCAGCTATCGAAACGGTGGATTGCTGCGGACTCACCAGCTCTGAAGGAGGCCAAAGCAGTTTATTGACCAGTAAAGTGATGGCTACAGTTTTGGGGATGCTCGTGAGGTAATCCATATTAAAGAACTTAAAAAAAAAATTACCTTAAAACGACCGCATTTGGATAAGAAGAAAATCCTTTTCCACCAGAAACTAACCTAACCCACCCGCGCGGTTGTCATGGCCAAATTCCATGAGTTGTGTGTCTCCCACCATATTCACCAGATATAGCCAGCGCCTATTTCGAAGGAGGTATATACATGAGATTGAAATTTTATGGAAAAGCTAGAGAAACGCTGGATAAAGTGCATTGAGGTAGATAAATGAAAATAAATAACAGATTTGAAATAAAATTACGCCTTGTTTTTTTTATAGCTGACTTATCATGGCGCCCTATTATTTCGTAATTGTCTTTCAGTTTTTATACACATTATCTTATTGTTTAATTATATGCAAAAAAAAAATAATCGCGATATTGAGCTTTAAATAGAGAGAAGAATTTATGACAAAGTATATACAGTATCTTACCCTGGCATAATTGGATAAGAAAGTGCTTTTTTTATTTCAATGCAATGTTCTTACCATCGGCTTTTGTCGGTAGCAGATAATAAATTGAAATAATTGCGTAAAATTAAGTTAAAACTGTTATATTTCTACTATTATCCGCGTAACGGCTCTATAGCTCACAACACCTGTCCCATTTCAACGGACCTCTTACCCGATAGCAGTTTCCAATAAATAAACAACACTCACATAAACTGAACGCTGCCGATATTAATACAGAACAAATTGTTTCCTGCTTCACAGAGGGGTCCATCTAGGGCAAAGAGTATGTTGCATTTGGTTATCATTTACTAGTTAACGAATGACAACGAATGACATATCAAACCAAAACAAACTAACTATTCATTTTCCAGATTTCTTTTTGTGCAGTAGACCAACCTATGTCGACTCTGCCCGACTCTGTCTCACTATATATTAGTAAAACCGAATGAAGATTAAATAAGAGGAAGAAATGTACTCGAAATCTCTTATATATATATATAGATATTAAAATACTTAATGTCTCAAACAAAAACATTAACAGTATTACGTATCTCAAACAAAATAACGATAACAGAAATTGCTACACGAATTGCAGCATTGGAAAGGCGAAGGCTTTTATTACGTAACGGCCGTTGTGCAATGCGTCGGTGAAAGAGTGGTTCCCTCCAGTGGAGTGTGGCCAGTGTTGCAGCGCATGCGCCGCCGACTGCTCGCGTCTCCCGGCTACGTCACCAGTGCATACGAATTGTCAGTTTGTTGTGATTGTGCAAGCGTGTTGTGTGCGTCTCAAATTGGTTTCTTGTATGTCGGAGCATGTATGCCGGTTCTTTTTTGCAGCATATTTTAGGTGTAGGTAAGGTCGTTTTTGCAACATACTTAACGTAGGAGCACGCGCAATCGGCGTTAGAAGGGTTCTGAAACTAAAGTTTCTTGGATTATTATAGGACCGTACGTGCTTAAGATTAATGTCGCGGTTATTAATGTCGCGCTTCAAAATATCATTTTTACTAATAAAATGAATAAACATCTTATATTTCAATTATAATTCTAGAATTGTTGCAAAATGCAAAATGCACTTTTGCATTTTTTATTTTATAGCGTGTTTTAGCTCAGGGTTTTCTAAGACCATTGTTATTGTAAAAGTAGATATAAATCAATTATTATAAAACTATGGCCTCCTGGCCGTTGTGTTTTTAAAACTCTACTCCTATTCTCTAACTTGAGAACAGTAAGGCCCAGTTGCGCATATCTAAGCTGGCCGGGTAGTTAGTTAAAATTTCCCTCCGTCACTTTCTATTTCTATTTAACTGATAGAGACATTGAGCAATATTTAGCTCGTTGCTGGCTTATGCAAGTGGGCCTAAGAAGGTTGTAAATAGATATGTTTTGTAGGTGTAGATTTTGTATTTAAAATGATGCATCTAATTCACTAACAGTTTTGTAGAGATGAACAATTACAACAGATTTTTAGAACTCTTCCGGAGTGTTGAATAACATGGAACCGGGAATTGAGCCAAGCAAATATGTACAGGGCTATTCGACTTCATCACTTGGCTAACCAATGGCGGCAGAGTTCACTTATATATTGACCTTTATACTTTGTTATGAAGACCCCTCAGCCATTATGAATTTGACATTTTAAGATATAATATCGGTAAAACAAAGCGGTCGATTATTCTGATAAACTGTCTGGTATTAATAAAGAATTGTAAATATGCGTACAATACCTTATAAAATTCACCTTAAACAAGCCGTAGTAATATGTGCCATGTTGTAATAAAATTACACTAAGAATTGGATAAAACTTAGCTTAGATTAGGTAAAACTTGTAATAGTTGATTTTAAAGTTTATCAATTGACATTTGAAAAACAAATTAGCCTTTGCCATCGTTTTTTTGAATCATACCTAAAGCCCAGTTTGAGTCTCTACTTGACCTGGTTTCACTAGATGACTCAAAAAGAGGATTTGCGCAGAAACCTCGTAGTTTAAATTTAATGTGTCACTACTACTCATTACTTTGCAAGTCATTTTTATTTTAGTGCTGCCTCGTAAGGATGTTACCACACCAATCGATCGACCGTCGATCGACTTCGACCGGTCGACGTCGCAGTAGGCGTGATGGCCTATAATTGTCGGACGCCACCCCTGAGTTGGTAATAGTTGTAAAATAATCCCATACAACTATACATTTTTATGAAGGTGTGTGTAGTCTGCTAACCCGCAGTAGGCGTGATGGCCTACAGATGTCTGACACCACCCCTGAGTTGGGAGAGGCTGATAACCCTCCAGTGATTATTAAAGGTATCACCACACCAATCGATCATCCGTCGATCGACGTCGACCTTGATCGATGGCAGAATAGACCAGTCGACGTCGATCTATGGTTTCATACCAGACCAATCGATCGACGGACAATCGATTTGTGTGGTAACACCCTTACAGAGCCCTAGTCTTAAATTAATTGGCCCTTCGTTTTGCTTGAAAAATGTCTATATCTCTACCGATTATATCTTTATGTAAGAGTTGAGCTTTAACTAATGGCCCAGCAGTCATTCTAGTTGAAATATGGAACCCGTGCTTTTTGCAATAATTTTAAGTGTCACCTTACATACAATCAAAATGCGCTACTTCAAGTCACTTTTATATGCCGTAATGTATTGTCACCGGCAGTGCCAGTTGAATGACATATATTCCTCAATATTTTTGGTTGCATAAATAATTTGTAAGCCGAGGCATGTTAAATAAAGTTTTTGTGAGTTGTTACATCATAAACCGCTGGTTTACTCCGTCGTGAAGGCCCAGTTATTGCCTCAACTATAAGCTTCATTATTAATAATCTACCTTACAATGACCGTGGTTAGAGCCATATTTGCTTAGAGAATATAATTTTGTATGGCTTTGTAGAATAACAAAGGCTTTTCGTTCGTTGCTTACGTTTTTGTGACGTTCGTCTTATCGACTTCGGAAACATCTGTCGCTTGTGGTTCCATGCTATCAATTTTATTGATAAGCTCTTTGTCAATTATAATCAGAGGAACCACGTGATAAACTGAGTGGAACGTGATGTTTAAAAAATTATTAAACACTAATTTTACTGATACTCTTTGGCCGATATCTTCATTTTGATTTTTCAGATCGATCCAGCGTTTTGATTTTGAATATGCATTTATACATATTTACTTTTGACGTCACAAAGTCGATAGAAATGACATCACTGGTTTCAAAATTGTATTCATGGTATCGAAGATGATAAAGTATGTCTTTGTGTTTCTACGAGATTAATATTTTATCGCTCAGCAAATATTTAATGCAGAGAGGATTTGCGAACAATACACGTACTCTTTACGAAGCAGTTGCGTCTCTAGTCTAAGCTAAGTTAATATTGAAACAAAATGATTTACCCAACTCTTGTTTGCTTTTTAAGAAAAACACCGCTTTGTTGAAAGCTATGAGTTTGTCCTTACTTAATGCTTAGTTTAATCATTGTATTTCATTGAATACCTCAATATCGTACATACTTTAGTTTTGCGGATTTGCATCTTAGCTTCGTCATATGCGGTTTTGCATACTTATTGAAAATTTATGTTAATAGATAAAACCGCACACAAGTGGCTCGTTAGTTAAATGATGGATAACGAGAATTGGCGGTAGCTTATGGAAAAGATTTAATGGCCGGCAATACTTGTTCGTTGGAAATCGATTGGGATACACAGAACTCGCGCATCGCTTGGACAAAGTGTCGCTTCTTCAATATTATTTGTTTTTTCAGCGTGAGTCTAAATGTAATGAATTGTTTTGAAAGAGTGAACTAGTTAATGTCGTTGTGATGTGATAAGTGTTAAAATGTCCAACGGAGTGTGGGACTTGATGCCGGTACGTTGTCGATGGATTGAGACGTTGCGGCACTGCGGGAAGACGTTGCTGCGGCGGCAGCGTCGCCTACTCAGGCGCCTCAAAAAAGTAAGTCATCGTTGATATCAAAAATCAACAACTAATATGTTAATTATATCAGTTTTGTATATAAATATCTTATATCCTTTCATTTATTACAACAGAAATCTACTTAGTACTTTCGTGTATAGACTGCGATGCATTTTTCGTGCACAAATTCTTGAGGAGGAGTTAACTTAACTGATCGAATAGCTGCGAGACTAGTCGAACATTTCTTTACTTTTGTAAACACAGTTACCTCTGGTAACCTTCACTTAGGGGTAGCCTTTTAATTGTGCTGCAACTGCTTTGGTCTCTCTCTTTCGATCCAGCCAAAACCTCAGTAGATATCGATGGACATCTTGCCAAGACGTCGGTTAGCCGAACCGTTATGTGCGTGAGGTGATTTGTCGGTTGCTCTCTGTATGGCTAATAGTTGAGTTTTGGTTACTCCCCATAGGTCATCGCAATCAATCCATGCGCTGCGCACTGTGGTGCGGGTAATAGTTGCTGCGTGTATACTGTACGTTTATACGTTGTGTATACGTTGCGATAAGCGAGGACATTTCGAAATATCTAAGTAGTTCTTTGCTTGAATATATTCTGTACCTACTACGCGTGGTGAAGAGTTGTGGTATACAAATGGGTGGTTCCTGTACCGGCTCCAGGAATAATAAGCCAGCAACTATATTGTTTTACGGGATGTCAAATGTTTTACTTTGCCTGTACAGGGTGATTCATCGAGATGCGTCAGTATGCGAAAGTCGGAAAATATAGGAGTTAGTTGTTTGTTTTAAGGGACCGCGTCGTTGATTTTATAGTTAAGAAAAATTTCATTCGAATATTTAAAAAAAACTCGTACACCCAGGCCAAAAAAAACATATTTTTGGAATATTCTTTTGTTGCAATAAATGATTGTGAATGTAATTAAAATAATAAACATCTCTAAGGAACTTATAATAGTATACTTAATACAATATTGTAATACTTGAAACACAATTAAATGGATCGATGACTCCTTGTGTAATTGATCTAAACTTGAAATGCTTATTGGTCGTTTTACGACATCGCTGAATCCTCAGTTCGGCTCCTGGCATTGACTCATTTAATACCGTTGCGACATACCACAATTAACATAGGTTATTTGATATCAAGCTGCGTCTGGAGTGACCCTTGATTGTTATTGCGAAATTGACAATTTGTATTGAATATTGCTATTGTTTTCTGATGGATATATATAAATTAGCGATTGTGATTCACTCGATAGTGCTCTAGATGACTTCGTCCGACATCCAACAGGATCTATGATACTTATTGGGCCTGTAATACGTGAGTCCGTGTTCTATTCGTAAGTAAATCAAATAATTTACCCTTTTCAAATATAAGAATTTATTTAATGGACTTCCGTAAATGTTCATCGATTTAAGCTTTTGTTGAAACAAAATTTAAGCAAGCATCAAAGTCACATTGTAGACCTTTCGTTTCTTGTATGTAACAGTTTTGAGATAAAAGTCTACCTATAATACTTTTTAAAAGCCAAAATTTAAGAAGTACCTACTCTAAGATGATGAACATGAGGAAAATGAAATTTCTTTGTTGCTATGTAGGAAGCTACGTGTTGCATTAAGAAGGAGGGGATTATTTATTGGCTTGATTTATCCTCTGTATTAAAACTTGCACACGAGCCTGTGCTAGTTGTTTCGAAATTCGAATAGGTGACACTTGTATATGTGTCTGCATTTCAAGGTCAAACAAAAAGCAGACGGTTTCTACAAATGACTTGTTACCTTTACGTTTAGGGCTGGTTTACACGTCTCGAATAGTTAAGTTGGTAGTTAAATTTTTTGTCAAAAATTGCTTTGTAAACAGTCAATTTAAGTTAAAATTTAGTACGCAAGTGATCAAGTAGTTTAGGATTCGTTCTAGTTTTCGGATATGTAGGATTGGACACGATTTTTTAGTTAAGTGCATTAGTTGATTAAGCGGTTGGCGGCAAGAGCTCATACTTATTTCGCATTTGCTCTTTTTTTCAAAATGTCGGAATCGAGTTTGGACAGTAAATTAAATTATATAAATATAATTAAAAAGATCTTTTAGAGATTTTAAATTCTGAAACTAATTCTTCTCTGACCTCGTCCAAGACCCCGCTAATCTCAAATCTAAGCACAGAATTGACGAATTGAAACGAAAAATGAAAAACCGACCAAGTGTATTCATACCTGAAGTAGTACACTTTCATTAGTGAACTGCATGGTTTTATTAGAGTCAGGCTGACTGGTAACATCTGAATACCTAACTGCTCAATTATCCAGACCCTCAAAAGCGGTTGCGGTGTGTACACATTACTCAAAATGTTTTGATCGCATATCCTCACTAGACTACTTCTCAAAGTACAAGAAATGGGTAACAGAGGAACTTATTCCAATGGTTCGCCTAAAACGTTGAAAATTGTTCTCAAGTGGTTGTGTTAAAAGGATTCATGTCCAACAAGTGTACCGCAGGGTACCTTACTAGAGCCGATATTATTTTCAATATTCATTAAAGACATACGAAGTAGATTTTTCAAAAACTTTATTATATGCCGACGACATGAATGTGATACATGACCTAAATAAATTTTTTATGAATTTCTTTGACCAGTGCTTAGTTAATAAACTTAACTTAAACATAACTTAAGTAAACTTAACTTTGACGGCCGAGTAGCGTAGTGGTCAGTAGCCCTGTCTCATACGCCTGAGGTCCCAGGTTCGAGTCCTGGCCGGGGCATTCATTCGTGTGATGAACACAAACGTTTGTTCTCGGGTCATGGTTGTTGATATTTATATATGTAAGCTTGTTCTGGGTTCCCCCTCAGTTCGCTGTAAGGTCATCCATGACACAAGCTCTGCTTGAAAAAAAAAATACAGTAGGTGTGTTTGCCTGGGGATTATTATTATTATTATGTATGTACTTTCATTAGAAAGACTGTGTTGTGAATGCATTCATAACACAGGAATAAGTTTTAATGACATAACTATATCGAGAATAAATTAATAATAATAAAAAATATCAATAAGACAGTTAGAGACTTGTACTGTATCGTATAGAGTATCTGCAGCTGTTCGTGTTAGGAGATCAACCGAGTTCAGTGATATCAAACCTTCAGGACCCTTTATCGCGCTTTTGTTCGAAGCAAGGTTCGAAGTCTTCTCGAATGTGCGTCATCAGTATGGCACACAGAAAACATTTCTAACTTTTCTTGAAAAAAATTTGAACACTGTCTCCTTGTCTCAATGCAGAGGTCACCGTTTACCACCAATCAAACCCCGCAGAGACTTAGATAATGTCTGTAACATTATGAAAATTGTAAATTTTAAAACTGCTATTTAGCAAAATGGTATTAGCGCCCACTGGTACATAGAAATCCATCACTTCTGCATGTCCCTACCGCAAGTACCAATTAGAGACGAAACTCGTTTATTAGTTTCGTTGCGAACCAAGTAGAGCGCAAACTAGACAATTTAGATTTGTTCTAAAGCAGTATCCGGCGTGCTAAGACGGCCCTACATACTTCTGTTTAATTTCTCAAAATCATGCTAATTTATTGATGTTTATAAAGTTCTTATTCTGCCCTTTTAATTGACATTCTCATGTTTATCAAACTGTACTTTCTTTTTAAAGCGAAATTCGTTAATGTATTTTATGGGTTCAAGAAAATATTTTTTGACCGCTTACCTTGCTATTGTTTCTGCTACACGTGGAAACTTTTTTTCTACTTAATTTGTATATAATTTAACCTAGATGTAAGTTTTCCTAAAACTTGTAAATAAATAAATGAATACAAATACCAATACAATCAAAAACATACGAAAAAACTTTTCCTAATTCTGAACTATCATGTACTATAAGAATACAATAAGATTTAGTATATCTATATTGTTTTACGAAAGAAGCTCTTAAGCCGTCGGTTTAATTTTTCCGTAAACTGTTAAGCCGCGAAATCTTTAAATTAAATCTAAGATCGATGCAACCACTTATTCTGTAGCTAAGGACGGCTTCAAGTCTTTCAGATAGATTCGTACGTATTTTGATATTAATGTTATGTAACAAAATCAACTGATTCTATTCCTCTCAACGCGGGGTTCGCCCTAGTGTAAGTGACGATGATGATGAAGGCTCACCGTAATAATGTTCTACTGTCTGGAAATAACCATTATTGAATGTTATATTAAGAAAACGCCTTGTTGTTCCAGGTGTACCTACACAATTGGCGCTCGGCAGACGCGCTGAATATGTTGGTGGGTTCGAAAGTGAGCGGAGCCACGCCGCTGGTGATAGCCTGCAGGAACGGCCACTACGACGTTGCTGAATACCTTATTGAGCGGTGCAAGGCGGACATTGAACAACCCGGCTCAGGTATGTACGGTCAATTCACATTCAAATTCCTTGAAGTGTCGTCGTCCCCTGGTATGCGGGGCTCCAACAAAATACCAAACAACGCGCATACGATTCTCGCCCTTAGCCTATTAGTCTAGGTAGTAAGCGGTATTGAAACTAGGTAGCAAGCGGTATTGAAACTAGGTAGCAAGCGGTATTGAAACTAGGTAGTAAGCGGTATTGAAACTAGGTAGCAAGCGGTATTGAAACTAGGTAGCAAGCGGTATTGAAACTAGGTAGCAAGCGGTATTGAAACTAGGTAGCAAGCGGTATTGAAACTAGGTAGCAAGCGGTATTGAAACTAGGCCTATTTTTTAAAACTAAAACCTATGCTCCGTTTAAGTCTTGGGGTAGTTACTTTAAGAAACAATGATATGTAAGAAAAGACAATAACTGATTCAGTAGTACATTTATATGAATTATTTCAATTTAAGTTTTAACCATAATTCAACATCAGAAATTACAAACTCTTATGAACCTAAAATTATTTGTGTTGCTGGGGATGAAGTTTATACTGTATTCTTTGTTGCTTTAGGGTACTTTGTGATATCACGTAAATCAATATTGTCCATAGTTATTTATAATGTACCAAGGGTGCCGCAGTGTACTCGTTAGGCGCTGCGCAAACTTGGACCCCTATGTCTTGTGTCGGTTACCACCATACCAACAAATATTTTATTTATATACAGGGCGTCCCAGGAAAGGCAGTTGGCGGGCCAGAGGTAGAGCATACTTTAGAGAACCTGAATGGCCCCTATATATGATTTTTTTAGTCTAGAACAATTGAAGGGCTAGTAGTATGAACCCAGTTAAGTTAGGTTTTTTTTCTGGCGCAGGTGGAAGTAAAGTTTTGAACTGGTTCTAATGTATTGTTGACCAAATTCCAACCCCAGTCGTTAGGATCTAGCTGATCACCAAGCCACACTTGAACTTGGTAATATACCCGTAAAAGATGTTGATGAGCAGTAACTGAGGTTGGATGGAGACAAGCTAATTAAACTAGTTTTTTACTTTTAGTATTTTTAACGAAACGTGCATATCGATCTAAGCAGGTACTATTTTAGGAGCTCCGTACATATACGTGGCGTACTAATGCATATTATGACGATTATAACTTTTACAACTTTTTGAATCGTTATATCTCAGAAACGGTGGGCAAAAAAAGTATTGATACATTTTTTATAAACAGTTTAATAATCTACAATTTTTGTCTGGGGTGTTTTTACGATAAAACTAACCGTTTTGCTGAAAATCGCGAAAAGATCTTTTTTTTTTACCATGAATGAAATTATTTCCATACAGGGGAAATATAGGGAACTTTCAAATTTTATTCATAATAGATTTTACCGATTTTCAAATAAATAAATAAACAAATAAATGGTAATTATAGGAAAAATACAAATAATTTGATTTGATTAGTAGTTATATGGTAAGAAAATTCAAAATTATTGGTGTTCGTTTTAGCGGGCTGTTGCCCCAATGAGTCTATTCTATGGCGGAAGTTGTCAAGTGAAGTTAGGTCACTGAGCAGACGGGACAGCCACCTCACTCACGTCACATTGATAGTTGTCTGTCTGTGCGTTTGATTGTTCGTTGCGCTTGAGTTCTTTCCTTCGGTTTCTTTTTAACTTAACAACTGTTAAATAAGCTAAAAATACAGAAAACAATTCAATTAAATTCTTTGGACTTAATGGGAACCAGCCATCGATACTACTCGATACACAAAAAAAAAGATGTAAGTAAACCTTAGCTGTCAAAATTAAATTTTTTTCCGCCATGTTTTTTGTTTGTGTGCACACTAATAATGCGCGATTTCATTTCCTACCAATAAACAAAGTGTTTTAATAATAATTTAACAATCAAAAAGTGTTCTAAGCATCTTAAACTATTTTTCGATAAAGTGTACAAAGTCCTGGGACAGACTCCTTGCATTTTGGGACATTTCTTTTATGTAGCTTCGCTCTTATTTTTTGGTCTAGTTTGATCGGACTATACAGAGATTGTGTTACGTCATAATTCTGTAACAAATGTAAGAATTGCTTTTAGTTGGTTCTGACAATCTAGTGTTATAAGTTTACTGTGAATAACTTCTTGCTTTGATATAGGTAATTTGTGAGCTAAGAGTAATTCTAGAACTTTATTTCAAATCTAACAAACGCACTCGTTTAAACAAATGTTATAAAATTTTTAACTTATCTAAGTTGATTATAAATTCTCTTGGGAATATGTTATCGATAGTAATTAATTATAATACTCACATGTTTAAATAAACATGAGATTAATTGCTTCACCATAATCAGTTTTCTCAGCTCGAAGGTTTCCAAATCCAACTAATATCAGTCCACCGACATGTTTCGTAAGCGAGTTGCTGTCACAAACAAACAATATTGCCGGGGAATATTGCTCAAGGAAACTACGTTTACCGTGATTTCTTTCAAAACCGATTGTCAAACACACCAACTGTATGGCCCCAAAGTAAGCACAGCTTGTGTTATGGAGGACCATACAGCGAATTGGGGGGAAACCAGAATAAACACACATGTAACGGCGTTTGAAACAGGGCTACTTGCTACTGCGCCACTCGGTCGTCGGCCGCTGTGTTTAGCAATGGTTTGTGTGCATGAACTTTTGTTTGGATATTTATTTTCGATTCTGTTCATGAGAAGGGGTGTACTCCTAAACAATTACATCGCTGTATAAAATGTAATCATTTATAAATATATTTTAATAAGTACTCTTGTGTATAACAGATAATTATATATAATTCTTAAAAGAGACTAGCATTACAAATAAATATTTATCCAGTGCGACGTTTAGGGTTTTGGTAAAGAAACGTACCGTTAAATCAATCAGTCGGTTCAGTACGTGTTTAGGTCGCCTGCTCTTTTCAATGGTGACTAGGTTACCACGTTATTAATAAGTTATTTAATATTACAACATTTGATCGTTTCGCAATATCGATTGGCAGTTTTGTTACTGAGACGTGGCCACGGAGCGGCCGCGTCGTATCGTTGTGCCATTACGTCAACAACTAGGCGACACGCCACTTATCTTCGATTCGAATAGTTGCACTTCATAATCCTAAAACCTGAGGTATTATTGCGAAGATTTTACCAGAAATCGACCTACTTAGGTAACATTTTTTTTAGGTATTAGTTAGTCATTTAAAATGCGAGGTGCAAGGTTTTCCTCATATCGTACAGACAAAAATTGAGAGCTGTTTATTATAGCTTTTTTTTCGTATTTTTTATTTATTTTTAGATTAATTTACCTACTTGCCCAATTCAATATTAATGACTTGCTTTTGGACTGGTCTAACCACGCAATCTTCAACCGGTTGCCAAACTTGTTTTCTCTCCCGTCATCTGATTGAATTACAAATATTTCGAGAAAAATCGTTTTATTAATCATCTATGTAACTGTATATACTCCGAGTGGCAACTTTGTACCGATCATTATCTTGTACTAGAGCTCGAGTTGCTAAGGGAACACCCGCGCTCGGACCTTTATTTATGAATCCTGCGTTGGTTTAGAAATCTTAACCGTTTTCTATGGTAACCAGTTATAAAATGAAACTTGTTCCAACCGCCTGGTTTACATTCGAAGCATCACAATGCATTGGTTTTATTATAAGGGATAGTAGAAATGTAAAGTTTAAGATAAAAGCGTAAAGGTAGCAAAAATTTTTTTTTAAACTAATGTAACCACTTATTGTTATTTTATCTCTAACAAAAGCTTATTTTATTAGCAGTTGAGCAGTTGCAGGCTTTTGTTGAAGGGCTCAGTGTGTTGTGAATACGCCATAGTCGTGGCCTGAGTACCATAGGCAATTGCGTACTTTGAATGACTCCTTGTTGGGCTCGGATTGTCACTTTTGTGATCATTCCTCTCCGATCGTAAGTTCTCCTCAGCATTTTTGAAACCTACGCCATCAGTTATGCTGCCTCCGAGAATACGTATTGTATGTGCACACCTCTCACACTCTTCGTCGCAATGATATTTTTCTTTCAATTAGTTTACGTAATGCGCTGTTTACACGTAATAAGTAGTTAAGTTGGTAACTAAATTTCAACTAAATTTTAAGTTACTACATGTCACTTGTGTGTCCAAACGGATTAAGTAGTTAAGCTTAAAAGTTCAATGAAGATGAACAATAATGAATGTCAAGGAAGTCGTCAATTCTGTACCTAGATATGTGGTAAACGAGATTTTGGACAAACTCAGCAAAGAATTTGTTTCGGAAATTGAAATCTCTATAAGAATATATTGTTTTCAAATTTTTTTTAACTCGCTTAATCCACAAGCATTCCTATTTTAAATATTCTTTAGGAAATTTTAAAGTTGAAACTAAACTCCACTCCGACATTTTGAAAAACGGAGTTAATGCGAAATAAATACGAGCTCTTGCCGCCACCCGCTTTGTCAACTTATGCACTTAACTAAAAAATCACGTCAAAACGTGTTAAGTGAGAAGCCCCGCCCACCTACTTATACGAAAAATAGAACCAATCCTAATCTACTTAATGACTTGCGTACTAAATTTTAAGTTACCACTTGTCACTTAATTGACTGTTTACACGCAACTTGTAACTTAAAGGAGACGTTTCATTTTCGGCTAGTGCGCTGTACACCAGTTCGAAATGTGCGAAAAAATGTGGTAGATATACTAAAAATATTTAAAAAATTATTTTCTGCATTATGTTCTACTTTGAAGTAACGAAACTTCATATGGCCACACCGAGGTGAAGTTTCCATACTCTGCATTGTTGATCAAAAATACGAGACACTATGCTTGTACCACTCGTAAATTGGATAAGCGATAATTTAACATTAATTTAATATTTAACTTTTATGAACATAAAAGTAACAACAGAATTTATAAAACATTAAACATGAAAGATACCGCCATGTTTTAAGTTACCACTTGTCACTTAATTGACTGTTTACACGCAACTTGTAACTTAAAGGAGACGTTTCATTTTCGGCTAGTGCGCTGTACACCAGTTCGAAATGTGCGAAAAAATGTGGTAGATATACTAAAAATATTTAAAAAATTATTCTCTGCATTATGTTCTACTTTGAAGTAACGAAACTTCATATGGCCACACCGAGGTGAAGTTTCCATACTCTGCATTGTTGATCAAAAATACGAGACACTATGCTTGTACCACTCGTAAATTGGATAAGCGATAATTTAACATTAATTTAATATTTAACTTTTATGAACATAAAAGTAACAACAGAATTTATAAAACATTAAACATGAAAGATACCGCCATGTTTTCATCATGTAATGTGGCTGATTTACGGATTTTAAAATGTTTTCCTAAGACAAAACTAAATGAATTATGAAATTTAGGCATATAATACTCGTTTTATTTATTTAATGCAATCCTAGGAACACCAGTACAAAAGCTAGCCAAGTGCCCCTTAAATATTGAAATGTCTCCTTTAGTTACCAACTTAACCACTTAACGCGTGTAAACCAGCCATAAGGTTTAAGTAAATAGTAAGGCCGCCTAAATTTTCATTCCTTATGTATAAAAACTTATATTATTTGTTTTGTACATTGCAATGACGGCCATAAAGTTTTTTCTATGTGTCTATCTGCTCCTCCGTCTGAAGTTCATTTTATTCCTTTTACAGTGACATTCGACGGTGAGACCATTGAGGGCGCGCCTCCTCTCTGGTGCGCCGCCGCCGCCGGACACCTGCCCCTGGTAATGCTGTTAGTCAAGGCAGGCGCCAATGTCAACTCTACCACGAGGACCCACAGCACCCCGCTTAGAGCAGCCTGCTTCGACGGCCATTACGATATTGTCAAGTTCCTAGTTCTCAACGGGGCAGGTAAGCAGATTAGCGTAAGAGGCTGAGCGTAGTTTGAAGAGAAGTAAACCTTTTTTAGTGGTTTTTTATGAGCCAAGGACACCTTGATGAAGATCCATTGACCCCTTTAATGAAGAGACCTATTAGGTTGAAAATGGATCGTCTATGGAGCGTCTTTGTGAAGGGATTATATACGAACGTCACCTATCTTCCGATACTAAACTATAATCAAAGATCTATAATTGATTATTATTAGATCTATAAACCAATAAGAGCATCCATATTATATTTTTCCGTATCTCATAAAGATGAATAAGCTGTTTGTGTAAAGTAGTCTGAAATAAATGGCGCGAATTTTTAATATCGCCAACCCGGTTTGTCATCGTGACACAATTAACGGATGTTTTCAAAGTCAAAGTGTGCAAATGGCATATTATAATTTACTTACATTACCAACTATTTATTTGCTTTTTCAAAATGTTAATCGCATTTTTTGCTCCGTATGAATAATATTCGTGCCGAAATATATTTTGTCCGTTTTAATTACGCAGTATTACTGATTATTGCGAAATCATCATGCTAAGCGAGTATTTGTTAAATAAACGACATAGGTCGTTCACCTTTTAAGTTGTGCATATCCGCACTGCTGATCTACACTTATTGTAGTGGTTGTGATTATGCAATTAGATTGCAGGCGATTTCAGTGTTTTGGGAAAAAAATCTCAACATATCTTGTGTTCCAGGCTGGGTTAGAATCTGACACTCTCGAGTAACGTTATCAGGGCAAAATAAGAGAACAAAGGCGAATGTATCGCCTCTCAGATTCCTCTAGCGCTTCCTTGCGAGTTTCACTTTTCAATAGCTGACCTTTTATCTCATGCAACACATTTATTGTTGGATCCGCATTTATGTTAAAGTGGGATTTTCTTATTATTCCAGATATAGAAATAGCGAATCGTCACGGGCACACATGCCTAATGATAGCTTGCTACAAGGGCCATATTAGAATCGCCAAATATCTCCTTTCCTTGAAAGCAGACGTAAATAGAAAAAGTGTAAAAGGGAACACAGCGCTTCATGACTGCGCAGAAAGCGGTTCCCTGTACATTCTAAAGATGCTTCTGAATCATGGTGCAACTATGGATGTGGATTCCTACGGTAAGCGAACTCCGTCTCATGATTGTTTCTCTACGTCATCAGTAACTTCTACGTCATCAGTAACTTCCTTTCAAGGCCCGAATTTGCTGCAGCGTTTCACAAAATTACTTATTGTTTCCTGGTAGCTATAGCGTATAATGTACGACCTGCCGTTTCTAGTTAGATATGAAAGTATATATATATATATTTTATGTATGTTTATTCTGGGTTCCCCCCCAGTTCATTGTATGGTCATCCATAACACAAGCTCTGCTTACTTTGGAGCCATACAGTTGGTGTGTTTGTCTGGGGATTTATTATTATTATTATAAGTCCTCAGACTATCACAACAACTATATGACCCCAAAGTATGCGAACCCAGAGTAAAAATACATATATAAATATCAACAACCACGACCCGAGAATAAACATTTATGTTCATCACACAAATGAATTCCCCGGCCAGGACTCGAACCTGGGACCTCCGGCGTATGAGGCAGGGCTACTGACCATGACGCTACTCTGTCGTCAATTGGATTACCTATTTTAATATCTTTGCTATTTCTATATTACATTTTTTGTCACGTCTGGTCGCCATTTTACCTCAGCTCAAGCCGAAATCAATATCTACAAGGCCTCCAAATGAATTTAACGAATATTTTTTTCCAATACAGGAATGACGCCCCTCCTCGCCGCTTCGGTAACAGGCCACACCCAGATAGTGGAACATCTAATCAACCCGGAACTGAACCTCGTAACAAGGCAGCAAAGAATCGACGCTCTCGAACTCCTGGGCGCCACGTACGTCGACAAACGACGAGACATGGTCGGCGCTTTGGCGCTTTGGAAACGTGCCATGGAGGATAGGTTAGCATTTGTATAGGTGTAAGGTAGATTGCCCTGGACGTGACAGAGAGAAAAGCAATACAAGATTTAATGAAAATAGACTCTGAAAGAGACGTATTATGCCAATGCAATTACGCGTTATATTGTCAGGGACTTTTTTAAATAATTAAAATCCTTTAAAATAAAAAAAAATTGTCAAGAAAATTACATGCTTTGCGAATTAATGGACTCATTTTGCTTAATGACAGCTTTGTTGATGTGCTTTCGCCTGTAGCCTCAACCAATGCGAACTTTCCATATTTCTGTTGCTTAGCCCAAAATACTTATTCGTAAAATCACAAACTCTTGTAGATTCCCGTCGGACGAATCGGAGCCGATCCCAAAGCCAGCGGACGTGCCTCGCACGGAGGCGTACGAGTATGCAGTGGAGCCGCAGAACCTGCTCCAGCTGGACGAACTCCTCGCCGACCCCGACGCTATGAGAATGCAGGCTTTGGTCATTCGTGAAAGGATTTTAGGTTTGTATATTTATTGTTTTGCAATAGAACATAAAATTCCAGCTATTTCCGGGGTTAAATGTTGCCCTTATCGGCCGTACAATCCCGAAAGTTATTCAAATCATTAATTTTATTAATTCGTTTTTAATTTAATTTTTCAACACAGACCTTACTGTTCTGCCTTAAAAATAGTACTGCCCTGTAATTCTGCCAAAATGTTATGAAAGGTAGACAGAATCAAAATGGCTGCCGTAGCATTTCCGGCACTTATTTATGCTGTTGTGCAACAGGACCGGAATGCGTTTAATTGATCGAATACATACACACACACAAGCAGACGCCTATAGGCAAATTATTATTTGTTGTCAATTTTGTCCTAAAAAGTTTACTTAAAAATTTTACGAACAAGTATAGTATTTTAAATCGATTATAACATTTAGCTTAAGTGAAATACGAATATTAGCAATGCGAAAGGTTTTCAATTGATTTGCTTTTTGCGAATGCCTGCGAAACAAGTTTTATTGAAAAGACAGGAATTTTTCGAGAAGTTTTTATTTTGAAAGTGGTCAGCATTAAAACCGCCCCTTTAATATATATAGCATGAACGATTACCCAACGGACTATATAGATAGTAAGGATAGACTGTAAAATGACGGTTCAATATTCTAATAATCTCCGGACCGCTCCGCCGCCGCTCTGTTCTGTCATAGCAGCTTGGCGAAAGTAGAGTATGTTCACGAAAATGTTTCGCATTTTGCGAAAACTCTGTGCGATAGAATTATTACGATTATTATAGAACTCGCGGAGCTCGCATTAAACCACCACTTTTATTTGAGATCTATTAAAGTAACCACCAGGTTTAGTATAATTAATCAATTTTTACCTGCAATAACAGATCTTTCTCCTTTGTTCCTCGGCACCTTTTATACCGCTATAAATGATTATTTTAAATGGAGAGATAATGTTTATCTTGCCCCGTTCACACGTGAGCAAAGACACGAACAAAATCTAGAAAATAATAATAATAATAATAAATACTTCTAACAATCATAATTGTAATAACTTTCAGTTATTAAAAACGCGAACTGAGAATCGTAAATCATAATGAATAATTAGAATTCCATTGTAAGAACTACACCAATTTTTAGAAACATTTAAAATTAAATCCCCAGGCAAACACACCAACTGTATGGCCCCAAAGTAAGCAGAGTTTGTGTTATGGATGACCCTACAGCGAACTGCGGGTAACCAAGAATAAACACACATATATAAATACAAACAACCATGACCCTAGAACAAACATCTGTGTTCATCACACAGATGTATGCCCCGGCCAGGCTAGAACCTGGGACCGCCGGCGTGTGAGGCGGGGCTACTTACCACTACTCATTGTATGAGACTTATTTTGGCTTTATTATCGTTGAAACAATAATGGTGGCATGTGTTGGAGTATACACATATTTCATGCTGTCAACAGCTCTATATTCCATGATAATTTTTCACGTTTATGGCATACACAAGTATTAATCCGCGAATACCATATCAATTCTTAACTTTTTAAATATTGATATAATATTATTATAAATGACATGTTGTATTATTTATAATAGTATTACAATTAGCGTGAGGCAATCTCAATTCAATCTCTATTTGATTCGGTCCTCCGTGTATTGGACGCCGTGATATCTACAAAAAATGTCATAAATGGCGTGAAAGTTTCGGGAACAAAAGGAAAATTATACTATTTCCATTTCTTTATTTTCTCGATGACAGTTCTAATTTGATATAATGCTCTCTAGCTCCATCCAATAGCTCCATCCCTATCAGTTTCTCCGACTCTGGTATTATATAACCTTGTACGTGTGTAAACGTCATATTTTTATAAAATAATGCATACATAATGTAAAAAAACGCTCGCACAAGGTTACACAGGAGCTGTCATCGAGAAAATAAAGAAATGGAAATAGTATAAATGACAATTGAATCAATGTTTAATTACTGCCTGTGTTGCTATTTAGTATTTTATGAATACTACCAAACATGTATATTTTGTGTTTGTTGTAAGATTGTATCAAGAATGATTTAATTGTGTTATGTTAATTACTTTTATTTATTTGACGTATTAACTGTTATTGTGTGGATTTGGACATGGAAAAGGTATATATTTAAAAAATCAAGTAAATTAAATTGAGTTTCGTATATTTAGACGTCAACCAGAGAAAGTCTTGCCGTTGATCTTTACACTATATTGCTCTCTCTACTCTTTGTCTATTATATCTGCTTAAAGAAGCGCTGAATTGTTCAGTGTTTTGGGTGTATTGTCGAATACGTCATTTATATTGTAGTGCTATCAAAATATAAAGATGTATACGTACAAGACCGATAAATGATTTAATAAATTTGCTCAAAAAAATCCAAATCTGTTTTTCTATATTTGACCAATAAATATAAACGAGCTAAAAAATATGTATAAATATGTTGGAATACCAAGTCGTAACAATCTTGCACAAGACACAGCTCTTCTACAGTCGACCTCCTCTACAGGAATGTATCATCCTTACCAAGTTTAATAATAAGAATTCCCTGCTTCGCCCAGGCCCCGCCCACCCGGACACGTCGTACTACGTGCGCTACCGCGGGGCTGTCTACGCGGACGCTGGCCGGTTCTCGCGCTGTCGCCAGCTGTGGCATCACGCCCTGGACATGCAACGAGCTGTCCTGCCTCCCCTGAGTCCATTGACTCAGTCCAGCCTGTACAGCTTTGCCGAGCTGTTCTCGTATATGAGGGCGGAAAGAGCAAGGCCTCCTTTGCGAGGTGAGTTAGCCGTCGTTAGTTAATTCGTGTAGTGTCTGATAGTATCCAACCACGGCCTAACGGCGACAGCTCAGCTCTAATTCCATTTTAACACAGATATTAATGTTCGAGTACTGGATGTATTAGAAAATTTATAAACTACATGTATTGTACTATTTCACCAGACGCTGACACGGTCACACGCAACACAAACATTGCTTTCTTCTGCACGGTTCTTGGGGGTTTACCTTTTATGCATTTTCATCAAATTTATATGTTTTAAATATTTTCTTGCGAAACCTAATCACAGAAGCGAGTGTACAACATAATTTATTATAAAGCAAAGGTTCAGGAAGTCAATATAGTGTTCCTATAAACAAACCTTGTTTTTCATTAGCATTAGAAAGCTCATGAAAAATCATCTATATAAAATGTTTTTTTGTCAATAAATAACATAGTAGCATATTTATTCGCACAACACACACCACACATACGTACATTCTTAATAATCTTACTTTTATTTACTCAAAAAAAACAATCCAATTTTTTTTAAATACAACTGTACATACTTTTAAGAAATTAAAATGGGAGAGGGCGTTTTGTTTAGTTTAGGGGTCAGAGAATTCACATCAGCTTGTATTTTTTTCTGAGTTAAAAAGCTAAAAATATTTGATATAAGTAGTTTATGGAAAAAATACATTGCATGTTACATAAAATGATTCCAGGACGAATCGTACCACCCGTTACTTTCGAGGACATAGACCCAGTGTTCACCAAAGCTCTCGCGGAAATAAAGCGCGGGATGGAGCTGTTGGACTCGAAGCTCGCCATGGACCGGGAACAAACTTTGACTACTCTGCAGAAAGTCGTCGTGATTTCACTGCATTTAGCGGCTCTGTTGGCCAGGCTGCTCGAGGAAGACGACTGCTCCGAAGAGGAGTCTAAGAATATACACAAGGCCGTTTATGCTCTTATAACGATGGATGTTAAGGTTTGTATTCAATTTTTTTGTACCATCCATAAGTTAAATTCCGCGAATTTCGTAATTTGGAATGGATGTGTTTTTATTATACAGGGTATAGATTAGTTCATTTGTAGATGAAACTCTGAAACTAACGACCTAAACTGTTTGAAAATTGAACCACCTTTATAAAAACCATACTTTACCCAGACATGCGCCCCCCCCCTCCGCGTAGCAGAAAATATACACGCTGTCACACTTTTTTTTATCCCCTGATGTTTTATTAACAAATCTATGAACACTGTCTATTATTAAGTTGTAGAGTAAAATATAAACAAAATTATTGGCAGATAGCACTATTGCCATCTAATAGGTAGTTCATTGATCCCTTTACTAAAAAAATCATTCGGACGGGATTCAATAAAATCTTTGAAAGCGCTTTGGACTGCCAAATCCAATTCGGAGTTGAATTTTTTCCTTTTCAAGAAGATATACAAATTTCTAACAATATGGTAATCTGTTGGAGCAAGGTCCGGGGAGTACGGTAGGTGTGAGTAGGTGGATGTCTAAGACATTCCAATTGAAGCTTCTCTAATTTGGTAGTCGTCTGTTGTGCAATGTGTGGTCTAGCGTTGTCCTGAAGCAGCAGTGGCCTAGAGCGAATGACCAGCCTCGGTTGTTTAGCAGCTAGCTTTTCCATCATGGTTTGCAGTTGCTGACAATAGACATCTGCCGCAATAGTCTGGCCAGATTTAAGAAAGCTGCAGTGAACGACACCGGCACTAGTCCACCAAACGCTCACAAGTAACTTTTTTTGAGTCAATTTTCGCTTGGGGCAGGATTTGGTTGGTTCGCCAGCGTTCAACCATTGCGATGAGCGGTTGATTGTCGTACAGGATCCACTTTTCATCACAGGTAATGCTTCGATTTTAAATCCTTTCATTATTGTGCCGGTTGAGTAATGTCACGCAGCAGTCGCCGCACGTTTGTCGGTTAACTGCACTCAATTCATGAGGTATCCTCTCAAGCTTTTTTACCTTCCCAATTTGCTTCAAGTGGACTAAAACAGTTTTGTCACTAACACCGCAGCCTACAGCTAACTCGGACGTGGTTTGCGATGGATCCACAAAAGCCTTCAATTCTTCATTATCAACTTCGGTCCACGGGGCTTGTTCTGCAGGTCGAAATTTCCAGAACGAAAACGTAGAACCAAAATCTCTCTGTGTTTTCTATTGCGACACCGCCGCCATACACAGCATTAATACTTCGAGCCGTTTCTGCAGCACGGGTGCCACGGTGGAACTCGTACTCGTAAATAACGCGATATTTCAAGTTTTCCATTTTGTAAACTAAGTGACGCAAACAAAAACCAAAAGAGAAAAAACAAATGAATTACGGTTTTCGAAACACAAACGCGTGAGTAAATAGCGGCATAAATTTGAAATTGGAATTCTTAACCAAAGAGGAGATAATGCAGATCAAAGTGGCCAGTCCGAAAAAACGACAATTTCATATGTAAGGACCTAAAATAACATTATTCTTCATTCTACAATGATTAACCTAATGCGGAATGGTATGTCGGTGGCTAAAACAGAGAATCCCATTTCAAAAAGAACAGACAGAAAAAAGAATCCCTTCACTAGAGAATCAAAATCAATAGAGATTTCAACGAAGTTGCAAAAATGGTTAAATGTCTCTAATGGATCTTTCGTTTCCACAATGACATTACGAAGGCATGAAGGACAATTTAATTTAAAAATAAGTTGTCAAATTGAATAAGAGGGTTCCTAGTGTTGTAGTGAAGAAGTCTGTCCGATGCGTAGCATCGCTTATTAGTTTGTCCATAATTATAAAGTTCACTTATCAGAATCACTGACGAATTTTTAAATATAATATGTATTTTGAGGTGTATAACCTACCCAAACTACATTATACGTACCACTGCCACTTCTAATCTATTTTCTTTTCTGAGTTTGGTTTGACTACTCGAGATTGAATTGATTTAGCAGAACAACATACTCTTAAAAATGTTACTGATACCATACATACGAAAGTGTGTAAAAAATGAAACCTCATACTTGTTATCGCCTCTTCTAACAGTATACAACCAAATGAAATAAATCGGTCCAGTAATTAGGTTAAAAACTAGAGTTTTAATTTTGAGCAAATTCGTAGAGACACACTGTAGATTTGCTGCACTAGGTCAATGAGTCAATGAACTTGTATTAACATTACCTATTTAGTACTTAGTTGGAGAAATGTGACGTTGCCACGTTGTGCGTTATTTTCGAGCGCGGGAATTCCCCTGAGCGGGGCGCGTGCAGGGTGGACACACCTGTTCTGCCGTCCTACCGTAAAAAGCCGCTAAGTGCAAAATCATAATTTTGAGAAAAATGACAAAATACCGCCAAACTTGTTTTCTACAGTTGTATGTAAGATAGCGTGTTATAATCAGTTAGTTACCACTGTTTATATAGTAGTTTATATAGTAGTGTATACGAACGATATACGAACACGAAAATGACAGTGGGATTGCCAAGGACTGGCGCGAGGTTTTGTTTTTGGCCCGGTTTTTTCCCCTCGCTCCAACTATGATTCACTTTTTACAGTTTCTACATTAACGTACATTAAGAGTTCAGCGTAACCAGAAATGAACTAATTTTTGTTGCGTTTTGAATGTTTGGAATACTCATTTCTTCCCAGGTTCGACAAGGCCGCTCTCCCCTGCACATTGCCTGTTCCGCGGAAGGCGCTCGCGGCCGCGCCAACAACGGCGCGTGGCTGCCTTCGGCTGGCGACGCTCAGCCCTGCTGTCCCCGACTCGTGTCGCTGATGCTGAGGCTTGGAGCCTCCTGTGATGCGAGGGATGCTGATGGAAACACGGCGCTGCATTTGCTGTGCAAGGTTAGTTCTTGTATCGAGGGTGGAAGGAGCAATTTTGTTAGACTCATGTCGTTTAGGCGGAGGCTCGGACGCTGGGATCTGAGGGACGCTGATGTAAACATGGCGCTATATCTTACGATCGCATAACTGAGTGTTGAAAAATAGCATACATCGTATACAAGCAAAGCTTTAATAAGTGGACCTGTGGCTTTCGTTGGAACGGCCCTTTGTTTGTATAATTACGATAGGTAACTTTTTCGTTACCCTCATATAGAGCACTAGCAAAATATACAATTAAGCGGCAATTGAGTTCTTATACAATAATATAATGATAGATAGATAAAAACATTTATTACATTTTAAACACACACAAAAATACAAAAAGAAAGAAAGAATAATACAGACAATTTACACAGTTTATCGTGTGTGTTACGTCCGTGCAATGGGTCACAGCTCAGCATCAATATTTGCTTCACAAGCAAACTGCTGATTTCCAGCTGTAACCTTAGGTAGTACGCGAGCACGTCATTTCGTTGTAATATTAAAGTTTATACATTGATAGTGTTTTCAATAGTTCCAATAAAGTTTAAATTTTTTTGAAAACTTATACAGGGTGTCCCATAACTTGTACGACAAACTGAAATGAAAGAGAGATTGAAGCGTGCCCTACTAGATAAAAAACAATTACCTCAGTAAAAGTGTCACCGTTTTCGAGATATTTCCGACTTTTAATTTTTTTCAAAACTGCCGCTTTTGGTCAGTTTTTTTTTGTTGGTGTGTACAAACAAGCAGATACCGTTGTATTTTTTTTACATATTGTAGAATAGTAGATCTACCATATGCAAATATCATTTTGTTAAATATCATTAGACAAAAAAACATATAATAATATACTATTTCTTGTTAAGTTAAAATTAAATTAGGTTTATAGATAGGTATCATTGAATTGTAAATTCATACAGTTACTGTATTGTTTATATATATTTATTCAAATTAGAATGAAAGAAAGAATAAAATTATTTATAATAAATCATAGTAAATTTTCACTATAATCTGTTATGTGTAGACTATGCGCTACACTCATATATAAGTCCTAATGCAATATGTTGTGTAGGTTCGTGTACAGATTATAGCACTGCAATTTGAATATTGCCAGTTTGATGTTGTACGAGTATCGCTTTCATTACAAACCTAATTCAATATTGAAAATGAATTCTGTTTCCAAAGCATATGTTACTTTTTCATTTATCTATACCTTATTCAAAAAGTAACAAACCCGTCAATACTTGTGCAGCTGAACCCGTGCCCAGCCGAAGTAGTCCTCGAGCTGCTGGCGCACGGCGCGCACATCGACACCGTCAACTACGAGGGCGACACGCCAGCAGAGATCCTCAAGCAGTCGCAGCAGTCGCTCGCGGCCATCGTGAACCCGCTCAAGTTCACCACGCTCAAGTGCCTGGCCGCGCGCACCGTCAAGAACTACCGCCTGCCGTACAGGCACGTCGTGCCCCAGTGCTTGCACGGCACCGTCATCACGCACTGAATCTACAACTCAGTTCGATTTCGAGTTATAGTTGATTTTCTAGTTACGCTCACTTTTGTGTTTCGTGAAATATCTTTAATTTTGTTTTGTATGTTTTATGTGTACTCTTCATTTTTAATACATTTAATTATATTGGTATATTCGATTTGTTTTCATCGTTTCATTTCGTGTATGTTGATTATAGAATTTGTGATGAATTCGTAGATGAGCTTATTTGGTGTTTCATGGATTGTAACTAGAAAATTGATTGTGTTTGAAGGTGTGTTGTGATGGAAGTCATAGAACGTCGTCGGGTTGTATAAGAAAAGTTTAAAGATTGTGATATGAGATAATTATTGAATTAAAGGGCTCTAAGCATATAACAAACATCATTTTTCTATTCTATATCTATAATCACTAATGATTTTAAAGTACAATTTTCTTTGCATTTTGGGGTTCTATGTTACATAATACTTAATGAATATTAGACTACTAATCTGTAACATAGTACGCTATATAAGCAAAGAAAATTCTACACTAAACGCGTTACTGAGTATATATATGTATATATAGTGAGTAGAAAATTGATGTTCTTGATATTTCTAGGGCCCCAGCTGCTGTCGAAAGACTTGGAGACATCTTGCCACTCGTGGGACGTAGGTTCGTAGGTTGCAACTCATAAATTTACTCAAATCGATGTTAATTGTTTAGGAATGCCCGTTAAACATTAATATCTGTATGTAGAAGATTATAATATGTGTAAAAGATGAGTATTCAATTTGAAATTACTTATGTAGCTTGCACGCCATAAGCGCACGTGATGTGTATGTCGATGGAGACCGTTGAGGTATTGTTTACTTATAATTCAGTCAAAATAGATCTTTAGTTGGAGTATCGGAACTGCATTTCGCGTTTCCTACCTAATTTGAGTTTAGAGGCTTAACTATCTTTACCACCGTCTAAGACATAGCTATACAAATGTTTTAAAGTATATGAAGGTAAAGCTAGTTTGTGTGTTGGAAGGGGATAACCTCGGCGGAGGAGCAACGTCGGAGAGCTAAGGTCTTGGAAATACTTTTACAAAAGTTAGGTCTTAAAGTGTTCTGAAAATACATGTAGTACTTTCGCCATGTTCTTATGTCTATGTTTCATTTTTTTAAATTGATTTTATTTTTGTATAATTTACTATTATAAAGTGAAACAATTTGATTAATTAATTGTTTTTATTTCATTATACAAATAATTTGATTTTTATTTAATCTTTTAATTATATAAACAAACTCGAAACTATTTGGTTGATTTTGAATTGTTTATGAAACAAGATTTATGTAGTGAAGAATTAAACAAAAAAGTTGCACTTTGAAATATATATTTTAAAAACCCACATCTTTTAGAGCGTAGGTTGAAAATTAAAATATTATATTTAAAAAGATTTATGCGGATTCTTACTATTTAAATATTAGAAATTGATGTTGAAATATGTGTATTAATGTCTATTCTGAATAACCAAATATCTAAATGTTTTAATGTTAGTTGGTATAAAGAATTCATTTAGTGCCGTAAATTTTATCACACAAGACATGTTGACAATTATTATTTTGAATTGACTTGATTGTCCTCAACGATTTTTTAAATCTTTTTTCTCAGAGACCATTACTATATATCAGAAGATAGAATTTATAATATCTTAACTAGTCTCAGTGTTATTTCTGGTAATGTTAAAGTAGATTTTAGTTGTAGGGATAAAGAACTTGTGTATCTCGGTTATTGAAATCAATATTATTCACTATTAATGGCGTAATTTTCAAGATCGTTAGATACAGAAATGTTCGTGTTTACTTTTTTTATTTTCTTAATTATAGCTATACTGGTATATTAAGCGCATTCATAGAATTGATTGTCTTTATCTCACCTCAGTTAGACTTATGGATTATTACTGGAACTGAAAACATGCAAAATGTTATAATTATAGTTAGTTTTTAATTTTATATAACATTGCGTGTATTTTCTGACTTGGTAAATTTTATGCTAAGTACATGAAGAGTGATTTAAGTAGTAATTTTTTTTGAAATAAATAAATATGCTTTAAATCAAACTGATGTTTTATTGTGCTATCCAGCATCACTTATTTGCACACTTGCACCGAACGTTCCGGAAGGAGAACTCCCTTCCTCCCGCTGTACTAGATCATCTCCTCGATATCGATGTTTTCAATACCGGAAATTAAAAACAGGGTGAGCCAGCGAGTCTCAAAAATGTTTTTTTTTTTTGGACAATACTTTAAATTTTTTATAAGATCGCTATGTGAGAGGTTTGAAGACTTGCGCCAAGCATCTCAAGGAGATCGTGGAAACGAGGCTCTCTGGGCAGAAATCTCTTCCCTCACTCTCCCAAATAGCAGACGCGGCCACGCTCAATTTGGTTCAGGAGTTTAAAATAACCTTTTTGACAGGGATTTATTGTGGTCTGTTTGGACAAGACGATGGATGACAACATGCGGGCACCTCTTGCTTCCAACCGAAGTGGCAACAAACTCCCAGCCCTTAATGGCACCCCGTCTGCGCCTTTGGAGCATCCTGTTACGGAAAGATGGCACGCGTTGGTCCGTCAGGCCAAGGTGAAATGCAAAGAAAAACCCAAGGTGGGTTTGTCAGCTAAATTAGCTGGTTCTAAGTGTCATAACGCTACAGTCTTGGTCCATCAACAAGGTGGTGGATTATAAGGCGGCCCTGATGAATCGAAAAATCGGCCTGCCTGAGTTTGGCATAAAATCTAACTACTACCCCGACTATAGTGACTATGGTGACTATGAAGCCCACTATTCTGACCCCACTAATTACTTTGACTCTAACATGCAAACATACGAGGAACCACAACCCTCCACTAGCAATTTCGAACAGGATTTTCACATAAAAGCCCCGTCAAACAAGCCAAAATAGAAGTTAACTTACAGACCCAACGACAACTACCTTACATTAAGATTTTAACCACCCCCCTCTTAAGCTTTTGATTGACACTGGCGCAAATCAATCTTTTATAAGTCCCAAATTTTATTCTGACATTCCTCTTAATTATGATCCATTCGAAGGGACCAATGTGCATGCCACAACTAGAAACAACTATTCCATAACATTACCGTGTTTTAGTAAATTTAATGACCCAGACCCTATAAAACTATTCATTTACGATTTTCATTCATATTTTGACGGACTTATTGGACTGGACCTACTGACTAGATGGGAAGCAAAAATTGACTTAAAAAATAATGAATTGCTGACTCAGACTTCAACGAATCCGATTCACATGTATAACTCGTGTAACGTTAACTTATATGAAGACATTATACCTGCAAATTCCACCAAATTAATTCGAATACCTATCGATGCACCGGATGGTGACGTTTTAGTTGCGCAACAACGGCTAGGAAATTGCGTAGTTAGCAAATGCTTTACGACTGTCGTCAATAATCGAGGTGTATTTGAAGTTCAGAACGAAACGTGTAATGACATGATTATTTCTTTAGATCGGCCAGCTGAAGCCGAGTGTTTTAATATCGAGGGCAAGTGTACTGAATTAGAGCCCAGTAGAGTCAGTGACGTCATATCACGCTTACGTACCGATCATTTGAACCAAGAGGAAAAGGTGAATTTAATGAATTTGTGTAAAATATACTGGGACGTTTTTTACATTGAAGGCGAGCCTTTATCCTTTACAAATAAAATTAAACACCAAATTAGGACCACCGACGAACTTCCCATTTATACTAAAAGTTACAGATATCCATTTATACATAGACAAGAAGTTAGGGATCAAATTTCGAAAATGCTCGAACAAAATATCATCAGACCATCGGATTCCGCATGGAGCTCTCCTATTTGGGTTGTACCAAAAAACCAGATGCTTCAGGAAAACAGAAATGGCGACTTGTCGTAGATTTTCGAAAGTTGAATGACAAAACTATTGACGACAAGTATCCTATACCCAACATCACTGACGTACTTGACAAGTTAGGAAAATGTCACTATTTTACTACCCTTGACCTTGCAAGTGGGTTTTACCAAATGGAAATGAGCCCTGAAGACATTCCCAAGACAGCCTTTAACGTAGAACATGGTCATTTTGAATTTCTCAGAATGCCCATGGGACTTAAAAATTCTCCATCAACTTTTCAAAGGGTGATGGATAATGTCTTGAGAGGCCTTCAGAACGTTATTTGCCTGGTCTATTTAGATGACATAGTCGTATTCAGCACTAGCCTACAGGAACATATTACTAATTTAGAGAAGGTTTTCCAGAGACTCCGAGAATCTAACTTTAAAATACAAATGTACAAGTCCGAATTTTTAAAGTTAGAAACGGCGTATCTTGGTCATATAATTAGCAATGAAGGAATCAAACCGAACCCAGACAAAATTAAAGCCGTAGAAAACTATCCTATTCCAAAAACAAGTAAGCAAATTAAGCAATTTTTAGGACTTATAGGTTATTACCGGAAATTCATACCCGACTTTGCTCGCGTAACAAAACCGATGACACACTGCTTAAAGAAAGGTAAAACTATAACTCTGACTAAAGACTACTTGGACTGTTTTGAAAAATGTAAAAAGCTTTTGACTAACGATCCTATTTTACAATACCCGGACTTTACTAGAGACTTTATTTTGACGACAGACGCTTCAAATGTAGCAATAGGTGCTATTTTATCGCAAGGACCCGTAGGTACTGACAAACCGATATCTTATGCATCTAGAACTTTGAATGACAGTTAATGTAATTATAGTACAATAGAAAAGGAACTTCTTGCTATTGTATGGGCAACCAAGTACTTTCACCCTAACTTTTGGTCGAAAAAGATATGTCCCAAAATGCAAGGAGTCTAGGCCAGGTCTTTGTACACTTTATCAAAAAATAGTTTAAGATGCTTAGAACACTTTTTGATTGATAAATTGTTATTAAAACACTTTGTTTACTGGTAGGAAATGAAATTGTTCATTTTTAGTGTGCAACACAAACAAAAAACATCATGGCGGAAAAAATTTCATTTTGACAGCTAAGGTTTACTTACATCTTTTTGTTTTGTGTATCGAGTAGTATCGATTATGGCATTAAGCCCAAGAATTGAATTGCATTGTTTTGTGTATTTTTAGCTTATTTAATAGTTGTAAAGTTATAAAGAAACCGAAAAACAAACTCAAGCGCAACGAACAATCAAACACACAGACAACTATCAATGTGATGTGAATGAAGTGTGCTGTGAGTGAGGTGGCTGTCCCCTCTGCTTAGTGGACTAACTTTCTTGACAACTTCCGTCATAGGAAAGACTCATTGTCAATGTTGCCCGCTAAAACGAACACAAATAACGTAGACTTTTTTATTTTCTTACCATCTAACCACTAATTAAATCAAATTATTTGTATTTTTTCTATAATTATCATTTATTTGTAAATTTTTTTAGATGGTGTACAAAGACCTAGCCTAGGTTGTGACATTTCCTTTAAAGTAATTACTGACCACAAGCCCCTTCAGTGGATGATGAATCTTAAGGAACCTAATTCAAGATTAACTCGTTGGAGACTCAAACTTAGTGAATACGATTTCGATGTTATTTACAAAAAAGGCAAAAATAACACCAATGCCGATGCTTTATCGAGAGTTGAGATTCACAACGATGAGTTAATGTCTTTGATAGATGAATTAAATTCCCTAATGCCAAGTCCTACTGAAACACCACCCTCTGTTTATAATTCAACCTCAAAATCTATTCATAACTCAACCGGGTCGCTCACTTCCCTCTAATATGGTTGAGGAGGGTGATGGCTGGATCCCGCGTTAACTCGTGAACGGGTGCCGTTTGAGGGTGTTCGTCGTTTGGATACTTGGGGGGAGGGAGACTTGCCGAGCTAACAGAAGCAGAAAAGAATAATTTTGTATAGACATAAAGAGACTCTGTAAATTTATTTTGTTAAAAAAAAAATACCCGTGAAGTTTCTTGCCAGTTCTTCTTCACGAAGGTTTTTTTCGAAGTGGTGGTAGAATCATGTTTTATTTGACGTCAATAAGAACAAGTAATTGTCAATGTTGAGAAAAAAAAAAGAAAAAAAAACCACTGAAACAGTTCACACTAGCCAAGAAAATCCTATTCTAGAAATGCCAATAACTGACGAGCCTTTAAACAAATTCCATAGACAAATTCATATAACTATAGTAGGTGACATAAAGAAAAGACCCACAGTTAGTAAGCCTTTTGAAACCAATATCTTGTTAATTGTGAATAAAAAATAATTAAATTTTATTATTTCAAAAAGTGTATCTTTTTTGTAAAAATATTTTACTTAAGCAACATTCTTTTAAAAAGTAAAATTTAAAAAAATATTATATTTAGCTATTATTTCGGTATTAGGTAGGTATTAGATATAATAGCTAGACAGCTACGATAATATTTTCTATTAGAAAATATTTAAAGTTCATTAGTAAAAATATTTAAAGAAAAAAAGAAATTCATAAAATTACGCCAAGTTTAAAAGCCTTGCAGACCCGTTTAGTCAGCGAGCTTTCAACTTATTTTTCAAAATTACTTGAAAATGAAAGAATGTCTCATTCCCGTCAGTACTGAACTACGCTGAGCAACACCTTTTACTCAGGCAAAGAATATGCGTTATGTTTATAAACTATTATCACAACATTTCTCCAAACAACTTCTACGGCTACTCTATCACCTGACCATTTACGATGTCTCTACAATCTCTGACATTTTGAATTGAATTACACCTGACAAATTTTAATAATAGGTCTTTACCTATGAAACTGCCGTTTTGCCGTACTGGCCATTTCAAATGAAAATATTTTTTTTTTTGACTGATAATTCTAGTTTCAAATTAATTTTATTTGACAAACATGGAATTCTTTTTCTAAAATCGTCATTTGTTTAATAGTTAGTGTTTTGTTTTCAACGCATTCGAACATTTTTCGTCATCATGGA
The DNA here is from genome assembly GCA_923062675.1 of Marasmarcha lunaedactyla. Lineage (NCBI taxonomy): Eukaryota > Metazoa > Arthropoda > Insecta > Lepidoptera > Pterophoridae > Marasmarcha > Marasmarcha lunaedactyla. The sequence goes on along the minus strand of OV281339.1, from coordinate 45,532,548 downwards.
TATTTTATTCATTCAAGAAAATATTACGAGTATATAAATACCCTTCAATAAATGAGATAATTAATTTACTATACTGTTTTGATTCCCAAGGCGCACACCATAACGGTAGACCGTAACTTGAATTCTAGGGGAACTCGAAAGTCGGATGTTATAAATGGGGAAAAAATCTTTATTAGGTATTATTATTTGTGTATTTTGTTGTTTTTATTTTTTATTTGACACTACTAATTCTACAACTATTTATGAGTAAGTTAAATAACATTTTGTATAAAAGTTGTTCCCGTTAAGTTTTAATTACTTACTCAAACGTTTTCCTATTTGTTTTAAATAAATAATTTTTGTGCATATGTTCATGTAATATTAAACATAAGCTTGGAAGAAATCGCTCATGAGCGGTTATGCTTAATTTTTTTTGTGATTTTTTTTAATAGGAATTCATTAGATATAAAATTGGCGTTTTGTAAGGGAGGAACATAAAGTAAAAGTTTTGTATAGTATAATATGTTTATTTAATCAAAGTATGTACTATTGCTATCTATGCACTTTTGCCATCTCATAGGTAGATGCCTGTACTAAAAAGACATTCGGACGGGAATCAATAAAATCTTTGAAGGCGCTTTGGACTGCCCCATCGGAGTTGTATTTTTTCCCTTGCAAGAAGTTATCCAAACTTTGAAAAAATGGTAATCCTTTTGAGCAAGGTCCGGGGAGTACGGTGGATGTCTTAGACATTCCAATTGAAGCTTCTCTAATTTGGTAGCCGTCTGTTGTGCAGTGTGTGGTCTAGCGTTGTCCGGAAGCAGCAGTGGCCTAGAGAGATACCAGCCTCGGTTTTTTAGCAGCTAGCTTTTTCATCATGGTTTGCAGTTGCTGGCAATAGACATCTGCCGTAATCGTTTGGCCAAATTTAAGAAAGCTGTAGTGAACGACACCACTACTAGTCCACCAAACGCTCACAAGCACCTTTTTTTGGTCAATTTTCGCTGGTTCACCAGGGTTCAACCATTGCGATGAGCGTTTCCGATTGTCGTACAGGTTCCACTTTTCATTACAGGTAATAATTCGATTTAAAATCCTTTCATTCTGCCTGTTGAGTAATGTAACGCAGCAGTCTATGCGCGTTTGTCGGTTTGCTGCACTCAGTTCATGAGGAACCCATCTCTCAAGTTTTTTCACCTTCCCAATTTGCTTCAAATGGATTGAAACAGTTTTGTCACTAACACCGCAGCCTACAGCTAAGTCGGATGTGGATTGCGATGGACTCGCTTCCACAATAGCCTTCAACTTTGGTCTCCGGCCGTCCACGGGCTTGTTCTGCAGGTCGAAATTTCCAGAACGAAAACGTTGGAACCAAAAACACACTGTGTTTTCTTTTGTGACACCGCCGCCATACACAGCAATAATACTTCGAGCCGTTTCTGCAGCACTGGTGCCACGGTGGAACTCGTAAACGTAAATAACGCGATATTTCAAGTTTTCCATTTTGTAAACTAAGTGACGCAAAGAAAAAACCACAAGAGAAAAAGCAAATGAATTACGGTTTTCGAAACACAAATGCGTGAGTAAATAGCTGTATAAATTTGAAATTGGAATTTTAACCAAAGAGGAGATAATACATATCAATGTGTCCAGTACGACAAAACGCCAATTTCATATGTAAGGACCTAATATTTTCATTTGACAGTAAAAGTGTTCTGTTTCATATTTTTTGTTTTGACAATTTGATAGTTTCTTTACTTAGAGTAAGTGATTTATTTTAATAGAATATTATAAACGAAAAATATAGTTTTGGATAAGTTTTAATCATGTTATTTACATTATTTATAGATGATCGATGACAGAGTTATATCGGTAAGATAAAACACCAAAGAATAAACACTCTGTATATCTAAGCGTGAGTAGTAAAAAGCAAGCAAATTCCTGTGGCTGAATCCGGCCCGGACGGAGTTGCTGTGGCCGAGTTGTTTAAGAACGTAAACGACCTGCTTGATAAGACATATGCCTCCCGTGGACACTGGGGATCTGTGCGACCTCTAGGTATCTATCTACAGGCTCAAATTTTGTTTCCGCTTTTATGGACACCTACAAACAGAGGCGCTGCAGAAATATATCTGGCAACGTTTTCTTAAGTATTTCGTACCTAAGTACCTTTAAAATTACTAGAAAATAATATTCTACAATAATAAAAACGACATTATAAAGTGTTCATTTCGAACGCCGATAGATGGCGCTACTTGTATTTTACATCCAGCAGTGTGTTTTTGTAATCGTTTTTGGTACTAAGTTAGTTGTTAATGTAAAATTTGGTCGTTTTGTTTTTGGCCTGACGGGGCAATATATCAATAGTATAAGTTACATTTCTGTGTGTTGGACGTAAACGTATATACATAAAGAAAGAAAGGTAGACAAGTTTTATTCTCTCTCCAAACTAACAGTCCAATAATAATAACCCAAACACGGGAGTAACAAAACACATTTATCACAATTACCGGCCAGGCGGAATAACTGGCACGGGCCGGTCTTGTTAGGTGCACTTACGCTGGCGCTTCATACATTTTTATGAGATTTTTTATTTTATCCACCCATGTACTGCCGGGGTGTTAGTTAGACTGAACGTCAGGAAGGTATGTAATTGAAAGAAAAATATAGAAAGATTTCGAGGTCGTTTTCTGAGAAAAGAGATACCTTTGTATTCTGTAGTTTGTAGTCCAATTTTTTTTAAAGTAATATTTCGTCTAGGTAGACTGTATTAACATTGCGGTGTTCCGGTTAGAGATAATGGACATTAAAATATAAGAAGGAAGTTATTCTCGTGAGTACGAAGTAAACTATTTTCGGCAATACATCATTACTTGATATTCGAATATAATTATATACTAATATTAATAATCGTCCAGCAACGCGATGCTCATGGGTACTCCTGCCACCAGGTCGATAGCGTGTTCGTATGCTGTCTGGCTACGAAGGCAGATAACAAAACTTCACTATTGCTTGATCGGTAACTGCGGTTTGATCCACTCTGACACCAGAGGCAGAATTTGGTAGTTATTCAAAAACGCCGCAGCCATATCTATTCATAAATTAAGAAAAATCTTACTAACTTATATCACTGACAGGGATACACATGTTCGCCAAGCCGTTTAGTCTCGTATAGCTATGCCCGAAAAAATTATTAATAGATTTGTTACAATTATCGATTACTTAGTACTTTACCGACGACCGAGTAGCGTAGTGGTCAGTAGCCCTGCCTCATACGCCGGAGGTCCCAGGTTCGAGTCCTGGCCGGGGCATTCATTTGTGTGATGAACATAAGTGTTTGTTCTCGGGTCATGGTTGTTGATATTTATATATTTATGTTTATTCTGGGTTCCCCCCCAGTTCGCTGTATGGTCATCCATAACACAAGCTCTGCTTACTTTGGGGCCATGCAGTTGGTATGTTTGTCTGGAGAAAAAAGAAAAATAATAATAAAGATTAATAAGGTAAGAAAATGTATTTTTAGCTTTTGATACAAAACAAAACCTTTATATTTGTGGACTTTTACAGCAGTCTACGTAGTCTTTTTTTTTTAATTCTTTACCCTTAGGCGAAGGCAAAGGGATCTAGCCCATGAAGCCTTAGTCTAGTTCTCCTTGGGACAATACAGTAACGTGACAGTAAAGAACTGTCAAAAACAGAGTCAAGGATGCGTTCACAAAAACAATGCATTCTATTCATAACAATACTTGCATTTGCGATCTCCTAAATCCGTATATAAAAATATTGTACTAACATCAATATTCCTATAAACAACTTATCAAATCAACTATCCCACGTACTTTAACCCTTTTGACCACCTTGCCACCGAAATATAGGCGATGACGCGGCCATCATTGCATGAGTCGCTACATGCTAGCTGACAATAGATTTAGATCGAAATGCTGCACCGGTTGCGCTAAAATTTAATGTTTGCTTTCAATATAATTGTGCCGGTTTATCTCTGTCGTAGGATTACGCCCGGATTACGACCGGTCGTCGGCTCGCACAAATTGAATTGTAATATGCTACCGTTATTAATAACGGCGTGGTCTTTAGGGCTGCTCGTCCTCTGTATTATGTTACTTTAAACTGAATGGAAGTTATTCTTGTGTTCATTTATTTATAGAAAATATTCAGAAATATTATGCTTAGTTTAATTAGAATTGATAACCAAACTTTTATAACTTCCATACTTGTGGTATTGGAGAATTTAAAAAAAAGTTATATATTGAATTAGGTATATTTATAGTTTGTGACAATCAACTCACATACACTTAGAAACAACAAATAATTTATTATTAATTAAAAATTTAATTAATTTATCATAATTTCTGTTTGATACAAATAACGACTGCGGCAATTTAGAATCGCGCTACAATTTGTCATCGTTCAACCCTACGGAACAATCGCCCGCAATCCACCATAGCGTGGTTTTTTCCTGCAAATTTAAAGCTTTTTCGCAAATTCTGGGAATCAGCAATATTTGTAACAATAAATATCCCTCGAATAAGATTCGGGGGTTGTTTTGGGGTATAAAAGCGTTTGTTTAACGACGTTTTTCTATTGCTCGTAGGGCGCGTGTGGAGTTTCTGAATGGGTGCTTTGTGACCCGTCGAATAGGGTCCGTTAGATGAATATCCCGTGCTGACTGTAGGGTTAAATTGTGTGGTGAACATTTTGATAGCAATTAAGTTGTATCCTTGTTTAGGAGAAAGTGGGATTAAGCTACCTGTTATTTGGGGATATGTAGGATAAGAGCTGATTATACTTTGCTAATTTTTATAACTTAGTACCGATGCAACGTATAATATGAAAGAAAATAGGATTTTAGTAATATATTATCCTAGTTAATATGAAGCCAAGCAGCACACTTGTTGGCATAAAACCAATTTCAATAATAAGCATTGATTAAGCGAGCATTATTGCAACGAAAACATTGTTAAACTAGGATACAGTCTTATACTTAAAAATAACACAAATAATAATTGCAAATCTCCTTTTATGTCGAGAATTGAGAAAATCCTCCCACTCGTCTCGAAAAGTTTGCAATCTCAATAAAAATCCGAATGATAACATTTGCTTATAAAATTAAGACTTTTCATTAAAACGTAAAACATTGTTCGTGAAACAATTGTTGTTCGCAGCACCGGCGCGGCGCGGCGCGGCGTCAGACGTAACTAAAGCTGTGGAGGCTTGCGACGCCGAGTTAATTGAATACTGGACCACTACCACAGTCTCCATGGGAATACAGAAAAATACAAAGTTCGTTATTTACATCTTACATAACTTCTTTGACAAATTGCTTACAGTTTGCCAAATTTTGTTAGGCTTCATAAAAACAATGACAATAGTCGTGGAGATCCTTGGGGAGACTGCTGCCAGGCAGTCTTTGGGCTGAAGGCTGCAAACGTTGTCACACTGAAATCCAAAACTATGAAACTGTCCTCTATCATTTGAGATATTTTGTAGAAGAAAGAAAGTACCATAAATGCTTCATTTCAGTACTGGATTTCGGCTGCCCAGGTTGGGAATAAAATAAAGTTATTCTTTAAATTAATAGTATTTTTTCATAATTTAATGATTAAGTAGTGCAACAACTTAATGAAATATAGATTCTATAAAGCAGTATTATTGTAACTGCAAGGTAGGCCGGAGGACAGTGGGTTGCTGCGCAGACGTTGCCACAATCATTTGGTACCTTGGCTGGGCAAGGTATGAAAATAATGTTGTACCACCTGCCCAGTCATTCGATAATGTTTGAGGGTGTTCAACGTTTGGATACTTGGGGGGAGGGACTTGCTGAGCTAACGGATGCAAATAAGAATAATTTTGTATAGACATAAAGAGACTCTGTAAATTTATTTTGAAAAAAATAAACCCGTGAAGTTTCTTGCCAGTTGTACTTCACGAAGGTTTTTTCCGAACTGGTGGTAGAGTCATGTTTTATTTGACGTCAATAAGAACAAGTAATTGTCAATGTTGAAAAATAAATATTTGAATTTGAATTTTTAGCAATAGGCTTTTCTCACTACTCTCGGCACATATATATGCAACATTTCAACAACAAAATATGATAAATCGTAACAAAGTACACACCTGGAAATAAATATTATGAATAAAAAAATATTAAGGACTATGTCTAGGAACAATAATAATTGCATTTTCAATAAGTACTAATTTTGAGGTTACGATTTCAAATTACCTACATTTACATAGGTAATTACTACTATCAGCAACTGACCATGATGATAATGACACGTATAAATGTATGAATAAAGGCCTACATGATTCCCAAGAGTATATATTCGCAAAAGCTCTGATACATTGTTTTTGTGCTATGAAGGCCCTATTCAATTTTACAGAGTTTCCCCACAAAAGAATGCCATATCTGAATACTGAGGCTACACAACCGTGATATGCTTTCAGAGCAGTTTCTGGATTAGTTAGTTTTGTTAGCCGCCAGAGTTCGTAAGCGAATCTGTTTATTTTTGAGGACACTTTTTCTAAGTGGTCATTCCAGGTGAAATGTTTGTCCAATACTATGCCAAGGAATGTATGAAGTTCGGTATTTTGAATCTTTTTATTCTCATATGTAACGCTTAAATCCATATCCTTTGCTCCTTTGTTAGAAAATTGGATGTGTTTTGTTTTATTAGTATTAAAATTCAAATTATTTACGCCAAGCCAATGAATTATGTCCGCTACAGTAGAATTTATAATGTCATTAATATTTTTATTTGTATCGTCAGGAATTAAAATTGATATATAAAAGTACTAGTAACTTTTCTAAACGCTCACTCTTTATTTAAATAACGATTCGCCAATATTCTTTTATGTGAAAGAGGTTGGGCACTCTTAAGCCAGACCATGTATGGAAAGTAAAATGAACCATTTAATATCAAATCAAAACAATAGTTTTCTCAGTAATAGTTTTGATCTTACTTAACGTTTGTGGAAACTTTACGCGCCCTTTTCAAATACTGTTTTTAAAACTTAATTATAAGCTAATCTGGACGTTCAACTAATAAACATTAAAAACGCACAAAACATTATTAACATTGTACTTATCAAATGAAGTTCAAATAAACCGAACCATCGAATGTATCACCGTAAACAAATAGTAGGGGACTTTCAGATCAGCAGAGCGTAAATTTAAAACGTGAAGCCCCCGCCGGCCCCCGCCCCGCCGCCAGACTACCGAGGCGGTGAAAATTTAACAGAAATTAATTAAGTACACGCCCATTATTGAACCTACGGGCCTTCGCGGATAGACGAATTTAAACAAAAACGACTTAAGGTATTTTGTGCTCTCTTTTGAGAAGATTGTCAGCATTTAGGCGGCAATTTTAAAACCTTTTCATACAAAAGTGGATTTGTAAAATTGAACTGAGTTTAGTTTCAGCAGTTATTCATGTATTAAACTTGCTGGTATTTCATTAAGTTATGTCGGTCGTTCATGGGGCACGAAACAAGGTATTCTAGGATTCTATATAAACAATTACTCTCAGTGGGCTCTGTAAAACTAATCTGCAACATGCACCAGTGGTGGGGCTACTTGGAACTTGGAACCAATGTCATAAAAGTTAAAAGGTGTATTGATCCTTTGTCACACCCAAGCTTTTTGTTAAATCATAATAAAACATATTCTTATAAAAAAGAAATTCTTCTAAAAACAGCAACAACAAAATTTTGGCCATAAATGTATCCCCTCCATAGTTAACATACCCGAACTATTTTGCAAATTCCATATGAGAAGTATATAAACGCAAAAACTATTCATGCAAAAAATACCATTACTTACGATAACAGGATTACAGCCTCGTACAGGGCGATTCGAACTGGATTACAGATTCGAACGGCACAATTCGATTTTCGTGCCTTTCCGCGCGTGAGAATACTTCCATGGTAAATTGTTATAATATCGAACTCAAATTTTACAATGCAAAAGGATTAAAGTTTTATATGATATGCAATGTACAGGAATTTGAATAAGTTAAGTATTTAATAACATACATATTGAATTACTATTTTAAACCTGATGATTACTGGTGTTTTTGATCAGTTTTAATTACATTATGCTTGAATATGGCATTGTCGAAATATATTTTATATTAATCTTAGGGTGTTACCACACCAATCGATCGACGTCGATCGTTCGTCGTACGATGGTAGAATGGAACAAGCAACGTCGATCAACTTCGAATTTCCATTCGATTCGAAGTCGACTTTCGGTATTCAAAGATTGGCTGAGTTGCTTTATCTATCACAGAAAAATCGCGATGACAAAGGGATTATTTGGCGATATTTGAGAATGTTATTTTGCGAACATTTTTTTAAATCTGCAATATACAGTAAGCAATATCCTGCAATAAGCATTACAGTGATGAAAATACCCTTTCAGTAAAAATGTTTTCATAGAATACTTTAATAGACCAAGGTTTACATTAATATATTAATAATTTAAAGACTAAAAGTGAGGTGATGATCCTCAAGGCTGGTAACAACAAACGTTACAAGTACCATAACATAACATTAAATGGTAAACCTCTAAAACTCGTTCATTAATTTAAATACTTGGGTCATTGGGTCACAGATTGGATACGGAGAGGGAGCGCAGGGCTTTGTTTTTCTTTTAGCAGCCTAAGTAGCACCCTCACGAGAGGGAGGTTGAAGATGCATCATGCATACCTCCGCAGGCAATCGACCTTTGCTCCTACCCACTAAAAACCACCTTGCCGGCTGTGGCATGGGAATGCTATACAGCCTTCATCGGAGCGACACCCGGGTATGTGTGCGTTTTAATATGTTGGCTCGTAGATTTGCTCGCTGTAGTATCCCAGTTGAACAGACACTTTTTAAAGCATACTGTCAGTCTTTTTACACCTGCAGTCTATGGGTCAACTACACGCAGCGCGCGCGCAGTCCTGCGGGTGCAGTACAACGACGCGTTCAGGTTGTTGTTTGGTTTGCCACGATTTTGTAGTGCGTCGGCCATGTTCGCGGAGGCGCAGATAGATTGTTTTTATGCAATCCTCCGTGAGCGTAGTGCCTCGCTGTTGCGTCGGGTGCGCGGCACCTCTAACACCATCTTGGATGCATTGGTGAACAGATGGGATTCTCCCTTATTACAGACATTAGTAGGTATTCATGCGACAGCTGTCAGCCAGGCGCCTTCATTCATTAAATACTGTCTTTTTAATTTATTTCATAGATTTGACTTTGTTTTGTTCTGATATTTGTATCTATAGTAATTATTTATTATATCTACAGGTTTGCCTAGTGCGGGGACCGCTAGTCAATATTGAAACAGCTAACTACCCACATATTATCAATGTTTCTCTTTACCTTAAGTTATGTCACGTTTTCAATAATTTTATTTTACTTTAATTTTAATTTGCATTGTGGTTTGTATTAAACTGATTTCTCTTATAAGCATTTTGTTTTAAGCTGTAAATTTGTTGGCAAATAAATCAATTTTGAATTTGAATTTGAATTTGAATTTGAATTTGAATTTGAATTTATTTAATTTTGACATTTCTTTTATACACTGACATTATTGTTTTATCTTATATTGATGAAATTGATGTTTAGATGTATTATCCGGTTCAAATGCTGTTAGGATGCGACGTTTTGGAGTTGCGTTACGCGATAGGGATGCCTTGTAGGGTCAGAAAAACAGTCAGACGAATAATATTAATTAGTTAATTCAAATATCAAGGCAACTAAGTTATCAAGTAAAGATAGTAACTAAGGCACATAATAATGAGAATAAAAATAGAGCTAATCTTCTAGGTCTTCTTCACTCTCTAAGCTGTCTTCGTTTGAAATTTCAGAATCAGTATCATCACCTTTAATAATAATAAAAACTGTTAATCGTTACATAAAACAATGAAACATTGACTTACTCCAATTTTTACTCCACCATCTGATGAGGACTGCCAGCACTTATCGACGGTGTAATTTACATGTATCCACGTTTCATCAATATAAAAAACATACTTCTTATCCACTCCTAATAAATCATTTTGTTTCATGCGACGTTAATAACGTGCTCTGCACTCCTGTATTTGAGGGCTCTCAATCAATGCGACACTCTTCTGCTTACACTTCTTGAAACGGTATCCTTAATCTTCCTTAAGTATTCTGCGCAATGTTGATTTATTGCCTATGTAATCCAAGTCTCTCTAAAGAACTGGGAGGAGTATTTTTTTTCAGGGTTGGAACTTTTTTGTCCTTATATAAAGAGTGGATCATGTTGATATTATTGTTCTTTTTAAGACGGTGGGTTATTTCCAATAATAACTGTCTCGAAATCACTGTTTCTGACTTGTTGAGACTGTCCTTTAACAAAGAATTCAATGTTTTTAAAATGTTTTTTCTCTTTCAATATTTATAATCGTTCACACTCATAAGCATTTCTCGAGCACTACTCTTTAGCACAGCTCTTCTTTTAACACTCAAAAGTACCAATAAATATAATTTAAAAAGAAATACTTTCGATTAAGTTTTTACGCGCTTTCCATACAGCGTTGCTAACGGTACTGACAGGCGTCAGTTAACGTCATATGCCGCTCCATTCCAAAAGGTCGTATCCTAACAGCATTTGAACCGGATTATAATTTTGATGTTTTAAATATTAACTATTTAATAATTTTACACTTGACATTAGACATATTTCTTAATTCTTATTGACATGTATTGTGCATCGCTATTTATATAATTATATTTAATTTTAATTAATATTTCTATTATTGATTGTAAACAATGGCTTTAGCTGACAATAAAATGATTTGATTTGAATATATATATATATTTATCAAATGGTAATACCTACATTACACCTCACATGACAGCTTGTGGTATTCAATGCGAAAAAAAATGAATGTATATAGCCAGGCATGGCTTAATACACGAAAAATACACCATTTGCCGCTTGTCAAAGCGATTGGGAAACCGATTCTCGTCACTTACTATTCAAGATAAATAACCCTAACACACAGCCCACACGTGTGTTGCCCACTTGTGTGTTAGGGCATGCGAAAACCTTAAGACCAGGAGACCTTACTTCCTATTTTCTTCAAATTTTGAATAAAATGTCGCAGAACCGGGTTATAACGTAAACATATTTTTATGGCAACGTCGAAGATATTTTGATGCATAATTTTTTTTATTTAATAATTATTTAGTTTCCTTGTACAGTGATCGGCTACGGCGGCGGCCGATAAAATTTCGATCAACTTTTTTATATATAATTATAAATTAATAATCGAAAAGCATTCTGTTAGGGTATAAATAAAGGGGATTTATGTATAGATAGCGTTAAAGAAAATATCCGTCTTAACAAAACACCTGTTTTCTAGCCTGAACGTTAGTAAATATCTAGTGCTCTAGAGTTCGAATATAACGGTACATCTGTCTACTTTATTAAACCGTATAAAATGCGAAGCATCTATGGAGCTTTATGGAATATCCTTGCACCTTGGATTCACTTTATTTTTATATAAACAGTTTGATATTTTCAACAATAAGTATGATCAATACAATACAAAATTGTATTTTTATAAAAATAATAAATGAATCCCCAGAGAATCCAACCAACTTTATGTATGCTGTATGGATGACCAAACAACTCAATTAGGGGGGGTTACGTATGTAAATATAAATGTAGCCCCCCTACGTTTATGTTATTCACACAAATGAATGCCGCGACCGGGACTCGATCCTGGCACGCTACTCGGCCGCCGCCGGGCCGTTCTATGTATTATAAATGCTTACATAATTATGTAAATGCTTGAATGTGTAATATGTTGAACGTACCGAAGATATTTCAAGCTACAAACTCAAGGTCTGTACGGAGGCATGCTAGTGCGCTACAGAATGAAGAAATTCAGAACACATTTGTCTCAGAACTCGAAGGTACGTCGGGATAACTGTTCTACTGAAAGATATTACCGAACCTTTGCCTTTGTGAGAGAGGAAACGATATTGCTTCTATGATTGAATAACCTTACTCATACGAATTAAAATGGTAGCGATATCTAAATGTAGAAGTACTTAATGATTCAGTTGCCAAAAAAAATACTATCTATATTAGTTGATCTAGCCGCTAAGCCAGGAACCCCACAGGCAAAGATTAAAGTCGAGTAAAGCCACTGGCGAAACCTTTCTTTATCTCTCAGTAATAATGAACACTGACCTAGATAGATTCTGTTAACAAACAAGGGTTTGCATACAGCAGAGGTGGCGAGTCCCAAGTTCACAACCTGGTCCTGTGTGTGGTCACAGAGGCTTATGTCGTCGTGGGTATTTATATACAGGGCATTAAAATTAAGATATTTCGTGAATTTGTCGCTACCATCGGCAACTCAAGTTTTATTACAATGTAATACCATCTTGTTCTCAAATGACGACTTTAGTTTGACAAACATTACATCAGGTTATAAAATTTCGGCTTATCCAATCTCAATATCCATACCAAAATAAAAATTTCGTTACCGCTCATTTCCCTAAAAAGTAATTTATTTTTATTGTAAGCTGGTAGGCGGTGGTCTTCATGTATATGGTTATTTATAAGTTTAGGCTTAGAAGAAGTCATAAATATTGTCTAATTTGTGCTTAATTAGAATGTTTGAAATATTGTATTATCAAGATTTTCGGTCCAGTTATTGTTATAAACAACGCTATGAAATACTACCAGTTATAAATAGGTTCGTGATGGGTATGACAATACACTGGCAGGCTTATTTATAGCTGATGTGAAATTATATCATTATTTACAGCTTCAAACCAAATCCTCCATTAATTGGAAAATCAAAAGTATTATACAAGATATTATACCGAAATCTTCACAATTGTAATGAATATAGAGAACCAAAAATACCTGTTAAATATCATGTAAAAACGTCATGGTATTGAAGAAAACTGAGTCTTATGTTAATGGAATAGGGCTCTATTTGATATTGAGTATAATTAGTCATAATTGCTTGGGGTGAATCAAATGTGGTTTGGGGTCACAAAGCCACGTCCCGGGTAGTGTCGGTTCTGAAATTACCGGGATTTTTTTACGTTTGTTGCCTTATGAATGACATTCTAGAGCGAATTTTCAATAAGTCTATTGACAAAAATCAACATTAATTGTACTTTCCTGAATAAGGCTAAATAATAATAATAATGCGAAGCAAGTGCTCACTTAACGCTTTCAGATTTGATATTTTCATTCGTTGATACACACGCTAATCGTTCAGTAAAGTTTAACTTTCTTCCCATCTCTTGATCTTAAAGTATTTTTATGCATCCAGGCTACTTCGTTAAAGTCCCTGCACTTGTTTCCTTCTTATTAAAATTACAAGTTATATTTATAGATAACACCCAAGGTGTCGAAATCACACGGAAATATCGGTTCTGAGTGCAGAACCGAAAATTTATTCCCGGTTCTTGTACAGTACCGTGATCGTACGTCCCCTTGGTCACGTGTGCTTGATTGAGGAATTAAAAAGTACTTTACATTTGTTAAGTGAATCATGTGTTTTTATCTTGGAGTTGTCCATTCTATACAAACCACCACATTTAATCGCAAGGGATCTTTGATACATCCCTAATGATGTCAGTAACGATTTAGAAGTGATTATTTTAGATAGATAAGATGGGGAAGTACCTATATAGTGTTAGAGGAAGAAAAGTTTCTTATATCAAGATCTCGTCTAGGGCCAGGGCCGGATTAAGGGGCAGGCAACCGGGCTGCAGCCCTGGGCCTCCACAAGAATGGGGCCCGCACAATAGAGATTAATAAGAACATTGATTTTGCAAAGCTTTTCTGTTTTTTTAAAGGGGTTTTGTAACCAAATTTGTTAACGCTTCATCAAAGTAAAAACTTAAGCAAATATGTCCACAAACTATTATTAATTGTTTTTTAATTCTAATAATTTGAGTTTGTTTCGCATTACTTGATTATTTTATTTTATTCGGAAGTTAATTTGGGGCCTCCACTTTATTATTGTCCCAGGGCTTCCACGCCTCATCCTGCAGACCTAAATCCTGCCCTGTCTGGGGCGATACTACTCCTATGTCCGAAATTCAGATCTGCATATCTGTCTCATCATATCTCAAGGTGCCCACCATTGCCACGTTCTTGAAGTTAGCGTCTAGACGCCACTTCGACAATACTCCTTATCATCGACGACGCTATTACAACAAGGAACGCCGCGTTCCAGTTAGAAATAGGGCAACACGACATTAGAATTGCGTAACCCGCCGGTGGGCCAGGCTAACGCGGCGTACGCATTCCTACTGAGTTTCTTGCTGGTTCTTTGACAGTAGACGACCATCTGAACCAGTGGTAGTTCCAATATACGAAACCCAAGCCGAGGTCCGTGCCCTCTCGGGCGCCCTTAGGCGTATCGTATGTAGGAGTAGTTTCAGATCCAGCTAACAAACAACGCCAGGCTGAATAAATAAATAGTCCATTAAGAAAAAAAATAAATATAAAAATTTAAAAAGAATACGGTACTATAGACCTTTCTGTTTTATCCGTCATACCATTGTTATACAGTCATGCTCCGGATAAAGGTATCGCACAGGCAGTGTAATATTGGAACGTATGCAAAATGTGGAGCTTTCGATCGGCAACGCATCATTAATCGATAAATATCAATATAATTAATCATAGCACCTACGATTTAGGCTGCCCATGGGCACGGATGTCACTTACCAACATGTAATCGGAAGAATCGCGTGTTTGTTTGCCAGCTATGACAAAACTAAGAAAATAAAAAAGCATGAAAGTAAACAAAGTCAATTGTAAAAGATTCGTTCAAAGATGCCTTTGTAATATTTTTTAGGTTATAAAACAATAATACCACGTGTCTAAAAAGCTTATTCCAAATGAATTAATGGATCCATGACACACAATTAATAATTTTTCAGTAATAAATAATACTGCTCCGATCAGATTGTATACAATGAGAAGTTGCATAACATTATCAAGTCATGTCTCTAAAGTAAGATCAAACTTACCACCGATATTTATATTGAAGTTCACATTTATTCGCTTGTAAGCTTATCCATGATTTTACTTAAATTATCTTAAATATCTGACGGAAACGTTACGTAGCAAAATTATGTACTACCTAAAAAAACATTTAAGTAACGTTAATATAATTAGAAACGTAACTATATAACCAAAAAAAAAATGCTTCTAGAAAAATCCGCTGTTCAAATAATTTGAGTGTGCAGAATGTAACCACAAACTTAACATGAATGTTTTCTACGAATTTTCAACAGTTTAATTGCACAATTGGAAGCGTGAATAAATCCAAGCGGCCACTGCCATAACAGATAAATTATCGCACAGCATGTGCCGTGACGAACACTTCATTATTTTCATCCTCATTTTTATCGATTAAGCATATCAACATGTTTGGCTAGTGATGTGACTTTCCTAAAGTTGTCGATTAACAATGTACTCCATTATTGCGGAAAAAGTTTTTTTATCATACTATTAGATTACTAAACAGCCGTATCTATAACAAAGAATACATATGTAAAGCTAAAGTGGCGATTTGACCATAATTAATTACTTATTTCCACCACAACAGCCTTTATCGTACAGTTAACCCAACTAAGGGGTGGTTTCTGGCTATTCATGCTTCACTTTACACATACCTTTGTAATAAATTCTTTTTCGCGATGTTTTCCTTCACCATTAGAGCAATCGGTTGAAGTCAACAACCTCATCGGTACATTGGGTAGTCCCCGGGCTCGAACTAGTGACCGTCATATCGAAAAACCAACGCCTTAACCACTACGCTATCAGTGCTTAAGTATGGTCATTAACTCCATATTCCGCAATGACATATTACATATAGACAGCTATCTAGCTAGCTATAGATAGATATCTAAAGCGTCATTGTCACTAAAGTACGTCTTCTTATGGTAGCGTCGGGTGACGGGTCGCTCACTTCCCTCTAATATGGTTGAGGAGGGCGATGGCTGGATCCCGCGTTAACTCGTGAACGGGTGCCGTTTGAGGGTGTTCGTCGTTTGGATACTTGGGGGGAGGGAGACTTGCCGGGCTAACAGATGCAGAAAAGAATAATTTTGTATAGACATAAAGAGACTCTGTAAATTTATTTTGAAAAAAATATACCCGTGAAGTTTCTTGCCAGTTCTTCTTCACGAAGGTTTTTTTCGAACTGGTGGTAGAATCATGTTTTATTTGACGTCAATAAGAACAAGTAATTGTCAATGTTGAGAAATAAATATTTCATTTCATTTCATTTCATTTCATTTCATTTCATTTCATTTCATTTCATTTCATTTCATTTCATTTCATTTCATTTCATTTCATTTCCATATTCCGCAATGACATATTACATATAGACAGGTTATCCGCTCTCAAAAATGGCAACGCAAATGCAAGGCAGTTGCCGGCTATTTGACTCAGTCTTGTGCAACCCAGTGTCATGGCTAAACATCAAACAAAACTTATTCCCTATTCTGTGTTTTTAATACCGTACAATGCCTTCTTGTGTGTTTAGACAGTGTACTAATTACACTATTACCGTTAAAGATAGAATAAACGTTTATTTTCATGCGTAAGTACAATTTTTTTTGTAACTATCTTATTTATTATTTTATTTTGCTATTTAAAATGACGTTTTATAATTGATATGGCTATTCGTTTCAACAAACTTGAAGAGCGAGATGTAATATTATTTTGTATGTGGGAGTATAGAGTATACGCTATAGAGTTTGGACAATTTACGTACTACGTCACGTACGCTCGCGACCAATTACGTCACGAAGAACATAGGTATCTCTTTCTTATAACAAGTGAACCGTATTATTCTTTCCTTCTCCCACAAATTATATTACTCTATATATCGGGTAGGTATCTAAAAGTAATTTGACGCCGTATTTTTGTGCGGTAATGTTTGGGTATGACTTGTCTATATGTAATATGTCATTGATATTCAATACCTGTTCTTAAAAAATCTACAATTGCATCTAAAATATCTGGGCATATTATAATTGTATAAAATAAAATAAAGCAAAATATTACTAGTAACATTCATGACATGAATGAAATGTAAACTTATCGATATCGACAACGACAACCATCGCAGTGTTCCATGTCTATAATCACTATAGGGTGCTTCAACCCTTCAACATTTAATTCCATAATTGAGGGTTAAATCTCCCAACAGACTTCGATGTTTATTATGACACTATGTTTATTTCTGCAATATATCCTTTGTGAAGGGTTGTGCTATCTCGATGACATTTTTTATCTTTCAATATCGCAATCAGTAAGTGACGAGCTTTTTTGTAACGAATATTGCTCTTTTTTATGGATTTACTTAATTAAAATTAATGGCTATATATATTGTACAAATAGAATTGAGAATATTTTCATCGTTGCGACAACTAATCAAATGGCATTCAACGTGTGAAACGCTTTTAAAAAACTCTAAAGCTAATATGTGCTAATAACAAGCTTACACAAACAACCTTCATTTACACAAAAGACGCTTAAACATTTCTTAACCAAATTCACCATTTCGAAAAAACCGATAAAATCGTTTAAAACATTCTTTATCACAATAACGCCCGTGTTTTAATCGGATAGATCTGTCGATTAATACATCTTGTAATTGCAATCACAATATTAATTCAACCATCACCCCCTTTAACTAAGTACTACGTTCAGATCGATAAACACAGGACGAAGGGGGGCGGGCGATAGGAGTAAATAAAGTTTTGCAGGTGCGGCTATTGGCTGACTTAAGGGTAGGAGGAGGAGCCTGTGAAGTGGGCGGACCAAAAGTAACCGAATTGTTTTTCGAGGTGACGAACAGTTTTGGTGGATTCGGTGGACGAGTGAGGTCGCAGAAAGGTTGCGAATTCCTGATCGATGTTTTGAGTTGTGATTTTGGGCAGACGTAATATTTTTGAGGTAAGTAAGTTTTGATTTTATTGCGATAATTTTTTAAAAACATTTAACTTTATGATTTATTTGAGAGATGATACTTTTCTTTTTTAAGTTTGACCGAAAAAAATATTTTTAGGATGTATATTTTGTTTTTTTGAAATTAATTGTTTCTTTGTTCAGCACTCTACATCGGTTTGCTAGCGTTTCTGCTTGCGTAAATTTTTTTTTCTTATCCAAATTATATTTATTTATTATCCAACGTTTTTGATAAGCAAATTATATTTATGATTTGAAATAATTATTTTTGTTCAATTACGATTTATACTTTTTTCAAATTGCAAAAAAAAAATATTTTAAACAATTCCTAATAATCAAAATGCATGAGTTGTTGCTCTACTTACCTACTTCATGTTATGAAAAAAACAAAGAATTCTATTTGTGTGTCGTATTAAGCGGGGCTTATTTAAACAAAGTAGGCAAGGTACTGTGGGAGGCCCCTGGGGCTCCTAATTGAAATACAAACAGGGGAGACGAGACTTCGCAACGAATTAATTACTTGACTCTATCAATGTGACAGTCTGAGGAAACTTAAACAACATATTTACTCTTTTGACATTTCGAGATTAATTTTTGTTTTTTGTTCAAAAATATAGTTTATTATGAAATGAAATGAAATATTTATTTCTCAACATTGACAATTACTTGTTCTTATTGACGTCAAATAAAACGTGACTCTACCACCAGTTCGGAACAACCTTCGTGAAGAAGAACTGGGTTTTATCTTGTTAAAGTGCTTTAGTATATAAAAATATAAGTCCTTACATTATGATTGTTGTTACCTGTTTACGTCATTCCGGGCTGAGTTGCAGCAGTACCGGTTGGAAAGTTTTACAATATCATCTTCTTAGTCGTCAACCGAAATTTCTTTTATCATCTTTTGCCAAAGTAGGCAGGTATTTGATATTGTTGCCATGTTGAAAAACGTATCTACTATATTTTATACCAGTAGATACCGTATGGTAATATTATTTGTATATTTCGGGTAGAACGAGAGCGTCCTATTGATATTTCGGTTGCTTGCCACTCATTGCTTATACCTAGGTTCTGCGATGATAATGAAAACATGCTTTTCCCTGAAATCTTCGACCATCGCTGCACTAAGCCAGTAACGACTCTCAGAAATCGGCAACTCCACTTCGAATAAAAAGTAGCAACATTACACAGGAATGCCCATCTTTCTGTGTGACTGGGTATGTTTTAACTTTAAAAAATACCTAGATCTGTCAAATTTTTCAGGTTTTAAAAACTATCAATTAGGCTGTATGGGCTAGATCCCTTTGCCTTCCCCTAAGGGTAAAAAACTATCAATAAATTGATACTATAAATACATAGTTTGTCTCATGATCTCAGTGTCGCGTGGACATGGAGCCCCGAGCTTGGTAACTTGACAGATTGCGCGTTGTTACATTTAATTTAGGAATTAAATTTAGTAGGCAAGTATAGATTTCCAGTACGCCGGCGAAGTTTACAAAACTCAACAAACAACTCAGAGTTATTCTTTTACTATAATATTTTTATATTTCCTTTTAGTACTTATCTACATTTTACGTTTCCACGTAAAGATGTTAGATCAATTACCATTATACCAATATTATTTACCTCAAAGAAATATCTGTAATGTTTGATATCACTCTCATTTTTCAGGCTTTCGTAGGCGGTGTTTGTGGGGTAGGTGTGGGTGTAGGTAAATGTAGGTACACATTTCTGGCAAGGAAACTTTATTCAAAATATGTATTCTGAAAGTAGGTTGGTTTGGCTGCTTAAACTTGACTCGAAAACGATGTTAGCTCCCGAAGACTGATATAGGCTACATTTTGTTTGAAGAACATTTTAATTCTTCACTTTCTTTAAAAGAGTACCAGTGACTTTAGAGGACATTGTGTCCCTTTATAATATCAAGGGCTGTTTGTAATTAAACAGTATGCTCTATAGTTACTGTAGGTAACAAACTACTGCTGTAGGTAGGGAAGTGCAGTCGGTACCCCTCTGGGCCTTGAAACTGTTTAATCTAAAAGTGGTCCTGTACAATTGAGCTTGAAAGCTGCAAGTTCCGTAGTCTTTTCTCGTTCATTTAAATCTTTTAATGTCCACATCATCTATTTAATTTCCGTGTTGGATTTTCACGAAAACAAAATATATTAGGTCCTTACAATATGAAATTAGCGTTTTGTCGTACTGGCCACTTTGATATGTATTATCTTCTATTTGGTTAAGAATTCCAATTTCAAATTTACGTAGCTATTTACTCACGGTTTTGTATTTCGAAAACCGTAATTCATTTGTTTTTCCTCTTTTGGGTTTTTCTTTGCCTCACTTAGGGTACAAAATGGAAAACTTGAAATATCGCGTTATTTACGAGTACGAGTTCCACCGTGGCACCAGTGCTGCAGAAACGACGGTTGTCTTCTATCTCACCCGATGGAAAGTAACGATGAAGTGTATGGCGACGGTATCGCAAAAGAAAACACAGTGCGATTTTAGTTCCATAGGTTTCGTTCTGGATATGTCCACCTGCAGAACAACGGCCCCGTGGATGGCCAGAGACCAAAGTTGATAATGAAATGAATTGAAATGCAGGCTATTGTGGAAGCGGATCCATCGCAAACCACGTCCCAGTTAGCTGTAGACTGCGGTGTTAGTGACAAAACTGTTCTGATCCACACAGTGTGTTGAACACTTACAATCGGTTGTGGATGCAAGAGGTGCTCAATTGCACTATTCTATGATATTGTTGGAAGCCAATTTGTTTACCAGTAGTCGGAGGCCGCAACGACAATCTCTTTTACTCTTTTAATCTTTTTTTAAAAATACAATTTTGTGAAAATATTATAATAATACAGAGTTTCTTGATTTTGTTTGTAAGTATTTTTCCTTAGGTGTTTGTAAGTTGGTATTTTTGGAACATATCTGTGCGAAATGTGTCAAAATATTTGGGATAAATTATTTTTAACTAAATTTTTATTTGTTAAAAGATATATTTTTTGTGATGTCTTTTTACTTGCAAAGTCGAATATACAACAAACACGGATTGCCAAAGAATAAAGATCGCCGAACTAACTTATAATGAAAAAGAACGATTGGTGTATCAACTTTTTCGTTCAGTTCTGCTCGAAGCAGGAAATTACGTTACAGCGCCGTCACGTTGTGTTCACGGCGCTGCGCCGGAGACTTCGGTCTTACAACATTTGCAATTTAATTTAAATTCACCGCAAAAATAAATAAGGTTTTGTTAGAAGGAAAGTAGCTATTCGATATTTCAAACTATGAGATTTTTACTACCCTTGTGAAATCGAGTAGAATACACTTAGTTAATTATTGTTTTTTTATAAAGACACTTTTAAATGACTAATGCAAACATATTTTAGATAGTACGAAAAAAATCATTTGAACCCGCTTCGTGAGGCTGCGTGATCCTGCCGTGGAATTACGACTATCGTAATCCCTTTTTAATACGGCATATTTTCACCAGTGTTTCCAGCATAAAAATATCCTGGAACATTGAAAACACACACGGCTGAAACGTCATATGTTAAATAATTCTGTAATGTCTTGGCTTGACAAATACTATTCTTTCCATAGGCTTCCTTTATATGAAACACCAGGTAAATCTGCGATTTAAAAATTAAAAAAAAACACACAGTCGTTCGCATTTATACAGGACTACTTAACGAAACACATTATCCACACTGAGATCATAACACAGATCACGTTAACACAAATTATAAATTAATTAATCATTACGCAGAAAAATTCTCCAACGGAGTCCCCGCAGTCAACGGCGGAGTATTAATTTGTTTCCCCTCCTTTTCTTTGTCGCAAATTCGTTGAGGAAAGTCGAGGCGCAATTCTCTGGACCGAATAGGTAATTTTCATCAAATCAACGGAACAGATGTCATTCCCCGAGTTATCAATTGAATCAAGGGCATAAAGAACTGGAGGAAAATTTACATATTTATCATTTTCCCCAAGATATTTAAATAACAAGTAGGTAAGGAAAATAACAGGAAGGTGGAAAGTAATGAAGGTAATCACAAATATAAATACTAACTTGTATTTGAGTTTGTTTGGTTGGTGTTTTGTGATTGTTATATACGGGGCGTAAAAAATACACTGTTAATCCTGACCAGGCTAAAGATTTGCTTAAACTGAACTACTTTTCTATGAAAAATATGATGAATTCGTAAAAAATATTTTTCTACTTCACCTTTGGCTCATTTAGTGTCCAAAACTGAACGATATTTACAAAAATAGCATTTAAAATTCATAAAATAGGGCATAGGTTTTCCGTAAAATCCCGTTATGCGGCAGCCCTAATGCACTGACAGATGTGATGAGCGCAACTACTCGCGCAGTCCGCGCAAATGGCGGGGCGCGGGCATTCTCATTGCGCGTGTCGAAACCGCATTGCTTTGCAATGTCACCACATTCTCAGCGTGGCGTTTTTTAATTGTAAATCCTTCATTGACAATATTGGACCATTCTGGACAATACATTTCTCTGGGAAAGTTGTTTAGTTTAAGAAACCCTTTCACCAGTTACAGGAGTAACAGTACTTTGTACAACCAGTATTATGAGAAGTACGTATTGTATATTTGTAATAGCGTAAGGTATTTTGTTATTGTATTTGAAGATGGGTATAATTTTATAACATTAAGTTAAGATCAAAGTTTTATTGTTCTGCAAACATTTTTGCTATTTCAGTTTGGTATTTCTGGAATAATCCATAATAATAAAAACAAATATTTTCAGAGGTAGAGAATGTCGGAAAATTTTATTGGTATATAATACTTGATAAGGTTTTTAATATGTTTCACTTACATATAATAAACACTAAACGATGAAGCGGATATTCAATACTGATAATGATTTGCGATGATATCGAAACTAAGAAGTGTATACACAAATTATAGTAATTTAATATATAATATACATAGAACTATTCACAAAAATATAAATATGTGAAAACTAGATAGTTTTGTTTTCGTCACAGGTAGATTATCAAGAACTGTGAGTCAACAAACAGCATAGAAGCAGCGCATCTATCTTGCGCTATGGATTAACTTTATGGGGAAATTCTGTAGACATCCAGAGAGTATTTTTGTCAGAAGAAATGTGTTAGAGCACTTTGTAGAGCAGATTTCAGAGATCCGCGCAGGCCTCTTTTTGCTGTTTCAAAGTTACTCACTTTGCCGAGTTTGCACATATTCGAGATGTTTTTGTTTGTAAAAAAACATAAGGAATATTTGAAGGAACTAGGTAATGTCATGATTTTAAGAACTAGAAATAAAGACATTTTGAGTAAACTGTAGATGCCGCCTAGAAAATTAGCATTATTTAGTAGTCATGTTTATTGTATGGCTATCGATATAATCAATAAGTGGCCCTTTAATTATACAAACTTAAATTTTAATGACTATAAACGAAAAATATATGACTTATTGATACAAAAATGTTACTACACAATTGATGAATATTTTAAAGACACTGAATTGTAATTAAATGAATCTATATGTATAAGTTTAGGAATCATAATGTTTAAATATTAATATTTGTAAATACTATTTTGATATTATTTAATAGGTTTTTAGATAGTAAGTCATTTTGTAATTAACTTCTTATAAATATTTGCACGCTGCTTAACAGTAAAAAAAGGAGAAATGTCAATTTTAATTAAGAACTATTTCTACACATTTTTTCGCAAATAAATTCATTTGATTTGATTTAATAATAAAAATAAATATGTAAAAATATTTTTAAAATAATAAAATGAAAGCATAAATGGAAAACTAAAGTCCTAGTTCTTTCAAGCGTCGAGTGAATAGGCATCTCGTGGATAGACGTGTAACACCTTCGTCTTCATCGTCACTTTCCATCAGGTGAGATAGAAGACACACGTCTAATCTTTTTTCAATAAAAAAATGCAGATCTCTGTTCCTCAGCTCAAACACAATCATCACACATAATGATGATCTGTATAAAATCAAATCCAATGCGATTTGCACAAGAGGGCGCCCAACAAGTCAACAACCCTACATATTAATTTACGGAATCGGCAATGGATGGAGGATTAATTACAAATTCAATTGTGCGAAAAATCCGTGGAGTCTCGACCCGTGTCAATAGAGCCATTGTAACACTCACAAGCGAGAACAACGGTTTAGAATTTAATTTTTTAGACCTGGAGCCGGCGGGCTCGTGTATTTCAGTGAAATTTCCGCGTAGTCATAATATTTTGAGACAGACGAAATAGCGAAGGTTTTTTTTATGCTTATCAAGTATATTTTATCAAGTATAATCGTGTAACTCTGCTCTACACAACTTCAGTGCACTCTCTCAGCTTCCTCTGGTGGATGCGTGGTCTCAAGGTCAATAAAACTATTTAAAGGTTTTTTTGAGCCGATTGTTATATTGATCATATCTTTATTTTTACAAGTCTGCTTTTATAGGACTCAAAATTCACTCTACGACGCTAAATATTAAATTTTCCAGTTAGTTTCACCGTCACTGAAACATTTTCATTAAGTTTTATTAATTATAAGTGTACAATCGATTATTATTTTATCCCAAGAAGTCGAAACAAACGCTTTGATAGTTCCTTTTTGGTGCGGGTCGCCAAGGTGTGGAATGAACTGCCCGTCTGATTTTCCAGAAAACTAAAGTCCTAGTTCTTTCAAGCGTCGAGTGAATAGGTATCTCGTGGATAGACGTGTAACACCTTCGTCTTCATCGTCACTTTCCATCAGGTGAGATAGAAGACAAACGTCTAATCCTTTTTCAATAAAAAAAATTTAAACTACTTTGTAACTGCATGAAACAATAAAATACATTTTTATTTTTATTGATTATATTTTAAATAACAGAATTGAATTAATAATCACTTAATTAAATGTTAAGTAACTCATCACAAAAACGTCTAAATTTCACATTAAAACAAACATGCAAATGAAAGCTGGAGCTCTCGGCTCAACGAGTTCTAAAGCTCTGATTAAATATTAATAGTCGAATTAACTCCGTATCTTCCTCAGTCGAGTCCAATTACGCGAACAAAGTACCAAAGTAAATAACGACAGAATCACGAATTAATTTTGTAGACGCCGTTTTAGATTTATAGCGAGTGCAGTTTGCTTAACGAACCTGCGTTTAAGCGAACCAGCGTTCATTTTTACTTTTTAATGAGGTCGTGTCAAAACGCTAGGTCCATTTGGGATGGAGATCGACCTTTTTGAGATAGACTGGAATCGAGAAATATGTTAATAATTAGAGGGGTAATTTCTTTTCAAGCATTATATTTTGTACAAAATATAAACCGAAGTAATATTATTTTGATATTTTTTAAACACACTCAAACATTTCCCTCGAACAAACAACACTACACCAGCTGCAAAACTTCTTGGAAAGTGATCGCACAATAAAGCAAATTGTCACTTTCTAGTTAGTCTAGTTTCAAAGTCCGGCCAGAATTAACTATATTTTTAAAATCCCTTAATTTCTACGAGTAATATTTATAACAAAACAATTATAAATATGTAGTTATCACATCTTATTTGTTCTCTTATTCATTAAAAAGTGATTCAAAGTAAAAGCAATAAAAGCTATATTTCAATGGTAGCCCCAAACTATTAAGGGACAACGGCGCGTGACGACTTCGGCAACTGCTCTTATCAGATTAAATAGAATTCTGTTTGACAAAGCTGCCGGATCTCAAAGGAACGCTTGTTCTGAAGAATGGTAGCAGGGTTAGGGTAACCAATGTTGGATCGCAATTCAGATATTTTTTTCCTTCTAATCTTTTTATATATATTCCGTTTTAAAACCATATATGTACATTTATAGTTCAACAATTTTTATACGTTTTTTTTCCCGTTGTTAACTATTTATGCTGTAAAAAAGGATTTATATAAAGATATAATCATTGAAATTTTGGATCATACGACAATAATTATCTTAAAAATAAGCTATTGCGATCAAACACACCAATGAAAAGGTTAACGCTGTAAATGATTATGATACTTTACGATATTCCTCAATAAGCCTGATTACTAAAAACTCCAGAGGTCTACTACAAGCTCAGGTTTGCCATCGAACTAAGACCTGTACCGTCCTCTCCTTGAAGTATTCGAGGCGTCTACAAAGTATTTTATTTATTTTTATTTATTTTATTTATTTTATTCTTGTTTTTATAAGCCTTACAATCATATGATTAAGCCGGCTTAAATAGGTACTAAACAGAAGAATTTACAATATAATCTAATCTTACAGCTAGGGAGTGTATGACAAAACTAAGAAGTCTGTCGCTGTGTCCTTGAGTGAAAGAATTTTGATCTGATAAAATTTAATCTAAATTAAAAAAAAAGTGCCTTTAGCCCTGAGCGGATTGTACCAGCAACATTAATATTATACTTCAACTTAGGTACATTTTGAACCCTTAATATTAATTGGATATATTAAAAATAAAATAATAAATTTCATATAATCGGCTAGAAAGTTTATTTTATAAATAATGATTATAAATTATTTATTAAAGATTTAATTTACATTTAGTTGTGTATTGACAAATTTAAAATTTAAATTAAATAAATAATTATACGTTAAAATAAACTAAACTTGAATGCATTGAGGACAACGTAGCCAAAAGGCTGGCTGAATTACCACATTAAAATCAATATTTGAATCAAAAAATCTGCACTACTTGCAAATTTATTCAAAATGCACTAGGACAGCATAAAACCCGGGCCACTTTCCCGGGGAATCACAGTCACCATTCCGGGGCATTACGGCGTTTATCCCCTCAGTCACGGATTACCCGCAGAAATGCACAACATGTTGTCAATTCGCCGGTCGTCTGCGGTCCACAATATCAATGCAATGAAACCTCTGTTTCACGTTTGCGGTTCTCTTTCTGATCGTAACGGTACAAAGAAGTTTGTAGAATTTTTTTTATTTATATTTTGAAATACAGTTATTTCGGGTAGGTATTATGTTTTCAATCAAATAGTAGGATTAATGTGCTGAAAAGTCCGAGGTGTTTAGTGAAATTTGACGTTTTGACACTTTAAACTTAAATATACAGGGATTTAACACACTGGTATCTGTGCCTATTTACGCAATTATCGATCTCAAGGGGAACGTGTATACATATCACTGATGGATGATATTAAGTAACTAAACGGGAGTAAGTGAAGACGAAGTGGCATCAGAAATAAAAAAGACAACGCAGTCATACCACATGGTTGAGATCACTCAATCTAGAACGCACGCACTGCGATCATAAAATTTTCGCAAATCTTCCCTGCAACCGGTCTCTGCAGGCTGCAACAAGGATTCTCTTAGTTAGAAGTTAATGAAAGACATGACGAGGTTAATGATCTAATAGACTGATCAAAAGACTTCGGAAAATATACTAAGTTTGGTTCGTGTCATACGAAGGCGTTTTTTGGCCATAAATTCCAATATTATTGGAAATTAAAATGCTAGAAATAATACGGAGCGCTACATTCCGGGCTAGAAAATCTAGAGAACCTCACAGTTGAAAACTTTGAAACGATGGATCAGCTTTCGTCAGTTCTCGATAGTCAACCGCGTCGGTATTAAATTATGCTAATTAAAGAAGATGCAAACAAATTAACAACCAAAATATCTAAGAAGTATTACATTTTAATAATTTTGTACTTGAGATTATAAACTTCCTGGTATATTAACGTAAACACTCCAGTTCCCTGAAATGTCGGTCTTTACTCACCTCTTACCTATATTTATAGGAAACCAATGAATTCTATTTGTTCTGTAGAACAGCCACTGGGTTCTTCAAGTGTATTTCGGGAAATCAATTCGCTCATCGTTTAAATGCGGGAAGGATTTTTGCTATCAAAAGTGTAGAGCTAAATAATTTTTAATTCATTTCGAAAATAACAATAGCAGATCGATTTAACCAAGTTTGATGTTCCAGATTTCCACTTTATATTCAGCGATATCGTCACGCGTTTTTGCTCATCCTACTGTCCCGAGGGGAGCCCCGGCTCCGGCGTATCTATCGACACCATATGGCCAGAAGGGCTTCATAATTGCCAGTGTATTTTATTTATTACATCTATTGTACAGAAATAAAAAATAATTATTAACAGGTGAAGCGTAAAAATTAAGATTATCTCATTTTAAGCCGGATTTACATCATGACCAAGATGAGCACACGTTGTAATAAGAATAAATTATATATGTAGAAATGTTCTATGAAAAATATTACAATTTAATTCTTAACATTTATGTTTATATTCCAGCTAGGAGATAAAACAAAACTAATTAAGCTCTCCATCATTAAAAAAGAAAGAAATTAAGCCATAATAAACTTAATTATAAATACTTTTATATAATAGGCGATATATTTTATACCAATGCCCAAATCATCGTATCGGTTTCCACAAAAAATAACATATGTAACCATTACCATAATGTAACGTCGTTTAAGTTAATCAATTTTATTTTAGGCAGTGCTGCGAGCAAGCACCAGGGGTGTCGCAAATTGACTAATCACACCCCATAATGACCCGCTGCAGTATGTCAACGGAGGGCATTGCTACCAACCCTGTGTTGATTTCTGACTTCACAACTGCTAGTTTTAAAGTGATTTATTAGGTGTCTGTAGATGTCTTCCCTATTTATTAAACGGGTCTTTGAGGATGGCATTTTTAATAAAAAAATTGCGTAGCTCTTAGCATATACTCTGAGTGTAACTTTTGAATTATTGGTAGGTATTTTATTTCAACAAACATTGTGTTACAGGACATATCTTATAAATAAGGATTTAATCTCCGTTAAAATTCT
The DNA here is from genome assembly GCA_923062675.1 of Marasmarcha lunaedactyla. Lineage (NCBI taxonomy): Eukaryota > Metazoa > Arthropoda > Insecta > Lepidoptera > Pterophoridae > Marasmarcha > Marasmarcha lunaedactyla. The sequence continues at coordinate 45,503,723 of OV281339.1, read as the reverse complement.
TATGTGTTTGTTTTAATGAAGTCAAGAGCCTATTAGATAGATGTTTAAATAATTATTTGAAAACGAAGCACAATGACTCTTTTTATTAAATGATACACATTATAGCAATATGTATTGTACTCTCCAAATATCTCACTCACACAATATTCATTGATTAAATACTCACACGCATAGTAATGGCTACAAAAGTTCAACTAAATTTAATTAATGAATAGAAAAGCGACATTTAACAAACACTTTTAAACGTATTCTATAACCATGCAAACTTAGGAATCTACCCTCTTTTTATGGCCAAAGTACACTTCATCGCCCCTTTCAATGCAGCCAATTGTAATTCGATACACTACATTCACACGCAAAATGGTTATTTGTATACGAAACGATCACTTTTGTGCCAATTTATTCCTTTCCGAACCACTACTCGATTTTATTGCGCAGCAGAAGTAAATGAAGACACTTTATTCCCTAAACCACCCCGTTTTCTTTATTCAACCGAACTAAATAATGTAGTTAATAGTATAATATACAACATTATTAGCTTTCACATTTCCACTTAATGGCTGTGCGTAATTACTTTTCCGAATACGTTAAAATTTACTGCGTAATGTAATTTAGGAACACAGTTTATGAGAGGTTTATGAATGAGTTGATTTGTGCATAAAATTGACCTTCAAATTTATATTTGTTTATAGGATGGAGGCCACTAATTTATCGACTCCAGAGTCAGTTAAACCACGAGAACACAAACCACTTCAACTCAATAGCAAACCTAACCAGGTACGACCAGATTCGAAATAAATATTAACTTTTTTCTCCTTACGAATTCTTTTGTACGTATATTGAACAATGTATGCACGCAGGTCAGCACAGTGCTGTTGTACGGCGTGCCCATTGTGTCGCTGGTCATAGAAGGCGTGGAGCGGCTCTGTCTCGCGCAGATCTCGAACACTCTGCTGAAGCAATTCTCGTACAATGAGATACACAACAGGAGGGTGGCGCTGGGAATCACGTGCGTCCAGTGCACTCCGGTTCAACTGGAAATACTGCGACGAGCTGGTGCCATGCCGGTATCTTCTCGAAGATGTGGTAAGTTTAGTTCCTAACAACAAGAATATCTATGGTTACAATATGTAAAAACGGCGTTATTTTTAGGTATGATTACTCGTCGCGAAGCAGAACGCCTGTGCAAATCATTTCTAGGCGACAACGCCCCACCACGGCTACCGGATGACTTCGCCTTCGCAGTGCACCATGAATGCGCTTGGGGGTGCAGAGGCGCTTTCTTACCAGCTAGGTGGGTGATTGGGAAACTTCTTTCATTTTCATTATGCTTAGCGACATTTATGTTGACAAATATTGTAATCTTTCACCAATTAGGTACAACTCCTCACGAGCGAAGTGCATCAAGTGCGCGTATTGTGGACTGTTCTTTTCTCCAAATAAGTTCATATTTCACTCGCACCGAGTGGGGCCAGGTGACAAATATGTGCAGCCTGACGCTGCAAACTTCAATTCCTGGAGGCGTCACATGAAGCTGAGTGGGAACCCTCCGGTGGAGGTGGTGCATGCCTGGGAGGACGTTAAAGCTATGTTCAATGGAGGGACGAGAAAGAGGATGTTATCATCTGCGAGGTAAGGGACGCTAAATGTTTTTTTTTTAACAACTTGTATGTGCATATCTGTTTATATCGTAACCTACTATTTCTAAGGACATTATATGAATAAGTACAGCATAAAATTGTGCTTCAGAAGAGTCCCTGCCCGCAGGGCAGAGAATGACGTGACGGAAGCGAAGCGCGCGCCCGTGAGTCCGCCCGTGGCGCACGCGCCGGTGCCGCGCCTCGCCGACTACATGTGGGGGGCGCGGCTGCCCCTGCCCTATGCTTTGCCGTGGCTGAAGCCTACTCTGTGGAGTCCAGGTGTGTACTTTGTTACGATTTATCATATTTTGTTGTTGAAATGTTGCATATATATGTGCCGAGAGTAGTGAGAAAAGCCGATTGCTCAAAATTCAAATATTTATTTTTCAACATTGACAATTACTTGTTCTTATTGAAGTCAAATAAAACTTGACTCTACCACAAGTCGAAAAAACCTTCGTGAAGAAGAACTGGCAAGAAACTTCACGGGTATATTTTATTCACAATCAATTTACAGTGTCTTTTTATGTCTGTTCAAAATTATTCTTATCTGCATCTGTTAGCTGGGCCAGTCTTCCTCCCGTCAAGTATCCTAACGACGAACACCCTCAAACGGGACCCGTTCGCAAGTTAACACGGGATCCAGCCATCAACCATATTAGAGGGAAGTGAGTGACCCGTCACCCGACGCTACCATAAGAAGTCGTACTTTAGTGACAATGACGCTTCATATATTCATCGGGACGAAGAGCTCAACAAGCAAACAGACACATTACACATATTTCATTACAAATACTAGTAAAAACCTGTTAATAGGGGATTATACACAAGGGCTTTTATCATCCAAAATAATATTATAAAATTTATATAAATAATAATAAAAAATAAATTGTTTTTTTTTTTTTTTTTTTTTATTAATAATTAGCAGGCGTTTGTCTTCCATCTCACCTGATGGAAAGTGACGATGAAGACGAGGATAGTATAGTTTATAATAAGCTTTAGCACACAACTTTTGCGTTATAGTTTCTTTGTCAATAGAAGACCTTGTATATCCTCAGGACCCTTATAATAAAAGCGTATACGTATTGGCCCACGAATGAGTTGGTGACTTTATGAAGCCTACTATTATGAGCTGCCAGCATATTTCTTCCTCTTGTGTTAACATTGTGCAGATCTTTTTCTTCTTTTGAACAAGGTTATGTTCTTTTTTACATACATTAAATTTTATTAAATATATTGTGAATGGAAAGTAAAAATATTTATTTCCTAATATTTACTTCGGAGTGACTCCCTTGGACCGAGGTGATAGATTGCTTGAACGGCCCTTTTCTGCAGAATAAATATAATATTGATGTTGGCACGGCAGCACTCCCCCACAACAGAATGCCATATGTCATGAGGCTATGGGAGTAATCGAAACACTCTAATCGAGCAGTTGTTTTATTTGAAATTTGTCTCGTTTTTTTACAGCATATGCGGCAGAGCCAAGCCTTTTCGCCAAACCTGCGTTTGGCGTCTAAGGTTATGCCCAGAAATACAGTTGAGTTTTTCAGGAGTTACTTCCTGGCTCTACTACAAACTACAACACAAACTACCATGTTTGTGTTTACCTGTTTGACATTTGGCAAAGTAAATATAACACATTCAGTTTTGTTTTCTTTTAGGGAGCAAATTATTAGCTAAATACCACTTCTCTGTGTTGGAGATGCCATTTGTTCCTCCAGCTGCATTTTTAACTATAGTGCAGTCTCCTCTTTAGACATCTGTTTGCCCACTTTGCAGAACAAGATAGCCTTCCAGAAGTTGAAAAAAATAAGCAGCACGACAGTGTTTAAAAATTATGAGCGACAATCAAAATTATAGAACACATGTTTAATCTTCAGAGTAATTCAAATCCATCCGTATATGGTGTGGCGTTGGGTAACCGACATGGATTTGTGACCATGAGAGATGTTGCTAAAAGGATACGTATTGAAACAACGAAAGACGAGTTAATACTGATTTATTATAATCTAAATGTATCTTATATGTATTACATATGTAGGTGGGGCGTAGATCCTTACAGACGTATACTAAAAAAAGGAAAGGACCAAGAACTGAGTCCTGGGGCACACCCATTGCCACTGCCGATCCTGATGATTTTTCTCCATTTATTGCAACTTGCTGTTTTCTATTAGAAATATATAAATAATAAATTGTTTATTTCAGTAAGTAATAACACAATATATATACAATACAAATATTCAAAAACATTTATAAAAAATAATAAAATATTTTATAACACTTATTGTTTAAATTTTTGTTCAGTATGTACTGAGTTCACTACTATTAAAGGGCAGTCCCTGTGAGCATAGGATGAGTAGTATGCTCAACCCAAAGACAACAATAGACAGAACAATTTAATATATTACAAAAGGAAAAAAGAAAGAAAACATCGAGAGCAAAAGGTGAATGTTTGTGGGTGCATGTGTATGTATGTGCGCGCTCACGCGTGTGTATCTGTGTGTATGTTGGTGGTGTGTATTTGTGTGTGTATGTTGGTAGTGTGTTAAATGATAGAGATAAAAATGTGTGTGTTCATTAATTATTCTTTTGGCGTAAGAAGGAATTCTGTTTGTTCATAACTAAGGGATGAAAGCCAAGATAATACCTTTGTTTGCATTCAAAATTGTTTAAAGTATGTAGATTCAAAATTGTATTAACTAGATTGTATATATAAGGTCCAAGAAAGGGATAGAACTTATTTGCTAAATTTGGTATTAAATTTTTCTTTAATGCACACAATGTCTGCTCTCCGCTTACTGGTCAAAGTAGAATCAAAGGCTGTAACTCTATGCCGATGGAGAATTAAAGATGGGATAAATAGCTGCCTTACCGTAAGTACTTCGCAGGATTTGTACAATAGGGAGGAAGGGAATCGATAAGGTCTAAAAGTGCATACTATTTCAAGACTTAACAAAATGGTTTTATATACTCCAACCCAAGAAGTTATACAGTATGTTATAAGAGACTGGCAGAGTGCATATTATATGTGTTTGAGTAAGTTGGGGTCCATAAAATGTCGCTAGATTTTAAAGGTAAAAATAAGTTTTCTGTTTCTGGAACTGAGTTGCAATACATGAGGTCTATAATTTAGATTTTGGTCAATCACTATCCCCGAACATTTGATGGTTGAAACCCGTTCGAGAGCTAAGCACAAACAAGTATTATTTATACATTGAGAAGGATGGAGGGTAAGGGTAAAATTTTGAAAGGGTTGGCCACAATTTTGAATGGTAAGAGAAAAATATTTGGTTTTTGAAGTATTTAAGGTTAAGAAGTTACGTTGCAGCCAAAAATTCACTTTATCTGGTCCATTTTAAGCCAGAGCAAACGTGTCCTCTTAAGTTTAACCAGCAAATAATAAAAGCGTATCATCCCCATATGAAAGAATGTCACCACCTGTATTTAACTTGCATAAGTTGTTGACATAAATAAGAAATAAGGTAGGACCTAGAATGCTGCCCTGGGTACACCATACGACAGAGGAAGTTCATTACTGACAAAGTCACCTATTTCAAGCGACTGTCGTCTGTCCGACAAATAACTACCATTTGTTCCATAGGTTGCATAAGGGGAATCGAGACAGTGTCAAAAGCCTAGGAAAATAGCAATAACTTTTTTATGACCATCAAGATTTTTAGAGACAAATGACGTGAAATTGAGAAATGCATCGGCAGTGGATTTTGTTTGCGAAATCCAAACTGATTTTTTGGAATTAAATGGTATCGTTCAAGGTAATCCACAAGTCGTTTATTTATTATTTTCTCTAATATTTTCTCTAATATTTTGGACAAAAGCGGTAATAGCGAAATGGGACGGTAGTTGTTGACACTATCTCGACTCCCACCCCTGTGTATGGCCCTCTTAAAATTGTTTCAAATAAATAATCATTTTTAAATTATATTGTTTTCGGGGGGCGGGTATTTTTCTTTCTCAGTTTCCTGATTAATTATATTCCAGTATTTGAAATGTTAGATTATATTTAATTTTATAATCAATGTAATTAGATTTAACTAAAATGCATACTCGTTTAAATTTTTTAATACTTTTAACATATTCATAAAATGTTTATTACGATTATAAGTTCTTTCATCGTAATATTCATATAACCTATTTCTACTTCTGCATATTCCCAGTCACTAAACCTAAATAAATAATTATTTACACATATTTTCTTGTTTGTAAAAACTGAGTCATATTCATTTTTAATTATATTATGAGTAGAGTTATATTGAGTAATGTGGTCTCCACAGTATCTAATTTAATTCTTTTTTAAATAAATTTTTTCTAAATGTTTCAAGCCGTTGCTCATTCATGGGTATAAAAGTAATTTCTCTTTTTAGAGTCTTTTTTTGTCCAAGCTAAAAAGTGGCCAACTGCCCACTATGATCTGATAGGTCATTTATTTAGGGCAGTGCCTTAGATGCACCTACTTCCAGGGCCATCTTAAGTCATACCAGGGCCCTGGGGGGCCCTATTGAAATATAAATTTTGGACAAAGTGACAAACACAATTGTGCATTAAGGGGTCTTCGGCATCGTGGGTTTGATAATTTAATTTTTATATAATTTTTTATCCTTGCAGCAACAGAAATGTAAACTAAATATTAAATTTTATAAATTAAAAATATTCAACACCGGCTACAGTTTGTGAGTGGAAAGACCGATGGACACCGTGAGAGGCTTAGTAAAAGGGACTTTGCGGGACTTATTGTGGGATGTTACCCTGTAATCGACCATTCAGTCAGCTAGGGCAGTTGAGACAAAATACCAGTACCACACCGAATCAATTCTTAGATAAAAACAAAGTCCCAAAAAGTTACAGTTTTTATTTTTTTCTAGTAAATTAGTATACAATGTAACCTTCTAACCAGGAGCGCTAACAGCGCTGAGCACTGTGCGCGCAATGGGCGAGCCGCGCGCGTTCCAGCCGGTGCGAGGCCACCGCGTAGAATCGCCGGAGCTGTCCCCTGCCATGTCCCCTCTCAGATCTCCCGCAAGGTATCCTAGATTAACATACCTACGAATTTAAATCATGTATCATCATCATCGCAGATTAATTCGGTAATAGGAAATTTTTCCGTTTTGTACGAACTGTTGTGTATCCTTGATAACAGTATGGCAAATTGTATATTATCACTTGAATAATTAAGCCGTGAAAGCTTGAAAAACAAACAAACTCACTTTTGGAGGTCAGGATCTTACATATTTCATTTTATATTTAAGTATATTATAATAATAATAATTTCAACCTTTTGTCTTCTCCGTTCTTGCCACATATGTTCTAACGAATTTTTTTAAACATTTGCTTCTTTTATATTCACTTATTTACAGTTTTTAACAAATGTCCATTTTTCTGAAAACAGCAATCCTACCCAAGTAAACTATTCGTTATTTAATTAACTTTAACCCCTCAGATCACCGGTCAACATTTCATCCCCACAACACACGCGCTCGCCTCTTCATTCGCCTCTTCGGTCGCCTCTGAGGCTGTCTCGCTCCCCCCCACGCCCCTCCTCAGTCGGATCCAATAAGAGTGACAAAGACAGTGACGAGAGTGTGGATATTGAAACTACAGAAGATGATCAACATAAAGAAGTGGTAAGTGGAATATGTTTGACATTCAGCAGTTTATTAGGTAAAGCTATAAAAATAATAAAATGAACTAGTGATCCCATTGTGTAGAATTATACATTCACCAAATATTTATTTCGTTACTTTCTACACCATTGTATCAAGACTGTTCCAGGTAACGTTAGTGTTGTCTCTTCAATATTATAAATCAAATAAATTAACAAGTATAAGAAAACCAGAAAGTCATATAACTAGTCATTGCAAAATAACAAATAATTTTACAAAATCAGCTATCCAAAAATGAAACATTTTCGTCAACGTAAACGTTTTTCAAAGATGCAATATTACATAAGCACTTGAAAAATTGAGTTGATCGTCTTATACAGGCTAAATCCAGCATTCGAGGCTAACCGAGCTCATGGAGAGATCCAATTTAAAAAGTTCTAAGAGGAAAATTTTTCCAATCGCCTCTTTCCGACAGTAATCGGTGTCATTAGTTTTTTTTTTCAGAATGGCTCGGAAAAGAGAATTTTCCGGGCACATTCCGATAGTTAAGAAAACACAAATCGGCTTACCTATGTAGGCGGGGAAAACATGACACCTGGAATAAATGAAAGCTCTGCTCTTATTCCCTGACGACAGCTTTGTAATTAGTTATTCTTATCATTTATTTTAGAAGTGCCATTTTTTTTATCTCTAGCAGAATGACTAGAATTATAAACCGAAATGTGGCGATAAGTAGAACTTTGTTCCAAGACCAACTTTGTTGTAAAGTCAAAAACAATTGATTACGCAATTTCCAATAGCATAAGTAGCACTATTAAAAACAAATCCGTTTTACAAAACTGTTTTACAAAAGGTTATTTCCATTTACTGAACTACACTTTTTCAAGAAACTTCTGATCATCTGATCTGAATCAAGATCCTGATTAACATTCAAATTAGTTATTTTAAGTTCGAACGGTGTACAAATAACTCCGGAGAGACGTCCGCCATCTTGACAAAATTGAGGATACCAAATCGTTGGCACGTCGTGAACTCAGTAATTATTGGCGCTCTGAATTCAAATGGGCTTGATTACGGTTTTAACTAAGAGTTTAATTTAGTAGCAATCTAGATCAGAGAACCAATTAATTTGCATTTTTCATTTGAGTCTCTAGTACGGAACGAGCTGCGGGTTCGATCCGGATAGAGAAAGCTCTGGACGCCGCACCAGCGTCATCCGCTACAAAGCTTTCCTTTGCGTTGAATTTATTTGACTAATTATATGCTCTTTCATCTAGAAATACATAATGACGTAAGAAATACCTAAATCAATAAAATATCAACGCCATCCACAAATATTTTTGGTCACGTCTAAATCTCGTCTTTTCGTAATAATACAGACAAAATTGTGTTCAATTCAGGTTTAAGACAGTGTAATCACTTATTTTTGATTAGATAATCTGGCATAGATATATACATGTAGAAAGGTATAATGTTCCAAAACCAGGAATCAGGCCTATACCTAATCACTTCGTTTTGGTGTCTTAAAGAAAATGTTTGCAGCAATGTTTAAAAGTATTAAAAATGTCAATATCTCTTACTATGAGCATATATTTGTTTACTCTACGAATGCAAAGCGCATCAGCACTGAGCATGAATTCCAATGTTCATCGTCTTTTTGCCCCTGCAATAAATTGGTATATTGTAAATAAAAGAGGCGGTAAAGCTTCTCTAATGAATTGACGTAATCGCTAGTAATTACCGCGCTAGCAACACTCTATAAATGCCGTCAAAGGGTTCCCAACGTTACCGATGTTAATCTATTATACCGTTAGACAGGGTTACCAGTACTTGTTAGTGCTACCCCAACAAATTATATCCGTGGATTATTAACGAATGCAAAATAAATAACACTCGGGGCGTTCTGTAAAGAATATTGGCAAACTCACATACATTGTCAGTACCGCTTTTCTTTACGCAGAGCATTCACGTATCTCAAATTGAAATGTGGGTTTGACTGTTTGAATGATGGATAATCAAAGTGCAATCATAAGATTTATATAGAAGTTGGGAATAAAAAGTCGAAATTATAATCTCACCTCAAACAACACGTGAAAAAGACATGAAAACGTTGTTTACTTAATAGGACGAATACGGTTAGAGGGTTAATACGTTCATAGGATGATCAGATGAAGCTATTGAAATGAAAAACAGCACGTAAAAAATTCGAAGGCCGCACCCTGTTTCATTCAATAGAAAATACAACGCAGCAGGAAAATAACTAACCGCTTGTTGTACATACAACAGCGAACCGTGACAAGACAATTGACATAAGGGCTCATTGAAATGGCGGCTCAATGTCTTTGAAGTTTGACAGATGGACAGTAGATAATTTTTCTACAAGTCGATGAAAAAAAAGTGCGTTATTACGGGAATAATTGAATTTTATTATATTTCTAAGTATCCCCAACAACTATCTCAATATTTGAGCTTGGTAAATATGTGTCTAATATTGACCTATAAACTAATAACCGGTTTTATTATGATTACAATTTATAAATATTACAGGGTACCCAGTCTGCCATTCTTTTTTGACGTGGTGTTTTGCGCTGCCACCTATAGGGAAAGTGCTATAAATACTGGAGACAGCTGATCTTACCCTTAGAAAACATTGCTTTATTTAAAAAAAGAACGTTTCTTGTTATTCAAAGATATTTGAAATTTCCCTTTTTTTTTTAAATCCTTGCTTGAGATTTGAATTTACTAAATCCGAAAAAAGAACACTCTCTAACATGGCATTAATCAGTAGTCAATCGTAAGGATCAAATCTCCTGAAAAACATGGAGATTGAAGTGAAAAAGAAATTAGAAAAATTATGAAATTTAGCGTTATTTGAATTGATAGCAACAACTAATAGGGAACAAAAAAAAAAATTTATTGGTGTCTCGAAACAAGATTTATTGTCGTTGCATACACAAATTGTTTCTTTCAAAATTCAACAAATCAAGATACTTTATTTCATCGTAGGTATTTCATATTTATATACACATAATGAATGTAATTTTTTATCTTCGTCGTGGTTGAGTAAATACTCCTTAGCTTCATCTTTTAAAAGGTATTGAAGGTAGATCGAGAGGGAAAAGCGCCGCCAAAAAACACCTCTCGGCACTCTTTTATCAAAATTGTAAAATACATGCTACAAATTATGACTACGGAATATTTTCAAAGAATTTATTTCGATAACTTTGTATTGCCTGTTGTGGTTAATATTTGTGCTGCATCATGAACCTTAATTTTAAACTCATTGACAGTGGCGTTGTTTCTGCCGTTTCGCAGGCAAATTGCATACCAAATAGTTCATGTAATTAACAATTTTGACAAAATAGTGCTGAGAGGGTTTTTCCGGCGGATGTTCCTCTTATAGAAGCTGAAGTTAAAGATTTAAGTTATGATGATAAAGATGAATCGGAAAGATGTCTTACTAAATTTTGTAAACCGTAAAATTATAATACTTGTAATTTAATATCGACGTTTTTGTAAATATGATTTTGTATGTCCTCATTACACAAAAATTCCGAAGGCTTGATGTCTTCTGGTTTTACAGGGCATCTGGTGGTGTTATAGGTACTGATCCAGGTGTTGAAATGAGTATCAACAATGACTGTGGAACGTCTGTTGTTATTGGTCGGGGCACTATTTTGTCAAACGTGACTTTTCATAGGTTTTGGACTCATGCTTCACGCAGTTATGGTGCATTTAGTAAAAGGTCTGAATTACAAACACGTGTTGAGATAATTCAAATTTTGTTACCATAATAGAGACTTAAGAGATTAGAGGTAAATATTGAAACAAGTTACCCTTAACTATAGTATAGTTTATCTTGTTCTATTGAACGTATAAGTTAATATTTAATAACTTCTCTTTCATTTAAATAACCGTGTTTGCATGTTGGACAGATTTAAACCCTATGATTCTCTCCGTTTTATTAGATTCGATTCTCAGGCGTGGCAAGCTTATTTTCAGCAGCTGTCTCCAGTATTTAGAGCACTTTCCCTCCAAATGGCATCGCCAAATTCCACCCTGTATATCAGCAACCACTAAAAATCTTCTCCGAGTAGAACCGTATTACTAATTCAATTAATAATTATATTTGACAAGTAAACAACACGTACCGTAATGTTATATACGTAATCGAAAACGAAATGTTACTGAGTATATTGGTTTTCTACAGAAGAAATTCAGTGCGTTCTTTGCATGGTGACATAATTTGATAAATTCCCTAGCCCTAGAACAACTTCCAACACCCATGTCTGCTTCAATTTGAAAACGATCCAAGGATTACCGGGCTCGTTATTTACTTCGTAAAAACACCCCTGTAATAAGATATTTATTTCTTTATTTAAAAATTCGTTTTCAAATAAAATATTTTTACAAAAATTTTAAATTGCCATAGCGAATTTACAACTTTGAATAGCAGCCGCGAATGTTAACCAATAAGCAATTAAAATTTGTCATAAAATTGATAAGAATTTTGCGAATTCAATAATATTTTAAAGATTATATTACCTGTGTTATAACATTTTAAAGATTATATTACCTGTTTTATAATTTTTATTCGTCAATCATTACATTGCTTTCTGATTCAATAAATTGTTTTTAAGTTTCAATCTAGACTAATTTTGCGATCAAAAGATCAAAATTTGGGGGGGCGACTAGTAAATTGGCAATAGCACTTAGGTTCTAGAGTACAGCAGAGCGCCGGAGTTATAGTACGAAATCCTCTTAGCTGAGTGCTCGAAGGGCTTTCAAGTTATTATATTCAAAATTGGTTTATATGGCTCAAAGCAAATTCTGAGCTTCGTATCAAAACAGTACGAGTAATTTGTATAAATGTTATATTATTATATCTGTATGAAATTTATATCTGCTATGTATATATATATAGAGAATGTATCTGACTTTGACTTTTCTTGTTTGGTTGGTATACTTTTGATGTATTGTTTTCTCTAATAAAACTGAATATTAAATATAAATAATACATTTATAATACAATAACACATCAATAAAATTATGTATTTATTTTAAATCAAACCACTCAATAAACGACACCAAAGATTTCCATTCGGGTCTGGTAATGATCGTTGTAAAAATGAAACCATTTTTGTGCGCTCAGAAGTATCAGTAATGATTCAAAGTTACCGATACAAAGCTCTTTCAAAAGGTATTAACGTAAACGGAGCTTAAATATTAAGGTGTACCTGACACGTGCGCACTCCAAATTAGGGTGCGTGAGCAAACAATGACGCGGACACACTGAATGCTCCCAACATTTTTAGGAAATTAAAACTTGCGGGTAAGTAAAGTGTGGTAATAATTTTATTTATATCCTGAAGTGACTTTGATTGTGTTTGTTAAGTTAAACCAATAGTTTATAGGGAATTTTGTTACTCTATTTTAATTAAGTCATGTATGTATAGAAAAGAATACACTTTGTTGCCATAAACTAACATTAAAACAAAAAAAGGAGAATTAAAATAATAATAATTTATATTAGTTTTAAATGTCTAAGGTGTTTTTACAGAATGTAATGACGCAGGGTTGCTCCCTGAGAAGACGAGAATTCTATACAGAAGTGGGTTTCACCGTGAACGCCTGCGGATAAACACGGAGTAGCCAGCAGAAAGTTACTGGCTGATCGCAAGTTACGTTCAGGGTGTTGATGTCGAAAACTAAATCGTTCTTTTCAATATTGGGGCAGGATAGGGCTGAACAGTATTCCGAATAACAGATTCAGTAAGTAGTGAGTATCATTCGAAGTTGAATTGGGATCCACTTTGTGCGAAATATCGGAGACATGATCATATTTACGTAAGCCAAATATCAATATTTTGGAGAGGTTTAAGCTCGGTTATTTGCTCTTACCAGAGATCGAGATAGCTAATGCTGGAGTAATCCAGTATATAAGCTATTCCGGTTGGTATCCATATCATAATACAGATCTAAAAACGCACTGGATGTTATCCAAGACATACTAGTCTTTTACCTATATATTTACCTATATATTTAAAAATTATAAATGTCCTTTTTGTGTTGTTGTTTGTATTTTCACAGAAATATCTGTGGCAAACCCAGAAAACGAACAAGAATACGGATAGCTTAGAATCACGAGTTACCGTCTACTACACCACTTGGGTGTTATATAAGATCTTAATTTTTTCAACTCAAAATATTACTACTTACGCTTCTATTTATTTTGTAAATTCTTCTACTTATTAAATCCTGTAACAACATAGCACCAGCAGACAGACGAGGATCAATTTTGGAACATCGTAAATACTTTTACATTGTTAAGTTTTCCACTCAGTAACGCTGTCACGTACCTAATAGATACTTTGTCGGGATTGCAGCAAACGATTCAATTGTAAGAGTTGATGTTCGTATAAATCACTGGGTACTCGGATCTCGCTATGCGGTCTCGTCACGTACGCGGAGAACAAATAAAAAGCCTGTTATCTTGTACCGGGTACTTATTCAGGTACACGCACGGTATATTGGGTTGCGCTTAAGGCGATAGTCGGCACTAGCTCTTGTATTCGAATCTTAAATACGAAGAGATTACAAAGGTTACTTGAAAAGTAAAAAATAACGTTGAAGTTGTTCAGTTTGCGTTTAAAAACTCTAATATTAATTTTGTGACAATAAAATCGATTGTTATTGAACTAGAGACAATCTTTGTAGCGCTTGTAACGAGAACGGTTATGGTAACTTAATTTAAACTTAAGCTTGATTCTCATTCTTTATGCGATAAATAAAACAAAAGATAATTGACTTTATCAACAGCATAATGATAACCGCTTTTGTGATCATGTTCCTGTTCTATGCTAGCTATAACACAATAATAAAACTAAAATTAGTTCATCACAGCAGAATAACAAATCTGTACAATACAAATTGTCACTGGTAATTCGCACATAAATAATAAAACATGAATACACTTGTGATCCCACGGGACGTCGCCCCAGGTCTGGGCTGCATTGTGCTTTTAATTACACGCTCTATAAACAAGAAGGCAGGGTAGCCCGCTAATAGATATAGAAAATAACAGAAATAACTTCAGGATAATCTGATTTTAGAGAATAAAGTTAGGGCCCGAACTAATAAGCATCGTCGCTTAGTGAGAGTGGGCAACAGCAAGGCAGTTATACTGTTTCGGTATACAAACTTCATGGAAGTCATAAAAATACAAGTATTTCCCAATTATATAATCATATCACAGAAAATGAAATACTCAAGTCTCAAAAATGTAAGATTAGTACTTTATGTGCTCACTATATATGTCAACATTATTATTAGGTTTTGTTAGGCTGTGTTAATGTAAGGAAGGAGCGTCTGGATTCCATGTAGACCGAGAGCTGTGTTAAGAGAGCCAGTCATTCTTCATGCTATATTATCGCGGTTCAATCTGTGTCTTAGGTAGTAAGATACGTACACGTAGGAGAGATAAAATGGCAATCAGGCGTTGTTCAAGATAAATAGGTTACAAGTATTCAATTAATTAAAGTAAAACAAAGTACAAGACAAATTCATTCAATTGAACTGGCAACCTCTTCCTGCGGCACTTATTTTACAATCCTGAATGCGAAATTAAAACGAACGAGAAAAATACTTTCATTTGATATACAACTCACTTAAAAAACTCGTGTTCCTACGTAACAATAAATTTTAATCCTTTGACATAACATAATATAATATTTTGAATTCATCGAGCGATGATCGCCGGAAGCTTTTCTAAGGTATTACCGCCGCGGATCGCATATATTTTAAGTGACAGTTGATTTTGTATAAATAATTTATTAATTATTAGAAACCACTTCCACTATCCGTCAGCTTTTTGTAGACAAATAAATATGCTGTACAGCCAAAAAATATATGTTTTATATCTCTATTATGGCGCGCATTATGAGTGTCAAGAAACGTCTTGTACCTATAGTTTCGATCAATTATTTTGTGTAATCATTTCAATCAAAGTTAAAGCGTAATAACAAAATCATCGGAAAAATACGAAGCGTCACTTAAACTATATAATCCCTAGTCGGGCACGGTGGAACGAATTTACATACATAGATATGGGATAGTGGCGTGTTGTAGGTGGCGGTGATTCGTAGCATGCTTAGTTGCTTATCGGTTGGATAAATAAGTATATTTTTCTGCCTCTTGTCGTACGTGCGGTGTGCGGCATGTGTGTGGTGGAGCGTAAAAACCTGTTAACTGCCAACGTTAGTATTTCTGTAACTTATTCTTCTGTGTAGGCACTCATTAATGTAAAGAATTAATGCATAATTAATTAACGATCTTCATTTGAAGTTTATGATTCGTTGAATGCTTTTGTATGTCTCGTTTGTTTCTATACTAAATGAAAATCAAATATTAAATTAATGATCTTCAATTCTGTGATGACACAAAACGTTAACAAAAAAGGATTCTTGACAGCGGGGAGCTCACGTACCAAATGTTCCATTTCAGCTACATAAAGCCATACATCCGCTGAACAAATTTCATTACACAATGGGAGCTTCCAGAGACAGCTTTGTCTAAATCTAGGTCATATGTAGTGTTTGCTTGGGAAAAGTTTTGGGAGCTTTTACTGACGTAACAAGCGGGGTGATATCTCATAACTTCTTAAGAATTTATTAAAAATATAGCTTACATCTTCCAACATTGGACGCCATTTGGAACTTTGAGGTCCGTTCAAATCACGATAAATATACTTCGGCAACTAATTAAGAAATAAAGATTTCACTTATACCTATTACTTATACCTATATTTGGAAATGGTTAATGGCCCGCTGTGGCATTACGTGAAAAACGCATTCAGTGCCTTTATCACAAGCATGACCACGCAGTAATCACAGTATCATCAGTGAACGTCAAAAAACTTTCGTATTATATTCAGTTGGCTCGCTGTCGCTGGCAAGACCTACGTTTTTTTACCAATAGCGTCGGAAGCGCAAATTTCGCGCGATTTTTGCTATCAGAAGTTACGTAATCAGCCTACGGGACACACAGTGTGTTCAAGACCATTTGCATTTAACATAATTTAAAGAATATTTATTCGTTATTTATAAATTGTAATACATTTTTTTAAACATATAATTTTTACCATCCTTATTTGTGTGTCTGTTAATAACAATGATACTAACAAAATGAATCAAGTGTTTCCATTTCAGAAAAACGACATTTAATCTTCATCAGCCGATAAAGTAATAAAACATGTATTTTTTTATCATTATGCTGTTGTACTCACACTAATACACTTTTACCGAAATTAAATTATTTAGGCTGATAAAAAAACAAACAATACAATACTTACACGAATGTTATCTATCATCACTGGAAAAATATTCTTTCATTAAAACAAAACTCCATTATTTTGGAAAGTGCCTCATATTTTATTCAATCGTTACGTTTTTATTCACTGGACTTGAAGCAAGCGTGAATACTGCATTACACTGCCTGATCAAATTATGAAGCTTTGACATTTTTTTGATTTATCGCTCAATAGTAAATATATCCTACTAAGCAAATAAACTAACTTTTAGAATTTTGAATTAGAGCTAATTGTTTAGTCTTTTGTTATATAGATGGATTGTGAAAATAAACAGGGCTACTCTAAGTATAAGATCCGAGCATTTTACCATCTATCTATTAGTTACAAACAATTTAAAAACGAAAAAAATATTGTGGAGCCACTTGTACATCTTTGACAGGTTGTAATTGGAAACGTGGCGCTTTACGAGATGATACCCATGTATACTTCATGTTTGTATTGATGTGAAGTATCGATTAAAAACGGTATCGTGCGTCGCCGTCATTAAAAAAATCAAAGTGGCGGAGGGTGCCTGGGACACTCTCTATACAAAAAATTAAAATCCTTTCATGTTAGCTTCTTAGGATTTTGCGGTCACATATTTATGACAATGACATAATTATGAGTAGTATTTGTATATAGTATATTCTAAATTATTTGATAAACTGTCTTCAAATAACTACGCATGCAAAGTTTATTATAAAGAATGTTAAATACTTTTTACTTTAGTAACCTATATCTCGCAATTTATTTATTATTTTATACCATACCTACTCTAAAAAGCTTATTTTATTCACGGAAAACAGTGAATAAAAAGGCCTTTTATTCACTGTTTTGTTCGAATTCACTGTTTTGGTGTTTGAATTTGGAACACAAAATATATCCGATCTCCATTTCAATGCTTATATAAACTCCTTGCGCTAAGATTCGAAATTCAAACTCTTTGGTGCAAATAAATTCTCGAGATTTGATTGGTCGATATCTGCAACAAGGAGTTTGGCATTAGATTAAAAACTGTTTTGTGTTCTTTGCTGCCATTATAGAAAAAAAAATAGTGAATTGGCGCCATTTCAAATACTTACTGTGAATTGTACGGACACAAAGTTTAGTGTTTCTTTATAATAAATCGATTGAATTATAATAAATCGATTATGCATTCAAGTGACGAAGAAGATATTGTGTTAACACCTGAATTTATGAAAGAGAAGGCGGCCGATATTGTAGAAAACTTGCTACCCAACAAATCACGGCTGGTTTACATCAAAACCTACGATGAGTTTTGTAAATGGAAAAATGAAAATCAAGCTTCGGGCACATTTTCTGAGTCTGTTTTCTTTACTTATTTTAATGAACTGTCGAAGAAAAGGAAGTCATCGACATTATGGAGTATATATTCTATGTTGCGGTGTACTGTAAAAACAAGGCATAACATTGATATAATAAATATTGTTTCACAAGTTGACCACCCTAATGATAATAATAAGAAAATTACGCTTAATTTCAGTCATTGCTCAATTTCAATTAATGTAACATTTATTATGTCTTGATTAAATTTCTATTTTCGCTTAGATTATGTCTTTTTCTCGTAGTCATGGTATAAAGTATAGTATGCAACTAGTGAATAAAGTACGAATTTATATCGAGGGCCATGAATCACTCGCGTCGCTCAGGATTCTAAAAGTTGAATCACTCGCTGCGCTCGTGATTCAATCATCTTAGAATCCTTCACTTGCGTGACTCATCTACGGCCCTCGCTTTAAATCCGTCCTTTATTCACTAGTTGCATAATATACTATTTTTTTAAATAAAATACAACCACATCTCCGTTATTTTATTTCGAAAATTAAGGGCTGTTATTTATCACTTTTTCGGTAGCCCAACAAAGTGCTTTAGTAAATGTCGACGTGATATTTACGCATTATTTTATTTACCTCATTTGGGAGTCGGCATTTCGCCGATTTTTTATTACCAGTCGCGATAGAACTACTGACTGCGGAACATTAATTTTGTTATTTAGCAGTGATATGGTTATTGTGTTCCGAATCTTTTGTTACAGTTCAGCCCCTTTTTTTGTTAAGTATCTATTTAGAATATTGAACTACGGGAAAATGTGATTTTTTGTTTGATTTCATTTATAGATTTACTAGCTTTAGGGTGTTACCACACCAATAGATCGTCCGTCGGTCGACGTCGATCGATTGGTGTGGTAGAATCCGTCGATCGACGTCGACTGTTTTATTCTGCTATCGATCGACGTCAACCAGGCGATCGATTGATGTGGTAACACCCTTAGTTTACGACTTCGTTCGCATGGATTTGTTTCGGATGAATAAATGAATATCTTTCGCTTTTGTTTAGGGAAGGTACATTCAAAGATACTCAGTGTTCTAGTTGGAAGGATTTGGGCTAAGCGTTCATGACTGAATAAGTCAATCAATCACTCACCAGCTTGATTTTTATACATAATATGTCTATACTATTTCCATTTCTTTATTTTCTCGATGACAGTTCTAATTTGATATAATGCTCTCTAGCTCAATAGCTCCATCCCTATCAGTTTCTCCGACTCTGGTATTATGTAACCTTGTACGTGTGTTAACGTCATATTTTTATAAAATAATGCATACATAATGTAAAAAAAAACGTTCGCACAAGTTTACACAGGAGCTGTCATCGAGAAATTAAAGAAATGGAAATAGTATAGATTATTTTCGTCCTTGGGATAAGGACACCTAAGAATTAGCTGAGTGTACAAACAGAAACACTTTCGTCTAATAATAAACGTAACTTACTAGCATTAATTTATTTACTAACAGTAAAAAAAATTCTTTTAATGCATTTGATAGTAGGTTACCAAAAACATTATCGCATTCATAGAACAAACCAAGCTCTTCTGTTTTATTATTTAGTATTGAGGATTGTTTATATTCACCCGTAAACCGGTTAATTATAACCTGTTGGTTTATTCAAGGTTTCAGCGTAACCATTTGTATGTCATGCAATGTTGGCAGCCATGCCACGCTGAGCAAACTTTCATAACAATAGAACGCAAAGCCTCGGGTAATCGGTTGGCACATCGATTGCCTGCCCTGTAGTTCAGGTAAACGAGTGCAATATTTATCAAATTGCCAGAACCATTGTCTGTAAACAGTAATATAGCTTATTTATTCTAAAACTAAGAGAATATTAAAAGGTTCGTGGGCATCTTGAACCGTTGTTAATCTCAAAATTGATAAAATATTGCGTATAAATGAATTTGACAGAATTGTACCGGGCACTTATTATGTAACAATGCTACTGCAAATTGTTACCTAAATCGAAGACCGAAATACTTCCTATTGTCTAAGAAGTAATGGGTTGCAATGTTATAACAAGAAATCTATTTAGAATCAATGTTATATGATCATATATTAGGTCTTTACCTATGAAATTGCCGTTTTTCACGAAATAAATGAAGCGTAATTTTTTTATATATTTTTTATTTCTATTAATCAAAATAATCACCCATGCAATCAATGCATCTTTGCCAACGCATTGGTAGCTTATTGATGCCTTTCTTGAAGAAATCAGCTGGACGGGAGGCAACAAATTCTTCAAAGGCATTTTGTACTGCCTCTCGGGTATTGAATTTTTTTCCCGCCAAGAAGTTATCCAAATTCTGGAAAAAGTAGAAGTCTGTAGGCGCAAGGTCTGGTGAGTACGGCGGATGACGGAGAACTTCCAACCCCAACTCTTGTAGCTTGGAGACCGTCTGCTGTGCAGTATGAGGTCGCGCGTTGTCGTGCAGGGGCAGTGGAGCCAAACGATTGACCAAAGCTGGTTGGAGACGTGCGAGCTTCTCCATCATTGTGTTCAGTTCTTCACAGTACACATCTGCAGTAATGCTTGTCCCGTTTGGCAAGAAGCTGTGATGAATTACACCCGCGTTAGACCACCAAACAGTGACCATCACTTTTCTAGAGGTAAGTTTTCGTTTAGGGCATTGTTTGGGTGCTGAACCAGGGTCCAACCAACTTGCTGACCGCTTACGATTGTCAAACAGGATCCATTTCTCGTCACAAGTAACAACGCGTACTTCGCCCTGGCGGTCATTGAGTACGTGGGGTACCCATTTGTCAAGCTTTTTTACCTTGCCAATTTGACGCAAATGGACCAGTATTGTTTTGATGCTAACGTCGAAAGCTGCTGCTAATTCAGCCGTGGATTGAGTTTCATCAGCTTCCACAATTGCCTTTAATTCGTCATTGTCGACCAAAGTTTTCGGACGACCACGGGGTTCATTTTTCAGGTCAAAATTTCCAGAACGGAAGCGGGTAAACCAATAACGGGTATTGCGTTCGTTTGTAGTGTTCGCTCCGTAAACGTCGTTGATGTTGCGTGCTGCTTGTGCCGCTTTGCTGCCACGACGGTACTCATACTCCATAATTACTCAAATTTTTAACTTATCCATGATGACGAAAAATGTTCGAATGCGTTGAAAACAAAACACTAAATATTAAACAAATGACGATTTTAGAAAAAGAATTCCATGTTTGTCAAATAAAATTAATTTGAAATTAGAATTATCAGTCAAAAAAAAAATATTTTCATTTGAAATGGCCAGTACGGCAAAACGGCAGTTTCATAGGTAAAGACCTATTATTAAAGCCACTTATTGTTGAAATTATATTTTTTCAAAATATTAGAAATTAAAAGGCTATAGTCCGTCCCACCAGTCTGTAAATAAAAGGGCATTGACGTCTCTCTACCAATGTGCGCCATTTTTGAAAACGACACGATTAAAATCTATGACTATTATCGCAAATACGCCGTAAACGACGAAAACACGCGTATCGTATTACAAGGCCGGGTGAGCGCATGACCTTGCAAGAGGTGCCAAACATTATAACCTTGGTTGTTATTTTAACATATATTTTTTATATTTGAGTTAAAGTGAGTTATGATTTGTACCAGAAAAAGAAATTAATTGTTGGAAGTCTTGCAACAGACACGTTACACGAGATAAATAGCATATTTTCATCAACACACTTGGTTTTGTTAGTATCAAAATCTTTTTGACAAACTTCTGTATTAAGACGGCCCTTGAGGTCTACCACGCTCTAGCCTTAACGCACTAGCATCACTGCAACGAACAGTAACCCTAGAGGGCTACGCTTGTTTCTGTTCCCAAGGTTTAATTCCAGTGCTTAAATCCTGGTTGAGATAGATACTTATGTATATTTTTAGGTTTATTAGTTCGTTGTATTGTTTTCATAGTACAAGTTGTTAATAAAAAAAGTTTGAGCTACATGATGCGGTGTAAATGTTAGTTAAATATTTATATATTTAAATACTTGTTATTCGTAAGTTTTACCGATTGATTTCTAGTTAGAATTGATTAATTAGGTCTAATATGTACTTAAGTCGTGGATAATTGATTATATTATGGTCAAAAATGCAAATTTTACGTATAATATGTATGATTCCATTCTGCTTAAGCTTATTCTTCCACCATCTAGGTTCCATCACACAATTTCTTAACGATTCTTAACTTGGGCTGTGAACGATTTTCAATAAAAATGTTTATCAAAAACATAGTCAGAACTAACATACACTCAAATGGCTTTGCACCCCTGGTCTGAACGACGCTTGATAACGGATGCGTGTAAGTTAAATTTTATTTTATTTTGAGTCTGAAACATATAATGCTTAAAACTGTTACATAATCAAGTAATCTATGGTCTTACAAATTGCGACATTACAGTTGATGATTCAATTTCAAAAATATTAATTGAAAGTGATAAATGTAAGTCACAATTCAAATTAAAAAAAGTTATACGTAATAAACTTGAAATTAAATAATGATATGAACTTAAGGGTTTGAATACTTGTCGGTCTGTGGATTGAATAAGAAAACAGTTAAATTGTGCAATAATCAAAAAAAAAAAAAACTTAAAACGTGCACTTTTCAAAGTTACTTTTTTCAGGCCTTAGGTATTTTGAAACTTGTGTCGCGTCGTGTCGCTCGCCAGTTTCTATGGCGAGCGATAGACTTTGTCAATGTTTGTGTAAAACTTGGTACAGGTTGAGTCAATGCCCTTTTATTTACGGACTGGTGGGACGGACTATAGCGATATGCAGGCGTTCGTGATGGTTATTGCTGAAATTGTTTGATCTTTCAAAACATCAAACATTATGAGACAATCTAACCTTAAGTTTGTTATTGTACTTGAACCTGAAGAATACACTTTAAGCATAAAGGAAACGACAAAAATAATTTCTATTTTCATTCTAGTATTGAAAAAACTTATCTACTGTTTGTTTAAAACAAAGTTATGAATGGAATATAATCGGCGGTTCCGATACCTCAACTACGATTACACTGGATTGATTAGTTAACCGACACTTATGAAGTGGTGCCACACAATATTTAATACCAAGTGGTTCCCCCACGATTGCGGGACAGACATGTCACGCATGCACTATCTGATAATGTGAGTTATTCGTGACGGACTACCGACACGAACATGGGATATAATTTTTCAGTATTTTTTAAATGTTGAATTTGAAAGCGTTGTGATTTAAAAATGTAAGTGATCATGAATATTTTTTAAATATACAGAGTTGACGCTTCCCGGCTAAGACAAAATTGGACACCGTCAGGTCTTATGGAAAACTTTCTAAGACTCAAAACGCTATACATTAGAATATTACTCTCTTACCTATCTTGTGTTTGTTTCTTTTATTATATAGTTAAAATTTTATATGTATAAAATATATACAGGGTGGCAAAAAAAGTGACTTCCAAAAATTTTTGTAAGGTGCCTCGTGTTGAGAGGTATCAGAATCACCCCTATATATATTATACGATATTTCATAGTTTTCGAGTTACTTTTTTTTTATGAATATTCGCAAAATTACAACCGTTTCAAAAATTTCCAAAAAGAAGTATACAAATCGTACCACATATATAGGAGTGATTCAGATACCTCCTCCAGATACCCCTAAAAAAAAATTTCTGTCACTTTTCTGGCCACCCTGTATAGAATTTTAGGAAAATTAGAAATTTAGGAATTTAGGACATAATAGGAAATAATATAAGTACGAAGAATTTTTATACTTGGTACTTATCAATGAAACCACGTGTTTCTAATAATAACATAAAATGATACTAGCCAATATCGTTGTTTCAGAGCTGCACCTGGCTGCGGCGCGTCACGCCAGCGCCCCGCCTAGACGACTGTTGGGGCAGCGTCATCCCCAAGTTGGAACGAGAGGAAGCAGTCAGAGAACCCTGGAGGCTGCCAGACTTGCGTCCACCTGTCCATTATAATCACGACCGAGGTAAGGATGTTCTAGACTATCAAAAGTGACATAATTTATATATTAATTTATAATTGTTTATTTCGTTATTATTTCGTTCGTAGTTTTATTGATCTGACTAAATTACCGATTATTGAGCAGAACTTCTGACGCAGAATTTGTTTTATATATTTTGTACATTACAATACAATACAACCCACATACTATTGTATGTGGGTTGTACTTTGACACGGTGATGCACAAAAAATGGCGTCTTCTCTTCACAATATTTATTTTGCAACAAAATATACATTTAGAGAAGAAGATATTTGATCCCATTTCATTGGTTGATGATTTTAAATAAAGAAATGGATTATAAATATTAATCGTAATTTTATTTACGAATAAGTTTCAAATATTCAATATTAAGATTGGTAACTTTATGTAATCGCTTCTCTAATTGCTTCAATCAGGTGACTGTTTGTTGTTTAGTTCATCTATATAAATGAACAGGCTCTGCTATTGGTTGTCTCAAATGAAGTAGCACTATTCGTATTTATCTGTTCTGGTGGTGGATTATTATGGTGCTTGTTTTATAAATGTCTTCTCAGTTTGCTTCTTCCTTTGTCGACAAATCTCCTCTTTTTGTATAAATTTATTTCTATTTTCTAGAACCTAAACATTATCATTGGCTTCTGTTATATCTCTAAGATGTGGTGTAATCAAATTGTGCTCTTAGCTTAGTTCTTTGCGCGACTACACCGTGTGGGATTTATCCTATATGTGTGGTATATATTTATGCTATATATACCACTTTAGTATATAAAGCATCAGATAATTTCGTTTCTAACCTCATATGTCTCGATGGTAATATGGTGACCTTGTTTAAAAAATAAGCTTCGATTGGGATGGTCTTTATTTTGTTGTAAAATGGCATTGTAATAGACAATTTAAATAAACGGTTTATTTGTTATTTACGTCCTTTTCCTGTGCCAGAGGCTTCTCTACTGATTTTGATTCTACGTTGCTCTAATAGATTTTAACTCCGTCTGATAAAAATTAAGCATCTGAGCACTGGTCGCTATAGGCATTGGCCTAAAGTGTAAATATTTTCTACTACATTCTATTACATTTTCGATAGTAAAAGTCAATACCTATATTAGGTCATTATTATTAGGTCATTACATTTGAAATTGGCGTTTTGTAAGGGAGGAAAATAAAGTCAATTTTTAAAAAAAATAATATATCTATTTAATCAAAGTATGCACCATTGCTGTCTATGCACTTTTGCCATCTCATAAGTAGTTCATCGATCATTTTACTATAAAAACCATTCCGACGGGTACCGACAAAATCTTTGAAGGCGTTTTGGACTGCCCCATCGGAGTTGAATTTTTTCCCTTGCAATATGTTATCCAAATTCCTAACAAAATGGTAATCTGTTGGAGCAGGGTCCGGGGAGTACGGTTGATGTCTTAGACATACCAATTGAAGCTCCTTTAATTTGGTAGCCGTCTGTTGTGCAGTGTGTGGTCTAGCGTTGTCCTGAAGCAGCAGTGGCCTAGAGCGATTGACCAGCCTCGGTTGTTTAGCAGCTAGCTTTTCCATCATGGTTTGCAGTTGCTGGCAATAGACATCATCCATAATCGTCTGGCCAGATTTAAGAAAACTATAGTGAACGACACAGGCACTAGTCCACCAAACGCTCACAAGTAACTTTTTTTGAGTCAATTTTCGCTTGGGACAATATTTGGCTGGTTCGCCAGGGTTCAACCACTGCGATGAGCGTTTCCGATTGTCGTACAGGATCCACTTTTCATCACAGGTAATGATTCGATTTTAAATCCTTTCATTATTGTTCCAGTTGAGTAATGTCACGCAGC
Organism: Marasmarcha lunaedactyla; assembly: GCA_923062675.1. Lineage (NCBI taxonomy): Eukaryota > Metazoa > Arthropoda > Insecta > Lepidoptera > Pterophoridae > Marasmarcha > Marasmarcha lunaedactyla. The sequence goes on along the minus strand of OV281339.1, from coordinate 45,477,952 downwards.
AGTCGCCGCACGTTTGTCGGTTTACTGCACTCAATTCATGAGGTACCCTCTCAAGCTTTTTTACCTTCCCAATTTGCTTCAAATGGACTAAAACAGTTTTGTCACTAACACCGCAGCCTACAGCTAACTCGGACGTGGTTTGTGATGGATCCGCTTCCACAATGTGTGTTTGAGTGAAACCTGGCTACTCTCAGCAATATTTGACTCTGAGCTATGTGATGAACGGTATACAGTCTATCTTTGTGATCGTGATTATGACTCTCGCTCCGATAGGATGGGTGGTGGGGCCTTGTAGCAGTACGTAAACAATTTGTTGTTAATAACGTTACAGTTTCAAAATCAAATAATCTTATTTCTTCTGATATCCTGATATTAAACATTTTAATTAAGAATAATAATATTTCGTACAACTGTAAACTGGCGTGCTGTTACTTTCCGCAGTGTTCATCGCAATATGATGCTGAAATAAACTTTCTTGATGATATCTCAGAGCTAGTGTTACAAAATCCAGATGATTACTTTATTATAGTCGGGGACTTTAATATCAGAAATGCGCAATGGACTCCTTCTTCCCCTCACAGCTATGCTTCACTTTTCCTCCATAGCTCAGATCGTTTGATCGATTCCTTCTCTGCGTTTTTATCATTTACAGATTTTAAACAATTTAAAGAAAAGAAAAATTTAAAGATTTTAAACCTGGTGCCAAATGCCAATGGCAGGCAATTGGATCTTGTTATAAGTTCTGGTATTTGTAAAGTTCAACACGCAAAAATCCCATTAGTCAAGGAGGATGCCCATCACCCAGCGTTAGACATTGTTTTTGAAAACATTTACTGTACTAGTTTACGCCCACCTCCTCGATTGGTTCGACTGTTTCGATGGGCAGATTTTGATACTATTAACAATGCTTTACTAAAAATTAATTGGGAGACCATCTTGGCGGATGTAAATATTGAAAATTGTATAGCCGTATTCTATTCCTGCCTTAATGAAATTATTGCGGAGCATGTACCAACTAAAACTATTAAAAGTAATAAAAAGTTTCCAATATGGTTTTCACCTTCGTTAATAAAAATTATCAAAGAAAAACTTAGAGTCCACAAAAAATGGAAACGTTACGGTAATTTTTGCTATTATACTGAATTTCAGTGTCTTAGGGAAAGACAGAAACGGGTTGAACGGGAATGTTATAACAGATTTATTGAAAACACGGAAGATAGGATTTCTAAAAACTCTAAACAGTTCTGGACGTACATCAAATGTAAGAAAAAAACGGACGACATTCCCCAGAGTTTGTACTATGGAGTACAGTCTACCTCGGATGGGAAGGTCATGAGTGACTTATTCAATCAGCATTTTAACTCTGTGTTTGTTACCAGTTCTGCGGGTGGTTCCTGGAATTCTGCTTTGAAAAAAAATTACTCCAGCCAGGTCAACTTAAGCTCCATCTACATATCACGGGCTTCACTTATGAAATACCTCAATAAATTAAATACAGACAAAGGTGCTGGCCCTGACGGCATCCCACCTTTGTTATTGCGTAGATGTTCAAGAGGTCTCTTAACTCCGCTATATATCCTTTTCAAGAAAACCTTACGCAAAGGTCTTATTCCTGAAGTTTGGAAGCGATGTTTTGTGGTCCGTGTGTTTAAGGGTGGGGATAGGCACAATATTATGAATTATCGGCCCATATCTAAATTATGTTGTATCCCTAAACTTTTTGAATTAATTATTTATGATAAAATTCTGCCTCATCTTCGACCCGTACTTATTCAACAACAACACGGATTCTTGAACAAAAAATCAACTGAAAGTAATTTGTGATAATTTGTTGAATTTGTAAATAGCTCAATGAATGATGGCTTTCAAGTTTACGCTGTGTATACCGATTATTCAAAAGCTTTTGATAAAATCTCACATGATATGCTCATTCACAAATTATTCGAAATCGGTATACATGGCGACCTCCTTCGTTGGTTTGAGTCCTACTTGCGTGACCGTAGTCAAGCTGTCACAGTAAAGGGATATTGCTCAACTTTCACCCCTGTTCCGTCTGGTGTGCCCCAAGGATCTCATCTTGGACCGCTTTTATTCAACGTTTATATCAATGATATTGCATCAGTATTTAAAAACTCACAATTTTTGTTGTATGCCGACGATAATAAAATTTATAAAACAATCTATTCATATAACGACTGTTTGGCTTTACAGCGTGACTTAGACCTCTTATCAAAGTATTGTGAAGACAACCTCTTGAATCTGAATATAAAAAAAATGTAACGTCATTACTTTTTCGAGGAAAAATCAAACCATTCCCTTCGATTATAAGATAGGAGGTGAAATTATTACGAGACTTTCTTTGGTTAGAGATCTGGGCGTGTTTTTAAACAGCAAGTTGGATTTTGGTCCTCACATACAATATATGACAGAAAAAGCCTTCAAAATATTAGGATTTATACTTAGGGTCGGAAAAGAGTTCAAACACATATCTACACTTATCTTGTTGTATAATACTTTCGTGCGATCAATATTAGAATATGCAACTACAATATGGAATCCGCAGTTCAAAATATACGTGAATAAAATAGATAGAATTCAATATAAATTTATGAAGTTTTTAAAATTTAAATCTAATTATAATTATAGTGTAGATATCGATAAAACAACTAATCTGACTTCACTCTCTGATAGGCGCACTGTACGAGATATAACATTTTTATGTAAAATTGTAAATGGTAATATTGACTCTCCATATTTACTTAGTAAAATTGGTTTTGCTTGTCCTCGCGTAAATGCTCGTTACACGCCTACTTTTCATCTATCATTTTCTCGTACTAATTATGCCGCTAACTCTTTTATTAATAGATCATGCAAGGAATTCAACAAACTATAAAATAACTTCGACATCTTTCATCTCCCACTCCCTAAATTGAAATTATTACTGCACGAGTACAATTTCAATTTTATTTAACCTATCTTTTAGTTTACAATGAGCTTCTCTCCTCAATTTGTTTTATACGAGTCACAAAGTAGGTTACGTTTTTGTCTAGCGGCGCAGAGGGCGCAGCTATCGCGGCCATTTTGGTGTGTGAGCGTTCGGCAGCTCAGTCGGCATCTAGCCGTGCAAGGGAGAAGGTCGTAGTGTCGTTCGTTCCGTTGCTGCAGGCTTTTGAAATGTGCGCCGCCATTGAAAACCCCGCCAGTTGTGAGGTGCGGTCAGAAATAAGGTTTTTGTGGGCAAAAAAACTTAAACCAATAGAAATTTATCGGCAACTGTGTGAAGTTTACGGGAACAACGTGATCAGTGAAGGAGGCGTTCGCCAGCGTTTGGATGACAACGACGATCTCCGCGCGGCCGTGACTCACTGGCTCGACACTCAGGCGGCGGATTTCTATGAGGAAGGAATTTCGAAGCTCATTCATCGCTACGATAAATGTCTCAACCTTTTTGGCGATTATGTAGAAAAATAGTATTTTAGTTGCTCTTTCCAATGTATATAATAAAAATATTTTCCTGTACATAGTTTTGTCTTAATTCCAAAACGTAACCTACTTTGTGAACAGCCCTTGTATATATATATTTTGTTTTTCTGAGTTGTATACCCTAGTAATTTAAATTAATGGAAACTTCACTGGTCTTTGTACAATCTTATATGTTTAATATAAGTAGATTAAGATGACTGTTTGTTTTCCTGAAAAATAAATAAATAAATAAACAAAAGCCTTCAATTCTTCATTATCAACTTCGGCCTCCGGCCGTCCACGGAGCTTGTTCTGCAGGTCGAAATTTCCAGAACTAAAACGTTAGAACCATAATCTCTATGTGTTTTCTTTCGCGACACCGCCGCCATACACAGCATTAATACTTTGAGACGATTCTGCAGTACTGGTGCCACGGTGGAACTCGTACTAGTAAATAACGCGATATTTCAGGTTTTCCATTTTGTAAACTAAGTGACGCAAAGATAAAACCAAAAGAGGAAACAACAAATGAATTACGGTTTTCGAAACACAAATGCGTGAGTAAATAGCTGTACAAATTTGAAATTGGTATTCTTAATCAAAGAGGAGATAATACAGATCAAAGTGGCCAGAACGACAAAATGCCAATTTCATATGTAAGGACCTAATATTTTATTTTTTCTTTCAAAACTACAATATCTAGTTTCAGCCATTGACATTAAAACAAAAGGACGACGGGCCTAGTACAATATTGACGTAAAAGTGTCCCGAGTCAACCCACCCATGTACAAAATTATGAATAAATTAAATCCCTTGAAATTTCAATCATGTACCGTTACATCACACCTGATTATTTCTTGCCACAACCAGGAAGTTGACAATACTTTATGCAGCTTCAGCTACTTGAGCGTTCAAGTTTTGACAGTTTCACCAAGATATATCATTTTAGACGTGTGATCAAATCAAATCTGGACATGATATGCACACCATTTTTGCATTTTTATTACATATTTGCTCGGATGCTTTTGTAAGTCAATGAAAAAAAGCATATATTCTGTTCTTATATCCATAAACATACGCCTAATTCTTATATACTGCTTATATACTATACTACTTATAGTTAATATACTATAACACTTACAGTTGAGAATTTATGTTAATGAGTTTTCATTTAAATTTTCAACTTAAAATTTAAAATCTAAGCTGGTAGTTTCTTCGTTTCTAAGTAGCTTCAGACAATGCGTTAGTTAGACTCAAAGCTTTCATAATAATATATGTATAACATACAAAGGGGTGATTCAAAAACCTCTCAACATAAGGCGGCAAAAAAATATTTCCGACCTTACTTTTCTGGCCACCCTGTATATTATGTTTATTCATTACTATAAGGTTGAAATTAGGCGAATACACAAATTAATTACACAATCTTCCGAACATTTATTTTAAAACTAACAGGCATCAATGTCTGCGTCAATCCAAGCGGGCTGTTTTATTTTGTGAATGGTTTGGACCGAAAGGGAATAGTTGATAAGAGATTTTATATTTTTCAGAGCGCGAGAACTACATCGGTTGTGTACCTTTGCCGCTCCTGCCGACCTCAGCGCCGACGACTCAATAGAACTTGGAAAGGTTTAGAAAACAAGTGAATTTCCCGACAGTGTTGTAGTGAGGACTCACACAAAGTAGTTTTACTTACTCAAACAATCGGCAATGTTATATAGTCCCATTAGCGTCCCCACAATCGTACGAGTATGCTAGCGAAGACAAAATATTTAAAACACCATTTTACAATTTCAATGGCTTTTAGCAGTAGATACTTAGTTTACCTAGATGTATTAGCTATTGTTCTATTACTTATAAATTTGTACAAAGAGCTTTTGAATTGTTTAAACGCATCTGAATATTACTGTTCTTAATAAATTTCATAGTTTTTGTGTTTTAGGTATGAGTAACAATTATATTAAGACTAGCTTAGGTAAGTCTTAAAAATGTATAATGTTTATTTGCAAATAATAAGGCGATTTGTACTAAACTTAAGATTATTTTGGGTCTTATATTCACTTCACTTGGTCGTAGACCGTGGGACACTTTGTAAAGGACATTTTTGTGGACTCAATACTTAATTAGGGAGATATTCATTTACTGCAAAACTCAGAACCATTTAAAGCTGTCCAACCTAATGCGGCTGTTGTAGGGACTATTATATATAAAAATTATTATGAAATAAACCTAAATTGTGTAATCATGTTAGATCATGTGCAAAATCTAACATACAATTTTCTCGATATTTGATTACAGACTTATTGTGATGTTTTATTTAATAAGCGCAGCTCTAAAATGAAGTACTTTACAAAAGTATTCGTAGATTTAAATAAAAGGTGTAACACTGTACATAGCCAACATACAGGCACCAAGTCACTATGAAAAGTTGTCGATTACAATTTAGTCCCAAGAGTCAACATTTTCCCGCAAAATTTCTAAAAACAGCGCCATCTTATGCTTTAAAATTATACTAATGAATAAGGCATTTCAAAAGACCATTCTATTTTATACAATTCTACATTTAACAGTGTGGTAATTTAAATATGGTTACAGTATTTAAGTGCAATATATCAAAGCATGAAATTGTACAATATATAGCTTGTAATTGTCTGTAGTGGCTGTAGATCAATAAGCTGAAGCGAGTCATCTTAACAAGCGCCTGTGGTTTAACAACTCACTACGAACGATCTCAGAAATGTCGTATTGAGATATTTTTTTATTTCACACTTTAATTAACTCTAGTCCTTACAAATATCTAGTCATTTAATATTTGATACCCTTTTTTTTGAAATTGCCTATAACTGCAAGGCCTTCTTAGTTGTTTGTCTACATATAGACTAAAAGAAGGCCCGTTTATAAACACAGGGTGTTCAAAAAAGTATTTTACAAAAAATATTCCAGATTGAGTTAGTCTTCACCATTAGACAATAAAAACCGTTTTTTATTTAGACTTTTGGTCTTTCCATAAAAAATTCTAAGCATTTATAGTTAAAACGCGCGTCCACACACCTTTCTAGATAACGCGCGGACGACGCGATCAGCTGGGAGTAATTATAGACAATAGAAAAATCGTAAACGTAGATAAATAGATACCTTGCTACTCACTTGCGTAAACAGCTTTCTTACATTTCCAGTCCAGTAAGACTTCTAATAAAAATCGAAAAAAAATTGTATTGAAAAATAATAAATATTGTATTGTTAATATCTATTGTATTGTGTGTGTAATACGCGACTGTCTGTTGGTCTCACGGTGCTGAGTATGCAACTAAGTAGGAAGGTATCTAATTATCTACGTTAACGTTTTTTCTATTGTTCAACGACCTCCCAGCTGACCGCATGGTCCGCGTGTTATCTGGACAGGTGTGTCGCCGCGCGCTTTAACTCTAAATGTTTAGAATTTTTTTAATGGAAAGACCATAAGTCCAAATGAAAAACGGTGTTTTGTAGTCATATGAAATGGGCGTTTTATAAGGGAGAAACATAAAGTCAACTTTTTTAAATACAATATATTTATTTAATCAAAGTACTTATATATATTGCATTTTTGCTACCTTTGCACTTTAGCCGTCTCTCGTGCAGTGTGTGGTCTAGCGTTGTCCTGAAGCAGCAGTGGCCTAGAACGATTGACCAGCCTCGGTTGTTTAGCGGCTAGCTTTTCCATCATGGTTTGCAGTTGCTGATAATAGACATCTGCCGTAATGGTCTGACCAAATTTAAGAAAGCTGTAGTGAACGACACCCGCACTAGTCCACCAAACGTTCACAAGTAACTTCTTTTGAGTCATTTTTCGCTGGTTTCCCCAGGATTTAACCATAGCGATGAGCGTTTGCAATTGTCGTACCAACAGGATCCACTTTTTATCACAGGTAATGACTCGATTTAATATCCTTCCAGCAGTCGACACGCGTTTGTCGGTTTGCTGCACTCAATACACCTACCCACCTCTCAAGCCTTTTCACCTTCCCAATTTGCTTCAAGTGGATCAAAACAGTTTTGTCACTTACACCGCAGCCTACAGCTAACTCGGTGGTTTGCGATGGATCCGCTTCCACAATAGCCTTCAATTCTTCATTATCAACTTTGGTCCACGGGGCTTGTTGTGCAAGTCGAATTTTCCGGAACCAAAAACGCAATGTGTTTTCTTTTGCGACACCGCCGCCATATACACCATCAATAAATACTTCAAGCCGTTTCTGCGGCACTGGTGCCACGGTGGAACTCGTACTCGTAAATAACGCGATATTTCAAGTTTTCCATTTTGTAAACTAAGTGACGCAAACAAAAAACCAAAAGACGAAAAAACAAATGAATTACGGTTTTTGAAACACTAATGGGCGAGTAAATAGCTGTATAAATTTGAAATTGGAATTCTGAACCAAAGAGGAGATAATACAGATCAAAGTGGCCAGTACGACAAAACGCCAATTTCATATGTAAGGACCATATATTTAAGAACTGATTTTTCAATTTTCAGATAACTTTTATCAGAAGAATAATTGAGAGTTTCGCATAATTTCTTTGAAAACACTTGAATAACTTTGAATCAAAGTTATTCTCTAGTTTATAATTGTTTGATGATTGAAAAATCAGCCTTTATTATTATTAGTCACCAACATTTACAATATTTATTGTTTTATTCCAATATCCCAAAAATATGTCTTAGAATTTTTAACAGACATTTTAAAACAGGCGAGTCGTATCCAAATCAATAAATGCATACTTTATTATTTTATACATATACGAATAGTATGTTACGGATTCCCCAAACAATATAACAGACCACTGTTAGAATAGAATTTTAGTTTCCTCTTAATACATTAAGTAATGGTTACCTAACCTATTATAAGTAAGGTCTTCAAAGATTTAATTCGAAGGATACGCGACAACCTGACAAATTAAGGTAACTAACTGATTGGTAAGCGATTGGACACCCCAGCCCAAATGATCCAAATTTTCTCTGAAACTGCTACGCCAATTTCAATACCATTTGATTATTTTGAGTACCTAATATATAATAATAATATAATAGCTATACAAACTGGTATTTACTAAACTAAAATATAATTTATAATGTAAGTACCTACTAAATATGTATCATAAAAATATTCTTAATAATAGATAAATAAGCACCCATCCTGATTTAATGCGTATCTTACCATTGTAACAATAACTCAATACGAATATAGAAATTCAATAAATATATTCTCACATAATTTCACACTAAAATATTACAGCCTTCTTTATTGTTGATATTAAACAAAATTATAATATAGCGTACTTAAATGTAAATAAAACAATGTTATATGTATATTATTTGTTATTTATTGTGAAATTTACCCACGCTTTACTCTTAGTAAGCAATTTATGAGGTAGATTAAGGTAATCGTAAGATCTATAGCATTGTATAGCACATAACAACTGGTTGCTGTGTCGTGATACTATACTACTTTTCGCAATTAAGCATTTTAGAAGATCTTCAATTACTATTGTACTGATAAAATTCGGTCTGTGTACAATCATTTTAATTGTACAAATATGGGCAAGTTCAGATGGAGGGTCAGCCATTTAGGCGTGCACAATTCCGTAGAAATACTAATATACATAACCACCATTTTCCATGCAAATTTTAAGTAACTTGTATCATTTCATTATAGATATTTTGTTATTTGTCAATAAACTAATCTTGTATAATAATACATATACAGGGTGTCCCACGGAGGCCACATGGAGGGCAAGTACCTTGAATACTGTAGATGGAACATTTTACTGAAAGAAGACATTATTTATATTTAAAAAACAGTTTAAACTGCATTCATTGATTTTTAAGTAACTACATTGTTGAACCGGGAATCGAACCAGCTACACAAGAAAAATAATTATAGTTTTATCACACCGATCGAAATGCTTTATTATATAAGGATTATTTTTTGCTATATGACATAGCGTCAGAAATAAAAGGAAGACCATGAATTTTGATGTGAAATTTTGTTCAGGAAAATGAAAAGCTGACATTGCCGTAAGGACATACAACTGACATTATCATTTTAAAGAACCTATTACTAATGAACCAGTACGCACTTGAGAAGTATACATCATTGCCTTATTATAATTTAAGTGCGTGATAAAATGATAAAGAGATACCTAACTTACTAGTAATGCCCTACTCCTTAGTAGGAACCTGGTTGTATGCAACAGGTCGAGTTTCTGCCGTATCCTGAATCTGGCATTCCGTGGATGATTTCCAAAATGTGTTCAATTTTTCAAACTTTTATTCTTTTGTTTCTGTGATTTTCATTTTATATCTAACCCCGTTAGACTTTTTATGCAGTTATGTAAAAAATTTAGTATACAAGAACCAGTATGAAAGTGTCCACGAGCTACAAGCTGAACTTAGACGTATTATCCTAAATATCCACCACAGCATGATCAAAAAATCGACAGGGAGCAAAATAATGAAAAGAGTGCGACTTTGTATTCAACAGGATGTGACCCATTTTGAGCATTTCATAAATTGATTAATTTTGTAATAAAATTCTTAAAATTCTTGGTCTTCCTTTTTTTAACGACACTATTTTGCAAATTTATTTAACAAAAAATAATCCTTATGATAAAGCTATTCGGTATAATAAAACTACAGGGCAGCTTTGTTCTCGTGTAAAGGGTTCGATTCCCAGTTTAACCATGTAATTATTTATAAATCTATGAATGCAGTTTAAATTTTTTTTAATTAAAATATTGTCTTCTTTCAGTAAAATGTTCCATCTACAATATTGAAGGTACGTGCCCTCCGTGTGGCATAGCCGTGGGACGCCCTGTATGTTAAAAAATATTTTAATTTATTTTTAATATAATTTGGATATTTATTATAAAGTTTGGGAAAATTTTCAAAGTTGTTAGAGAGGTGACCACATATAAAACGGACACAGATTTTTAAATGTGTTCTCTTAAAAAAAGGAATAGCTTTGTTCCAAATATAAACAAACTGTACATAGAATTCATGACTATAGTTTTACAACAAGCGTGGCACTGACTGCTGTAGAGATAGAATTATTACCTACTTAATTTAAAATACTAACTTCAGAACTTACAATTTAAATTAGTCTTTAAATATTACTCTTTTCAGTATCTATACATACGTAGGTACGGCTGTGTCACAGATACACCAGAATGATCTCATGTACTCTATAAGTTGAATTAATTATAGGACGGATTTAAAGATTATATTTAGCTTTCTAGTTGGTGTCGCTGTAAAGCGCCGTCAAATTATTTGTTCCGTAGCAATAACTGGTACTAGAGCGTTTGTTCCGTGACTAAATGCCAAACTGAATAACGCACGGAATGCAGCGCTATCCTTTTCTAAACAGGTAAGTTTGTTAGACTGTACTATATTAATTCTAGAAAGAAAATATCTGTCAGTTGCAAACACCAAAACATGTATAAAGTTTAAAGTTGTTTTACTGGTTTAATGCAAATGGGCCTCGCTCTCGGGTCTGCTGGACCTTGTCAGATTATATTATTATAATTTTTTATACATACGCAACTTATGGATTATTTATAATGCACGTAGCAATAGCAAAATGTTAGATCAAAAAATACAATACTTTCAAAATCAAATACCTGTCTTTCATTGCCTAACGACCCAAAAACTACCCCAACAACCAGACTACAATTAAAAACCTTCGGTGTGAGTTGGGGTGGAGATGGCATTCTCTAGTACGGACGTCTAAGACCACTCCGATTGTTCGGTTCCTTCCCGATATTCCGTGGCGCTCAGTTTACTGGAGTCACAGATTAGCCTGTTGGCTCCGTGATACAGCTTTCCTGGGTTTTACGCTCCCTCCGAGCGCTCAAAGTGATTCTTTTCTTTGCGACTAAGTTTCTTAGTTTTCAAAGTGCTGTGTTGTGCTTGTGCTGAGTGCTGTGTGTGCCTAGCGTAAAGTATTCTGGTGTTAGTACAGAGGATACCTTACGGTGACAACCAATTTTTCCAAAAAAAAAGGTCGAGTCCTTTATTTTATATATTAATTCTTTTCTACTATTTTATTTATTTCATAATCATACTAGACAATAACAATATAACAATTACTAGAGACACAACTCTAGTAATTGTTCATGGACAATGTGCTCCAGAACTTTAGATAGAAAGGACAGGATAGATACTGGTCGAAATTGTGAAAGAGAGGTAGGGTTTGTAACTTTATGTAATGGGATCATATGTGCGAGTTTCCAGGAATTCGGAAAAGTACCGGTTGACAGGAAATAATTAAATATGTGGGTGAGTACGGGTAATAAGACGGGTAAAATCAAATCAGACAATGTGGTTATATCAGGATGCACAGGCATCTTACCAGCAACCATTTTCAGCTTGTTTTCAAACTCACTGAAGCGTGTTTCAAACATTTTTGCAAGAGTTTCCATATTGTGGTGTTAATTATGTGACCAAGTGATTATAGTGAGAGAATTTGTTTGAAAGTGAGTGCCAGTGTGTTTAGCACTAAGTTACAGCATAAGAGTGAAATTAAACACTAATAAATTAATAGATACAAATAAAATATGAAGAGCACACTAAATTCGAGTATTACTTTCAAGGATAACCGCGAAAAAAAAAATTTTTTTTTTCATTTACTCTATATTTCATATTTATTTATTATCATATTTGTGTCTTTGCGTGTACATTTGGTCTTTTTGTCGGTACAGATTGACCCTAACGCGGTCAACTCATTACCTGCTTACCCATTTTAGGATTCCAGGTAGCGGCCTTCGGCGAACTACGGTTAGTTTTTAAGTTATTTTCAGGCCGTGGTAGCCATAGCTACCAGATAGATCCAGATACCATAGAGGTAGATATATCGATGGCTTTCATGGCTTTCGTTCGTTCGCAGTGACATCTGGAAGAACTTTGAAAGTGGGCTCAAACCCACAATCAATTTTGCTACAAAAATGAGAGACGAGCGCCAGCCCGTATCCAAAAACCTGTCACGCCATCGTTCTAGCTCGCGCTCATCCGTGGCTTCGTCCACTCGTAGTTCATCTTCGGTATCGTCCATGGACTGTGATAGCCCGGCTCCCACCCAAGCCATCGAATCCATCGCGGGATTCACCGTCGTCGCAAAACGTCAAAAAAGGACCAAGCCCTCAGATTCATCCGGCAATGAGTCCAAAACGCAGTCCACGCTACAAACTAAATCTACTTTTATTCTCTCCCATCCCGAGGCCAAGCCAACCGTTCAGCATCCGCCTCATATTATCATCCGCGATAAAGCGGCGTGGACATCATGTGTCCACACACATGTCAAATAAAAAAATCACGTAAACACACGCGAAGAATACCGCTATCCGCGTAGTCGCACCCGCCGATCACCGCGCCTTCATTAAGTACTTGATGGAGCTCCTTCCCCAAGACCTTAAAGGCCAGGGATTCCCGGTCATTTCTGTCCACCGTACTTATGGCAAAGATCGTGTGCAGGATAACCTAGTGTTGGTAACACTAGATCACACCCCTGAGGGCAAGGGGATTTTCCATCTTAAAATAATAGCACGACTTTCGGGGATCACTGTCGAGATCCCCTTCAAACGTGGCATACCCATACCCATACCATAGATGCCAAGACGGCGAGAAATTGCCACTTGTGATCATGGCACTGCGGATTGCACCCCCGCAATCCATCGAACCTCCCGCGTGCGTTTATGTAAGTTGGTTGACCACACTGCCAATTACCTAGGATGCCCCAGGCCATAAGCCCAACCCCAAAAAGGCCCCAAAAAGGCGCCAAAAACAAAGCAAAGCTGTCCACCATCTGCTCCTGCTGCTAAACCCAGCCCACCCCACAAACCGCAGCCTGCGCTATGCGACCCTCGCGGTCTTTCACCGCCTCCCAAGTACGCATGGGTAACCCCACTTACCACGATCACTTACCTCCATCATAGTCTTCAACGAACCTCAACTATCGCGGATTTAGGAGTCATATTTGATGAGCAATTGTCCTTTAAGGAGCACAATGAGAACATCACAACGGAACCACCCAACGATTATCAACTTATGTATTTTTATGTACCAGCCAAATTAATATATGTGCGTGCGGCAATTCCCTTTTTTTGCCATTTGATGGAGTACATATGGCAACGCACCTCTCCAAATACACATAATTTCACAATTAAATCCATAAATGCTTTCAATTTTTGCCGAATAACACGTGATGTAATTTCATGACGATCAGTTTTAGACTGTCCTTCAAATAAATTGTTTTTGATGTCATCCCACTACGGGTTACATGTAAATGTAATGAACAAATCCGGTCGACCGTATTTTCGTACATAAGACATTGCCTCTTGTGCATATTTGTTCATATGCCGTGGGCTACCAATATACGAAGATGGCAATATAGTTAAACGTCCGATGTCATTAACATTAGCATCATTCGCTATCGCATCTTGCAAATGAATATATTCTTCGGATCTTAATTTTGCTTGGTTGAAACGAATAAAATTAAGACGTTCAGTTTCTATTTTGGCATACATATCAACGATGTACTGATGATATAGTTTACCACATCTCAAAATATAATTTTGTTCTTGTGGACGAACCATCAGTCGATACGAATAAATATTCATGGCACTAACTTTTTCTGCACATGTAGACCTGAAAATAAGTGCAAAATGTGACTTTAGAAAATTACTGGTACTGTCAACACTGAAAAAAGTTTTAATTTGACAGCACAATACCCATCTGAAAATTGTTTCAATTTGACAACAAAATTGAATGATCCGCCATTTATTGAATTAATTTGTTACAAAAGATGTGAAACTTCGCATAAACTACTACTAAATAGTCCGAACAAAGCCTAAACATTTGGTTTGGATAGGTGAGCCCGTTCTTGAGTAATAAAATTACAATGAAAAGTGGCATTGATTTTTATATATATAGAAGATATAATGTCTGCTTTTCAACCCGGTCATGTCCTAGTCTTGTTTGTACTTACACATTTTTAACACCAAACAACTTCATTCTTAATGAGATTGGCCATCATGGTTGCAGGGAGCCAATGATATTACGATTCTGATGTGAAAGTGGGTTATAATTCTGATGATAAATGTGGAAAAATCGTGCCGATGGGAAAGCCGCAAACTTAGCCTACCCCTTATTCTTGCAAAATCCGTAGATTTAGGAAAACGCCTTATAAAATATTTATAGCAAAAACTAAACTAGTTGGTATTATTTCAAAGATATGAAAGGGTCGTTCATTTCTTTTTTCACTTTTTTAACAATTTGAAAAGTTCCTAGGTTTTATTTTAAATGGCGTTACACTACGTAGCAGTTTAACATTCTATTCCATAGGTCGCCATGTTTATTCATTGCCAAGGCAGGCCTCCATTCTGTATTTAGCCAAACCCTTTAAAGTTATCATGAGTTTAGGGTAACTTTGAATATATTTTTTATAGGATGAAATACCTTTACTATTGGAATATTTAACAGTTTGGGTATAATTAAATTATGTCTTTTTATTAAGGAAACCCTAATCTACGAAAATGACATCTATACTAACGCATAAATGTAATAGGTCGCTTTGTCTTGCCATATAAATCAAGGAAGACCAATTTGGTGGAAAAAATAACGTTATGAGAACTGAACAACATTGTGCACGTATTTAAGTTACGCAACATAATACTTTTATGATACGGTTAATTTTGAAGCATTATCAAAAATAACTTCGATTTTGAACGTACTCAAAACTTTATCAGTTTCACACAATATTTAACATCAAAAACGGATAAAGATTTCACAATGATAATATAAGCTACATTTTACAGAAAAACACAAAAACATACCTGTTGACAGTAAGGTTTATATTTTTAATCACGATTTCAAGCACTAAACACTACTTTTGCTAACAAAACAATTTGGCGATTCGTTTTACGCAGTCCCGATATTATAACATCAAAACGTTTCCATGTAAAAAAATTATAAATCTCTTTCACAACTTTGTTCAAAGTTAAACCTCAATTCAAAGTTAACCAACATATACGTATGTCTTATTTATTTTCATAGTAAAAGTATCATCAGCCCGGTTTGAATCTTCTTGCAACTTCTTTGGATTCTGTAAATACATCAATATTCCTGTTACAACAGTGCGACGTTCTTTAATTCTGGTCCAAATGGTTCGGATAAATCAATGCTTAACACCGTATCGTAGTGAGCAACTTATGTAAAACGAATCTCAGTATTGTCTCAGCAGTTAATAGGGTCGAATCCCTTCTGCATAATGCACCTACAGCTAATTTAAACGGCTGCAAACTTCTTTTGCAAAATCAAGTCTTATTTTCGACCACTCTAGATCACTAAATTTTATGTCAGATCCCATAGCTATCAAAGCTTTGTCAATACACATTTTCAGTTTATAAAAATCTTTCCATCATAGCCAGAAGACTGTTCCAACACGTAAGGCAATCTAAAATGAGGCTTAGTTGTTTACCCGTATCTTCTTTTACGTACTATTGTAGATAAATATCGTATTTAGTAGGCGATCTTTTAACAGTTTTACCACTTTTTGAAGGTCACTGTATCCAGGAATCACATTAGCGCTAGAAAGATTCATTAATGTTACTATAACTTCTTGTTCATCTAAAGCATCATCCATTGATGAGTCTTCGTAATCTGTATCCGATTCACTGCAAGCACCGTGCATCTAAATTATCTACGATCGCGCGGCAGCGCGGTTATTTTGCCAAAATATAAAAACACCGGATCCGCTGGACGTATATTGATGCCGGATCCGGTTTTCCGGATTGCAATCCCTATTTACAGGGGATTTGGGAGGGGTAAATGGCTTCACTAGCTTGGTGTCCGCCTAGCCGAAAATTGTAAATAACTCAAATAAAATAAATGATAATAATGTCTTGACATATCGTTAGAAAGAGCACATATTGGATATGTTTGAAATTATAATTAATGGATCACTCTTGGTTTTTTTTTTTAATGCAATGGAAAGTAGTGCATATTTGGTAAATATTCCGTATCGCGCCACCAGCGATTTTGAGGCTGATTTTTTTTTATTACTTACTTCGTCTCAGCACCATAACTAGTGTTTTTATAATGGAGCATGACCTTTTTTGCCAAAAAAAAAATCTCAAATTCATTTCATTGCGACGTTTCATTATGGAAAAATTTTATACCAAAAGATCACGCGCCACCTTAATATTGCTTCCTCTCATGTTATTTATGCAAAAAAAAATGTCTACATTTTTGTAGTCTAATTGGGTCTGTTCTGGTTATTTTATTGTAACTCAATGAGCTTCTGTATGCAAGCCCCCTTCTGAAACTCGCCAGCCGCTGCCGCGGCACGCTCGTTCGGCTCGCGCGGCGTGAACTACACACTACTAACCTGCTCCTCCTCGCTACGCTCGTCGTCGCACCTAAAATTATTTGTTACTTTCAAGACTCAACATAACTACGCGCCACCTTAATTTTGCTTCCTCTCATGGTCTTTATGCATAAAAAATGTAGAAATATTTTTTTTATCCCGATTTTAGCAGGAGCCCCACTTACGAATAATTACCTTCTTTTTCGCCGGGCACATCCCTCACACACCACGCGCATGCATGCTTTCGCCAATGCCGTCACTAAATATCATGAAAGCAATGCAGAGTGAATGCAAAGGTTTGAATTTTATTTTTTCGAGAATTTGAGATTTTTTTTTTTTAGAAAAGAGGTCATGCGCCATCATAACAACACTAGTTATGGTGCTGAGAACTCATGACGAAGTCATAAAAAAAAAGACGTGTGGCACTCGGAGACTGCCGCGGTAAACTATTGCATAGCATTTTTTATCAACTTTTGCAATTATAATTATTTATTTATTTTAGTAATGCAGTATTTTTATTCCTTTTTTTTCTCTTTGATATTAAAATAAAATTATTCTTAGTCATTAAAAGTTCTGGTATTTATCTATAGATGGAAAAACTAAAAAGTATCACCGCTGTGCCGGTCGGAGTTCGTTACGGAATTTCTGGATTCGGTTCCCACGCTCAAGGCCCGCGATAGAAGCTATGCAATAGCTTAATAAAATCAGCATCAAAATCGCTGGTGGGGCGATACGGAATATTTACCGCATTTTTTTATACCTTATTCAGTACAAATTACGTCATTACACGTGTCATTGATTTTTCGAAAAAGTAGTCTCAAAAGTCTTGGTTCCGATCGATTACCTAAGAAAGTTTGCGTTACATAAGTTGCGGTAAAGCAAAGAGCCGTCCCATCTAAGGCAGTTGTTCCACCGGCAACGATGAACGAGTAGCGAGTAGAGCTAGTATGTTTTTTACAGAGAAAAAAAAAAGTTGTTTCAATTGGCCGAAGAAAATATTGTCAATACAAACTATTCATATTCCGGTTACTAGTCAAACGATTATACTTACAACTCACGCCCTTCTACAAATCAGACAAATTATTCTTCCGAACACGCTTCTGCCTCACCTGAACCCAGCGGTTCTGGTTTGCAGCATATTGGAATTGGAGAACATACTACTCGTAGCCGAAACGAAGAGACCCAAGATTCAATGCCTGCCGTTGAAATCCAAGCGATGGTCATTACATTAACAAGTCTTACTTTATGAAATGACGAGACGCTCTCTTGTACTAATAGTTTCTCCATAATTTGTATTTTTTTTATGTCATATTTTATTAAATTATTAAAATATTCAAACTCATCTCTTGTCATTCTAAAATATGTGCGAAAGTGATCATTTGTTAGTTCTTAGAATAGTTTGAACTCGTATATCACTCAATAGTTTGAATTATTTTCTGAAATAATATTTTCCATCCATATTATTCTTATTGAGCCCTTATTTTCTTCCCTTTCTTCCTATCATATGATACATCATCATCGTCGTCTGAACTAGATAACAATGATAGTTCAAATGATCTTTCGATATTCATAAAAAATAAAAATATGTGTACGGGCTACGCACCGCACATAATATTAAGATCAGCACTTTACTTTATTCACTTCATTTTAAATCAATAAATCTAGGTCAGTTCGTCATCGGCTAACAAGACAGTCACGCGTACTCATCCATTTCCACATTTAAACAGTTTAATTGTATCAGTTTAAGTAAATCAGTTTTAATAAATTTTAATACCAGACTATCAGATTTATATCATTTAAATTATAAAAGTTTCGGTGTAAATCGAACATTGGTCCTTCGAGCCTACGTACAGACGAGACCTCTGACGCGAGTTCAGCCAGAAGTGACACGTGTTAGTGATTTCGGTTGTAGTATCAAGTGATAATACAAGTTCATTTTCGGAGTTTTTGGATCCTTTGTGTGAAAACAAGTTCATACATAAGGCTCTCGTCGCTTCCTGTGCAAACAAGGCGCACAGGGAACCAAGCAGTCAAAGGTGGTTTGCGGGCTAACAAGGCGCTCGTAAACTGCCGACAGAGCAGTACATTCCTCGGAAGGAGAGTTGCCAGGAGTAACTCTTTAAGAGCGATAGCAAGTAAGATCATTCCGTTTTATATTGACCAATTTTATTCAACATCATGGAAGGTTTATTTGAATCGCAATCTGTCATTTACGAAAGTATGGTTAAGTTGTACACTAATTTCAAAAAAGATAGCGCTGAAAGAAAGACTCTCGACTATTATAAACGTCGTTTAGAAACTTTGGAGAATTACTGGACGGAGTATGAATATAATCATGATCGTATTTGTACTGAAGAGAGCAGAAATCATACTTATTTTGTGGAGAATTGTTACGAAAAAACAAAAACCTATTACAAGTCGATTAAGAGTACCTTTGAGCAACACTTTTATGATTTATTAGCAAAACGCAAGCAGCTTCAGGGAGAGCAAGAAGAGCCTAGGGCGACAGCATCTCTAGACCAGCCATTGTTAACAGGTAGCAAGATGGTGGAAGAGGAAATGGGAAACATTAGCAGGATTCGTATCGATCAGGGTAATAATAGTAAGTTAGATGAAATGTTACGTAAGCAGACAGCACATTTCAAGGCTTTCGTCAGAACAGTGAAAAATATAGATTTAGAATCAATAAGAGAAAAGTGGGAGCTTGAGGATACGCTGAAAGCTTTACAATCAAGATGGGCAGCAATCGACTCCCTACATTGGGAAATTGATAGTGTTGTAGAGGAAGAAAATCTAGAATATGAGGTTACTTTTACCAGACACGAACAGACATTTAACAGATTGAAGAAGGATATCAATACAAAGTTGTGGTCAACAGCACATAGAGAACACTCAACCCCTAAACTAGACATTCCAATGTTTACCGGTAATTACAGTCAGTGGTTGTCATTTAAGGACTTGTTTACAGAAGCAATCCACAGCAATCCGTCTCTGTCCAACGCACAACGAATGCAACATCTGAAAGGGAAAGTCAAGGGTGAAGCAGAAAGGTTGATTCAGCATCTCCAGATCAGCTCAGACAATTATACTGTGTGTTGGGACATCTTAAATAATAGGTACAATAACAAAAAACTTATATTTACATCTCATATTAACATGATTTTAAGTATTCCTATCATGCAACAACAGTCATTGAATCATATCAAGCGTATTCATGACACATCAATGGAGTGCTTAAATGCTATTAAAAACTTGGGGATCGATATCAAGGCCTGGGACCCCTTGTTGGTACATTTGTTGACGCAAAAACTAGACAGCGTTACCTACAACGATTACGTGGAATCATTAGCCAACCCACGTGAACTGCCTATTTTAAAAGAATTTTTGGACTTCCTCGAAATCAAATTTACGACATTAGAATCCGCACGCAGAAAACAAGAATCTTATTCACCCAAATCAAATTATCACAGTACCAACATGTATCAACATACAAAATATCCAAATAATCAAAACTACCAAAAGCCAAACTTCTACAAAAATTCATTTTCTAGTACACAAACAAATTCACAGAACCAAGCAACTAAAACAACAAAATATAAGTGCACGGTTTGCAATAGTATCGATCATGGAATATATTTTTGCAAAAAGTTTTTAGAGATGCCATGTCACATAAGAAAAAAAACCGTAACAAAATTAAATATTTGTGTTAATTGTTTGAATAATCATGCTGGAAAACCATGTTTATCAAGTAATAGATGCCGCGATTGCAAAAAAGAACATAACACACTGCTACACGAAGCGTTTACACGTAACTTGACACCGGATGAGCGTTCTAATTCCAGCGTGCCGACAACCTCGCGGCACGTGCAAAGCAGCTCAAACCTGACCTTACAGCAAGAGCCTTCTGAAATATTGCTTGCCACTGCTGTTATCAAGGTACAAGCGGCAGATGGTACATACCACGAGATGCGCGCCCTCCTCGATCAAGGCTCGCAAACATCCTTAATTACAGAAAACGCAGCCCAGCTTCTTAAAATACAGCGACAGAGGTGCAAAGGAATCATATCAGGGATCGGAGATAAAGAAAACAGTTGTAAGGGAGTAATTACTATAAATTGTATGTCATCAGTCAGCGAATTTACTTTCCAAACAGAAGCCTTTATCATGAAAAGTTTAATGAAAAACTTACCTACTTATTCCTTTACTAAACCAAATTGGCCATTTTTACAAAATATCAAATTAGCAGATCCTAAATTTTATATCAGTAGGTCAATTGACGTTTTACTCGGAGCAGATGTCTATTCGAATATTTTAATGAATGGCATATGTAGATCAAACTCAACCCTCCCTACAGCGCAACAAACACAGTTGGGTTGGATTCTTAGCGGCTATGCTAAAACTTTTCATTGTAATGTCGTACTGCATAACATAGAACACATCAGTCGTTTTTGGGAGATTGAAGATATATCAGAAAGATCGGATATGACGTCAGAAGATCAGGAATGCATAAACTTTTACAAATCCACCACAACAAGGCGGGAGGATGGTAAATATGAAGTTAGATTGCCATTAAAACCAGATTATTCAGAAAGGTTGGGATTTTCGAAAAATAAAGCTATTGCGCAATTTTATCAAGTAGAAAACAAATTTGCAAGACAAGAACAATTTGCCAACAATTACAAGTTATTTATTAAAGAATATATTACGCTGGGTCACATGATACCTACAGCTGACGTCTGTAATTTGAAACACCAATGTTATTTACCTCATTTCGCAGTTACACGTGACGAATCGACAACAACAAAATTACGCGTTGTGTTTAATGCTTCAGCTAAAACATCAAGCGGCTACAGTTTAAATGAGGTCATGTATAGGGGTCCAAATTTACAACAAGACCTTCAAAGTCTCATAATAACATGGCGTCAATTTAAATATGCGTATACTGCCGACATAGAAAAAATGTTTAGGGAAATTTGGCTACACTCACAAGATCAAAATTTACAGAAAATAATTTGGAGGTCAGAAAATACAGACAGTTTAAAAGAATATCAGTTAGCTACGGTCACATACGGAACTAAGGCAGCACCTTTTCTCGCTATGATGACTTTGAAACAATTAGCGCACGATGAAAGGTCAAATTATCTAGGCAGTTTAGCACCGGAAGTCCTTGAGAAGTCGTTTTACATGGATGATCTTCTCCATGGGTCCCATACACCAGAAGCCGCAAAGGAACTCAAACAGGATATGATCAGTTTATTAAAAGCAGGTGGATTTAATCTAAGAAAATGGAAATCGAACTTACCTGAGTTGGTGGACAATTTAAACAATAACAGCATTCAAGACAGCTTTGACTTCAAACAAGCGGAGTCAACGAAAACCCTTGGGCTACGATGGAATCCTGGAGAAGATACATTTACCTTTCAATCAACAGGCTTTACTCAGTCGTCATCAAAACGAACCAAACGAGCCCTTCTATCAGAAATCTCTAAATTATACGATCCTCTAGGGTGGCTCCTACCAGTCACGACAAAACTTAAAATATTGTTTCAAGATGTTTGGCAAGAAAATATACAGTGGGATGAACAAGTACCTGCTAAAACATGGGATGAATGGTGTAAAATGAAACTAGATCTTAAAAACATAAATCAGTGTCTTATACCAAGATGGCTGAAAACAGAAGAAGGGGGAGATATAGAGCTCCATGGTTTCTGCGACGCCAGTAATAAGGCATACGCGTGTGTTGTATACTGCAAGACAACAAACAAACAAGGCGTTTCCTCCATTGTAATAGTAGCTGGAAAATCAAAGTTGGTTCCATTAATTAAAGAAAAGTCAGTTCCAAAACTAGAATTGTGTGGCGCACTCCTACTCTCCAAATTGATGACAAAAGTCAAGCTTTGTTTAAATATGTATAACATCAAAACTTTCGGCTGGGTTGACTCATTGGTTACTTTGAGCTGGATCAGTGGAAACAGTGAGAAGTGGAAGCCCTTTGTAGCGAATCGTGTTAAAAAAAATTACATCAGAAATGGCTCCCGATTGCTGGCATTATATAAAATCTAAAGAAAACCCGGCAGATTGTGCAAGTCGCGGTTTGACAGTTACTCAGTTGAACGCTCATACCATGTGGTGGCAGGGGCCGGAGTGGCTATTAACATATAATCCAACTGAAAACAAGGAAGTTTTTCAACATATAACTGATCAAGAAATCAAGGAAAACAAACAAGTTAACATTACGCAATATACACACAACAGCGATATTATAGAGTGCTTAATATGCAAGTTTAGCTCATTAAACAAAACTGTACGAGTGTTAGCATGGATTCTTAGATTTATTAATAGGAAAGAAAAACAAGCGTATTTAACTTTAACAGAATTAAAGCATGCGAGAGAAATGCTAATTAAAGATACACAGCACAGGGAATTTATGGAAGAAATAATCAGTTTAAAACAAAATTTGAAAATAAAAAATAACAGCAAGATTTTTAGTTTGAATCCTATTCTAGATGAAATTGGCTTATTACGCGTCGGGGGAAGGTTGAAACACGCAAACATAGATCATGACATGAAACACCCTATGATCATACCAAACAAAAGCAGACTAACAGACCTTATCATCGATCAGTCACATGAGCTCGTCTATCATGGAGGGGCGAGGCTCACAACAGCGTTCATTCGACAGAAATATTGGATAATCGGTGGCATCAGAGCCATAAAAAAGAGGTTGCGCCAATGTGTAAGGTGTAGGAAACATAACCCTTTGCAGCACTATCAAATAATGGGTGACCTACCAATATCAAGGACTAACCCTTCGCGCCCATTCTACCATACGGGACTAGATTATACGGGGCACGTTTTTATAAAGGCCAACAAGGGTCGTGGTATTAAAACCACTAAGGGTTATGTTGCCGTATTTGTTTGCATGGC
Source organism: Marasmarcha lunaedactyla (assembly GCA_923062675.1). Lineage (NCBI taxonomy): Eukaryota > Metazoa > Arthropoda > Insecta > Lepidoptera > Pterophoridae > Marasmarcha > Marasmarcha lunaedactyla. The sequence goes on along the minus strand of OV281339.1, from coordinate 45,454,163 downwards.
AACCAAGGCCGTGCACCTTGAACTAGTATCTGTCGAACTAGATGTTCGATTTACACCGAAACTTTTATAATTTAAATGATATAAATCTGATAGTCTGGTATTAAAATTTATTAAAACTGATTTACTTAAACTGATACAATTAAACTGTTTAAATGTGGAAATGGATGAGTACGCGTGACTGTCTTGTTAGCCGATGACGAACTGACCTAGATTTATTGATTTAAAATGAAGTGAATAAAGTAAAGTGCTGATCTTAATATTATGTGCGGTGCGTAGCCCGTACATGCTCCCGGGCGGCAAAGAAGAGATTAGAAAGCAATGAACTAAGACTAAACAAGATGATTAACAAGACTGTGACTAAACCTAATGTTAGTAAATAGAAGTTTGTTTTTTAAATATGTAAAGTATATTTTATTTATGACAAATCGGGAATAGCATAAACTGATCGCAATACAGGAGAGGTACTACGATTCTGATGCACTCGCGCACTACACTGATTTTCACTGTCACTGCACTGCACATTGCTAGTTCTGGTTGTTGCATGCCTGGGGGTGGCGAGGCGCGGGACAGGTGCCGCGGCAAGCGCGATTGCGCCTGCGCAGCTGCCTTCGCCCTCCGCCGAGGCTGCTACTCCTGCTGCTCTGGCTGCTTGCTGGCGACGTCTGCTTATTTGTCTCCATACGTAAATAAGGGCAACTGCTGTTATTACAGCAAAGAGAATGTATATTGCTGTGTAATGGTGTATATCATGGTAGTTGACGTCATAAACCAGGGGGTTACTTTTCTTGATTTCCTCTAACTTGTTTTGTATATTCAAGAGAGTTTTCTGACTTTCTCTTTTTTCAATGCTGTCATTTAGTATGGAATCGCTAGGTATGGTCAAGTTGATAAGGCTGTTAATTGGAGAAATATCTGGCAATATAATATCTGGAGCCGTGATAATTCGACTTGTTTCTGGACTATGAGTATATACAATAAAATCACTTGTTTTGATAACGCAAGCTTGTCCGACGGTCAATAACCCAGCTCGTGACAATTGTATTGCGGTAATCTGATCCTTGCACAGTAACTTAAGGCGACACGTATCGCAGCAAAAATAGAAGTAATTATTTATATTGTTTAGTTCAGACCACTTGTTGTTACAATGTACTTGATTAATTTCGCATGACCTTGTTCCAGGTTTGGTTGTGCAGAAGCTTTGATCGTCTTTCATTTGGAGAACAGGCTTTTTAAGATGACATAATATTAACTCTGGTTTTTGATGAATGCATGACTTCATATCATTTTCTGACAATAATATTAAAGAATCTCGTTTTAAATTGACTGCAACATATTCGGCTATTGGTACAATACTAGTGAGACTGCCGTTAATTACTTGGGGAACCGGAATCGTTCTTGATATTTCATAGACGTCGCGGCCTATTAGTGGTATCTTAAGTTCTATAATGAGGTACTTCTGTGTCATTCTTGCTCGAACTTGTAGAAGATTATAAATGTGTGATAATTCGAAAGTGTCGATTGGTGAGGACAGATCTTTTGGTAATCGGGCTGAAATAGTACTCAGTTCACGCTTTAGCTGATCAGGAGTTAATAAATGTAGATTGAATTTCCCATTATAGATGTTTGTTAAAGTATGTAGTAATAACTCTTGAATATTTTTTAAACTGTACAAAATATTATTCGCAATAAGTGCTGATGAAAGAAAATCCGTGGTGAGCGTTATTTCCGAGTTGACTGTTTCTAAGTAGTATTTTATTTCATTCATTCTTTTATTAACTGTTTTATGATGTTTTTCCATTATATTTTCCATGTTTTTCATAAAATTAAACTCTGCTTCCACTATTGAAGTTTGGTTCTTCCACAAAGATGCCAAATGATTTTCATTCGTCCTGATAACATCTATGTCCCTTTCATATTTTCCGCAAAGCGTTCATCCAATACACCAAAAAGAGAGTTTGCCACGTAACCGACACCGTTAATTAGCCCGCGCCGGCGCCTAGTATGTTGATAGTTATTAATGATAAACTTATTATAAACATTAAGCTCGTCGGCACCATGTCGAAGTTGTAATATGATTCCATTACAATGTGATTGTTCTTTTATTTTTAAACATATGTTTTCTAAGTATTTGATGTATTTGATAAGGACGGCATTCCCAGCTTGATAGGGCTGTGTGTCATAGTAGACGACGAGGCGCCAGTCGTCTCGTATTAAATTCATGTTTGTAATATGATCGAAATAAATTCCGTTATTATTTTCTAATGAAGTTATATTGTAAGCAGGGGCTGACTGAGATGTTGGGATAAATATTGTTAAGAATAGTAACATAGACAAAGCGATAGATGAAAAACTGAACTTGTTTACAGGTTTTCGCTGTCTTTTATTTTGTTGGTAGCAAGTCTCGCTGGGCGAATCTTGTTGAAGTTGGCTACTTTCGTCAGTTTTTCTGTTAATAGGCAGTGCTGCTAGTTTTACGATTGGGCGCTTGATAAATCCGTTTTTTGTTTTCAAGGTTACTACTCTAACGTAACCATCGGTACCTGGATGTAATTCGACCACTCTACCTAAAGCCCACTTGCCAGGTGGTAGGTTATCATCCTTGATAATTACAATATCGTTAATTTGAAAATTATGTTGTGGTGTTCTCCATTTACTCCTTGCTGATAAATGGGTAAGGTATTCACTACGCCAACGACTCCATATATCGGTGAATAATTTCTGTGTAAGTTGCCATCTTGTTCGTAAATCTTTTTCAGTTTCATATAGGGTAGATAAGGACCGCTGGCTAGGAAATGCGAAGGGTTAAGAAAATTTAGGTCGTCCGGGTCTTCGGTGAGTGTGTAGAGCGGCCTTGAATTGAGACATGCCTCTAGTTGAGCTAATAAGGTAATGTATTCCTCGAATGTGAGGCGCTGTTCACCTACGACACGTTTTAAATGATATTTTAAACTTTTCACGGCAGCTTCCCAGATCCCACCGGCTGACGGCCAAGAGGGCGCGTTGAAGTGCCAACTGATCTTCATCTCTGATAATTCTGCCATAAATTCTTCATTGAACGTCGCTTGAATTTCATTATATTCCTGTTGTAAGATCTTATTAGCTCCTATAAAATTAGTGCCTTGATCGCTATAAATGTGTGCCGGTAGACCTCTTCTAGCAGACATTCGGCGAAGTGCTGCCAAGAAGGATGATGACGTGAGGTCAGATACTAGTTCAAGGTGCACGGCCTTGGTTGCCATGCAAACAAATACGGCAACATAACCCTTAGTGGTTTTAATACCACGACCCTTGTTGGCCTTTATAAAAACGTGCCCCGTATAATCTAGTCCCGTATGGTAGAATGGGCGCGAAGGGTTAGTCCTTGATACTTTCAGATTCACACTGCAGAGAAATGACCGCTGTAGCAACCCCTCTCGTGGCGTTAGTTCTGATCAAGTATCGCTGAGCCAGTATTATCTTTCACATTTCTTGTCGCTCAGCGTCGACCTAATGAAGCGAGTCCTCGCCGGCAGTGTCAACAGTCAGCGATCAACTTTGTATATGCATCTCTTTTGTTTACACGGAATGTATATCTTTTGTACGTTTCTTGAGCGAGAAAATAGCCGATAGAATATAGTTTTCTCGCCGGCGGTAGGACAACTGCCTAAGTGTGTTACCACACCAATCGACCGACTATGTAATATACTACTGTGCAATAATTACGTACTTAACCCTTTCCATGCGGGATCGTACTTTTAATATCGCCGTCTCTATACGGACGACCTTTTATAAGATCGCTTCTCTAGAACGATGGTCGAGATATTACGTCCTAACCAATATGCTCCATCTGTACGAAGGGCGTTATATTACGTCTGCCCAAATCTATCACCAGACGCGGTTGGCGTATTATTACGTTTCCCAAATTATATAGACAACATCGGTGTTGCCATTTGTAATAAATATTACCCAAAAATTATTTTTGTTAAGCTAAAAAAAATTGGTGTTTTATTATTGTATATAACTAAAGATATATATGTTATTCATACTATCATATTTTTTTTTTGGTTAATAAGAGCAATAAATTTTTTAGTTTTTTAAAAATTTAATAGCAATAAAACACCTATATTTTTTGGTATTAAATTTAAAAAAAACTAAAATATTAATCGCTCTTATTTATTAAAAATTTATGATTATAAAAAAAATTATCGATGGTTATTTAAAATAATAAAAAGCGGGAAGGAAAAACCTGTTATACTACTACTGATAACTGTTACTGATTTACTATTTACATAATTTCAATATAAGCCTTAGAATGCATACATGGCCATAAAAATTTGCGATTCTTCCATCAATAAAAGGCTAAAGTGGTAATTCCTTTTTCTCGAACAAACTCTGGACAAGATGATTTTTCATTTATTTTATTAGTATCTGGGATTGGATTATTGATTTCATCAGATTTACAACTAGAACTAGATTTTGGATTGCTTCTAATATCATTTAAACATATGTCTATTTGGTAATATTCGTTGGGGTATCTTAAAAAGATCTTGAGATTCTTCATACTCGCCAATAATAGAACTTGAACCTTCTGGGTCAATTTCAGTATCACTTGCACGTTTTCTCGACAAAATGCTTTGTGACATCGCATCATCATCGATAAAAAATGGCTGCAAATTTTGCTCATTTTCGTCGATTTGATTATCGTCGGAAGTTTCATCTACGACAAATATTAGAATGAAATGAACAAACAAAAATGTTCAAATTAATAACAAAACTTTGCAACAAACATAAACAACAACTTACCATTCATATTTTTTACACTTTATTATACTTAAATAATCCTGAAACTTGGAACACTTGTAGCATATTATATATATGTATAATAAGTGAGTATTTTTCCACCGTTTCAGTAGCGCTGTTGCGTCCTATAACCTACGCACAGGAGTGCCGTCCTTGTCGTTGATCTGCTCGTTCATGGCGGCAATTTTGTTTCAACGGAATAATACGCCCACCGTATGGTAAACGGATTTTGGTCGGACGTGATATCACGCCAGCCGCATGGAAAGGGTTAAACTACGTATTTAGATCTATTATTGTGAAAACTAGCACACGCTGTTCTCAGCAGTATATGTACCGGCACAACTTATAATTCTCCATCTATTTTGACGCATGTACAAAGCAAATAATTGAATTTTGAATTTGAATTTGATGGTAGCATGGAACATGCAACGTCGATCGATCAGTGTGGTAACACCCTTATGTAGCAGTATAAGCCTACTTAATTGGGTGTCATTTCAAAACAGTGCCAGGCAGCCCGAAGGAGGGTTTCTAAAACAGGTCATCATCTTTTGATTACTGTTTTGAATGAAAGGGTACAAAAGAACAAGCTAGGAGAAAACTTGAGTAATTAAGAAGAACAGTTTATTTTCATGCCGTTTATTTCAGACATTAACATGTTACAATTACATTATGACATCTAGAAACAAATAGAGAACTGAACTTTCTTGTGAAAATTAAATACATCAATTGTTGTACAATTGATGTATTTCTTGATTCCTTGATCTATACCTAGGTGGCGGTAACAGCCAATAAAAGTCGTACTGTACTAAACAAAAAATCATCAGAAATTTTATATTCTACAGCTACTAGGAGAGAATAACTGACTTAACAATAATGTAATGACAATCATTCCGTGAGGGATAATTAAAAAAAATGTTAATAAAACTCACTCCAAATAGTCAAAGTAAAGGTTAATAATTCTTGAAGACAAGTGTGGCCCACTAGGTATAGAGTAATTTTAAATAGCCTTTATTATGATTCCATAGTTATTAATTTAACTACTTTAAGGAATTCACAATCAAAACTTAAAAACACTTTTATTTAAGTGCTGCCACATGGCAGCTGACAATTTGTATTTTTACACAAATAAAAGGAACTAACAAACGTTTACAAGCCAAAATACTGTAATCTTATAAGAGATTGAAACCCTAGTTATAGCACAAATCGAAATCGTAACTGGACAGAGCACATTTTAATGAAATTATAAAAAAATATCTCATGAACCATAATAGTAGATAAAAAGTAAAGTTACAACGTGTTGATAAAATGTTTAAGGACATTTATTTACTTTAATTCTAAGACCGGAAAGTTTTCTACCCACATCTTTAAACGTCCAGTCACATATCTCAATCCCCTTCTTCATTCCAATATGACCACAAACGGCCCATTTTCATATCCCTGTCTTTCGGTCCAATTTTACCTAATACTAAATGTATTTTTATGGTAAATAATCGCTAGTTTAATACATTATCACTACTGCAAAGACTAACTACTAACACGTAGTTATGGACAGATCCAAGTTCCTCCTTTAATCTTGCCTTCTTGAAGTTTTTACATCACCATCAAAATATATTTTAATACTAAAATGTATGTTTATTCTGCTTTTTTTATTAAATTGGACTCAAAGTATAGCAAGTCACATTAGATATGAGAAGTAATTAAAATTTAAGAAAATAATGTTTGATTCTACATATTTCACGTAGCTACTGGACATTTATGAAACTTTTAAATGTTAAGTAAACGGAGGAAATCCTTTGGCGCCAATTACTTTTTAGCAGCACTGTTGGCCCCAGAATCAGATGCATCCATCTTCTCCTCAGTCTTCACGACTTTGCCTTCACCTTAAAATTTAAAAAAAAATTATATCTATATATCAAGTCTGCTAATTTTTAAAAAGATAAGTCACCTTAATGTTAAATTTTGGCTTCACAGGCTTATAACAATGGGGTTTTTTCTTTTGCCAATCCTAAACAATTTGTGCACAATACACTGTCCTAGTGACAAAAATACTTTTAAAACTGACTTTCGGAACGCCGGGTTATTTTGGATACCTTTTTCAGCTATGTTTTCATTCTATGTTTCAATTACAATAAAAAAATATATAAGAAACGCAAATTATTTTTAAAATGTTGTAGTACTAAGTGTTGTACTATAGAGTTGTATGATTTTATTTTATATATTGCATAAAGAACTCAGTCGCAGACCTTGTAATATTTAGAAGGAAATCTTTAAGAATAAATGTTATCCTTAATACAGACTTGCTCGTAGCCTGGTAAGGGTGACATTTACTGTATTTTGAATAATTCGTTATACAAGTTCAAGGTGTTATTATAAACTGTATCAAAATCATTAAGCGAAATAAATAAATAAATTTTGCTGATGCAGTAATAGATTTGTTTATTGGGTTTTCTATTCAATCATTCAATAAACGTAAATCTTTGATGGGTTCTGGTTATCATAGCAGGTAGTCTTAATACAAAAAAAACTAGGAATTATGTCTATGGTTAGAACTTTTTGCTGCTGACATCTTTTGCTATTTTTCGAGCGAACAATTGTCATACGTCACTTCAATGTGAATGATGAATGATAACACTATGTTCAATCCATGATGTACGGCGGTTTTAGATTATGTTTCAATGTTTTAATTATTTTAAAACTACTTTTATTATATTAATACTTGAAATTGGCAGAAATAGTTATTGTGTAGTAACTACAGCTGATTGCCATAAAACGCAAAATTTAATTTAATTTTCAATCAATCAGCTCGATCTGCCATTACGGTTTCAATGTTTGACGAGAGAAGAGTTTGCATTGATCAATTTCCGAAACATAACCTCTCATATACCAAATATAGTAATTAATATGCGTTTATTCGGTGCTTCACAATGCACAACAAATGCTGTGTAGTGAATGAGAAAGTAGCCGAAAGGACGTTATTTTCCATCACTTTCCAAGAACTGAGATAGGACATAACAATGGTTACCGTGTCTTTGTGCTTACAAGGTTTCAGTGTGGTAAACCTTTATATATTGTTTGTGAGCCAAATGTTTTCTGGGTTACCCAATATGAATAACCGTGCTTAATCGGTGTAACATAATTAACAGAATATGAATAAAAGGTACTGATGTCTCGCTTCTAGAAAATAAAAATTTGCCTCCCGTGCAATACAAACAAAGCATATAAAAATATAAAACAAAACTTAGAAAATAAAAAAAAATCATAAATATACAAGTCTTTTATTTTTTTTACCTTCTTTTTCTTTTAGATTGTTAAAATATCTTGTAGAAAAGGAGTGAGTGAGTAGAGAAGTAGAGAAGGAATGGCATTACGCCAAAATCCAATGCCGTCATTTTAAAATTAAAAAACGAAGGACAATCTAGTTTAAAAAAAATAGTTGTCAAATTGAAAAGTTCAAGTTCCTAGTTCCTACTGTTGTAGTTCGGAAGACGTTCGTCTGATGCGTAGCATCACTAGTTAGTTTGAGCTGGTTATGTTTAGCTATGGTGACCCCTGGACAGGCCTATCGGAAGTCATCAGCTGAAAACCAATCTTCCAATGAATTTGATAAACAAGGACGGCGAGGAGTCCACCTCCTGGAAAAACAGCCCCATGCATTCCCTATGCTTGTATAATTACATTAGTCAAAACCCAAAACACATCAAATTTTGATGGGCTTCAGCTTAGAGGTATTAGCTATCTTACCATTGGGCGTGTCTGCGTCGGCTTCACTGGTGGAGCGGCGGCGCTTGCGCGGGAACTTCCACGGCCCGCCGCCGACGTGCTTTGGCTTTGGCATCGGCTCCATGTCCAGCACCTGTTACAATTTTTTACATAACTGAGAACAATAGACGATAGTACTTTAATCTGGCAGCACTCTTTAATCTAACTGATTCTTGTGCTCAATTATCTGTCTCTGTCTCAATTATCAAGACGAATCTGGATTAAAAAACTGTAGATACTTGTATGTTTTTAAATGTACCTTGTGTATCTGCCTGAATGCAATTTGCCTCAAAAATTGTTGGGCTGATGCAGTTATATCTTCACGTTTTTGAGCGGCAAGATTACCCAGGGCATCCTGTTGAATAAAATTGGTATTATTCTTCTATATTTTTCATATAAAAATATGGTATATGTGATATGTGTGACATAGTGAAAATGACATTCTAATTTCGAAATTAAAATATGTCATGTCACCGAAAATAATTACGGCTAGTATGTCTTATAAAACAGACTTTATCAATGTCATGTCAAAATAAATATACAGAGCCAACCCATCTGTTCAGTAGCAAAAACTGGAACTAAATTTCGTTACTTCGCTTAATGTCAAGCTTCGTTATCTTGTTGTCAGACTCTACGACAGACTAATCCTTAGTCAAATTCAAATATTTATTTCTCAACATTGACAATTACTTGTTCTTATTGACGTCAAATAAAACATGATTCTACCACCAAATCGAAAAAAAACCTTCGTGAAGAAGAACTGGCAAGAAACTTCACGGGTATATTTTTTTTTTTTCAAAATAAATTTACAGAGTCTCTTTATGTCTATACAAAATTATTCTTTTCTGCATCTGTTAGCTCGGCAAGTCTCCCCCCTCCCCCCAAGTATCCAAACGACGAACACCCTCAAACGGCACCCGTTCACGAGTTAACTCGGGATCCAGCCATCGCCCTCCTCAACCATATTAGAGGGAAGTGAACGACTCGTCACCCGACGCTACCATAAGAAGACGTACTTTAGTGACAATGACGCTTTAGATATTCATCGGGACGAAGAACTCATCGCAATAGGTCGCAGTCACGATACTAACCACAGGTTCCTTCTCACAAGGGTCACGCAGGCCGGGCCCGTGTTCCAACAAAAGGCCACCGGCCACCGCCTCCATGACTCGTCGCAACGCCTCTCCACCCGATAGCGTGCAGCCAGCTGACTGGATCACATTCGTCACTAGCAACTCCATCGCCTAGAAACAATTTTAAGGAAATGTATTGTTCTACAACAATAACAAACAGTATAATGATAAGCCTAGAACTATGCTTTGTTGAAATCTATCCAATTGGATATCGCAAATAGGTGCGGTTTAAAATGGATAAATTTAAAAAAAAATTTAAGTTAGTGTTGTATAATAATCCCATCAGCTGCAGACTTCCAAGATATCTTCACATTTTGATTAATTTATGTCTTATTTACTTACATAGGAATTCAACGGTGTCCAGTTGGGAATTCGGCGACAAAGGTCTCTCATTATTCGGATGATGATCACGCAAGATTGGAGCGTCGCCGCTCTAGCCTACACATCAATGACAGACATTAATCATACATTCCTATATAGCCTAATCAAAAACCAATTTATTGCTCCACTCTCAAAGTATTAAAACTTAATCATAAAAAGTACTAAAAATAAAAACATTCAGTCAAGAAAACCAGATAGACATGGATAGAGGTGATTCAAGTGGCATCAAGACAGAGAGCAATAAATATGGTGCTTCACACCAAATATAAATTATTTCCATTTCGCATTGCTATGCGGGAAATACCCTGGCAACTTTGCAAGCAATAGGTTGTAGCCACATGTTCCAAAGGTTCAGTATGATAAATGGTACGAAATCAAAAGACTACATCGAAAAAAAAAAACAAATTAAAAACAAACATGTGACTAAATTTGAATGTGTTCTCCAACTGTTACAATTTTAAAATTTTACACTGAAACATTTTCCATCAAAAACATATTCTAGAATATATGGAGTGCACAAACATTAAAATGTATCTTTCATATTCAGATAGTCCATAGGTACTTTCATTCAGTCAAAAAATCCAGTTAATTTATTTGATGTAATTGTTGTCCCGCAGTACCCTTAATCTAAATTGGTTTGAGATCCATGAGGTACTAATATATTTTTTGTGTTTCTAGACCATAATGTGGAATTCGTCAAGTATTCCGTCAGACACTAAAAAAGACTTTAAAATCGCAGTTAGGGTGGTGTAAATGTCGTAAAATTGCTTATTTCATTAAATGTTCCAGCGTTTCAAGAAATGCTCGAATTTCATGAAATGGCTCACTATCTTTTGGCCCATCATGATGTGGCTTGGCCAGATCTGTAAATGAGAGTAACTCGGGACTATCATACTATTGCTGCAGATATCATGTATAAACAACATCTGCAGCAGGGATCGTCCTTCACTTAACGGCAACAAATGGTAAACGTTACAAAGCTCCTTATTTCTCTTCTTTTTAATTTTCATACGAAAGTTGTGTGCTTTCAGAAACTTCGCTTGAATCTTTTCCAAGCTTTCAACGTATTTTTTGTGAAACGGGCTCCAAACAACACAACAACACTCCAACGCGCTTCGAACATAGGCATGATATAAAATTTTCATGCAATCAGGATCAGAGAATAGTTTAACGCAAAGCACAAATCCATGGCTTTTGTAGGCCTTTGTAACTGTAACAGAGATCCGACATCGTCATTTCGGAGTCAAGGAGCACGCCAAAGTCCCTAATAGTATCTCTAGGAACTAGTCCTATTCGATCTTTTTTCTCTTGCGCGTGAAAGTTATTTGAAGTCATTTTGCGACATTAAGACTAATACCATTAATTTTATAATATTTGCATGAACTGTCGAGATCAGCTTGAAGCTTCACAGCATCCTAGATACATTATATGTGAGCATAGATTTTTGTATCGTCGGCATCATTAGGTACTTAGCACAACGAAAACACTAACGTCATATAAATAAGGTACATTCAACAAAGGGCCATAATAAAGCCCTGGGGGAAACCCAATGGGGATGCTTAAAAATTCGGACCGATGTCCTGCCAAAACAACAGCTTGCGAGCGATTTCTTAGGTATAATGCCATCCAACGAAGCAGATCCCCACGGATACCAAGCTCCTGTAGCTTTCAGCAGCAGGATAACATGCTCCACATGATCAAACGCTTCTTCAAAATCTGGGTAAACACAATCAATTTGACTACAGTTATCCATTCCACGAAGCACATCCTCTGCGAATATAGCTAGACTTTCAAATGGTACTACCATTTGAAAGTCTGCGCACAAAACCATGCTGTTGTGATGGGATGTTACGAATAATTACAGGGTTATTATGCTGATGCACCACCATTTCTAGAACTTTACCTAAAATAACAAAGATATACTATTTTTTGCAAACAGGCCAATGACACTGGGAATTGGAGGCGAGGTTTCGTTGCGACGGATGTAAATGCGACAGTTTTTTGTCCAAATAAACTTTGTATTACATTATTTGCATTTAATTTTACATTGTATTAATAGTAAATTCTTTGTTTTAATAGTGTTTTATTATATTTAGTGAGATGTTCGTTTATATAAATTTTGGATCCAAGTTTAGTGTTGTCCGCGAAGCCGATGTCCACGGATCTAAGTCCTCGATGCTTGTGAGCCACCCCGCCCGCTTCGGCCGCACACAATGAGCGACACTTCGGCTCTGTCGTCGTCGACGCCAACTTTTTTGGCTAATTTCACGACTATGTCGGTGGTATCTGCGTCATTGTTTTCTGAAACGCAGACTGTTTTGCAGAAGACTCCACTGCTGGTGGCGTGCATGCTCAAGGCGCTGGATTCGTGTCGAATTAGTGTCTATTTCCGCAAACGAGAATTTTCTTTCTTGAGGACTTTCATTTCTGCATTAGTGGCGGATAGGGCTTTTACAAAGTCATCATAATGCGCGCTTATATACTGTAAAGTGGACTCGGTTGCTGCGATTTGTTTTTTAAAACCAAGTTTTCCAACCAAGAAATCCAATAAACCAACCAACCAAAAAACAACCAAGTTTTCTTTCTATAGCATCCGGCACCAACATCTGAAGCTGAGATTCACTAACACCGCTTTTAGGTGGATTTACTTTTCTTGTAGTGATGTTATCGGAGGCGACGGCGGCGCCGTGAGGGGCGCTACTACTGCACTGGTCCATCGTTGTGCATTTGACAAGGTGTCGGAGTTAAATTCCATCAACCTGTACTCTTCACGGGGGTGAGGTGTAGGTGTGCAGCAGATTGTGTGCAGCGCAGTCCCCGCTCGCCGCAAAAAACTTATTTATACCACATTTATAGGCTCTTTCGAGATATTACTTTTTTTATAAGATATTTTGTTACAAACAGCTTGCAGGATAATCGATTGAGCTTATTTTAACGTAACTGCGCAAAATAATTTGACTGAAATAATGAAATAGTATAGTAAGGGTTGTACTTGCTAATTACAACCGAAATAACTTACGAGAAATATTGCTACACGTCTATTTCGAGCAATGTATGTACGACGACTGACAACGTACGTTCGACAATATCAATTTTGGGATTTTGCATTCGCAAAAGTACGGGGACCAAAGGTTGGGAATTCAAGATCTTGAGAACTCAACATTATGGTTCAGAAGGATTTTTATTTGTTTAAAAAATGTATGATTAAGATTTAACATACCACCAAACAAGAATCTACTTCATTGTGGTCTAATATGCATTTTTTAAGAGCCACTTGTAATAACCTTTTAATTTGCACATCGACAGATAGGGCACATTTATACAGTCAGTACACATTCAAAGCTAAACCGCACTAGCAGTCATTCACGAACAATACGGAAGATATCAATTGACACAAATATCCGCGAGACAACAGCGCCGGCTTGCGCTCGACAAGAAAATACGATTTTGTACAAACTTGCAACATCAATTTCCTCTTTTTTTAATTAGGCTAACATTTTTTGTAAATTTTACTTATACAAGGTAGTCAAATAGATACTGTACACTTTGGTATTAATGTTATTATGGCAGCTTTTTGCATCTACAAAAAATGGTAGCTTTCGCCCTATGGCCCTAAGTTCAACATAAACCTCAAACCAATAAAACAAATAGTTCTTCCGAGATAATCCGAGCACTGGGTTAGAATATGAAAGATATCAATAGCCCAATACATTTGACAACGAGGATTATTTTAATGACAAAACAATCAATATTCAATTGTGCAAGGCAAAGTAATCGTACAACTTATGTGTCAAAAAAATAATCCTGTTTAACAATAAGACGAGCGAAGTAATTGGCGAAGGTACCTGGAACCACTTGGCGTGCCGAAGGGCGGCCAGCGCGTCCAAACACTTCTGGCGCGGTAGAACATCCTTGTCGTCACGCTTTATGTCGCCGCCCTCTAGCGACAACAAATCAAAGGGTGTTTGACCATCAACGCACACCAAAACGGGGCAAACAAGGCATCCTTATCATCTAAATACCACTAATTACAACACCCACTCATTAACTGTCTCCCTAAACAATCAGAATAATTACAAAGACTCGGTTGCTAAAACCAGTGCCACATATACAGCAGATAATCGAGGTGCGACTTTTCGCAACTAGCAAATCGCATCTCGATGTTTTTATTTCGTGGAAGGGAAACAAATATCCATAAGAGACCAAATCTTTACAAATGGGATTGAGATTAAACACTTAAGATTAGACATAAATAAATTATAAATATACAAATAAATGTAAATATAATATAAAAATAAAATGTTTGCTCCGTTTCAGTAAATAACCCGTATCGGAGACCGCGCGGGTTATATAACGCAGATGATCAAAAATCCTTTTCTTCTGCTGCATCTTACGCTAATAACACCTAAAAATAAGCACTCCAACACATTGCCTGGAGATCCAGGTGGTAAACTTTGAACAAATTATCTTTTCATCATCATGTAACAAAAATAAAACATGTTTAATTAGAATACATATAAGGTACATATAATAGATCTCATATTGAGATAGTTTGTTCTGAGAGTTTTTATTGGGGGTACTGACGATTTCGACCACCAATTTCAGCTGAATTCGTCAAGGCGGTGGCATCACTGGTGATTTGGTTTCGTATCATGTATATAAGCATGTATGAGTAATAAATAATAAAGAGTGAAATTGGCTCGGTCGAACGTCGCGTCAAGATGTGAGACATATTTACCTGCTGGCTCGCGCATCACTGCTGACGTTAGGCTAACCAACACATTTACAGTGCCGTCAGAGACTTGCACCGCACCTTCAGCTGGGAGCAAATCCACTTTGTATTTAGGTTCATCGCCACCTGGGCCCTGTGGAAAAGACTTGCTGTTGAGGCGCATACTCGGCGACAAAATGATTTTATTTACGCTGAATGTAACATGAATAATGTACCTTGAGTTTAGACAAATGCACGGGCAAATCGGCTGCCACTCTCTTCAACAATGTCACTGTTGGGCGATCATGACATAGAACCACAAGTCTAACGTCTTTGTCTCCTTTGAGTAAGAGTCCTTTGGCTAATAGTCCAACACGCATAACTCCTTTGAGTGCACGAGGCCCTCCTGCACTGGTTGTTGCAGTAGCACTTTCTGTATTGTTAGCAGACTCTCCTTCACCCATGAACGAAAACCTACAAATTAATGAATGCAGTTTTATTTCACACGACACTTGTACTCACCATGCGCAGGTTTTCAGGTATTTACAAATTTAACAAAATAAATAAACACTAGGAACATTGACATACAATTGATTGTCACGACCATCTTCTTTGCCTTCTTTGTCATCTTTCTTTTCCTCTGCCTTCAGTTTAGCCTGGCCCTATAAAATGAATTATAATTATTTTACATAGTCTAATGTATTTTTTACTTTAAGCGAAAACTTGACATGATAATAAACCTTAGCATCATGTAACGCATCAGAGAGCGATTTCAGAGCTCGTTCAGTGTGTGAAACAGCTCGCTGGATGGCTTGCAGCTGTGAGTCTTCAGGATATATGGAGCCATGCTTCGCTGTGACGTGACGATCATCGGAGGTGTCCCCACGACGAGTCCCCCAACCTAAGCCCATGCCCTAGTACAGAAAAAATATGTTAGCAACTAAGGGTAATTTCATTAGATTACGGACTTACGTACATGTCTAAATTTCGACTTACGTGAGGGTGATGATGATGTGGATGAGGCGGACGACCCCACCATGCATCTCCGCCATCCCACCAGGCACGGTCCTCTTCCTCCATACCCTTAAAATGTTTACCTCTTGTTAGTAAAACATAATTTCTTTTTTATGAACAAAATGAATATCTAAAAGGACTTACATCATGCATACGTCGCCTAGCCCAAAGTTCATCGCGTACTAGCATACGCTGAGCTTTAGCTTCAGCCAATTTCCTTTGATGCATTGAAGGCTTAACTTTAACTTCAAGATCTGGTTGAACCTAAAACGCATTTGCATTCTTTATATTTGTTGGTTTTATACAAATAGTTATTACAACGTCTTTTTTATCCTCATTTAAAATTGCAATCATTGAAACCTGGATCTCTTGGCAGCCAAAAAGGCTGCCAGGCTCAACAGGTACCTCAAACCTTTTACTAAGTAATCATGGGATTAAAACTACCTCTATGAAAAATAAAAAAAATAAATCCTTACTTTTTTCTTATACTGCAGTCTGTGCCTGCGGCCCTTCATGTGCATTTCTTTAGCATTGGGGTCATTGAATTTGCAATCGCACAATTTGCAGTTGAAGCTCAACGGTTTTCCATCTTCTCCACGAATTTCTTCAATGTAGTCTTGACCGACCGGTTGAACTTCAGGCTCCGTGTCCCCGTCGTCCTCCTTTTCTTCAGCTTCTTTGTCTTTGTCCCCTTGAGCAGTGTTTTCTTTAGCTTGGCCCACTGTGCTAAGCCCTCCGGAAGCCACGAAAGCGATCTTGGGTGCTCCAGCTACAGTTTTTTTGGCTGGTTGAAGTCAAATTTTCTCTTGTGAGATGTTGTAATAATTTATGACTGTCAATTGTATAATGTTGAGCTTTTTTCTACTTCTAATAATTGAAATGAGCCATTGATTCTCAATATTAATCGACTTAATGTTTTGTGTACGTTATAAAAAGGTTCATAAGACTCAAACTCCATATCTGTACTAAAGGCGTAACTATTTACTATATTGAAAGAGAAAATTTGACAATCACCGCCAAAAACTCGCTTGTTATACAGATATAGATGTTGTGGCGTCAGGAGAGATCAGCACAAATGGGAATACAAAACTTATAAGTCTAGGGAGCATACTTGATATTTTTAGTTATAAGAACTTTTGTTTTAACATGATGATAAACTGCAAATAATTGACAAAAGTATACAAAAGAACTGAAAGTACCTGCACCCAGTTTAGTAGGCTCTGTGCTGGGAATTGGTTTGCCCAGCATAGTATGAAGCTTGACGACTTTTTGATGTTTGATGCCGCGCACGTGGGCGGCATAGGCGTCGGAGCCGGTGCAAGTCACGTCGCAGAGCTCGCAGCGCAACGCACCCGCGCCACCACCGCGGGCCCCCGCAGCCGCCCCCGCCGCCGCCAGCTTAGTCGCCGCCTCCTTCTTCTTGTGCTTTTGACCTTCAAGGTGCTCTTTGTATGTCTAAAAATAAAACACATTTTAGTCTTTAATGCCCGACATTGGTAGGTCAAAGAAACCTGCACAAAATAGCTTAGTTTTATACATACTTGTGGACCAGCACAGGATATACGACAGACATCACAGTAATGTAACTGCTGTGCTTTAGGTGGAGGTTTAGCTCTTCGAGTTGCCCCAGCTGCAGCTCCACTTTTGTTGTAATTTTTCCAACCACTTAAATAGAGAATAGTCATTATAAATTATGTTCCCAAATTCAACTTTATTGTTAGGATCAATTAGATAACATACCCGCCGCCTGTTTTGTTTTGTTGAGCTACATACATAGTAGCAGCATTGTACAAAGCTGTGTCATAGGCCGTGTTGCCTCTGTTGGCTGCTTCTGAAAAAAAACCACATTTAAAGGATTTACAAAACTTAAAACTCCTGAAAAACTTAAATAAACCGTATCTTACGTTTAGGCTGCGCCGGTGCGGGAGCGGGCGCAGTATACGCCTGAGTGGGGTAAGACGCGGCAGCTGTAGTCGCTGTGTAAACACCTCCGTATGCAGTTTTTGCTGCGCTAGTGGCTCCAGCTCGGGCACCACCCTGCATGTAAAATGATTAAAATTGGTTATTTCATAACAAAAAATAAACAATGATCTCGGTAAGTACCTGAGCGTAACTTGCCGGTGTTGTGTAGGCTGGCTTGTCGTAGGCCTGTTGCGGAGGAGCGGCGGCCGGGTACGCCGCGGCTGCCTGTTGGTAGTATGCGCTCTTGGAAGCATCGTACGCGGAAGCAGCCGCCGCGGCTGCATGGGCGTGCGCAGCAGCTGTGCCAATATAACCTTTTATAACTTAAAAATCCGTCCCTTGGACCAATAGATTGAACTTAATACTAATAGAAACATGCAGATCTTAAACTCGTTATACCAGATACATAGTTGCTTAACAAAGCGCCTTGTTCTTAAAAGGGGTTGAGCCAAAATAAACGTACGCGAGTAAAAAATATCGTGTCCACTGACTTCAACACATAATTGTTGCTATGTTTATTGCATTAAACATGTTTCTATTTATTTTTTAATTACACTGGACCATGTATTTTAAAAATTAGTTGTCATATTTACACCAACATTCATAGTTTTTTTTACATAGTAATATATTATTTTTAGTTTTTTTTTGTCCATACAAATGAAATCCATTTCACTACCTCATTACGATAATAGCTAAAAATTTCCAAAGGTTCGTGTAGTACCTGGTCTTGTTTTTGAGTAATATTTTATCGTCTAGCTTATCAAAAAATAAAAATAAAAATTGTTCATGAGAGCATCCTAGATTTCGCCGTGAGAAACAATTTGTGAGAAACACTATTTACACCCCGGTAGAATTATAGAAACTGTCACCTCACTTCATTTTTTAAAGTTTTTACACATTTAATGCTAAAAAAAGCATTAAATGTCCGATAAACTTTGTTCTCAAACCATTCCCCAACCCAAAGGTGTTTCAGACTAAAATTTAGGTAAATTTTTTTGTCAAAAATATAATGCTAAAATAAACATAAAAATGCCAAAAAACTTCTTTCTTAAACCAACCCGCTCAAAGATATGGAGTGAAAATGTGTAATCAAAAAAAGAACGGTGAAAGAATGGTGGCTAAGACCCCCAGCAACCCAAACGCACAGCGATGGCTTCGCTCGCTCTGCTCGTGCATTCAGTAACAACATACAAACCTCTCCAAATAAGGTGAACTCTTTTTAGATCAGTCTTCGCAAATGCAATCCAGTATTTCGAAAATATTCTGAGTTGATATAGCATACATAGGTGTGATGCTCCAGTGACCAGGTTTGATTTGCGGGCTTATAATAAGCTTATTAAACACAATATGTCCTTTAATTGGTCAGAGATTATTGAAGTGATACTTTCATCTAGATCCCACTAGTTCAACTGGTCAGTTCAATCATTGAACTAGGTATTTGATTTACCTGTTGAATGTGAACTTAGATCCACTTCTCTTTTTGATGCACTCAAAGCATACCTAACAACTTCCTTACTTTGTGATATAAAAAGTGGTGAGTACTACTTTTTTCCCTCAGTAGTTCAACTCTCGGGAGGATTGTATTAAGTTGAACTACTGAGGGAAAAAAGTCTCACTAGTTCAATGATTAAACTGACTACTTGAACTAGTGAGAACTAGGGACACTTTCAGTGCATTGATAAAACACGTTTACGACAAGCAAGCAATCACATTTATACTCCAGTTTGAGTTTTTTCTGTGGCTAGGGCAAATCAGTCACCATTTTTAAATGAAAATGAAAAAAAAATAAAATTGCTACTTTTACTTATATTGTGTCTCAATCAAATTAATGTCTAATTTACTTGTGTTTAGTATTTGACCACACTGGTAAATTACTAAAAGTAAACCATAAAAATTCTTCAGTGATTTGTTTGCTCTGTGGTAACATGCTTCTCAATGAAGTGGTGAAATATGAATAAAAACATATATAGTCATTTATATTACAACACCATGAGTATGCATTTTCTTAACTTTACAGGAGAGACAAAGACGATGTCATTTTCTACACATAAATAAAATAAAAGTTTTAATTTTAGGAACAGTTTTGGTTCTACAAATAATTAAATCAACAAAATAGTAGTACTTTATTTATTCCTAAATAAAAATAGCATAGGTGCCCCGTTGTTAAAATTTTGCATATTCTAGCACAAAGGTGGTGTTTACTATAACACTGTTTACCGGGTTGTATTATTATACTGTCTATTTGCCTACTTTTAAACATAAAGATACAACAAAGACTTAAACTATACATGAAATAAGCTATCCAAAAAAATCGTTTTTCTAATAAAAAATTTACAATGAAACATACTCATGAAATTTTTTTTGAAGATGCACCTATTTTTCCCTGACCTACAAGTAATGAAATGTTACATGAGATTGTGAAGCTACTGCTTCGAACAAATGCTAATCAAAATGTATCTATTGAAGAAACGTCGGAACTGGCAGTCAAGATCTGCAGGAAGTTGGATTGTGTGAATCCTCCCTAACAAATGAAGAGGAACTTAATAGAGTTGAGTAAGGTATAACAAATACCAAATCAACAGATTTTCAAAATGACTTAATAACTGCTGTGAGAGTGTAAATAGCTCTATTTGAGAACGGTGAGGAAAGACAACAAGGTTGCTATTTGTCGCTGGACTATAAACACCTAAAAACTATTTCGCCTACAAGTTTAGAGCCGGAGCGAATATTTCATGAGCTGGTATAGTTTGCAATAGGCTGCGCTATATATCTAAGTGACAAAACCTTAGACCTGCATTAATTTTTAAACAAATAACATACTTATGGTAAAGTTGATTAATGTTTTGTTATGGCAATAGTATTCATAAGGTTATTTTATTTTATTATTATTCTTGTTGATTTATAATTAAGTAATTTTAAAGAACTGTTCATGTGCAATTGTGAAATTAATGTTCCTAGTTCCTATGTTTTGATTATTTAGTGAGTTGATTATTTAATTTTAATAAAAGCTTTTTACTGTGATTACCGAACAAGAAGGACTGATTATTTATAATGTTTAGATTAAGTACTTACCTTACAATCAATGACACTCAAAAGTGATTGTTACCAAAAGATAAATACTCAATAAATATTATTATGTATGATTTGACTTTTTCATTTATGATTATTTCATCAACATTATCATTGAAACTAAATACTTTAATTTAGTAGACTCCTAAAATTACTTAAAAATATATATATAGCTGATACCCGAAAAACCTGGGTACCCGGTTCTGGCATGAACTTGGGACCGAAAAACCCAGTTTCTGAAAACGGGCCGGTTTTGGATGCCCTACAGTGACTGATTATTGACCCAGTATTGATGCCAAAGTAACTAATGATTGACATTTGTGGTGATATAAATTTTGTGGTTATAAAAATTGTAGCCATAATTAGGGCAATAAACACGCAATTTCATTCTCTATGCAATGACATTCAAAAGTGCTTGATATATGCAAAAAATGCATATTTGTTGTGCATAAGCATCAATTTATTTATTTATTTATTTAACACTTTTTGGAAAACTTACAGCTAATTTATACATGATTATGGAAAATAGGTGTGTTAGGGCTAATTACAAGTTTTCACTTTTAGTTGTAACTAATGCAGCTAGGTTACAAACGAAAGAGAACAGTGGTACAATAACATAAACATAATACACATAAAAAGGCAACAAAAAGACAAATTACAGGTGTATAGTATATTGCAAATAAAATTTTTCACTAAAACAGAATTTTAAACCTATGCTGAATGTAACTTTAATAGTAATAGAGGGTAAAACAGAGCTAAAATAACAAAACACCACAAAACTATGGATTACCTTATACAACACATTAATAATGTTGTTTGTCATGTCACATTAACAATGTCTACGGTTTTGTATGCTCTATACCCCAATTTTAATAAAATTAAAGTGATTTTGTACAGATTCAACCACTATTAAGGAATAATAAAAAATAATCAAATAATTACAATAAGGGATCTATTTAAAAAGAAAGAAGTGACTTCTTTGGTCTACTACAGGAGTTTTCAGCCTAATTCATTTCAATAATAAATTTTCGTAAAAACTATGCATCAGAGAGCAAAATTTAAAGGTTTTAGAATGTTAATGTTGACATGCGTTATCCATACAAATGCACAAAATCAGCATTAATGGTCTTACTCAGATTAACACATTTTCCCAAAAAATTTAAAGGCTAGAGAAGCAAAAACGAAAAGAGTAAAAACTGTTTACGTTGAAACTTCTTATCTATAAAAATGTGGAAAACTAGCAAACACCAGCTTTCAAAAATATTCTAAATCCAAGTAGCAAACTTCAACCTATAAACCAATAATTTTAAATATTGTAGCTATTTGTCAGGTAATTGAACATTTGCATGTGTTGTTCTGAGTTGGCAGTAAATTGGCAAGAGTGCAGTTGCAACCGGGAGATCAAACACCCAGTAGCCATAAGAGCATGAAAATTTAAAAAGCTTTGAACTAGAAACAGAAGACCACATTTTGCACAAATCATAAAAAACATTTACCAAACATTAAATGTGGATTTTAATATTTTAACTAGTATAATTTGGTTCAACATTAAAGGTGACACGGATATCCGGTAACTATCCGGTATCCGGCCTTGTTTTCACTATCCGGTCGGATACCGGATAGTAGCGCACTATCCGGTCGGATACCGAATAGCAAAATTAAAAAAACTATCATTATTTTACACAAGGAAAATCATACTGCAATAGGTTATGGACTGTGAATGAATGAGAAATTTTCGGCATTTGTTGGTAAGAGGCGACTCCGCTTGGCTTCGTATACTAGACAAGGTAAAATGGTCGCGCCACATGGTTTTATTCATAGCAAAGTTTATGGCTAAATAATGGCTTATCATGCTGACACGTTGAAGTGAATAACGTGATTACCCACCTACTTCTGTAAATTATAATGCGACACAACGTATATACACGTCAAGTTTATATTACTCATCCCTGTGAACGTCTTTTCTTTTAGGATGAACCTTGGTTATGTCCTTCCGCCGTAACGTATCAAGTTTCTAAAATTCTACCGCCGTATTAGACGATTTTATGACTTGTCAAAGCGCGATGTACTCACGCAGCAACAAATGCTTACACCTGAGACACGAACGTCTAGTCACGTCCCCCGCGTACGGCAACCCCGCAGTCGCGCGCAGCCTGCGCCACGTTGCGTAACGCATTACTTGTGTTATTGACGCCGAACATCGTAAACAAACAATTTCGACAAAAATGTAAGTATTTTGTACTTTTCAGTGTTTTATTTTTGAAATAACAATCACAAAAAATTAGAGTTGAAATGAAATGAAATATTTATTTCTCAACATTGACAATTACTTTTTCTTATTGATGTCAAATAAAACATGATTCTACCACCAGTTCGCAAAAACCTTCGTGAAGAAGAGCTGGCAAACTTCACGGGTATATTATTTTCAAAATAAATTTGCAGAGTCTCTTTAAGTCTATACAAAGTTATTCTTATCTGCATACGTTAGCTCGGCAAGACTCCCTCCCCCAAGTATCCAAACGAAGAACAAACTCTTAACGGCACCCGTTCACGAGTTAACGCGTTATCCAGCCATCGCCCTCCTCAACCATATTAGTGGGAAGTGAGCGACCCGTCACCCGACGCTACCATAAGAAAAAGTACTTTAGTGACAATGACGCTTTAGATATTCATCGGGACGAAGAACTCAACGAGCAAACAGACACATTACACATGTTTTGTTACAAACTCTAGTAAAATCCTGTTATTGAGGGGATTATACCCAAGGGCTTTTATCATCCAAATAATCGGATAGTTTAAAATATGATTTAGCACACAACTTCTGCTTTATAGTTTCTTTGAGTTTGGCAATAGGAAGACCTTGGATATCCTCAGGAACCTTATTATAAAAGCGTATACATTGACCCATGAATGAGTTAGTGACTTTATGAAGCCTACTATTATGAGCTGCCAGCATATTTTTTCCTCTTGTGTTAACATTGTGCAGATCTTTTGTGGTATTCAACTTTGTACTTTAGATAGAAGTGCAATTTAGATGAAAAAGAGAAAAAGCATGAATATTCCACCTGGAAGTTTACCGTTATTCCTAATGGTTGCCTACAGATTTTTAAACTTTACTTATGCTAATAATAACTATTCTCAGCTCTGTATATGAAATCCTAATTTCTTTTGTAAATCTGGATCTTGTGGACCTCGAGCATTCATGAATATTTGTTATTTCATTTATTATTTTGTTCCTTTTAGATGGATGAGAAACGACTTATAAAATTGTTTGAAGAAGCTTCATCTGGGGAAACTATGCCAGAACCGTTCAGCGATGATGGTCAGTATGGTTCCGATGAAAATTATGATCCTCAAGACACCTCAGGTACATCTAGCTCAGAATCTTGTTTTGATACACACGTAAGAAATCAAAGACGAAGACAGTAAGTCGACGTGATCGTGATAATAATATCCAATCAGACCCTGATGATTCTTTTTCTTATGCTGATCGTATTATATCACAATATTCAAAACCTGAAAACGACACCCCATGTTGTTTGAGCAATCTGAATACTTCTATTACAAGTTCATAACCAAGGATTGCTTCCACCCATTCATAATTCTACTATACCAGATGTTACTCGAAGATCACCTCCGCATGTAGACAATACTATTGCATCGATATCTTCTGTAGACCTAGATGTTATTCGTCACTCTCACCTCCACCTGTAGATGATGTTGCACCGGTATCTCCGTTCATGCTAGAGAACTCTCGTCAGTCACCTGCACCTGTAGATGATGCTGTTACGCCGACGTTTCCTTCCATGCTAGAGAATAATTGTCAGTAGCTTGCACCTGTAGATGATGTTGCCGCAGCGATGTCTCCTTCCATGCTAAACAATATTCGTCACTCGTTATCACCTGTTGAAATTGATATTCAGTCTACGTCTTCCGCACGGGTTAACGTTACACCAGATAATCTACGCACATCGCCTTCCATGCTCCACATGAGACGATCTCCTCAACCAGAAACCTTTTCATGGGAGCCTTCTACAGCTGAAATCCCAAATTTCAGCTTCGATTCTAGTTCTGAAGGAGTACAGTGTACCATTGATAAAACCACATCTGTATTGACGTATTCTCCAAGTTGTTTCCATCTGAAATCGTGGCACACATAGTTACGTGTACAAATGCCTATGGACGAGCGTTGTGTTAAAATAATAGACCAGCGACTAGAAACAGTCGTCGTTATAGTTTCAGAGAGACAAATAATGAAGAGACTTTGAAATTTTTAGGATTATGCTTACTTATGGGCCAGATAAATTGTCCAGAAAAGCGAAAACTTTTTACTTACTCTAACCCGCTGTACTATCATCCCATATTTGTCCATGTTATGTCTGCAAGAAGGTTCAAACAGATTTTAAGGAACAGAATTTGTGTGTCCGAAAAAACAACGAAAGGTAAGGAAAAAGTATTAAAATTTATTGACTGCATGACTAAAATTTGTAGAAATATTTACAAACCTGCATAAAAACTTTTTTTTTGTGAGTTACCCACACCTGACTGGTATATTTTAAATATTAGTATGTACTCTGGAAAAGCAGATGATGCTGCAGGATCAAAAATAGATAAGTTCGTCCTAAAACTGATGGGGCCATACCTTTTGAAAGGCCATGATTTATTCATGGATAATTACTATAACTCCATGAGTCTTGTCAGAAAAATTACTGGACCTCCGAACCCATACAAATGGTACACTTAATGGCACAGTAATAGAAAAGACAATCCAAAAGAAATTACTAAACATAAACTCAAAGAAAGGCAAATCATGTATGGGCTAGAAAAAATAGTCTTCATATCAAAATGGACAAGTGTCCCATATTGATGATCACAACCCGAAACCAAACAGACAATGCAAAAAGCGGAGAAGCCCGAAGAAGTAGCTACTAATAACAATTTTATGTCCGGCTTAGACCGTTGTGACCAAATGGTATATTATTCTTCACCTAGGAAATCTCTGACATGGTATAAAAAAGTTTTTTTCCATGTTTTAGATATATCCGTATGGAACAGTTATTACATATACAAAAAAAACTCTAATGGTAATAACAGACTACACAAATTTTTAAATTTTCGTGACGAACTAATAGGTAATAGGTAAAGGATGCAGGTGAATTTGACCGTGAAACCCTAACGAATTAATTTCACATAACAGATTTGATAACAGAAAGTCGCAACCTGAAGAAAATACTTTACCTCGAACTGTTGTTGCAAGCAATATATAATTGGCCTGAAAAAATCCCAGCTAAAGCAGGCTCGACAAAAATACAATTTATCGAAAATGCAATGTGTAAAAAAAAAAATTGAGAAGGGAGACAAGCTTACAATGCAAAGGTTTTGATGATAAGCCTTCATTATGCGCTACATGTTTTGAAGAGAGGCATAATCAGATGGAATAAATAATATTTAAGATTCTGTTGATTTTAAATAGTTGATTCCAAAAGTATGAAATAAAAATAGGTAAATTACTTTTAGTTAAATTATTGTAGAGAGTAATTTTTTTTTGTTTGAAGTACATCAGTGTTTTTCAATCTTTTTGATATTGCGAACCCTTTACAGGTTAAAAATTTCTTGGGACCCCCTCGTTCCATAGACAGACACAAGTTAATTATTTTTTTCTACTAAGTTAACTATTTTTTAATTTATTTTGGATGAAAAGAAAACAAGAATATCTAGAGCTGGCAAGGGAGGCTCTAAAATTATTATTGCCATTCACCACTTCATACTTGTGTGAACTGATATTCTCTGCAATGGTGGACATTAAAACTAAAAGGAGAAATGGACTTCAATTAGAAAGTGATTTGATTATTAACATTTCAAAAATAGCACCACAATTTGACAAACTTCTGAATAATAAACAAGTCCATCCTTCTCACTAAAATTGTGTTTTTATTGTTGCACAATAAAAGCTTGCCTTTCTCTTAGCGACCCCCCGAGTAAGGCTTGGTGGACCCCCTAGGGGTAGCAACCCACAGATTGAAAAACACTGAAGTACATTATAGTTCATTATATAGTAAGGAGATTTTGTATGATGATTAATATATTTTTAAAATGTTATAGTGTGGTAATATTGATTTATTAGTACTTCAGAAGTTTAGTTATTTGGTTTTTTTTAAATAATGATTCAGAGAAATAAATATGTGACTTTTAAATTAAGTTTTTATGGGTTGCGATTTTTCTAGTTGAATGTTTAAGGGGGAAAAAATATTCCATTATAGTAAGATCTCTTAGTTTTATTATCTCCTTATACCAATTAGAACTGAACTTGTGACTGAAAAATATTTTTGTAATTGCATAAATAAAGCTATCAAAGCACTATTTCTATTTTATTATTAAACCAGGTGCAATATGTACATAATAGACTGTGATACAAAATCAATATATGGTGGACAATTAGATACATTGTGTCACTACTCATTACATACAATAAGATACACTGTCACATAACATTCATAGACATTGGACGTTTAACCATGTTGTGTCTCCAGTGATAAAAACACTTAGACGCATTGTGACATGACATTCAATGACGGATGTTTCACCACGTTGTGCCACCTCTCAAAGATCAGAAATCACGTGTATTGTGACAATGGATATAGACGTCTCTTTCTTTAGTATGTAAAAATTTTGTATCACAACACAACTTATAGCCATATGGGATGCTCACTTCAATGTGTTAAGGAAATGTTAGGATAATTATAAGTGATTTTATTTTTATTAATTTATTTTTGGCTAATCTATTTTAAAGCATTGTAGTATTACTGCAGACCTTTGTAAAATACAACAGTATAATTTACCTCTTCAAAGCAACTAAGATAATATCTCTTTACTCACTACACACTAAACTATCACAGTTTGAATTTAAAAAATATTGTTATTCAATTAAAAGAAAGGTGTTGCTCCCATTGTAGTTTTTGTAGTACACTAGTTATTTATTGCCTTGATAAAAACTTATTTTAAGCAATATCAGTTAAGTCACACTTAAGGGGCTACCCTATGGGGCCCGAAAAGATGAACTTGAAACACACACCTCATCTTTTATATCTGTTGATAGATATTAACATGAATAATTGGAGGTAGTTTAGCAATAAGGATCCAACCCACAAAAAAGTCAAAAATAAAAAACTGGTCGACGTCGATCGATTGGTGTCGTGACACCGTAGCGCGTTTTTGAATTTTTTGTGGGTTAGATCCTTATTGCTAAACTAAGTCCAATTATTCTCCATAAAATATAAGTACCCAGTAATATCATTTGATATCAGATTTATGTACCTACATAAAAGGCCAATTATTCGCAATAAAAAAACGAAACCGTGTCTCGTAATGGCCGCCAGGACAAGTATCGATTTTTCGTCAAAATTAAAAACTAAGTATTCTACCAGATTTAATACTAACTAACATTTACTTTCGCAGTAATAAAGCATTTTGATGGGTGGATTGAAATATAGCATGTGAACTAGATACCTTGAGTTGCTGCGGCTGCTTGATAAGCGGTGTCATAGCCAGTGGCGGCAGCGCGCTGAGTTCCATAGGTGGCTGCAGTCGCGGCAGGCGCTACTGCATAACCAGCTTGACCTCCATAAGCAGCTCCAGCGGTTGCTGCACTATAATAATACATTTTGATTTAGGATAAAAATTTCAATCGCACATCACAAACCCGCGATCAATACTGAGTCGGCGCCATTTTGATTAGACAAAACATGAGCGAGTTGAGCACAAGGTTGCGTAGTTGTAGTTGGTACTACATTCGTAATCGTTTTCTATACTTTTATCACTATTAAATGCAAATAAACATACCCATATTGCGTTCCGCCGTGCGTAAAACCGAAATAATTATTCGCAGCCATCATTTACCAATCTTCGCGTCGTTCAACAAACGCCACGAGCAGAAAGGGCCGGGTCGCCGAATCGTAGTTGGTTATCGCGATGACGTTTTGTTTTTTGACAATCGAACGGCAAGCAAATGGCCGGCTTTAGTATTGCTAGCCAGAAAAATAATAAAAATTGATGAAAAAAAGTTTTAGAGTTGACTTTTCAAAAGAAGATTTCATTTTTATAATTTTTCAATATTGTATATCTTGACAGTTTATCAAGAATTACAATAATACTATAAGGGTATTCTTTCCACGAAAGAAAATGATCAATTTTGTAATAATATCCATCAGTCATGAAATATGGGGGGTTCTGGTTTAAGCCTATTGCAAAACGTGGCAGCAGAGCAAACTGGCTTTTTCATATATTCATGTGCCATAGAGTTTCATTTCATTTCACAATTTCATTCATTAATTACCTATTGATCAGCGTTCTGTAATTTTATAACTGAATTTGAATATGGCAATTTCCATAAAACATTTTTACATCATTAGTTGTATAAAAAAATATTACACGGACCAGAATCCAGTGATTAAATTAATGACGTTGAAGAGAATTAAGAGGGATTAACATGGTCGCATTGAAACTGGTGTTTGATATGGGGAGTAAGAGGAGAATGGGAACAACACCATATCCAGCCCAACTATCAATCCCTACAACAACTAAATTAAAAGAATGCCACTATCCAATTATCGGATTGAACTCAACATTTTATTTATAGGTCGCGTCATATAAAAAGAACGCTGGCTGTTAAGCTGCGCAGTAGGCGATATATCGGTCTATTTGGTGGTACAAGGTACGGCGCGTGGCGGGCGGGTCACGGGCCACATGCTTGCAGGTGCGCTGTTGGTTCTAGCGATGCCCGATACATCGCGTTGTATCGATATATCGTATAGTGATGTATCGTAACTTATTGTATCGATATACGACGCATATCGTATGCCTTTGTATCGATACGTTAAATATCGTATCGAAAATATCGAATCAAAAATCCCTACTTATTCTAAGTGCGAAAGTAGCTCTGTCTGTCGTTCAATCAAATCACTTCACACTTTTTACAAAAAATGACCACACATTCGAATTCAACGGTAGAGCCATAACAACGGGATGAATCAAGTTCAATGGATTAGCTGTACACAACACTGTTTATAAATTATTGGTATCTATCTACGTCATCATTAAAATATAACAAAGCTATAATTTACATCTAACTTCTTACCCGCATCATATTCAATACTAGAGGCAGCTTTTACATTTTTTTTTTGTTTCCATTTTGAATCATTATTTAGAATAGGAATTTTGTCACAATATTTTTGATGCGATATTCCGATTAAGCGATACGATACAGCCAAATATTGCATTGGCGTGTATCGATACAAATATTGACGTATCATATTCCGTTGTATCGATACATCAATATATCGATACGTATCGGTCATCGCTAGTTGGTTCGTCAGTTGATCTCTGCTTCCCGCGTTGAATCTACGCTACTTTCGTTCTCAAAATGCCATTGCGCACAAAAGTTTTTAATTACGATTTTGTAATTATGGTTTTACATAGAAAAGTTAGGAAAATGATTTTTGACGTTTATTGTTTTATGAAAAGACAGGCTCACAATAATAACTTAGTCGATAATTTAAAACACCTCTAGGACCAACACCGCATCCTCATCAGGTTTTCACGTCACCCACGATGACTTCATGGAATGAGTTCAACCATTGCTTTAATATTATTATTTTTTGTTACTTATCTTTACAGATTTTTTTTTTACTAATATACATTAAATATTCTGCAATGAATCAAACATGTTTTTATTTATATTTAATGATATTCTATCTAATATATCTTTAATGTGCCAACCAATATACGAAGCCGCAAGCAAAAAGCCTAGTACTGTCGTGCGCGAGTGTACCCATGCGCAAACACGCATAGAGTCGCGGTAGAAAATATGTTTAAAGCTTTGTCTGTATTTCTTTATTGGATTGAGATATATATTGCGCACTCTACACTCTCACACAAATACTACAGGAATACTCAAGGAGACTTCTTACATCGGTGTAATAAAAGAGCTTTAGGCAGTGAATATTATTGAAAGGACGACTCATTCGCAAAATGAACACAAAATTCTTTAAGGCTTTATTTGTAATGTTATCTGTGTGATCTGAAAAGGTCAATTTATTATCGAGTAATATACCTAGGTCTCTTACCAGTCTTATCTCTGCTATTGTTGATTTGTTGATGCTGTAATTATTATTTCACCATGAAGGACTAGAATATTTTCGGGTTGCTACCCCAAGAGAACAGGAATTAATAATTACACAAAAAAATTATGAAAAAAAAGGAAAATAACTTTAGCAGTCGAGTTTTTTAATTTATCAAATTGAGTAGCTTGTTGACGAAAGGTATCGAAACCAGCATATCGGTAGTATATCGGTAGTAATATAGATTTTGTCTTTTGAAACTGAATTCCAACATTTTGATGCTACCTAAATATCACTTTAGCCACTGCATCAGCTCGCACATTTTATAATAGCAGTTTTTCAAACATTTTGTTCTCAAGATGGCAAACTTATGACTGTTTCTACTGGGCAAAACCGCTACCTATCGTTATATGCCTACATGGAAAAAAATTGTAATAAAAAAAACGCTGCTAAATTGTCATGTTTATGTCAAACATGTCACAGATTACATGGTGGTTTGGAATTTTCGTGCAATCTAGATAAGCTTATATTACATTGGTTTACGAGCACTTAGTGAAAGAAAACAGCAAACAATGAGCACCTGGAGAATGGCAGGACTGACGTGAGTTGAGTCTTAAATTATTCCAAGCTGATTTAGGCAAATTCAAAAGCAAAATCGCTCGACAAGTAACTCTGGGATTAAGGGACTTTCTGTAAATTCATTCACCAATTTATCGCTTTTGATTGTATAGATATATATCTATTAATATTTGAAGTCATTCGTTCTTAGTTTAGTTTGAGAAGTATTTGGGTGGGCTTTTGAAATATACATCCGATATTTTGGCTTGGTAAGGGTTGAGGTTTATAGGGGATCGTCCTCTCTTTCAAATGCCACCCCTCCCCACCTGAGGAGATGCATAGTTTTTTTATAATACATGTTTAAAGTTTCGTGTAACGGAACGACACTTTACATACGAATTAACCACATAATTTTTTTTAAATATTACGATGATGTAACGGAGCGTACTTTCTGTTCTTCTATGTCAAACCTGTTAAAACGACATGACGCCCGTGACCATTGACCTCAACTAATGGACAAGCCTTAGCAACGAAAAAAACGTGCATACCTAAACTTTAGAACTAAATATTGAACTTAAAATATAATATTGAAATTTAATGAACTTTTGTAAGACATTGACGAAAATGAAATAATCATAGTTTATGGTTTGTTTACTTTCATTATATTTATAACCTAGGATAAAGGACTTATGTATTTATGACATCCTTTATGTATTTATAACCTAATAATTAGTTTAAATACGATGAATAGCCTAAAATACTAAATTAGGTAAGTGTCGTTAACAGTATGTTCTAAACAAGCCAAAGGTATGTCAAAAAAAGTCTCATTGGTTGGGTTAGGGTGGGTTTTGTTTGTTATAAAATATGCGCGAGCGTGGTGCGGCAGTACGCGGCAAAGCGCCAGTATGGAATTCAGTTTCATTTCAACGCTTTCTAATGAATAGTTATTATTAAGCTAACCCTTTAGTCCCGTGTTAATGGTTGAAGGAGTGATTTAAAAAAAATCATTTTAAAAAATTTCTCGTTTCCTCACGGGGGGAATGGTGGGGATGGGCTGCTCACTACCCCCTACCCATCCCCCTCCCCCATCGCTAAATTCGAGATGCGTATTTCAAATGCAACCCCAAGGATTTTTAGTTACGTATTGAACGGTTTTCTGTGTTTTTGGTTTGTTTAGAGTTGTATAAGGTACTGAGTTATGCAACGGCTACCGGGAAGCTTGATAACTTTCGCATGAAAATGCTAAATTAGCGTCTGCGGTCCAGACTCTGACGTCCAGTACGTTGCGAGTTTAGGGATAAGCATTAGTTAAGCTACTGTAAGATATAGCTTTAAGATTCATTCTGACTACGTGTCCCATTAAAGTAATTTTTAGTATTACATTTAGTTTTAAAAAACGTATTTCCCGATCCCGAGATCTTGAATGGCACAGCCGGTAGGATCGTTTTAAGGTGGCATAGTCTTTCGCGACTTTTTAAATAAAATAACGATCAAAACGTTCCAATTCCAAACGTGCGTATACGCGACTGTTCGGTGCAAACGAACGATCCTCGAAGTTAACAAATTCGTCGACGCCAAGGAGAGCATGCTGGCGGCTTGCTGATGAGTGCAATTTTGCACTATCCTTTATTTAAATTTTTTTGTTATTTTTGGAATTGAACCTTTTCCATCATAACTAATTTATCTGGTTTTTCTAAGCATCGAAAAACTCTATATTTAAGTGTTAATATTTTATTTCATGATTTTAACCCAATAAGTTAAATTCACCCCAACAGCGATTTGATTGAAAACCTTACCAGGATAGGAACAAGTACGACAATGACGTGTCAATGAGAACTGCACCACCCCCTGAAGTTAAATTAAATGAAATTGAAACTATGGCCTATTAAAACAATAACTTTTACCATAATTTCGACGAGCAAAATTACTACCAAAATTTTGATGACGCCGATATAAGTGACTACTTTGAACAAAATTGCATTATTGAACAACCTGACGAAATAGATAGCGACGACAGTGAGCCGAAAGAACAAGTTGGAAATTTTGGCATCAAAGCCTCAACTAAAAACCAAAAATATGATTAATTGTGATACGCAACTTAAACTACCCTACATATATGTGCCCGAAATAGACTCAGTTTATGATCGATACCGGCAGTACTAGATCATTCTTAAGCCCTTGTAAAGCTACGCAATATTTTAGACCATACACCTTTCACAAGCCATTTCCATTTATAATCGCTCATGCTTCAAGTACCCATGACAAGACCAGAAACTAATGGTATTCCAATTTTAAATGAAGCTATAGACACCAAACCCAATCAAATCTTAGTTTATACTTGGTTTAAAAACGAATTACAGGTTAAAGACTGATCTAGAGATAAACAAAAGGTTTTAGAAGTTTTCATGCCAATAAATACTTTAAACCAAATAAAGCAATTCTCAAAGGAATATATTAGACCTAAAATAAAATATTTTATTTACTTCGAAGACAAGCAGCATAGAAAAGACTTTTACATGATCGTTATTCAATTATTCAAAGAAGGTATAGTAGAATTTGATGAATGTACGGAAATAGTTGTGTACGTTGAGGATGAAAATGAGCAAAAGGCTATTGTGTTAAAATACCATGAGGGAAAGACATGCTCTAGGGACATTAAGGAAACTATGTTAAGAATAAAACGGAAGTATTTATGGAATAGCATGCATGAATTAATATCAGCTATTATTAACGGTTGCGAAGCGTGTAGACGGATGAAATATGACAGGAAACCTCTTAAACCCTCTTTGCAACTAACGCAGACCCAACAATCTCCCTTTCAAGAAGTTTTTATCGATATATTTACAATTATAGAAAACCGCTTATTTGGCGAGAGGTTGGACTGATTTGGTTTTAAAGTTAAAGTTATGTTCTGTTTAAATAGTACAATAGTAGTAATAAAATAGTTTTATAGTACAAGATACAATTAAAAAGTGTTAGGTAGCAACACACCGAACACTGCTACATTGAAGTATCGTAGATGCATTCAGTAAATTAGCACAGGCAAAAGAGATTAACAACAAATCAACAGCAGAGGTCGTCCGAGCATTAATAAAATACTTTTCCATGTAGGGCGTACCTCGCAAAATAAGTAGCAACCCTGGATCGGAATTTAATAACGAGCTTATGCGTGAGTTAACAGCTATGTATAAATTCGGACTTGAAATTTCACAACCCTAACTCTACAGGTATCGTTGAGCGTTTTCGCTCAACCCTTATCGAAATATACGGGTTAGCAAAATATGAGCAGAAATGCACTGATGCCGCATGTGTGGAGTTAAGCCATTGGAATGACCACGCACACTCACCAATGGCTTAACTCCATTTGAAACAGTTTTCGGTCATGCAGATAGCACTAACATTTTTGATAGCGAGTTTGAGTAATTTTACATGCAACTACTTTTAAAAGATCATGCAAAGCGAACGCGATATTTGTATAAATATATATCAGATAAAAAAAAAACAAAATATAGAAAAGCAATTAGGCGCAAGCGTAGACCTAAAAGAAGGTGATATAGTATTTTCTAAGGACGTAAAACGAAAAAGGCAAAGATATACCTAGATATCAAAAAGCAATAGTTAAAGGTAAACCTTCTAAGAATGTAGTTCCGTTAAAAATAGGAAAGCGAGATACTAATGTAGCAATGAAAAATATTAAACGCCCTTTACAGGTGGTGCCTTGCCCAAACGAGCCTTCTAGCTCACAGTGAGGCTCTACATCTCCAAAGCCTTCAAAATAATCCCGGATTGTTACCGATCAAACTTGGACATGTACATAGGCAAGAAGATAGATGGACCATAGTTAAAAGACTTGCCCTTATTGGATTAGTAACTGATTTAGAAAGTAATACACTTACATTCAGGGAATTTGTTAGTATTGTAACTTCACACAAACCGTTTGTATTTGTTGATATTATCTCGCAAATAGAGTATTTAAATAATAATACCATATTCAAGTTAAGACAGTAATTAGTCCCTATGCAAAGAGCATCGCGTAGTTTTTACTATCCTCTTGGATCATTTATAAAAGCAACAATCGGTAACTTGACCATGAAGACGCGATCCGTTATGATATCTAAAGTTGAAACAAATACAGTTAAATTAGAAAATAAAATGACTTTGGTGACTAAAATGTTGGATCTATTTGTTAACAGTACAGAGGCCTCGAAAAATAACAGTCTCATAATTGATAAGCGATTGAGGTATATATAACAGTTAATAAAATCTGGCAAAAACGCCGAAAATAAATCTCTGTATTTAATCCATACATTAAAATTGTTTGAAATTTTAGGAACATATTTAGAACCATTTATATTAGTATAAACGAAATAGAAACTGCTCTGTCATTTTCCAAATTGTCAGTATCAGTCTATTGTTACCTCCACCGAATTGTTCAACTTCTTGAACGTATGAAGTAAACGAAAACATATTGTTGAAGTTTGAAAGACAGTCAAAGCCTTTGTAAAGGAAAACCAGATAACGTTCATTTTGGAAATTCCATGTGTTTATAAAACCGTATTTAATTATTTTAAAATTTATTCCCTTCCGGTTTATTTCAGTTATTTAAGACCGTGGTCCTACTCCCTGAATTCCCTTTCCTTTTGGTGAAAAATGCTGAGTTCTTTCCAGTTCGTACGCCGTGCGAAATAATTGATGCAGACAACGTCCTGTGTACTGACGACCACGTGGTACAGTTCCAGCCACCTACTTGTGCGCAGCAGCTCCTGGAGTTTGAACTACATACAAGCAGATGCGCGGCGTTTCCTGTTTACGTTGAGGATGTCAAGATCCAGCGGATCAGCCTAGGAAGCTGGATCACGTTCACCCAGAAATCTACACTGATCACCGAGACCTGTGGTCATGATGAAACTAAAGAATCACTCCATGGCACTTATATGGTTCAAAGCAGGTAGTATGTCTGACCCTAATAATTTTAGAAGAGCATACTGCACTTCATTTAACACCAGCAGCCTGTGGGCTAGATATACTCAAAAATCTTATAGCGCTCTTCGTGTACAGTATAACAACGCGTTCAGGAGGCTGTTGGGGCTTCCGCCATACTGTAGCGCATCAGAGATGTTTGCACACGCGAAAGTCAATTGTTTTTACGCAATGATGCGCAGCAGGTGTGGATTGCTGGTGCGCAGGGTGCAGGGGAGCGCCAACGGCATCCTGAACATGATTGCTAATAGGCTAGATTGTCTTACGACGATTTTCATTCATAGACATTGTTTAAGTGTATAATTTAAATAATTGAATTTTTAATCATGACATTGTAATTGTAATGGAATTTTGTTTTTTTGTTTTTGTTATGTTATTGAATTTAATTGCATAGTATTGTGTAATTGTATTATTTATTGTTGTATTTACTGACTATATATATTTTTGACTGTTTTATTTATTAATTTTATATTTGTGACTGTGTTGTGTAATTTTTGTGATATGGATGAAGTTGTCCGAAATAAAGAATTATTATTATTATTATTAGTATTATTATTATACTACCTACGCTCAGTAAGATTTTTGAAAAATTAATTTAAATCAATTACTTTCTCATTTTTATGGTAATAGTTTAATGAATTTTAAGCAATTTGGTTTTACGCGGGGTCGGTCAACATTCGATGCCGGTGTTGAGCTCATAAAACACGTATTCAGCGCTTGGGAGGAGTCATGCTATTGGTGTCTTTTGTGACTTGCACATGCGTTCGACTGTGTGGATCATACTAATCTACTCATGAAACTGCACCATTACGGCATAAAAAACCGAGCGCTTGCCTTGATTAAATCCTATATTTCTAATAGAAAACAGAAAGTTGCAATATTTGAAGAAAAATCATCAGGATCGGCAGTGATAATGGGTATGCCCCAGGGCTCAGTAATTGGTCCTTACCTATTTTTAGTATATGTCAATGATCTGCCATCGGTCGTTAAGAATCAATGCGAGGTCATATTGTTTGCTGACAATACTTCCTTCTTATTTAAAATCAAAAGACAAGAAACTGACTATCGAGCAGTAAACCAATGCATCTCCAACACAGAGAAGTGGTTCTCAGCTAATAATTTGCTCCTCAATGAAAACAAAACGAAATGTGTTAAGTTTACATTGCCAAATGTCAAACAGGTAAACACAAACATTGTAGTTAAGAGCCAGGAACTGACTCCTGTACACTCAACTATTTCTGGGCATAACCTTAGACGTCAAACTCTAGTGGGGACCGCATGTTGATGGTTTAGCGAAAAGGCTTGGCTCTGCCGCATATGTTGTTTAAAAAAATGAGACAAATTTCAAATGAAACAACTGCTTGTTTAGTCCGTTTCGGTTACTTCCACAGCCTTGTGAAATATGGCATTATGTTGTGGGGGAACGCTGTCAAAGGGTGTCACTAGAAGTAAATTTAAGGAAATAAATATTCTTACTATTACTCTAATATTCAAAAGGAAGGAAGCTAATGTTTAAGCACAGGTTTCGACCTCTATGAGCATCCGCTCATAACTAAGTAAGATCATCTTTGTGCAATACTTACTGGTAAAACATGTTTACCAGTATTGGTAACTTGTATTTTATTTTGTTTTATTGTATTTTATTGAATAAAGCTTTTTTCTATTCTATTCTACTTTCCATTCACAATATAGGTATTTTAGAAAATTTTATATATATGGGTCGTTATTGATGAGGAACTACACTTTGAAACTCATATAACTAATGTACTGCAGTCCTGTTTTTACAGACTGAAACTTCTTTATAAGTTTCGAAGTTTTCTTAGTGTAGAACTTCGTTAACACCTAGTTGATACATTGGTTCTGTCACGCTTGAATTACGCCGACACAGTGTACGGCCCCAGGATTCTCGCTCGCACACAAAAGGTAATGCAAAGGCTACAGAATGCTTGTGCTCGGTTTTGTGTTGTTATGGACCGTCGGGACCACGTCACTCTCATTTTAAATACCCAAAAAATGTTAAAAATGGAAAATAGGAGAAAACTACATTTAGCTTGTTTGGTTTTCGGGGTCATAAAAAGCGGCCAACCTAAGTAAGTACCTGTTCAACAAGCTTAAATGGACCTATACACCAGGCAATAAATACCACACTCGATCCTCCGAAAATAGACTAATGACCCAAAAATATAAATCGTCCGCGTTTCGAGGTAGTTTTAAATATGCTGCCACTAAATGTTGGAACAACATCCCCCCACCACTTCAAAAAATATCAAATATCTACAACTTTAAAATTTGTTATAAAAAATATATTTTAGAAAAACAAACGGCAGCTTAGAAATGTCCACAATAAAACAATTATATTTATATTATTACACCTATTTCATTTAA
Organism: Marasmarcha lunaedactyla; assembly: GCA_923062675.1. Taxonomy (NCBI): domain Eukaryota; kingdom Metazoa; phylum Arthropoda; class Insecta; order Lepidoptera; family Pterophoridae; genus Marasmarcha; species Marasmarcha lunaedactyla. The sequence goes on along the minus strand of OV281339.1, from coordinate 45,415,317 downwards.
ATATTATATTTTTATTCTATGTATACATAATATGTTTAGAATGTAATGTATATTTCATTATAATACTTATTTTATGTATTGCATGCGTGAAGCGTCCGTGAAGTCAGTGCAGAGGCTAGTACTGAAAATCAGCGCTGAAATTTATAACTATAAATTCTCAGCATAATACTTGTAATACTGTTATTTATTTTTTGTTGTTTCGTGATTTTGCATATTGTTTTGTCAATTTCTTAATTTGCGCCGAATAAACCATTTTATTATTATTATTATTATTATAAAAGAACATAACCTTATTCAAAAGAAAAAAAATCTGCGCAATGTAAACACAAGAGGAGAAAATATGCTGGCAGCTCATAATAGTCGGCTTCATAAAGTCACTAACTCATTCGTGGGTCAATGTATACGCTTTTTTAATAAGGTTCCTGAGGATATCCCAGGTCTTCCTATTGACAAATTCAAAGAAACTATTAAGCAGAAGTTGTGTGCTTAAGCATATTATAAACTATATATATATATGATAATTCATTCTTGTTCTGTATGCACTTGTGTTTAGCATATTGTTTTACTCATTTATTAGATTGTATACTTAAAGGACGAAATCATCGGAACCCGATCGAAATCTCAGTGGATCCCGATAATTTCACACTTTCTATATTCAATAACTATTGTAAAACAAATCACATGGTTTAAAAGGTCTAGGAACTTAATTATTATATTTTAATTAAAGATACGTTGACTACTCGCGCGTGGCGGCAAAGACTTTACGCAGATGTCTCAAGTCTGATATAAGAGAAGATGCTGAAAAGAGAGACCACACGAACTTCCGGTGCTTTTTCTGGGTGGACGGCCAGATGTTGCGTTAGTGCTTACACTTTCAACCTTTAAATCTTCTCTCGCTCAAAAAACAACCTATGTGACCGTAAATACCACGGTTCTATTTAGTAAAATTCCATAAATATTTTTGACATTGTAATATTATTGTAACCCTTGGACATGATTAATTTATAAAACTGTTTTCCTGCTTATGTTGTTCTGTATATATTATTGCATATATTGAAGTTTTTTTTTATGTTCATGTTAACGTTTTGGATTTAGTCTGTAAGTTGACATTAAATCACTTTGATAAATAAATTAATACCAAAATTCATAAATATAAGGAAGATTAATAAGCAAAACTATATGTACCTCCTTGTTTCAGCGTACGGAGAAAAACCTAAAGCTGGGCATGCGAAAGACAAAGATTAGAAGCGATTTCATATTTATAATTACTCAATAAATGAAGTTTCAAAGTGTTTTGTTTTCGCCTTTTCTGGTGTTTTCTGGTGCAAATTTTGAGAAAGGAAACTTGTCAGTGATTGCTGTGAACGCTGAACAGACGTGGTTTGCCTTAAGAGAGAGGGACTTAAATTATTTCTGATAAGTTATTTTATTTTATTTGAATTAGTCTATCAAAAATGAAGAGATTTTTTAAAATACATGGAACACACCTGGTAGAAAAATGTACATAACACAGTAGACGCTGTCTATCGCACTCGCAGATTTTTTCTTGCATCTTACCTGATGCTACGTGATGATGAAGACGAGGATAATACACGCATGTCCAAGTACCTATTCAGTCTACCCTTGAAAGCTCCAGGGTCATTGAAAACAGACGCAGGCAGATCAATCCACACTGTGTTGACTCAAACCAAACACGAGCTGTCGAAACGCTTTGTTCGGCTTTTTGGCACTTCTACCATAACTTTCTTCTTTCTGCACCTTGTTAACTAGTGGAAAAAGGGGGAAGGTTCGATTAACTCAAACAGAGCGTTCGCCCACTCTCCATAAAAAACCGCTAGACTAGCGACTTTGCGACGATGTTCGAGACTATGTAACTTCGAAGATGTCAGTTTGTTGTCGTTTATTGCGGGTTCTTCAGTCGAAAGTGTCCAACGCTTCTAGTTGGTATGTACTGGAATCATCCCAAAGATAACTGCAGTACTCCATACATACGTGAACGTGGGCTGTGCACAGATCAAGCAGCCGTTCAGATTTGAGGCGGTTGCCAACGGGTCTTTGCGATGATTCCCAACTTTAGAAGTAGTTTGTGTCATGGTTTCTATTTGAACTCGCTCGTGGAACAGATATATCAACTCTACAAGGGTGCTGTCATCAGCTTAACAAACAATGCTCTCCGATAGAAGGTCATAAATGTCATAAATGTTGCAGAGACAACAGATCCCTGACGTAGGTACGCCGGCGTTGATCGCCACTAAGCTAGATGGGAAGCCCTCGACAACTCGAATTGACCATTCCCTCAGAAAATTAGCTAAATATTTTTATTTTATTGTACAATAAACGTATTGTGAGTTGCATAAAATGAATTATCAGGCAACTTTAATTAAGACGCTTGGTGGCGGATTCCTGCTGCATGACAGCAGGCCAGCAGGGCTCGTAGTTATCTCAAAACGTCAGAAAACTAAATTATTCCGTCACCTAAATGTAATCACGAGTGTAACATACTTGTGCGTGATCTCCAAAAGAATAAAAAATTAAAGTTTAATATTTAGATTATTAATTGGTATTTTTTAATTGGTCAATTTATAATATTGCAGTTTAAATTGTATGAACTAAAGCTCATGCCGTTCAATGCCACATACCTAACGTTTTAAGATTAATGACTGCCGCTAAGAAATTTGTGTTCACTTAGTCCGTTACTTACGTAAATCTATTGTAGGGGTATATTTTGTAGGTTTAAATAAAACCATTCTACAAAATATTTCGTAGGGTTTTCTTCATTAGTGTGATTAACAGATTAGTTAAACCTGGTAATTCTAAATGCCAGGTAACTCTTAGGAACGGGCAGCTTAAGAGATCAAAACCATCAACTACAGTTTTTGAAATTCTATTCTTTATTACTTCTAACTTTTTCAGAAGCCTTCGAGCAAACTGAGAACTGTGGTCTTTAAGTTTTATAGTTTAAATGCACTTTCTTTTAATAATAAATATCTAGTTAATCTATAATATGAAGTAGGTAAAACAGATGCCATTAACTTACTAAAGTTGAGTTAAACATTGTGAGTTCATTAGCGGTCGTTATGTAACTTTTACACTTGAAGAACCTACTAGTCGGCGTTTTTGTTTTTTATGTGTTTTTATATTTAAAATGCAATACTATAAAATACAAGCATCATGCATGAAGTGTCATGTGTCGCTGAAGTCAACGCAAGAAATTACTTATCTGACTTTTGCGTTCTCACAAACTGAGACCGGTATCGAATCTATACTTTAAACGGGATCGCAGGATAAGTCGACCTAATCCCGTGTAGTTGACATCGTTTCTGACTGATTTGACAAAGAAACGCCCTATCCCAAATTAAACCGTTTTCGAGGTATTTCTCGAACGCAGTGAGCGCCTTCTGGCGAGGAAAGCTGTATTTCCTTGAGCTGGTTTTTAATTTTAGGGAACAAGAAGAAGTCACACCTCTCTTTCGGCTCGAGTTTCGAACAGAAGTGGACCTTCCATTCATATAAATTCCATTATTGTTTGTTTAAAATGGTAAATTCGTAACTTGTCCAAAGATATAAAAACAAAAAGACGTTGGGTCTAATAGATAATCGACGTAATAAGTGTCCCGAGTTAAAATTATGAAAAATTTAAATCACTTGAAATTTAAATCCTGTATCGTTGCATTACAGCTGATTATCGCTTGCCACCATTTTTCACCTCATGTAGCTGCAACTAGGAAGTTGAGAATAAAATAACTACATGCAGCTTCGACTACTTGAAGCGTTCAAATTTATCTAAGGCTGTGTTAAAATTGTCATGGAAAACTTGAAACTTGTGAGGTTAACAGTAATTTATATTGGCGTAAAAGAAATTGATGGACGTAAAAGAATTGACAAAATCGATGTAAAGAGTTTCCCAAGTTGACGCACACATCACAGAATTATGAATAATTGAATCACTTGACATTTTAATTCACGCTTATCGTTGCATTGTATCCGATACATTTATACACAATTAAATCAATACTAGAAAGATATTAATACCAATTTTGCGTTTCATTCCATTGTTACGCGTGAACCAATACTGGTAAGATATTAATACCATTTTTGCGTTTCATTCCATTGTTACGCGTGAACCAATACTGGTAAGATATTTATACCATTTTTGCGTTTCATTCCATTGTTACGCGTGAACCAATACTCGTAAGATATTAATACCATTTTTGCGTTTCATTCCATTGTTACGCGTGAACCAATACTGGTAAGATATTAATACCATTTTTGCGTTTCATTCCATTGTTACGCGTGAACCAATACTGGTAAGATATTAATACCATTTTTGCGTTTCATTCCATTGTTACGCGTTAACCAATATTGGTAAGATATTAATACCATTTTTGCGTTTCATTCCATTGTTACGCGTGAACCAATACTGGTAAGATATTAATACCATTTTTGCGTTTCATTCCATTGTTACGCGTGAACCAATATTGGTAAGATATTAATACCATTTTTGCGTTTCATTCCATTGTTACGCGTGAACCAATACTGGTAAGATATTAATACCATTTTTGCGTTTCATTCCATTGTTACGCGGGAACCAATATTGGTAAGTTATTAATACCATTTTTGCGTTTCATTCCATTGTTACGCGTGAACCAATACTGGTAAGATATTAATACCATTTTTGCGTTTCATTCCATTGTTACGCGGGAACCAATATTGGTAAGATATTAATACCATTTTTGCGTTTCATTCCATTGTTACGCGGATGCTTTTGGACGCAGACCCGTAGTGGATTGGTTTGTGGGCTATGAACTTGTCGGATTACATTTAATAAATACTCAAAAAAACAAAGCAATCGTATGGCCAGAGCCTATAACCGAGAGAATATAACCAGAGCTTATGTTATGGATGACCATACAGCCAACTGGGGGCGGGGGTGTCCCAGAATAAACAAACACATATAAAAAGCAAACCACCATGAGACGTGACCAAATATCCGTGTTCATCATAGAAATTAATTCCCCAGCCAGGACTCGAACCTGGGACTGGCTATCAATTACCCACTGCACCACTCGGTCCTCAAACGTTGTCATTCATTGCGCTCATTCAAGATGATCCATAGGATAAGTTATTCCGAGGTTGGTGTGATGTGAGGTTTTGATATCAATATGTGAATGTTTTGTTGGAATAACATTATACCCAGTAATTATAGTTATTCCGGGAATTATTGAAGTTTTATGAAATGCGGCCTAAGATATATTTAGCTTATGTGTTATAAAATAAACATGTCATTTTATCTATTTTGCTCTATGCTATTACTCACTTTGGGTGTGCTTAGTATTTATAAAACACATTGAAGGCACTATCAAGATTTTTATTTACCTACATGGCTGTGCGTTGCCAAAATAAATAAATAAATATACCAGTCAGTGCTCAGTAGCTAAATGACAAGAGCTTAAATAAAACTATTTATTCTTTAAGCCGATTTAGTAAGAATATGAAGTATAGTCTTATACCGGTGACACTGCTACGTTTATCTACGTCACAGTACCTATTGCGTAAGGAAGAATAGTCTGCAAAGTGAAGCAAGCTAGTATCTGATCCTCGAAAGGATCCTTTAGGACTACGATTTTTCATGAAATAGTCCTTTAGACTCAAAAGTTTTAAGTTATATATGACCTTCTTGCACGCAGGCCAGTCTCTACGTCAGTTCGGCCAAAGCAGTCAAAGTGGCACAGTCCTTTGAACACAAAACCGGAGTCTAGCTAGCCAGTGTCCTTTTCATAAGAATGGTCATGTCAAACCAAATTTCTTCTTAATTACTCATAACTTTCAACTAAAACATAACTACAACATAAAATTCAACTAAAAAAGCAAATGTGTCAGATTATTAGACACTTATCATTAACACGTTCTTCGAAAAAAAAACATGGTCTCGACTCTTGAGATAGACTGACATTAGCTCACTGTGTTATTTTCAAACCGATATAAAATGTTTTATCAATAATTAGTAGATTCATATTATTTTACATAGGTACAGGGATTTTTTTGTTCGTTAGTTGAAGCTGCTTGTTAAGTACATAAATTATATTTAATATTATACGTCCGGGATACGCGTAGTAAAAAAATTCAAAAAAAGACAAGTGAAGATTGGACAGTTGTCATCAAGAGTAAATATTTTAGTGGAAGCATTTACTGCGTTTTTCATTGATCCTCCACATTCTGTTTATTTTATGAATCATGAAACCTGTCGTGCGCAGTTCCGAGATGAATTAGGAAAAGGGTATGTACCACTAACATTGCAAAATCAAAATAAAATAAAATAATAAATCGCACCAGATATTATGTATAATAGCTATATTATATGTCATAAACTATGCTTAATTTATCTCTTTATCCGAGTTCAGTAGTTATTATGCACAATAGCTAGATATTATGCATAATATCTAGATTTATCACTTTGGCTGTAACATATAACTGAACGGTAATGACAGTGACACTTACAGCTGATCAACCTCTCCGTCGGCTCTTGTTTCGAGCAGTAGTGGACCTCCCATTTATATTAATTCCATGATTTTAACCCAGAATAAAACTGCGGAGAAAGGGGGTTTTCTGGAATATGTTAACAAGACTTTTATTTGTTTCAATTTGTAAGAGGTTCTATTTTAAGGGACTGGGCTCTGGAGATATGAAGCTAAACTGATATTATGGTTATTGTAATTTATTTTATTACATACACTAACACTATTTCATATTTACACTAGGTATTTTATATTTTTATAACTATCAGATGTTACATCGTTCGTGTCTAGATAAGAAGTAATTCACAACAGAAAACAATCATCTGTTATGACATTTAAATGAACAGTTTAATATTAGAAAACTGTCACTTCATATGTGACAAGTGTTGCCTGCCATTACTCACATATACAACCTCCAACACAATTAATTGAAAACAGCAAAACAATGATTAGAGTAATAACATATTTTTAGAATTAAGGTATCAACATTCAGTTTCTTACTTTTAGTTAATAGAACGCATATAGAATCATTTTTGATAGCCAGGATTGGCGCTAAGGCATTATGGGAGGCAAGATTGATCAAAACCGGTTTATGCTGGCACAGCCAGTTGATAATTTCAGGGTCATTGCGACGCACGTTGTTTGTTTTGTTAGTTGCAAGTTTGAATATTTTAATGTAAAAACTTCGTATTTTATTATTAATAATGGTTGTTTATTGTACTGTGTGTATGAATAATTCTAGAAAAAATTAAATTAAATTGCTCGAGCCAAAGTTTCGCGAATATTTCGATCTTGAAATAAATATTATCTATATTGGCAATGAAATAGTTAAGCGTATTACAGATAGTAAATTTGATATGCCAGGTGGTGTTTCCCGTTAGATTACTTGAAAAAACTATATGTTAAATACAGAATTTACCACACTATCAAAAGAAACAATAAATTATTAAAAAACAAAAATTATAAAAGAAAATTATTAGAGTAAGTAATTTGTAAAGTATTCTATTATACTGAATAATGAAACTATTATGTTATATGTTTTGTTTAATTTGTCTTAACCTATTGTGACAACCCTACCAAAAGTGGTAACAATTTTTCACGTTCTTAGATGCTTTGTCCCTGTTCCGTTTATTTACTCATATGCTAGTACTGCATGTGCCTATAGCTGAGCCAATAGGTTGTTATATACTCTATGATCCAATATGCAAACTTTTTCTTTGCGTACTATAGTGTCGTAGTCATGTAATGACAATATAATTCAAATTCTGAAAAGTTGACAGAAAATGTGAATACCAACGCGTTTTCTTAAATGAATTAAATTTTACAATAAAAACCTATTTGCCGTAAGAGTTTTGGAAACGTGTTTATATTTTATAACTTTGTTCTACATTTTTGTCACTGTTTACAATTGGACTAAACACCAAAATCGATCCATGTGGATACAGTAATGTTGATTAAACAAAGAGGAGAAGCGAAAAAACAAAGCGAATCTAGTACAAATAATTTTACCAATGTTTCAAGTTACTCATACGATCACGAGTACCAAACCGCAAGTGAACTGTTTGATCTAATGACCAGACAACACCACATAAACACAGGTTTACAAATTGTTTGCTAAAAAATTTTAGGAATGCAAATATCTTTTTTTTTCAAATTCTAATGTACTGCAAGCTTTTTTACAGGTAATGACTCTTTATCGACTAGAGATCTTGTGATTTTGTATGAAAACATAGACATTGGCACAAAACTGCTCTCTGATGCGAAACAAGGGAAAACACGTGAACCCAATCAGTTAGTAGAAACTGTAATATATAATGACGAATCTGAAAGCGAGGCAAGTGATAACCTTAGCACTGCTGATATTGCTCATTTGTGTCGAACTAATGAGGAAACTTTGGACTTACTACAGCCACATTTATCCAACGACATTTCTTTATGTCGCAAGTCAAGTAGAATTGAATTACCCACACTTTGTAACCAACAATATGATAAGCACTTTCATTTCAAAGAACCCTTTATTAAAAACCATCTTCAAAGTTTAAGATCCTGTTCTGTAGACTTTGAGCCACAAATGTTGCCATCTACTTTATTAGATTTCCTCTGCTGTAAACGGCTTGAAGATAATTACACGTTTAATATGGATAATATTATACGGCATGTGACACTTACGATCGAGCAGTTAAAACGAATAAGCAACGGAGACTTTCTTACTGACAAGGCCAAAGAAATGTGGAGAGAAGTTCGGAATGAAAACTCCAATGCCAAAAATAAAAATTATACACCAAAAATGCTGGCAACGTGCACAAGTTTTCCACTGCACATAGAGCGTAAAAATACTGGAACCCCAAGTTTTTGGGATGATATTGTTCATTCTGAGGTAGACCTAAGGTCATTGTCTAGGGTTCTAGAAAAAAAAATTTATTTAGAAATCCCTAAAATAATTTGCGGTTCCTTTAAACTATTTACTCAACAATGTGCAGAAAATTTAATTATTCGCTGTCAACAAAGCGATTTTGGACAAAACACAGACAAACCGAAGGAATCCCACGTAGACGTTGTATTGCAGCTGAAACGCTCGGAATCGGGCCAAGTTATGAGCAACATAAACTCTATAATGCTTGTGGAGGAGATATCTAAAGAACTACAAGAGGGTAATAGTATTGGTTTTCATTTCGAGTATATTAACGGTACATTATAAGAACATATACCTGAACATTTGTAATATATTTTGTTTTCAGATATTAAAACGGGGGGTATTTTGGCTTTACCCTATAAAGAACCCAGTGAATCTTCTGAAAAGTCTACAGTTGATTTAAAAGTAATTGAAATGAGTAACAATGAAGATAGTATCAGCAGCGAGGAAGATATTCAAAATAAATACTACAGTAGTGATGGAAAAGACTCGAACTGTACATCAGAGAGAAGTGAAAATGAATACATGCCAAGAATAACAGCAAGGAGTTACGAAAAAGATAATAACGATTTAAACTATATTGAAGACAACGAAGATACAGGATATAAACCAAGATATAAAAACTTTGACAATTGTTACAAGCATGATCAAATAAATATTGGATATGAAGAAAATAATGATAGCTTCACGGAAGATCCAGCATCAGACCTGAAAGAAGTTATTGAAAGTCAGTCTTTACCAACCTATAGTGTCCGCAGCTCATTCTCTAATGATTTTCATTTAACGATGCAAGCTCTGGCAATGCCTGATACACTTCCTGAAGAAACTGAAGATAATATGCCTATTCCTTTAAAAAAGAAATCTTCACCGAGAGTGAGGGTGAAGTCGCCTTATGAAAATAAGTCACGTGTCACAGAAGACAAAAAGCGTAAGAAATTATTGGAAATCAAGGAGAAACGAGAAAGAAAAAGAAATGCTTTAAATGAGAACAGCAAAATTACTAAACATAAATTTAGCGGTAGATCGCCGGTTACTCCACACTCAGCTGGGTCCGTTACAAAGTTATCAATTTCTAATAAATCATTTTATAATTCAATTTATGGTAAAAATCTAGAACTTGAAAATGGCGCAAACAGCCGGCGACATCGCAAAAAGTTTGAGCCTATTCCAGATGTCACACCCAATGAGGAAAATAAGGATAATTATGTTAAAGACGTTATTCAACTTCAAACTAATATAAATGATAAATTTTTCAATAGCTGTTATGGTCAAGAAGATACGGTCGAGAACGTGGAAAATCTGAATTTAGAACCAATATCAACAATATCGATAGATTCTAATGAAAATTTGCCGACATTTAGACAATTTGAACAACCGACTATCGTTAATTTAAAGGAATATAATAGCATGGAGTAAGTTTCTTTTGTTAACTCTCTAAACCCTCGTTAAGGCCTCGTTACAAACCTGAAAATGATACACAGAGGGTTGGGGCAGTATCGGTGTAGGTTTGTTTTTTTACTTTGCCATTACTTTGAAAATTACTTTGCCGTCCATGAGTTTTTTTTTATTGAAAAAGGTTAAGACGTTTGTCTTCTATCTCACCTGATGGAAAGTGACGATGAAGACGAAGGTGTTACACGTCTATCCACGGGATACCTATTCACTCGACGCTTAAAAGAACTAGGACTATAGTTTTCTGGAAAAACAGATGCAGGCAGTTCATTCCACACCTTGGCGACCCGCACCAAAATAGAACTATCGAAGCGTTTGGTTCGACTTCTTGGGATATCTACCATGAAAGGACGGAAGGTCTATCTGCGTCTAGTAGTCCGATGCAAGAGGGTGTGGGTTCAACCTGATCAAAAAGAGCATTCGCGCACTCTCCAAAATGTAATCTGTAGAAGATTGCTAAACTGGCAACTTTCCGACGATGGTCGAGGTTTTGCAGTTTTTTGGTGGTGAGGTCAAAGTTGTTAATAATTTTTCGGGCTCTTCGGTCAACTGCATCCATCGCTTCTAGTTGGTGCTTTGCAGAACCATCCCAAAGGTGGCTACAGTTCTCCATACAAGATCGAACTTGAGCTGTATACAAATTAAGTAGCTGTTCAGGGCTGAAGTACCGTCGGGCCTTCGAGATGATTCCCAACATCTTTGAAGCAGTTTGAGCCATGGACACAATTTGTGGCCCGAAGTTTAGTTGGGACGATATAGTTACGCCCAGAAGCCCTAGGTGATCGGTTAAGGGAACAGAAACATTTTGGAAAGTGGGCGTTAGGTCGAAACTGCTCTTTTTTGCGGAGAATAAACACGCCTGTGTTTTCGACGTGTTAAATTTGACCAAGTTGGACTCGCCCCAATCGGACACTTTCTTTAAGGCCAAATCACCCGCTCAATCATGGACTCTCTGAAAGCCCAGATTTCTTGAGGACTCGCTCGCGCATTTGACATGTATCTCTCTACAACGGTGCTGTCATCAGCGTAACCAATAATGCCTGGGGTTAGCAGGTCATTAATATGCCGCAAGAATAACGTTGCAGAGAGAACAGATCCCTGAGGTACCCCGGCATTAATTGCCATTGGGTCAGAAGAGCAGCCGTCTAAGACTACTCGAATTGGCCAGTCCTCAGAAAATCAGATATCCAGTCGCAGAGCCCTTTAGGTATTCCGTATGCTGGAAGCTTACTCAAGAGACCTTTGAAATGTCTAAGGGTACAGCTATAGCTTCACCGTGGCCTTCCAAGGCTTCGCTCCATAAGTGAGTGGCATACCCAAGAAGATCTCCAGTCGAGCGTCCACTGCGAAAACCATATTGGTTAGCACTAAGGAGCTCGTTGGACTCAAGGTATGCCAGGAGACGATTGTTCAATACACGCTCCATAACTTTGCAAAGTATGGAGGTGATTGCAATAGGATAGTTGATGGGATCTGCACGGCTTGAGTTGAGCTAAAGGCATTATTTAATGCTGCTGCTCGTTTACATAGTTACAAAAGGTCAAAGAGCTATCACTTGCAGCTGCCAACTAGTTGTACCTCTTCTTAAAAGTTGATTGTTTGAACTTGAGCTTGCATATGATTAGAAAGGCAAATTGAACTTTAAATTCTGAATTAATATTCATATCATTTTATTTATAATTTCATTTCATTCTAAAAAGGTTTTACTATTTAATAAACTGATTTCTTTTCTTTATTTCTTAAGGTAGTTGGCCCTTTAGTATATTACTTATGGTGACCAAAAATTAATAAATTGTCTGTCTTTATATATTATATTTAACCAAACTTGCTATTTTAAATAAATAAATCAATTACTTAGAAATAAAATATTCTTACCATGTGAGGTAAAATAAAACTGAACCTATAGCTTTTGTCACTTATAAAATATCATTTTTAAATGCATAATTACAAAACTGACGTAGTAGGTAAAAGCCCTGTTTCATATGCTGTAGGTCCCAGGTTCAAGTTCTGGTTGTGGAATTCATATGTGTCATGAACCCAGATGTTTGTTCTCGGGTCATGGTTATTTATATTTATATATGTATATGTTTATATTTTCTCGCTTCCCCAAAATTCGCTGAGTAGTAACCCATTACAAATGTTCTGCTTACTTTTGGGATCCTACAGTTGGTATGTTTGTCTGGGAATTAAAACAAAAACTCTTACAGACTCCCAAAGGAATTTGAAATTGTAGACATGTTTGATCCGGAACCACAGTTTGATGATTTATCTTCTAAAAATAAGAAAACGCACTATATTGAGTTAACAAGAGAGTTATCTAGCAGTCTACCCACAACAAATGATTGCCGAGAAAGTATAGACAGAATATATGACTTGATGAACAAAATAGAAAATTCCGCTAAAACGAATGACTTCTGTAATTTGAATGATATAGATTTTATTGATAACCATAGCACGAATAAAGCTACTAGTGAATGCAGTAGTTTGAAACATCACTCAGCATCCTCAAACCCTAGTAACGTGAGTTTTGTCAAACCTAGTGTAAAGAACAGATCGCCAAGAAGCATCAAACCAAAAGTAATAATAAGCAATAAAATTGAACTCGTACAACAAGAGAACAAGAGACCCAAAAAAAAGAGTCATCACGCTCCTGCACCAAAATCAGTCTCAGAAAATCCATTGAAAGCCATATCACAATTATTACATGATATTGAGCATGTGAAAAAAAATAAACAAACAACATCAACGGAATCAAAAATAAAAAAATCGGAAGAACCTCACAAAGAAAATAGAGTTCGACTGCGATTTAACATTGATAACAAAAAACAAGTCGATGATCAAAATCGATGTACTACAGATAGGGTTTTTCGTTCCAATCCCAGTGTGCCAAGAGGGGTACAAAAAGTAAATTCGACACCGCAATCCGGAAGACAAAAAGCTATCTTAGACGAAGGGCGCAACAAATATACTAAGAAAAAAATTGATGACATCATAGACGAAGTTAAAGAAGCAAGAGGAGAAGCTGTGAGAGGACCAACAAAGTTTAATTCAAGACTCAATACTCTTGCTCAACCCAAAAAGATTTATGTTCAAGCCCACAATCAAGAGTATCAGTCACGGCACGGTCGTAGCCTCATTGCCGATCGTTTGCAAAGACTTGCTGCTGCCGAACGAAATTCCAAGTATAAACAGAAATGCCCTGGACAGGATTTTCACCCAAATGCAAAGCCACCGCCAACCTGTCCCATCCCGCCAATAGGTGTGTAAAGGTGAATTAGTCAGTAACTTAGTATGGTTTTCTGATTGAAAAAATATTGAAATAAACGTTGAGAGATATATTTTCAGACACGTCTCGAATCGGGCGTTCGCGGAGTACTAGTCCAAATGAAAAGAAACACCTTAAATCCAAAGACACCATTAAGAACAATAACGTCACTTCTACTTTAACGTAAGTCTTAAACACCTTAATAAATGAACACACATCTTGCATCCGGATGAATCTTAAAATTCTAGTATTCAATTGAAAATTTATACCTTTAGTTACTAATCATTTATACTGATTTGGTTAAAATTTGCATCATTCGTGCAGATTAGATTTCAATTGACCTCCTGTACCATCTTTATTATCTTAAAAAGTATCTGTACAACGTAAGTTATGTAGAATAATTTCTAATATATGGTATTTATATTATAGTCCTAAAAAGCCAGCCGATGTAGTTTCTTGCCTCAAGCCCCAACATACTACTGACAGTCCTCCAAAACACTTGCAGCAACAGCAAATTGCGCGAGCACATCATGAACACATGAAGAAAAATCATTCAAGTGAGTAAAAAATACTTGCGCAGACTTGAGTTAACAATTTAAATAGGAGTTAGACGGTCAGATATTTAAGCAAGTCTCCCCATAGCTGTCAATTTCTAGCACACTGACAGGGACATACAACAATATAATACCCCAATGAAAAAGAGTTCGTCTAGCGCCAAATATTACAATTAAGTCTCTAATATTCGAAGTAAAATTTAGGTAAATAAATTTATTTTGATTAGTTCAATAAATACACAATGGCTTTAAACACATAATGAAGTTTATTTTCGATTAAAATATTATATATTCTATATTCTATAATAAAATATATTCTTGGGTAGCCATCCGCGCAATAAACTTCGTCCATTGCATTCAGCGGCGCAAAATAGTTGGTCTACCACTCAGTGGCGCCACCTTTAATATCGATCACAGCTTTTATTCTTCGTGGCATCGTTGCTACCTATTCTTCACATTGTTGCGTAGTTATTGAGTCCCAGACAGATTTAATTGTTTCCTTTAAATTTCTTTTAGACCCTGCTTGGATACTTCACCTCAAATTTAGATTCATCACTCAATATTTTTTCACGCCACTGGTTTGCAGTCCGATCATTCTAAACTCTTTACCTTTTTCCTCTTAATGGCTTGAAATATGCTATTTTTATATCTTAGGTATTACGTGCATTTTTTTCTGAAAGTGTATAGTAAAAATTAGTATTAATGTTGATTTTCTATTCACTCAAAAGTTAAATCACCTATTCTAACCTTTCAACCACAATGGTGAACCATTGCTTTTCAAAGTAAGCAAGAAACTTTGCATAGAGTTAAAATCTGTACCGTACGTACGTAATATGCAACCAGCGTACTGTGTAGTACACCGCAGATAAAAGAGGGAAACTGGTCCACAATCCAGTCGGGTAAGCATCTTCAGGTGGCATCATCTTAACGGGTACATTAGCCGCCATCTTGAGTACTTAATATTTTATTAACTAGGCAATTTTCAAGCTTCCGAGAAAAATTATATTCGTAGGAATGAAAGTAATTAATTATTTAATTGTCTACATATAATTTTATATAAAACTAATTCGTGAAATCACTATTTTCCAAGTAAACACTGAGTCTACGAGGAAAACAGGTTCCAAGTTGCAGGAATTAAAATTTCTTACAATTTCGTTTGTTGTATTCAGTTCTATTAATGAGATCATTCAATAACTACATTTCGTAACGAAACACATCATCACTCGAAAAAGAAAATGCAGACAATAAATGATGAACAATAATGAACCGGTCGAATTCCTTCGCGATTTTGAATTTACACTCCCAAAGAACCTCCCCAAACAATGGTGAAATAAAATTTTGCCCTAAAATTATCTTGCGTTTAAATGCTAAGCCGACTGGACTTCTGGGTTCGAAAAAGGCTTTAATGTACGTTATTTACTAAAACGACAAAAAATTACTACAGAGATCTTGAAATGTCTACATGGATCCAGTTGGTATTTATATTAAAAATAGGTACAAGGCGTTGAGATAATTTTGCATTCATTGCAATTTTTGGTAACCACGACTAGATTTAAGAGCCTTTTTGTCTCTGGTCTTTATCCTATGTGGCAGTTTTTGTTCAGCGGAGATTTTGGTTTGAGAACTAAACGCTTTTGTTTGTAACGAATGTTATGCTCATTTGACTAATGATTGGGAATACTCGAATACGAGGAAAATAGCCACAGTGCTCTAAGGTGTCACCCTTTACACTTACGCAGGGAAAACTATCGTAACAGAAAACATAATTTAGAGCTATAAAACACCGCTTAAGCTTATAGCTCCAAATAGTGGTTCTTGCTATACATTACCTTATTCAACATTAAACTATTGCATTGACATATATTTTTAACTTCAATTTAGATTCTTAGAAACATTTATATTATCACTACATAGTATAGCTAAACCAAAGTCGCTTCCCGCTGTCTGTCTGTCCCTATGTATGCTTAGATCTTTAAAACTACGCAACGGATTTAAATGTGGTTTTTTTAACAGATAGAGTGATTCAAAAGGAAGGTTTATATGTATAATACACGCATAATATAGTAGAGGAACACTAATATTTTAGAGGTTTCCAATGTGATGTCGTAAATTACTTAAAATTTTTTTGCGCTTACATTGCAAACGCTGGCAGAATCCTAAGAGATAGATCAAAATAATGTGCAACAGTATTGTACACCTTTGAAAGGTCTACAAAAAAATCCACGATGGTATATGTCTTCAATGGCATTTTTTTCCTTTACTTTTTATGAGAAATAATGGCTTATTTACTAAGCAATACAGCATTAATCCATATCCAATTAAGTATCATAAATACATTGTGCATGTATTTCACACCTTTACAGCGTGTAATTTGAATGAATATTTTCGAAGATATTACAGATTTTAAATGCAGGGTCATAGACCCGTGCGAAGCTGGAGCGGGTTGCTAGTAACTTGATTAACTATTACATTATCGTATTTTAGTGCCCTTTTTTTCTGCGCTTATTACTAAAATGAAATATTCGATGATAATAAAAATTCGAATATTTACTTCTGAGCCTTTAAAATTACTTGTTCTTATTGGCGTTAAATAAAGCATGGCTACCACCAGTTCTGAAAAACCATTGTGAGAATGTACCGGCAAAAAAATTCTCGGGTATCATTTCAATCGCTAACCATGGCAACTCATTGATTGAGACAAATTAGTTATCGATACTTCAGGCTTAAATATTTATAATACGTCTGACATTTATAATCCTTTGAAAAGTAGATATATTAGGTCAAAAACGTTTTTTGGAAACTTGAAACTTATCCATAATTTTAAATTCCAGGTGTTCGATTTCAAGTTCCTTCCCTAAATCTCGAATACCCTGAAAAGCTACACGATGTTATAAATACAGTGATTAGTACCATTCCAATGGATTATAAAAAATCTGAAGCGGATATCAAGGATAAGAACAATTTACCCCTGATAATAAGTTTCAACAAAACGGACAGTTTGATCCCTGAAGATGGATCGGGTGATGAAGAAGATAAAATGTACAACAACGCTTCAAGTCAATTCAATTCAAGTAGTAAAGAGGATTCAGAACTTTTAAGATTAGAAAATGCTTTACATATTCAAAATTATCCTGTTGCTTTTCAAAAACGTTTACGGATGAAAAATCTCACATTGACTCCGAAACCATCATCGCAACATGTTTTCATTGTTCATTCTGGAGATGGAAGCTCTGTAGTACTGAATTCTAAAATTTCACAAAACTTTAAAGTCAACTCTTCAAAGTCAGATATGATTTTCCCTATAAATTCATTTTCTGGATTCTTTACGAATATCCCTTTGCAAATGCTTACAGTAAGTTACGCTTTACAGCAATATCCAGGGTTGGAAACATTGGGAAAAACTGAACAACAAATCTCAACTTCAAAAAGCTCTATAATAACATGTGCTAAAAGAAATGATCTTCAATGTATACTTCCACAACCTTTTGTTGTGACGAAACAAACAGAAAATAAAATGAGTGATTTAAAAATTACTTCGCATTGTGAAGAAACTGTAATTATACAATGTGGGTCCAATGAAAACTTGAAAGACGAAACTGATTTAAAATGTGCGAATTCCGCCTTTAATATAATTTCTGAAGTAGAATGTTTAAATTTGGACACATGTAGCACAGCTGTCAACTTTAAAGAAACTGATGACAACATGACTGTGACCACAAATAACGATGTGAATTTATCTACATCGCTTGACATATTGGTTCAACTGTTGGGGGAAATAAAAAAAATTACTACCTGTCAGACACAGATGTCTGCAGAACAGCACAACAACAAAGAAATAATCGATATTTTCAATAAATCTTGCAGGAACGACAGAGAAGTTGCGGCTAATGTCAATATTGATATATCGACTAGTATTCAAAACGATATCAAATCTTTTTCTCAATTTAATATTCATACTGAAGAATTATATTTAAGAGACCTGCTTAAATCAAGATCTTATACGGCTGCTGTAAGTCGTAGTAAAATGAATCAATCTTATGATAAAGCATTAAACGTAAATTTAAATAAGAAGGAATATCAAAATAAAATAACGGGTATACCCTCGCAGCTAGTATTGTTGAATGTTAGTCGTAGCACATCTGTCAGCAACACATTACTGGGTTTGTGGAGCAAACCTTCAACTCTATCTCAGATATCGGTGTCAGATTACCACTCGGTTTGCGCAGTTGCGTCAATTGATAGCGAGAAAAAGCTAGACTCCGCGACGTTTTCATACAAGGAAAGTGACAAGGAAAGATCAGCTTCAGTGGAATTTGATGAACAGACGCAGTTAATCAGTAAATCTTGTACAATAGGTTATAAAAGAAAATGTGCAGGGCAGAAGAGAAAACATACTAGAGATCAGAATTTTTGTAAAAAAGTAGAAAATAATAATCTGAAAGACTTGAACCTAGATAACGGAATGAAATTCAAGAGGGACGCTTTGGTGACTCTTTATTCGATTATTGTGTTAACCGTGTTTGCTGCATTTTCTTTGCCTCAAGTGATTTGACGTGCTTGTTATTTGGTTCTCTCTTAAAGTTTTTAGTTGTATTGTATTGGTTATTTATTTTCGTTAATATATTTATAAAATATACAAGTTCTAGAAAAAATATAACGTGCTAATCTTTTATTTGTTTACAAATTTCGTGAGCGTCAGAATACTGGTCGCTTGTGGCGATTGTCTGATAAAGTTGACTCGAAAATTGCTTGAATCGAATATTATCATAAATCATTGCTACTTAAGATACATGTATATTCTTGAGGACATGATTTTTTTGACCTGCCATCCTGGCGTCAGGTTGTCTGGTCAGATCCTAGTTAGATGCATCACTAACAGCATCTATAATTGCTATATGATTACTTTGTTTATGTATTTCAGTAATAGCCTCATACGTACATTTAATAATTAGATAAAGCATGTATTAAAATTAGTTTGAAGAAAAAGCACTTAATAAATTATAAAGGCAAATAGTTTTTGCAGCGATTTGATTGTTTTGATTCTGCAGGCTCACAATTCGGTATGTAACGTTATTTTGAGGTATCATTTTTACATAATTTTTCCGAGAAAGAGGTGTGTTCGATCTAGCCCAGCCACGTCGCCAAAAAAGGCGGTGGTTATGTCTAAGCTATACGGGTAAAATACTTTTTGGTACTCGAAAAGTTAAAAAAGGTTCCGCAGTATTTGCCCAGTTATAGCAAATTCTTTGGTGGCTAGGCTATAGCTTACGCAAACCACCCCGGGTACGCTTCTATCTAAAAAAAGGGTTACTGTATTTTAGTATACTAACTCTAATGTTAAATTCCACAAAGGGTCAAAAATGAAACAAAGGAAATACACAATAAATTAATTAATTAATTACTGATTCTGCAACAGTTACTTAACCTGGGTTTCACGCACAACACTTATTAATCTAAATAAGTCCAGATTATTGCACTAATATTCATATTAATATTTTCACCTGTTTCTCTATTTAAAACTGCACACGCGTGATCAACTTTGGTCATCGAGCGGTACATGATCTCTGTCCGAAGCTAGTTTCCGACTGCCAATCGACTGCGAGTCAAAGGATCACGCATCGGCTGCTTGAACGCAATATAATTTTTATGAGATAGTTAATTCGCAAGTATCGATTTCGTGAGTCTCCATTAGCAGTTTCCATTTAATACCATACGAGATGACGTGTTTTTGTAACGAAATATATTTCTTCTTAAAATTTTGCGAATAGTCTTTTCATCGTCGGAATTTCTTTATGCGTAAAGTGAAAGTTTTGAATCGTTCTCCGGATTACTTGATCAAATTCTTCTATTATAATCGTAGGGTTCCGATTTGGTTTCTTGTTAGGTGAAGTTAAGGTAAAGGTTGGTCCGAGTTCTGAAGAATGACATTTGCTTTCTGATAGGACCTTTCTGACGGAAGTCAATGATATTTCGGTTGCTATGGCAACAAATTGAGCGAAAGTCACAATACTCGGATTGCTATTGCATTTATTTTCGAAATATTTGTACAAATTCTACAAAACGTCTTAAGTTTGGGAAGACAAAGGCTTACCTCAACCATGTTTCAACATTGGAACCATTTTTAATTAATGTCTTTACAATAATAAGACTGAACAATAAATATTATAAACCATAAGAATAAACCACAAATAAAATCAATTCATTCATTTATTATCTCTAATAGAATTCACAACAATTAGCAATGTTTATAAATATATTACTTATTTGACATTCACCGTTGACTTTTGATTGTCTGTCAATATATTTTCTTCTTTAAAATGTAACGAACCCCTTTTTTCTGACTGTACAAGAAAATTTAAATTTCCAGTTTAGAATTCCTGACAATTTTACTACAAATGCAAGAACGTCTTGAAAGTAATTTACCTGTATAAACATGTAAACCAGAGGTGTCAAACTCAATTTTGTAGATATAAAATTTTTAATTCGTAGGCGGGCCAGATTGAAATTTAAAAAAATGAACTAAATTATTATAAAAATTTATTTATTAACTTATTCAGTATTAATATACGGTTGTTAAAAATAATATCAATCGCGGGCCTTATTGATACAGTTATGTGAACATAATACAGGGAATAACACAGGAATACTCGCAGGAATATCGCCTGCTTGACGCGAGTCCAGCGGGTGATGACGATCAGGGTGGTACGGGGTTATCGCACGATCTCGGGTGAGGCATCTTGCGCGCTGGCAGGTACTATTCCCTGGGACCTGGAAGCGAGAGCCCTCGCTTCGCTCTACGAGTGGAGAAAAAATAATATCATTTTTGAATTCAATTGCATGTGGAGGTGAAATAGACACAAAGAACGTGCTTCGACTTTCGGTATTTGATACTCAGAATAAGCTGGATATCGATATTTATTAACGAAGTTGTACGAGGCCCAATGCAAAAGAGTTCGTCCAGTCATACATTGCAAAGGTTGCCTGTTTTCAAATTAACTACATTTTCATAAAAAAGGCCTTTTAAAAAAAATTATGTATGGTAAAATTCTCCATCTTGTTGTTGTTCATCAGGCACTTTTAAGGAAAAACTTCTTTTACTAAAATATGTATTTATGGGTACTTTAATTTATTACGACTAACTCAAAATAGTTCGTTTAGTTCTTAATTGATGCAAAAGAGTTTGTCCATGTTTCAATTCTACCTGTTTTAATTGAAAAATGTGTAAAATTCGATTTGAAAATATAAATAATCTGTCACATGATGCGTCATTTCCAAACATATAAAAACCATAATTTCATGTAATTTTATCACGGTTTTCAAACAAAATGGCTCGCGGGAAACCTATCGCCGACGAAATACGAAAAATAATTACTCGTAGCCACGATAATGGTATATCTGCTGACCAAATAGCCATGGACTATTCAAATAAATTAATAAATTTGAGGTAAGGATCGGTGGTGTACGGAAAAAAGTTATCAGAAATAATGATGAAATATTCTGTACCGATTGTATCAAAAGAAAAGTGAAGTTTCCTAGATCGGTAATGATATGGATGTGCATGTCATTACAACGTCTGGGTCGTCTACATTTTGTACTGTTAATACAAAAGAGTACCAAAACATCCCAGAAACAATTCTCGTGCCCTCAATTCAAACGTTGAAACATCGAAATGCCTACACCTGTCAACAAGATGATGCTTCCTGTCACACTGCGAGGACAATACAAAATACAACCCTACAATGAAGTGGCCGTCAAGTAGACCACACTTGTCACCGATTGAAACTCAACGGTAGAAAATGAAGAAAATTATGCGCAAATAACCAGCAAGGCCTACAATCTAAAGGAAAAAATTAAATCTGTCTGGTACTCGAATAACTACACAACAATGTGAACAATTGTTAGCAACGATCCCACGAAGAATAAAGGCCGTGATCGATGCTAAGGTGACACCACTGAGTGGTAGACGAACTATTTTGTGCCGTTGACTGCGATGGACTGCGTTCCCCAAGAATTTATTATACTTCATTTGAATAGCTTGTTATTTTTTTTTATTCAAAATTTAATTTATTCGGTGTTACAAACCACTGTGCATTTATTGAACTAATAAAGTTAAATTAATTTATCTAAATTTATTAGTTACTTCGAATATTAAACACTTGTAATATTTGCCACTAGACGAACTCTTTTGCATTTGGGCTCGTACATATACGTAAAAGAGAATCGCGATGATTAAATTCAAATTCATATTCAAATATACGAGGGTGGATCGAAGAATTCGCGGCTTAAATAAGAAAACACAGGAATAATGCAACTTTTTATATTTATTTTTCTACAAACTCTTCTCCTAGGTCACATCACTTAGTCCAGCAGTCCTCCAAAGCCTTGATCCCATTTAAATAGGTCTCGTCAAGGTCTTCAAAAAATCTACGGCCACTTTGGCCACCTCATTGTTAGAAAATTTATTTCCACCTAAGTGTTTTTTTTTAGTTTTGGAAATAGGTGGAAGTCAGGTGAATAAGGGGGATGAGGAAGCAATTCGAAACCACGATTCACTAATTCAGCCATCGATTCTGCAGATGTGTGAACACGAGCATTGTCCTGATGAAACAAAACTTTCTTGGTCAAAAATCCTGGTCTTTTGGACTTTATTTTTTCGCGTAAACGAGGTAATAGTGTACAATAGTAAGCACAATTTATAGTTTGACCTCTATCTAAGTAATCAATCAAGATGATACCCTGTGAATCCCAGAAAACCGATTCCATTACCTTGTTTACTGAAAAACACACCTTGGCTTTCTTGGGGGTCAGAGATCTGGGTCTTTTCCTTTGTTTGGATTGTTGTTTGGATTCAGGAGCATAGTGATGAACCCATGTTTCGTCCATAGTAACAAACCTTGCCAAAAATTTCTTTTGGATCAGCTTGAAAAAGATCTAACCCATTCTCTAGAAATCGTGAGCTGAGTTCGTTTCTGTTCAACTAAAAGGAGCCGCGGAACCCATCTTGCAGACACCTTGTGGAACCCTAATTCGTTAACTATCATGTTTTGTGTGCGTTCATATGCAATCCCTAGAGCTTCAGCTATCTCAGATACCTTCAATCTTCTGTTCAATGATGAGATCACATATTTTTTCGATGTTTTCCGGAGTCGTAGCTGTAGAAGGCCGTCCAGAGCAGGGGTCATCTTTGATGCTCTCTCTTCCACGTTTAAATTCTGCTGTCCACTTTTTTATCATTGTATACGACGGAACAGATGTTCCTAAAGTAGCCACCATATCTTCATGAATCTGCTTTGGAGTTAGTTGTTTCTTGTATTTGATCACGGCACGGTGCTCTAAACTATCCATTTCATAAATTAGATTTCGAGGTTTATTTGATTTTTTCGGAGTACAATTACATTAAAATATTTAGTGCTACACGTAGATTACTATTTCACCTAACCAGAAAATTTTTTTAAAACATTGTAACTATATTTTTTAGTACCGATTTCATCGTTGCCACGCAATTTTTGGCCCCGGGAAATCCACTCAACCCAAATTTTTTCCATTAAATTGGTCTACTTTGATTTGGGAAGACAAAGCGATCTATTACATTTATACATCAGTGTAGATATAATTTTCATAGATTAGGTTTTCCTTAATAAAAAGATATCATTTAATTATACCCAAACCGTTAAATATTCCAATAGTTAAAGCTTTTCATCCTATAAAAAATATATTCGAAGTTACCCAAAAGTCATGATAACTTTAAATTTGACTTTTGGGGAAAATTGTGGGTAATTCTATTGTTTTTTCCGTAAATTCATCATGTTAAAAAACAAACCAATTCAAAAGGACATTGTTCATTCAATAAAATAAAGGTGTAATAAATATAAATCAGATTGTATAGCTCAAATGCTCTAAAAAATGTTCAAAGCTACCCAAATTGACTGTAATGCTCGTGCAAAAATCTATTTGTCAAACGTTTGTCATTAGATCTTCTTGCTTAGTAATTTGAAATGAAATGAAATGAAAAATCGGTTATTCGGCGAACGACATGCTCAATGTCAACTGCATCCATTGCTATTAGTTGGTACTTTGCAGAGCCATCCCAAAGGTGGCTACAGTACTCCATACAAGATCGAACTTGAGCTGTATACAAATTAAGTAGCTGTTCAAGGCTGAAGTACCGTCGGACCTTCGAGATGATTCCCAACTTCTTTGAAGCAGTTTGAGCCATGGACACAATTTGTTGCCCGAAGTTTAGTTGGGACGATATAGTTACGCCCAAAAGCCCTAGGTGGTCGGTAAAGGGTACTGAAACATTTTGGAAAGTGGGCGTTAGGTTGAAACTGCTCTTTTTCGCGGAGAATAAACACGCCTGTGTTTTTGACGGGTTAAATTTGACCAAGTTGGACTCGGCCTTATCGGACACTTTCTTTAAGGCCAAATCGACCCGCTCAATCATGGACTCTCTCAAAGCCCGGATTTCTTGAGGACTCACTCGCGCATTGGACCTGTATCTCTCTACAACGGTGCTGTCATCAACGTAACCAATAATGCCTGGGGTTAGCAGGTCATTAATGTGCAGCAAGAATAACTTTGCAGAGAGAACAGAGGTACCCCAGCATTAATTGCCATTAGGTCAGAAGAGCAGCCGTCTAAGACTACTCAAATTGACCGTTCCCTCAGAAAATCAGATATCCCGTCGCAGAGCCCTTTACGTATTCCGTATGCTGGAAGCTTACTCAAGAGACCATCATGCCAGACCCTATCAAAAGCTTTGGAAATGTCTAAGGATACAGCTATAGCTTCACCGTGACGTTCCAAGGCTTCGCTCCATAAGTGAGTGGCATACACAGTCGAGTGTCCACTGCGAAAACCATATTGGTTATCACTAAGGGGCTCGTTGAACTCAAGGTATGCCAGGAGACGATTGTTCAATACACGCTCCATAACTTTGCAAAGTATGGAGGTGATTGCAATAGTTCGGTAGTTGATAGGATCTGCACGGCTTCCCTTCTTTGGTACTGGCTGCACGTTAGTCAGCTTCCAGGATTTAGGGATCTTTCAAGATTCCAAAGAGAGTCGATACAGGCGCGTTTGTATGGGAATCAACCCGGCTGCGCAGTGTTTTAACACAACTGCAGGTATGTCATCGGGGCTGCTGGCCTTATTCACGTCTAAATTCTGCAAGCATTTAAGAACCTCCTTTTGGCGCATATTAACGGTACCCATTTTGGGTCCGAACTGAGGTAACTGGGGTGGGACTTTACCTTGACTATTTAGACGTGAATAGTCTGCAAAAAGATTAACAAAAAGGTCTGCTTTATCTTTTGCGGTGTGGGCCAGTGAATCGTCAGGCTTCCTCAGAGGTGGCAGCGATGGGCGGCAGAAGTTCGACTCAACCAACTTGGCCAGAGACCAGAAAGCTTTGCTTCCTGAAGGATATGACGCTATCCTGTCTCCAATGTGGCTAATGTGGTCAAAGCGAGCTTTCCTGATCACCTTTTTGCAAGACTTGGAGGCAGCATTGTATCTTTTCTTCAGTTCATGTGAATCCATGGCATTGCTTCTGCGAGCGACAACCCAGGCTTTGTACGCTTCTTGCTTAAGCTTTTCAGCTGTAAGGCAAGCAGCATTAAACCATGGGCGACCTTTGGTTTCAAGGGATAGGTCAGTGTAAGGGATGAAATACTCCATTGCTTGGCCCATCACACTTGATACAGCATCAGCGCAGCACGATGGATCGGTTCATGTAAAACAAGTCTGTGCCAAGGATAAGACGCGAAAAAATGCCGCATCTCATCCCAATCTGCTGACTTGTATCACCATATTCGCCTAGCACCTTTTGGGCGGGTGTCAGGCGGCGAGTACTGCGATGCAGATTTCACCACGCAGTGGTCGGATGTCAATAAAGGTGCAGTTACGGACACCGAGAACCTGTCAGGATCAGTTGTCAGCAGAAGGTCTAAGCAATATGCAGTGTGGCCAGCAACGTCGGGGATGCGCGTGGGCTCGTGCACAAGCTGTGAGAGGCCTTGAGTAACGGAAAACTTAAAAGCCTCTCTTCCAGCGTGGTCAGTGTCCTGATACGGGTATAGCCACTGCCCCTGATGAGCGTTAAAGTCCCCTAGGAATACCAACTGCGCTGAGGGAAAACGTTGCCGAACCTTATTTGCTGCATTGCTGAGATACTCCATGAGCCTCGTTGTCTCCCGATCTCCGCTATGTGACCGGTATATACTGGCGTAGACCAATTGGTCAAGGCCGGTATCAATGTGAACCCACATGACGGAAAAGCCCAGATCTTCTAAGTAATGGAGACGCTGACAACAGCCAATAAATTAAGAGCTGAAGACAGTTCTCTAAAGCAGCACGATTACTCAGACCTACCCTCCTCTATGGCTACACTAAACATC
Source organism: Marasmarcha lunaedactyla (assembly GCA_923062675.1). NCBI lineage: Eukaryota > Metazoa > Arthropoda > Insecta > Lepidoptera > Pterophoridae > Marasmarcha > Marasmarcha lunaedactyla. The sequence continues at coordinate 45,388,720 of OV281339.1, read as the reverse complement.
ATGCCAGAACGCGACCGTGTCACTTGGCGGCATGGTTTTGTTTAGTGGGTGGTGACAAGCCACGGCCGAAGCCTACCACCAGAAGATACTGCTCGTTTAGCACCACCCAGGGACCACGTACAAGGCATCGAGGGCTAGACCTTGCGGACGTGAGCAGTTCCAGTCCCCAAAGCTTTTATTGAGCCACAAATGTGTTTCTAAAATAAATAGTACTTTTTTTTTATGCGGTGAAAAACGAGTTCGATCTACTCAGAACGATTTTCAAATGTTTTATGTTTATAAACTAAATAATATTTGCATATGGAAGCCGAAGCTTCACTACCAAAGAGCCGCAGGTTGCCGACCCCTGGTCCAGCCTAAACATTGGATCAATACAAATTATAATATACTTATCCGCTTACTCTGTTCAGTTTGATTTACAAATACCAACATTTTTCGTAAATTAGTTGTAAAGAACTATTTTACACTAACACAACACAACCAAACGTATTGGTGTTTCCATTTTAAGCATGCTGTCAGCAGCTAAATCTATAAGATATTCTTTCATATTTGTGGTGAGACCAGCCAGTCGCATCATCAAATAGATTGAAAAACACTGATCTAGGATGTCGTTGTGCTGAATAAATTAAACATTATTATTCGATTTAAAACATTATTTGGTTAGAGTGGTAAAAATATAGTTGAGAGTTATTTAACAGAATCTTGGAGAATTTTTCGTAATACGTTGCAAGAGATCCCGTTATATTTAAAGTCTACCAAAGGTCCTGACAATGATAGTTAAATATTTATGAAATAAACTGCTCACAAGCAACTGATATGGTAGGATGCGAAGGGTCAAATACTTCTTACTTGTAAAAATGTTAAACAACAATAATTGATATTAAAAAAAACTCCTTATCGTTAACATTCGCGGAAGGGTTTAGCTAAGACCATTTCGTTTAAAATACGTTTTATACTTGGTATAGCCAGACTGAAACTGCTCACACAGGACAGGTACCTGATAATAGGTAGCTATTGCTCTAACCTATTCGGAAATTCAAATTTCATAGCAGATTTAAAATGGCGTCATCGAATATTACATTTAATCACTCACTCAAACAACGCTCTTATTCGCACATAGTAGTTGTTTAATATTTTGTTAAATAATATTCTACAAATTGAAAGTAACTTTATTCCAAGGGTTTTTTTTTAAATGGACAGTTTATTTATGGCCTTTTAAATTTCACAGGACTTTATGGCCTTTGAGGGCGCTTAGCCGGAACTTAAACTACTCCTACATACGATACGCCTAAGGGCACCCGAGAGGGCTCAGAACTCGCCTTAGGACGTCGTATATTGAAACTACCGCTGCTTCGGAAGGGTCATCTACTGCCAAAGAACCAGCAAGACACTCAGTAGGAATGCGTACGCTGCGTTAGCCTGGCCCACCAGTGGTTTAGGCGATTCGAGTGCCGTGTTGCCCTATTTCTAACTGGGCGCCGGCGTTCCTTGTTGTAATAGCGTCGTCGGGATCTGTTAAGACGTTACGCGGACGCCTGTAACGAACCGGGTTGGCTGTGTAGTCAGCTGACTTATTGACCAGTGGGTTGGGATGGTGGGGAGGATTGTCAAAGTGGCGTCTAGATGCCAACTTCACGAATGCGGCAATTGTGGGCAGCTCGAGATCCTTGTGCAGATCTAAGTTGTGGACATAGGGCGGGGCCTCGATCTTACGCAAATGCGTAAGAACCTATTTTGAATAACCTGCAAGTGATTGATATTCGACTTGCTGGCGTGAGCGAAAATCACTCTAGCATATGTCACGATGGGGCGGTTTGGGCAAGTTTTGTAAAGTGTAAGCTTATTTCTAAGGGACATTTTACGCTTCTTACAAATTAGGGGGTGCAGCCTACCCATGACGAAAGCGGCTCGGTCCCGGACTCGTTTTATGTGATCCGCGAATGTAAGTCCACTATCTAAAGTGACTCTTAAATATTTGACTTTTTTAACCCAGAGGATCGAGACCAAACAGAGAGATCTGACCTGATCTTTTGGAGGGTTTCCTAGAGGTTGTCCTAGAGAAGGTTGAAAGAGAGAAGTATTCTAGTTAACCTAGGTAGATTCTTATCAGATGTGTATAGCGCGGTGTCGTCTGCGAAGAGCGCGAGTTCTACTTTCTCCGTCCTTGGCATGTCACTAGTGTATAGTGAAAACAAAGTCGGAGAAAGTACCGAGCCTTGAGGGACACCGGCTAATACAGGGCGCGGATTAGAGACTGCACCATCCAATCTGTAACGAAAGGTTCGACACTGTATAAAGTCTCATATATGTGCACGAGGCTGTCTGGCACGCCTAGTTCGAAGAGCTTGAATAACAAGCCGTTGTGCCAGACCTTGTCGAAGGCTTTCGCCACGTCAAAGAATAGCGCGCCTACGTCGCTACGTCGACCTACGTTCCTTTGCTCCAAGATGTGCTCTATGATGCGGTGCACTTGTAGGACGCAGGAGTGATGGAACCTACAGCCGAACTGTTCACCCGGTAACAGGTGCTTCGAATGGATGACCTTTCGGAGCATGTTCAAAATGATCCTATCGTATAATTTGCCTATTGCAATAAGCACACTAATAGGACGGTAGCTTGTAGGTAAATTAGCCAGTTTTCCGGGTTTCCTAATACCGATGACAATCGCTTCGTTCCATGTTTGCGGAAAAGAGCAGTTTGTTTATAAGTTATTGAATATAACTACTAACAGTTGTATGAGTGCGAGTGGGAGAGCTTTCAGAACCTTTTTCTCTTCCCGCGGTTTTAGGTTTGTAATTATTGTTTGTACCTCTTCCACCGTTACCGGTTGGAGGGTGTCAGTCGGTGGGTTGTCGCATTTAGTTTCGACTGTGCAATTCACAGTTTCTATGTGGAAGGAGTTAGTGCTTTCTGTACTCGGTGTACCTTGTTGGGCTAATCTATCGGCTAGGGTTTCAGCTTTTTCTGAGTCATCGAAGGTGGGAGTTATGGGCGGTGGCCTAAGGTGTGGAGGCATAGATGACGCGGTAGAGTCCATGTTGAGAGACTTGGCCAAGCTCCAGTAAGCCAGATGGAAAGGCGAAATCTCTTCAAGAATCGCGTCCCAGTTGTTAGACCGCAATTCGCGTATGCAAGATTTGACATCTCGCTATAGAGCCGTATGGATGCGGTTTGCCTCGGTCGGAGCGTAATCGTACGCCCGGATGGCTGCGTTATTTGCTCTCAACAACTCCCTCACATCCTCAGGCAGGACCCAGCATCGATCATTCGCCGCCGGAACCTGCCTGGAGGACGCACTGATAGCAGTTCAAAGGTGGTTGGTAAAAGCACCGATCGCAGCATTGGTCTCATCGATAGATGACAACGAATCGGGAATGGTGTTTAGGTCGGGGCTGTTGATTGGCTTAAGGGCTTCTGTTAGTTTGACCCAATCGATGTGTGACCACGTTTGAGGAACAGGGTCAGTTGGGATACCTAGCTGAATGACTACCGGTCGGTGATCTGAAGTAAGCTGGTGGATGACTTCTACTGAGTGTACCGTTAAGTTATCACTTTGGAGGATTGCTATATCGAGAGTGTGTGTCGGTTCCCGAGATCCCACTACATCACAATTTAGCGCCTCTAACGTGTGATGAAGCCAACTTGCCGTTTGGGTTAGTAACTACGGAATACCAACATGAATGTTTCGAGTTGAAGTCGCCAGCTAGTATCATAGAGGGACTCATATCGAGTAGCGACTGAAAGTCACTTTGAAGTATAGCTTTGTCTGGAGGTTGAAAGATGGATGCTAGCGTGATTGGCTGATGGCCGCTCATAGCTATTCTGCAACAGGAAACTTCGATATTCTCGAGCTGTGGAGGATCGACAGGTATACAATGCAGTGACCTTTTGTAATAGATGAGGCCATACCGCCTTTATCAGCGGTAAACCTATCGTTGCAAACGATGTTGTAGTTCGCTATTTTAGGGTCCTTGTGACTGGGTTTCAAAAAGGTTTCCTACACAAGTCGGATGTCGATTTGAAATTCTCGAACGAATTTGTGAATTTCATTGCGCTGATGTTTAGGACCATCGGCGTTGAAGTAGCCAATAGTGAGGGACCGCGGTTTTATCCTAGAGGGCGCCATTTAAAAATTTAATTTATTAAATTTCAATACAATATTTCTGCAAGGCGTCTTAGTTACTGTTTAGGGAAATTAACCACGCGTTCCCTCCGATAGAAAAGGGTGAGCAGGCCGCGGCCCACGGCCCGACAGTCGTGGTCGGAAAGTCGTATATACTCTAATCGCTTAAGTAAAGTTGATATTGCGATGTAGCACACGCGTTGCGATTGGTCGGTTGAGTAGCGCGTCACCGCTACATCACTCCCCTCCGAGACCGAAGGTCGTAAGTAGCGTCCATTATCGGTTTTTTGCGTAAGGTGAAGCTGATGATTCCAGTGCGTCGGAACCAGTTGTCACGAAGGTAGTCCACGGTGAGTTGGGACTAAAGCGGTGCATGTCCAACGATCCTCGGTGTGGATCCGGGTCCCGTGGAGTACGGAACAAGTTGCTCCCATGAGTCGGAGGCTGCCCCAGGATGCCGAGGTGCAGACTTCCCCAGTGCGTCGGGGTGGTGCAGTGTCGGTGCGTAGTGGCTGGCGGCTGCGCCGGCCAGGAGAGAAGTGCTCTGCTTGTTGACCGGGCGAAGGTGCAGTGATGCGTGTCGACCAGGAGAGAGGTGCTCTGCTAAGTACCGGCCGAAAGTGCAGGTCCTGTGCCAAGTCGCAAGTGGAGGATGAGGGGTTACGACCAGTCTTGCAGAGTGCTGCAAGGTCGTGGTCACTTATGCCCGTGTTGTCCTCTTGGAGCTGATTTGGCGTGCAGTCTTTGCTGTTGTTGTGGGGAGTGATGATGACGACAATGATGATGAAGGCTGCTCATGTGCTCTGCTCCGGGTCACCACTTTAGGGAACTTAACCACACGTTCCCGCAGATGTAATTGTGGTGGCCAGGCCGTGGCCCACGGTGGCCTACGATACGTCGGCGAATTCCGCGGCTTTTCAAATGCTTCGTCAAAAGGCCTTTTTTTAATTTATATCTAGAGCGGCGTTGTAATGCAAGTGAGGCTCTAATTACCATTTAGTACTCTCTTTTATAGCTAATTAGTCGTTTATTGCTTCCTAACTAGTCGTTTGTTTTTTCTATTATCTAAATATTAGACTTTATGTTAATTTTATTAAAGATTATATAATAAAAGTAAGAAAAAAATAAAAATAACTGTTTTCTTTTGATTATTTTAAAATACATACACAAATTTGAAAAAGTGTGAGTTCACATCAGGGGGGAGGTGGTTCTGAAAATGTGACAACCTGACAAGGACGGGGGGAGGGGTTAAAAAGAACTAAAATTCGTGTGACGTAATTTATGGATGGCCCCTTGTCACATTTAGCAGTCACGGGGATCCAACCAGGTACCTCAAGATTGAGAAGCCATGCCTTGTTTAAATATTAAAAGTTTTAGAAAAAATACTAATACACCACACAATACTAACGTTTTTGAAAATGTATTATTACTTTATTTTTCGTCAATAATTATGGTTAAGTACAGAATGTTTATATTTTAATTTATATTTGTTCTATAAATACGGTCCTGTTAATAATTTTCTGAATTTCTGCTTTCTTTATTTTTTGTTAAAAAATAGTGGAATCTTAATTGATTATGTAACATTTATATGAGTTTCCATTTATTGTATTTAATCATGTGTCTCCCAAATAAACGTGAATAAATAAATAAAAATATATTTCATCATAGGTAACTTTTTAAACACGTGATGAAAATGTTCTTTTTCTTGATCTTCATCGTGATTGCGGGAATACACCTTCACTTCGGCATGTTATTTTTTATTTAAAAAGGATGATACGTTTGTCTTCTATTTCATCTAATGGAAAGTGACGATGAAGACGAAGGTGTTACACGTCTATCCACGAGATACCTATTCACTCGACACTTGAAAGAACTAGTACTATAGTTTTCTAGAAAAACAGACGCAGGCAGTTCATTCCACACCTTGGCGACCCGCATCAAAAAGGCACTACAGAAACGTTTGGTTCGACTTCTTGGGATGTCTACTAAAGGTATTATATTAAAGGTAGGTAGAAAAACCGGCGAAAAAAACAACCTATCGGCACTCTTTTGTCAACAATGTGAAATACATGAAAAGGTTATTAGGTATACAGCCTGACTACGATGTAAAAGAAAGTAAGTTAGTAAGCACATTAATATCATCCTGTTATAAAAGTTATGACAATAATTTATTAAGGACAATAATTTTTTTTGTCAAATTGATGTCTCGTCACGTCTAATCTTAAATCTGTAAATAATGAACTATACGTAAATTACTTTCGATACGTTTTTGCGTTTGTAGTAGTATTTGTATATGTTTACAGGCATTCTAAACATGAAATTTAAATTTCCTTGTACAGCCAGAAAAAAGAGGTTCGTTACATCTTATTATTATTGTTATTACTATTTTGTGTTTTATGGCAATCAGCTGTTGTTACTACACAATGTCTATTTCTGCCAATTTCAAGTATTAGTATATTAAAAGTATTTATATAATTAAAACATTGTTTTCAAAACCTTCGTTACATTTTGAAGATGAAAATATATTGACAGTAAAGTCAATGGTGAATGTCAAAGAAATAATAATTATATTTATAAACATTGCTAATTGTTGTGAGGTTTGACTATTTGGTTATAGTTAATGAATGAATGAATTGATTTTATTTGTGGTTTGTTCCAATGGGTTATAATACTTATTGTTCAATGTTATTATTGTAATAAAATTTGATTAAAAATGGTTCCGATGTTGAAACATGGTCGAGGTAAGCCTTTGACTTCCCAAACTAAAGAAGTTTTGTAGAATTTGTACAAATATTTCGAAAATGCAATAGAAAACCGAGCAGTATTGTGACTCCCACTCAATTTGTTGCTATATTAACCGGACTATCACTGATTTCCGCCAGAAACGTCCTATCAGAAAGCAAATGTCATTCTTTAGAACAGGGACCAACCTTTAAATCGCCAAAAAAGAAACCAAATCGGAAGCCTACGTTTATAATATATGAATGTTATCAACAAGTAATCGGGAGAACGATTCAAAACTTTCACATTATAATATACACATATGAAATTCCAACGATGAAAATACTGCACGCAAAATTTAAAGAAGAAATAGATTATATCGTTACGAAAACACGTCACCTCATTAGGTGTTAAATGGAAATCATCGGAAAACAGCCGCAAACTGCTAATGGAAGAGCGCGAAATGCGATACTTGCGAACTAAATATCTGACAAAAATTGCAGAATATCGTGAACGGAATCGACCAATTGTTTTACCGACGAAACTTTTATACATACATCACATAACCTCTCAAACTCTTTATCAGATGGAAGCACTTCTGGTTTAAAGCAACGTGTATCGAAGGGCAACCGCTTGATCATCGTCCATGCCGAAGGAATGGATGGTTTTGTACCGAACACCTTGCTCATGTTTAAAGTGTAAAAAAGTAGTGATTACCATGATAATATGAATTATGATAATTATTCGAAGTGGATCCAAACGCAATTAATACCCAACCTTAAAACTAATAGTGTTGTTGTTGTTGATAATGCACGTAATTCAGTTCAAAATGATGCACCGAATTCTTATTCTAGAATAAGTTCTAAAATAAATAATAGTATAAGATACACGAAATATAATATTTGTATTAAGTGCTCCTTTTAAAGCAATATCACCCCCAGTTTAGTCCTATTTAAAATATATGAAGGATAGTGAAATATTACGTTGTCAAAAAAAATATCACAATGAACATGGGTGCTATAATGACATTAGCTGAGGAAAAATGTAATAGTGTAACTGTAGAGGAATGGAAAAATGTTATAACATGTTATTAAAGAGAAAAAGAAATTTTAAGGCACGGATGGGGCTTTAGATATTATATCAGAACAAATTATAATTAGCACAAATAATTCATCGAATCATTCGTGAGGATAAGGATAAGTGCGAAATGTCTGGAGTTGAAGAAATTTTGAATTAAATATCATGTTTAATATTAGTATTCACTATTTTAATATCTTTAAGATTATTAGTTCTATATGAAGTACCTGGCAATAAAAATTATAAAAAAAATATAAAAGTAAAAATTTATTTATTTATGTGCGGACCGTACACAACTACAAATGAAAAAACGTCTCAAAAGTAATTTATCTGTACTTGGGTGTTCGTTTATTTGAATCAGTAAAATCGGAATTTATTTATAACCACTTTATGTATTTAATACCAATGCCACTAGTTTTACCTGCAGAACATATCGTAGAATGATCCTAATTAACGGATAAAATGGTAGTGCAGCCATACTTATGCTGAAAGGTTCCGGAGATGACAACAACCGAATATTTTTTGTCGGGTTATCGTAAATACAATATCGCTGTTACGGTAAGATGATAGACCGCTACCGATCCGTGTCGATGCAGGTGGCCTAGAACTATTTGTTAGGCAAATTAAGCAGATAACAATATATTTTAGGAAAAATCTTAAGACTGATGATACACAAGAAACACCATGTGGAATTGACGAGTTGTGCACTATTGAGCTCCACAAACTCGAAATACTTACGATAGCCGCGAATTGTCACATCAAACCTGTTACCCCCGTCGCTCAATAAATGGTGGTATAAAAGACAACAAAATCATTGGACCAGTTTTTATAAATGCAACCTAAAACAGACAGCGTTACCTTGAAAAAAATTGAGCTGTAAATCGCTGTCTTGAAAATTTACATCTCTCTAATTTGATGGAGATATGGTGTCAACATGACGGAGCACCACCTCACCTTTTATTGGGGGTTAGGTAAAATGACTTGATTTTAAAGAGAATCACAAAAGCGAGAAGAAATGATATTACGCATTTTCTATTTAATGACGTGTCCGACAAGACAGAATTTGATGCGATGTGTTTACGAAAATAACCATTGTCGTTTGTAACAATGCGTGGATACTGGTGGACTACACATTGAATTACGAGTCGTGTAATTTAAAGTGTGCGCCCATCCTTACAACTGATTTTGACTTTTTTAAATCAAGTTGATTTTTCAACGAGATTATAACTCCGTTTTACAAAAAAATTTACTAAAGTAAATGTTGGTAAATTTTTTCGAAGTGCTGTATGTTGAGTAATTTTGTTTGAATTTATCTTTAAATAGTGTCAAAACTTGAAAAGACTTTTGTCAAGGGATTCCTTACGCCACCTGTGTAAACGGATTGCCTTTAGTTAGTTAACATACTGTGTGTCGTTGCCATATCATGAAATGGTCGAGCATTTCATTAAATGAGGAAGTCAATGATTGGGCCACGAGATATATGTATGTTGTGGCAAAGACTTATATCATCGTTTTTCTTACAAGAATATTTTTCTTTCGATTTGCGTTCCGAGCACAGGTGTACCTTCCAGAGTACCTACATATTATTTCCGTAGAAACGAATCAAGCATGGCGACGTTTATAATACCATCTCACTCGCACGCTGTTTCCCTCTTAAGCTCACGCACCCATAACAACCGTTAACGAGCTGGTTAGGTACATCTAGATCTTGATAAAAAGAATGGAATAAACATGTTATATGTACGATAGTACACATAAATTTAATGGTGACAAAAAAACAATTAACCGACCTTACTATCAATAACTGACAACGAACTGTCAACGCAAGTACCTGCCGCCATTTTAGGTTCGTTTCTTTATTCACAGGCTTGTAACACTAGACTCGCTGGCCATTGTCAAATGGATTTTTGTGCCTGCTTGAATTTATTTTATTTCGGCACTCGAGCAGCTCGTTACTGTCGTACAAAAATTGACAAATAAAAATACACCAAGGGACTAACCCAGTCTTCATACAAGACTTAGGCCTAGCATTGCAGAGATAAAATTAAGCATTTCATTGGAGCACTGTACTCATTACTACGGCCATATAAATCAACTAAAAGTAACGATTATTTACTGGTGCATATTTCATCTGAGTCTGTCAATCCCAACACCGGATTTGTCCTTTAAAACATGTAAACGGATGTTTCAATTTTATTTCGAAAACTTCCTAAGAGTACCAGTGCTAGAGGCTCTTTAAATTGGAACTGAAAATTTAGAGTAAATGTCTGATCTGGAGAATTACGGGCAACTTGGAGCCAATATTAAAAGGATTAGATTTTAGGGTAAGTACATGGTTAAGGCAGACCGAAAGTATTAAAGAGTTATTAAATTGGTTGTCCCCCATACATCTGACAGGCGATTGAATCTTCAGTAAAAACAAGACTGAGGTGGACATTTATATAAGAAAAACACTGTTTATTTTGGGATCCACATAGCTGATCCAACAGTCCCCATGCTGGAGAGCTTTGAGACGTATATGAAGATCTGAGTGCAGTCCATCTATTTTTCTTTCACAATGCTTATAAAGGTGAGATTGGCCTGTGGGTCATTTTTGGTCATCCCAAAAGCGGGTTCTATATTAGGATGTTTAAGTGACTCATAAGGGAAGGTGTAAACAAAATTATGGTTCCAGTGGAATATGGGGGTAGGGGAAATGTCCAGATGGGAGTGGCTTTGGATAAGGCACGGGGGTGTTTTTGGGTGTTCTCCCAGTAGCTAGAGTTGGGTATGGAGGACTCAAGAGAAGAAAGTTTTAGTTTCGGATGGGACAAGAGTTAAAGGGTTCGTGTCTTTCGGCAAGGTAGCTAAGTTGACCAATGCCTGATAGTTTGCCATACCCATTTAAGCCCGCTGGCCCCAATCGGGGACACTTTTCAAATTACCCACATTTTATTATCTATAACAGCTATCGTTGGCAATTAAAAAATGTTTGAAAACCTTGTTTATTACCTTTATTAGTCGATTATAGATTTTAAGAGCGTGCTTATTTATTTTCTTTCGTAATAATGTTACAAAATGGCTCCTGCTTCATTCAGGGTCAAAGATCTTAATGAAATTATAACTTTAGACTTGATCGACAAACAATCATAATGTTAGCGCGCTATTTACCGTTCCGATTGCAATAGCACTAATATCACTTTTAGCGCGCTAAAACGAATCGGAACGGTTTTGAGCAACTTTATGCGCGGTTTACTTGTATTAAGTAGTTAAGTTGGTAACTAAATTTTAAGTTACTACATGTCACTTGTGTGTCCAAACGGATTAAGTAGTTAAATTCATAAGTTTGTGGCGAACTTTGCCACATATCTTAATTATATAATCGTATAAATTTATTTACTTTCAATAAATATATTATTTCTTATTTATAATAACTTCTATAAATATCTATGTATTTTTTACCGTCAGAAAATACCTAAACTTTACGTATTTATTACAATAATATATATATTCAAAATCTCTATTCACATTTATAATATATATTATCAAAATACAATTTACGCATACAAAATGTTCATATTTATTATATTATATCCGCGCGGTTTAGTGCATTTAGTGCATTAGGTTTTCATCGCGACCGGTTTGGTTGCCTACCGGCCGCGCGCTGCGCCGGCGTCGCTCGTCGGCAGTCTGAAATCACTTTCTAGACGTAAAACCCGCGCTGCTTGTCTTAGCGCTCGCTCGAGGTTTTTCTCGAAGACTTTTACTATTTTATGATATTTGTGCGTATAAGTGTTGTGCCTAATGTATATAAACTGTTCATGTTAACTTTCTAAAGTTTCGCACCTTTATTTGCTTGGACTTTTTGTGCACGTCGTCTTACCTAGACTTTCTTTGTGTTCCTTCAATACCTATAGTCCGTGACTTTGCTTAATAAACTATCTTGTGCTGTGTAAATTGTTCATACTTCTCCTTCTATTATTTGTGAACATATTTGTGTTTTATGTGTATGAGTGTTTTTCATTTGCCGGACTAATTACCAAAGGTAAATCTAACCTAGACTTTAAATAGTTACCTAGGCCACTCATTACCATCTTAACATAATTTCTACAAGTTCAATGAAGATGAGCAGTGATGAATGTCAAGGAATTCGTCAATTCTCTACGTAGATATGTGGTAAATGTGATTTTGGACAAATTCAGATAAGAATTTGATTCGGAAATTAAAATCTTTGCAAGATTATGTATTGTATTGTAAGAGTATGATTATGTAATTGTATCATTCTAATGATTGATAGTTTGACAGTCTTAAGGCTACGTTCGTAACTATATATAATGTAATGCGTGTATACGCCACACCAAACCCCCCCCCCCCCCATGGAGAGAGACAAGTTAGTCTCTAAAAACCTTAAATCTAACCCGTCTGCCAGACCGTGTGGTTTAAGGCGGGACAATAGAAGTATCCGGAGGAAGAGAAGGAACAGATGGCGTATGCGCTGGCTTAAGAGCTGACGTCGGCGGAGTGGCAGGTAGCGGCAAATCTGTAGTTTCGGGCCGTTCGATGAACGCAGGCTTTACTCGATCAACACTTACCGCAACTTTCCTGCCTCGAACGTCAAGAGTCAAAGTCTTACCATCAGATGCCCTATCAACGATTTGGTGCGGGCCGGAGTACGGTGGTTGCACAGGGCGGCGGACAGCATCTTCTCGCAGGTACGCATGAGAACAGGTAGCAAGATCTTATAAACAAAAGTGGTTGGTTCGCTGTGTCGGGAAGCAGGGACAGGTCGTACATTCGACATATGTCGCCTCAGACATACGACAAAATCAGCAGGGCTATATATATAGGGATATAGGTGAAGAAACCAAAAATTCGCCTGGGAGACGCAAGGTTTCACCATAAAGCATCTCAGCAACCGAATATTTAAGATCTTCCTTAAAAGAGGAACGCATACCCAAAAGCACAAGAGGCAGAGCACTAAGCCAATCGCCACCATGGCATATAATGGATGCCTTTAGCTGGCGATGGACACGCTCTATCATGTCATTTGCTTGAGGATGGTAAGAGGTGGTTCTAATGCGCTTCGTGGCGAAACTCTGCATCAATCTTCGGAACAGGTCGGACTCAAATTGAGTACCCTGATCAGTGGTAATGATAGTCGGTACACCGAAACGAGAAATCCACTCTCCAACAAACGTCTCTGCAACTTCCTCGGCCGTAATAGTTTGCATGGGCCAAACTTCAGGCCATCTGGACGTCCGGTCAATTGCAGTCAAGCAGTACCGATATCCTTTACATGGAGGAAGGGGTACAATGATGTCAATATGTACGTGCATGAAACGACCTGAGGGAGTTGAGAAATTGCCAAGCGCAGTGGTGTTATGTCTCGTGACCTTAGCGCGCTGATATGCGTCACAGGTACGAGCCCACTCTCGGCAATCTTTGTTAATGCACGGCCAAACATAGCGTTCTGCTACGAGGCGCGTCGTGGCTTGAATGCCCGGGTGGCGCAAGTTATGCAGCTTATTGAAGATAGCTCGTTGCAGATCAGATGGAACAAAGGGACGAGGCTTGCCAGTTGAGAGATCGCAGAACATGTATACGCTAGTACCAGGTACATTTACTTTGGAAAGGTTCAGGCTAGAACTGTCGCGCAATAATTGAGATAGTTCTCTGTCTGCCTCTGACTTGACAAGAGCTTCGCATTCTTGCTAGAGCGAAATTGCGTCAACTCGAGACATTGCATCTGCGACTACGTTGTCTTCGCCTTTGATGTATTTAAGATCAGTGGTAAATTGGCTAATAAAAAATAACTGATTTAGCTGTGCTGGAGGGAGCTTTTCACGGCGCTGTACGAAAGCGTAGAGCAACGGTTGATGATCTGTAAAGATTGTCGCATGTTGGACCTCAAGAATATATCGAACATGTTGAAAGTACATGAAAGTACATGTGTGAAAAGTACACTTTCGTATACTGCCAAGAGCTCTCTGTAGTATGTAGGCCACTCAGCCTGCTTAGTGGTAAATTTTTTACTGAAAAATGCAATAGGAAACCATTTGCCATCGATGAACTGCTGAAGGCATGAGCCAATATGTACGCTCGAAGCGTCGGCGACGAGCTCAGGCGTCCATGGATATGGTTTCGCTATTCTTTCTATTCTATTCCTTTGCTATTCGTAGAGACCAAAGCGTCAATGAGAGGGGCCTGAAACTGGGCGGCATGGGTAATAGTTTAACATGCTAAGGAATCTCCTCATGCCTTGGACAGTTTCCGGGTGTGTAAAATCCAAAAGTGCTTGGATACGGTCCTGAGGAGGGCACGTACCGTCAGCACTGATATGGTAACCCAGAAAGGTAACCTCACTAGCACCTAGGATGCATTTGGACGGGTTGATAACAACGCCATAATCCTGGAGGCGCTTGAAAAGGATTCGCAGGTGTTCCTTGTGAAGGGACTCGTTCTGTGAAAAGACTAAGATATCATCTATGTACGGAAAGCAGAAATCGAGACCCCGTGTGACCTCATCTATAAAGCGCTGGAACGTTTGACCAGCATTGCGCAAACCGAAGGTCATAAAAGAAAATTCGAAGAGGCCAAACGGGGTAACGATGGCAGTCTTCGAGATGTCGTCTTCAAAAACGGGTATTTGATGATAGGCCTTCACAAGGTCCAGGGTGAAGAACTCCTTTGCACCGGACAAGTTATTCGCGAAGTATTAATATGACGGACTGGATATTTGTCCGGTACAGTCCTGGCGTTCAGCGCGCGGTAGTCACCGCAGGGACGCCAGGTATTGTCTTTTTTGGGGGTCATGCGCAGTGGTGAGGACCATGCACTTTTAGAAGTTCTTGCAGTGCCACAACGAACCCAACGACCCATGTCCTCGAACTCCTTCTTAGCAGAAGATAACTTCTAAGGGGCTAAGCGGCGTGGACGGCACGACACTGCGGGACCGTCTGTCGTTTTAATATAGTGCACAGTATTATGCTTGATAACCCTGGGTAGGCCGGGTGGTCGGGTTATTTCTGGGAACTCAGCTAGCGCTGGAAACTCTACCTACACTCGGCGCGTAGGTAGAGTTTCCAGCAACCACAGCATTGACACTCGGTTGCTCAATCATTGCCGGAGTAGCGGCAGAGCATAGACCGGTTTTATTGTCTATTAGTTTTTGTCTGGTCAGTCAGGCAAGAGGTGATAATATGCCAGAAAGTCGGCTCCGATTATCTCCTTCTGGACGTCGGCAACGACGAACTGCCAGACAAAATCACGGCGCAGCCCTAAATTGAGTCGCAGGTTTACAGTTCCATATGTTTTTATCTTGCTACCGTTAGCAGCGCTGAGCTCGTAGTCGAAGAATTCTCGCCGACGAGGGAGCCAACTAGCAGGATAGCAGCATAAATCGGAACCGGTATCAACTAGGAATTGGCGTTTTGTCACTAAGTCGGTGAAAAAAAGGCGGTGACTTACACTGGAGCAGTCAGGTGCCGCTGCTACTGACTGTCCCTTGAGTTTTCCGCAGTCCAATTGCACGGTGGAATGCATTTCGAGGCGCGGGCTCGGAAACGCTTATGGTACCAGCAGTGAGAGCCAGTAGCTGGTGAAGATGCGCGCGAAGATTTTCTGGATGTGGAGCGGCTGTGTGAGCGACTGCGGCCTCTAGCAGAAAGAGCATTTACTTGCCTGGTGAGTTCCGACATCTTTGCGACCAAATCGGCGATGGGATCTGGCGGAGACGCAGAAGTGCAGTAGACCGCGCGTGACCGGCCGGTAAGATCAATGACCTTATCCGCTAGGTCAGCCAACTTCTCTAAGCTAAGGTCATCCGCTTGTGAAACAAGGAGCATCTGTATTTCCTGTGGAAGGCGACTTATCCAAAGCTGCCGTAGAATATTTTGGTCCAATGGTGAGGAACCAGCCAAAGATTTTAGGTGGCGGAGAAACTGGGACGGTTTCCTGTCACCAAGTTCCTCATTACCAAGCAGCTGACGGACCTTTTGCTCCTGGGGTACGGAAAATCAATTGATAAGGGCATTTTTGATAGTTAAATATTGCTTACCTTGTTCTAATGGTGAAGTTATTATATCTTCAATTTCACCAGCCAGCCGATAGACTATCTGACCAACAACAATTGTACTTGGTAATGTCAGCTACAATCCCAGCAATTTGAAATTGTGCTACGATTTGGGCAAACCCAACTGCTGGTTTATCGGGCCAAAATGGGGGAAGTTTGACAGAGACCACGTTAACTTCGGTTTCCCGAGAAGGAAACTAGTTGAGTTTCTCCTCAAGTACAGCCTTCTCAGCCATAACGCGCTTTAACAGTTCCTCAACTTCAGCAAAAACTGCAGCCATAGTAGAAAGGAAATAAAATCTAAATATATACCACACAACCCGGCAGTAAAAACAGAAGGAATTAAAATTAATATGCACACAATATAACTATGCAAACACACACAATACATGAAACATTGAAAACAATATTTAAGAAAACATGCACACAAAAAAATCATTAAAGAAATTATATATGAAATACAGCCAGAATACTCTCTAAGTATTAAATTACCAGAATACTCCTCATAAAAAGAAATATGGTAAATTTATCAACAAAAATTTTATGATTTTATGTTAGTACACATGCAATTGATATTAAAATTAATAACAAACATGCCAAGACATGCAAAACATCTTAACGACAATTAATATTAAGTTTAAAAATTTTGTATGGAATGTAAAAATAAAGAAGAAAATAAGTCTAATTCTTTAAATTCCTTTGATAAAATATCGAAAAAGTTACTTTTCAGTAGTTAACTAGACTTAATTACGATACAGTTTAGGCTTTAGGCTAAATATTGCACATTAACTTTTACTTTAAAACGCAGTTTTGGTACTGAATTGAAAACACTGAATTTATAAAATAATTGTCTGCGACATCCACATGCAGTAAAAAAATGGTAAGCACCAGGGTATTAATAGGTCTTTACCTATGAAACTGCCGTTTTGCCGTACTGGCCATTTCAAATGAAAATATATTTTTTTTTTGACTGATAATTCTAATTTCAAATTAATTTTATTTGACAAACATGGAATTCTTTTTCTAAAATCGTCATTTGTATAGAAGTTAGTGTTTTGTTTTCAACGCATTCGAACATTTTTCGTCATCATGGATAAGTTAAAAATTCGAGTAATTATGGAGTAGGAGTACCGTCATGGCAGCAAAGCGGCACAAGCGGCACGCAACATCAACGACGTTTACGGAGCGAACACTACAAACGAACGCACCACCCGTTATTGGTTTACCCGCTTCCATTCTGGAAATTTTGACCTGAAAAATGAACCCCGTGGTCGTCCGAAAACTTTGGTCGACAATGACGAATTAAAGGCAATTGTGGAAGCTGATGAAACTCAATCCACGGCTGAATTAGCAGCAGCTTTCGACGTTAGCATCAAAACAATATTGGTCCATTTGCGTCAAATTGGCAAGGTAAAAAAGCTTGACAAATGGGTACCCCACGAACTCAATGACCGCCAGCTTCGCGCTGGCGGTCATTGAGTACGCGTGGAGACGTGCCTTGCACTGCTCAGCAGGCATACAAATGAAGGAATTCTGAACCACATTGTTACTTGTGACGAGAAATGGATCCTGTTTGACAATCGTAAGCGGTCAGCAAGTTGGTTGGACCCTGGTTCAGCACCCAAACAATGCCCTAAAATTCAAATTCAAATTCAAAATTCAAATTCAAATATTTATTTCTCAACATTGACAATTACTTGTTCTTATTGACGTCAAATAAAACATGATTCTACCACCAGTTCGAAAAAAAACCTTCGTGAAGAAGAACTGGCAAGAAACTTCACGGGTATATTTTTTTTTTTTCAAAATAAATTTACAGAGTCTCTTTATGTCTATACAAAATTATTCTTTTCTGCATCTGTTAGCTCGGCAAGTCTCCCTCCCCCCAAGTATCCAAACGACGAACACCCTCAAACTTACCTAAACGAAAACTTACCCCTAGAAATGTGATGGTCACTGTTTGGTGGTCTAACGCGGGTGTAATTCATCACAGCTTCTTGCCAAACGGGACAAGCATTACTGCAGATGTGTACTGTGAAGAACTGAACACAATGTTGGAGAAGCTCGCACGTCTCCAACCAGCTTTGGTCAATCGTTCGGCTCCACTGCTCCTGCACGACAACGCGCGACCTCATACTGCACAGCGGACGTCTCCAAGCTACAAGAGTTGGGGTTGGAAGTTCTCCGTCATCCGCCGTACTCACCAGACCTTGCGCCTACAGACTTCTACTTTTTCCAGAATTTGGATAACTTCTTGGCGGGAAAAAAAATCAATACCCGAGAGGCAGTACAAAATGCCTTTGAAGAATTTGTTGCCTCCCGTCCAGCTGATTTCTACAAGAAAGGTATCAATAAGCTACCAATGCGTTGGCAAAGATGCATTGATTGCATGGGTGATTATTTTGATTAATAGAAATAAAAAATATATAAAAAAATTACGCTTCATTTATTTCGTGAAAAACGGCAATTTCATAGGTAAAGACCTAATATTTTGTATTATCACATACAGTTTAGTAAGATAACTCTAAGAAACACAATGATGCTTAGTAACACTGTGAACTGGTAGATACGGAAGTTGGCAAGCACTAGAGCAGCAAACATGCACAGAATGTTTAAAAAAAAGGTCAACTCCACACCTCAATAGCACACACATTGAACACGTGGCCGCCGGCAGGGTTAGGTTATGTTTAACATGCACAACACCGAAAGCAGATGAAAACGTACAAACATGCCATGCAGCAGCCCTTTTTACTCGGCGGCACACCAACACTCATGCAGTCACGGTGGAAACCAACACCAGGGGCCCGACGGGAACACGTGGAATCACGTCGGGGTCACCAATTTGGACGAGGAACTCGGGGCCTGGTTGGTCACGACATGAGAGTGTTGGGTGCAGTTAAATTAAACGGGAGTTCACATTAATAAATATACTTTAATCACTTAGTTGAACAGTACAAAATACATTATCTCGTCACAATTATTAACCTGTCTTATGTATAAATCTAATTGTATCATTCTAATGATTGATAGTTTGACAGTCTTAAGGCTACGTTCGTAACTATATATTATAATGTAATGCGTGTATACGCCACAGTACCCTTAATAGTCACTGGAGGGATATCACCCTCTCCCAACTCAGGGGTGGCGTCCGACAATTGTAGGCCATCACGCCTGCTGCTGGTTGGCAGACTTACCAACTAGGGTAGACGTCAGACAATTGTACGCCATCACGCCAACCGTGGGTTGGCAGACTTACCAACTCAGGGGTGGTTTAAGACAATTGTAGGCCATTACGCCAACTGTGGGTTGGCAGACTTACCAACTCAGGGGTGGTGTTTTTTTTTGTTTTTAATTGAAAAAGGATTAGACGTTTGTTTTCTATCTCACCTGATGAAAATTGACGATGAAGACGTAGGTGTTACACGTCTATCCTCGAGATACCTATTCACTCGACGCTTGAAAAAACTAGGACTGTAGTTTTCTGGAAAAACAGACGCAGACAGTTCATTCCACACCTTGGCGACCCGCACCAAAAAGGAACTATCGAAGCGTTTGGTTCGACTTCTTGGGATATCTACCATGAAGGGTTGGAAGGTCTGTCTGCGTCTAGTAGTCCGATGTAAGAAGGGTGTGGGTTCAACCTGATCAAAAAGAGCATTCGCGCACTGTACTGAACTCAGTGTGGTTAAATAACACGCAGTGGACTGTAGGTTAAATATGTATTGAAGAATTCGATTACAGCACTGTACCAAGGTAACGTCTTCGGAGCGTTAAACAATATTATTAGCAAAAAATGTTTCTGAAAATGCGTGAGCGCACGACTGCCTTGTGTAAGCAATGACAGCTGAACCCGTTGACAGCTGGCGGCGCTCGGTGACAGGTGACAGTTGCATCCCGACTCGGCACCTCGCAGTACTGTAGTGTTGCCATGTTGAGTATCGTCTCAACATACTCCCCCTGTTGAAGTGTCTTCAACATAAGTAACTGGTAGAGGGCAAATGTTGTTAAAGGATCGCCGAATTATGCCCTTGCGTGTGCGGATGTCGGCGACTCTAGCGATACCATCTCTGCCAGGTAAAATCTCGACGATGCGTCCCAAAAGCCACACCAAAGGAGATGAGCTCCTATCCTTGATGACGACGAGCGTCCCAGTTTTGAGTTCTCCTGAAGAACGGCACCATTTTGTCCTTTCCTGTAGCCATATGACGTATTCGTTAGAGAATCGAGTCCAAAAATGCTGCTTCAGATATTCAATACGGCGAAACCGCTGTAAGCTGCTGATGCTGTGGTTCTGGATCTGCGGATGTGGCGGCATGACCAGAGATCGTCCAATTAAAAAGTGAGATGGAGACAACGGAGTGAGATCTGAAGGATCGTTGGACAAAGGAGTAAGAGGTCTGGAATTTAAAATGGCTTCCACCTGTATTAAGCACGTCGCCATCTCTTCAAACGTTAAGTTAGTTAAACTTAAAACGCGCCTAAGGTGATGTTTCGTGGACTTGACTGCTGACTCCCACAATCCACCGAAATGCGGAGTATAAGCAGGTATGAATGAGAATTTAATACTAGGGTCGATGTCATGAAAATTGAAATCTTGTGAAAGGAGATTAGCCAATTCATTGAACGCACCAACGAATGTAGTACCGTTGTCTGAAAATATGTTACGTGGTTTTCCCCTTCGAGCAATAAACCGATTCAAAGCTGCTAAGAAAGCTTCCTTCGTGAGGTCAGATACAAGCTCGAGGTGAAGGGCTCTTGTAGCTAAGCACACAAACACACAAATAAAACATTTAATAAGCCTGCTACCTCTACCTTTCCGATCAGCTATCATGATTGGGCCAGCGTAGTCCACGCCTGTGTCTAAGAAGGGGAATTCTAAGTGTAAGCGCTGTTCTGGAAGGTTACCCATGACAGGTTGGACCGTAGAAGCCTTAATTCTGCAACATTTTACACACTGGTGTGTGACCTTTTTAGCCAGGTTTTTACCTCCAATAGGATAATAGTGGTGGCGAATCGTAGCTAGTAAAAGCTGAGGTCCGGCATGCATAAGTTGAAGGTGGTACATGTTGAACATTAATTTACAAATAATATGAGAACTAGATAATAGGATTGGGTGTTTTACATTATAATCATAAAATGAATTACTTAATCTGCCACCGACTCGAATTAAATTACACGATGTATCTATGAATGGCGATAATTTTAAAAGTTTATTTTTAGCTGGAAGGTGTTTAAAACACATTAATAATTGATATTCGTCAGGAAATGACTCCTGCTGACTAAGTTTTAGTAAGAAGTTTAATGACTCTCTAAGTTCTAAGCTTGTAAGTGAACCACACTCTGAGGATTGCTTTTTACAATTATTAATAAAACGCATAATATATGCCATTACACGCTGCAATTTTTTAAAGCTAGAATATTTTTTACATAGCAAGGAAATAGAGTTTTCAGGAGAATTTAAAGTATTAACGTGATAAGATATAATTTCCTGTGTGCAGGATTTACTATAATTTTGTGATTCAGGGAATAGAGGCCAAGATGACGACTCTTTGTAAAGAAATTGTGGTCCTGACCACCATAAGGAACAAGATAGAAGTTTGTCAGCTCTAAGTCCACGCGAAGCGAGATCTGCGGGGTTTTCTGAAGACGGTACGTAGCGCCAAGTGCATTCACCCGTAGAGTCCTCGATCTCAGACACGCGATGTCGAACAAAAGGCTTTAATTGTGTTGCTGATGAAGACAACCAACCTAAAACTATGGTGGAGTCACACCAAAATGTTACATCATTAATATGAGAAGTAAGTGACTGACGAACCTTTAAGTATAAACGAGTACCAAGCAATGCACCGCATAGCTCGAGGCGAGGCATAGTGGTAGGTTTGATGGGAGCGACTCTACTCTTAGCGGTAAGAAGGTGAACATGTACCTGCCCGTCTTCAGAGGTGCTACGAATATAAACGCAGGCACCGTAAGCACTTTCTGAGGCGTCAGTGAACACATGAATTTGTAGAGAGCTTGGTGAATCGCAGGATATCCAACGAGGTATTTCAAATTTGTTAAGAAGTACCAGGGTATCCTGAAAGGCACTCCACGTGCTTTGAATATCCTCAGGAATAAGTTCATCCCAGGAACATTTAGAAAGCCAAAGTTTTTGTAAAATTAATTTAGCCTCCACAATGCAAGGGACGACTAACCCAATGGGATCAAAAATCTGTGAAATTATGGACAAGATTTGGCGCTTTGTAGCTTTGTAAGTAAGCGTCAAATTTATGGAAAAGGAAAAGGTATCTTTCGAACACCTCCAGTTTAGGCCGAGAGTTTTTGAAACCTCTTTATCACTTAACACCACAAAATCTACGGCATCATGATTAGCACTGGACAGAGCTTGCAGCACTTGAGGTGAGTTCGATTGCCATTTGCGAAGATTGTACTTTGCTGACTGAAGGACTGCAATTACTTGATGACACTTGTCGATGGTTGCTGAAACTGTAGAGTCACCTGACAAGTAGTCATCGACATAGAAGTCATGCGCAATAGAGTGACGTATTGCAGGGTCAGAGCATTCTTTAGACAATTGAATAAGACACCTAGTGGCTAGGAATGGAGCTGATGCAGTGCCATAGGTTACTGTGTTAAGAGTGTAGGATTTTAGAGGATGGGTTGGGTCCTTTCTCCAAAGAATTCTTTGTAATGGTCTATGAACGTCGTCCACAAGTGTTTGTCTGTACATCTTTTCGATGTCAGCGCTAACAACAATTTTATGCTGACGAAAGCGTAACAAGATCAATAATAATTCATCTTGTAAAGACGGACCAACCATTTGGATGTCGTTCAACGACATGCCTGAGGTAGTAGTAGCCGAAGCATCAAATACGACACGCAATTTCGTTGTAGTGCTTGACTCCTTTAATACACCATGATGAGGCAAGAAATATGATTGAGTAGAGTCATGTGCTAGATAAGTGCTTTGAGACATGTGTCCTAGTTTTTCATATTCGTTCATGAAATCAAAGTAGAGTTCCTTGAACTGAGTATCTCTAGAAAATCGACGTTCAAGAGATAAGAACCTACGCTTAGCCATCACGTAAGACTCACCCAACACGTTTGGCGACTCCTTAAAGGGAATGTTAACAACGAAACGGCCATCTGCGTTGCGATAAGTGGTGTCTATGAAGAGTTGCTCACAAGCTCGCTCTTCTGACGTATGCTTATGTTTAGAGTCGATGGAATCTAACTCCCAAAAACGTGTTAGGTCTGTTTCTAAATAATCTGAGTGCATACAAAAATGAGGAGATGTGATTTTCTGAGGAAGTGCGCCTGAGATAAGCCAGCCTAACCGGGACTCATGCAAGGTGGGCATGTTTTTACCTAATGCGATACTATTCGCGCCTATGATTTCCCAGAACACCTCCGCGCCGACCAGTATGTCAATCGGCGATGGCGTGTAGTATTCAGGATCGGCAAGACGAACGTTCTTAGGTATACATATGTTGCGGGTATCAACAACGGTGTTCGGAATCGATGATGATACCTTAGGCAAGACGAAGCACTCAACATTAACTTTGTAGTCATTGCTGAGTGACTGTAGGGCTACTGAGCAGCCTTGCGTACAGTTAGAGGTTTGATAATTAAGACCTATTACCTTAGACTTGGCAGTATAGGTAGGAATGCAGAGCTTACGCACAAACTCTGCTGAAATGAAGTTTGCCGTGCTCCCGTTGTCCAGCAAGACTCGCGCAGTGTGGCTGGCCCCTGTGGAGTCCGTCACAAGCACGCGCGCTGTTGAAAGCAACACAACTCTAGCTGTAGTGGAGTGATTAGCTGATAATGCAACAGTTTGTGTTGTACAGGCTTCACTATTGCTGTCCAAATGTAGCAAAGTATTATGCTTTAAGGTGCAGTATTTGCAATGCCCTAACTTACATTTGCTAACTATGTGGCCTGGTCTAAGACAATTAATACAAATATTTGAAAAATTTTTAACTTTTTTAATACGAGACGGCACAGGAAGATTTCTAAAGCTCTCACATGAAAACAAAAAATGGTCTTGTTGACACATAGGACATGATATTACTTTTTGCTTATTGTCTGTGCTCACTATAAAAGATTTGTTAAAGGGATTGTGTGTAACTTCAGTTTTTGATTTAAGTGTCCTAGACTCCTCTAGCGTCTCTAACAAATCAGCTCTATTACACAGGAAGGTAATAAATGTATTTAATGTTGGTGGGTCAGATAAGGAATTTCTGTGCTCCTCCCACTCCCTGTTTGTTATATGATCTAGTTTAGCAGTCATAATATGAATTATTAATGTGTCCCAATGTTCAACTGGCTGACCGAGTGTCGACAGTGCCCTTAAGTTTTTGTTGGTGGTATCAATTATGTGTCGTATTGACTTACTTGATTCTTTACTAATGTGAGGAACATTAAAAATTGCTTGCACATGATTGTTGACAAGCAATCTTTTGTTGTCATACCTGTCACATAGTAACTTCCAGGCAGCGCCATAGTTTTCAGATCTGAAGTCCAGGTTGTTTATAACAAGTGCAGCACTACCTTTCAATGAAGCACGAAGGTAGTGTAGCTTATTAATTTCATCTATGTTGTTATTGTTGTGAATTATTGAAAAAAAAGTGTCCCTAAATTCTAGCCAATCATGATAGCTTCCGGAGAACTTAGGCAAATCAATTTTTGGTAAACGAATTGTATTCTGTTTATCTGTGTGGTTAGCACAAGAATCTACCTCATGTGCTGAGTTTCTTCTATGCTGATCACGAGCACTGCTGATCAGCTGACGTGCAGTTGCCACCAAGCCATAGTATTGCGTTTCAAATTCCTCTCTTTCAATATATTGCTCGGAGGGGTCATCCACAAGTTCCTCTAATTCATTCTGAAACATGTCATATTTTTCATATAGACTTTCAAAAATATTAAGCCTATATTCAATTTCAATGACTTGGACTTCACTTAACCTTTCACAAGATTTGGAAATGTTTAGGTAAGAAATAAATTGTGTGAGTTTTGCTTTAATTGAAGCACGTTTTTTTACCAAGGTCTTTAAGTCAGACATACTTGAGAGCAATAAGATTAAGCAAAAGAGAATTATAGAAGAAAGATACAAGAAAGAATAGTCCTTATTTGCAATTTTGTGAGCAGGATGAATACAAATTAAACTGGTGCAATAATTAAGCCAGCAAAGTATCCCTAATTTTATTGATTTGTTTCTGAAAGCAAAATAAACTATGAGTAATCTTTCCTTTAAAAACAAAATGTAATGTAAGATGCCAAAAGTTCAAATTGTTAATTTAAATGTTGTGTAGGTAAATAAGTTACTAAAAAAACACTACTATTTAAAACTAAATATAATGATTTTGAGACAATAAATGAAAATATGATAAGTGAAAGTGAATTATAAAAATGACAACTAACTACTTATGAAATGAAGAGATGATTGCTTGTGAAACACAAATAAAAGCGCAAACAAATGAGGATGATATGGATTTGAGATGATGAGGATGGAATGATTGTAATGAAATTATTATGGAATGGCTATGTATGATGATGGAATGGATATGAAAAAGTAATTGGAACGGGCTCACAGTTTTGGTGCAAACCGCTGAAGAATGTCTTTGTGTTGTTGTTCTTCGCCCCGCAATCTGACAATACAATCGTAATGTATTGTAATTTGCACTTAGTAGGTACTTTTTTCTCGAATCTTCTCACTTTTTTTTTTTCGGTTCTTGATGACGGTAGAAGGACCATGTACTGAACTCAGTGTGGTTAAATAACACGCAGTGGACTGTAGGTTAAATTGTTAAATTGTATTGAAGAATTCGATTACAGCACTGTACCAAGGTAACGTCTTCGGAGCGTTAAACAATATTATTAGCAAAAAATGTTTCTGAAAATGCGTGAGCGCACGACTGCCTTGTGCAGGGGGGGTCAGCTTTATTGCCTGATTGAAAACTACCTAGAGGGGAAAACTTTTATAATCTTGAAAACAGCGAGTATTCGTTCACTCATTCACTGATAGATGACACACTAATCTCACTCACTCATCATATGGCGTTCGTTCATATTGGGGTGTGGTTGTTTTTGCTATTTTTGTCGTTTGCTCCACGATAATTAAGAAAAATTTTGAGGTAATACTGCGTCGAGTAGAGTTCTGGCTCCTCCGCTTCAGTGTTATGCATATGTCGAGATAGTGACTCTTTAGTTTTGCTAAAAGAGATAGTGACTCAAGTGTTTTGTTGTTTGTAAACATAGTGGTCTTTTACCGGCGGCGACATAAAAATGTCTGAAAGTCGGCGAAAATGTTTCAAGTGTGGTAAATCTCCAGCACTGGATAACATCAAATTGTTTAGATTTCCAAAACCTGCTGTAAGAAACCTATTCCGGTAAGTACTTTTGGCCAATAGTTGTATGTATATAAGTAACCTCATGTACATTTTTCAGCTCGTTTTCAATAAATTAAATCAGTTTTATATAACCAGACTAAAATAATTTTTAAAGTTAAAAACCTTTAAAGACTTAAAATTACTTCAACTTACATTAAATTTAATGCTTTTATGTATATTTGTTGTAGCTGCACATTATGGGCTAAGTACATGTTTCCTGTGGAAGAAGAGCTCTATACATCTGTAAAATTTCAGAAAAAGCTCTTTAGTGAACACAGAATGCTGTGTGAGGATCATTTTGCCGTGGAAGATTTCACAGACGCCTTGAAGCAGAGATTACTGTACACTGCAGTCCCACATGATGTAAGTAATAATGAAATTGTTCATAATTTCAAAGTTCCCACTTTCAAAAATTTACTAAATATGTGTGTGCCGGATGTGGTGTGGATGCGGAGGATGGTTAATGCTTTGTAGAGGTAAACAACCGTTAGTAATCTCTGGAAAGCTCTCTAAAATTTAATGGTACCTCTTGTTTGATGATATAGCTATACAAGCAGATGTCCATATTATTTAGTTGTATTATATTAGTTGCTTATTTGTGCAATCTACAATTAAGTTGTAATGTATTAAAAAAGTCTATACCTATTATACCTTTGGTAATATCAGCTATGGTACAGCACCAAACAAAATTGCATCTTAAGCATAATTTTAAACTTAAATCTATAACATAGGTACTGATGGTTATACAATTGGCTTTGCAAAGTTCTAACAATCTATAGCCATCAAACAAAAATCCAAAATTGCAATGCAACATCATTTCTATTTCCAACCATCCAAACACACCATGTGTATCTGATAAATAAACAAAAATAGATCTTTATTTCCAGTGAAAGCATAGCTCACATTTGGCTGGAGCCTCCCTTTATGTAAGCGAGTAACCTGTGCTAAGAGGCACCAATCTTCCATTGCTAAGATACATCAATAATTAAAGCAAATAATAACAAAGTACAAAAATATTAGATACACACTTACAAATCAGTTAACACCTAACTTACACTCATATTTATACTTATACTAATGTGTGTGTAAAAGTAGTGTGGAATGAAAATTGTTTATTTAGTTTATATTCAAATCATGTAATCTTAAGTTGTAATAATTTTGTGCAAGAACAAACTAACTGAATGCTTACTACAAAATAAAATGCTTACTTCAATTTTGTATTATTTTTTTACAGAAGGAAAATGTGCCTGTGATGTTTCCTGAGTATTTATCACAACCTGGTCCATCAGGAATTCAAAACAGAAATCTGCAGACTGCAACAGCTTTACCTGTTATAAAAGGTCCTCTTATGGACATTACTAACAAAAAAGATAGTTCAGGGTCTAGTGGAACAGCTAAAAAAATTATGTCAGAAAATGACAATAAGCTCCTTCAAAAATGTACCAAGTACATGAAACACATTATTCAAATGAAGCGAAGAATAAAAAATTTGAAAAATAAACTATTATTAAATGAGATTACAGAGGATAATTGCGTAAAAAACCTTGCAAAAAAAATTACACCAACATTTGCACTAATATTGCAGTCACAACCAAAAAAAAATTTAAAAGAAAATCAACTGGTCGTAGGTGGACAAGAAATGATAAAATTATTGCTCTCAGGCTTTATAAAAGGTCACCTACATGTTATAGGCTACTAAGGAGGCTTTTTATGTTGCCTTCTCCAGGTACCTTAAAGGCACTGCTTAATCAAGTACCATTTGATGTTGGTGTTACCCAACAAGTTTTGAGTGTCTTAAAGGACTATGTCAAAAGACTCAAGCCATCAGATAATGAATTTATTTTAATGTTTGATGAAATGTCAATTAAAAAAAATTTTACTTATAACAAAAAAAAAGATTATATTGAAGGCTTCCAGGATCATGGCTCACATGGAAGATCACCAATTGTAGCACCATATGCCTTGGTGTTTATGATTGGTGGAATAAGAAAAAAAGTGAAACAGCCTATTGCTCATTTTTTTTCAAGTAGCTTTTCAACATCAGATAGACTTGCTATACTTATACAAGAGGTAGGTAATTTATTTATTTTAATTTCATTTTAATAAAGTTACATTTTAGATCATCAATGTTATGAGATATGATAGAAAAGTTTGTATACTACCCCTGGATGTTTTATACAAAATTGATCCACTTATACAGACCCTGTGAATAAATTTTTGTATTTTTCAGATTATACAACAATGTTTCGCAGCTGGCATTAATATATCAGCCACAGTTTGTGATATGGATGGAGTCAATAGGAAAGCTCTGTCTATCTTGGGAGCAACTTTAGAAAACCCCACTATTGCTGTTGGAGAGAAGACAGTTGTAACTCTATATGATGCACCACATTTATTGAAATGTTTTAGAAATTTATTTATAAAATATGACATTGAATGTTTTACAAATATTTCTTCTGTAGGAAAGATGGGAAAAGGTAATTATTTAATTTCATTATTTTATCTACTTTTCTTTGTAGCTTTGTAGATAGCTTGATCACAGAGATTATTGCCACATTATCTCTGTGATCAAGCTATCCTGGGTACCAAACTGCACCTTGTAAGAGTGCCCAACCAAAAATTACCTCAAGTAGGTAAATTAAGAAATGATATCTTCTAACAAGAATAGATTATGATACCATAATTAGCCTAATATCAAAGAGCAAACATTTTACCTCTAAACTAAACATTAAACTCAAAATAGTCTACTATATGTTTACCTGAACATAATATACTTAACTTTATTGGAGGCAGAAGGAAATATAGTATAAAAGTTAGCCAAAAATTGATAATTTTGAGATGTGTTACTAATAAGCTATTCATAACCCACCATTCCAGGTGTTGCCAAATGGGCACATATTAAACAATTTTATGAATTGGACAATAAAAACCATAATTTTGTTTATGCTCCTGCCTTGACAAAGGACCATTTAGAGCCTAACAGCAGACAAAAAATGCGGGTCAAACTTGCTGCACAAGTTTTTAGCCATTCTGTAGCAGGAGGATTCTACGCTAAAATATCGGATGGTATGCAATTTGTTCTTTCACTGTACACATATAATTTAATGTAATTAAATTTTAATTTTAATTAGAAACTTGTAGAATTGTAGTGTTTATTTAACAGGGCCCAGGTCGTATTCTACTTGAGGTATCTACAAAATTCACATCAATCTATTTAGTAGCTACTATTTTCATAGCCGGCCAATGGGCACGCTACCCACCTGATAGTAAATGGTATGCGCATCATTAGTCATAGGTTATTTAATAATTAATAGTAATTGTGATAATTATATCGACGATGCGTTGCCGACCGTAGGCTTCAGTGGGA
Organism: Marasmarcha lunaedactyla; assembly: GCA_923062675.1. Classification (NCBI taxonomy): domain Eukaryota; kingdom Metazoa; phylum Arthropoda; class Insecta; order Lepidoptera; family Pterophoridae; genus Marasmarcha; species Marasmarcha lunaedactyla. Next base: position 45,358,988 of record OV281339.1, on the reverse strand, counting down.
ATTGCCTTGGTTCTAGTAACTGCCCGGCTGTTCCTTCCCATTGACCGAAATGGTCATTTCGGGGCCAGAATTATCCTTACGAAGTCAGGATAATTAAAAACTAACCTAACAAAGTTCATTACTATAAAACTTACCACCACCATTTTTTGTGTTGCAGGAACGCTCCCTTCGAAAGCTGCTGTTACAGCTAACCTCATAGAAAATATCGATAAATTATTTGATACCCTTAACGGTGACACTTCAAATTTACGTCGGGGAAAAATATACTCTACAAACCTAACAACAAAGGGTCCACATTGGCAATTCATTTCAGAAATGAAATTATTTTTTAAGAGCATGCAATTTGTGGGATCTAGTCGAACACCTCCTTCTCAAGAGGGATGGATTTGGACATTAAATGGTATTGAGTTATTATTCAAAAACTTACAAACCACACATAAAATCAAGAGTCTAGCAACAAGACGTTTGCAGCAGGATCCACTAGAAAATTTGTTTGGATGTATTAGAGGTAATTGTGGCTCAAATACCAATCCAACAACAGAGCAATTTGTGGCTGGCCTTAAAACATCCATTCTAAGTAACATGGCGCATATTGGGACAACCGGTAATTGTGAAAATGACAATAATGTTACCCTGAATAATTTCAGTACATTATTGTCAATTCCACAATTATCAGTTGTCAATACAGATGAGGAGAAGAACCCATTTGAAGGGGATATACCTAATGATCTTAGAGTGTTTGGGTCTACTAATGAAATAAATGAAGGCAGCGCAGAAATGCAAGCATGTGCATATGTATGTGGCTTTTTATTAAAAAAAATGCCAACTACAAGTTGTGGCACTTGTACTAATTTATGTGTATCCCCACAAATGGAAGCTTTTCACAATTTAACTCAATGCAGGGAATACTGTGATGAAAAAAAATCACTCAACTATGCCAGCAAAAGTTTTGTTACTTGTGTAGAGGCTTGTGCTTCTTTAATAAACACTTTTTTAAAAGAGAAAGGTCATATAAAAAATTTAAAAAGAAGTGTTATTGAAACAATTAAATGTAATATAAACTTTGATTTTCTCAATAGTTGCAGTCAACATAGGGATAGTAACATAAGTTTTATTGCCAACAGTTTGTTTTTTATTTGCATTAGGCGATTTTGTACAGTAAAAAACCGCTTATTTGCAGACGAAGCTTCCGCGTCTGCACTCAAAAGAAAAATGAAAATTATACTTCACAAATAATGTGCCATCCCGAAAGGCGACTGCTACTCTTTTATTCTCATTTTTTCTATTATTCTCATTTTTCGAATTCCATTTCTACACTATTGAAAAAAAAAACATTAATTAGGTACATTCTAAGGACTGGCAAAGTTTCTTTAAAATAATCAAATAGCTTGATAAAAAAGATATAATTTCTAGGTTTTTACTTTTTGTAGATAAATAAAAAGTTTAATGATTTGTGAATCTTCAAAAATCAAGCCGATGACTTTTTATCATTATTCTTTACTATTTCATTTAAAGGTCGAGTCTATTGTCCAGCCCTTTCAGTATTGCACTTTATCTTGTTACACTGAAAAACTTTTTTTTAAATCATAAATGATTGCATATTATGTTAGAGTTATGTTACATAATTTTTATTAATGTTTATTACAGCCATTATTGAGTTCAATTACTTATACAGGGTGCTACTATAATGGCGAATTAATTTTTTAGGGGAGTAAGGGTATCATTTAAAGATCCCAATAAACCGGTCTAGATTTATTCCTGTATAGAGTGCGAACGTTCGGTTTAAAGCCATGCCCGTGGGTGAAAACTTCGATACTTTCCGCCGACACGGCTCGTCAGACACATCGGTCGCCCATTGCAACATGTCATTGTTACTTATTAATGAATATATCTATGGTATAATAAATATTTAATATAACTATGTAACTAACAACTACTATTTCGAGAAAGAAAAACAATATTTGGGTATTTATTATAAAGAATTTCCAAATATTCATACTTAATTTACGAGCTTTTAAGAATCATTTGTTACTGAAAATTTGTTATTTGTGACTCTTGAACCATAAGTTCGCTAATTTTTATTTGATTTTTGTACTGTTTGAATGCCAAGAGCATAAAAACACTGTTAATTATAAATGCTGCTCATGTGAGAACGGTTTTTCGTTCATATAATTTGCATGGCTCATTTTCACAAGATAGCATGTTTTTTCGTATTATGTGATAAACCAGCTCTGTACTGAATATTCTCTAATCAACAATCAGATTCAAAACAAAATCAATGTATAACCGTACTTTGTTAATACTGCTCAACACAGGACAACTGCTCTTTAATTATTCGACTTGTGTGTGACTATTTATTTTTGATTCTGTGATATTCACCCACCTAGAGATATTTATAAGTTGCAATGACCAACTTTCAATTTTTTACATTAAGTAGTCAATGTTTGCTGCACAAAAAATTTCTATGTTGACTGACAACTAAAGCCCAAATAGTTATTTTGGACTGTATCATCCAAGCTTGTATTGTAAAATTTTAAGATGTACTGTATTTCCTTTTTTTTCGGTTTATGATTTCGTATATTTAAAGTAAATGTCTGATAAACATATTAATTGTTTTATTCCAAAATGTTTTCTAAGTTTCCAATCAACATATAATGCTGATTTGTCCTTCCTACCTTCTAAAACCGTCTTCTGTCAACGGATTGTGCGAGGGAATTACATCGTTTAAAAGGTTGTTTGAAATTGAGAATAATAACAACCTTCTAGATGAAGTAATGTCCCAGGACAATCCGTTGTCGGATGATGGTCTTAAATAAATCCCTGGTCGTTCGTAATTTCCCGCCCTGCTAGTATGCCTGGGTAGACTCTAGATGGCGCTAGTTTAGGAGCTGAATGATGTACGATTGATTTGTATGAAGTTGTCGTTCTTCTCCGTTAGGAGTAATATTATTCTATGGCCTTGTGTAAGCAATGACAGCTGAACCCGTTGACAGCTGGCGGCGCTCGGTGACAGGTGACAGTTGCATCCCGACTCGGCACCTCGCAGTACTGTAGTGTTGCCATGTTGAGTATCGTCTCAACACGCACTCTCCAAAATGTAATCTGTAGAAGACTGCTAAACTGGCAACTTTCCGACGATGGTCGAGGCTTTGCAGTTTTTTGGTGGTAAGGTCAAAGTTGTTAATAATTTTTCGGGCTCTTCGGTCAACTGCGTCCATCGCTTCTAGTTGGTACTTAGCAGAACCATCCCAAAGGTGGCTACAGTACTCCATACAAGCTCGAACTTGAGTTGTATACAAATTAAGTAGCTGTTCAGGGCTGAAGTACCGTCGGACCTTCGAGATGATTCCCAACTTCTTTGAAGCAGTTTGAGCCATGGACACAATTTGTTGCCCGAAGTTTAGTTCGGACAATATAGTTACGCCCAGAAACCCTAGGTGGTCGGTTAAGGGTACAGAAACATTTTGGAAAGTGGGCGTTAGGTCGAAACTGCTCTTTTTCGCGGAGAATAAACACGCCTGTGTTTTTGACGTGGTAAATTTGACCAAGTTGGTCTCGCCCCAATCGGACACTTTCTTTAAGGCCTAATCCACCCGCTCAATCATGGACTCTCTCAAAGCCCGGATTTCTTGAGAACTCGCTCGCTCATTAGAGATATATCTCTCTACAACGGTGCTGTCATCAGCGTAACCAATAATGCCCGAGGTTAGCAGGTCGTTAGTGTGCAGCAAGAATAACGTTGCAGAGAGAACAGATCCCTGAGGTACCCCGGCATTAATTGCCATTAGGTCAGAAGAGCAGCAGTCTAAGGTGTCAGACAATTGTAGGCCAACACGCCAACTGCGGGTTGGCAGACTTACCAACTGAGGGGGTGGTGTCAGACAATTATAGGCCATTACACCTACTGGGACGTTGACTGTTCTATTCTGCAATTTTTTGTTTTTTGCCATTTCTGTTGTTTCGGAAATTAAGTCCCCAGAGGAATATGTTTTCCGAATAAAATTCTTCTCTGAATTTGTCCAAAATCACGTTTACCACACATCTAAGTACAGAATTGACGAATTCCTTGACATTCATCACGGCTCATCTTCATTGAACTTATGAACTTAACTACTTAATCCGTTTGGACACACAAGTGACATGTAGTAACTTAAAATGTAGTTACCAACTTAACTACTTAATTAATAATGGAAACCGCGTACTGTGAGCGGCAAACGGAACGCACCAGTTAACAAGAGAAAGGGTTATGCATGGGCAACAGCCTACATTTTAAGGTTATGTGCTGTTTGGTTTGATTGTTTACTGTGTTTACCCAGAGTTTACTCGTACTAAAATGTATATCGATGTTTTTATTGACTATATGATGATTATGATTATGTTAGGCAGAATACGTGATTAAAGCGAACATTTTATTTACTTGCATCAATTTACAACACAGTCAGATAACATGTCACTATCCAAAAGGGCACTTCTATTAAAGGTTTGAAATGTTCTATAATGTAATCAAATTATATTATTATTAAAATTATATACATATATGTATAAGTATATTTTATTTGTTTTAGCGGAAGAAACATTCCATTGAACTTTTTGCGGACAATATAGACAGTACAGCTCTCCATGAAAAGATAATTGATGATTTGCAACACAAGAACACGCAAGCATTTATTTACTATTGTAATCTTTTAAGGCAAAGAAAAACTGTAGCAGGTTATCCACCAAACTTTCACTCAGTCACTCCTGGGCATCCATTGAAAAAATTTGATGACAATTGGGATGGACAAGTTAGTGAAGGGTACTTTGAAAATTTTAACTATAAAAGTACTATGCCCAAGCTAATTTCAAACCTACAAAACTTTGATGTTTCTGATCCTGTCACCAAATTATTAGAAATGAAAAATAATCACTTTCTGGGATTGAGAAAAATGAAATATTCTGCAGGTAAATGTAATTGTAATTGAAACAAAGCATTTTTAATTTACACTATCTAAAAAAAAAAATCATTAAATTTCCAATTACTGCATTTGTTTCAAATGTACTAACTAGCCATATTTCTATTACATGATGAAAATGTTCTGTATGTTCACTGTAACTTTTCCATTGAAATAAAATAAATATTTTTTCGTAGTGAATGGACATCTGGCTGAGAGATATGAAGTCATGAATGATGTAGTTGTTCGATGCCCAAAACATTTTATTGATATGGCAATGGAGATGCACACAGACCCAGATCCGTACTTCAACAGCTCATATAATTGGTACTACTCTGGAAATGGAAACATGCACATAATTTGTATTAACTGGCTTGACTACATTCTCCACAGTTCATTGAATAAAATGTGTAAGCCTGTACTTCAATTCAACTTAACAAAATTTTAATGATAGACTTATATTTCTTAAGCAGCTAATAAGTCCTTTCTCAATTTTCAGATATTTCGGAATACAATAAAAATGAAAATTCTATAGCTAGTGAGCCACTAATTGTATTTGATTGTGGTGACAATATTTTAGAGACAATTTTTTCTCCGCTCAATGTTGTAACATTGAGAACCAAAATGAAAATAATTATTCTGAAAATTGATACATCAGACAATACGTTTCAGACAGAAGTAATGATGGAAGTAAATACAGAATTAGCCTTTACAGGTGTATCATTTGACAGTTTTCATCATAATATACTCTACATAACTAGTTTGAATGGGGAAGTTAAAATCGTTAATTTAGATAGGATGCTGGCTAGAACATTGCATCTGCAGTGCCATAAAAAGTCTTTATTGAATAACTGGAATACAGTAATTGGTATTGGTAGAGTAAATTTTGCACATGTAAGTAATAATTCTTTAACATTTTATGACAAACGTACCAATGCTGCTGTACAAACATGGTCTGATGTGAGGAATCTGACTGATGAAATTGACTGCAATGATATAACTGTGGCTAAATACCATGAAGCCAATAGTTGTTTATATTTTGGGACGGACCACCATTTCTTCCAAATGGACATGAGAAAGATGTCTAAGTTCAAGCCCAACATTCTACAAAGATGGACCCATGGTATGCAATGTGTACCAGTTTATATGTCTCTATGTAATTTCGAATTCAACAAAGAATTGATATGCCTTTCTAGTCAGTGGTGTGCAGACACATGCTTAATATCTAATGGTGTTGAAATAGATAAGACATATGTTGTCAATGGCATATCTATGCCATACCGTTTGCCCAGTATTAAAAACACTCTCTTTGCAGCAAATAAAAAGATATTATGTTTTGATTTGTATAATCCAATAAATAAACGATTGTGTAGTGTGGTATCAGGAAATGTTCTTGTAGACCAGGATGAAAAATTTACAGTTTTGTTACAAAACTCTCTTGGAGACATAACCTCACAAATTCTATATCCAGATTATTTAGAAATGTTTATAGAAGATAACAGTCCAGAGGCTTTGAATGAATGGAGTATGAATCTTACACAACCAGAAAAGAACTTCAAGGTGTCATCCATAATCAACATTACCCCATTGTGGAAACAATTAAAAAGGATACCTAATCAGTTCACAGTTGGGTTAACATTATTGCCAAGATATGCTAAAAGATTTAATCAAGAACATGTATTTCAAACATTTGAAAATGAAGATATTGAAATTGGATTGCTTGATATATGGACCAGGGATAGGGATAAAACAGTTGATGAATCATGTTTTTTACATTTTTCTGATAGTGAATAAAAAAAATCTCTTATAACAACATGTCTATATTTTTCTATTTTTTAGGCAACATATTTTAACATCTCATTTCATTCTCATAAATATACAATTATGCTCCATCAGAAACAAACTAGTTAAATGTGGGGAAGTTAAAACAGAAACAATATTATTCCCTACATAAATTTACGAGGGTGGATTGAAAAGTTCGCGGCAACATAGATAGCGTTGTCATATTATTATAAAGTTACCCTCATATGAAACCTAGACTCTTTTTCAGTCTCTGTGCAATTTTTCTCTGAGATAAATGCGTAATTATTTATTACATTGAACATTAAGTGAGAGTAAGTTTCATTAATTTTGAAAATGGATAGTTTAGAGGACCGTGCCGTGATCAAATATCTCCACAAGAAACACGTAACTCCAAAGCAGATTCCTGAAGATATGGTGGCTACTTTAGGAACATCTGTTCCGTCCGAATTTAAACGTGGACGAGAGAGCATCAAAGATGACCCCCGCTCTGGACGGCCTTCTACAGCTACGACTTCGGAAAACATCGAAAAAATATGTGATCTCATCATGGGAGACTGAAGATTGAAGGTATCTGAGATAGCTGAAGCTCTAGGGATTTCATATGAACGTACACAAAACATGATCGTTAACGAATTAGGGTTCCACAAGGTGTCTGCAAGATGGGTTCTTTCAGTTGAACAGAAACGAACTCGGCTTACGATTTTTAGAGACTGTTTAGAGGCTGATTCAAACGAATTTTTGGCAAGGTTTGTTACTATTTTACTATTTGGGTTCATCACTGTACTCCCGAATCCAAACAATGGAAGAGACCCGAATCTCCGACCCACAAGAAAGCCAAGGCTTCGGTTTTCTGGGATTCTAAGGGTGTCTTGGTTGATTACTTAGAAAGAGGTCAAACTATAAATTTTGCATACTACTGCACACTATTACGTCGTTTACGCGAAGAATTAAAGTCTAAAAGACCAGGATTGTTGACCAAGAAAGTTTTGTTTCATCAGGACAATGCTCGTGTTCACACATCTGCAGAATCGATGGCTGAATTAGTGAATCGTGGTTTCGAATTGCTTGCTCATCCCCCTGACTTGGCACCTTCTGACTTTCACCTATTTCCAAAAATAAAAAAACACTCAGGTGGAATGAAATTTTCTACCGAAGTGGCCATAGATGAAGACTATGACAAGACCTTCTATTTCAATGGGATCAAGGCTTTGGAGTACCGCTGGACTAAGTGCTGTGACCTAGGAGGAGAGTATGTAGAAAAATAAATATATAAAATTGCATTATTCCTGTGTTTTCTTATTTAGGCCGGGAACTTTTCAACCCACCCTCTTAGATAATATGTCACATTTTTTAAATCCAAAACTACATAATGACCAATAACATGTTTTATAATTCTTCTTTATTGTTTTATTTGTATTGTGGTTCGGACGAAATTATGTTGTGGAACCCAGAAAAAGAAAATTTTACAATTTTCAGCGTTGCATTTATTTTAATACATACATCATGTTTGTACATGAAAAAAATATTTTTAATGTACCTAAAATGCAAAAAACATATAACATCACAACAATGGTGATGTTCTACTTGTGAAGTCTCAACTCTAAATAAAATGTAGAACTAATTAATGTGAGATTTGTTAATTACTTAAAACCTTCCCACTGAAACATCTCTATGAATAACAAGACAAGAAAATTGGAATTGTGAATTTCTTAGAGCAATAATGTTTATTAACATCTTTTTATCAAAAGTATTATTAAGGTACGTATTTAGTGCTGTCATTTTCTAAACATTTTTATAACCCATCCTTTGAATGGATGGATATAAATCCAAAATTTACTTGCACATTTATTATTGTAAAACCAACGCAAAAACCTTTTGCTTTTGCATTGCCATTTTTAATAAAATTTATTATCCACTGAAGTGTTTGCAGCAATGTACAAATTTAGAAATTATTTGAAAAAATTGTGACGTTAAAATGTTGTTGTTTGGTAGAATTTTAGCGCTTAGTGAAACTTCGAATCCACTGGCTAGTCAGAGTCTGGTCGGTCTTCGGCTCTCGCTGCTGCTCCTCCATTTGCTCCATTAATCGGCGTTGGTTTTCACGAAATGCGGCTATTGGATCTTCAAATTGACTGTAGTAGTTAAGCACTTCCCGTACATCATTTATATTCGACATAGCTATTGCTGAAATTTAAATTACATAAATATGCACTCTTTTCAAACTCGTACAGTATAATTTATAAGTTTAATAGGTTTTTGGTTTAATTTATTTATATTTTATAAATTAACATACCATACATTGGTTTTACTTTTATTCTGTTAACCTGACTTTGCATTCACTTTGGCACTATCCCTCATACTGTTTAAAACTATTATTTCATAATTGTGGTAAACAATGTAATCTTGTCAAGTATGCATGTGACTTGAGTTGCTGGTAATAATGTGCCATTTATTAAAATAACAGTAGGAGAAAGCAACTCAGCTTCGAGATTGTTTCATAATCTAATAGTTAAATAAAAATTCTTATAGATAAAATTAATTACTCACTCTGCAATAAATTGGCAAGGTCAAGTAAAGCTGTATCATCATCAGCACCTTTCCACTTTTTTAGTGTGAGCGAGTTTTGTGGGTGGAACATGGTTGACTGCTTATTCCAATCAACTACTATTACCTACAATAAAAAAATTATTTTGTAGTTGGATTAAATAATAAAAATAATATAAAAAGTATAACAACTTACTTTAGAGAGATCCCTATTCAAACCATCCAGATTCTTAACATGTACACCATCTTTAAAATGTGTAGAATCTCTGAAAAGCCTGTATGCAATTAGCTTATTTTCTGGGTCTAATTTATCTATAACAGGATATATTGTAAATGCATTTTCTGTTGTGAAAATAACTATCTCATAGTCGGAATTGGCAACTGTTTGCAGAAATTGATCAACTCCTGGACGTTTTTTGAACCTGTAAAATTTCTTAGTTATAAGGAAATACCACAATTTATGAATATAGTTCACAACAATGATTTATAAATGAATATACACACCTCCAGCCAGTTTGATAAGACCAGTCTGGATGCACAAGCACATCAGTGAACTCTAAGACAAGAGTGTAAGTAGGCTGATATGGAGCTGGCAGTGGATCTGGTAGTAACTTCTCTCTTGATGGTTCCTTGATCATCTAAAATAAAAAAGTCAGAATAGGAACAGTTTTACTTTCTAATTATGTGTAATAGAATAAACAATAAACACCTTTTCATAAAAAGTCAGTTCCTTCCAGGTGCGTTTAAGGTACTGCATAACTATTGGGAGGTTGATAAACTCATCTTGTAAAATTTGTCCATCCTCGCCTCTTCTGGGTGCACCCATTTCTACCACTAGACATGTTCCCATAACGGTCATAGCTCCTCCAAAAACAGCAAACCTGAAATAATACATTCACAAGTTTATTTCAATTTATTACATTATTAGATTTACCTCTCAATAGACTTGTTCATTGATATATCTAAAGACTTTCGGACCAAATAAAACCTAATATTTTACCCTATTTTCATTCGTCTCCAGCTTTTTTCATTTTCCTCATGCTTTTCTTTATTTTCCTTTTCAAAACGTTCTTGTTCTTTCTTAATTTTTTGAGCATCTTCTGTATTAACAGGTGACTGAGGGAAGAAGCGCCCCAAAATATCTATCTTTTCAGGTTCTTTCTCTTTGACAGTTTCATTTGCTAGAATTGAAACAAAATTCTGTTACACACTATTATAGTTAAACATCATGTTATAAACTGTGTTGTAACTTAATAGTTATGTACTCTTCTTAGAAAAGGACATAGGTGGTGTTTAAATTGCCCTCAAAAATATTATATACCATACTTATATATCTTTCAATGCTAAAAATTTGTCGGAAAATCTAGAAAACCTAACCTGTCTTTTTAGTGGAGAACCTTACTGTATTTGCACTGACAAGCCAAATATTGTTACGACAAAAGTTACTGCTTTGCAATTTTGCAGTTCTGCAGCATACCGATTTACTTAGGGAAAGCACTTTTCTCAGGGACATTATTTTATAGTTAAAATTAGCATTGGCTTTGCAATCCGCAAGATCAAATCGATTTGAAGAATTGAAATTTGATTGATGTATACCATCAGCCGTTGATATATTGATTGATGTATTCAATCAGTGCGTTCTAAAATTCTATAAGAGAAAATTCTAAAGATAAAGTTTGTAAGTAATTTAAGGATAAGTTCCTTATGTGCAACTCACAATCAGTAAAATAATTAGAGGTGGTCATTTAAACGAAAAGCACTTAAAAAAGCATATTTTTAAACATAAGCGCTCAAGCGCGCTTTTCATTTTAAGAGCGTTTCAACAAAATCGTGCATCTTTAGGAGTTTTCAGTGTTCGTTTCCGATGAAAATATTACACGTCAAAAACATGTATTGAGAAAATTTTCATTTCTTCAGATAGTTTTTTAGTAGGAATTCCTTGTTCATACGCCTTTTCTTGTAATCCGACGTAAAATACGGACTTTGCCATTCGATGAGTATAAAAGTAACTGATACAAACAGAAAAAAAAAGTTTGCTATGGTCTCTGTATTGTCGTCAAGAGAGTCTATAGAGAAAATAGTACAAAATATATACACATCATAGAAATCAACGCGCGAAAAAGTTGGATTTCAGTCTAGTTTGTCGCAGATTTCGATGCACTTGTATTATTACAAAAGCAATAATTTTTACTTCTTATTACTTATAAAGATGTGACTAATGAAATAAAACAGAAATATTATTCAAGTCCATTTAAAAATACTCCTAAAAAATCATTATAAAATGTCTCAAATTGATATAATATCTAATACACGCCCTGCTTGCTTCCAGAGTGTGGACGTATTGCTTTTTTTCCTGCGCTTTCGCTCAGTACTCCGTCGTAAACATCGAATGCGTGTCATCAATTTTGATACTTTTGGTATAAATAGTTATTTTTATTATAAATAATAAATTTAATATTGAAGTACTGCATTTTTCCAAGTATTATTTTACTAGTAAGTAATACACAAATCTATAAATGTCTTTGTATGTAATGTCTTGTACCTTCACGGCTAAGCCTTAGGAAACACGTCAGAATGCTACGATGTTTCAGTAAAGACGTCGATATAAATTAAGAAGTAAATATATTCGAATATATGTTTGACATAAAAGAAATAAAAGAATCAAGACATTCTGACTTGCTCCATCATCGGAGTTAGATGTATCAGATTAAAGTTATATATAAAATAAAAAGGTAAAGTTATACCAAGATAAACATTTTATTTTAAACACGAGTGTTTACCAACTTTTAAAATGAGTAATAAAGGTAGGAAACAATATTATTTAAAAAGAAAAAATCGAAGCGGTGGCCAAAATAATAATACCACGAAGGCTAGAGTAGCAAAAAGGCACGTAACCTTATTATTATTTATTCCTTCATTTATAGCACATATTATTCACAACCACGAGAAGGCTCGCATCCTGCAGTAGGTTGAAAGTGGGTTGATGATGATGATGATTCAGAGCTGTGATGGCGCAGTGGCTGGCCTCTTAATCCTAGCGAACGAACCCAGGCTAACTAATGGTTTTTTATATTTGAAAAATGTATGAGCGTATAAAAACAAAATGCGAAATGCACTGACCGGTAAACAAATAACCTCATGAAGATACCGACATGTCTTAGCACTCAAAGTTCAGAAAGACATTCGACAATCCGAGGAGGAGGAGGCACCGATGCCTTCTTAATATAATGCGATATTGTCCCTTTGGGAGGAGGCTTTTACTCTGCAGCGGGTCATCAATGAGTTGATGATGATTACTTTTTTACCAGGTACTTAAAAGTTTAGCCTTTTAATTAATATACAGTGTAAACTATATGTGCTAAAATCGGATTATATACACCTTCTTCACCTTAAGCTCATTATGTTAACTGAAGGAATGGAATTATGTCAATCGTGTCATCGTGAACAAGGTGCAACCAGCGACTACTATTTAATCTATAAAACAATACCGAAAATGACACGATTGAAAAATTGCATACCTTCAGTTAACATAATGAGCTTAAGGTGAAGAAGGTGTATATATTCCGATTTTAGCACATATAGTTTACACAGTATACTAATTTAAATTCTGAACTTTTAAGTACCTAGTAAAAAAGTAATCATCATCAGCTTATTTTCGACCTGCTGCAGGGTATTTATCCCTATTCTTTGTCAGTGTAAAAAATATGTCAACATAATCAGTCCATTTAATAGCTCTAGTCATTTTTTATTTGCTATATGATATTGCAACTTATGTGGGTCCCAAGTCAAAGTTTGTCACTGTATTGTATAAATAATATTAGTACTGAATAAATAATATTCTTTTCACCTAATTTTATTTATTTTTATCTAGCAACCACTCTTATCTTAACTCATAACTACCATAACAAACGTCTATATATTAATAACATCAATCTCTTCGTTAAGCCCTTATTAGTCCCCTATTATCCTAACCAGGTATTTAAATATCTTACTTTGCAAAACATAACTCAAGTAATAAATTACATAAATTTATATTTCTATAAATAAAAAATAAAACATAATAACGTAAAATAAGTCTTACATATTTGAAAAAGTATCAAAACCTATGCGGACGCGCTACTTGACGGCCAGCGACTCTAACATACAGCACTGCAGATGTGTGCGTGTATCGGATACGTGTGTGTTGTAGTTTACCGATTCAGAAGAGCGTTGGTTTGTATAAAGGCTCTTAAGCCGATAATGTTTAATGACTCGGTTTGCATGCAGACATGTTCGAACGTCAATCGCTGTCGCTATTCAGCTCGCTAGTCCCCGCGCTAGCTAAGCACCCCAATACGGTATGGTTTGGTCGTACCGTATTAAATTTCACAACGCCGTTTTCACGGCGATTGGTTGTTTCGCAATCCGTTCTACTTCGCATGAGAGCTACGTCAACGGGATTCGCCGTTCGAGGTGTTGCTTCGTGTGTGTTAGTTCGTCGAGCTCAAGACTTCGTGAACAGGTGGATACTTACTGTGCCAACGAAACCTGTTGAGCGTTGCCCCGATGCGCTTTATTGGCCCTTCAGGCCGTAATAAACCGGAAGTCCCGATCCCATTTGCGCTGGGCCCTACCCAGGGTGATGGAACAGCGCTGTCCAAATTAGGGGCACCGCTGCAGTCGTCCCCATCCCCCCTACCGCCGGTAGGGAGGCTTAGTTAGGATTTGGCTGCTAGATCGAACATAAATTATTTAAGTATTGTATTTAACATATATTGTGGTAACTCCCCTGCCCCTCCCCCGCCAGACGCAATGGCTCCACAAGGTCATAATGACCTTGTAAAACAATTCGCTGATGGCGTCGCTGCTTCAGGCTCCCCCCTCGATGCTGATGTAGTAATCTCGCTACTTAGCACTCTCAAGCCGAACAGCTGCCTCACAGCGCTCCCCCTTCCTCTGCCTCCTCCATGGAGGTAGAATCTACGGACGCCACCTCAACGGCAACTTCAACCTCGGCCTCTTCCACCTCCCGCCGATCCAGACCCAAGCGCACTGCGTCAAGCAGCAGCCCTGATTCTGCGTCCGCGATCACGCTCTACTGGCTCCAAGGAGCCCTACACCACCAGCTTTACGCTGGTAGAGTGGCGCTCCAAGAGGAGCAAGAAAACCCCGGTGTCGCCGACACCCACCTCCAGGCCGATGTCTCCGACACTAACCGTCCCTTATGTCTCTAAACGTGACGATCCCCGCCAGCCAAGCCGCCACCACCACTAAGCCAGCCTCGCGCTGCTCCCCTGTCCTCACGAAAGCGAAGTCCCCTCCCCCCGTGTTCCTACGGGAAAAGGCAAACTGGCCTCAAGTCTCCCGTCTTTGCGTGGAGCAAAAAATTAACTACCTACAGGCCACAAACATGTCTGAGGCAGTTAAAATCAGAGTCCCCACAATTGAGGACTTCAGAGCGCTGACGCGCCTCCTCACTCTCAGGCATTTCGCCTATCATACTTACGCTCTCCCTGAAGAGCGTAAGATCAAAGCTGTCTTACGGGGAGTTTCGTTCGAGTTTTCGAACAAGATTATCCTCGAAGACATTATCTCAAGGATTTCCTGCCGGGTCTGTGCACAAGATGCACTGCAAAAACGGCCGTGGTTTCCCCTTAGCCTTGGTCATTCTGACCAACTCGCCTAGATCCCGAGAGTTCTTCAGAGAGGCCCGCACTATCTGCTGCCTATCCGGAATCTCAGTTTAAATGCCACATCGCCGTGGCTACCCCGGGCAGTGCCACCACTGCCAACTATACGGGCATACGGCGGCCAACTACTCCGCCAGCTCCAGGTGCGTTAAGTGACTGGAGCCCCCCATTTCCCCTCCGGCTTGTGTGCTGTGTGGCCAGTCCGGCCACACCGCAAATAACAGGGGCTGCCCTCGCGCACCCCGAACAATCCGACGTATTAATAAGAGTGCGGCACCCAGACAGGCCTCGCCCTTTATTAATAATATGAATTTCCCACCGCTGCGCCCCTAGCAAAGCCCGCCAAGCCCACGTCGACTCCAGTGCTCGCTTGGAGACAGCGCCCGGCTGCACCCACCCGGCTGCACCCACCCGGCCTGCTCCAGCAGCAGGATCACAAACCTCTCCCCAGCCTTCTATGGCTGAGGACCTCAAATTGATATTCGACACCATCCAAGGTGTCGATATGTCACAAGTTTCCTAGTGCGCAAGCAAACTGCGCGCTGCCCGCTCATCCAGAGACCGATTTATGGTACTTGTCGAGTACCAGTCTCTCATCGAACTATTATAAATCAAACTATAATGAGTTCTCCAGTTAGCGCCACGACTGGTCGCACCAAACCCGGAGGTTTATCCCTGATCTCCATTAACACCCGAGGTTTAATCAACCAACTTCCGGAGTTCAAACTGTTCATCAAGAACATAGAACCCGAGTTAATCCTAGTTGAAGAGACATTTTTATAACCACATCACACCAGGGGTCTCTCTATTCCCAAATACTCTCTTGTGCGTGATGACAGGCCCGTATTCGTCCAACGAGGCGGCACTGCCATATACCACAAGAAGACTATTCACCGATACCCACGGCTCCACTCACCAACATGGAGGCCACTGTCTATGACAGGTCATAGGACCATAATCAGAGTCTCGGTCTATATACTTAGTGGAACACCGCCCCTTCGTAATGACTTCGAGGCCTTACTCGAACTAGGGCAATCCGTCATTATGGTCGGCGATTTCGATTGCAAACATACCGACTGGACGTACTTGTTAACCAACGCCACAGGTTTTAAACTACTAGACATCACGAAGTCACTCGATCTTCACGTCATTTCTCCCGTCACAACCACTCATTACCCGGATAATCCGCTTCATTCCCCGGATATCCTTGACTTTGCCATAGTCAAAGGAATCAACCTCGACCTTAAGACCATACAGCCTCTAGACGACTTAGGCTCGACCCCAAAACGGCCCTCCTGGTCCTGGTCCGAAAACCTATATACCAGCTGGGAAGGTTTCAAGCATACCCTGTCTTCGGCCTTGGTTGTCAGTCGGCCCCAGACTGCCCCTTCGCGATTTCATCCGACTATCTCGATAGCACAGATAAAATTGACTCGATAGTCGATTCGCTCACTGCCGCCATTAACTCGGCCATCAGTGAGAATGTAAAGGTTGCTAAGCATGGCAAGCCCAAGCTTGCCTTGGACATTAGCAACCTAATCAAAGCTAAAAACGCCGCTCTCCGCAGAGCCAGGCGTTACTTCACACCAGCCTACAGGCTAGCCGCAAACCGGCTACAACGTAATGTCAAATCCACCATCGCGGAATACAGAGACGCTCAAAGGGACGATCTTATGATGAATATCTCTCCGTCCCACACGGCGTACTATAGGATAGCGAAAGCCCTCCGACTAGACGCCTGAACTTACACCCCTCCGTTGTCTCGTCCCGATAGCACTATCGCCTTCGAGGATGACGAGAAAGCTGAATGCTTCGCCGACAGCATTGGTTCACATGCTCCCCGAGTACCCAACCCACAGACCCTTTGCACATCCAGGCGGTGGAAGACGAAGTAAGCAAAGACTCCCGTTCAGTCATCGCTGACCCCATTTCAGTGTCTAACGATGAGATTCTTTTCCTCATCAGAAGACAAAAATCAAAGAAGGCCCCGGGTACGGATGGAATTTCCAACCACGCACTTAAGGCAGCTGCCTCGGCATGTGCTTACCTTGCTTGCGATTATCTTCAATGCCGACTTCGACCTTAGCTACTTTCCAAAAGCTTGGCAAGCTACAGTCATAAGCATTCCCAAGCCGGGCAGACCCTTGAATATCTCGGCTAACCACAGACCCATCAGCCTACTCAAGGCCATGGCTAAACTTCTCGAGAGAATCATAGTCGCTCGAATGAAGGCCCACCTGTTCCAAGCGGTCTGTGACCCCCTCATTATACACCACCAATTCGGCTTTCGAGCCAAGCACTCGTGCCCTCAGCAAGTCCACCGAATCGTCGAGTACATACTCGACGGCTTCTACCCTAGACTAGATAGATAATAGATAAGTAGATACACAAACTAACTAGTGATGCTACGCATCAGACGAACGTCTTCCTAACTACAACAGGAACTAGGAACTTGAGGAACTTTTCAATTTAACAACAATTTTTTTTAAGATTGCCCTTCGTTTCTTAATTTTAAAATGACGGCATTGGATTTTGGCGTAATGCCATTGTGGCAGCGCGAAAGCCCCTCTCCTTTTCAACAAGATATTTTAACAATCTAAAAGATAAAGAAGGTAAAAAAAATTAAAGTCTTGTATATTTATGGTTTTTTTTTATTTCTAAATTTTGTTTTATATTTTTATACGCTTTATTTGTATTGCACAGGAGGCAAGTTTTTATTTTCTAGAAGCGAGACATCAGTACCTTGTATTCATATTCTGTTAATTATGTTACACCAATTAAACACCGTTATTCATATTGAGTAACCCAGAAAACATTACTTGTCTGTCTCACAAACAATATACAAAGGTTTACCACACTTAAACCTTGTAAGCACAAAGCACTATTAGCACAAAGACACGGTAACCATTGTTAAGTCCTATCTCAGTTCTTGGAAAGTGATGGAAAATAACGTCCTTTCGGCTACTTTCTCATTCACTACACAGCACTTGTTGTACATTGTGAAGCACCGAGTAAACGCATATTAATTACTATATTTGGTAAATGAGAGGTTATGTTTCGGAAATTGATCAATGCAAACTCTTCACTCGTCAAACATTGAAACCGTAATGGCAGATCGAGCTGATTGATTGAAAATTAAATTAAATTTTGCGTTTTATGGCAATCAGCTGTAGTTACTACCCAATAACTATTTCTGCCAATTTCAAGTATTAATATAATAAAAGTAAATTTAACATAATTAAAACATTGAAACATAACCTAAAACCGTACATCATTGATTGAACATCACTCACATTGAAGTGACGTATGACAATTGTTCGCTCGAAAAGTAGCAAGAGATGTCAGCATCAAAAAGTCCTAACCATAGACCTAATTCCTAGTTTTTTTGCCTGCTATGGGTAGATACTATATGGATGATGTTACTGAACAATTTATAATTGAACTAGGTAATAACAGCAGCACAGATTCGGATACCACAAATGATGACGTATATGCAAGTGATAGTGATATGTCTGGAATCGTTCCTTTCGACCATAATTACTGTAAGAAACAATGAAAGCAATAAAAAATTATAACTTAAATTGTGTCGTCATTCACAGCCTTTTTGCTCTTATAGTTGTTTATTATTTACAATTAAGCAAATGAAAGATATATTTATTCGTGGTAGGTACACACAAAGTTAGATTACGGGTTTAAAATGGACACAATAATGGCAACACTGCTGCCAACATCAGCAGGCAGGGGACATCTTATAGTGAACGGACTGTGTGTCTGATATCAAATAATCTTCAAATCTTAATAAGTAATAATTTTCTTTAAATCATAGCAATTTTCTTCATTATCCGATGTAAATTGTCCCATAAGGCCAAAGCCATGTCTGTAGTCTTCTCTTCTTAGTATGTAGACAATTTTGTGGATAATCTGTTCTTCATTAACTCAGATATTTTAAATTTATTTTACTGTGTTTTTTATAAATTTATAAAGACATGCATAGATGTAAGTGTTTTTTAAAATATCTTGCAGGTCACACGGGATTTTTTCTGATTTTCCATAAATATTGATCAAATGTTCGATTATTATGAATCTTTCCAGCGAATACGCTGAACAAGACAAAATAATGTGTTTAGCAGTTTGTTCGAATTGATTACCACACATATAACATTGGGCAGATGTATTCATTTTCATCCTAGCGAGATGTGCATTAAGCCGATAATGTCCGAAGCGATGTCGACATATTGTAGTATAAAAATCTCTTCTTATGTACCCACTGCAGCAGCGGTCTAACCAGGGTGCAGAGTCTATATCTGGTTTTATATCAGCATACCAACATCCTTTACCATTATCCAAAACAGTATTCCAATGAGGCTCCCACTCTTCTTTTAATTTTAAAATTGTGAAAAAATCTGTGTACTTTACAACAATATTAGTACTCCAGTCGATGTTAAAGCGCTGTTGCAACCGTTACGATAGTGTTAGCTAAGAATTCTGCATGTTCATTTCCTGAAACACCGATGTGTGATGGAAATGTGATGGAGTCCAAATACATTTGATGTCAAAGTTATTAATCTGCAATTGCCACCATCGATTCTTTATTTCATATATAATGAATGATGTTTGAGTAATAGTTAAGTGGTTAAGTTGGTAACTAAATCATAAGTTAAAAGTTGCGTGTAAATAGTCAATTAAGTGACAAGTGGTAACTTAAAATTTAGTACGCAAGTGATTTAGTAGATTAGGATTCGATCTATTTTTCGTATAAGTAGGTGGGCGGGGCCTCTCACTTAACACGTTTGGACGTGATTTCTTAGTTACGTGCATAAGTTGACAAAGCGGGTGGCGGCAAGAGCTCGTATTTATGTCGCATTTTCTCTTATTTTTTAAAAGTCGGAGTGGAGTTTAGTTTCTACTTTAAAATTTGTGGAAGAATATCAACAAGGAATACTAGCTTTGAAATAAGAAATAGAGCAACACGGCATTGGTTGACCGGTGGGCCAGGCTAAAGCAATGTACGGGTTCCTACTGAGTCTCTTGCTGGTTTTTGGTAGCTGACCTTCCGAACCAGTGGTACTTTCAATATATGACGTCTTAATCTGAAGTCCGTACCCTTCCGGGTGCCAAATTGTATTAAATTTCTCAAAGACCGGCGAAATTCAAATAAACCGGAAATAAACTTCGAGAAAACATAAATGTACCATTAGTTGTTAGCGCATGCGTACTTATACTGTGACAACGACAAAAATGAGAAATAGTTTTAAACATTGGTTGTTTGCAAATCTGTACCACAATCATCACACTCCAGAATTAGGTATTGCTTGTAAAGAAGGATTTGAAGTTGTTGCGAAATTGAAAATTTTACAACAAACGAAATTGAGATTTCTTTTTTTGAACATATACCTATTAAATACTTTTTTTTAATTTTTAAAAATAATTTTTCTTTTTTTTCGATTGAAAATAGTAAGTAGTTTAAGATCCATGGAATGTAATATTCTTTATTTATTTATTATTCAGATTCCAGATTCATATTCTGGAATTGATAGTTTGGAGTCTGATATTTATGAAACTGAATAAATAAATTGTCATAATAGTTAACTTTTATTCCCCTTTTTATTACCTACTTAGAAAAATTGTTATGTCTCTTAAAAAAAATTATCTACATATTTAGAAAAATAAATTATGTCTAAGGCGCAATTTTCACTAAAGTCGCGTCATATGAAGGTGCGCTCACTTCCCTCTAATACGGTAGTAGAGTTCAATGGCTGGATCCCGCGGAACCTCGTGAATGGGTGCCATTTAAGGGTGTTCGTCGTTTGGATAGTGGGGGAAGGGAGACTAGCCAAACTAACGGATACATATAAGGATAATGTTGTATAAACCTAAATAGACATTTAAAATGTATTTTGAAAATATGATATCCGCGAAGTTTCTTACCAGTCTTCTTTACGAAGGTATTTGTGAACTTTATTATTATATAGTATACTTTATTTAACGTTAATAAAACAAGTAATTGTCAATGTTGATAAACATCATATTAAATAAAGAAACATATATACACGAGATACAACAGCATTTGTATAAAAAATTGGTATAAATACATTTTTACCAATCAAGGCGACCATGTACTTGTATATTATAATACAATATTTGTTGAAGCGATCTATTATAATCATTCATTGTATAATTTATCATCATCGACAAATTATTTAACGGTTTAAACGTACTTTAAATATATATACTTTAAATACGCCCCCTCCCGCGCGCACCATGCCCACTATGAGTGCGTGCACGTCCCCTTACAGCAGGCATGCCTGAGGCAATTCGCCATGCAACAAAAATAAGCTGGTCACACATACAAACCGAAAAAAAATTCATAACAGCGAGAAAATAGAAAACGAAACTGAATTATTTTCAATGTTTCATAATGATCAAAAATTCAAACTAAAATTTAATACAAAAAAATACATTTAATAAAAATTGCTCAGTTATTATAAAAACAACTGTCATCAAAAAAATTTGTCCTCGTAATTAAATGTCAAAATTAGGCCGTCCACCCTAATCTGGCGGCGGCCATGGTTCTCATTATACGAATTCAAATTTTTTATGATTTAGAAACATGCTTGTAACGCATTGTGAAAATAAAGCTGAATTATTTGAGTATCTCTAAAATGAAACAGGCATGAATTTATTGGTGATTTGAAGTTGAAAAGCTAGAATGAATATGCTAATGCCAAGAGAGATAGTAAGACTTCGCTGGTACAAACTGTTTTTTTGTTATTGAAAACACTATATAATTTTAATAGATTGAATAATACACACATTTTCACAAGTTTACGGGGTTTTTTTACAACAAAAGTACAAACGAAATCACTTGCGAAAGTTATACAAGTGCGCTTTTGACTATCGATTGCGTTGATTTTTTCCCGCTCAGCCTTTCGAATTAATCATTAGTTGTCATCCTTAAACGGTACAGTCTAGAGTACTCGGTGCAGGCTCAGATTCGCAGTCCTGCAGTGTCGTCACCCCTCAGTATGTGGATCGCCGACAAAAGACCGAAAAACGCGCAAGCGAATCTCGCCTGAGCCTGAGCCTCCGTCCATCCATCAATATTTCTAGCAAAATATGGGTGCACAGTGAACCGCCGCGATGAGGGCTGGACAGTATAGACAACCATCACCAGGTGGTGGGCGTACATCTGTCTTGCACCCAGGCATTTATCTTGTCTGTATAATGTGACAAACTTATTAAGTTCTTTATCAGACCACTATTTATTTTATTTGGACAGACGCGTTTTATTTGGACGTTTCGAAAATGAGACCGTTCATTTTCGAAACGTCCAAATAAAACGCGTAGAAACTATACGAGTAGGCGCCAGTGACTGTCTCTATTTGTTTATACTGCTCCAGCGCTACTGGCACGTGCTCCGCGACGCGCAGCCTATATGACATTTGCGTTATATAATATTTGCGTTGGAATGAACATTGAGAGCCGTTGCCGACGTTAAAATCATTCACAATGCCAATTCTTTTTGAGTCACCAACATTATTTACCGACTACTACTTGACGCGTAAGCGGCTTGGGCACTGGCTCGCACCGTCCACAGACGCGGTACTCGGGTATGGTAACTGGTTGTAAAAATATTCGGTCCGTCTATTCCGATCCAGTGCTGGATCGTGAACGCAGTACTGGCTGTCTTGTTTACACTGGTCCAATGAGCGAAGCCAGTGACACTGGTGCCAGCTACTCGATCAATGTAAATTGGTTCAGTGAGGGTACCCAGTGAGGCTGGATCCAGCTATATATACTTCATCAATGTAAATCAGCCAGACATAAAGCTGTCGTCAAAATGATTCTTGCGATTACTCTTTAATTTTTCCATCTAGTGGGCTCTTTCAGTCATGTAAATGGATTTATTTGTTACGAACGCGACTGTCTAGCTACCTAGCAATACCTGATACACGACTCACGACGATCTAATGCCAATGATGCTTCAACTTGTAGGAATGATTAAATCTTAAGCGTTTTATATTCTGTAATCTGTGATTATTGGGATTGATTTAAAGACATTTCAACTTGAGTTTTGAACGAAGATTTGTTTGTTGTCTACGAGGTTATTTTTGCAAAACGTACCCGTATATTTTATAATGTTCAAAGACTAGTTGAAAAAATGAAACCGGGTTGAAATTAAATACATAGTATAACCAAGATATAATTTTGTATCCCCGAGGATGGCATCAGCTAATGACACCTCTGCAAATAAAAAGTACTCTCTTCTCAACTTTGTTACTCGAAACAATAGTGTAGCTCGGAACGATAAGTAAGTTTCTATAACTTTTATTCATTTTAATTCAAATAATCAAACCTCACACAGGTATCAAGTAAATAACCTAAAATTATCATTACAGTACCAATACATTGACTAATAATGCTGAGAAAAAGAACAAATTCCAATGGAAATCTAGGACTAACAGTACAAAGACATGTAAGTAGCAATATAAATAAATAACAAAATGTTTAAGAAGACAATATAAATTTACATAATTATATTACTTATTTATTTTAGTTGAACCACCTCTGAAGGCTGATGTTAAAACAAGTACACCTATTATTGTGAGTATAAATTTTTCACCCAAGTGTAAAATAAACTGAATCTGTTTTATGATCAATAAAGAAATCTTGCATTGGATAATGGCAGTATAAATATTATACTAGAGGTTGAAAGTTTGGGTAAACTATACTGATTTGAATCTACATGTTTTCCTGGTTATCCTTTACTAGATTCAATTTTACTAAATAGATAGAGTAATAGAAAATATAATATAAAAATATAATATAAAAAATATAAAAAGTTGCACTTCTTATCCCATTTAGGTATTATTATTGTACCTTCAATAAATAGAACTATTTATTGTTTGTGGATTGTGAATAATTGAATTACAGCAAGACAGTACCTATGACACAAATGTCTAAATAATATTTATTATGTTAACTGAGTATGTTAAAATTTATTTACAGAATAAAATCACTTCACGATCAGACGGATCAAATGTGTTAACTTCAACTTTAATCAAATCAGATAATGGTAAAGATGAAAAGAATGAAATGTTTCTAAATGAAGATAAACATCAAATGGAAATTGTAAGTGCTTTGAATTATTTTTTGTCTACTAAAATAAAAATAAAGAATTCATCATTTACCAAAAGACAAACTAGCAATGTTAGTTTTTTACTATTTATATATACAACCCACTAAATAGCAAGTAGCATCAACAGCCAAAGACATTATTAACTGTAGGTGTTTTAGTTTTCTATAGAAGTGATGATTATAATATTGAAATGAAATTAAATGAAGTGAAATATTTATTTATTTCTCAACATTGACAATTACTTGTTCTTATTGATGTCAAATAAAACATGACTCCTCCACCAGTTTGAAAAAACCTTCGTGAAGAAGAACTAGTAAGAAAATTCACTGGTATATTTTTTTCAAAATAAATTTACAGAGTCTCTTTATGTCTATACAAAATTATTCTTATCTGCATCTGTTAGCTCGGCAAGTCTCCCTCCCCCCAAGTATGCAAACGACGAACACCCTCAAACAGCACCCGTTCACAAGTTAACGCGGGATCCAGCCATCAACCAATGATGCATAGCCGACAGTAGGCTTCAGTTGAAGTTGCCTTAGGTCTAGTAATTTCACTGGCTACTCCTCCCAATTTACCCTAACATAACCACATAACTGTGATTATTATGATGTTCAAGATAGGAAGGAGGACTGTAGTACCAGCCTAGTTGAGATCTTAACAAAACAACTCTACAACCACTCAAATGTCATACTACTAACTTTATTATACAGTTGAATATTTTTTGATCTTTAAAATAATGTTAGATTACTATATAATATTGATATTGTTTATTATATTATTATTTTAGGATGATGATTTTCCTGAAGCTTTTAGTAACAAAATCAAGTCTCCTTCAAAGTCATCAAAAAATGACCTGCATAGTAGTTTGGAAAATAAGTCAGATGTGAAAAATCCAGATAAAAGTCCAAGAAAATTCAAGGCTAATTCAGAAGATAGAGATCCTTTGGTTGATCTAAAACTTGACAAATCCATTGATAAGTTCTTAACTCAAATAAGCAATCACCCAACTATGAAAAAAGCTAGCAAGGTAATTTTATTGCTCATTAAATTAATAACATTTATGTCAGCTCTGTTTAAAATATGCTTTGTGTGCATTATAAATAGCTGCATAAAGATAAAGAAAATAAAGAATACATTATATCTATTAAATGTTTATTGAGAAGCAATAAACTGTTAAGAAATAAATTCAATGCTCCAATCAATTTGTCAGCTTACTCCAACTTGATATTGTTATAATTCCTTGTAATACAGAATGTATATAAATATTGTTTATTGACAGAATTGGGTTTATCTACATTATTACTATTAATAAATTATGATACAGACAGTTACTGCTTAGAGACTGCTGTCTAATATATAATATAAATATTTACAATTATTGTCATATATTTGCAGGATATTGATGAACTTTACGATGAAGATATTGAAAATTGTAAAACAATGTACATTGACTTATTGGAAAAAGTATTCAATGCTTTCAACAGAATTCCTAATTGCATAAAAGAAAAGTTTCCCGGTTATGATACGAAAACATTCTTAAAAATAAAGCATTTAAGATATAAACTAAAAACTGTAATAAATCGAAAATCCACAAGTAATTTAAGTACACACATATCAGAATCTCTTAATATTAGTACTAATTCAAGTGGAGAGGTCGAAGAACAAGTTAAGAAGCTATCAAACAATCCCAATGACGAGTTTATACTGGACAGCAATAATTCTCCACAGTTTTCCTTTAGTGAAGATAGAACTAGCAACAAAACCATTTATTCAAATAGCTCCGTAAAGAAAGCCCTTTCATTTTGCAATGGCAATGATTCACCTGAAAGTGAACAGCGTTCAGATGAGGTGAACAAGTCAAAAGGAAAATTTGTGTTTAAAAGACCATCTCGAATTTCTATTGAAAACAGTAATACGAAGTCATTACTAGGGGTTGATACACCTTCTACTAGTAGCACATTGGAAAGGTTGAAAAATGCAACTTCGAAACTGAAACCTTTGGTCACTGAAGAGACATCAAAGCCAGTTTCAGTAGCATCTAGTTCCCTTAAATTTCAGCCTGTGCAACTCAGTAAAAATGCCTTATTAAATATCAATATGCCTTGCACCGACCAGGAGACTTCGAATGAACAAAAAGATTTGCCTCATGAAGAGGACGTTGCTGCATTGGACGAGTATTCCATTCGTGTAGATCTAGATGACGTTGACGACATTCCACCCACCTGTGAAAGTAGTGTTATCAGTATAAATGATTCTGGACCAAGCACAAGTAGTGTGGTATTTGATAATAAAGAAATCCCTATTGATGATGAGGGCTGGCCCGAATACAGACCGGAAGACTTTGAGGATGACATAAATTTGGATACTCAAGCAGAAGTCGTTCATTTAATGGATCAGTCAGTAATTAAAGAAAGGCCTAAATATGAAGGAATGGGAGATTTTCTTGCTGGCACCAAGAATGATGGCATAACAGGTAATTACTAGTTTTAAAAATATTATCAATAAAGATACCTAGTCAGGTCATAACTTCTGTCACATGTTTATCGTGCAATAATTAAGACATGTTCGTTTTTACAGTTATCATTTATATATATTTATATTAAAAGAAAATGACTAAAACTAAGCATATTCAAAATTACCCCTGCGATTTTGAATACAGGCTTTCAACATGCGCGGCCAGTCGCCTGTAGCAGCACAAACAACGTCCATATCAGTATAGGCATCTGCTTTGATCAAGGACGCCAAATCGGGATGAGGTTTTAAACAGGTCTTTTCGTCCAAGTAGTGCCATATGTTATAAATCATCAGATTTAAGTATAGCTTGGATTGCCGGCCAGTGTTCGTATCGGATGAAAGCAATTTCTCTCGCAGCCAGCCAGTTTTGTGTGATTCACAAGGTTTGTATGGACTATTGTGATACACTACTGCATTTGTTTCTCACAACGATGTACCACAGTTAGACCCGAATATAAGACTCTCAGCCAAACCATAAATGACAATGGAAAATGGGCTTGCTGGACGCGCTGAAAGCAGCTGCTGGCTTCTTCACTGTTGTTGGCGTACACCTTATGATTTTGTTCACTGTAGGTCTCTAAGGTATACAATTCACAGTGCTTTTTTCCGCGTACAACTTCAACAAAACGCGGCATCTCTCAAATTTGCATTCTAATGATGTCCTATTTATCTTCGATAAGCTCAAAGTAAGTCTTCATTTATCACCCCTTCACCATGTTTTTCTTATCCTCATCTGAAGGGCCAAAGGTTTCTGCTTATGCATGGAATTTGTTTGGATTCGCGCCTTCACTGCTGGAGTCCTAACAGGAGGTCCTAACTGGAGACCACTTATTTTTCTGTCTTCTAAACTTGATGAATTTATATTGTTGTTTTCAAATTTTTTGTAGTATTAAAATGTGATTTGGCGTTAAACCGCAATTCTTTACTCGTCCACTCAATTTAAAAAAAAGTAAATGAAATTCAAAATAATGTACATTTATAAATTCATTAAAGATTCGAGAATTAAAATTACATTAAAAAATTTGAACCAGCATCCTAAATACAAAATTTTTGATAGTGTGACAGAACTTATCACCTGACTATGTATAATGAAATTAAATATTGTGTAAAAAAATAAAAATCTGTCTGTATGTTAAATAAAATAGGTGAATTTGATGGCATGAACTACCCTCACTCCTCTCTAATGATGGAAATGTTCAAAGAGAAATTTGGGCTCAAGAGTTTCCGCCCGAACCAGCTTCAAGTCATAAATGCAACACTTTTGGGACATGATGTATTCGTTTTGATGCCAACTGGTGGAGGTAAGCACAAGTAATCCTTGCAGGCTAAAGCTAAATGTTGCTCATAGACAAATTATTACAGTTATATTTTCCAGGTAAATCACTTTGCTACCAGTTACCAGCCATACTGACACCTGGTGTTACCATAGTGATATCACCCTTGAAGTCTCTTATCTTAGATCAAGTTAATAAACTGCTATCTTTAGATGTGAGTATCTTTGCAGCGTAATGGCACAGTTTCGATTGTAAAACAAAGAATATTCATAACAAGCGACAAATTTCAGATACCTGCAGCTCATTTATCTGGAGACGTTACCTTAGCTGAATGTGAAGATATTTATTTCAAACTATCCATGCAAGAGCCACAGCTGAAACTCCTTTATGTGACACCAGAAAAAATTAGTAGCTCCCCAAAATTCCAGAATACGCTAACCTCCTTGTATAACAGAGGGAAGGTGGCCAGGTAATATACAAGATCATCATTAGATTTAAATACGATTATAAAGACTGTGTCAGTTTTCTAGGTACTCAGGCGGTCCGGGACCCTTGATGGAATAATCCTACTCTAGGGAGGACTTCCTAATTAAATAAGAATCACCAATTACTCAATATATTCTTTTATTAACGACAAATATATTTTATAATAACACAATCGAAGATTTTTAGACTATTCTTGGGGCCGATGCCCGCGATAGAATGCCATGGAACAATCTTACATATTCTATCTGTTAATCAAATTACTAATAATGACAACTTGTAAGTAGCCAGTTGTAGTTGTACGTCAGCAAGTTTGTTTGTGCGATAACCTCTTTTATTGTATACGGCACGAGCAAACGTTGCAGTACCTAATTCATGTTGGCAGTATTTTTTGTATTCTCAAATAAGAATTGTATTGATTTGTGGTTTTTGAGATTTAATCTGTCTTGTACAGATAATAGAATTGAAATTAATGCATGTAGTGCTAGTACAGATACGTTGATCAGATCTCGTATCTACCTATTTTCAGTGCAATAATAATCATTAACATGGTCGTATTACCGTCAAAGTAAAGGAATAGACAGTGCAATTTTTATTTATTTATTATTATGGCATATACAACATTATCATAATATCTTAAAATCAATTAAAACTAGATTAAGTATTATGATTGAAACTAGATATAAACCCAAAATTGTGTGCACACAGCATGATTAAAAGTTATCGCTTAAATAATTAGACTGAGAATCAAGAATACATAATAAACAAAATCTTAAATTACCTTAAATATAAAACGTAAAATTAAGTGGGTTAGTTCAGCTGAGGATTTTTTTCACTATGTACCTAAACACAATATGTTTATAAACTAATATATCCAGCTCATCGTGTTGCACTAATAATTCGTTATATGAACGACACATCCAAACTATGGGGTTATAAAAATAAATATTGTTTTTATATACCTCCAGAGTAAATAGGTTTTCCTGTTTCGCTTTAGAAGTGTAGTGTTAAAATTAATTATTCAAGAATATTTGGGGCATCAAATTCAGAATGAACGATTTTGTGCAAAAGAAGGAGTACCAGTTGTCTGCGACGCGAAAATTTCTGGATCGAATGCAATTTCACCTGACGCCTGCACTCCTACCGACTACGCAACATTAGTCGAGATAATAATTACAATCACTATTCATTTATTTATTTAATAATAGAACAACCAGTGAGTAATACATTTGGACTTACAATAAATAATCTTATAGTAATAAAGAGATAAATGTACACTCTATTGAAGGCTGCCACAACATGCATCAAGAAGAAACCGCGACAAAAGTTAACTAAATTACTAAAGAATTTTTACAAACTGGATAATATAAATCATAGATTATGCAACAAAAGTATTTAAGGGTATGGATGTTTAAGTGTTTGATCAGAGCTTAAAGAATTTGATAAGTATAGTTGAGTGTGTGATTTTCAAAATTGATTAATATATGTCAATAATAAGTACTTAATAAAAAACAACTTATAATTTAAAAAAATATTTATGTAATTTAAATATATTATAAAATATTTATATAAATATGTTTATATATTTATCCATGAATGCTACTATTTGCCATCAGATCGGTCGCGCGCTCGTTTACTGACTATGAATATTTAAAAAAAGTAACTGTTTTAAATTTCAGATTTGTCATAGACGAAGCCCATTGCGTGTCACAATGGGGCCATGATTTCAGACCAGACTACAAAAGATTGTACATCTTGAGGCAGAATTTTCCTAATGTGAGTTGCAACTTTGTGCATTTAGAAGATATATTCCAGAATTGAACACTAACCAATATTTATAATATATTACCTTTTCTTGCTTACAGACGACATTGATGGCGTTGACTGCGACTGCAAATCCTCGTGTCCGAATGGATATTCTTCACCAACTAAAAGTTAAAACTTGCAAATGGTTCTTATCCAGTTTCAATCGCCCGAACCTTGCTTATAGGATTTTGGAGAAGAAACCTAAGAGTGTAAATCAAGAGATTGCTAACATCATCAAGGAAAAGTTTTTCAGGTATCCAAGACTGTTTTAAAAAAAAGTGTAACAAAGATAGCTAATGATCTGCACTCTTTTCTTAACGTATAACAGATAATTAAAAAAACGTGCTTTAGTGTATAAGTCCCGTTATACACTAAATACAATTACGTGCGCGCGCCATCACGACTGGGATATAGCACACGGTTTCGCCACCCGAGATGACACATGAGTGAGGTTTACTAGAACACGCTTTTGACGTATACCAGCATCTCATAAGTAATCACGTATGAAAATCCCGGTAATTATTTTCCTTAGGGTATTTTTTACTAATTTTATATTTTATTACGAGCCCCAATGCAAAATAGTTCGTCTAGTGCCAAATATTAGAAGTGTCTAACATTGGAAGTAAATTTAGATAAATAAATTTAACCTTATTAGTTCAATAAAAACACAGTGGTTTTGAACAATTAATTAAATTTATTTACAATTAAAAAAGTAACAAAATATTTCCCTAATTAAATAAAATATAATAAATTCTTGGGGAACCATCCACGCAATAAACTTCGTCCATCGCATTCAACGGCGGAAAAGTGGCGTCACCTTTAGCATCGAACACGGCCTTTATTCTTCGTGGCATCGTTGTTACCAATTCTTCACATTGTTGTGTAGTTATTGAGTCGCAGACAGGTTAAATTGTTTACTTTAGATTGCTTTTAGACCAGCATTTGCTTCAATCTCCACCATAGGGTCTCAATCGGTGACAAATCTGGACTACTTGATGGGCCATTGTAGGGATCTGATTCCGGTCAAACCGAGCCTTGGTTGTCCTCGCAGTGCGACGGCCAGGATCCAGGAAACTTCACTTTCCTTTTGATACAATCGGTATGGAATGCTTTAACTTTATTTCTGATAAATTTTTCCGTACATCACCGATCGTCACATCCAATTTAGATGGTACCACTGGTATGCAATTTCTCTTCTCTCTTTTTGGATAGGCGTGAGTAAAGGTTTCTCTTTAGCAGTATAAAATCGATAGCCTAATCGTTTTACGACCCTCTTGCAGGTATCGACAGATAGATCTTTGTGAATCATCTCCCTCCACTTCAAGGTAAGTTCTCCTGCGCGGGCACGACGATTCTTTTTAAAGATTTTCCTTAAAACTCCATTGCCAGTTTTCCTGTGATGCTCGATGATGGTCTGAAGTGTCGATCTTGGTAGGGATAAGTTTTTAGGCTATTTGGTAAGCAGAATTGCTATTATTGTGGCTACGAACAATTATGTTTCGTACTTCGTTGGAGATAGGGTACCCGCGAGCCATTTTGTTTGAAAATCATTTATAAAATTGCATGAAATTATGGTTTTTATATGTTTGGAAATGACAGTAACGCAGGTAGAATTGAGACATGAATGAACTATTTGCATCGGTTAAGATCTAGACAAACTGTTATGAGTTAGTCGTAGCAAATTAAATTGTCCATAAATACATATTTTAGTAAAAGAAGTTTTTCTTTAAAGTGCCTGATTAACAACAATAAGATGGAGATGGTTTACCCTATACTATTGTTTGTTTCGAAGGCCTGTTTTATCGAAATGCAGTTCAGTTGAAAAAAGGCCACCTTTGCAATATATGACTGGACGAACTCTTTTGCATTGGGGCTCGTATGTCGGGTAATGATGTGTTGCCGGCCGTACGCTTCAGTTGGACTTGCCTCTGTTCCAGTAATGGCACGGGCGGTACCTTCCCTTTGACCGGAACACAACTAAATGGAAAGGGCTAGTACTGCCCCAGATTACTACCACTAGATTTTCATCGTAATTGTTTTGTTTACAGAGACACGGGCATAGTTTATTGCTTATCGCGTAAGGAATGCGAGAGTTTGACTGAGGATCTACGTAAAGTTGGCATTCAGGCGGCGCCGTATCACGCGGGCTTAGCGGACAAGAAGAGGCAGCAGGTCCAAGCAGGATGGGTGGCTGATAAGTTTAAAGCGGTAATTTAGATATTGTTTACAGAATCGGATAAATGAAAGCCAAATAAACAAAATATCTTTGTCTTTATAATTATAGTATAAGGCGTGTTTAATACTTATTGCTTATAAAAGGTGTGTATGTTTCATATTGTGCATTGTAGAAATTGACTTTAAAGTAGTTAAATGTTGGTAAATCGATATTTATAGGATTCAAGGCGAAGTCCATGATAATAAGTTCCAACGAAGGTACTACAACAATTGGTAGGTACAACGTATTGTAATTGTGGAAAGAACCTTGATGATCTTATTTAATTTGTATAAATAAATCGCTGCTATTGCGAAGTACATTGCACAAGGTACTTTTTTACTTTTTTTTTTGGGTTATTTAGGAATGTTATTAATCCAATTTATGGCGCTTTGCGAGGTAATTTATGTGGAAGCAAATTTTTGTTTCAATGTATATTGGCGAGAGGGTTATTGCGCATTAGGTTTTTTATTTTGGTTAAGTGGTGTGAATTATATGGAGACCTTATTTGTTATTTCATTCTTATTTATTTTTCTATACACATAACATGAAGTCTTGCAAATTTCATATGCACTACTTCATTATTGTCATAGTTTTTTAAAAATTTATTACCTATCTTTATTTTCTACGTGGACAGACATCTATTTGTAAGAAGGTAGGAATATATACTGCTTTGCGATTTATGAATGTAACGCATTGAAAATAGCTCATCGAAAGTGTTAAAAGTGACCGACATTACAATTTATTCATATAAACTTTTATTCCCGTATTGTACCATTTCATGTTCTACACTAAACATAACGTAATCTCACCGTGATATAGATGGTTCAAGTGATTTATGCGCGTGGAGTATGTGTATATATACACAAGCTTCACGCACTATATATATATACAGTGTGCGTGACAAGACGTACTGATTGTACCGATTGAAACACTGTTGACAAGATGGCGGCCGTCACTTGAAGTTAGTTGCATATTTACTAGCAGACTCGCACACAGGCTCAAATTAATTTATCTATCTTTGCCAATATATTTTTACGAACATATCTAAATATTTGCTTTTAAATTTGCCAGCTCACATTCTATGTTAGCTTTTCGAACAAAACTTAGTTTAAAACTACGTACCATTAGCTACTTGTTGGCATTGCGGACACTTTATTTTCAATTTATTAGCAACCATAACGCGAACTTGGCGTCCTCTGATAAATACTCAATATAAGTTAAATAATCACATATTCTTTTTCCTCTTACCTATATATATATATATAAATATATATATATCCTATAAGCATATGTAAAATGTGTTATTTGCCGTATGCCTTTTGAATATAAGTTTGTTAATATTTTTTTTTAGGTTTAAGATCTTTATTTCCCATACATTTGTACATTTCACTTACATGAGAATAATTAAGAATTTAAGACTATCAAAGACTAAGAGAATAACAAAACACTCCAATTAAAACAAAAAGCTGTGGGTAAATGTAAAACAACTCACAACAAACACGAAAAATATAAGTAGGTAATATGAAAATCCGAAGGTATTTGCAGAACTCACAAACCAAACTCACAACACAGTTAGAATCACTGGATGTGGCATTGATTAATATTATATGTTATTTATTATTATTCTTACTACGCATTAAAGGATATGAGGCTTCATCGATTGTTGAAAAAGGTTTTTTGGATGATATTATTATATATATATATATATATTTATTGGATATTTGTAAATTATTGTGATTAAATAGGAATTTTAAAAATTTTAGATTTTAGTAATTTTTTTAAAGTACTTAGGGTTTTGGAGTTCTTGATTGGAAAAATTATTTATTTAATATACGATTTCCAACAACAAGTACACTAATAAATGCTTATATTATGATAACAACATACTTAGAATCTAAGTGTCTTGCCAATTACAGGAAAGCACGACATGCACTATTTTTATTTTATTTTTAATTTGGTAAACAACTTTTCGTTACTTTTTATTAAAAGTTTAATTTATAATACATTTTTGTTTTTGTTGCAATTTTCAATTATTTTCAAAACCTAACTTTTTAAAATTACTGCAGGAATACAGACACAAGTTAGCGTAGGCATAAGACTCATACAGTTTGTACATACGGGATAGTGATCTAAATTTTCTTAAATTTATATGACAGATTGGCAAGGAAAACATTCTTTTATGATTAGATCGTGTAATTCTGTTCGGTATGTGAAACCTTACTCGAGATAACAAATTAAGGCAATTCAGTACACCAGCACATAACTTATCGAGGAATACTAGATCTAAATAATTTCTACGCTTCTCTAATGTGGCCATCTTAATAATAATAATAATAATAATAATTCATTTATTTGAGAGACTGTGTGTAAATACAATAAGTTCTTTAATATAATTTTATGTCCAATGCACAGTCTGTCTGAACAGACGTACAAATATTAAATATTTTTATGTCATTATACAAACTAAAAAAATAAAGATACTAACGTTGAACATTCTAAAACCAAAAAATTATTAATCTAGTCTTAGTATTAAATTACAAATCACATTACAATTTTACAAATATCCATCAAACATTAAATTAAATACAAAAATGTCAAAAGGCAAGATAAGTTAAATAGAAGTCAAGTACAAAATTAATTAAGTTGCTGATGTCATTAAGTCATTGTCTTTCAGATAATCCTCTATTTTATAATAACATTTCTCCATCAATAGCCTGAACACCTTATGTTTAAACTCCGCAAAGCTCATTTTTTTATAGCAGTCAGGAAGATGGTTATATATAGCGATTGCCATACAGTACGCATTTCTAGAGAAAATCTGTAGACGTCGTTGTGGCACGTATAATTTGTTATCAAACTTTATTTTATTTCTTGTTCTGTAACTGTAGAAATCTTTCTGTAATTTAAAGAAGTACATATTTTTTTTCACGAATATTAATACTTCGAGTATGTAGAGACTGGGCAAAGGAAGAATTTTTTTTGCTCTAAATAATGGTATACAACTGTCCGTAAAATCTGCTCCACATATTGCCCGGACACATTTTTTTTGAGCTATAAAAGCCCTGTGGACATCTACAGAGTTGCCCCACAGTACCAGACCATATCTTAGCAAAGACGATACATAGCCATTGTAGGCT
The DNA here is from genome assembly GCA_923062675.1 of Marasmarcha lunaedactyla. NCBI lineage: Eukaryota > Metazoa > Arthropoda > Insecta > Lepidoptera > Pterophoridae > Marasmarcha > Marasmarcha lunaedactyla. The sequence continues at coordinate 45,323,473 of OV281339.1, read as the reverse complement.
AATTTCGCTGTATGTTTATTTGTATTTTGTGCGAGTCGTCGTAGGACATATATAAAACTATCAATTTTTCTACACAGTTTTGTAATATGAGATTTCCAGTCACAATGTTCATCAATTATAAAACCAAGAAATTTTGTGTCTATAGTATTGTCAATTTTAAAATTATCATAATTTACGTTTAAGTCATCGTTTTTAATTAAGCTACATGTTTTAAAATGAATTAATTTGGTTTTAGTCATATTGATTTTCAAATTATTCCCCTGAAGCCAGAGGATTGCTGACTGCAATGCTTTATTTGCTTCAGACTCAAGGGTGGTAATATCGTCACTTACTACAACAAGAGTTACGTCGTCGGCAAAGAGAATTGAATCATGTTTAGTAACCGTTGGGAGATCATTTATAAATGCAATGAACAATAGAGGCCCGAGCACGCTGCCTTGAGGGATTCCGTACGAGTTCTGGGATTGAAATTTCGATTTAAAGATTTTTTTATGGTTCTTACATATACTTGATAGTTCTACCCTTTGTTTCCTATTTTTTAAATAACTTTCAATCCATTTGAGTGCATTACCTCTAATTCCTAATTTTTCTAGTTTTTTCAGTAGAGTTCTATGACACACCAGGTCAAATGCTTTACTCATATCTAGAAAGATAGATGCTACATGTTTTTTTGCATTTATTGCCTCTGTGACCTTTTTTATAAGAGTAAACCCCGCTAACGTAGTGCTGTTTTCTTTTCTAAAACCAAACTGATTCGGTTGTTATAGCTTGAACCGCGTTAAAAAGTTATAAAGTTTTCCATACATTACCTTTTCAAAGATTTTCGACAGTACGGGTATCAGTGTTATCGGCCTATAGTTATTTTTTTCCTGCATATTGCCTTCTTTGTACATTGGTTTCACTATAGAGAACTTTAGAGCAGCAGGAAAGATTCCTTCTCTAAGTGATAGATTTATTATGTGTGCTAACAACTTAAAATATAGCAATCGTTGTTGGTAAGTTTTAGTTTTTTAAGCAGTCCTAGGCTGTAAGTTAAATGCCACAACATTCTTTTTTGTAGGCGCTCAATTCTAGCTATATGCACTTTGTAATGTGGAAACCATACAACACTACAATATTCTAATTGGCTTCTCACTAAAGAGTTGTACATAATTATTTTAGTTGAAGATACAAACCCTAGTAATTTAGAAGCCTTGAGAACTACATTATCAATGTGTCTAGAAAATTTCAGTTCACTGTCGAAAATAATTCCAAGATCTCGAACACATGTGATTCTTCGAGTTTAATACCATTAAGAGCGTAGGAGGTAGGAAATACCTTTCTTTTTCTTGTGAATTTGACATGTTTACATTTTTTTACGTTTAGTGCCATATCATTTTTAATGCACCATTTAGTAAGAGCATCAAGATCATTCTGTAATATACGGGAATCGTTCAAGGTTTTAATAGTTTTACAAGCTTTTAAGTCGTCAGCAAATAGGTAAAAATTAGAATTCATGAAACATTCAGATATGTCGTTTATAAACACGTTCAATAGGTAAGGTCCTAAGTGCGATCCTTGTGGAACTCCTGAGAAAGCAGTGTATGGCTCCAAAACTGACCCATTGACTACCACCCTAAGTTTTCTATTTTGAAGATATGACTCAAACCAACTCAGTAAGGGATTAGACACGCCAGATGTTTCTAATTTCTGCAATAATATTCCATGATTTACCGTGTCGAATGCCTTACTGAAGTCAGTATATACTGAATCCATCTGTGCCTTAGAGTCAACAGCCTCAATCAATTCCTCGGTACACTCGACGAGATTAGTTGCTGTGGACTTGTGCTTCATAATCCATGTTGCTTGATATCTATAAGATGAGATAAGTGTGAGGAAAGTTCTTTACACACGAATGATTCAAACGCATTGGCTAATACTGACAAAATTGCCATGGCTCTATAATTAACAACGACAGATTGATCACCATCTTTAAAGACCGGTACTATCCTTATTTCTTTCCAAGCTGTTGGAAATATGCCGTCCTGTAATGATCTATTAAAAATAATGTGTAATGGAACCGAAAGCTCATCTGCGAGTTTCATAAAAAATACAGGAGGTAAACCATCTGGAACCGCACCCTTCGATAAGTCTAATTTTTTAAGAGCAGTTTTAATTTGTTCTTGAGTGACATAAACTTTATGTAAATTGTTGTTACTCTTGCAGTAAATATCTTTTTGGACGGGTCTGTTTGTTGCCGATGGAACCTTTCCACAAGACCATTGCATTGAGGGTGGTAGGCGGTTTTTTTCCGATGTCTGAATCCTATGGTTTTCGATAAGTGTCTACCGCGGTCGGTAACGATATCGGCGGGACATCTGAATCGAGCTACCCATCCCGACAAAAAAGCTTTAGCCACGGTGTCGGCGGTAATATAAATAATAGGGACAGTTTCCGTCCATCTTGTGAAGCGATCGACTGCAGTCAAACAATACCGATATTCGCGAGAAGGGGGTAGGGGTCCTACGAGTGGACATGTTTGAAACGCGCGCTGGGTAGGTCGAAAGTGCCGAGCGGTGTCGACACATGTCGATCTACTTTCGCGCGCTGGCAAGCCAAACATGCACTAGACCATTCACGACAATTTTTCTTTATGAGTGGCCAAACATAACGTTCAGCTATTAGTTTAGCGCCAACGTTGGCCCCGGGGTGGCTCAGCGAGTGCAAACTGTCGACAACTTGTTTTCGCAACGATAAGGGTACGAATGGCCTTGGAATCGGTGTGCTGACATCGCAGTACAATTGAACTCGACTCCCAGGAATATTCAACCTTTTAAGATTCAGCGCAGACTCTTTTGTGAGATAGTCGGCGATTTCAGGATCAGACTCTTGGGCTTTGGCTATCCGTTCCGGGTCTACAGGGCTCTTTACTTCATCGACTCGAGAAAGCGTGTCAGCTACGACGTTATCTTTTCCGGCGATATGGCGAATGTCCGTACAAAACTGAGCGATATAGTCCAGATATCTATACTGACGAGGTGAGCATTTAGTCTTTCGCTCGTGAAAGGCAAAGCATAAGGGTTTGTGGTCAGTATATATTGTGGTTGCCTCTAGCCCAGCTATACACAGAAAGTGTGTTCCGCGGAACCCTAGGGTTCTGTGATACCTCTGTCGGGGTTCCGCAAGAATTTAGAAAAAAAAATCATAACACCTCTCTCTGGTCGCTCTGCGGCTGCGCGGACTCGGCGGCCGCGCGGAGACAAAACGCTATGAACGTTATTTAATTATTTATTTGTATTTGTAGAAACATGTGTTACAATAGCTGGCTATTTGAACTTAGAACCGAGTTACAAATGCTTCTTTCAGCAGATACTTCTTTTAATTTGAAGGTAATTTGAAGGACCGTTTGTATGATAAAACTTGGTTGTTCCGATTGTCTTTTATGGCGGATATCTTTCAAAAACTTAACGAATTGAATTTATCGTTGCAAGGTAAACAGACAACAGTGTTTCAGGCCTATAATAAAATAACTGCTTTTAAAAGAAAATTAGATTTTTGGATCATTTGCATTGATAAGAAAGAAATAGAAAGCTTTACGTTACTCAGTGAGTTTGTTAGCGAAAACGACTCAGAAATGTTTGAAGATGATGTGTTTGAAGAATTGGTCCAATATCTCAGTTCGATGCGCGCATCTTTTGAAAAGTATTTTCCCGAAGAACACAATAAAAAAATTAAAGAATCCAAGATGAATATGCAATGCTTGGCCAAATGGCTCTGGATATTCTTCTCCCGTTCCCAACTACATATTTGTGCGAAACAGGATTCTCTACCTACGCAGCGACGAAAACAAAATATCGCAATAGACTGGACGCCGAAGCTGATATGAGACTCCAAGTTTCTTCCATCAAACCTGATATCAACCAATTGATGAAAAATAAAAAACAGTTTCATACCTCCCACTAGTTAGATTTTTTCTTTTTTAATGTTTTCTATTATTGTCCTAGCCAAGTGGTGAAGTAAATAATAATTAGTAACTGTTACATTGTACTTTTATTATGCTGATTAATAAAAAATACACTTATAAAAACAATTGTTTTATTGTAGGGTTCCATCAAGTATTTTGCTTCCCAAAAGGGTTCCGTCATTTAAAAAGTTTGAGAACCACTGCTCTAGCCAATGTCGGAAATACTTAATGCTCTCGTATATTGCGAGAAGCTCTCTATGTTCTATGCTCTCGGTGTTATGTATAGCCGTACCACGGGCGATACACCCTTAGATAGGCCACTAACAAAAATCATACGCAATAAATGGAAAATATGAAAACATGACAAGTGTCCCTTACGGAAATCTTTGTTGATGACAGAAATTGACCTGCAAGGATGTTAACCTGTATACTACCTACTTACCGACTATATCATAATAAAAAGCTGAAAGCCCTACACAAAGGGCTAAAGAACTTCAGCTTTTCACTGATTATCAAGGTAACAGTAAACAGTGTGTTGTTGTCGAAAAGGCAATGAATCACGTATGGAGTTCCACGGGGGTCCGTGCTTGGACCTAACTTATTTTTGTTTCGTCTTAGTGACCTTTAAAACATGCAACCTCCAAATAGTAAAATAATAGCATTTTCTCTACCTAAATTGAAATTATTATTGCATGAGTACAATTTCAATTATATTTAACCTATCTTTTAGTTTACAATGAGCTTCTCTCCTTAAGTAGTTTTTTATACATATACATTTCTTTTTCTGAGTTTTATACCGTAGTAATTTAAATTAATGGAAACTTCACTGGTCTTTGTACAAGCTTATATGTTTACTTTAAGTAGATTAAGACGACTGTTTGTTTTCATGAAAAATAAATAAATAAAAAAAGCGGCCAAGTGCGAGTCGGACTCGCTCATGAAGGGTTCCGTAGCAGCAAGTAACATAACAAAAATATTTACGGCCGGACGTCCACGAACAGGTCTAGCTGTAAATGGAAAAGGCAAAAATCGTTGCTCAATATCATACAGCGCAAATGAGATCTCATCATTTCTGGTACATTATTGTGTAGAGAGGGATTCATTTTAAGCGCTAAAGGAGTCGTAAAAAGCTATTGCATACAGCCCGGAATCTATTGCATTGGGTTGACGTTGCACGCTAGGAAATTGAATATAAATTTTGCTAGGTATGGAAACAATGCATTAATATATATTTTTTGAGTTGTTTTTAAACAATTATATAGGCTATCGTACACGCGTAGTATACCATTGATATAATAAATACAAGACCAGTGTCCTATTGCGCCCACATTGCCATCATAAATTGGAGATGAGACTCATTTGGCGGCACAGGCTCAATGAGTTCCGGGAACCCGAACATACCCACTTTCCGCGGATGGAAAGATGTATGACGAGACAATTTTTCATGAAATGCTCGCACGACGTCACCTTTCAGGACGTTATTTGGGTTTAATACATAGGAGAAAGTATCCTCAGCCAAGGAATAAATACTTAAAACAACACTTAAGTTTTATTTTAATATGAGTAGGTATTATCGGAGTAGTATAATATGTATTTAGATGTAAGGAAATGAACAGAAAATCTCAGAACTTTTATTAGCTTGATGTTTTATAGTAAGTACTTACTTACCAATGTCAAGGCAGTAAATGAGGTTAAAAGAATAATTTCGATGTAAGTAATTGTATCCAACGAAAACAGTATCAAATCAGTACAATATTCAGCATTCGCAAATGTATCAAAAATAATAAGCCCGTGCGCACGGGTGTCAACGACGTCTGCCCTCACGTGTCTGCCCGTTCTAGAGGTGGTCGATGAATCAATCAACAGTTTTTTTTAACAGCTTTTCATTCATCAACGTATTAACTGTTATTCATTGATAAAAAAGCAGTTGAAAATATTAACTGTTAATTTACGTCAACGAACATGACACGCATTAGTTCAATAGACATTATTTTATCCAATTCCAAAAAAAGCGGTTGAAAATATTAACTGTTAATTTCCTAACAGTTTCTGCTGAACGGATAATTTCAATACAAATTTCATTAATTTCTGAGAATCAACTGGTTTGCGAAAATAACACTTTTGAACGAAAAAGTGCATAGAAAAGTGAACCATATGGCAATATAAATAAGAAATACAATGGTATTTATGAAAAAATACTTCGATCTTCAACATATTTTTTTTTCAGACAATTTTTATTTATCGCAGAACAACGTTTGATATGGGTCAAAATCCTATGAAAGTATTTTCTCTGGCCACCGCGTCTACGACCGGGCACGTGTCGTCCGCGTGTCTTAGTTTCTTGGGATGAGACGCTAGTCATAAAATATTTGTATAGAAAAGCGATTTAGCGACCATATTTCAATATATATAGTCTAACAAACCCTAATCTATTTTAAGTTTTTAAAAATAAAGTGGTACAACTAAGTTAACATTTATTACAAATAATTACTACAAAATTAATAACTGAATGAGCTAATACGATTAAAGCATCCAAGCGTCGCGCAAAGGAAAAAGAGAGCCAAATAGGGCTGCAGTTCTGTTTTATATCCTCTCATTGCCAATTCCGGATTGCAGTGGAAGGGAGATTGAGTGTTGCCATCCCTCATTAGGTTGAATGGTTGAGTGATTGAATGAGGGTGTTGCCATTCTTTATTTTAGATTTGGTAAGACGGCCTTTCCTGACGACGGAGCGTCCTCGCCCGTTGTGTTGTTAGCAGGTGACGTAATTCCGAGTGTTTCATCAAAATTATCAATTTCATTTTCTAAAACAGAAAGACAATTTTTTGAGAACGATATAGCTTATTAGTGCGAGCTAATCTTTATGAAGCTGAAATATGTCCCACGTGGTAAGATTCCGGACTCTTACCACGCGTAACACGCATTTTATTTTTTTATTGTTTCTAAGTAAAATTAATAAATAAAACAACACATTAAACACATAATTATGAAAGTAGCCCAAGAATTTCTTGTCTACAAAAGTAGCCCGAGAAGTACTCGTCTACAAAAGGTAGCGCAACAAAAGTCGCCTACAACAGTAGCGCTAGATGAACTAGCCTACAAAGTAGCCCGAGAAATGCTCGTCTACAAAAGGTAGCGCAACAATCAGTCGCCTACAATAGTAGCGCTAGAAGAACTAGCCTACAAAGTAGCCCGAGAAATGCTCGTCTACAAAAGGTAGCGCAACAATCAGTCGCCTACAATAGTAGCGCTAGAAGAACTAGCCTACAAAGTAGCCCGAGAAATGCTCGTCTACAAAAGGTAGCGCAACAATCAGTCGCCTACAATAGTAGCGCTAGAAGAACTAGCCTACAAAGTAGCCCGAGAAATGCTCGTCTACAAAAGGTAGCGCAACAATCAGTCGCCTACAATAGTAGCGCTAGAAGAACTAGCCTACAAAGTAGCCCGAGAAATGCTCGTCTACAAAAGGTAGCGCAACAATCAGTCGCCTACAATAGTAGCGCTAGAAGAACTAGCCTACAAAGTAGCCCGAGAAATGCTCGTCTACAAAAGGTAGCGCAACAATCAGTCGCCTACAATAGTAGCGCTAGAAGAACTAGCCTACAAAGTAGCCCGAGAAATGCTCGTCTACAAAAGGTAGCGCAACAATCAGTCGCCTACAACAGTAGCGCTAGAAGAACTAGCCTACAAAGTAGCCCGAGAAATGCTCGTCTACAAAAGGTAGCGCAACAATCAGTCGCCTAAAATAGTAGCGCTAGAAGAACTAGCCTACAAAGTAGCCCGAGAAATGCTCGTCTACAAAAGGTAGCGCAACAATCAGTCGCCTACAACAGTAGCGCTAGAAGAACTAGCCTACAAAGTAGCCCGAGAAATGCTCGTCTACAAAAGGTAGCGCAACAATCAGTCGCCTACAATAGTAGCGCTAGAAGAACTAGCCTACAAAGTAGCCCGAGAAATGCTCGTCTACAAAAGGTAGCGCAACAATCAGTCGCCTACAACAGTAGCGCTAGAAGTACTAGCCTACAAAGTAGCCCGAGAAATGCTCGTCTACAAAAGGTAGCGCAACAATCAGTCGCCTACAACAGTAGCGCTAGAAGTACTAGCCTACAAAGTAGCCCGAGAAATGCTCGTCTACAAAAGGTAGCGCAAGTGTCCGGAGTCCACTCCCCTCGCCACGGCACCATGAACTCTGCCGCAGCCTGGGTCGATTTTCCATAGGAGCCCGTCAGCAGTTGCAGCTCATATCGACCGTGGGGAAGCGCTTCAACCACACGATACGGCCCGCACATCCTCGAGTCGAGCTTGCCAGTAGCTTGTGCCTGTTTGAGTGATGCATCTCAGGTGTGATGAGATTCAGGTCAATGCCTAATTCTGACACAAAATTTGCAAAATCCGAACTCTGAAACATACGGCCACGGTCTGCAACAATTAACTTAGGAGTTCCGAATAATGACATTACACCGTAAAAGTTACATCTTAGTTCACTAGCATCTTGACCATACATGAGATACAGAAGGCAATATTTTGAAAAAGCTTCTACTACAATTAGAACATACTTATAACCATTTGACTGAGGCAATGGACCTAATGAGTCAGCGTGAACAACTTCAAAGGGGTTATAAGGTTTTTCCCATGAATGCATAAGCTGATGGGGAGTTTTTGGAACCCTTTTATGTGTTGTACAGATTAGGCAACGATCGATGTAATTTCTTAACAGATAATTTAAGAGAGGGAAACCAAAAATGTTTTCTAATTAGTTCTAACGTTGTATACTCTAAGATGTTCGTGTTCATCATGAAATATTCTGAGCAAGCTCAGTCTATGTCCCTTTGGCACAAAACAGAGAAGTCTAGCTTCTTCTCTTACTAGGTAGTAATTATAATAAGGGAGGTCATATTTTAAAACGTAACGACCTGAGTTTAGTTTTCCCTCAGATAATGCCTGAACAAGGCGCTGGGTCTCTTCATCGGCGGTTTGTGCAATCTGAACCCAATTTAGTTGTCTATGAACTTCACAACCATTAACAAGGTTGCAGCTCAGGTAGTCAGCATGTGACATAGAATTCGGTATTCTAGTGTGAAATTAAAATCCACTATTTGGCTACGCGCGGTAACAAGTCTTTCTTTTGTTGGATAGATTTTAGTGCATTACAGTCTGTTACAACTGTCAAGCGAACAACAACCAGACAGTGTCTATAATTTTGCAAGGCATTCACAACAGCTAATTTATCGAGCTCATAGGCATGATATCTTGGCTCGGCACCTTGAGTTCGCCTGCTGAAATATAATCTTTTGCTCGCTCGGTCGAACCTGACCTTGGCGTATAGTACGTCCCCAGGTGCTCTCTATTTTAGTCGTCAATGCCGACAGTGATGGGTGTATTCATCAACGCGGAGGACACAGCATGCTACTTCCAGAGTTATCTCATTAAATTCGATAGGCAAAGTTACAAAATAAGTTGACTCAATCCGTTATCCGCCTATGCCTCTCATAACTCTGAAAGCAGGTTTACGCGCGCATTCAAATGTTTTAATAATGAAGAGAAAATTAACGAAATGCTAGAACCAGAATTTATTAAAACGTCCACCGGTATTCCCTGTATAACTGCTACCACAATGTCTTTTCTATTCGTAAGGTTTTCTCGGCAAAAGTTAACATTATTCGAGTTGCGAGATTCAGACTTTATGTTTGCGAAACACGTTTCAATTTGTGACCAGGCTTCTTGCAGAAGCTTGCCTGGGTCAAATTTAGTTAGATTATGAACAGACTGATTCTTCAGACTACTACTGGTACTGACATCCTTACTAAGTACTACGTTTTGTTTCTTAAAACAATATGACTGTTTATGCCCACATTCGCCACAAATCGTCATTTACTGTCACCGACCACATGGTTATTTTTAAATGAACGATTTTGACGAGAACTACCAAAATGTTTACTAATATTTGAAGTATTGGGCTTCACGTAAATTTAAAGAAATTCTACTAGCTCGTTTGGCATTAGCTTAGCAAACCTCTTACAATACGAAACTTTAACAAAGAACGACGGGCATAGTCAGCGTAGGTTGAGAACCTATCAGAACTGATACTCATAACTTCGTATAGAATATTCGCCATATCAGGTTTCCTAGGGCGTAAAGGCTTAAACTCTTTCTTAAAATTAGTCCTACTACGGACATCAACGACCCATTCAATCAGCCAGGTCCGAGCATCATCTTTTAGACAGTTCCCAATGCGAGAGAGACATTCGTTATCAATCCAGTGGTTTAAAACCTTTGCGCGGTCTTCTTCATCGCACCAGGCGTCATGTCGTTGATACTCGGATCAAAGTTTGAAATGAAATAAGACTGGTTAGATCTCACCGCCGTGTTGATAGATCGTATCGTGTCGATGATACTGCTGCGCTGACGTCGCGGTCCGTAGCAGCACTTACGGAACGTCCCGCTGACACAAACTCACGACGCTATGCTACAGACGCGCGATGCTTGGCAACGGATTCGCGGTTCTCGGCCGCAGACATGCGTTGCACGTGACGCTCGGCCGTGGACTCGCGATGCTCTGCCACAGATGCTGTCACCCGAGGCCGCAGCGGCGGCGTCGTCGATGACGCGCCTGCACTCGGCTCGAGTCTTCGCGGCGACGATGGGCGTTGCTATTCTTCCAGTGACGACAGACGATCTAGGATTTTATGCATTGTTTCAGTTAATACATTTCTAGATGAACTAGGTCGTCTGTAGGTAAAATTAAACTGTGAATTGCGGTAGTCGGAACGCAAATCAGGGCTTCTAGAACGTGAATTGCGCAAAATAAGACTTCGAGAACGCGAATCACGATTCCTAGAACGACTCCTACTTTTGAGGCTATCGTTAGGCATTTTATAATTACACGAATGTATGCAAAAATAAAATATCGAGAAAATCCAATCACTTAATTGGATAGCAATATAACTAACGTACACTATTTAGCATCTAAGCACGAAGTAATGTTAAGTCTCATCAAATCATAAAAACAAGAAACTAGTCAACGATAAGCGTGCACTGCACACACGTAAATACACTTGTTCTTCACTTGAAATAAATTGGAACGTACTCACCACAATTTTCCAACGTAGGTACTTTACCACATAAATCACTCGATATTTGCGTAACAAAAAGTATACAACAATGAAACCGTTGGTTTTGAAATGTTTTGCAAAAACCAAACTGCCTTCTCATTAAATGCAAAACGGAACAGGACGCGTAAAGGAAAAGAATCCCACTTCTGATCTAACAAACCCTAATCTATTTTAAGTTTTTAAAAATAAAGTGGTACAACTAAGTTAACATTTATTACAAATAATTACTACAAAATTAATAACTGAATGAGCTAATACGATTAAAGCATCCAAGCGTCGCGCAAAGGAAAAAGAGAGCCAAATAGGGCTGCAGTTCTGTTTTATATCCTCTCATTGCCAATTCCGGATTGCAGTGGAAGGGAGATTGAGTGTTGCCATCCCTCATTAGGTTGAATGGTTGAGTGATTGAATGAGGGTGTTGCCATTCTTTATTTTAGATTTGGTAAGAATAGTAAATAAAAACATTTTTGCTTACAACCTTCAAAACCTGTTATTAAATTAACAGCTTTTTTAACGTGTTGACCATTGACGGTTATCAGTTAAATTTAATTAATCAAAACGCTTTAATGACCCATGCCTAGCCCGTTCGGGTAAGCGCATTCGGGAACCTGCCCCTGCGCGCTCCGCACCCGCTACCGATGAAGCCACGCCCCGCGCGAATTATAATTATTATTTACTTAGGCACCTATTACAGATTTATTATTAGTAAATAATGATTCAGCGTTTATGTATAAGGTTTATGTTTATGAAGTTAAATGTTTTATTTTTTATTTATTTTTATATTTGAGTTGATTGTATGAAAGGTAAATTACGGTTTACGACGTAAAAAAAACTACTTACTAGATCTCGTTCAAACCAATTTTCGTTGGAAGTTTACATGGTAATGTACATCATATATTTTTTTTAGTTCATTCTCTCTCGCGCAAACTATTCAGTATAAAAAAAATGGTATTAGAAACCTAAATATCATTTTTGAAGACCTATCCATAGATACCCCACAGGTATGTGTATGAGTTTCAGTTCTAAGTATGGGGAACCCCCAAAATTTATTGCTTTTTTTTCTATTTTTGTGTAAAATCTTAATTCGGTTCACAGAATACATCTACTTACCAAGTTTCACCGTATAGTTCGTAAAATTGCGGAAAAAGTGGCTGTGACATACGGACGAACAGACAGCTCGCGTCCGCAAGGTTCAGCCCTCGATGCCTTGTACGTGGTCCCTGGATGGTGCTAAACGAGCAGTATCTTCTGGTGGTAGGCTTCGGCCGTGGCTTGTCACCAACCACTAAACAAAGTCATGCCGCCAAGTGACATGGTCGCGCTCCGGCATGATGTTTAGTGTAGCCATAGAGGAGGGTAGATCTGAGTAATCGTGCTGCTTTAGAGAAATGTCTTCAGCTCGTAATTTATTGGCTGTTGTCAGCGTCTCCGTTACTTGGAAGATCTGGACTTTTCCGTCATGTGGGTTCACATTGATACCGGCCTTGACCAATTGGTCTACACCAGTACATACCGGTGACATAGCGGAGATCGGGAAACAACGAGGCTCATAGAGTATCTCAGCGATGCAGCAGATAAGGTTCGGCAACGTTTTCCCTCAGCGCAGTTGGTGTTCTTGGGGGATTTTAACGCTCATCACGGGCAATGGCAATACCCGTATCAGGACACTGACCACGCTGGAAGAGAGGCTTTTAAGTTTTCCGTTACTCAAGCTTGTGCAAGAGCTCACGCGCATCCCCGACTTTGCTGGCCACACTGCATATTGCTTAGACCTTCTGCTGACAACTGATCCTGACAGGTTCTCGGTGTCCGTAACTGCACCTTTATTAACATCCGACCACTGCGTGGTGAAATCTGTATCGCAGTACTCGCCGCCTGACACCCGCCCAAAAGGTGCTAGGCGAATATGGCGATACAAGCCAGCAGATTGGGATGAGATGCGGCATTTTTTCGCGTCTTATCCTTGGCACAGACTTGTTTTACATCAACCGATCCATCGTGCTGCGCTGATGCTGTATCAAGTGTGATGGGCCAAGCAATGGAGTATTTCATCCCTTACACTGACCTATCCCTTGAAACCAAAGGTCGCCCATGGTTTAATGCTGCTTGCCTTACAGCTGAAAAGCTTAAGCAAGAAGCGTATAAAGCCTGGGCTGACGCTCGCAGAAGCAAAGCCATGGATTCACATGAACTGAAGAAAAGATACAATGCTGCCTCCAAGTCTTGCAAAAAGGTGATCAGGAAAGCTCGCTTTGACCAAATTAGCCACATTGGAGACAGGATAGCGTCATATCCTTCAGGAAGCAAAGTTTTCTGGTCTCTGGCCAAGTCGGTTGAGTCGAACTTCTGTCGCCCATCGCTGCCACCTCTGAGGAAGCCTGACGGTTCACTGGCCTACACCGCAAAAGATAAAGCAGACCTTTTTGTTAATCTTTTTGCAGACTATTCACGTCTAAATAGTCAAGGTAAAGTCCCACCCCAGTTACCTCAGTTCGGACCCAAAATGGGTACCGTTCATATTCGCCAAAAGGAGGTTCTTAAATGCTTGCAGAATTTAGACGTGAATAAGGCCAGCGGCCCCGATGGCATACCTGCAGTTGTGTTAAAACACTGCGCAGCCGAGTTGTCTCCCATACAAACGCGCCTAAATCCTGGAAGCTGGCTAACGTGCAACCAGTACCGAAGAAGGGAAAGCCGTGCAGATCCTATCAACTACCGACCTATTGCAATCACCTCCATACTTTGCAAAGTTGCAACAATCTCTCCTGGCATACCTTGAGTCCAACGAGCCCCTTAGTGATAACCAATATGGTTTTCGCAGTGGACGCTCGACTGTGTATGCCACTCACTTATGGAGCGAAGCTTTGGAACGTCACGGTGAAGCTATAGCTGTATCCTTAGACATTTCCAAGGCTTTTGATAGGGTCTGGCATGATGGTCTCTTGAGTAAGCTTCCAGCATACGGAATACCTAAAGGGCTCTGTGACTGGATATCTGATTTTCTGAGGGAACGGTCAATTCGAGTAGTCTTAGACGGCTGCTCTGCTGACCTAATGGCAATTAATGCCGGGGTACCTCAGGGATCTGTTCTCTCTGCAACGTTATTCTTGCTGCACATTAACGACCTGCTAACCCCAGGCATTATTGATTACGCTGATGACAGCACCGTTGTAGAGAGAGACATGTCCAATGCGCGAGCGAGTCCTCAAGAAATCTGGGCTTTGAGAGAGTCTATGATTGAGCGGGTGGATTTGGCCTTAAAGAAAGTGTCCGATTGGGGCGAGTCCAACTTGGTCAAATTTAACCTGTCGAAAACACAGGCGTGTTTATTCTCCGCGAAAAAGAGCAGTTTCGACCTAACGCCCACTTTCCAAAATGTTTCTGTACCCTTAACCAACCACCTAGGGCTTCTGGGCGTAACTGTATCGTCCCAACTAAACTTCGGGCAACAAATTGTGTCCATGGCTCAAACTGCTTCAAAGAAGTTGGGAATCATCTCGAAGGTCCGACGGTACTTCAGCCCTGAACAGCTACTTAATTTGTATACAGCTCAAGTTCGATCTTGTATGGAGTACTGTAGCCACCTTTGGGATGGTTCTGCAAAGTACCAACTAGAAGCGATGGACGCAGTTGACCGAAGAGCCCGAAAAATTATTAACAACTTTGAACTCACCACCAAAAAACTGCAACGCCTCGACCATCGTCGGAAAGTTGTCAGTTTAGCAGTCTTCTACAGATTACATTTTGGAGAGTGCGCGAATGCTCTTTTTGATCAGGTTGAACCCACACCCTGCTTGCATCGAACTACTAGACGCAGACAGACCTTCCATCCCTTCATGGTAGACATCCCGAGAAGTCGAACCAAACGCTTCGATAGTTCCTTTTTGGTGCGGATCGCCAAGGTGTGGAATGAACTGTCTGCGTCTATTTTTCCAGAAAACTATAGTCCTAGTTCTTTCAAGCGTCGAGTGAATAGGTATCTCGTGGATAGACGTGTAACACCTTCGTCTTCATCGTCACTTTCCATCAGGTGAGATAGAAGACAAACGTCTAATCCTTTTTAAAAAAAATAAAAGACAGATAGACGGACATGACGAATCTATAAATCCCTAAAAATTCAGTAGACACCGCACTAGTCTGAAAAGTGTCGGGACAGAACTTTTTCAGCAGCACAATCAGGTTTAAATATTGTTACCGTCTGGCTCCAACAAAACCTTCTCACTCTTAATGATCAAAAAACAAAATACTTTGTTTTTGGAATGCACCACTTTAATTGCACATAGCTGTTACAACACGGTTTAACTTGTAAGTGCTAAAATATTGAGCTGTTTGCAACTATAAAATACTTGGGTCCATGCTAGATCAAAACATCACCTTTCAGCGACACGTAGATTTGCTCACATCTAGAAACTGGAAGCTTGCGTACGTCTTAAAATAAGTGCGAAATATTGCTGGTCATACACTCTTACTACAACAGTTTGCCAAGCTCTCTGTGATCTGTGTCAGTAATTTAGTCGCGTACATTTTCACCCAGTTCCTATATTTCACCCTGTACTTCTTTAATTTATGTTTTGTATTGATTGTAACTTGTTTTGTGCATTACAAAATAAATAAATAAATTTTATTTAGTGTGGAACTCGCACAGCGGCTTATACTAAAACTTCTCGTCCAATCTTGTTCCCTCCAACCAACTCACAACGCATGCGCACTCGCACACAAACTGACAGACTTGTTCATCCGTGACTCCTGGTCTAGTGGCGATTCTGAGATTAATGGCCTGCGCAGACGACAGACGTTTTTGTCTGCTAAAATAGGTCGCTTACAACTTTATCGAGTAACGCGAACGAGGGATTAAAAAAAGTGCTTTGAGTTCGCGGTAAATTCGCAGCGGACTTTTTATTCGCGTAACGTACCTTTTCTCCGCCTCGGAGAAAAGTCCGTCACTGCTCAGGCCCTAAGTTTTTCTCAGACAAAATTTGTATGCAGGCCTTGGTGCTGATAGACATTTTAATTTTTTTTACGTATTTAGGCACTCGATAGTGTTCTTTTTGGTCCAACTTGTAACGCGTTGTTTGCGGAGTGGTAATTGAGGGTCCAGAAAGGAAATACCAAAGCTCTCTTCTATGTTTATTTTGCAGTAAAATTAAAAATATACAAAAATGCCAAAAATTTTGGCTACGCACACTCGTGTACGTAAAAATAAATTATTGATTTCATGAAAACTTTGATTGTAGATAATAAAAAATTGATAAACATGTAATTTTGAATAATAAACTCGGAAACAATAATAAATAAATAGATTCTAGTTGTTATGATGGATAATTTTTCGTGACTCGCTTGTCAAAACAAAACATTGCCGTTCTCCGACACTACGTAATTCGTAGTTTAAAATTACGTCGGGAACGACAAAAAAATAAAATTTACTGACAAAAAGAGGTCGAAATAGACAACCGTCACAATACCCCGGGGGCCGGGAAAAAAAATCTGAAAGATTTTTTCAGTATAGTTTTAAAAAAAAAAAATATTCAAACCAAATCAAAATAAACCGCATATACATATCGAATTTTAATATTTAATCTGCCAAATGAAAGAACGATCAAAAAAAAAAAAAAATAATTAAAGCAAAATGAAAATTAATATTAACATCCTATAGAAGAATTTTTCTGAAAAAACATCCTGTATATATGAAAAAAAAAAATAATACTGATATATTGCATATCAACAAGTTATTTAATAGAAAAAGAAAACAAAACAGACGAGAGAGAGAAAAAAAAAAATCCTAAATAATTATCTTAAATTACATGGTTCATGAATGATAAAATTTTAAACATGTTCCTGGAATATACAATGTTAATATACATCGTTCAACTCCATCAACGTACATTATAATTACAACATACATTCTCTTTCATACTAGTCTTATTCCAACTACTGGAAATAAAACATCATGCAGTTAGAGTTGCTTATGAGGAATCGTATCCTAAATAAGTCAACTCAACAGAGTTGAACGCAACGGCAAAAGGCTTTAATAGTTGCCATCCGCTGAAAATATTAATAGCTTATGGCTTCTTTAACGTGTCGCTAACTCCCGCACGGTGATTACTATAAACAAGTTTCAGTTAAAGACTGAAATAAATATGCCGGAAAGAAAAGAAAATCATAGCCAGTCGTGAAACATTGACTTTTAAATAAAATCCAAGGGTCTTTTGTGAAGTAATTAAAATACTTATGTAATAAACATATGAAAATAATTCTCACGGGAAAGTGATTCAAGCGTATAAATAATACACATAGGTATGGTTTAGTTTAACGAGTTACCTTAATAAACGCTCGTGCAGAAGGCTTAATTTTACAAGTTGCAAACCGCTTGAAAAAAAAATTGAGAAAAAAAAAAATTGATAACATTTAACAAATTATACTATAAAGTATAATACAGATATTGAAAATAAGAGTTTACACTCCTAGAATTGCAAATATTAAATAAATTACACAATAAGTTAACCTAATACTACGATGATGATAATTAATTATAAGTTTTGACCAATGTCAATGTTAATGGTATAGCCAAACGATAATGAGGTGCATAGAAAAAAAAATAAGACAAAAAGAATCGGCTTATGCTCGCCGTGAGATAATTAGCAATAATTATATATGAATTCATATAAAGTAATTGGTAACAATCAATCTAGTCACTCAAAGAAGAAGTTAAACGCGGTAGAGGTTTAATGTCTCTGATATGCCAACGACCTAATGGTTTATTATTCATATCCACTAAATCGTAAATTAATGGTGAAACTTTATTTGAAACTTTACATTTAATAAATTTGGGTGCAAACTTAGCACAAAAATGTTTTTTAGAGGAACTTATTACATGGTTTCGCCTCCAAACAATATCACCGTTATTAAATTCTAAATTCTGATGATGTTTGTTATAATAAGTTGCATTATATTGATGTGCATTAAATAACCGTTTCTGTACTTCGGAAAAGATAGGTATTAATTGTCCTATGTTTTCAGCATATACATCCCTAGATATATTTAATAATAATGATCGTAGTTCGTCTACAGATTGCGTCGAAGAAAAATTTATATTTCTGATTTTTAATTCATAAATTATTTCAGGTTTATTAAGTTGTGAAAAATTCATTGCAAAATCCAAAAAAAAAAATGTTAAAGTGAAATAAATTTGTTAATAGTCGTTATGCAGAAAAGAGCCTTAAAAATATACGTATTTTCAAGTGATGAAAATGAATAGAAAATGTTATTTAAATAGTGAAATTACTGGGTTATAGAATAAATGTTGTGCCTTCAGAAAATTTCTTCAAAGGTATTATAACGAAAGAAACTAAAGAAACTTAAATGTCTGAATAATTTAGCAGTAATTTGATATATTATAGTAGATATATAACCTAACTAGTGAATGTTAATGGTTGAAAATGGTAACAAATAAAGTTTTATGCCTGACCTCAATAATAATTATAAAAAAATTATTTTTAATGTTGCTATTCCTCTGTTGATATTGTTCCTCCTCTCTTCTCCATAAACTGCGTTTGAATGGTCGGCGCCAGTATGTAACGCGTTGTTTGCGGAGTGGTAATTGAGGGTCCAGAAAGGAAATACCAAAGCTCTCTTCTATGTTTATTTTGCAGTAAAATTAAAAATATACAAAAATGCCAAAAATTTTGGCTACGCACACTCGTGTACGTAAAAATAAATTATTGATTTCATGAAAACTTTGATTGTAGATAATAAAAAATTGATAAACATGTAATTTTGAATAATAAACTCGGAAACAATAATAAATAAATAGATTCTAGTTGTTATGATGGATAATTTTTCGTGACTCGCTTGTCAAAACAAAACATTGCCGTTCTTCGACACTACGTAATTCGTAGTTTAAAATTACGTCGGGAACGACAAAAAAATAAAATTTACTGACAAAAAGAGGTCGAAATAGACAACCGTCACAAACTGACTGTTTATTTGACATATGATCTTATTACAAAAAAATTATTCACTTCTCCACTCAACCTCACCGGAGAAAAGGTTGAGTTAACGACTAAGAATAACGATTTCGAGTGCGATTTGAGAAATTCCTTAAAACTAACGTGGCTAAGGTTGAGTGGAGAAAATTTAGAATTAACGTCGAAGAAACGAACTATGCTTTATGCAATAAGCGTTAGTTCTTAGTTTCAAACTCCACATGTCAGTTCAAAATAGGTAAATGGGCATTTCAAGCTCTGCGACGAATCCACTTTGAGCGACGGATAACTGTTATTTTTTGGCTTTATAACAATATTTGTCCTTTGCAGATCTGTGCTACAATAGCTTTTGGTATGGGCGTCGATAAAGCGGACGTGCGTTATGTCATACATCAAAGTTTGCCGAAATCCGTAGAAGGATATTATCAGGTAATTGAAATAAAAGTTAATTTATTATAATTACGTGTTGTGTAACATGTTCTTTAGAGAAAAAAAAGGAATAATTAGAAATCTTCTCATCCAAATAAACTCCGTACGCATCCCATATGCGTACATAGGGTTCAAAAGAAGGACGCCGTTAAACACGGTATATATTCTACAATTTTATTGTTAAAATAATATACAGTGAACTGGAAACATAGGCGTCATTTAAATATAAACAATCATGACCCGAAAACAAACATCAATGTTCATGAATGCCCCGGCCAGGACTCGAACCTGGGACCTCCGGCGTATGAGGCAGGGCTACTAGCCACTAAGCCATTCGGCCGTCGAGTACGTATTTAACATCGCTACATATTTACCTAAGCTATGTGCTTTTTTTATTAAACTCAAAAAGTTACTATTGTGGTTACTATTACCATTTATCAAAATCAAAAACATCAAAGGCCAGTAAAATAAAAAGAACAAAGATATTTTCAATGGTGGGTCAACAATAATTGAAATACAATTTATTACCAAACCCTACGTTAAATGTACTAAATGGTTGTGCGTTGTAAGTTGTCTTATACCTACATGATATCTGCAGCACTCGCATCGATAGTCCCGAGTTAACCTCTCTAGTCATGCAACTAAGAACACCAACTGGGCGTACGCGACACTGCTCTTTATTTGATGTTCCATTTAGTCACTGTTACCATGCTAAAAACTCTGTCATTTGTCGAATACTGTGTTGTTATAATAAACAATTCCAGTCTCTCGATATGTTTCAATTAAGAAAACAGTCATTAAAAAAGCAAATCACAATTATACTATCACCTGATAACAAATAAATATAAAAATATGGTACGCTTGCAATGTAATATTTGCATCACATTTCTGATTTCTCTCACTCTCACACACTTATACAAACTCACACATACATGCACTTTATCCACACACTAGATTGCGTACTACGGTTTCATTTTATATATAACTTTTAAATGGGTTTCATTTCCTCGTAAATATTGTTAAATTTATAATGACTTTAATAATTTTGTATAATTATTCTGATGGTTACTGTTAAATAAAAAAAATTGTGAACCTTTTATTGGCAGGATGTATATTTAAATTATTATTATTATTGTAAAATGTTTTGAGTGCTGTTGGTTCTGTGAAAATATATAAATAAATAAATAAAGATATATAAATTGTAGGAAACTGGTCGAGCCGGCCGAGATGGCGAGCCGGCAACATGCATATTATATTACTCGTACGGAGACGTCATTCGATATCGGAGAATGCTCGATAGTAAGTATTTTTGTGTTAGCAGTACCTATAGTAATTACTTCAAAAAACAATTTTGTAATCTTGATTTTTACCAATTTCGAAGCCTCATTAGCAATCACCGGACTGTATAATGCTGTCAGTCATGTATCCCCTTTTGTCAGATATTCTTAGTTATGATACGAGGGAGGATCGCGTCGTTTCGATATGTTTATAAGAAGCTTGTTCTGGGTAAACGAACTTTAAATAATAAGCGTATTTATTTATTAAATAATCCTATTAAAATGTATTGTGAGCAGTGAAAAAACATTTAATCTTTGGAGCGCCATCCACATATTCTTATTAAAAAAAAATCTTATATTTAACATAATAATATTTGCGATACACTGACTGTATTACTTAAATTATAATACTTTGTATCAGTAAGCGGTTGCCTAGAAGAGATCGCTCTCGAGCGATAAGGCCGCCTAAATTGCCTAGTTGTTTTTAACTTTTTATTTTTTGTTTCTATAATCTTTTTGGGCAATAAAGTGTATGATTATTATTATTATATTCGGGCCGGCCAGATTGGCACTGCCGGGCGGCAAAGTCGAATGTGTCTGGAACGTTCAGGAGAAATGCCAGCCGGCAATAGTCGTTCGCGTTTTGGTTAAACGAGCCGAATTAACTAACCTATAGGTAAACACGACCGAGTGGTGTAGTGGTAAGTAGCCCTGCCTCATACGCCGGAGGTCCCAGGTTCGAGTCCTGGCCGGTGCATGCATTTGTGTGATGAACACAGATGTTTGTTCTCGGGTCATGGTTCTTTGTATTTATATATGTATGTTTATTCTGGGTCATCCATAACACAAACTCTGCTTACTTTGGGGCCATACAGTTGGTGTGTTTGTCTGGGGATTTATTTATTATCACTACATAGTATAAAACAAAGTCGCTTCCCGCTGTCTGTCTGTCCCTATGTACGCTTAGATCTTCAAAACTACGCAACGGATTTTGATGCGGGTCTTAAATCGATAGAGTGATTCAAGAGGAAGGTTTATATGTATAATACATGCGTAATATAGTAGAGGAACATTGATAATTTTAGAGGTCTCTAATGTAATGTCGTAAATAGACACATTTTTTTGCGCTTACATTGCAAACGAGATAATGAGATAGATCAAATAATGTACTACAGTATTGTACGCCTTACAAAAGGTCTTCTAGGGATAACCCACTATAACAATTCTTTTTTCTTTTCTTCTTCCTCTTCTTCTTCACTCTTTTCTTTTTACGAGAAATAGCGATTTTAAGCAATGCAGCATTAATCGTTATCCAATTAAGTACCTTAAATACATTGTGCATGTATTTCACTCCTTTACAGCGTGTAATTTAAATGAATATTTTCGAAAATATTGCGTATTTAAAATGCAGGGTCATAGACCCGGCGCGGGCACTTGCCACAAATTCGTAGTGTCTTCGGACCAACATTGGCGTTGAACGAATACGTCGACCCCAATAGCGGCTTGTGGGTAGCGTCCCTAAGGTCCATATTATCTGCATTACTTGTAGATTTCTTTTAGCTACTAAACTTAAAGTAAAAAAACGTAATACAATTTTTAGTGGATCGATCAGCATCGGCCGAAATAAGAGGTGTTCATAAAGACAATCTTCTTCGCATGGTGGAAGTGTGTGAGAGTGTGACGGAATGCCGACGCGCTCAGGTGCTCGGCTACCTGGGCGAGAGATTTAACAGGGAAATGTGCCTTAAGAACAAAGCGACCGCTTGTGATACCTGCCGCAATCAACAGAATTACAAGGTGAGCTATATTGAAGACTGCATGATAATGATTAATTAAAAATTATTCACAAACTTCCTTCCGATCAATAATTTTCATACATACAGCGAAAGTCGCAGGAATTAAGTTGTGATTGCCTTTTCATAGAGAAATCATAAGTATTGTAAAGGGTGAAGGGGAGTAGCTGTAATAATAAAAAGATTTGTTATTAGTTATGTACTTGATTTTAATTATTTCATTTTTTAACTTATTTATACGCATCGACCGGACACGGGAACGGTCCGTAAAACGACTGGCATTGTTTTCTTTTAATGTCAGAGAATGTGGTATTTATTTTATAAATACGGCGACATAAAATGGTCGGACGCCACAGTGTGTAGAAATGTTTCACTCTAAAAGTGCACCCCCTCCAAGTACCTTAAACTCCTACAAGCAGATAGTTTGTAGATTCGCATACGAGTACTCGTCAATATTCATCGTTCTGCAAACTATTAGGCCGAAAGTTCTATACAAAGTGCGCTCTCCGCGCTACACAAAGCCCGTACAAGGCGTAAAGTCAACAGCAGAAACGCTGAACGCACACTAGTGAAAGGTTCCTCTAATTGTTTCATTTCACACATTGATATGATCACAAATCACAATATGTAAAGAAAAAACCTTATTTGAAGGACAATGAAGTTATCGAGTAGCATCAACTTCTAATGACTCTTATATAACGACATAGCGACGGGGCGTGCACTTTTAAAATTATACATCTCTAAGTAATTCACTTTCACATTGTCACAGGTAAATGGTTCGGTTGTCTATTGAAATATAATCTATATAGTTTATATTTAGTATTATATACAGCTTACACCAAAAGTGATAATAACTGGATCGGTTTTACAAATTCTTTCACCGTTGGAAAGCTACATTATCCAGTATCGATACGCTACCTACATTACATCCCAAAATTCTTGTGGGATCAAGAGTCAACAGTAAAATTGCATAGGGTTCTCTTGTATTTCGTAAATTAAATTAAAGGTCTGCGTAAGATAACAAACATCACCCCTGCATATCTACACAGTTAAATAATACTTATTACGTTCTCAGCCTGTAGACGTAACAGAAGAGTGCAAGTTAATAGTGCGCTGTATTCGAGACGCCAACAGCGGGGGAAGAGCTCCATACACATTGTTACATATTGCCGATGCCCTGAAGGGATCCATGCAGCAACGATTGCAGAGTTTACAGTCCAGTCCCTTACATGCTCGGTGAGACAAACTTAATGTATTATTTGTTATGTTACATGAAAGAATTACAGTAAATCTGGGTAACTTTCGGCCGCTGTTAGACAATTTTCCAAATATTTTTTGATCTATTAATTTAATTGATTTGTACTTGTCTTTGAAGTAAACTTTGAAGTCGACTTGGGTAACATTGTGTCACAAAACCCCTTTTAAAAAAAATAATTAAAACAGATGAAGAACGCTTTTATACCGTAGATTTTGAACTTTATCAGGTATTTTGATAAGGTTATCTGTTTTAAAACCGTTCCTAAAACATTATCTTTTTACCTAAAAGTCAGTCATAGTCATATTAAAGAAAAATATTTTTAAACAAAGTCCGATTAAAAAAAAACACATTGAATGTTTTATTTCGGTGTGTGCTGTAGTAGGAAAAAAGGCGTCCGATAAAGTTGGACCAAGCGTTAATGTTAGATAGGAAGACAAAATTACCCAGATTTACTAAACAGATTGGAGTCATTTGTATTCACAGTTTTCAGTAATAATTATGTTTATAATAGGTCTTTACATATGAAACTGCCGTTTTGCCGTACTGGCCATTTCAAATGAAAATATTTTTTTTTGACTGATAATTCTAATTTCAAATTAATTTTATTTGACAAACATGGAATTCTCTTTCTAAAATCGTCATTTGTTTAATAGTTAGTGTTTTGTTTTCAACGCATTCGAACATTTTTCGTCATCATGGATAAGTTAAAAATTCGAGTAATTATGGAGTATGAGTACCGTCGTGGCAGCAAAGCGGCACAAGCGGCACGCAACATCAACGACGTTTACGGAGCGAACACTACAAACGAACGCACCACCCGTTATTGGTTTACCCACTTCCGTTCTGGAAATTTTTACCTTAAAAATGAACCCCGTGGTCGTCCGAAAACTTTGGTCGACAATGACGAATTAAAGGCAATTGTGGAAGCTGATGAAACTCAATCATTAGCTGAATTAGCAGCAGCTTTCGACGTTAGCATCAAAACAATATTGGTCCATTTGCGTCAAATTGGCAAGGTAAAAAAGCTTGACAAATGGGTACCCCACGAACTCAATGACCGCCAGCGCGAAGTACGCGTGGAGACGTGCCTTGCACTGCTCAGCAGGCATACAAATGAAGGAATTCTGAACCGCATTGTTACTTGTGACGAGAAATGGATCCTGTTTGACAATCGTAAGCGCTCAGCAAGTTGGTTGGACCCTGGTTCAGCACCCAAACAATGCCCTAAACGAAAACTTACCCCTAGAAAAGTGATGGTCACTGTTTGGTGGTCTAACGCGGGTGTAATTCATCACAGCTTCTTGCCAAACGGGACAAGCATTACTGCAGATGTGTACTGTGAAGAACTGAACACAATGATGGAGAAGCTCGCACGTCTCCAACCAGCTTTGGTCAATCGTTCGGCTCCACTGCTCCTGCACGACAACGCGCGACCTCATACTGCACAGCAGACGGTCTCCAAGCTACAAGAGTTGGGGTTGGAAGTTCTCCGTCATCCGCCGTACTCACCAGACCTTGCGCCTACAGACTTCTACTTTTTCCAGAATTTGGATAACTTCTTGACGGGAAAAAAATTCAATACCCGAGAGGCAGTACAAAATGCCTTTGAAGAATTTGTTGCCTCCCGTCCAGCTGATTTCTTCAAGAAAGGCATCAATAAGTTACCAATGCGTTGGCAAAGATGCATTGATTGCATGGGTGATTATTTTGATTAATAGAAATAAAAAATATATAAAAAAATTACGCTTCATTTATTTCGTGAAAAACGGCAATTTCATAGGTAAAGACCTAATATTAAGACTGAACTATGATATAAATTACATTTATAATAATAATAATAATACGGAAACTTAATTCTCAGACTTGCCAATTGCGTGATGCTCAGGTGAGTAAAGCTTGTTGTGTTAAACCACGCCTTGAAGTAAGGGCCACATATTACACTTAGATAAATAAATAATAAACTTATAACGACAGACATTTTGAGAGGTTGACCTCGAACTTGTCAATTTATGTCCTATTTTGATGATAAGTTTCATTAAAAAAATGCTAACCCTTGCTACTGACCTAATTGTAAGATGAAGAGGTTTATAACTGTTGTGACAGTAGATATTTTTTTTATAATATAAAGAAAATATATTTTTGTATGCCATATGTAAACATACACATTTCATGGCATATTTTTATAGTTCTTGTGTATTAGAAGTTTAAAAATGAAATTGCTCCAGTCGATCCTCCCTTGTCGTATCAACAAAAGGCTTCAGAACGTTACAAAACATCTTGACCTCAAATAGTAACAGTTTTTTTAAATAGACTGCTTGTTCATTTTGTTTTGTATGAAAAGAGGAAAATCAAATGATTTACGGTTTTCAAAACACAAATGCGTGAGTAAATAGCTGTATAAATGTGAAATTGGAATTCTTAACCAAAGAGGAGATAGTACAGATCAAAGTGGCCAGTCCGACAAAACGACAATTTCATATGCAAGGACCTAATACTTCGCACTAATTAGATTCCTTAAATTAAAATAAGTTAAAACGCAGTTTTTGGATTTCTTTTGTAACATTATTATTATTTAAACTTTTTTTTTTGCCTAAACTTTTTCTTTGTTTATCTCATATTTTTACTACACTAGAAAAACAGAAAAATTACTTTTTTGCCAATATTATATATTGGTATGATTGATCATTTGAGTGTCCTGTCTAAACGTCTTCAGTTGATTTTGAATTGGCCAAAATCTAAACTAAAAGTATAAATTATACAAGTTATATAATTGATACACATTGATTGACACTGATTGATACACATTGCTTCACATAAATACTCTAATGAAAACATTTTAACCAATAAATTAACAATATTTAAATTAAAAGACGTAAATGTATCATTATTTTCTTGACTTCAGACATCGTTTTGTGGTTGGGTGTTAAATTTACTAAGAAAGTTTTTATTACACAAACCTACCATAAATAAGAACATTTTATGAATTTTACCAATGATATCCTCCAAGCTTTTCCACTGGACATATCGTCTTCAAAAATTTGAATTACTCTTCATCAACCGGATTTTGATACCAAAGAACCAATTAATATTGATATAGCAGCCTCCTGCTGTCATACATGTGCACATTCTACCAATTTGCCTTGGAATATGAGTTCTCGCAACAACCAGAGTATAATTCTATAATACAATATAGAAATACGAGGTGCTAAAGCTCGTATGTGGGAATGGTTTGTACTTGGTTTATACGGTAACTCGCAGAGCTTATTGATTTTTAATTAATTTATTTATTATAAAGTTGCGCCAACGAACTCAACACTAATACATACACAGTACAGATGAATACATAACGAAAAATGAATCTAAATGTTGGCTCACTTATAGGCCCAAACAGCATGCAAACACTTACAATAACATTGATATAATAAAAAGTAAAATACAATGACAACATAAAACAAATATTAAAAATGCATTAAAAACAAATCAAGACAAGTCATAATTAATAAAAAATATTATCGAAATTACATTAAATCAATACAACATTAATAATATCAATTCAATAAATCAAAATATACTGTATCAAATACAAACAAAATTAAATTGTACCAAAATTAAATAAAAATCAACATGAATATATTTAATCAAAATTGAAAATAAAAAATTAAAATTAAAATCAGAATTTAAACTGGTGAACAGAGTGTCAGCCCAATAGCGATCCTAAAACTGTGAAGCCTGTTTGAGAAAATATCAATGTCATAATGTTGTTTAACTAAATAGTTCGTATTCAACTTCTATTAAAGGTCTATCTAGGCTAGCTGGTGGTTGTTCGAATCCGGTATCATGAGAAAAATTCAATTTAGAATACAGAAACACTGAATTGTTACTAAAGTTTATGAAGAAATACCGAAATGAAAAGGTAACAAATTCTTTGGCAATTTGCTTTGAAAAGCTGAAGCAAAACTGTAATCAGAGAACAGGTATCAATGCAGTATTGCACGGGAACCGTGTCGCCAGTGTTTTCTCACATTTCGTCGCCATTACTATTGCATATTTTTTTAATGCTATAGATTTGTAGTGAACAAGAATTCAAGTTTGATTTCAATTCAAAATGGGCGATTGTGTTAATTTTACATGTGCGTTAAATTGGCAATTTCATATTTAAACCCCCTATTTCAAGAAAGTTCCAAGTAAAATAATAAACGGATATATTTTGTTTGCCACAGGTGTAAAAGTTGGCAGCGTGGAGACCCCCAGAGACTGCTCCGTCAAATGGTTGTCCGAGGTCTACTGGCCGAGAAATTGGTGGTCAATAATGACATCGCAAGCGCCTACGTCATACTCGGACCTAATGTTGATAAGTAAGTTCTTGCTTGTATTGTTTTTCTTGAATCAAATTTTATAAGTTTATGGAGGAGAGGCAGGATGTTTCCTTGTAATCCAAGCTTAAAATAAGTATGAGAGGTTTTAAAAGAGCCTTGATTCATTTTTATTTAGCATACGTTAGCGCACGAAATCGATTTACCCGCAACATAAATAAGAAAGTTATAGCTTCGTGAAGAGGCTTAAACGTGAAAAACGCCTTATTCACTAACCAGTTTTTCATTATAACATAGCATCTATATCTTTCAGATTAATGTCAGGCAATCTCCGCGTGGTGTTCCCGATGAAATGCGACAAGAAGGCCAGTCTGGTGACAGCCGCGCCGTCGGCCGCCGTCCCCGACAAGCCGAGCCACGCCCTCATCAAACAGTTGGAGGAAAATTGCTACGCCGACCTGGTCGAGGCTTGCAGGTTCGTTATATTGACATTTTGCTGGTGATTTTACGGTAATTTAAAAAAAGTCTCCATTTAGAATTTTTGATACGCAGGCCACCGTGCGTGGTATCCTGTATAGACAGGATAATATTAAACAACCTTGTAAATAGTAATAATATATACATTTTCTAAAAGCGATTCAGTAATAACAAAGAAACAAATCCTTGAACAGACAAAAATAACTCCCAGTAACTAGAAATAAACGAGAAATAAATAAACTCTTTAGTTCCAGAATCCGATTTTGTTTTTGCTATGTCGTTCAATTATGATCTGGATAGGTCCAGTAAGCAGCACAGATTTAAAAGTATATCTCTCTGTAATACTGGAAGCATGGACGGGAACTGGACATTTGTCAAACTTGTAAAATCGAACATTTTTAAATGGGTGCTAATTAAATAGACTACTTTCTAATAGCATTATTAGCCTCTGAACAATATTATCTTAGCCACTACTAATATGTTGTTGCATGATGTTTTTGCTATAAAATTCTGAATTATGATCCAATTTTAATTATGGCGCTTCGCCGGGTGCTGCCGCATCACGCTCGCTTCGCTCGCTCGGCTCGCGCATGCGATAAATGCAGCCTATCAATAACCTAACCCAAATTTAACTACTACGCTTTCTATAGAGTATTTAGTAGGCGTTGCAAAAAAGACAAATTAGTGTATTAGAGGCTATCTCATTTTCCCGTGGCTTAGTTATAAAATTAGAAGTTTGATCACGTGGCCAATAAAGAAATTTGTGGCTTGACTTATAATTTCTCATTTTAAATTAAGTACTTGAATATTTTATAGAGAAATGGGTGAAGCTCGTGGTGCATCCCTCGCCGCGGTTATGCCGCAAACAGCCCTCAAAGTGATGAGTGTGGCATTGCCGGACAACCCGACCGCAATGCTGGCACTACCCCACGTCACCAGAGCCAACTACCAGAAATATGGAGAAAAACTGCTTAAAATCACCGCTGAATATGCTGTACAGAAAATGGGTATTGTTTTTTTTTCTGGCTATAACTTAATTTAAGAAGTAATAACGAATCTATAAGTTACAATACAATAATGTTTAAACAAGTGAAATGTGATTAGAAATAGTGTAAAAAAGCTTTAATGAGTAACATTTTATCATTTTTCAACGTAATTTGATTTGAACGTAATAGTGCTCATAGTTCCTGTTAGTTTATATAACTAATCAGTATTGATTCATGTCGAGTATATTAGTTTCATTTTATTTTACCCTCGTAACATTATATTTATCTCTAAAGAAGTTACATCCTGACGTGATAAATAAGATGTGCTCTGAGCAAAAAGCTTTGAATCTGACATTTATTAAAACAGAGCGTCTAGTTTTAAATTAATTATATAATTGCCACCTGAGTACCTCTTGGTGGTAAAATTGCAGATTTATTGCATGCCTGTATGAGTAAAATTTTAGGATACTAACAAATCCACAAAAATGGGTCCCATTTTTTTGAGTTTTAGTGGGAAAACCTGCAATTTAAAATGAAATTATCGAATGACCCGTTTTTGATATGAATAGTTATTGAAGCTCAATTCTTCATTGCATTATTTAAGCTACCAAAACTATAAAAATCCATCAAACTTGATGCAGAGCAGAGCGCAGTATGAGACATAATTAGATGAACAGTGAGAAAACAATAGATGTGTCACATAATAGTGTCAACAATTTACAATATAATGTATAATAAAATGTGTTAAAAAAGAAAGAATTGAATCATTACCAGCAGGTCTAACACGAGAATTGTTTGCTATATGTTTTCTTGAAGAGATACAACAACTCTCAAGCTGACGGGAATACTTGCTTCCTAGCATGAGATGCGAACAATTAATGAATGAATGACAAAAGTTTATACTAAAGAAAATTTTTTACAAGGAAGGCTACCAAAGAACATTACATAAAATTTTTGCCATTTATATAAAATTATCTTCATAAATCATCCGCGCTGTGTTGAAGCATAAAACTTTAACTTTGTAAGATGTAGAAATTGAATAAAAACGTAATAATTAAAATAAATTGATAAGTCATTCTAAATTCCAAATCCACAAAGTGTCTTCTTGAGTTCTAACTTAAATAATTAAATAAATTTATATAATACTAATATATGACTCAATTAAAACTCAAATGCAAAATAAATCTTACAAAACAAGCCTAATATCGATAAAATTCTATAATTTATATAGAGCCGTTAATGTCATATTAAATGCCTTGAAATTGTGGCGAGAACATGGATTTGACAGATTTTATGCTTAACGTGTTCTAACATAATGCATTATAATAATCTAAATTATTTTCTCTTTTCCCACGTCAATCAAAAGAGATATAAAGTCTAATTTCTTCTTTCAAAATTCATTAAGATCAAATCAATCACATCATTCATTTGTTTGTGTGAATATAGGGAAATACATAAGATGTTTTATAATATTAACACAAATTGAGCTCGTGCCATTTTGTACCATTGCGGCATGTACATAAGTAGTGTTACACAGTCATTGTTAGTATGTCTAGATGCATGTCAATTTACACAGATTCATTTTACTTTATTTATTTACAGAGAGTTACTTTTACACAGTCATTTACCCATTTATTTATTGGTCCCAACGTGATAAATAGTCATAATACAATGAATTTGTTTTTACCTACATTGTTTGTCATTGATATAATCGAGTACAGTGTAATAACATTTATCTAGTAAAAACCATTTCAGTCTACTTTTAAAGTTATTATAAATATTAATTTCTTCAATGGATTTTGGTAATTTGAGATAGAGATAAGACTTATGTTAGGGTGTTACCACAACAATCGATATACGTTGCCTGTTCCATGCTACCATCGATCGATTGGTATGGTAACACCCTTATGGCTGGTTTACACGCGTTAAGTTAAAACTTGCGTGTAAACAGTCAATTGAGTGACAAGTGGTAACTTAAAATTTAGTTCGCAAGTAATTAAGTAGATTCGTTCTATTTTTTCGTATAAGTAGGTGGAAGGGCTTCTCACTTAACACGTTTGGACGTGATTTTTTTTAGTTAAGTGCATAAGTTGACAAAGCGGGTGGCGGCAAGAGCTCGTATTTATTTCGCATTAACTCCGTTTTTAAAACAGGAACGAACATTGAAGGAAGGAAGCAGGAAGAACATTTAAAACAGGAATGCTTGTGGATTAAACAGGTTAAAAAAATTTTGAAAAAAATATATTCTTGTAGAGATCTCTATTTCCGAAACAAATTCTTTGCTGAGTTTGTCCTAAATCTCGTTTACCACATATCTAGGTACGGAATTGACGGATTCCTTGACATTCATCACTGCTCATCTTCATTGAACTTATGAGCTTAACTACTTAATCCGTTTGGACACACAAGTGACATGCAGTAACTTAAAATGTAGTTGAAATAAGGTACCGTTGGTAAAGGTACCAACTTCACTACTTAATACGTGTAAACCGCGCATTAGAAAGAAAAAAGCATTCAAGTGATCATAGAAAAGTATTAATTTAGCTGTCAAATTGGCTATGTCTTCGATGAAACTCAGGCTTCATGTTAGGTCTGCAGATTATCTACTTTCTTAAGTGCATTATTACTCTTTTTCCAATCATGAATTTCCCTATTTTTTTTCCAGGGATCTTGATGCAATACGAAGACGATCTGGCAGCCGACAACGTCAAGGCAGATGATTTTCAATCGGACAGCGGTTCCGAGACGGATTGGTCGCGACTCGGGCGAGAAGCGGACTCTTTTAGCAACTCTTCTAGCAGCAGAGGCCGAAGGGGCAACTTCAGACGCGGTGGCGTTAGGAAACGGTAATGTTTTGTTTGTGTTGAAAATAATTTTCGTAGACAACAGTTGACTGCGTGTCTAAAGCAAAATTTCAATAGTGTCCCGGTTTTATACAAGAAAATGATATTTTCGAACTTGTATCATGTGTCAATTATATTACTGTTGAATTTTGCTTAAAAAAATATTTCACTTTTGCAGCTTCGACTACTATCCGCATTACTTTACCCTTTTGGCGATTGTATAGACATCAATGTTTGGAAGAAATTTTTAGTGTTCAGCCTGACAAATACAATAAAACTCCACGCCATTTTGCGGAAAATATATGGAACTAATTTCTTATAAAGATTTTATTGACTTGTCATCATTGATTGCTGTAAAAGTGTAAACAAGGTGCAATTTTTGAGTTTTTGGTAACTTTATGCATTAATGTGTAAACTCTTCAGAGGAAAGTTATCCACAACGTATATTAGTATGTGTCTAAGAGATTCTAGACTATTTCTTTAAATACCATGTATTTACAATTTAACATCATAAAACTGGCATAACGGCTATTTCTTTGCGTTTATTTATTTTGCTTTTAAAAAAAAAATATTAAGCATTCAATGAACTGATATTTACTTATTTCTTTGTTAAAGCCTATACAGTTTGCAAATTGTACACAATTTACCATGTTGCAATGGCATGAGTATACAATGTTGCAATATAAAAGGTAATTGAGGCGCCTCTAGACCAGGTTTTTACTTTATTGATCAGGCTAGAACAATTGGAATTGTTGTTTAAACCATTTAGTTGTTCAGTCAACTGATGAATGAAAAATAATCTCCTTATCTCTAAAATGATAACGCTGACTGAATTATAGACAACGCACAGCCTACACCAATAGCCTTAGAAACGTGGAATTTTGTACATGGATTTCTTATGTAGGGTAGATGTGCACTAAGAAAGGAAAATTCAGTCGCCTTATTGTTTAATTATCCACTTCTTACTGAAACTGTCACTAACCGGCCCTAGACCTACAATAACTTTGCACAATATTTTCATGGCACACAATTTAAACGTCGAAAACATTGCACAATTCGTAATTTTGTGCAATTTAATTGATCGTTAAGGGCCGGTCTAAATTTTGGAATACACGACAATTATA
This sequence comes from Marasmarcha lunaedactyla, assembly GCA_923062675.1. NCBI lineage: Eukaryota > Metazoa > Arthropoda > Insecta > Lepidoptera > Pterophoridae > Marasmarcha > Marasmarcha lunaedactyla. The sequence continues at coordinate 45,289,936 of OV281339.1, read as the reverse complement.
TTGAAGCTATACTATTAAAGTATACCTTTCCACGGTATTTAAAAAATTATCAAATTATATTATATAAAATTTACTTATATTTATATGTAATAATTATAATTATATAATTATAAAATTTACATGTTACAGATTCAAACGCAAAACTCCATCGTCGGCCAAGAAGAAGGCCATTAGAAGCACTTTCTCTAACCGTGGCAGCACTCGCGGCGCCAGCACGAGCCGAGGGACTGGCAGGGGCGCTGCAGGTATACGTTGTATTTGTAATCATACTGAATGAATGAATGAATGAATGAAAATTATTTATTGCTCTTTACTATTTATTTATTATTCAAGGGAAACATACATATTTATATACAAAAACATAACACATAAATAAACACACATTTTACTATTAAGATATTTTACACATATCAAGTACAAACGCTAAGAATTTGAATTTGAATTTGAAAAACAAAACTCAGAGCAATTAACGTTTTTGAAATTTTTTTAAAGATGTTTTTTTTAAATTGATTTAGTGATAAGGAAAATATAATATAAAATTCTTATATACTCAGTTAAACATTATTACATAACGCTGCAAAAGGTGCCAACTTAGCTTAATGCCTTGTTACAGATTACATAAGTGACAAAGCGCTGATTTTCAGTTGTGACCTGTAGTGTCTGACACAAGATTTTCAAATGAAATGTTATTCAATAAATTGAAAGAAAAAACAAAAAAAAAGTAACATAAAAATATAAATTGAATCGACATACAACAGAACACCGTAAAAAAAAAGAACATTAATGTTTGTGAAAACACTCACGCCATTATCTACTTAGCATTACAATTTTATAAGTAATAATAATTAAAAGAAAAAAAGTTATATTTTACTACAATCACAAATTATATTGTTGATCCAATAATATATATTTGTATTGTATATGAAATGTCTCTTTGGATGGATTGAATATTGTAATAATTATTGGCAGTAATCATAGGGATTCCACCTCGAAATGAGAGAGAACCTCTTCTTGCAAATTTCACGCTTCCTATGCTGCGTTCCGTTTGCCGACTACAGCGCTCACAGCGCTCATATACCCGTTCCGATTGCCCGTGAGCGCGCTCACAGCGATATCGATACGTCATCAATGACGTCATAAACGCCGCCATCTTCCCGCTCACAGTGCCCAAGCTACGGAGCATGGTCGCTGTGAGCGGCCTGTCAAAACTGACACATGACGTTACTTTGTTGATGTTTTTATCAGTCGATTAAAGATTTTAAAAGCTTGCTTATTAATTTTCTTTTGTAATAATATAAAAAAATGGCTCCTGCTTCATTCAGGGTCAAAGATCTTAATGAATTTGTAACTTTAGACTTAAGCGACGAACAATCAGAATGTTAGCGCGATATTTACCGTTCCGATTGCAATAGCACTAATAACACTTTCAGCGCGCTCAAACGAATCGGAACGGTTTTGAGCACTTTTAGCGCTGTGAGCGCTGTAATCGGCAAACGGAACGCAGCATTAAAGTTCTATGAAGTTCCAATTATAAAAAATCATATATAAATAATCTTTAACTTGTATTTTTTGTTGTATTGATAGTAGAATGATTTTGGTTAAGAGCTCGTCTTTTTTGAATTCTACCAGATTTGAAAAATTTGGATTGGAAAATGATAATTACCCCGTAGAACTCAATAGATGGCGTTGCAGAGAATAGCGATTGCTCGACTGTAATGTAGGTTCGCTTAGCAGTCATTCTTAATTAATTGATAGAAGTTAATTATTAATTCGTAATTGAACTATATAAATAAATGTTAACCTTTTCCTTTTATAATTACAGGTGGGTTTAAATTGGGCAGCATGCCAGTCCCAACGAAAACACGACCGGGAGTGCAGACTAAAAAGTTGAATTTGTGATACTATACCTTAACATAGTAAATTATTATAATAATGGCCGGTTCGTTATTATAGTTGTGGAAAAAAAGTTCATGCAGATTAAAAATATAGAATAAAATGTGACCGAAAGTTGAACAGTGCTGTATGTATGTATTATTTTATTGCATTTTGTATTGTCGTGCCTCATTTCAAAAATAATTCGTTTCATATGGTTTTTACTCTCTCAAATCCCCTATGTTTTTTTATTTAAATGAAATACAAAAGAAATGTCACAACGTGGGCTAGGTCTTTGTATACCATTAAAAAAAATTGACAAATAAATGGTAATTATAGGAAAAATACAAATAATTTTAATTTGAATAGTAGTTAGATGGTAAGAAAATTAAAATATCAAAATTATTTGTGTTCGTTTTAGCGGGCAACATTGACAGTGAGTCTTTTCTATGGCGGAAGTTGTCAAGTGAAGTTAGGTCACTGAGCAGACGGGACAGCCACCTCACTCACGTCACATTGATAGTTGTCTGTCTGTGCGTTTGATTGTTCGTTGCGCTTGAGTTCTTTCTTTCGGTTTTTTTCATTTCCTATCAATAAACAAAGTATTTTAATAAAAATCTAACAATCAAAAAGTGTTCTAAGCATCTTCAACTATTTTTTGATAAAGTGTACAAAGTCCTGGCCCAGACTCCTTGCATTTGGAACATTTCTTTTATGTAGAAAAGATATTACTTAAATGGTCGGTTTTGCATGACCGTATATAAATGTCTTTCATTTGTTTTAGAAAACCTGTTTTAATTATTTCTTACTTTTGATTTTTGCTTTAAGTTTTTATTTACTTTGTTTAAAACCACCGTTTAATTGTAATTGTATATTAAGTATTAATTAGATAAATGTAAATAAAATACTTTTCTATTGTGATTGAATTATATTTCTGTAATTTTAATTCCGACTTACCAAATCGTCTCCTTCCTAAATAATAAGCCTTGAAATGAACAAATCCTGCGGAAATATAGAAATTTCACAAAAAGGAGATTATGTTACACCGATTCTTGAATAAAAGTAGCACTAATGAACTAATATTTGAAGATTCAAAATGTTATCATTTAATATTTGAACAGATTCGAGTAGCTAGCGAAAGATATGTAAACCAAATAAAACGTAATCTTCTGACTAAGCTACGTAAAGTCTTTATTGCACATCATCAGAATATTACACGTCATAAAAAGAAAATACGTACGTTCTATTTAATATGATTTAATTAAGGTTGGCGTACATAATTACAATTAATGAGTGAAGAAGTTGAATTGGAGTCCCATTTTAACAATCTCTTTTGCGAATCGTCTAATATTTCATCTGACATGTGAGTGGAAGCCACTTTGCCAATAAAAGCCTAACACCTATTTACTAGTCTTGTACATGAATGATGATTTTCATGGGTTCCCCAGTTTTTGCGTATTCCAAAGCTTTTTTAGCATCCTGTAGAGGGTAGTGGTGGGTTATAAAAGGCTTCAAGTTGATTGCTCCAGTCGCTACTGCAGATATCGCCGCTGGGTACCTGTAGATAATATTTGGGTATTTGACGGCCTGTTTGGTGTGGAAGTAAGTACTCTTGCCTTCCATGCCAGAGGCCCCGGGTTCGAATCCTGGTAGTGGCAGATATTTTATTATATTTGCTTTCTAGTCATGGATATGTATGTATGTTTATTTAAGTTAATTTCTAATATTTATACATGAAAAAAAATATATCTATGTGTGCTTATATATTTCTTAAGTTTATTTAGCCGTTATCTATTATCCATAACACAAGTTCTTAATGATACTTAATTTGGGCTAGATAATGTGGTGTGATTGTTAGAAATATTTATTTATTTATTTAATGCAGAATATTACGAACTCCTTATAAACAATTACCTTTTATCTTTAACATTAACAAAAATATAAAGATATGGACTTCGCGGTTTGTGCTCAAAAGTCGGAACCAACACGGTATGAATACGCAAAATGGGTATTTAAACAAAGCTGGGTAAAGGTGATTTTATAGTGCGCCTGCTAGACGAAGCTGCACGTAAAATATAATTTTAAGCGAAAATGAACTTATGATTCAAACTTTAATGTCTATCATTCTAAAATTTTTAAAACACGATCTTTTAAAGTGTGTGCTATTGACAGGCCGGATCTTTATTTGCGGCAAAATCTAGAACATTTGTTAATGATAGATCTAATAAATAATTTATATATTTCATTTAAATCACTGTAAGTTCGAATTTCTAAATTAATTTTAAATAAAGTATATCTTACGTATTCATAATGCGCATAGATCCTTTGACATCAACTTCTCTTAAAAGTGTTTCTGACAGCGGAACTTCTACTAAACCTTCGGATATGCCGACCACTAGAACCGTACCACCGCTTTTCGTAGCCTGTAAATATAAGACAATTTATATAAAAATATATATGCAAATAATTTTTTAACTGGTTGCCAATATAATGGCTGTTTGCTGTTGACTTTTGTGCATATCCTTCGTTTGCGGGCCAGCCTGAGTGTAGTATTTGTCTTAAAATAAAAAAGCGTTTTTATCGAAACTGATTCTGACTGGTGAAATGTACAGGTGTTTCTATAAGATATAAACTAAACATTTTATATCGGGGAAAACAATTTCAGATATTTAAATGCCAAATTATACGCCTCATGGCAGCCAAAAGTTGTGCAACAGTACTTATATTATAATTGTAAAACCAATGTACTTTTAATTACATGGTTGTTTTAGATGGAAAAGTTAATCCTACTTACTTTCATGGCAGTTCTCGTAACAGAAGCAACGCCGCAAGCGTCAATAGTAACAGTGGGTCTGTCCCCCAATAGTTCTATGACTTTCTCCACAGTTTGTTCTTCAGACATGCTCCTCGTGTTTATAGTTTTGTTTATTCCTTGCTTGTTGAGAACGGCAAGACGAGAATCTGATATATCTACAAAATTTGATCAATCACAGAAACTTGCCAGAAAGTCATTGGTTGAGGAGGGCGATGGCTGGAGCCCGCGTTAACTCGTGAACGGGTGCCGTTTGAGGGTGTTCGTCGTTTGGATACTTGGGGGGAGGGAGACTTGCCGAGCTAACAGATGCAGATAATAACTTTGTATAGACACAAAGAGACTGTAAATTTATTTTGAAAAAAATATACCCGTGAAGTTTTTTGCCAGTTGTTCTTCACGAACGTTTTTTTCGAACTGGTGGTAGAGTCATGTTTTGTTTGACGTCAATAAGAACAAGTAATTGTCAATGTTGAGAAATAAATATTTCATTTCATTAAATTCTATCTATTATCAGTTGTTTTGCTTACCAGTTATAACAATGTCAGTAGCTCCCATAGTCTTTGCAGACAATGCACACAGAAGGCCGATAGGGCCTGCTCCGAAAATTGCCATCTTCGTGCCAACTTTAATATTGGCACGATTGCATGCATGCAGAGCTATGGCCAATGGCTGCACAGCTGCGCCTTCTTCCATAGACACGTTGTCCGGTATTCTGAGAAACATTAAGTCATATCGAGTACTAATCAATGAATAAGTGTAATTAAATATGTTTAGTCGCGACAGTGTAATCTCGAAAGTTCCTGAACACCGGTGATTTGAACTGCGTATTTTTTTCTTTAGATTTTTATTCTTGCACTGCACTACAGTCTCTACTTTGAAGAAAAGGAAGCCTTAACTTATTTTGGAGAAAGATCTTGCTTAACAATAGTTTAGGTAAGTTTCCTCCTCTAAAAAATCATCGAATAAGGTTTTCCATGGTGATGCTGTTAGTTGTGAACAACTAAAGACTGTGCATAACTTGATCCTCTGAATCTGTCGCGCGAAGCTTAGTCTGTCTAGCCAATAAATAAGAAGAGTGGTGATTCTTTGAAGACCTTAAACTATTCGCACGTACTTATGACAAAAGTCCGCCACGTGCTTGTAGAGTTTGCACAGGTTTCCGTCGCAAGCGTCGGTGGAGCAGTACCCGGGCTGCAAGCAAATGTTGTACCGTCCTTGTTTGCAGAACTCGCAGCTGCGGCACGGCTGCGTCGGTTCAATGGCCACTCGATCGCCTGGCTTCAGCGACGCCACTTTATCTCCGACCTGGAACATTTTGTTACCTTTTCATTTAAAGAAACGGACAGTGGACTAAGTATATGTTTTGAAAGATTTTGATTATTTTTAATTTACATACATTAAAACCGCAGGATTTTGCAGTATTTGTCATAAATTCGTAGCGTAAAAGTATACAGTTAAAATGTTTGTACGTAACTAAAGGAAATATAAGAAAGTACATGTATTCTGAGGCTAAAAACCTTAAAACTATTATAAGATTATTTACATAACCAGCTAAATAGACTAAAATTTGTGAAAATATTTACTTTTCTAGAATTTTAATAAGTAAATATATAATAATAATAAAAACAAGAAGGATAAACTACGCTGCAAATTAAAATCTACACCTGACTAGAATAAAAATCATTCTCTCCAAAAATGAACAATACATGTGACACGATGTTATTAACTATAGGAGAAAGTAAATGAAAAAGTACAAATATATGACCTAGCTGGAGCAAACTGTGAGATGAGATTACTTTAAGCTTTCACTGGACTATGAAGCAACGGAATCAATCTTAACTATAATTCAGTAGTAATACAAATACCAACCTATATACTCTACGTATAGAACCCCTCCACCAATACACACACAAACACACACACACACTCTCTTACTTACACTCACCACAATGATTTAATTTATTACATTGTAATTTATTCTTTGTTTGTCCAAAACCTGTAGATACTCCACGACGGAAGCCAAACTGATTTTTGGAGATGAAGTTGTTTGTCTCTAAATAATCTATTAGGTCTTTACCTATGAAATTGCCGTTTTTCACGAAATAAATGAAGCGTAATTTTTTTATATATTTTTTATTTCTATTAATCAAAGTAAACACCCATGCCAATCAATGCATCTTTGCCAACGCATTGGTAGCTTATTGATGCCTTTCTTGAAGAAATCAGCTGGACGGGAGGCAACAAAGTCTTTAAAGGCTTTTGTACTGCCTCTCGGGTATTGAATTTTTTTCCCACCAAGAAGTTATCCAAATTCTGGAAAAAGTAGAAGTCTGTAGGCGCAAGGTCTGGTGAGTACGGCGGATGACGGAGAACTTCCAACCCCAACTCTTGTAGCTTGGAGACCGTCTGCTGTGCAGTATGAGGTCGCGCGTTGTCGTGCAGGAGCAGTGGAGCCGAACGATTGACCAAAGCTGGTTGGAGACGTGCGAGCTTCTCCATCATTGTGTTCAGTTCTTCACAGTACACATCTGCAGTAATGCTTGTCCCGTTTGGCAAGAAGCTGTGATGAATTACACCCGTGTTAGACCACCAAACAGTGACCATCACTTTTCTAGGGGTAAGTTTTCGTTTAGGGCATTGTTTGGGTGCTGAACCAGGGTCCAACCAACTTGCTGAGCGCTTACGATTGTCAAACAGGATCCATTTCTCGTCACAAGTAACAATGCGGTTCAGAATTCCTTCATTTGTATGCCTGCTGAGCAGTGCAAGGCACGTCTCCACGCGTACTTCGCGCTGGCGGTCATTGAGTTCGTGGGGTACCCATTTGTCAAGCTTTTTTACCTTACCAATTTGACGCAAATGGACCAATATTGTTTTGATGCTAACGTCGAAAGCTGCTGCTAATTCAGCCGTGGATTGAGTTTCATCAGCTTCCACAATTGCCTTTAATTCGTCATTGTCGACCAAAGTTTTCGGACGACCACGGGGTTCATTTTTCAGGTGAAAATTTCCAGAACGGAAGCGGGTAAACCAATAACGGGTGGTGCGTTCGTTTGTAGTGTTCGCTCCGTAAACGTCGTTGATGTTGCGTGCCGCTTGTGCCGCTTTGCTGCCACGACGGTACTCATACTCCATAATAACTCGAATTTTTAACTTATCCATGATGACGAAAAATGTTCGAATGCGTTGAAAACAAAACACTAACTATTAAACAAATGACGATTTTAGAAAAAGAATTCCATGTTTGTCAAGTAGAATTAATTTGAAATTAGAATTATCAGTCAAAAAAAAAATATTTAAATTTGAAATGGCCAGCACGGCAAAACGGCAGTTTCATAGGTAAAGACCTATTATAAGTCTTTTATTTAATAAACGCTCCAGGATTTTTGTGTCAGATCAGTGTCGGTAGCACTGAGATTGGCCTATAATTGTGAACACTGTCCTTAGCACCACCTTTAGTACGAAATAATGAAGCCAAAAAAAAAGTTGAAGATTTTTCTTTTTGGCCTTACAGCCGTATGCAGCAATAGTGTGTGAGCGAGAGACAAATAGAAGAGTCTGCCTCTCCAATCCCTTTCTTTAAACGACGAAGTTATAAAATATTACAATAATTTAAAAAAATCTACATATTTCTGGATTTTAGAACATGTAATTAAAACCAGGAAATAAAAAATAAAAAAACTAGGTACTTATTACTCCTATTATAAAACAATTCAAAAGTTTTCAATGGTTAAATTAAGTTCAGTAATCTACCAAGTTCGTTAAATCTAATAATTGTATGAGCGGTCTGTCCGGAACCACACCGGGGTATCGTACACAACCACAGGCTTTCCCTCTACAGACCGACAATAACAAATCGCCATAGAATTAATTGAAACTAAGGCTCTTAAAGCACGACTAGTTAATATGCCATAAATAGGAAATAAATAATTCGCAAACAGTAAAAAAATTATAAATGTAACCTTAACAACGACTCCAGCCGCCTCATGACCGATCACTATTGGTCTTTTAAGGATTTCCGCGCCGCACCTTCCTTTGGTATACAATTTGACGTCGGACCCACAGATTCCAACACATTCCACTTTAATTAAAACTTCTGGAATCACACAAAATAATTTTATTTTATGTGAGGTGTAGTGGTGGTGTAGTGGTAAGTAGCCTTGCCTCATACGCCGCAAGTCCCAGGTTCGAGTCCTGGCCGGGGCATTCATTTGTGTGATGAACACAGATATTTTGTTCTCGGGCCATGGTTGTTTGTATTTATATATGTATGTTTATTCTGGGTTCCCCCCCAGTTCGCTGTATGGCCATCCATAACACAAGCTCTGCTTACTTTGGGGTCATACAGTTGGTGTGTTTTTCTGGGGATTTATTATTATTATATTATGTCTCCTACTTTAGAAGCGTGAAATAAGTATTTTTTTGGAAACAATGTGCTTTGTAAACATCTCTCGGATCGTTATTCTCATTTAGATAATTTATAATCTTTTTATCGTGGAACGACCTTCTAATTGTTTATAGACATAAAAAAAACTGCTCAAGAAGTCTGACTTTGTTATCTGATCTTATACTAGGAATGTACCCATTTACGTACCGCTTTCCTTAATTGTTGGTATCGGCCATTGTTCCTATAATAGAAAAAGCAATTGTATATTATTTTACTTAATGTTTTTTTTATTCAGTGTTAGGACAGATAGTTAAGGCCTTTTCTGAAAGTATTAGTGTAAGGTACGATACAGCTGGTCTATTATTAGTTTCTTACTGATCAGGCACTATTATAAAAGCATTAGGAATTAGGAAGCCAACAATTATTATTTGAAATTACTGCCCATCTGACAACAACATAAAAATTCTTCACAAAATTTTACGTAATGCTTTTAATTATGATAAGTATTTCTGAAGTTTCCAAGGATCCAGGTTTAACCTTTTGTAAATGAGTTTAAACCTTAAATTGGTATTTATACTAACAATTTTAACATCACTAGGTCCATGAAGCACTGCCGCGTAATTGTCAACCATTTTCTGCAGAATTTAAACGAGAACTGCCTGAATTAGTTCTATTGTCGACTTTACAAAATGTTTATTGCTTCTGATAACAGTACGTAAGACTCAAGCTCCTATATTAACTTTAATCCCGACTTTATCAGCTTCATACAAGAAACACCTTTATTTCATATGAAATAAATAAATAAAGATGCATAGGTACTTTTAAAAATGAATTTAAATTTAAATTCCATCTTCCAATAATTTTGCATTTTTGTTTCTTTGCTTATCGTCCATGAAAAAATGCTGTTGGTGTCGGTGTAAAAAATATTTGGTACTGAAGCGTTGTTGACCCCCGATAGCAGGAGGGTTACGATTGATGGATTGCTTTTGTAAACAATATAAGTAGTTATTAATTTTCCCGTTGTTTTTACAATTTACATTGACAGCAAGTTTTTATTTATTACTTACACTTACTTGTCTCTACTAAGAAGATTTTCTAAAATAATCTGTGTTAATTTATACAGGGTGTAACATAAAGAAAGCATAATACTTAAGGGTCAGTAAATATACCATTGTTAGAATATACTGTAAAAGAATTAGAGTTATTGGGGCTGGTTAAGGCTTCCAAAATTTTTTATTTAATCATTTTTACTTCAACATCTTTGACAGCCCTAAGTGGTTTTCATAAGTACCTATGAAATAGGCGTGCGAGGCGGCGCGACGCACCTAAAAAACTGAAATGTGTGACCCTTAAGTATTGTGCTTCCTTTATGTTACACCCTGTATAGTCCTGTCAATCTAGACATTCGAAGGTACTTTTAGAAGGTAAATTTACAACAAACTGAAAATCAGTAAAATCGTTCAAAATAAAATTATCGACAAAAAATGTATCAATACATTTTTCCTACAAGCCACCGTTTCCGAGATATAACGATTCAAAAAGTTGTAGAAGTTGTAATCGTCATAATATGCATATGTACGCCGCGTATATGTACGGAGCTCCTAAGAAAACTACCATTTCCACATGAGATGAAAGACGCAAATCCAACATGAACGGAGTATTTAAATATTTAAAAAATATTTCATTAGATTGAATTTATCATGACCAAGGATACTTACTATGTTTTTGTTCAGATTTATTAGGGTTTCAACCCGTTCACCTCATTGATATTTTAGTAACTTATTTTTTACTATTATAGCGATATATTATTTCGGTACGGTAAGGACCACCACTCTTAGGTGTTATTGATTAGTATCGATTGTGATCATATTAGAATGTCGACGTATGATGCTAGCCAACCGTAGGCGTCAGTTTTTATTCAAACAAATCGATTAATATAACAAAACATATGCATACATAAATCTTAAGTCCAGACTATCGCTTTGAGCGGACCGTGAAGTATGAAAGAGAACGCGAGGGGGCTTGTTAAATTGTACTGCTTTCGCTTATGTATCTACTGTGTCTCTAGTATTAGGTCCTTACGTATGAAATTGGCGTTTTGTCGTACTGGCCACTTTGATCTGTATTATCTCCGGTTTGGTTGGGAATTCCAATTTCAAAATACAGCTATTTACTCACGCATTTGTGTTTCGAAAACCGCAATTCATTGTTTTTTCCTTTTTTGGTTTTTTCTTTGCGTCTTGCGTTTTTACGAGTACGAGTTCCACCGTGGCACCAGTGCTGCAGAAACGGCTCGAAGTATTAATGCTGTGTATGTTTAGTAAAGGGATCAATGACCTACCTATGCGATTGCAAAAGTGCATAGATAGCTATAATACATTCTTTGACTAAATAAATATATTTTATTTAAATTGCCTTTATGTTACTCCCTTACAAAACGCTAATTTCATATGTAATGACCTAATATTTAATAATTTCAAAGAGATAAGGTTGAAAAATACTGTTTATCTATTTATTACGTCAGTGGGTTATCAACATTGATCTAAGAGACAGCTTTGGTCCCGCCTTAAAGAGGGCAATATTTTTTTGCGAGTTGGTTACAATAATGAAAGTTTAATAAGCATACCTAGTTAGGTGTTAAAACAATGAAAACTCAAGCAAGTTCATTTTAATTTATTTACCCACATTTATTGATTACATTGATTCCCAATTTTTGTAGTCTTCCCATAAGTTATCTTTTTCCTGAGTGTCAGATTTATTGTAATTTGATGTTTTCGATGTCGATTTCGGGTAGTGCAAGTATGTATGCGATTGAAAAACTTACGTAATTGTTTGCACGTTCGACGACCACAAACCATCTTTAAGTATCTCAATTATTCTGAAGGTTTATAAAAAAAGGTATAACTCAACAGATGTGCCTTAATTAATTGCGCTGCACAAAACAAATGAAGTTTAAATAAGCTTAAAAATCTTGGCAAAACTATGTGCTAAAGCTTATTGTAAAGTACCCGATTATTCGGATGATAAAATCCCCTCCTTTACGTGCTTCTACTAGAATTTGTAATAAAACATGTGTAATGAGTCTGTTTGCTCGTTGAGATCTTCGTCCCGATGAACATGTAAGCGTCATTGTCACTAAAGTTGGTACGTCTTCTTATGGTAGCGTCAGGTGATGGGTCGCTCAATTCCCTCTAAAATGTTTGAGGAGGGCGATGGCGTAAACCTCGTGAATGGGCACCATTGGAGGGTGTTCGTCGTTTGGATAGTTGGGGGAGGGATTTGCCGAGCAGATAAGAATAATTTAGTATATTCTTATCTTGCTTGTGATTTGTTCTTGATGAAGGTTTTTCCGAACTGGTATTATTTTTCAAAAAAAGATTACAATGTTTCTTTATGTCTATATAAAACGTCTGCATCTGTTAGCTGCGCAAGTCTCCCTCCCCTCAATAATCCAAACGACGAAAACCCTCCAATGGAACTCATTCAGGAGGTTTACGCCATCGCCCTCCTCAAACATTTTAGAGGGAAGTGAACATGTCATGTATATTCGTCATTTAATGAGTAAAACCACTTAGTATTATAAAATAATATATTTTGACTAACATTCATTATAAAAAGTAAATAGGTATTTAGGTATGCTGTACAAATAGCTGTAGGTATTTGTTACATGATATCTCATGATAATTTTTGTTCGTTTACATACATACGTTAGTTTGGAATTTCAAGCATATTTTCGTCGCAGAAATGAAGGATACAAACCGTTTTACAACAGATATAATTAATAAACCTCTAACATTATTGTATATAAATTAGACTTTTTAATAATTCGATTTTATGGTATACATATATTTTGTAGAAAACTATGTCCACTAGGTCTCCTAATATTGTAACAAGTGAAGTGCTATATTTATCCTTTACGTACTTTGGCTTATGAAAAATAAAATACAGCGACTCATTTATTTTTAGTTTAAGCACATATAATTTACAAATACAATTTACGCGCAGCGCGCAAGGAAACGTACATTTAAGGTAATAGGTATATAGAAGTAAAGCTCACTCGCTGGAGACCCAGGCTAAGAACAACAATCGTTTCAGACTTTTTAAGGTCCCCGGGGATTCTAATGCGAATTTGAGCCTGCACCAAATCAGCCGATTGTAGTCATTAACAGTGTAATTTATAAAGCGGGGTTGAACTTCCTTGGGTTGTTAGCATCTCTGGGTTGAACGTGTATCATAACTTTGATGCCTTGACCCTGCCTCGCCACTTCGTAGGCTTCAAGAGTCTGCTCTAAGGAGTAGTGATGCGTCACAAGTGGCTTCACGTTGATCTGGCCGCTGGACACGAGAGATAGGGCGATCGGATACCTAGAATATAAATGTGAGTAGGTTTCGTTTCTGAAGAAGTTTTTGAATTTTCTGATTGATGAATAGAAGCTCCTGATTCCGTGAGATTTATTCGATAAATTAGTTATTAATAAAGCCCATGTTATTAACAAATAAAGATTTCCTTTTTTAGTTTTTTAAGCAAAACATAATTTATTTCGGGGTCCTTATACATCATTAATGTGAGACTTAACTACCAATTAAATTATAGCGCTTAACTAGGGTTTTTTGCTTTATGTTGAAGTATTTGTATTTATTTTTCTTTCCCAACCTTTATTTGCCTCGCGAATAAAAATATGGCTCAATAGTAAACGCAGCAAATTGGGGGAATCCAGAATAAATACACATATATACAGGGTGTAACATAAAGGAAGCATAATACTTGAGGGTCAGTATATATACCATAATTAGAATATACTGGAAAAGAATTGGAGTTATACGGGCTGGTTAAGACACTTTTATTTAAACCAGCTTTTTCTTTTACAGTATATTCTAACAATGGTATATTTACTGACCCTTAAGTATTATGCTTCCTTTATGTTATACCCTGTATATATACAAATATAAACAACCATGACTCAAGAACAAACATCTGTCGACGTCAGTCGTCACACAATTGTAGTTAAACTGAAACAAGAGGACGCAATAAGATATGGAACTACTTCAGGTAGAAGTTCCTAGGCCTTTATACTTACTCATTAACATATCGGAAGATGCCTCGTATGTCCACTTCCCTGGCGACGGCTCCAGCTAACGGGAGAGTCAGCTCGGGACTGCCCATGCCAACCAACACTGCTACTCCGCCTGATTTGGTCGCCTGAACCAAAAAAATACAGTCTAAGGGATTATATTAAATTAAAATAGTGAATAAATGCTCTGACGAACACGCCAACTGCTATGGCTCCACAATAAGTCGCATGTCGCCGCGACGTGTAGAGCGACGGAATCCGCGTGCGTATGATTTGGTCGTGTCTCCATCCGGAGCTGCGCCTTAAGCTCCGCATTCATTCAAACGTCGAGGTGAAAACAGATCATAGTTATTGATAAAATAGGTACAGAATGCTGCCTTAATTATATCAGTTTGGTTTTTGTACAATTAAGTCATAAAACATCGTGTAGATCTCCGGAATAGATTATTTCTAAACGAGACTTCGTGCGTCGCGGGTTCCGTCGTGGCTACAAGCGGAATAATTAATATATAATTTGGAAAACAATAACTTAACACAATAAGCCTAGCGTCAATATAACCAACTTCAGTAAGTACATATCAAAATATAGTGTATGATCAGAACTAGTGCTGTCTTTGATATTCATAATAATAAGGTTTTATCGATAACGGTGTTGCGCACGCGCCGCTATCGCACAACCCTAGCGGACCGGACCCTTGCGGATGATTTATGACCGAGGCTGCAGCGAGAAAATAACGACACTATAGTGGTTGTGATTATTATATCGACTAACGACGCGTTGCCGACCGTAGTCTTCAGCTGAAATTGCCTTTGTTCCAGTAATTGCACTGGTTGCTCCTTCCCTTTGACCGGAACACAGCCACGTAACGTGATTATAACGGTGGTAAAAATAGGAGCAAAACTCTACTACTGTAAGTTGCGACGTCCGGTGCAGCGAGCCTTAAAATCTAATTTTGTATATGGTAAATATTAAGATTTCGATTAGAATGAGATTTGGCCTTTGCGTAAGGACGACCAGGTTAGATGCGGTAAAGGCAAATTGAAAATAAATTACATAATACACAGGGACTAAAAGGTGGTCGCAACGATACGGTCTCAATGTGGTTATCGACCACAAAACTCCATTACTCTGGGACCGTACTGTTGACGAGACAATTAGTGAGTAGTACAAATTTTTCTGCTTATTGTTATGAATTTTTCTAAAGCGATGATTGTTCCCCATGTGTAAACAATTTGGAACCCGAAAAGTTCAAATACTTAGAGCTAATTTACATGACTAAAAGAACGTGGGATTGAAGTTATTACAGGCTATTTCTGTTTCTGTTTGTGAAAAATAATACGTATATACATACATTGTAACCAGCTCGGCTGCGGCATTTCATTAGCACATCATTAGCACACACGATTAGCTGTCATGAGGGTGATTCTTTCATGTCGTCGTCAAATTGTATACCTTCCACACAAGTACTTAAAGACTTTTTTATTAAAGAAGGCCGAGAGATTTTTACCACCGCCTTTTTTTCTCTCAGTCTACCCATAATTGTTTTTGAAAGCCGCAGTTAAGTTGTACTCGGATTTACGCAATCTCGATGTAGATGAGGAAATAAGACTTTAAACAAATGTAAAATTTTTATGGTGATATATTCTAATTAGAGGACTAAATATGTTTCATGTTATTGATTGATAAAACCTGAGTCACTCACCAACATAGCCAATCGCACGGTGGCCTGGGCTCCACTGGCATCGATGGAGATGTCCGGGTGGGTACCGAGGAGGTCGTGCACTTTTCTCACTAGCTCCGCCTCGTTGGCGTCGCGAGTCACCAGGATCGTGTGGTCTGCTCCGAGCTTCTTAGCGAAGTCCAGTCGTGATTGCAGGATGTCTGGTGAGGGAGTTGAAAGATTTTTAAATTAAAGGTGCTGGAATAAACATTCTTAATTAAGCACAAGCAAACTTATGCGTTACTTTTTATTCATTTGATATTGTAGTTAAGTCGACACATAACTGAGTAAAAATTTAGGACCGTAATGCAACTTAGATTCAAATAATACCTGTGATAAGTCACACCGCCACTACCCAGGCCACACAAAAAATTTGGCGAAAAAGATTTTATGTATGGAACGCTGGCGAGTAACAATTTATTCTGAAATTTGATTATGTAATAATTGTTCCAAATTAAATACCGGTCTGATTTTTTTTACCAGCATTAAGAAACGATTGTGTGTCACAGAAAAATGGATCTGCGTTGGGAACATTTTCGTGTAATGTTCTTTTTCGACTCCAACTTAAAACCTGATGGATCTTTTAATCAACTTGAATTAGCTTTTATGGAACAAGGCGCATTCTAAAGCAGCTGTGTACCGCTGGTATAACGAGTTTAAGTGCAGTCACTTGAATTTGAAGGAAGAAGAAAGAAGCGGTCGTCCTTTGACTGTTTGCTGTTACGAAAGAAAACGTGCTAAAATGTAAAACATTTAATTCCCTAAACGCGGCGAATTACATACGAGGAGATTCAGCGCAATCTGCAGATTGGAGCGGGAAGTGTTTTTTAATCGGAAGTCTAGTATCAATTCCCTTAAGAAACCAAAGTAGCATCAATGCAGAGTGTCACACTACCAAATGCTTGCCAGAAGTTTTTTCTGCTGCGAGCAACAAGCGACCGAATACGGGACTCCGAGGTCTTTTGCTCCACCACGACAACGCGCCCGCGATCTCCGCGATCAGGTCGAGGGACTTCCTAAACACCACACCGGTAAAACTTCTGGGTCATCCGCCTTTCAGCCCTGATTTGGAACCGGGTGACTTTTTCTTCTTCGCTAAAATTAAAAACCAGCTCCAGTGGATACAGTTCTCATTACCAGAAGATGCGCTCACCGCGTTCGAGAAGGCCGTTGGGAAGTACCTGCTGCAGGCTGGAAAATATGCTTTGAAAATTGATGACGAAACTTTGACAGTCGCATGAAACTATGTTAAGATCCTGGTGGAGAGTTCTTTGAAAAGATGTTATAAAAAATATACAGGTATAGAAAATGTTTTTTTCTCAAATCTTTCTGAGTGCCCGACGACTCACGCGTGGGACTTGCACTATACCTGTGATAAGTATCTTGCTAGCGCCCATGGCCCTGGCAGCGAGTAGGGTGACCAAGCCGATAGGTCCAGCTCCCAGAATGAGCACTACGTCGCCGGCGGTCACACACCCTCGGCGACACGCGTGAATACCCACCGACAGCGGCTCCAAGAGTGCTCCTTCTTCCATGCTCACGTGATCCGGCAGTCTGGAAGCAAATAAGTATGATAGAAGTTAAATAAAATGTCCATAGAGAATACTGAACAATGCTGAACTGTAAATACAGAATTAGAAGTCGTAGTTCCTAAGGGCAATTGAGGTCATAATGAGGAACATAATTTTTGTGGGATACGGTGTAACTCTACACAATTTGTAGCAATGTTTTTATTTCACTTAAGTAAGTTTGTAAACTTCTGGGTTCCTAGCCGTATTAAAAGTCACTTTTCTATTCTATTTCTATAATCTCTAACGCTGTTAAGTCTGAGATATTTTCTTTGCAATTGAATAGTGTTTTATAACCTAGAACTAAATACTAAATACTAATCTGAATATTAGAATAATATATTTCGATATCATTCAATTCCATAATACGAGTTTGAATATTTAATTTTCATTACGGTTCATTTAGAAGTTGTGATACAACAACAACTTCACAAACATGCCAAAATCAATAAAACTATTTTCAATAGTGTCCGTCCAATCTATCCGAAATAGCCTCCAAACTAAATACTAACTTGTAGCAGAAGTCGGCGGCATGTTTGTAATATCTGGCCAAATTGCCGTGGACTGGCGGAGTTGCGCAGAACAGGATGTCCGGACACAAGTGGTAGCGGCCCGTCTTGCAGAACTCACAGAAACGGCACGGTACTCCGGGCTCAATGGCCACGCGGTCACCAACTTTGACATTCTTAACTTTGGATCCCACCTGGAGAGGAAAATGAATATTTTGTTCACTTGTTTTATTTTTTGTTTAAAACGTTTTTACTATTAGACTCAGAAGCCAATCGCGTATTTAAAATGTTATGTCGTTTGAAGTTGTTATAGCAGCCAAGACTTGATTTCGCTTCTGACTGTTTGGATAATTATTTAAACTAAATATTGAACACGTTTACCTCATATCAGGTGCGATGAATATAATGGCGCATCCAATTTCGATAAAATACTTATTCAAGGGAGTTTTGAAAGATCTTTTTTGATTAGGATATCCAACAGCAGTATAATTAAAATGATTGGACTTAACATAACACGAATAACATATAATAGGTCTTTACCTATGAAACTGCCGTTTTGCCGTACTGGCCATTTCAAATGAAAATATTTTTTTTTTACTGATAATTCTAATTTCAAATTAATTTTATTTGACAAACATGGAATTCTTTTTCTAAAATCGTCATTTGTTTAATAGTTAGTGTTTTGTTTTCAAAGCATTCGAACATTTTTCGTCATCATGGATAAGTTAAAAATTCGAGTAATTATGGAGTATGAGTACCGTCGTGGCAGCAAAGCGGCACAAGCGGCACGCAACATCAACGACGTTTACGGAGCGAACACTACAAACGAACGCACCACCCGTTATTGGTTTACCCGCTTCCGTTCTGGAAATTTTGACCTGAAAAATGAACCCCGTGGTCGTCCGAAAACTTTGGTCGACAATGACGAATTAAAGGCAATTGTGGAAGCTGATGAAACTCAATCCACGGCTGAATTAGCAGCAGCTTTTGACGTTAGCATCAAAACAATATTGGTCCATTTGCGTCAAATTGGGAAGGTAAAAAAGCTTGACAAATGGGTACCCCACGAACTCAATGACCGCCAGCGCGAAGTACGCGTGGAGACGTGCCTTGCACTGCTCAGCAGGCATACAAATGAAGGAATTCTGAACCGCATTGTTACTTGTGACGAGAAATGGATCCTGTTTGACAATCGTAAGCGCTCAGCAAGTTGGTTGGACCCTGGTTCAGCACCCAAACAATGCCCTAAACGAAAACTTACCCCTAGAAAAGTGATGGTCACTGTTTGGTGGTCTAACGCGGGTGTAATTCATCGCAGCTTCTTGCCAAACGGGAAAAGCATTACTGCAGATGTGTACTGTGAAGAACTGAACACAATGATGGAGAAGCTCGCACGTCTCCAACCAGCTTTGGTCAATCGTTGGGCTCCACTGCTCCTGCACGACAACGCGCGACCTCATACTGCACAGCAGACGGTCTCCAAGCTACAAGAGTTGGGGTTGCAAGTTCTCCGTCATCCGCCGTACTCACCAGACCTTGCGCCTACAGACTTCTACTTTTTCCAGAATTTGGATAACTTCTTGGCGGGAAAAAAATTAAATACCCGAGAGGCAGTACAAAATGCCTTTGAAGAATTTGTTGCCTCCCGTCCAGCTGATTTCTTCAAGAAAGGCATCAATAAGCTACCAATGCGTTGGCAAAGATGCATTGATTGCATGGGTGATTATTTTGATGAATAGAAATAAAAAATATATAAAAAATTACGCTTCATTTATTTCGTGAAAAACGGCAATTTCATAGGTAAAGACCTAATATATATATACTAATAACAGGATATCACATAATGTTTATTAAAGCGTTTTAGTTGCTGGATTTTGTACTATTTATTGTAGGTGATGCATTGTGTGAGAGGAATATAGATAAGTATGTTAGTTTAATAAAAGCTAATATGTCTATATCTTAAAATAAAATATATGGTCACCCCTCGCAACGAATCCTTAAGCAATATCAAAAAGCTTTTTTTCAGCAATTAAAACGAAGACAGCAATGAATTGTATGTAGCCATTTAGTAGGCATGCCTACTATACGTTAGTATCTCTGGCTTTTCCTTTCGTTGTGATCTCAGGTAAATATAGTAAATTATTGGTTTGCTAAAGGTCACGATTGAGGAGCCACAAACACGTAAACAAACGCATATTGCGTTTGTTTACGGAAATCACCAAGTTTTAGTATTTTATTCATATTGTAGGCAATAGGATTTACCTCCTTCTAAATTATCATTATGCCGAATATATGAATTGACCGAAAGGATTCCTAAAAATGTACTCTATAGTACATGGATTGAGGAGCCACAACAAAAGTGTTGTAGTTTCTTGAATTTCAGAACTAATGTGCTCAAAATTGTAGTAGATATCCTACGTTATACATACAAAATGATACATAATTTTCAGTAACCTACGTTCAATACATTACGAGTTCTAGGTGGCTCCTCAATCTAAACATCTAGATTGAGGAGCCACCGTTGCAGTGATATATAACTTTTGATGTATTTTACTACAAATTCCAAAATTTGACCAACAAAATAATCTGCATGGCTACTAAATTACGGACATATATTTTTTTAGGCTCAATTAGAATACAATGAACAATCAGAATATAATGAAAGAAGTGATGACAAATTGTTATATTTGTCAAGGTTACTCAAATACCTACTTTAACAGCTTATCTTATCACTACCTATATACTTTGAAGTTACTAGGAGTAGTACCTACCTATCTACTTGCTACATACAATTATTTAATTATACATGCTAGTTGGTCTTTTAATCATTGAAAATACCCTCAAAGATTAAGTAATAAAAATGACAAAATTCGCTGTCATCAATATTATCACAATAAAAAACACCACAAAGATTAAGAAAAAATTTGACACATAAAATATATCTAAAAAGTTTACGATCACAACCTTATTACTGACCCCAGTCGTTGGATTTGAAAAAGATGGTGTTCCAACGAGAATTTGATGATAAATCTAACCAACCGTGAAACTGCATATGGGATAGGAGTCATTGCTAAACCCACCGTAGGCTTAACATAACAAAAAATTAGTTTTCGTGGACAAAACTTATTGTACCTATTACGAGAAATTACTCTGTTGTCAACATATTGTAAATGAGCAGAATTGATAATTTAATCTGCGTTCATTACTTTGGATAACACTATTTACGTAATTCGGGAAAACAACTTCATGATAATATCATTATTGCCTTATTTTTATTGCTACTCCAACATACATAACTCATTATTTATCATATTTAGTTGCTCTACAAGATCATTTTACAGACATTTATATTTAATCAAGTGGATTTTAATTAATAATATTTAAATGACTAAGTATTAGGATTCGTTTTCACTTGAGAAAAGTAATTATTGTTTACGTAAAAACACGAAAAGCTTTCGCAAGAGCCATTTGAGCAGGTGAGTATGGCTCTGCAGCAATTGTAAATTAAAAAGGAGTTGTTTTAACTTAACGCAAGCTTAGCGAACAGTGTGGCGCGGGGCTCGAATGTTGTGGATATATATATCAAATTGAGCTTTATATCGTTAGCACAGAATCCAAAATAATGGCAATAACATTTGAATAAAACGCACCATCGTGTCTGCACGCATTCGCATTGTAGGAAAGCTTAAAATAAAGTTTATCTTGCGTTTTGGTTTGATATAATAATCGTAGGAATACAAATACCTGTTACAAATTTTTAAGAAGGTATCAATATGTGTAAAAAAGTATCTATTTGACGGCCGAGTAGCGTAGTGGTCAGTTGCCCTGTCTCATACGCCAGAGGTCCCAGGTTCGAGTCCTGGCCGGGGCATTCATTTGTGTGATGAACGCAGATGTTTGCTCTCGGGTCATGGTTGTTTGTATTTATATATGTATGTTTATTCTGGGTTCCCCCCCAGTTCGCTGTATGGTCATCCATAACACAAGCTCTGCGTACTTTGGGGCCATACAGTTGGCGTGTTTGTCTGGGGATTATTATTTATTTATTGTCAAAAAAATACGCAGCCATCAGTTGCATCGAATCCACTGTTATAAAAGGCAATTATCTGCATACCTTGGCCACCACTCCCGAAGCTTCATGGCCCATAATCATAGGTTCTTTGAGAACGAAGTGGCCGCAGGTGCCGCTCTGCCAGTAGTGGACATCGGAGCCGCAAATTCCCACGCAGTCCATACGCAGAAGTACCTCTGGAAATTGGTAAATAAAAAAGATTCAAATTGTATACCTTCTATTCCATGTATTGACGTTTTATTGCACCTTTCAGTCTAACTTTTATAAGCAATCACGATGAAAATGAAGAAAAAGTAGATTCTTCCGTCAAGTGTACTTTTCTTAGTCAACAAAGGAACACAATGTGCTGGGTCATGTGTTCATGGCACGCTGATGTCATGATTGCTGAAGCACAGCCGGCAGCCGACTGTGAGCTCCAGTTCAAATTATTTGCTCCCGTTGCTCTAGTCGAGGTTTCCCTTTATCCGGAAACCAACAATTTTCACATGGGAACAGGAAATAGAGAGAGAAAATTTGTATTGCTGCGAAACACAAGCGCAATATTGACACCTAGGCGTTTCTGAACAAAGCAGCTGGTCACATAGCAACACTTTTGCGACTTGAACTTACTCCAAGGAGAATCTATGTCGATTTAAGTTATAATGACGATAGCCTTTTTTTCGTGATAAATATTAGTTACGGAAATAGTTCGCGGCATAAACCCAGAAACTCAAGTGTTTAAGCTAGCATAAACAAGTGAGTAAGATAGCGTTGTCCAATTTATTGAATTGATCTACCTACTCTCTGGAGCCAGAAAACAAAGTTTTAGTTAATATTTTGTTCGTAGTGGTTAGCCTCTTTACGCAAGGAAGAGCACTTAATGGCGACATCAGAGGTTCCGGATTCGAATCCTCGTAGAAGTTGTGATTGGGTCAGATATTGCTAACAAATAAGACATTTGCCGTCATATATTAATTTCTTAAGATCTCCTATCATCTATAGCGCCTAATATCTAAAGCGTCATTGTCACTAAAGTACGTCTTCTTATGGTAGCGTCGGGTGACGGGTCGCTCGCTTCCCTCTAATATGGTTGAGGAGGGCGATGGCTGGATCCCGCGTTAACTGGTGAACGGGTGCCGTCCGCGTTAACTGGTGAACGGGTGCCGTTTGAGGGCGTTCGTCGTTTGGATACTTGGGGGGAAGGGAGACTTGCCGAGCTAACAGATGCAGAAAAGAATAATTTTGTATAGACATAAAAAGACTCTGTAAATTTATTTTGAAAAAAATATACCCGTGAAGTTTCTTGCCAGTTCTTCTTCACGAAGGTTTTTTCGAACTGGTGGTAGACTCATGTTTTATTTGACGTCAATAAGAACAAGTAATTGTCAATGTTGAGAAATAAATATTTCATTTCATCAAGTTAAATGTAAATAAAATATGAATATTCCTAGACCTTTAACCTAATAAGTAAGTCACATATTCTGATATTGCTTTCATCAATCGTTTCATTGAACTGAACCGTCTCATAATATAAGTAAAATTACTTTTACACCAAGCTATATAGGTACAGTACATTCAAAAATGTGGCCTATAAATGTGTTGGTCATAAAACAACAAGGTTAAATTTTCCGTGTAATAATATTGTAATATATGCTATTTTGGTTAAGCAGTATATTTAACCAAATAGGTGACGTTTGAGGGTGTTAGAAGAGTAATTTTGTATGGACATAAAGAGACATTAAAAATGTATCTTGCAAAAATTATACCCGTGAAGTTTCTTGCCAGTTCTTCTTCACGAAGGTTTTTTCGAACTGATGGTAGAGTCAGGTTTTATTTGACGTCAACAAGAACAAGTAATTGTCAATATTTGAATCTGTATTTTACCTAAGTTTTCGAAAAAGATACCTATGTCAATTAGAAGCCCAGAAACGTAAAATTCATACAATTACGTTCAGCGGGGAGGTAACGTTCTTAGTACTAAAATATTAAATTAAACTTATCAAGTACTAAAATTGCATTTTTAAGTAAATAGTTAATGCAAGATTTGGACTTAGAAAAACCAAACTACCTAAGTTTTTTGAAAGTGTGAATAAAAACATAATAGTGTACTCACCATTGTCAGCTATTTGTGGGATGGGTGTTTGTTCCTACAAAAGAAAAAATAAAACATTTTACCAAAATTGACAAAAATATAAACGATATTAATACTGTTGTGTCCTGATGTTTATCCAGTTCTGGCAGCTAAGCAAACATTACTGGTCAACTTTGCAGCCAACGACAGTCGATCAGTATAATAAATCGATTGAAAAATAAATTGCATAGAAACAAGCTACTCCAAAATACAAGTTCTTTAATTTATTATTCAGTCATCCAAATTCCGCGCGCTTCGTCTCAATAACAAAAAAAAAAAATAAGTCAACTGTATTTTCACGTTTTTAACTTATATAAATTATCACGATTAGAACGAGAAAATATATATTTAAAAGTGTCTGAAATAATACATTTTATCAAAACAGTTAAGCTGTATAGATTACCTTGCACTTACCAAGCGCAAATCCTTTGGTTTGTGTAGAACGGCGGTGAGATTATCTTCGGCCATTTTGTTGACGCATGCGCTAAGCTCCACGGCAAAAGTACGACTGGCGACGGCGAGTGTGACGACTTGACGAGTGGCGGGCGCGCGACTGATATGAATGAAGCGAATCGAAACTACCTAATTACTCTAGCGGGCAGCATAAACCAAAAAGGATACAGTCTCAGACAGAGACTATTCCTTAATTATTCTTATGTATACTATACCAATTATCAAGATTTTAGGTAACCGACCGACCACCTTACCTAATTATTCACCAGAAAAGGATAATTTCGCATTTAGATCATTAATTTTATTAGTCAGGTATAAAGTGAAAAAAGTTTATACAACTCTGAATATGTTCGCTGACATTATTGAACGAGATAAAGACCCAAATGAACGTTACGTCATGGTCGTAAGCGTTTTATTTCGTTTCTTTACGTATACCTATTCTGTAGGCTGGCTCGATTAATCTGTACCTACTTATATAAAGCAGGCACGTTTTGATTGTCGCTCTTATTACGCTGGCTTACTGATAAAGCGTATTGCAATGAAAAGTTCAAGATATTTATTTATGATGTAAGAATAGATAACAAATTTGAACAAAAGTTGAAACTAAACTCCACTCCCGACATTTTGAATAAAAAAGAGAAAACGCGAAATAAATATGAGCTCTTGCCGCCACCTGCAACTTATGCACTTAACTAAAAACCCACCTACTTATATAATACTAAAAAAAGAACGAATCCTAATCTACTTAATCACTTGCGTACTAAATTTTAAGTTACCACTTGTCACTGAACTGACTGTTTACACGTATTTTTTAACTTAGAATTTTGTTACCAACTTAACCACTTAACGCGTGTATACCGGCTATAATGAGTAGTGACGTATTTTTTACTTTATTTGTAGCACACAAACAAGCACGCGACCCATCTGATCAGTGGATTGTGCTTAGTATCTCGTAGAAGAGTTTCTTTGTTGGGATCCTGGTCTGTCCCACTTTGACCGCCATGATAATCACATTTACGTGTTTGTGTTCCGGTCCAAGGGAAGACACAGCCAGTCAGTTCAAGGTGGGTCGCGTGCTTCTTTGCAGGCTATGAAAACAGTAAAAGCAATTCAAAATTGCGTTGATTCTGGGTTCTATGTTATGATATTGCGTTGTGTGGCCATCCACAAGTAATACGTTGCTAGAGCTGTTGATTGTGAGAATGACTAACTAACTATGAGTGGTACCACACCGATCGATCGTCCGTCGATTGATTGTTGTGATAGAAACCATCGATCAACGTCGACGTCGATCGACGGACGATCGATTGGTGTGGTAATACCCTTAATAATCACTGGAGGGATATCAGCTCTGACAACTCAGGGATGGTGTCAGACAATTATAGGCCATCACGCCTACTGCGGGTTGGCAGACTACAGATACCTTCATATAAATTTATAGGTGCATAGGATTATTTTACTACTAAATTACCAACTCAGGGGTGGTGTCAGACAATTTATAGGCCATCACGCCTACTGCGGGTTGGCAGACTACAGATACCATCATATAAATTTATAGGTGCATAGGATTATTTTACTACTAAATTACCAACTCAGGGGTGGTGTCAGACAATTATAGGCCATCACGCCTACTGCGACGTCGACCGGTCGACGTCGATCGATTGGTGTGGTAGAATCTGTCGATTGACGTCGACAGTTCTATTCTGCCATCGATCGACTTCGACCAGTCGACGGTCGATCGACTGGTGTGGTAACATCCTATGTAAACAAATCTTGAGAGTTAACCAACTTCTAATTAACTTTCAACTTCTAAGTACCGTCAAGCTGACCTGATGACGGAACCAAGAGTTGGAAAGTGGAACTATTCAATGGATTCTAGAAACCCCTCGAGTTTGGGCTCATTCAGTATGTTTTAACGAGGCGAATAAACTTCGTGATGGATGTCGAAAAGGGTCTGATTGGCGCATCGTACGTGACAAAAGCGAGATTTTACTTTTTTTTAAACGACAATAAATGACAATCAATCTCTAAAAACTATTATAAACACTTTTTTAGGTAGGTAATTTCTTAATGCAACCTTTATAAATAATAGGTTTATAGTACACATGTACCTACTTCATTCGATATATTTCATTATTTACTTGGTTTACAAAACAACTTACAGTAAAAAGAAAGAAAGAAAGAAAACGTTTATTTTATTTATTTTATTATTTTATTTTTACATTTTCGGAAAACTTACAGCTACTTAAAAAAATAAATAAACAAAAAGAGTAAATATTAAATATGGCCATTAACAAAGTTTTCACTTATAGAATTAACAAATAAATATATAATTATATATATATATTAATTAATAAATTACTTAGTATATATATAATTATATATACCTACTAATTAATTTTATATTATATTATATTAAGATTAATTTTATATTACGATCAATACATTATTAAAGAGTTAACTTAATATTTAACAGAAACCTAATATCAAAAAGGCCTCCGCTCAGCTTAGTGCCGTGACTAAGTCACGACGCTGGTTTTCAGCGGATGCCTTTATTTACTTATACATAATTATTATTTAATATTATTACATATTCATTTATTTATATTTAAGAAGCAATTATTTATTTGTTTAAATTTATTATTTTTAATCAATTTCAAAATACATATTTTATACATATTTATTAAATCTATTCAACTTATTATAATTTTTACATATTTATGTAGTCCCATCCGAGTCATACTAAAATTTAAATATTCAATTCTAATCAAGTGCATGTCATATCATAGCAAATAAATCAAAACAAAATATTTACATTTTTGACCACAAAGCATTCAATTACAATAACTCTCCATATCTATCATTTCCCATTCTTTATATTAAAATTAAACAAGTTTTTATACAACTATATGAATGAACACGCATAACAGTTAATATTCACTATTAGTTATTCCAATTCACATAATTTTTTCTATTATCAATATTGTTTTTCTTTGCAATTTAAAGTCACTATACATAGGTATTTATTATTAAATCTTAATATATGCCTTTTAAGTTATACGTATTTATGAGATCTTTAATTTTATTTAATAGTTATTTGAAGTAGATCAATCAAAACAGAGATAGCGCAACACATCAAGACAACAAAGTATACTTTTTCTAAAACAATCCAAACAACATCCAAATGCAAATATATGAACATGAACAATCAGTAAACAACTAACTTTACGTACGATATTCTACGGAACCCTCTACACAGTAAGTGTATTTGCGGTACACGTGCTAGCAAAATTGGCCATCTGCGTGAAATGGTCGACAGCTGCGCGGACGCTTCTCGGCCGGACCGGGCGGGTCGTGGCATTGATTGTATAGATCCCTATTGTTGACACGCGATCGATTGGACGCTGCAATTAATTATTTTTAAATGACAGAACTTGCCTTTGAGTACATACAACAGTACTGTTTTACTGTTTTTTTGTAATTAACTTGGGCAGTATGTATCATAGCTGCGTAGTTAGGTATTTTGTGCTAATTTAGAACAACAGAAGGAATCCAAATTGAACTTAGATTTCAGCTATAACGAAACCGACGTAAATACTGATAATTAACAAAACCATTTACAAACATTTATTAACATGTGTGTAGCTTTCATACGGTCGGTTAAAATTCTTAGGGACATTGATAATATCATGAACATTTTTTATACAGGGTGGCCAGAAAAGTGACGTCCAAAATTTTTTTAGGTGCCTCGTGTTGAGAGGTCAGGTATCTGAATCACCCCTATGTATGTTTTACGATTTTTCATAGTTTTGAGTTACGATTTTTTTTAATGAATATACGCAAAATTGCGATCGCATCAATTTCAAAAATGTCTAAAAAAATGTAGAAAAGTTTTATAAAAGATATTCCTTTTATATCATTTGTAAGATTGTTGAATTTGTTAACTAACCAAAAATAACTAGAAAAGTTAAAATCTTACATAATTTGAAAATTTATTTAATGTTAAGTTTGCCCGTTCTCGCGGCTAGAGCTACTACTAACGAAGAAACTATACCAGTTGAGATTTTAAATTCTAAGTTAAAAATTTTAATGATAACTCGGTATTTTTTAGTAACTTTCATTAAAGTTATGAGGCTGTTTATTTTATGCATAAACACACAGTTCATAGAGATTTAGTAGCAAAAATAGAAATCCGAAACCTTCTACTTTTTTTAGACATTTTTGAAATTAATGCGGTCGCAATTTTGCGTATATTCATAAAAAATCGTAACTCAAAACTATGAAAAATCGTACATAGGGGTGATTCAGATACCACTCAAAACGAGGCACCTAAAAAAATTCTGGCCGCCCTGTATACTGCTTTTTAAAGGAATTCAGTAATTATTAATATCTATAGAGCAATGCGACGTCCGAGTAGCGTAGTGGTTCGTAGCCCTGCCTCGTACGCCGCAGGTCCCAGGTTCGAGGCCTGGCCAGGGTATTCATTTGTGCGATAAATATACATATTTGTTCTCGGGTCATGGTTGTTGATATGTATGTATATATTTATTGCTATTCTGGGTTCCCCCCAGTTCGATGTATGGCCATACCCATAACACACGACCTGCTTACCTTGCGGCCATACAGTTGGTGTGTTTGACTGGGAATTTATTATTATTATTTAGCCATCGATGGTATGTCGTTAGGGTTTGTGAATAACTGCGGCAAAAGAAAAATTAGCGTACTGTGTGTTACTCATATCATGTACTCTTCAAAATGTATGAATCTATTTTTCAGGTTTGTAAATTGAGGAAAATAATACAAAACATTAATCTTTAAACTCTTAATTTATTTGTTAAATCCTTATCTTAATACAGAATAATATAACGAAATCAATAAATCTACGAAAGTGGTCTATTCGTCCCAACCCCAGATGCCATGGCTTTCTCGTATAGTTTCCTTATTATCTCGCCTATGCCTTGTGACTGCGCTCGCCTCGCCTTTAGCGATGGCCTTCTTTCTATCCATCTTCTTTTGTCTAGTTTCTAGATTTTTCTTTACTTGCTGCTTCACTATTTCTGGAGCTATTGTGCTTGCTGATGTGTATGACCTCATTGATCGGACGTCGGAGAGAGCTTTCTCTATCATGGCCAAACGGAACTTTTGCGAGTCTCTATCCAATTGGGGCACCTGGTCCTCCTTTTCATTTATTCCTTCGGGTACTTGTGAGGATTCTGTATTATCAACTATTGTTTGAATGCTGATTTGTTGGGTAACTTCTTCAATTAGTGGAGGTCTCTCATCATTCTGAATTGAAGCATCAACCTAAAAACATAATGTTAATTAAAATGACTATATATTAGAATCGAAGTCCTGATGTTCATTCTTCAACATCTGACACCTCGACCTGGACAGCTAAAATAAGAGGTCGGGAAATAGAATTATCGTACTTTGTGAGTAATATTTTAAAATCATATCTCTTATGTTGTATTGTTTGTTTCTGGATGAATATTCTACTAATGCTTTTGATACTATGAAAGGGTTGCATTTGAAAAAGAAATAAAAAAAGATCATTACTGTTTCCCGTTATTGTTCAGTTGTTTTTCTGTTCGATAAAATGACGAGTCTACAGAAGAAATTCGACACTATATAGATTTTTTTTCAAAAAGGGAAAAATGCAACACAAGCCTTAACAAAATGTATGACGTTCATAAACATTACCCAGTGTCACTCAGAGTAGCACAAATTAGTGCAAGAATTTTTAAACCTGGAAATTTTAATGTCAACGATGAACGGTGGGATGGGGAGGGCCTCTTCATTATAAGCGTTTGGCGCCGGGTAACACCGTCGACTCGGATGATTACTGCCAACCGTTCCTCAGGCTCAAGCAAGAAATTGCCAACAAATATGGCTAAATATGAACATCAGGAGGGGTGTGGGTGTGGTATGGACTACACCAACACAAAAATTAAGGAGTGTGGCTGGGAAGTTTTAATATAGACCGTTATGTACCTGACGTAGCCCCTACGAATTTACACTTGTTGCGGTGTAATGTTTACATGAGAGAACTGTCAAAACGACTTCTTCGGGTTTTTCGTCAGTAAGTGAAATTTACGCGAATGAAGCCGTGGGCAAACGCTAATTTGAAATATTTAACTTTGCCAACCTCTTTCCTCAGAGAATCTAGATAATCTTCAGTATATTTTTGTGGATTCTGTTCCTCGGATTCTTCTGTGTCACTCTCTTCATCTTCACTCATTTGAAGACCAATCCCCATTTCCTGATGAAAAATAAACACAGCGTAAAAACACAAGATTTAAATAAATACGAAAATAATAATTTACGAAATCCTCAAACAAATTTACTAATGTAAGTAGAGTTTGTGCTATAGTTGAAAAATTTTGATCGAAAACATAAATGACTTAAATAAACATTGAACCTACAGGCGAGATTGTCCTTGTCTGTAATGTCATGTCTTAGTCACCTGTTTTGTAAGCACAACTTTAAACCTCCCCTTCTGAAGATAGTGTGGATACCCTTTAAACAACTTAACTCATTTTTGTCTAAATGGCTAAAATTACTCTCAAGTTCTATTCATATGGGTGACGCGATGCCACAGAAAGACACACAGATACACATGTTAATCTTAATCTTATAACAGCCCACTTTTTAGATTATTGTTGTTAACTGTTTCAGAGATTCAATGTTTTGCAGCCATAACACATTATGTTTATAATATAGTGTACTAAAGTGAGTAAGTTTAGTCAACATACACCATGGTTAGCATAATTCATAATACAATGTTAATCTTGACGATTGAGCATTCAATTTAAAATAACATTCCCAAAAATGTTAAAATATACCAAAAGCTCTAACTGGATTGAGAAAGCAAAATTCTTTAAGAATATATTTAAGAACAACAGCAACTAAAAATATATTTGTAATAGTATTTTCACACACCTCCAGCAGTTCATTGTCAACATCCTTGGTCCTCTTGTAGCCAGAGCAAGCAATCTCTCTATCTATAGCGTCGTCTTTCTCTAGGTCACTGAATTTTGGAAACAGCTCACTTTCATACCCAAAGCGTTTCTTGAAAAACTCGCGTACACAGCGAACGTCGCGGTCGAAATATCTATTGATAGATACTTAGTTAATATTATATTCTAAATCTTATTATTACTTATCAATACATTCTCACTATATATCACTGATTAAGGTGAACAGCTACATAGCTCACAAGCGAAAATGACTTACTTTTTATGACAAATTAAAAAATGTGAAAGTATAATTAAATGCGATGAAATCTGGTTAAAAAGTGTTTTATTTAAAACAATGAATTGTGAAAACTTAAGAAAGTGTTATTTTTATTAAATGTGTAGGAACTGTATTAAATGTATAGGAAGGCACATTGTCTTGGTTTTATAGCTGGCAGCTATGATGAATGAACAAATGTTTTAATATGTTTATTAGAACTGATTGTTTCCCTGTCACAATTGGGTAGATGACACAATTTAAAAATTTTTTATAATTTTAAAAGTTTTTATAATTTATTTATAAAATATTAGTTATTTTGACAGGTACAATGTTTTGAAAAATATCGTTTTGAATTTAATATCGAAATTATATACATTTGAAAACTTAAAAAAAAGAAGCAAAAACTTATTATAGTATATGTTAAATTTTTAAATATCATTAGCTTACTGACGTTAAATATAACAATTTTTACTATGACAGTATGCATGGAAACGCATTATCTACGTAGCTATTATATATTTTATCCAAACGCCCATACAATTTTAGTATGATTCACAAGTCGTGACGTCACAGCTCAGTACCGTTTTTTATGGAGCGTTTTTCGTCGACTCGCAGCGGCTCCTCGAACACATCGCTGTATCTAGAAAACTATTGATTGTAAACATACTGTTACTTTTGCAATATTTATTTACTGTTGATAAACTATTTAAATATGAAATTTAAAAAAAAGTTTGTCATGTACCCAATTGTATTTTGATTTTTATTAAAGAAACCTCTGTACTGATTTTGTCTAAGAGATTATTGTATAAACGGTAACGAAAAGGAAGAGCTACGGCCTTGCCCTTTTTAAAGATTTTAAATACATGAATTTCCTTCTGTACATAGAATATGTATTAAAATTTGGATATCTCACTTTGAAATTAAATCAAAGGTAAATGAATATGGTATCATACAATATAGGGAGGGCCATCATGACAGCCTTGGCTTGGCAATGTCAGTCATGCAAGGCACATGCCTGTCAACAAATTTTACCAGTGAGAGAGTGTGAGCCGTTTGCACCTAAGGGAGTTAAAAAATACATAATTTATGAACAATATCCTTGTTTCTTTCAATCCCCTATGTTCCCACACTATAGTAACTTACTAACTCACAAAAAAGAAGAAAATTGTAGTAGATATGGAATGGAATAAATATGTTTCTTATACAATTGTAATTTAAAAAGATAGCAAATTAATTATATTCACAGAAAAATATATCTCAAGCAATGCGAGAGTATTTCTTCTTTGTGTTAAAATTTGCAATATGTTTAATGAATAATACTCACGATTCAGCATTAGAGTGATTTGTAGACACCATCTGTGGAAAATCTATGATGATGGGATGACCTTCTTCATTTATCATGATGTTGAATTCATTGAAATCTCCATGTATAACACCACAGTTGCCAAGACGAACAATAAGACTCATTAGCTCCTCATAAAGAGCTTCAGGATCTGCTACTGAAGTCACATGGGTTCTGAAGCAATGAACAGTATTAAAAATATACATTTAAGCTATTGTAATTTGTTTACATTGAGAAATATTTTCAAAAGAAAACAACCTTACATAGTTTCTAAATAAAATATGTCAGAATTAAAATGCTCTAGTAAAACCATTTAATCTTAAATACTTACAATGGACCACCCTGAACTAGTTCCATAACAACACAGTGTCTATTAAAGTCAATGGGTTTTGGCACTGGAAAATCTCTGTCGTAAAGGGCTTTCATGTATGCAAACTCTTTGGTAGCAGAAATACGTGACAAATATAACCAGGATGCCTTGTTACGATGAGCATGATAGTCTCGTTTGTCTTTTATGTTACGAAAACATGTTCTGCCAAGTCTGAAAGTTAAGAAATCATTAATAAAGATCCTAAATTAATAGACAGTGAATGAAAGCTCTTATGAATTAAACTGTAAACTAGATTCCTTATAAAATGTTCTCAACAATGTGAAAGGAAAATCAAATAAATCTGTAATGCATTGGCTCACTAAATAAACAAACCTAACATAATCAGAAAACATATTATGCCTAAAAATGTACAGACAGGTGTATATTTAATGTGACTGACACTATGGAAATTACCTGTGGAGTTTCAGGCAAAGAGGATTTCTATCTTCATCAGCAACAGTATATATGTTAGACTCTTTGCCAACACCAATTTGGTTTCCAAATGAAGCAATAACTTTCCTGTTTGTCAATGCCTTCAAGGCTAAGTAATCATAGCCAGCATTTGTGAGTCGGTAGCCATCATCTAAACACAACAAGTGAACATTCTTGATCAAAGATTAATGAGTTAGTAAGATACTTAAATACAAATGGGTTATTAAAATTGTAAATCAAAATGCGTTAGGTAAAACTATTGTTACAGCATAACATAATATATAGGCATACGTACAATGCTTTCCCCTTTCATAAGTAAGCAACCTATGTTTGCATAATTCTTTCATTAACTTATGAACGCCTCCATGCCGCAGATTCGCAATAGATGCCACCAATGAACCCGGTACTAATTCATGGTTCTTCATGCCCATTTCAACCTAAAAAACAATACTTGTTTTATCAAATGCATGAGTAAATAGGTTATGAAACGTGACAGAGTTGCGGAACTTACCGCAGTAAGAACTCTGAAATCTTCACCCGTTAGGTAACGTAACATAGCTACGTCCAATTTTCCCATTTTGAATTACTTCAGTAACAATAAAATTAATGAAATACGTGGTAAATGGAATACGTTGTAATAAATAAACACAATCACA
This sequence comes from Marasmarcha lunaedactyla, assembly GCA_923062675.1. NCBI lineage: Eukaryota > Metazoa > Arthropoda > Insecta > Lepidoptera > Pterophoridae > Marasmarcha > Marasmarcha lunaedactyla. The sequence goes on along the minus strand of OV281339.1, from coordinate 45,255,324 downwards.
ACACAACTCAACACAGGAACGAGCAAATTGATTGAGACGTTTGACCAGGGGGGGTCAGCTTTATTGCCTGATTGAAAACTACCTAGAGGGGAAAACTTTTATAATCTTGAAAACAGCGAGTATTCGTTCACTCATTCACTGATAGATGACACACTAATCTCACTCACTCATCATATGGCGTTCGTTCATATTGGGGTGTGGTTGTTTTTGCTATTTTTGTCGTTTGCTCCACGATAATTAAGAAAAATTTTGAGGTAATACTGCGTCGAGTAGAGTTCTGGCTCCTCCGCTTCAGTGTTATGCATATGTCGAGATAGTGACTCTTTAGTTTTGCTAAAAGAGATAGTGACTCAAGTGTTTTGTTGTTTGTAAACATAGTGGTCTTTTACCGGCGGCGACATAAAAATGTCTGAAAGTCGGCGAAAATGTTTCAAGTGTGGTAAATCTCCAGCACTGGATAACATCAAATTGTTTAGATTTCCAAAACCTGCTGTAAGAAACCTATTCCGGTAAGTACTTTTGGCCAATAGTTGTATGTATATAAGTAACCTCATGTACATTTTTCAGCTCGTTTTCAATAAATTAAATCAGTTTTATATAACCAGACTAAAATAATTTTTAAAGTTAAAAACCTTTAAAGACTTAAAATTACTTCAACTTACATTAAATTTAATGCTTTTATGTATATTTGTTGTAGCTGCACATTATGGGCTAAGTACATGTTTCCTGTGGAAGAAGAGCTCTATACATCTGTAAAATTTCAGAAAAAGCTCTTTAGTGAACACAGAATGCTGTGTGAGGATCATTTTGCCGTGGAAGATTTCACAGACGCCTTGAAGCAGAGATTACTGTACACTGCAGTCCCACATGATGTAAGTAATAATGAAATTGTTCATAATTTCAAAGTTCCCACTTTCAAAAATTTACTAAATATGTGTGTGCCGGATGTGGTGTGGATGCGGAGGATGGTTAATGCTTTGTAGAGGTAAACAACCGTTAGTAATCTCTGGAAAGCTCTCTAAAATTTAATGGTACCTCTTGTTTGATGATATAGCTATACAAGCAGATGTCCATATTATTTAGTTGTATTATATTATTTGCTTATTTGTGCAATCTACAATTAAGTTGTAATGTATTAAAAAAGTCTATACCTATTATACCTTTGGTAATATCAGCTATGGTACAGCACCAAACAAAATTGCATCTTAAGCATAATTTTAAACTTAAATCTATAACATAGGTACTGATGGTTATACAATTGGCTTTGCAAAGTTCTAACAATCTATAGCCATCAAACAAAAATCCAAAATTGCAATGCAACATCATTTCTATTTCCAACCATCCAAACACACCATGTGTATCTGATAAATAAACAAAAATAGATCTTTATTTCCAGTGAAAGCATAGCTCACATTTGGCTGGAGCCTCCCTTTATGTAAGCGAGTAACCTGTGCTAAGAGGCACCAATCTTCCATTGCTAAGATACATCAATAATTAAAGCAAATAATAACAAAGTACAAAAATATTAGATACACACTTACAAATCAGTTAACACCTAACTTACACTCATATTTATACTTATACTAATGTGTGTGTAAAAGTAGTGTGGAATGAAAATTGTTTATTTAGTTTATATTCAAATCATGTAATCTTAAGTTGTAATAATTTTGTGCAAGAACAAACTAACTGAATGCTTACTACAAAATAAAATGCTTACTTCAATTTTGTATTATTTTTTTACAGAAGGAAAATGTGCCTGTGATGTTTCCTGAGTATTTATCACAACCTGGTCCATCAGGAATTCAAAACAGAAATCTGCAGACTGCAACAGCTTTACCTGTTATAAAAGGTCCTCTTATGGACATTACTAACAAAAAAGATAGTTCAGGGTCTAGTGGAACAGCTAAAAAAATTATGTCAGAAAATGACAATAAGCTCCTTCAAAAATGTACCAAGTACATGAAACACATTATTCAAATGAAGCGAAGAATAAAAAATTTGAAAAATAAACTATTATTAAATGAGATTACAGAGGATAATTGCGTAAAAAACCTTGCAAAAAAAATTACACCAACATTTGCACTAATATTGCAGTCACAACCAAAAAAAAATTTAAAAGAAAATCAACTGGTCGTAGGTGGACAAGAAATGATAAAATTATTGCTCTCAGGCTTTATAAAAGGTCACCTACATGTTATAGGCTACTAAGGAGGCTTTTTATGTTGCCTTCTCCAGGTACCTTAAAGGCACTGCTTAATCAAGTACCATTTGATGTTGGTGTTACCCAACAAGTTTTGAGTGTCTTAAAGGACTATGTCAAAAGACTCAAGCCATCAGATAATGAATTTATTTTAATGTTTGATGAAATGTCAATTAAAAAAAATTTTACTTATAACAAAAAAAAAGATTATATTGAAGGCTTCCAGGATCATGGCTCACATGGAAGATCACCAATTGTAGCACCATATGCCTTGGTGTTTATGATTGGTGGAATAAGAAAAAAAGTGAAACAGCCTATTGCTCATTTTTTTTCAAGTAGCTTTTCAACATCAGATAGACTTGCTATACTTATACAAGAGGTAGGTAATTTATTTATTTTAATTTCATTTTAATAAAGTTACATTTTAGATCATCAATGTTATGAGATATGATAGAAAAGTTTGTATACTACCCCTGGATGTTTTATACAAAATTGATCCACTTATACAGACCCTGTGAATAAATTTTTGTATTTTTCAGATTATACAACAATGTTTCGCAGCTGGCATTAATATATCAGCCACAGTTTGTGATATGGATGGAGTCAATAGGAAAGCTCTGTCTATCTTGGGAGCAACTTTAGAAAACCCCACTATTGCTGTTGGAGAGAAGACAGTTGTAACTCTATATGATGCACCACATTTATTGAAATGTTTTAGAAATTTATTTATAAAATATGACATTGAATGTTTTACAAATATTTCTTCTGTAGGAAAGATGGGAAAAGGTAATTATTTAATTTCATTATTTTATCTACTTTTCTTTGTAGCTTTGTAGATAGCTTGATCACAGAGATTATTGCCACATTATCTCTGTGATCAAGCTATCCTGGGTACCAAACTGCACCTTGTAAGAGTGCCCAACCAAAAATTACCTCAAGTAGGTAAATTAAGAAATGATATCTTCTAACAAGAATAGATTATGATACCATAATTAGCCTAATATCAAAGAGCAAACATTTTACCTCTAAACTAAACATTAAACTCAAAATAGTCTACTATATGTTTACCTGAACATAATATACTTAACTTTATTGGAGGCAGAAGGAAATATAGTATAAAAGTTAGCCAAAAATTGATAATTTTGAGATGTGTTACTAATAAGCTATTCATAACCCACCATTCCAGGTGTTGCCAAATGGGCACATATTAAACAATTTTATGAATTGGACAATAAAAACCATAATTTTGTTTATGCTCCTGCCTTGACAAAGGACCATTTAGAGCCTAACAGCAGACAAAAAATGCGGGTCAAACTTGCTGCACAAGTTTTTAGCCATTCTGTAGCAGGAGGATTCTACGCTAAAATATCGGATGGTATGCAATTTGTTCTTTCACTGTACACATATAATTTAATGTAATTAAATTTTAATTTTAATTAGAAACTTGTAGAATTGTAGTGTTTATTTAACAGGGCCCAGGTCGTATTCTACTTGAGGTATCTACAAAATTCACATCAATCTATTTAGTAGCTACTATTTTCATAGCCGGCCAATGGGCACGCTACCCACCTGATAGTAAATGGTATGCGCATCATTAGTCATAGGTTATTTAATAATTAATAGTAATTGTGATAATTATATCGACGATGCGTTGCCGACCGTAGGCTTCAGTGGGAATTGCCTTGGTTCTAGTAACTGCCCGGCTGTTCCTTCCCATTGACCGAAATGGTCATTTCGGGGCCAGAATTATCCTTACGAAGTCAGGATAATTAAAAACTAACCTAACAAAGTTCATTACTATAAAACTTACCACCACCATTTTTTGTGTTGCAGGAACGCTCCCTTCGAAAGCTGCTGTTACAGCTAACCTCATAGAAAATATCGATAAATTATTTGATACCCTTAACGGTGACACTTCAAATTTACGTCGGGGAAAAATATACTCTACAAACCTAACAACAAAGGGTCCACATTGGCAATTCATTTCAGAAATGAAATTATTTTTTAAGAGCATGCAATTTGTGGGATCTAGTCGAACACCTCCTTCTCAAGAGGGATGGATTTGGACATTAAATGGTATTGAGTTATTATTCAAAAACTTACAAACCACACATAAAATCAAGAGTCTAGCAACAAGACGTTTGCAGCAGGATCCACTAGAAAATTTGTTTGGATGTATTAGAGGTAATTGTGGCTCAAATACCAATCCAACAACAGAGCAATTTGTGGCTGGCCTTAAAACATCCATTCTAAGTAACATGGCGCATATTGGGACAACCGGTAATTGTGAAAATGACAATAATGTTACCCTGAATAATTTCAGTACATTATTGTCAATTCCACAATTATCAGTTGTCAATACAGATGAGGAGAAGAACCCATTTGAAGGGGATATACCTAATGATCTTAGAGTGTTTGGGTCTACTAATGAAATAAATGAAGGCAGCGCAGAAATGCAAGCATGTGCATATGTATGTGGCTTTTTATTAAAAAAAATGCCAACTACAAGTTGTGGCACTTGTACTAATTTATGTGTATCCCCACAAATGGAAGCTTTTCACAATTTAACTCAATGCAGGGAATACTGTGATGAAAAAAAATCACTCAACTATGCCAGCAAAAGTTTTGTTACTTGTGTAGAGGCTTGTGCTTCTTTAATAAACACTTTTTTAAAAGAGAAAGGTCATATAAAAAATTTAAAAAGAAGTGTTATTGAAACAATTAAATGTAATATAAACTTTGATTTTCTCAATAGTTGCAGTCAACATAGGGATAGTAACATAAGTTTTATTGCCAACAGTTTGTTTTTTATTTGCATTAGGCGATTTTGTACAGTAAAAAACCGCTTATTTGCAGACGAAGCTTCCGCGTCTGCACTCAAAAGAAAAATGAAAATTATACTTCACAAATAATGTGCCATCCCGAAAGGCGACTGCTACTCTTTTATTCTCATTTTTTCTATTATTCTCATTTTTCGAATTCCATTTCTACACTATTGAAAAAAAAAACATTAATTAGGTACATTCTAAGGACTGGCAAAGTTTCTTTAAAATAATCAAATAGCTTGATAAAAAAGATATAATTTCTAGGTTTTTACTTTTTGTAGATAAATAAAAAGTTTAATGATTTGTGAATCTTCAAAAATCAAGCCGATGACTTTTTATCATTATTCTTTACTATTTCATTTAAAGGTCGAGTCTATTGTCCAGCCCTTTCAGTATTGCACTTTATCTTGTTACACTGAAAAACTTTTTTTTAAATCATAAATGATTGCATATTATGTTAGAGTTATGTTACATAATTTTTATTAATGTTTATTACAGCCATTATTGAGTTCAATTACTTATACAGGGTGCTACTATAATGGCGAATTAATTTTTTAGGGGAGTAAGGGTATCATTTAAAGATCCCAATAAACCGGTCTAGATTTATTCCTGTATAGAGTGCGAACGTTCGGTTTAAAGCCATGCCCGTGGGTGAAAACTTCGATACTTTCCGCCGACACGGCTCGTCAGACACATCGGTCGCCCATTGCAACATGTCATTGTTACTTATTAATGAATATATCTATGGTATAATAAATATTTAATATAACTATGTAACTAACAACTACTATTTCGAGAAAGAAAAACAATATTTGGGTATTTATTATAAAGAATTTCCAAATATTCATACTTAATTTACGAGCTTTTAAGAATCATTTGTTACTGAAAATTTGTTATTTGTGACTCTTGAACCATAAGTTCGCTAATTTTTATTTGATTTTTGTACTGTTTGAATGCCAAGAGCATAAAAACACTGTTAATTATAAATGCTGCTCATGTGAGAACGGTTTTTCGTTCATATAATTTGCATGGCTCATTTTCACAAGATAGCATGTTTTTTCGTATTATGTGATAAACCAGCTCTGTACTGAATATTCTCTAATCAACAATCAGATTCAAAACAAAATCAATGTATAACCGTACTTTGTTAATACTGCTCAACACAGGACAACTGCTCTTTAATTATTCGACTTGTGTGTGACTATTTATTTTTGATTCTGTGATATTCACCCACCTAGAGATATTTATAAGTTGCAATGACCAACTTTCAATTTTTTACATTAAGTAGTCAATGTTTGCTGCACAAAAAATTTCTATGTTGACTGACAACTAAAGCCCAAATAGTTATTTTGGACTGTATCATCCAAGCTTGTATTGTAAAATTTTAAGATGTACTGTATTTCCTTTTTTTTCGGTTTATGATTTCGTATATTTAAAGTAAATGTCTGATAAACATATTAATTGTTTTATTCCAAAATGTTTTCTAAGTTTCCAATCAACATATAATGCTGATTTGTCCTTCCTACCTTCTAAAACCGTCTTCTGTCAACGGATTGTGCGAGGGAATTACATCGTTTAAAAGGTTGTTTGAAATTGAGAATAATAACAACCTTCTAGATGAAGTAATGTCCCAGGACAATCCGTTGTCGGATGATGGTCTTAAATAAATCCCTGGTCGTTCGTAATTTCCCGCCCTGCTAGTATGCCTGGGTAGACTCTAGATGGCGCTAGTTTAGGAGCTGAATGATGTACGATTGATTTGTATGAAGTTGTCGTTCTTCTCCGTTAGGAGTAATATTATTCTATGCGTTTGACTAATGTGGATTGAAGATTGATGTATATTTCGTTCTAAAAATCCAAGAGGAGAGCGTTTTTCACTTAGCCAACCATCAAGGATTTGATGCTACTGAGTGGCAAGTAGTGTTATTTTTTTAAAACTGTTCTTTGTCACCTGGAGGTCCACCACCAAGCCAGTTCCGAAAGGTCAGAAATTATTTGCCAAAATTAGCGAAAAAGTTCATTTGGATGTATTCAAAATGCTCAAATGAGTTAATTTTTAACGAAATTATTTTTTTTAATATAAATTATACACATACACCAATATCAAGAAATGAGATATCGTGCACAAACGCAGAGCATGGTGATACACCGCGAACTGTGATCCCTTGGATCGTTGTAGCGTTTTTTACAGTGAATGCTTTAAATTGTCGGTATAAACTAATGACTGTTACTACACTTCTCAGTTAATCTTTCAGTTATTATTCTAAAAGTTTTTATGTACATAGATGTCTAGCTAGCTTTCTATTAATTGTAAATAATTAGTTAGCTCGAAGAAAGATAATAATTATTTTGAATCCTTGGTCTAGGATTACGTAGACATTTAGCACTGGGTAGATAGCCTTAACGTGGCGTGCTCAGGGCCACGGTAACATAGTGGGTGGCCGGCTGAGAAAGTACTGTTTTCAGAGTCCAAGTGTACGTGGGATCTCCTCAGTCAAGGAGTTTACCGACGACTGTTTATTCCTATCTGAATTGGATTTTTTGTATATGCCTTGAGAAGGCTCAGAGTTCTATTTTGTTCCTTAATGTTTCGTTTGTTTTTTGACTTGGTTTACGTTGTTCTGTTGTTTTGTTTGAATTTTAGTTGGTGTCCCATCTAAATATGGACCCAAATGGTGGTCCAGAGGAGAGCAGTGTCTCTGAAAATCGGTTGATTTTAAATCAAGGAGGATCTCTGAATTCGCAATCAACAAAGGCGATATAAGATCGCTAAAATTGAAGGAAGCTGAGGAGAAATTTGAGCGGCAGCTGCGAAGCCGGAACTTATACTCCCCTCCTCCCGCTGTACTAGAACCTCTCTTCGGTATCTATCATCTAGATTCTGAGGAAATTAAAAACAGGGTAAGACAGTGTAGGGTGAAAATCCTTGTATTGGCCACCACTTTAAATAACTGGAAGGGTGGCAATGTAAGAGGTTTTAAGACGTGTTTTATTAGTTGAGAGTCTATCTCATCAAAACAAGGTCGCAGCATTAAGACGAAATTTCTATGGACGAAAATCTCCTCCATCCCCTCCCAAATAACAGACGTGGCCACAACCAAGTTGGTCAAGGAGTATTAAAGTAACCCTGTCGACAGAGATTTACAGTGGTCTCCTGGGGTCCATGGGCGACGTTATAGATGCCAAACTAGCGGGCATCCAGGATCACTTCCTGCCCCAAGACACTGCGGCTGCCTCTTGCGTCTGACTAAAGTGGCAACAAACCCCCACCCCTTAATGGTATAGGCGGCGCCCCTGGAATATCCTGTTACGGAAAGTTGGTCTATAGAAGTTCATAGGGGGCAGGGTCACGGGAAGAAGTCTTCTCCACCAACAGCGCTCACAGTGACATAACCCGTGGCGAGACCATTGGCCCGCTCTTCGGCTCCAAGGTAGCTTCGCCGGGTAAATTAGCTGGCTCTGAGCCGCAAAAACCGGCGGTTAAACTGGCCCCTTGCGATCTTCAGCTGTAGTCGAGAGGCGGCGATTGTTCAGGCGTGGTGGGCGCCGTGCACTGGCTTGGCCACGGAGGATGAAGCCACTGGTCTCTTCCACTCCACCCTCACAGCAGTGTGCAACAATGCCATGCTCCGTGTGAGGGTACACCGTGGCCGAATATCCGTGTACTGGTAGCCACAGGAAATAGCTGACCTCCAGGACACTTATGGAAGGTCACAGTGGCAGTGTTATCACTACCCACCAACGGCGCCATCACGATGAAGCGGGTGTTTGCTTGCAAAGCCAATACAAAGGCTTTGCTGGAATTCATATGCGTGGCTAAAGGAGGGGCAACAGAGGGCACGGGAGGAGATGTTACAGGGTCTCAACAGAGACGAATCGGCCCGCAATTCCTACGAAATGGCCCGAAATAAGCCCTCCAGCTAGAGGGGAGATTGAGTCCCATTACTCAGGCCGAGATGGAAAGAGCGGCCCAACGCTTGGAGTGAAAAAGAACTCACCCCGGAGCAGATGCCATCCCAGGTTGTGTTCAGGGTATTGCCATGGAAACTTGAAGTGTTGAGCTTTGGGTGCTGTTCTACCTCTCTTTGAAAACCAGACTGTTCCCGAAGTCGTGGAAAGTCCTCCTTGAGGAGGGAAGCCGATCACTGGCCTGCCTATCAGTGGTTTAGCCCGTTGTCCGGCTGGGTAAGTAGGGAAAAATGCTGGATTTTATTCTAGCATCACGCGTTGTTCAGCGTTGTTCAAGGGCGGACAGCCCAGAGGTGGTCAACATTAGACGCATTCTCTGCCTCGGAGACCCTCACAATGGATACATCCGCTAGAAGGGGATAGGTCTTTGGTAGTGCCCTTAGATATCACCAATACCGATATAACAGTCTGCCTCTAGATGCCATTCTAGAGGCCCCCTGGCATCACGGGGTTCTTCTGTACTGGTAGCGGCTGTTGGAATACTACTTCTTGAGAGGATATCTTCTATGAGAGTTGAGGTTCCACAAGGGTTGAGTCCCACTCGGGCCACTCTTGAGTAACTTCGGATACGACAGGGTGCTGCAGGGCCTTCTGCCACCCCGTACTAGCATATTCTACTACGCTGATGACACTCTGATCGTAACCCAGGAAAGGACTTTCACCGAAGCAGCTACCGCAGTGGATGAGGCACGCTTGGTGGTGGTTCATTTAAGGGCTGGGCCTTAGGTTCACTTTAGAATGGGCCGAGGCCCTCTTTTTCATGGGCCTCGGAAGGGAATTATTATTATTATAATATATTATTATTAATATTATTATATAAATTATTATTATTTCAAATTTGTATGAAGTTCTAAATTAAGTTTGGCTTTTCAACTTTAAATATACAACTCAAGGGATCATTATTTAAAAAACATAATTCTGCATTTTTAGCTAAGATATATATTATAAAATGTTACAAAGAGTTAGGCTAAGTCAAGTCTGTATAAAACTTTGTGGTCCTATATATGACCTGACCTACGTCAATCAAAAGAGTTTCCATTCATTCAGTTCCATCGTTGATTTCTTCCTTATTCCTCAACGTTTTTAATTCAATCAGTCAGTCGGTCAGTTCTTATAGGAAATTCAAAGTGGATGTGTGTTTGGCACGATTAAAAGTTTAATTTTTGAATAACCGTTTCATCACAGAAAAGTCTATAAAAAATTAAAATATGATTACTAGACTGATAAACTGAAATTCTACCAGTGTGTCCGTCATATGACCGCATCGTTGAAATAATATATGATCAGGAGATTTTAATATTAGCACATTCCCAGTAAATATGGATACAATTCAGAAAGATATCGAACTGAGCCCTGTGAAGTTGGATTCCTCTCCAAAACTAGCACTGGAACACCTTTCACCCCCGGTTAATGATGAAGAAGATGTCATAATTGGAAGGTTTCGAAAAATAAGTTCTGCTAAGTCCATGGCAGCTACAAATGGGAACATACAGTATCCAACAGAACCAATCATTAAGATCGACGATGTGGAGTCTGGTTTGCAATTTAAAATCAAACCTGACACAGATCAATTAATTGATGATTCAACTTCAAAAGAGATGTCAATAACTAAAAGCAGTTTCCGGGATGTTGAAAAACCATCAAGGTTTAGAGATCATCCATCAGCTACACGATTTCAGGTAGTACTTTTGTACTTTATAATAATATATACAGTACTTTATAAGTTTATTTGATAGTAAGTATTATAAATTAAATATTGTAGTGTAGTTAATTGATAGTTATCCTATACTAGCATAGCATTTTTGTTACCAGTTGGTTTTTTGGAGCATATGTGTTATTAATGAAATAGAATTGGCTATGATACATGTGGTGAAAAGTTAGAAATAGGCTATATAAAAAAGGAGACTGTCACTAGAAGTCCCGGAGTGGTTTCACCCATGTAATCCCTTATTTCATCTTCAAAAGTTATTTAAGGGTTATGTGCTATATGTCAAATGTTTATTTTAATGTTTAATGAAGAAGTTCTGCAAAAATAATTGTTTTAATAGTCCACACTCCAGTACAAAATAGTAAGGATAATATAATTTTATAGACTTACTTGAAAGAGAAGTATTTTTTAAATTTATTTCTAACTCTCTTTTCTCTTTCACTTAAATATTACATAAGTGCAAAATTTTATATAAGTGCAAAATATTGTTAATAATTACTTTGATTCAACCAATATTTTGAAATATTTTTCTTAACTCCCAAATAATCATTACAAACAATTGTATATTATAGGCTTATTGGGATATAAGTAAGGCTTTGTGTATTAAAAGATATTATTTAGTTATCTTAAATACCTATAGGTACACATCTACCTAAGAATATTTTGGAAAAAAAATTTAAATTAGCTGTTTTTCTAATACTTAATATTGTAACAAGAGCCTGAGCCGCTCGTAGTAAAATCTCGCCGCTTACTTGCCTCTCCCATGCGAATGATATAAAAAAACTTGTCTCCATTTTATACCTTATACTTTCCACATGAATTGGTCTGTCAAACACAAAAATGATTTTTTAAATCCATCTAGTAATTTAAGTAGTGCTTTTAAACAAAACAAGTAAAATAGTAGCTTTTGATTCTTTAATTTTCGTGATTCGAAACCATTTGCTCCTTTCATTTAGCATGTAGGATTATTTCATGTGGACATTACCATGACTAACACCCGTTCTATACTTTTAATCCGTGTATATTTTACCGCCGCTTTTGTGTTATTCGACCTAGCAGTATTGTACTGTTGTATCTATCAGATAATACTTAACAAATAGAAGGAAATGGTTTGTATTCACGATAAATGAGGGAGTTATTCAACTACCTACCTACCTTTTGAACCTTACTGAATCAACTAAGAGTAACGTAGCGTTTACAATAATGATTTAATTTTTTTCGTCAATATAACAAACGTTATTTTGTACGTTTGTTTATTTACATTGAATTATTCTTGCGCAAATAATGTATATTTTTTAGATACGGTGGAATTACTTATGATTGTATTGAATTATGATTAGAATTAGGTGCGGTTAAATCACTTTTTCAGGTTTTTACAGGATAATTTGCAATCTTTCACCGTGAATATGATATAGTACCAAGAACAACATGGCTTTATTTTATGACACCCACGGGATAGCGCGGATGGTGCCACACGATTTTTGTCTCTAGAATATTGGCTGCGTGTAGTTAATGCTCCTGTAGGTGTTAATGTGTTTATGACTAGCTTATGCCCGCGGCCGCACTTTTGTATCCCTCGGAAATAACACTTTCGCTTCTTTTTGTACCTACTATTGATTATACGTGCGCACATTTTCATGATTATTGGTTGTTTAGACGTAAAAGCGTAACTAACAAACATACAAACAGACAGACTCAATTTCGCGATCATAAAATTTGTTGTGATTATCTTAATTTCCTTGAAAGCGAAGGTTTTATAGAAGTTTTCCTTTAATTTTTTGTTAGGCATTCCTACATTTTCCATATAAAGTCAAGCCTGAATAGGGAATTTAAACCTAAAGAATGGAAATCCATTTCTTATAACTTACTATACTATACTTACTAACGAATATAAAATGAATGAGCATAAATTTAACTAAGGGCTGATTTTTCAAACCTCAGCGAACTATTATCTATAGATTAATTTTGAGAATTTGACATAATTACTGTGGAAAGTCTTGTCAATGGTCAAAGTTGTTCTCCTTGAATGAAATTCAACCTCGAATCTATTTCACCAAAACAGGTAACTAATGTGCTGAATATTCGCAATAATGATTACTGTCTCTGATGTTAAAATGCTACAATTATGTTCGGATCATTTCATTTAGTTTGCAGAGAAGAAGTAGAGCTTATCTTTTTCCTGGCTTCAGGCACAGTCTTTCAGGTACAGTGAGTGAAAAGAGAGAATGTAGCTCGCGGTTGGCAATTCATTACTCATCTATACTCCACGACTGTAATCAATATTAACCGATAAAAGAACAATGATAAATAATGTCCAACAGGACATTCCACTTATCATCAGGTGTACCTCGGTTGCGGGCTGTGCAAGAAGTAAAAGCGGTGAGGAAATAACCCATGTCCATTTGACATTCAGAAAGTTTTACGAAAAAAAGTTCGATTGATTCGAAAAGAATTCGAATTTTTTTTCCAAATTTAAATTTTCCTCTTAATTTTTTGCCAGCATTATTGTGTGTCATAGAAATATGGATCTGTGCATTTCCGAACATTTTCGTGCAATGATTTTTTACTGATAACTCTGAACCACAAATGTCGTATCAAGATCGAACCCCAGCACTATAGTGTGGATAGGAAACAGGACACCATACACTCACACATATCATAAGTCTGTACATCAAATAAATTCTGTTATAAGTAATCTTACTAGATCGCTACAAGTTAGGTCCATACAATTCGTTAATTTTAGTTAGCTAATTATCACGTATGTTTTAATCTCCAGATGATCCTATGTTTCTTTTAGTTGAGTGATCTATAGGCAGTGAAAAGGGGAACGCTATGGCGGTCTAGGTCGGAGGCGCCTTCTTGGGCGCTCCAATAAATCATAATAACGACAAATTGGTTAAGTGCACGACGGTCGCGCGTTTCCGATAGCTAACCTCGTACAGACGTAGCCACTGGTCCCCGCTGCCTTTTGTGAACAATCGCTATTAAAGAAACGAGCCAAAAGGCACGCTTCCTTTTTTGATGTTAGTCAAGTACAATTTCTTTATGATTATCTCATTTGTTTAATGATTATGGATGGTTTTTTGAATGTAGTTTTATATTTAATTAATATGTACCTGTATTCCGGATCCTATCCCATTTCACCGTGTGCCCATCGGCAAGACAAGCTTTATTTACTTTGGGGCCAAAGAGTTGGTCTGAAGGGCTGTATAACTTATTTCCTTATCAAATCACAGATCACGTTTTGAGAGGTGTAGTTATTAACGCCTCGCCCGTTTTATTATTTTGGCACTTGTCATACAATTGCGTTAAAAAGATACATCCTTTGTTCTCAAATAGAAATGAATTATACTCCTTACTCGACAGTTAATGCGTGGGAGTTCGCAGCTATACTTAGCAGATTGATATACGATACATTTCAACTGTTTGCGATACAATTTGTATTCTGTATATGTACTAGTATTCTAGCCGCAGCTTCGCTTATATTATGTTACTTTATATAAATTGAACGAGTATAAGGCTTCTAATCTTACACTGAAATAAAATTAAAATGAGTGATTGACTGAAATCAAAATAAACAAACTTTGATTGAAGTTAAATAGTGGAAGATAGGTGATATGCTGTTGAGGCACGGACCTCAAAAATCTCGTTCCCGGTGCCTGATTTTACTTGTTATTATATCGTCAGTCACAACGCGCACCGAAACACCCGACAATATACGGCATGACACGAGTACAAACCAAATTATACGGACTTGAAACACTTTGTCTCACTCGCAAGCCCGTTGTCTGCGTCATTCAAATTCAAATTCGAATATTTATTGCTCAACATTACCTGTTATTATTGACGTCAAATAAAACATGTCTCTACCGGCAGTTCTGAAAAACTTCACGGGTATATGTTTTTTTCAAGATAAATTTAGTGTCTCTTATGTCTATACGGAATTATTCTTATCTGCATCTGTTAGTTCGGCAAGTCTCCTTCTCCTCTAATATCCAAACGACGAACACCCTCAAATGGCACTCTTTCTGTCTCTTTTATATCGAGGAGCAATATAAATGCGTTTGTGTGAGTAGATGTATATGTCGCATCTTAGTATCAGAGCCATTTTTCAGTGCGTAATGTAGGCACGTCACCCAGCTTCCACTATTTCACATCAATCAAAGCAAACAAACAAAATTGTTCTCTTTACAATATTAGCTTATAACTTGATACAACCTTTTGCTAGCTCCAGACCAGTTATACAAATAATACTAAGTTATTCGAAATAAAAATACCATTCGTAGGTATGTGGGTTCTTTAAGATTATGTTAAAGGGCTCCAGGAAGGTTACCATATTGTTTAAGTCTTTATGGTAACAGGCAAATAAAGAAGTCGTGAACGATTGATTAGATCCGTGAAAAATACCTAAAATATCGTGACTAAATACTCCTTGAAAAAGGCATTTTGTTCATGACGTAATAAATACACTTTGTTTTATTGCCTTGTATTTATTTAATTTTACAATCTATCGAAAACGCGTGGAGCATCACGTGGGATAAAACTTAGTCCAGAAACTAAAATTCTTGATTAATTTCCTTGGTAACGTTAAACTATAAAACCTGTTCATATATTTATTTACGTCCGTCCAAATATTAATAGGTCTTAAATTCAAATGACTTGTAAATGGTGTGAATATGTAAATCATGGCAACGTCCCATAATTCTTGTTCATGAACAACAGCGACCGTAAATTATAGATAACGCAGTTTATCAATACTGAGGTAACATTGTGGATGTGAGTTACTGTATGTTGCAGACGAATGGCTGAATTAGACATTCAACTAAACAGCTAACTGTCCGCCGGCGACATAGTGATAAAGTAAATAATATTTATTTCAATGGCCTTGGTAGCAAAATTAGTTTCAATTTTATTATTAGAATTAGTGTCATGAATGTTATTGGATTTTTGTTAATATTTTGCGTCAAAATATTTAAAATGTTTGCATTTAAGTATAGGTTTTCCTATTGTATGTACCTAACTGTTTACATAACTATCTGCTCTTTAATCTATATTTTGACGTCCGATTGGTGTCAGTGGTCCCAGGTTCGAGTCCTGGTTGGGGCATTCATGTGTATAATAAACACCCAAGTTTGTTATCGGGTCATGATTGTTTATATTTATATATTTATGTTTATTTTCGGTTCCCCCAGTTCGCTGAATGGTCATTCATAACAGAAGCTCTGTTAACTTTGGGTACATATATTAGGTGTATTTGCCTGGGGATTTTATTTATTAGTATCTTATAAATGCTTATCTATTACCTAAAGGTTGGCTTGTAGAGAATGTATTAAGGCATTAAGGCCTCCTGTACATAAAACTATGTGTTAAGTAAAATAATTACGCAGACACTAACTTTCATCCAGAAACTACGTCAGCGATGAGAATTAGAGCCCTCGCAGTCGCGGGTATTCGCTTTTAAGACTAAGTACAATAAAATAAGGACTTGTTTCAGATGGAAGTAGGCAAACCAGAGGAGGATACAACAGGATCTGAAGGTTCTGGAATGGAAAGCGACGACCCTCTCACTACTAACACAGACACTAAATATGGCAAAAGTTTCAGGTAATTAATTCCTAAGCCTCTTAAGTCATTTAGGAACTGAGTAAATCCAATTACCGCTGTCGACTAAAAGAGAAGTTAACATGGTAAGAACAATTAGTAGGAACTATTACACGTTATTTTTGACATTGTCTGATTTCTCTTTTATTTGTTTACACTCTTAAACAGAGCCATTTTTTTTTTTGGATAGATCCATGCTATTTTTTGTCCAGGAACCTAAAGCCTAAAGGGTATAAATTACAATGATTTATACGTAATTGCCTAAAGAGACTGCCAATTACAAGCCTTAATTCATTGTTTTTCTTTTAAGAATAGATACGAGCAGTTTTTACATTTTAAGATACATTTCAATTATTGATGCTGGGGTTTCTATGGTTCATGAAAGATGCTGGGTTTGATGTCTGCCAGTATTGTAAATGAGAACATTTATTTACAAAAATAATATTAACATATTACTGTTCACAAGCCTGAATCTGCACAGTGCCTGTTCACAAGCATAGCGTACTTTGAAGCCATTTATTAGTGTCTTTATATGGCTATTCTGTTGTTACTATATATTTGTAATCGCAATAGGTCACCATAGTTTTCAGCCTCACGTAGGTACGCCAGGTAAAAGGCGCCAACGGGACTTTGTAATCGCCAGGCCTCCGCTGTCTGGAGGCTGTCTTGAACCGTTATAGGTAGACAGTTGTAACTTTCACTGAGTGTATATCTGTATTTGGTTTGTTTTAGACATTTTACTCGAGAAGCCCTGCCCCGTCTCGACAACTATAGGAATGTGTTGTCGTTACACGCCGCCCCCAGGCCGACTCTCGACGAATTACACAACGCGTCCCTGAGCAGAAAGGTAATCAATAAATTAAATTATGCGTTATCTTAGGTAAAAGTTATTTAAAGCATCAGCATGTGCGTTTTAATTGGTTCTTCACCTATGCTAAGTATTTAAGTGAATAGCTAAGCTATTCATTATAATATATTTTATTCTAGATACTTAAAATTCAGAGTAAGTTTTGTCACTGAAAAATAATGTACATAACCCTTTCTTGATATATAAAAATGGCAAACCGAATTTTAATTTTGCTAGCGGTCAATGATCGATGCATCATATTATTCTTATTATAGCCAGGTGTTTAATTATCGAGCCGCTACCGGCCAGTATCTTATCAGCATATTTACATAATTTCATCCCGACTTACTGCATGAGACAATCCATCTATTTTGCATTTGTCATTCTTTTCCTTGTTCTCACAAACGTTCATCAATTTTTGAATGTGTTGCTGCATTCCGTTTTACACGATGAAAACCCTACATCACATATTAAATATTGTATCTTGATTTTCTTATTGCCACCCTCATTATCTTAGCCTTAATTGAGTCTTATTCGGACTAAGTAGATACACGACAAGGCACTGTTTCTGAATTCAGAGGTTTGTAGTAAAAGAAAAGGCCCTATAAACACCCTGAATCCTCGCTACATGAGTACACTTAGACTTAAAACACACAATGTTATACATTATACTCTTGGTTTGTAAATGCACATTTCTTTTTGATCTGACCTTACAGCGGCAATGTTATGTTGTGTCGTATTGTAACAACAATTTGATGCTTAAATAAATGCTGGCATTTATTTAAGCTGGCATAAAAATTAAAGCCATTGCATATGGATAGAATGTGTGGATGCCTTTTACATTGTTACATTTTGTATTCATTGCTTAAAATTGAAAATAATTATAATTATTTCTCAAGGAGGAACATGGTATAACTTTAATGTCATAATATTCACCGTTTGCGTAATATAATTGCTGAGTTGATCTACGAACATTTATTTATTTATTCATTATTAATCAAATTTACATCTATTATAACATAACATAGTCCTTTATCTTACACTTATCCAAAGAGTTAAGAAGACCAGATTCATAAACCAGTGGTCCCGGATTCGATTTCTAGTAGGGACATTTTCCCATAATTAAACTTACGGAAATTCCCGACCAGAAAGTAATTTGTAGTCTCGTCTTATAGCACCGGTAGGATGTCGTTTTATGGTGAACATTCTTTACCTAATTACGGCACGGCCTTATCTCACATTTTTATCGCCAGTAACCAGTAAATAATTTAAAATCTTCGACACATTTCGTTACATTTTTAAACCTAAAACATGCATGCAGGTAGGCGAATAGAGAAAAGCCGCTATTTGAAAACCGGTTAATTATTGAGATTAATAGTTGGTTAATGTGACGAAGTTGTTCAGAGATCGGGGAGGGGCTGCGTTTAAAACGTTATCTATTTATCACATGTACTGCACTATGACGCACATGCAACTACTTCAGGTAACGAGCAATTGCTGGTAATGGGAGTCGTTAATTAATTGGACCGTTGATATCCTCCCGAGGTATTTGATTAATGAAACCTTACGTGCCCTTTAGTTATGACTCGATGTGGCTGGTAAACATGCTTGGCAGTCTGATTTATAAAGGGTGTGACAAAAATGTGAAATAATATAAAACACATACTACAACCGCGAATGATTTTCTTTTTCTAAGCGATCAACTTTAAGTCTTTCAAGAACCTGCTGTTCTCTTACATTTATCGAGCATCTCACATTTTTATCGTGTCTGAGTGAGTTATTTCCATAGCGCATTGACACCCTTCAAGTTCGTAGGTAACTTATGCATATACGATCGATTGCTTCTGTTTCATTACTGCCTGAAAGAATATCGTGTGTGGATTAGCGTGTTCCAAAAAACCTACAGGGTCTATCTAAAGCCAATCCATTTTAAGTTTCTTTATAATTATTCGTTAATTTGTTTTATTCAGAAAAGGATACCAGAAGAAAACATTAGTACTCTAAAAAGATTCGGAAACAATCACCGTATATAATTCTGCCTTTGTGTGATAATTTAAACGCAAAATCCATGTTGGCCAGCACGTTTTTACTAAACTAAAACTGTACAGTTTTGAATGAAAATAGTTATTGTGATACGACTTTTCTATCTTCTACCTTATTGATAGTTTATCTAAACTTATTGACAAACATTTTGTACTCGTATCTGCACAATAACTTTTTATGGAGACACTTTGGTCGTAACGTTATTTCACATATATGAGTATGGACTCATGTAGGCCATAATTTAAGAATATAGACAAGAACATATGCATGCAAGTAATCGAATAGCTTTCTTATTATCCCCGGTAGCAAGTAATGTGAGGTCTCCATGTAATATTACTATTTAATAGCACGCCTAAGTATTTTACTGTATTCATTCTCTGCAAAAAAAACTGCAGGTACAAGACACACTGTTATTAGGCCCAATGGAATTGGACACGTGTGTACTTGCACTCCTATGTTATAATTAGGTAGCTATGTCTTTCATATACCGAAGGTAAAGACATTAGTTTTGGATGCGTTCAGGGTGAGCGAGGAGATGTCACATAACCCGATTTCGGTATTGGCGTTCACCTCATCCTAGGCTTTTCCCTAAAATATTCGGTTGTTATTAATTCCCATGTTGCATAGGTCATTGATGTAAATGAGGAACCGGGTAGGACCGAGGACACTACCCTGGGACACACCGAATGTGACAGTAAAATTAGTGCTGAAGTGTCTACCTATTTTAACGCTTTGCGATCGATTTGAAAGATAGTCCGGGTCTTTTCTAATTTCTTTAGCAATTGAGGAACATGGACCGTGTCAAATGCTAATGTTAGATCCAAAAAATTACACCTATACATAGGTTACCGGAGTCCAAATGAAATGCTATACACTCAGAAAGGCCAGATATAGTGAGAGGTAGCAAGGCAAGTACAAAATCCATACTGGTTCAGCGAGAGTACGTTTTTTTATTCAAAAAGGACAGAAAGCTTTCATTAAGCTCTGATATTCGACGATAAAATTACTGACATAGTCTCTGTCAGGACATTGGATGGATTATGACTCTATATTGTAAGTTAAAAGAGGCACAACTAGGTTCCTAAACATTTTAAGAACCCTAGTTGTTGTGCCGTCCCAACTTACTCCACTGTCAAACTCAACTCACCAATAATTCCAATTTTAAGAAAAAATATAGAAAAAAAATTTGACGTAGCGTCGACATGTAATGGAACGTATTTCCGAACAAAAAGACAGAAAGAAATAAAATGGGAAACTGTATCATCTTTATTGAAATTCCACTACTTATTGCAAGTACATATTGAGGTCGCGGCCCTAATTGTACTCGAAACGATATATGGTTTAATTATTAGTGTGACCCGGCTATTTGTCTCCGTGGGTCTGTGGGCAGGTCAACATATGCCACTAAGACTACCCTATTGAATTTTTAAATACAGTTAATTCATACCGACATGCGTTCTATAATTGACTCCATTGTGTAAGATAATGATTATTTTCGATAGCAATAGTCAGTTTGGGAATGTCTTCTTTTACTAATGTTGCACTCTGTTGAAAATTATAGACAATCGTTGTACATTGCGGTATATCTACCACGGTCTTGTCAAGGAAAGTTGGTAGCATTTAGTTTTTACTAAAATTTAAAAATACACGCTTACAACTTAAACGTGACAGTAAATTATCTACATAGTTTTATTTTAGATGACTAATACTTAAGTATCCCCCAGGGCCGGATTTAGAGGTCTGGAGGCCCCAATTTAATTTTCCCAAAATAAATCTAAAAATCGCTAGTATTTTACAAATTCAAAATGCGTATCAGGGCTTTTTGATAAATTGATGTTTTCGGATTGGGTGAACGAATAAGGGTAAATTATTTTAAACAGTTAATACTAATTTGTGGACACATTTGTGTTAGTTTTTACTTTGTACAAGTGTTAAGGGTTAAACAAACTCTAATTTTTTTATATAAAACTAGAAAACTTTCGTAATGTGGGCCCCCATTCTTGTGAGGGCCCGGGGCATCAGCCCGGTTGCCTGCCCCTAAATCCGGCCTTGGTTTCACCGTAAAAATATATATTATTGACCCTATTACATTATGTCGTTCTGGTTTTAGCCAGGACAATCCATAGAGAAGGATCCAGACGCAATGATGCTACCATCATCGAATTTCAAGTTTGGTTGGATCAAAGGAGTTCTGATGAGATGCCTCCTCAACATTTGGGGAGTGATGCTTTTCCTGAGGCTTTCATGGGTCGTGGGCCAAGCTGGAATCGGTAAGAAAAAGAAATTGTGGGAATATACGTTCATATACTTACTTTTGTTTAGAAGTCTTAAGCTTACATGACTTACAAATGACTACCTTGATTTTGCTCGTTTCGGATGTGTAATAAAAGATGTGGATGTTCAAACTGGGATCTAATTTTCAAAAACATTGCTCTATACATTTTTGTACCTGAGCGTAATTTTAAATAGAAAACTTCAAGTTTGCTGAGAATAACTGAAAATTAAGTTTTATAAATAATTAAGAACAAACCGTGGGAATTGTATCGTTAAAGGAAAGTTTATTTTTCAAACTATTAATTGGACCTTTCGGATATCTGTACATTAGAATCAGTGGTAGATATCGAAACGAAAGCAAAGTTAGAGTTATAAATATTTTATTAAAAATAAATATTTATTTCACAGTATACCGAGAGAATTGCGCTTGATTGCGTTATTCTATAAAATAGTATTCATATTTTAACATACATTTTCATACATATATTTACACATATTGCGTACATACTACACTCATAACACCTAACAAACTATTGTGTCCATGGAACATATCGCTGTTCCTAGCAGGATTCAAATTCAGGATCTCCGGTATAGGTTTCTACTACTAAACTAGATACTTTTGTCACTAAAGTACATCTTCTTATGGTAGCGTCGGGTGACGGGTCGCTCACTTCCCTCTAATATGGTTGAGGAGGGCAATGGCTGGATCCCGCGTTAACTCGTGAACGGGTGCCGTTTGAGGGTGTTCGTCGTTTGGATACTTGGGGGGAGACTTGCCGAGCTAACAGATGCAGATAAGAATAATTTTGGACAGAAATTAAGAGACACAAATTTATTTGAAAAAAAAAAATATAACTGTGAAGTTTCTTGCCAGTGCTTCTTCACGAAACTTTTTTTCTAACTGGTGGTAGAGTCATGTTTTATTTGACGTCAATAAGAACAAGTAATTGTCAATGTTGGAAAATAAATATTGGAATTTGAATTGAGAACATAAAACAAACGACGCATCAAGCCGTCAGTGGTTCAAATAATCGGGTGAATGTTCGTATGCATTATATTTCTTTGGGTTAATGAATAATTTGTATTCGAAGGTAGGCACTGCAAACGTACATACATCATATTGATGGATCTATTATTGTTGCGCTTAATACGTTTTTTTAAGTACGGTACCACGATATTACCCTTCATTTGCTTATAAATTTTTTTTAGCCAATACCTTACTGTTTCTCTATAGGTTTTAGTAATGCTACTGATCCACCTGCGTCTTAACCCGTAAATTAAAGGCATTACGTAGATGTGGCCAAAGTTTAAACGTGTTAATTTACTAATGGCACTATACATGGGTTTGAACTTTAAACGATAGCTTGGGTGTCAGGTTTTTAACCACACATACATATATACATACATATCAAAGGGTTTTTGGGGGTAGTTTAGTGCACTAAGCGATGTTGCCTTCATTAAGGTCGTGTCATTTTGCGGGCCGAATGCGCAGAGAAAGAATGTATTTACTTTATTTTTAATCGGCAACTGTGATATTACGAGAATGGACGGGTCGAATGAGAAATCATTGCAGTTTTAGGCCCACTCGCGCAGTTAACACAACATGAGTTAATCAACACATTAAGTTAACATGGGTTAAAAAAATGTCATGTCTCTGTCAGTGTGGCTTACTCGGGGTTAAACTTTTAACTCAAAACCCCGCAAGTGGAACTTAGGTTTATTACAAACTGAGCTATGCCTTTGGAGACCATCCCAATTGTGGCAACCGGTGCAGCTGCATCAACCTCCATTGATATGTAGATTTTAGCGTGCTCTCAACCTGCTGTTGGCAGACTGAGCCGATGCCTTTGAGATAATTTCGTAGCTTTCCATACGATGTTTTCCATCACCATTGGAGCAGTGTTAACTTACTTAAATTGTAAAAACTCATTGGACATGTGGGTTTAAACCCAGGACTTTAAGTTTCACAAGCCAGTGCCTCAACCACTCCGTGACCAATGCTCTGTTAACGCATTACTACAAGAGATTTAATAACTAAAGTTGAAGCAGTGAAAGAATTTAAGTTGTTAGGCATTAACATAGAGACACACATTAACTGGAAGAGTCATGTAGAGGTAATAAGATTAAAGCTGGCTAGGTTTTCTTGTGCTTTACGCGAAGTTAGAAAAACAACGGACTTAAGAACCGCCCTAATGACTTATTACGCCTATGCTCACTCGTGGCTTACTTACGGCATTATTTTGTGGGGAAACAGTGTAGATGCACCGGATGTCTTTATCGCACAAAAAATACTCTTGCGAATACTGGTGAACATACCCGCCACCGATAGCTGTAGGGAACACTTTCGGAATCAAAAAATTCTCACATTAACGAGCTTATATATTTTTGAAATAAGTACATTCTTAGGAAACCACCCTAATTACTACACTAAGCGTTCGGACAAAGTATCGAAGTATTCTCTTAGACCATCTAGAAAGAACCAAATTGTGCAACAGATATCAAATCTAAATATGCATTCATGTAGTCCTCTCGTAATGTCCATAAAAATTTATAATCACCTTCCTAATTACATAAAAAACATTAAAAAAACAAATTTGTTTAGTAAAAAACTAAAAGAATTCCTATTGCAAAAATGTGATTATACGGTAAGTGAATACATAAACGACAAATTTGTAGTTTAGTTAAGTTGATATTTGTGTAATAATAATAACATCTTGGTTATGTATTCTTTCTTTTTATGAGCCCTCATTATGTATGTAGCAGTGCCTACATAAGGCCTATAGTATTACATGTTTAGGTGATAACATGAACGCTCCTCCATTGTAGAAATAGATTTAAAAACTTTGTAACATTATGGAAGCAATAAATGATTGAGTATTGAGTATTTACTCTTGATGGTGTTTGTTATTTAAATGTAGCCAACGTGAATTTTTAACGCCTTAATTGACGCGTAGTTAAACCTTAACGGCAACGCAAACATTCATTGCTCGAAAATGTTCCCGACGCAGATGCGGTTTTCTATGACACACAATTAAATAATCGAATTTTCAAAATAAATTATAAGTCGCCAGTTTTTCATACATAAAAATTTTTTTTCGCAAAACTTTCTGAGTGACTTCGTACAATACTTTTTTTTGTGTCGGTCATCTTCCAATTCATGCAGCGGGGAATGTGACCGGATCCCCGCCAACACCGGTTTACCATGTAGCAACGGACCCCTTTTTTTTTAAATCTGTTTTGTTTTTGAGGCTTTAGTCTCTCTTGTAGACTATGCCAGCCTCATAATATTAAACAATTATTCAACATTTAAAACTTCCAAATTTATTTATAAGGGTGATTAATATGTTGGCTGTGACAGGTTGTGTATCGATTTTATTCATTACGTTGAATGTATATATTGTTGACATATTGAAAATGATATTTCAACTTAGCGTTCCTAAAGGTGCGAGTTAAAACAATCGATTAATTAATTGCATACTAATGCGATAACTGTGACGTAATCTGGGTTCAAATGTTAAGATTACTTAGATACGTTTAATCTGCAATTAACGTGTAATTTAATTGTAGATTGTGTTTTTCTCATTGTTGTTTGACGTTAAAAATATCAGTATTGTAAGTCTTTGTTGTGTGTAATGACTTTAGCACATGAGTAGATAAACGGAACAGAGACAAAGCTCCATACAACCGCACGAATCGGTTGCACTACTACAAGCGCGCGGGGCATGTGTGCGTGACCACTGGCCGCTTGTCACGTACGCGGCGAGACAGGTCAAAAGACATTGTCAAAAGGCACAGCCGCCAGCCAGCCAGTTGACAATCTCAGGGTCTTTGCGACGCATGTTGTTTGTTTTGTTATTTGCAAGTTTGATTATTTTTATGTAAAAACGTTTTTTTTTATTAATAAAGGTTGTTTATTGTACTGTGTGTATGAATAATTCTAGAAAAAATAAAATTGAATTGCTCGAGCCAAAGTTTCGCGAATATTTCGATCTTGAAATAAATATTGTTTATTTTGGCAATGAAACACTTCAGCGTATTTAAGTTTGTAAATTTGATATGCCATGTGAGTATTTCCCGTTAGATTAATTTAAAAAAACTATATGTTGAATTCAGAATTTACCACACCATCAAAAGATACAATAAATTATTAAAAAACAAAAATTATAAAAGAAAATTATTAGAGTAAGTAATTTGTAAAGTATTCTATCATACTGAATAATAAAACTATTTAACAAATGTTTCGTTTAATTTGCCTTAACCTATTGTGACAACCCTACCAAAATAGGTAACAATTTTTCACGTTCTTAAGAAGCTTTGTCTGTGTTCCGTTTATCTACTCATGTGACTATAGTTCTGAAAATGAGTTCACACTCATATATTCTATAGAGCGTATCTATAATTGTGTTACGGATGATCAAACACTGAACTGGCTATACATAGAAAAATATAAACATTTTGTTTAATATTACATAAATACCATTATACAAATCTGCCACCTCTAGTTTCAAAGAAACTTTTACCATTAACCACAGGAGCTAAACTTTGAACCAAGTTTCATAAGTTCCCGTAATTACTGTTCAGTAAAATAAAGTGGATTAAATTGATACTGCCTACTTGCCAAGTTACCGAGTAACCAAGGTGGGAAGTTAATTGTCTGGGAGTGGCATTGAACTCTCTCTACACATTACGCTCCTAAATAAGAGCGTATCATCAGGACTGTATTTGGCAAAATATGTAAGGGAAAAGCCATTCTTTTATTTCCCACTTATTGCTATCATTACATTTGTCGAGTTCTACGAAATGTATGGAATATTGGTTTCGCTTCCTGACATGTTCTGGCGATCGAACATTTGGCGGGTGTGTTTTGTTTTGATATAGTTATTTTTTCCTACAGCCGAGTCTGTTCTCCTAATACTGATGACTTCTGTGGTGACCACCATAACGGCTCTCTCTATGTCAGCGATCAGTACCAACGGTGTTATTAAAGGAGGTAAATAATAAAACGTTCATAAACTCGTAAGTAACATTGAATAATTATATTTGTAGGGTCTATTATAACTTTTAATATAAACGATATAGGTTACTTAAAAATAACATAAGCTAAGAATTAGCATGAAATCAAGCCGATGTTTGTAAGTATTTCGTCAAATGAAAATTGATAAATGTTTTTCAATGAAAAGCCTAGTCAAAATATTTTAATCAGTTAACAATTTTATGTACTATTTGAAATATGGTATAATTTGTCATCAGTTATGAATGATTTACACAATTACTATTACAATTCTATTTAAAAACATAATAAACGTAAAATCATTCTAGCGCGCACATTTTTATCATTTTATGTGTCGCTTTCAAATAATACTTTGCATGTTTGGCGCTGACAATTTATTCAATTTTAGGTGGCACGTACTACATGATATCACGTTCTTTGGGCCCAGAGTTCGGGGGGTCCATAGGTCTAATATTTTCTATGGCCAATGCAGTCGCTTGTGCAATGTACGTAGTCGGGTTTGGCGAGTCCTTGATCACACTCATACCCGAGTCCGCTTATATGGTTAGCAAGAGCTGGGTAAGTAACAATTAGCAGATTTAACTAGAATTTTTAAAGTATTGTATAGTATGTTTGTTTTGCTATTTTTCAATTGAATATAAATGATGTGGAAAATAGCTTTATTTTTCAAGCGACAAGCATGATTTTTAATAAGTTGATTACATAATACATGTAATGTTATTTTTATAACATTTGTGTAAATTGTACGGTTAGTATACCTATCTGTACCTAACAATTTAACGTTGTGATTCGAATGAATGGAGTCTGGATTATTTTCAGGATCAAGCTATATATGGATGTATAACTATAGTTCTATTAACTGGCATCGTGATTGTCGGCATGGAATGGGAAGCTAAGGTACGCCAAGTCAGCTGACAAAACTGTACTTTCAATATGTATACCTATACTCATTTTTCATCATATTTATATTGTATTGCCACATTTGTAATTGAATAAATTCACAATTGAATTCGTTTTTTTTTTGTTTATCAGTCTTTAAATGAATATCTTTTAATTTGTAGGCACAAATAGTGTTGCTGATAATTCTTCTTGCAGCAATAGGCGACTTCTTAATCGGATCTATAATTGGACCAAAAAATAACATTGAAGCTGCTCAAGGTTTTGTTGGGTACAACAGTAAGTAGACTTTTCAAGAAGTACATTGTAGATAAAAGCCATGTACCCATTTGTTAGTAAATAGCGGCCGTGTCTATGATAACTGTAATTGTAATGACTCATTTTCGACCTTACGCTAAATAACTGGGATGCTCGTTTATTTTTATCGCCTGCTTCACTTATATTACTCAACTTATATATAGTAACAGTTAATCTTTTTTTACAGTGACGGTTTTGAAAAACAATTTATATCCCGATTACCGGTATTTTGAAGGAGTAAATCACAATTTCTTCTCGGTGTTTTCAATATTTTTTCCTGCTGCTACTGGGATTTTAGCTGGTGCTAATATTTCTGGTGATCTGAAGGTAATTTACTAATAAAACAGTTTACTACAAGATTATGTCTGAACTTTATACTTTACATAGTACAGGAATTATACTATGTACAGTATAATTCCTCAAGGCCTGGAGAGTTCTGTAACTCTGAATCGTTGGTATACTTTTGTATAGTACAAATTGTTATTCGTTACGTTGCAAGCAAAAATATGTTACGGTTACGTATTAGAAACGATTAAAATTCCTCAAAATGCCTCAAATTTTAACACTTCTATAATGTTTGGTTGACCTGAATTAAAAATACTGATTGTTTGAAATGTAAAATAGACTAAATACCGCATTATATAATGCCTAAACTTCAAATACTTACGTTCAAAAACCCTAAAATTGGAATACCTAATGGTGGTATAATCTAAATTCATAATACCGAAAGTTTAAAGCGTCGAAAGGACACAATACTGCAGTTCGTAATACCTAAAAGTCTATAACTCAAAATTCATGTTTTATGCATTATTAAGCATTTTAAAGTGTGTCTATGTTATTTTTGAAATACCTGTTTTTTACATTGAAACTTCACTTGGTGCTTCCCAATGACATATTATATATAGACAAGTCATACCCAAATATAACCGTACAAAAAAACGGCTTCAACTTAACTATACATACCTACCCGATATAGTAATATAAATTTGTGGGAGAAGGAAAGAATAATAAACTACGCGCAAAATAACTTACCCGGTGTGAAGTTAGCGTGGCAACCGTCGCAGTACTTATATTTTAGATCTCATTGGTGGTATGAAGAGCGGGGGAAGGAAATTAATTTACCGGAATGTTGCTACTTTATCGGATTATCCGAAATGTTGGGTGAGAATTACTTTAAATATATTAAATATTAAATTAGATATTTAAAACTGTGAATTATTTGCTTTTCGTTTGTGGTAACAATTTTTGTAATAAAACATTACGAAATGTTTTATTTCGTTGAAAATTGAGTGAAAATAAAGCAAGAATTTTAATTAACACTACCCAGACTACAGATACAGCAAATATTAGATGTGACAACACTGAGTGAATGAGTGATTGATTCAGTCACTCATTAGTGCTTCTCTTTTGTTCTTGTCGCTATCTCTCTTGCTCGTAAACACTACTCAGATTACAGACATAGCAAATATTAGATGTGACAACACTGAGTGAATGAGTGATTGATTCAGTCACTCATTAGTGCTTCTCTTTTGTTCTTGTCGCTATCTCTCTTGCTCGTAAACACTACTCAGATTACAGACATAGCAAATATTAGATGTGACAACACTGAGTGAATGAGTGATCTATTTAGTCACTCATCAGTGCTTTTCGTTTGTTCTTGTCGCTATCTCTTGCTCGTACTTACGGTTGGAAAATTGTTATTGCATTGTTTTGTTGTTGAATTAATTATCAAGTTTCGTTATTGTTATAATTGTTAAAGGTTTTTGTTATTATTCGGGTTAATCATACCAAAGCATCATACGGCATCGCATCGGCGGGCCCGAAAAAATCGAAAAATCATTCTAAAAGAATAATTGCACGAAACTATTTTGTAATTGCTTGTACGAGCGCATACACCCGGAGAAGCTAACTTCACACCGGTCAAGTTATATTGTGCGAAGTGTACGGTTCACTTGTACGAAAGAGATATCTATGTACATACTTCGTGACGTTGCTTTGTGTGTAAATTGTCGCAGTATATAGCGTTGTCTCTTTTATTCCCACATACAAAATCATATTACATCCCGCTGTTTGAGTTTGTCGAAATGAATAGCCATGTCAATTTTAAAACGTCATTTTAAATAGCAAAATAAAATAATAAATAAGATAGTTATAAAAAAATAGTACTTACGCATGAAAAGAAACGTTTATTCTATCTTTAATAGTATAAGTGTAATTATTACACTGTCTAAACACACAAGAAGGCATTGTACGGTATTAAAAAATAACACAGAATTGTGAATAAGTTTTGTTTGACGTTCAGCCGTGACACTGGGTTGCACAAGACTAAGAGAGGACAACTTGTCTATATGAAATATGTCATTGGTGCTACCGCACCACGCTCAATCTTTCGCTCTGAACGCGTTGATATTGGCAAGGGGTCATAGTTGTTAGACCTACATTCAAAATTTAGTCGTGTTAAATATAGATTGAAACGTAAGTGTAATAAAATAATGGAGTTGCCATTCAACAAATACACTTATTGGTATAGATTTTTTTAATTATTTTACTGTTTCTTGCCAGCTCTTTTTCACGAAGGTTTTTCCGAACTGGTGGTACAGTCATGTTTTATTTCAGTTATTCTAATTTTAGGGATTTCGAACCTAGGTATTTCAACCACAGGCATTTATTATTTCCTGGTTCTAAAACGCAACCAAAACAACTCATAACTATATAAACTGTTCTGACAAATCTTATTTAATTTTCCAGGACCCTCAAAAATCAATACCGAAAGGGACTCTGTGGGCCATCTTAATCACTACCCTATCATACCTAATGATCGCCGTGATCGCAGGTTGGACCGTGCTAAGGGACGCGTCCGGCGACGTTGGTGACGTCACAAGTTGCCTCTTACAACATAACTGTCAATATGGTTTGCAGAATAGTAACGACGTGAGTGGGCTGGTATTGGATTTAACCTGCATTCACAGATTTGAAAATTATTTGTAAAATGAGACTGTCTACGATGGCTTAGAACCGACAATTCATTTTTCTATACAGCTTTCTTTTTATTGTGTATTAGTATGGCGTTTGGTTTCTACGTCACCTAAGGAGCCGGCACAGTCGAAGTTACAATCCTATATGAGCGAGAGAGAAAATGTTAAAATGTCTCATTAGCATCGTGAATTATTTTTCGCTTCTTGCACCATAACTCAGGATATAAAAAGTATATTGAAGAAATATTAATTTTAATAACGTTTCATTTTTTTAAAAGTAGTTTGTAATACTAAGAAATGGGCTCATTTACAAAATAACTATTTAAGTGATTGAAACTCAATATAATAAGGGCTGATTGTTCAGTGCTCAATTTTTTTTATCTGTAGAATTTGCATAGAAATTGCCAGCTCTCAAAATTATTCTACTGATTAAGTTATCTGAGCATCGAACAATCAGCCCTTATTGTATTGAGTTTCAATCACTTAAATAGTTATTTGCGAATGAGCCTATTTCTTGGTATATTTCAATGAATCACGTGTAACGTTGTCAGGTTATTCGTCTGGTATCTGCTTTCGGCCCGTTGATCTACGGCGGATGTTTCGCTGCTACTTTGTCTTCAGCACTTGCGTCTCTGGTTTCTGCGCCGAAAGTATTTCAGGTAAATGCTTTAAGTTCTTCCCTCAAAGCCCAAGGCTTTCTTACTTTGGATGCCACGCAGGCAAAAGCCTCGGATATACTTTTATTGATTAATGAACTCCATATTTAATTGATTTTTTGTAGCTGGTTTATTCTTAATCCAGTTACTATAAAAAATGGGAAGGTCAGTTATGCCTAACTAATCTTTCCTGGACGATTTTTACAACTTAAACAACAGTTTAAAAATTTTTGAGCATTCGATGTTGCACTAATCAATACAGAATATACAAGTTACAATAATTTCATATTTCTTTTTCAGGCTTTGTGTCAAGATAAGTTATATCCCTATTTGGAGTTCTTTGCCAAGGGATATGGACCAAATAACGAACCGGTCCGAGGATACGTTCTAACCTTTATTATTGCAACTGGCTTTATATTGATGGGTGAGAGATTTTACGTCACATTCAATATCTGTTGAATAAATGCACGTTATGACTATTTGAAACAACTTATTAAAGAAAACTCATAAAATAACCAGATAATTTACCAGGATTTGTGTGAGTTAAAGGGGTTTTTGTCTTTAATCCACTGATTGCTTTAAACAAGATACAAAAGACGTATCATTTTAGCAACACCAGAAGGCCTACTTCTGGGGTCACGTTCAAATTCAAATCATTTATTGCACGAATATAGGTAAAAAAGATGTCATGCAAGTAATAGCACAGCCATATTCTGCCATTGCGGCGTGTACATGGTTTAAGTTTAAAATTACAAGCTTTCTGAAAACAAAGTGGTTCCACGCGGTTCAGCTTTAAGAATATTCTTCGGCTTACTTTGTAATTTTTCAAACATATTGTAATTTTTTCAAACGAACAAGGCAGTTTCGAGTATATAAAGTCAAAATTCTTAACTTTTTGAAATAGGTTTTGCAGGAATCTACAACTTTTAGATTATTAATTGATCTGATACACCGCTTTTGCGCTGTATTTATATTTTCCTTATCAGCCAAGTTTCCCCAAAGAACTATGCCATATCGAAGTAACGACTCGACGTATGCATAATAAGCCGATAAAACTGCCGATTCATTGACTATTACTGCCAATTTCCGTAAAGCTTATGAAAATGTATTTAATCTATTGCACACACCCTCTAAATGGCTCTTTCAGTTCAAGCTGGAATCCACGCTTATCCCCAAAAACCTAGCGAACTTTACCTCCTTAATTTCATGTCCGTTATAGTCGAAGTCAACTATATGCAATTCACGTAAGCCTACCTCTTTTCGAAGGCATATGTCGATTTCATACATTTGGACAATGACATATTACATATAGACAGGTTATCCGCTCTCAAAAATGGCAACGCAAATGCAAGGCAGTTGCCGGCTATTTGACTCAGTCTTGTGCAACCCAGTGCCATGGCTAAATATCAAACAAAACTTATTCCCTATTCTGTGTTTTTAATACCGTACAATGCCTTCTTGTGTGTTTAGACATTGTACTAATTACACTGCTAATGTTAAGGATAGAATAAACGTTTCTTTTCATGCGTGTGTGGGAGTAAAAGACAACGCTATAGAATTGCGACAATTTACGTACTACGTCACGTACGCTCGGTACCAATTCGTGCGAAGCAACGTCACGAAGTACATAGGTATCTCTTTCTTACAACAAGTGAATCGTATTATTCTTTCCTTCTCCCACAGATTATATTACTCTATGTATCTATAGTTTAAGTTGTGGCCGTTTTTTTGTGCGGTAATGTATGGGTATGACTTGTCTATACGTAATATATCATTGCATTTGGACATCTATTCACTTTTCTATCCTATCGTCAAAAGGCTAGGGAGGCTGTCATAAATGTGACAGCCTAACTCACTTAAATTAAATTATACATTTGTCACGGAATTTTGAACTAAACGCTCGTTTTAAATTTCAGGTGGTCTCAATCAAATAGCACCTCTGATATCAAACTTTTTTCTGGCTGCGTACGCTTTGATTAACTTTTCAACTTTCCACGCAAGTTTGGCGAAACCCGTCGGTTGGAGGCCTACATTTAGGGTAACTATGGATATATTTATGTATGTATTTATAGTAATAACACGAAATTATACTTATATTGTAAGAATTTTTTTTACTATATACGTTTGTAATAATTTGTAATAATTAAAATGATATAGCCTATACAAAGGTGGTGTTTTAAGGTTTTCTCTCTAAGGGTGTTACCACACGTCGACGTCGCAGTAGGCGTGATGGCCTATAAATGTCGGACGCCACCCCTGAGTTGGTAATAGTTGTAAAATAATCCCATACACCTATACATTTTTATGAAGGTGTGTGTAGTCTGCTAACCCGCAGTAGGCGTGATGGCCTACAGATGTCTGACACCACCCCTGAGTTGGGAGAGGGTGATATCCCTCCAGTGATTATTAAGGGTATTACCACACCAATCGATCGACGGAGGATCGATTGGTGTGGTAACACCCTTAGTCTTGGAAAAATTAAGGCTTAATCACATCTAAATAAAATTAAGATGATTTATTTTGAAATTTTTTTATATTTAAGTTTAGATACCACTACAGCCGTTGCTATAGACATTCGTCTTTATAAAATGGTGTTGAAATAATTTAACATTGTTAAGCGACCTATGAAAACTTTGACAAACAGAATATAATGTTTTTAGCTATACAACATGTGGCTGTCATTGGTTGGAGCTATGCTATGCGTTGCGATAATGTTCGTGATATCGTGGATCACCGCCCTTATAACGCTCCTGTGTCTACTGGCCTTATACCTGCTCGTGGCTTATAGAAAACCAGGTGAGAATAAAGCTTTAAGATGATCTAAGTAATATTAGAAACGCGAAAGCGAGTTCGTTTTTTTATTTGTCATGCCGCATCATCAAAATGAATCTCATGATGTCAGGGGCTCAGGAATGAACAAAGGATACCTTTCGTCTAGAAAATGTAGTGTTCGATCATTCGCGTGCGAAGCCGCGGCTAAAAGCTTTTTTAAGTGATAAATTAGCTTCTTCTCTTTAAGTGCCACTGGTTCAGATGGTCGTCTACTGTAAAAGAACCAGCAAGAAACTCAGTAGGAATGCGTACGCCGCGTTAGCCTGGCCCACCGGTGGGCCTATTTCTAACTGGAACACCGGCGTTCCTTGTTAAGCTTGCTCTAACTTACTGCGAACGAAGGAAGTCTAATGAAATTTTGTCCAATTTAATAGCATTTCATTGGAACACCGATCATATATGACTATATAATAACTGTGTTGAAAATGCGATTGCTATCAAAATTAAGTTGGTGTAGTCTGTAAGAACTTAAAGTAATAAAGGTTTTACAATGACTATTCTAGTATTAATCTACGTGTTTGTTTATCTTATTCAAAATATCTGGAAATCGAATTATAAAATGAGGTCTCTCATTTTTCAATGCAAGAAGCTGCCTTGTACCTTAAACTTATCAGAAATTTCAGGATTTTCGCTGTGAGTGCTCGATATTTGACCTGTATGAATAAATTCATGATAACTGCTATTTGCGATAGCTATTTTTGCTTAGCGATAACAAAAACAATTATATGCCATAGCGAACCGTCATCTCTCTGTATGAAATGAAGACAATTTTTGTCATACTATATTTAAATTTAATTATAATATATATAATAATAATAATAAATAATATTAAATCCCCAGACAAACACACCAACTGTATAGCCTCCAAAGTAAGCAGAGCTTGTGTTATGGATGACCTTACAGCGAACTGGGGGGGAACCCAGGATAAACATACATATATAAATACAAACAACCATGGCCCGAGAGCAAACATCTGTGTTCATCATACAAATGAATGCCCCGGCCGGGACTCGAACCTGGGACCTTCGGCGTATGAGACAGGGCTACTGACCACTACGCCAGTCGGTCGTCTGAATACATGAACCATATTTTTCAATAACTTGTTGTCATATTGTAGTTAGTGACATGATGCCGTTGATGTAGTTTG
Source organism: Marasmarcha lunaedactyla (assembly GCA_923062675.1). NCBI lineage: Eukaryota > Metazoa > Arthropoda > Insecta > Lepidoptera > Pterophoridae > Marasmarcha > Marasmarcha lunaedactyla. Next base: position 45,220,042 of record OV281339.1, on the reverse strand, counting down.
TAGACGACAATTAGGTTTGACAGTCATGTCTCGATATCACCCTTACACTATTATGTTAAAGATTTTGAAGAGACCAAATTAATGGAAAGCTGGAGATGCTAAGTGAAAGCCGGTTTTTCTCAATTTCTTGCCTGAGCATCAGCTTGAACTGTTGGCAGGAAAGATCCAAGTAATTGCGGATCCGGATCAATCCGCAATGACATGGATCTTTTGGTTTGCCACAGTCTGTGGTCTTTGACCGTTCTTTAATCATAACCTTTTTTGTATGTTCTTATCGTAAAAATCTTACGTATCCACATTATTACAAAAATGGTTCAGTTGAAAAAGCTTTTTAATGTAACCTTTTTCATAGTGCAAAATCAGCCAGAGACAAACAAGATATAGTTACTAAATAATATTTACAAGGTACAATATAGACTGAATACAATAATACGATTATTTATATAGTTTTACGTTACATTATTCACCCATTTATTACAATTGCGCAATTCAGCAGTTTCTTCTACATTCTTTTACACTAACCAATTATTGTATTATTTACTATACATGTGTTCCCACACAAATGACGCGTAGAAACATGTTTTTCATTATAACTTAACCTCCACATGTTCCACATAATCCAATGTTTTGTTTTTTCAGATGTGAATTGGGGCTCGACGACGCAAGCGCAGACTTACAAAGCGGCTTTAGCTGGGGTTCAGCACCTGAATAGGGTCAACGAACACGTGAAAAACTATAGGTATTATATAGTATTGATTTGATTAGGTAGAGATATAAATGTGATGAGGTTCCGTATAAACAAATTTTGTTTCCCCGTGTACCGATAGATATAAGTATGTCTAGAGATAGGTATTTAGTAAAAATTTCAATGAGTCAATTTTGTGTAGTTTAAAAGGATCAATTGATCACGCTTTTATGACGTACGATACATCATCAGACCATCATCAGATATTCATAACCAAGTTCTAAAACAAATCAAATTAGCCCAAACTCCAAAAGTGTTAAAAAGATCTACTACCCACCTCCTGGGTCGACCTCATTCTAAAAGTTTCAACTTATCAGCTCGGTGTCCAAGGGTGTCACTTAGAAGTAAATTTAAGGAAATAAATATTCTTACTTTCCATTTACAATATTTTTTAGAAAATGTAATGTATGTAAAAAGGAACATAACCTTGTTCAAAAGAAGAAAAAGATCTGCACAATGTTAACACAAGAGGAAGAAATATGCTGGCAGCTCATAATAGTAGGCTTCCTAAAGTCACCAACTCATTCATGGGTCAATGTAAACGCTTTTATGATAAGGTCTTCCTATTGACAAATTCAAAGAAACTATAAAGCAAAAGTTGTGTGCTAAAGCATATTATAAACTATCCGATTATTTGGATGATAAAAGCCTTTGGGTATAATCCCCTCATAAACAGGATTGTACTAGTATTTGTAACAAAACATGTGTAATGTGTCTGTTTGCTCGTTGAGTTCTTCGTCCCGATGAATATCTAAAGCCTCATAGTCACTAAAGTACGTCTTCTTATGGTAACATATCGCTGTTCCTAGCAGGATTCAAATTCAGGATCTCCGGTATAGGTTTCTACTACTAAACTAGATACTTTTGTCACTAAAGTACATCTTCTTATGGTAGCGTCGGGTGACGGGTCGCTCACTTCCCTCTAATATGGTTGAGGAGGGCGATGGCTGGATCCCGAGTTAACTCGTGAACGGGTGCCGTTTGAGTATTGAGTAAAATATACCCGTGAAGTTTCTTGCCGGTTGTTCTTCACGAAGGATTTTCCGATATAGTGGTAGAGTCGTTATAAATGTTTTATTTGACGTCAATAAGAAGAAGTAATTATCAATTTTGAGAAAAAATATTTAATTTAATTTCAACTCCTGAGGTGAAAAATACAAAGTTCGTATTTTTTTTTTCGTTTACATCACTTATTTAACAGAATAGAATTCAATTTCCCTTAACTCAAAACTGCGTCAAGTTTCATAAATAGTGGCAAAAATATTTGATTTGAGTGAACTGTTTACCAAAATGTTTATATATTTATTTATTTACATATTAGGTCTTTACCTATGAAATTGCCGTTTTTCACGAAATAAATGAAGCGTAATTTTTTTATATATTTTTTATTTCTATTAATCAAAATAATCACCCATGCAATCAATGCATCTTTGCCAACGCATTGGTAGCTTATTGATGCCTTTCTTGAAGAAATCAGCTGGACGGGAGGCAACAAATTCTTCAAAGGCATTTTGTACTGCCTCTCGGGTATTGAATTTTTTTCCCGCCAAGAAGTTATCCAAATTCTGGAAAAAGTAGAAGTCTGTAGGCGCAAGGTCTGGTGAGTACGGCGGATGACGGAGAACTTCCAACCCCAACTCTTGTAGCTTGGAGACCGTCTGCTGTGCAGTATGAGGTCGCGCGTTGTCGTGCAGGAGCAGTGGAGCCGAACGATTGACCAAAGCTGGTTGGAGACGTGCGAGCTTCTCCATCATTGTGTTCAGTTCTTCACAGTACACATCTGCAGTAATGCTTGTCCCGTTTGGCAAGAAGCTGTGATGAATTACACCCGCGTTAGACCACCAAACAGTGACCATCACTTTTCTAGGGGTAAGTTTTCGTTTAGGGCATTGTTTGGGTGCTGAACCAGGGTCCAACCAACTTGCTGAGCGCTTACAATTGTCAAACAGGATCCATTTCTCGTCACAAGTAACAATGCGGTTCAGAATTCCTTCATTTGTATGCCTGCTGAGCAGTGAAGGCACGTCTCCACGCGTACTTCGCGCTGGCGGTCAATGAGTTCGTGGGGTACCCATTTGTCAAGCTTTTTTACCTTGCCAATTTGACGCAAATGGACCAATATTGTTTTGATGCTAACGTCGAAAGCTGCTGCTAATTCAGCCGTGGATTGAGTTTCATCAGCTTCCACAATTGCCTTTAATTCGTCATTGTCGACCAAAGTTTTCGGACGACCACGGGGTTCATTTTTCAGGTCAAAATTTCCAGAACGGAAGCGGGTAAACCAATAACGGGTGGTGCGTTCGTTTGTAGTGTTCGCTCCGTAAACGTCGTTGATGTTGCGTGCCGCTTGTGCCGCTTTGCTGCCACGACGGTACTCATACTCCATAATTACTCGAATTTTTAACTTATCCATGATGACGAAAAATGTTCGAATGCTTTGAAAACAAAACACTAACTATTAAACAAATGACGATTTTAGAAAAAGAATTCCATGTTTGTCAAATAAAATTAATTTGAAATTAGAATTATCAGTCAAAAAAAAAAAATATTTTCATTTGAAATGGCCAGTACGGCAAAACGGCAGTTTCATAGGTAAAGACCTATTATTTAAGGCCCCCCGTAGAGAATAACATTATATCTAAAATTTAACATAATATAAATGCAATTATTATTATTAATACAAAATTGTTCGAAAGTGAAGTTTGTAATATATGGAGGCATTAAATACTATTTGATGCATCACTGAAAAACTCTACTTATTTCTTTCTGACTGAAATCATTGAGGGAATCATTAAAAATATCTACATTATTGGTAAGTCTATTGAAGATATCAGGCAGGCGGTAAGAAGCAGCATGCTATAATAATAATATATGGGGTAATAACTTGCGGCGTGGTTTACGAGGGAGGCAATTTATTACGTTTTAGGAAACTTTGAAAACAAAAAGCATGAATCTTCTCATAACAAGACTGTTTGTTTTATAGTGACGCAATTGATCATCACACGGACTTTTTGTTTTTTTGCCGCTACAAAATGACAGATGACGGGTAAAGCGTTCTTGAATTCTCTCAATCCGAACTTGGTGTGCGTTGTATTGAGGAGACCAAACTTCGTTTGCAACGAGATGTTCTTATAATTTTATTTACGTTACCAAAAATTACAGTTGCTTTTTGTAAATTGAGGCCCTTGACTGGACAGGTGACTTGGTCGGGGTGCAGACTTGTGAACGACCACCTGTCATTACACCGGTGACAGTGGCGTTAGATTTGCTCTATACTGAGGACTAAACGACTGAGATTTGCTAGAGAAAGATAAGAGCAAGGACATGGTGCTTCAAGGATTTTGGATTTTTACACAAGGATTACTATATTTAGAATTTAACCATCACAAGAATTTGCAATGTGTTATCCAGTATGACTGTGTTATTTTCAATATACCTGGTGACTTTTGATACCTTTCGGAAAAAAGGCATAGTGGCTCACTTGAAACATATAAACAACTCAAAAATGCGGCATTCGTTGTCTTCCCGCGATTGTAAGAATAGTTGGTTCATGTTTAGCCGCCTCTCAAACTAATATTGGATGATAATTCGAAAAAAAATTTATAGTTGGAAAAAGTATTAGACCTTTGTCCTCTATCTCACCTGATGGAAAGTGACGATGAAGACGAAGGTGTTACACGAGATACCTATTCACCTACCTATTCACTCGACGCTTGAAAGTACTTGAATTTTCTGGAAAAACAGACGCAGGCAGTTCATTCCACACCTTGGCGAGTCGCACCAAAAAGGAACTATCGAAGCGTTTGGTTCGACTTCTTGGGATGTCTACTAAAAAGGGATGGAAGGTCTGTCTGCGTCTAGTAGTCCGATGCAAGAAGGGCGTGGGTTCAACCTGATCAAAAAGAGCATTCGCGCACTCTCCAAAATGTAATCTGTAGAAGACTGCTAAACTGGGAACTTTCCGACGATGGTCGAGGCTTTGCAGTTATCAAATAAATATAGGCCTTAAATCAACTTTAAGGCCTATTTATTAATTTTTCTTTAAAAAAGCGCGCTTTCATAGATTTATTTAGAAATCAGGTAAATCTATTCAATTGAAATGAAAGTTTTCTGAAGCTTTAGCTTTTAGGAAGAATAAAATTTTAATATAATTTCTCTTCCTGGAGTGCAATTCTGCTAACAAGTGGCATTTTATGGTGGTGAAAACTGAACGACAACGGTAATTCAGAGTATCATCCTCTAAATTATCTTAGTTTTGGATTAAAGGTACATTTTGTAAGGAATTATAAAAAGTGTCACTTTAATTTTCACGTCAGCGAAGCGGCGGGCAAAAGCTAGTTATAAATATACTGAAAAAAACTAACGTATTTGTGTATGTGTGCGTGTAAATTCACTTACTTTGAAAAAAACATGATTTTTTATGTAAATTATTACCGCTTGGTACTGTTTTTGTTACAATTCTACGTTGTCGTCAAAATGATTTCTATGATGATGTAATTATATGCACAAAATATTACAAGAAATGCCTAGAATTCTTGAAAATACACAGACTCTTTACAACCGCTACAGGGGTCAGAACATTTATTCTAAACTAGATACGTTTTTATTACCATTTCGTTTAGATTTTCTATCTAAATTGAATAAAGAATCATCATCATCTCTACACTAGTTTTTCCACAAAAACATACAATTTCTTCACATTCGAAACTTCTTACGCGCCGCCTTTAGAGTTAAAAATTCAAACGGTCGAAATAACGGTTTTATAGTCTTCACTGAATTAGTGATTTTTTTCAAAGTTGGTTAATTATTAGAGATAATAAAAATACATAAACTGGAATTTATTACGTAATATTTAAAGCCAAAATCGCATCTAAAGTGAGCGCCTATCTACGCCTATCCAAAGGGGTACGCGCAGATCTGCGCTTAAGCATACCACATGTTAAGTGAGCAAACTCTTGTTTATATAAAATGGTTTAAAAAATACACAGAACGTAGAAATAAAGAAAACCCAAGAAAACATATTGTGTAAATTTCGATTGGCTGTAAATTTATGTATATTTGTAAGTTATATTTTTTACATTTCCATTCTTGAAGCCTTGGTTGTTTTTTGGTTGAATAAGAAGGGACCGTATGTTTTTTTCTATCTTTCCTTATTAAGCCATAAGAAACTGTTTGACCGGTCGCGCTAACGCAGACGTCTTAAGAAGCTGCAGTTAAAAGCTAGTTTAAAACAGTGTTCGATTTGAAAATAATTTACCTTTTTTATTTACAGGCCCCAAATTCTAGTCCTGACCGGATTTCCGTCGGAAAGGCCTCTGCTGACTGACTTTGCGTATTTGTTGACCAAAGGATTGTCTTTAATGCTATGCGGGCACGTAACCAAGGTATATTTTTATGCGACGTTTTGTTAAAATATTATCTCAAATGTAAGTCAATGCATGGATTTTTCCATGGTCACAATGCATTGAGTCCAAAGATTGGCTCTGCGAGAATTGGTCTTTGATAGAGGATTTACCAGTAACATCCGTCAACCAGTAAATGTCGTTCGGGTTTTGGCGATACGAGCCGAATGATCTGACCTGCATAAAGCCTGAATAGACTTACCGATCGGCACTTGCCGAATACGTGTAGTAGTTGGTCTTGGTCGGCATTGTCGTTCCAAATGTTCCGGTTCCATAAGCGTTAAATATTATTTTGAAATAAATATACCCGTGAAGTTTCTTGCCAGTTCTTCTTCACGAGGGTTTTTCCGAACTGCTGGTAGAGTCATGTTTTATTTGACGTCAATAAGAACAATGAACTGTCAATGTTGAGAAATAAATAATTTCATTTAATTTGTTTATTGTTGTTTAATACCACGAAAGAAGGTGGAGTATATATGTCACAGGTTTAATTAGAGATTCAACTAAATAGCTAGCCGTTTGGTTGAACGTTTAGTTCTTTTCTTATTAGTTACTTATATATCTTACATATAAGGAAATAATAAATCGCATATTCCTTGCCTTATAATTAACTTTCAAAATGACGGCTAGCCGGTTAGCTAAACGAGTCCATTCAACCAATCCATCCATCCGCCTATTACATAAATTATATATCTGAAAAATAAACCATAACATTTGAGGAAAGGCTACTAACCGCAAAACCGCAAAAAACGAATTTATTATTTTTATGCATTTCTGTACTTTAAAATTAATAGGAACCCAGTCTGCAAATAAATGATTAATGATTTCTTAAGATTTTAACTAAACAAAAGTATTCTTTTTAGCCTAAGAACAGACACATGGTCACCATCTTACCAACTTCAGTACGTAGGTATATCAGTAGCAATAGTTTGATGTTGGTTTTCTTTCAGGGGCAAGTGAATCATAGAGCGAGAGAAGCTTTGACAAGCAGAGCCTACCAATGGTTCACGAAACGAAAAATGAAATCGTTCTATACTGTGGTCGACGAAAGTAACTTTAAAGAGGGTGTTAGCGCTCTTGTACAGGTAATAATAATAATAATAATAATAATAATAATAATAATAATAATAATAATAATAATAAATCCCCAGACAAACACACCGACTGTATGTCCCCAAAGTAAGCACAGCTTGTGTTGGTGATGACTATACAGCGAACTGGGGGGAACCCAGAATAAACATACATATATTAATATCAACAACCATGACCCGAGAACAAACATCTGTGTTCATCACACAAGTGAACGCCCTAACTAGGACTTGAACCTGGGACCTCCGGCGTTTGAGGCCGAGCTAGTAACCACTACGCCACTCGGCCATCCAATTATGTAATTAAAATAATTTACTACAGTAGGTGACTACTTATTTTTGTAAGCTGTGTAAAGCTGATCAAATATTTTTTAAATTTACTATTTGGTCAGCTTTTAGTTTAAGTAGAATATAAGAATCGAATTGAATGTTTTCTTAATGAAATACAATTGTGGAAGCAAATATATGAGAGTAATTTAATAAATTTACGGGATTCTTACCACAACTTACTTCCCGCTAATATGGTTGAAGAGGGCCATGGCTGGATTCCGCGTTAACACGTGAACGGGTGCCGTTTGTGGGTGTTCGTCGTTTGGATACTTGGGGGGGGGGGGAGGGAGACTTGCCGAGCTAACAGATGCAGATAAGAATAACTTTGTATAGGCATAAAGAGACTCTGTAAATTTATTTTGAAAAAAATATACCCGTGAAGTTTCTTGCCAGTTCTTCTTCACGAAGGTTTTTCCGAACTGGTGGTACAGTCATGTTTTATTTGACATCAATAAGAGCAAGTAATTAATATTTAAATAAATATTTCATTTCATTTCAACTAATTGACATGAATCCGCGATCATGGTGCTTGCAACAGCATCGAAATAAAAATCGAAAGTCGTGGTAAGAATCCCGTAAATTCATTAAATTATAGTGAAAATAACCGCGATAGTTTAAAACAGTTATTATATGGGAGGTTTATAATGTATTGTTATTTTCAGACCAGCGGCTTAGGAAAGCTGAGGCCAAACATCCTTATGATGGGTTTCAAGGAAGATTGGCGTACCTGCGAGAATACCAACGATTTGGTGGATTATGTCGAGGTTATGCAGTAAGTAAACACTCATATTGCTAAAATTATTTTAAAAGCGCAAAGTAAACTTATTTTTAAATTTATGGATTCACATAACAAGTACCAGCTAAATGTAAGCAATAAATCTTTTTTCAAGATGGAGGACTATATTCCAAGTCTTTCCTATTAGTAACTGTACAAAAGAATTTTGGTACTTAATACAAATGAGAAATTATATTATTGTATTATTGTATAATAATATTATTGGTGAATAAACCGATAAATGGAAACATTTTTACGAGAGATTTTCGCGAAACGACCATTGCTTATATGTTATTGTTTATATTATATATATATAGTTATATATATATAGTTTATATTATATGTTATTGTGATTACCGATATTTATTGCATTGTTTGCAATAAATATCGGTAATCAAGAATCCATAGAAAATTATAGAGTTATTCGTTCCACGAGTTTAAACTTTGATAATAAACTTTTCAATGCAAATTAAAACAGAAAACTTCTTCGTGACGTCATAATACTGCAAAGAAATCGAAAATATTCAAATTGTTTACTCAAAAAACCCCCACCCTTTCAGACGGAAAGAAACCATAAAACACGTAACCTCAAAATAACTTTACATACCGAATCGCATAAAGTATCCTCTCGTGCTCCTTTTGTGCAATAAAATAATGAAAAATAAATATTTCAGCAAAGCTTTGGATTTACACATGGGTATCGCAATTCTACGTATAGAGGGTGGACAATACTGCAGCGAAACTATAGACGATGACGTCAGAGCGTTCCTTAATGACGTCAAAGGTGGCGACTTAGCTGCCGTACCTCGTAAGTTGTTGACAAGCTAATTTGAACCGTATTGTTACTGTTAATTGACTGAAATAAGATGTGACGCAATAAGCTGATAAGAGTTGACTTATTGATTTGGGTAAAAGTTCATTGAATAATAATATACAAATGGACTTCGGGTTGCGTTCAATAGAATTGAAGCAAAAATGGAATGAAATAAATAAATAAATCCCCAGACAAACACACCAACTGTATGGCCCCAAAGTAAGCAGAGCTTGTGTTGTGAATGACCATACAGCGAACTGGGGGGGAACCCAGAATAAACATACATATATAAATACAAACAACCATGACCCGAGAACAAACATCTGTGTACATCACACAAATCCACCAGAAACATCAAATCAACAAACAAATCCACACAAAACCAGAGGTCCCGGGCTCGAATTCTGGTAGGGGCAAATATTTGCTTTCTAGTCATGGATGTGTATGTATGTTTATTTAAGTTTATTTGTAATATTTATATATAAAAAAAATGTTTATGTGTGTTTATATATTTCTTAAGTTTATTTATCCGTTATCTAGTATCCATAAAATAAGTTCTTAATGATACTTAATTTGGGCTAGATAATGTGGTGTGATTGTTAGAAATATTTATTATTAATTTATAAATGACTGCCCCGGCCGGGACTCGAACCTGGGACCTTGGGCGTATGAGGCAGGGCTACTTACCACTACACCACTCGGTCGTTGTTGCAAATTGCTAAAATGGTGTAAATTTCATACCACTCACGGCCGACAACTCGTCTCAAATGACAGCTTGGTGACATCTGAAAGCTCGAAGTAGTCGAAGCTGCACCAGGTGAAACAAAGTGAAGTGCAATAATCGGCTGTAATGCAACGATACACGGCTTACGTTTCAAGTTTAAAGCTAATTCGTACCAAAAATGGCTTTCCCGCTTATTTATCTAAATTCTAAACCTACTCAATCCACGCGCTGACGACTGCACGCAAAAATGAACTCAAACATGCACGCGTGGCAGTCTAATTTGCTAAGGGCCATCAGCGATGCAGTATGCGGTGGGTATTCAGCGCGTACAAGTACATGGAGTGACATGATCTGACATAATTTTTAATGTAACCACAAGTTTTCAATAACATATGAACACAATCATTTTATACCAATGCTTTAAATACTTTTCACACAAATGTTCCAGTGTCGTCTTTATAATCAAACATAGAAAACACTATATGCTTTACAGTGAATACAAGCGGAAAATGGAATCATTTGACAAGATTTAAAGTTTCTGTTCCTATATGCTTAGTATATAATTGGAAAACAAGGGTTTGCATGGTGAATGTTTCATGCAGAGCTATACAATATTCGAAAAAATTACTTGTTTCAATCGCTCTGTTTTCTTTCGCTTTGTTGCATTAATTTGACAATATATTCTGAATCATCTAAAGTCTCTTTTGATTACAGTATGATCAAAGTTGAATGATTCCGTTTCTGATTCGCATACTTAGCACAAGGAGATGTTACCACGAAGTTTTAATATGAATTGTCTAATGTGTGAATGTGACTAATAAATTTCATTATCATTTTTTGGGTTACTGGGTACATTAACTATTTTCTAATAAAACAGGTGCGATTGGTGAAAACTACAAGGGATCTAAATCGGAAAGCTTAAATTCACAATCTAGAGGTAAGATGTATTACGCACTTGTGTATTTTTATGTAAACCTACAAAATATTCAGATTCCAAAATAGGTTGTTGTCAAGACCGCATAACTTGGGTTAACCCTCGGATTTTTTTTTAACATTTTAAATATCCTTGTGATAGTGCTGATTATTTCGAAAAAAAGAGATAGCTCTGAACAGCCACGGCAAGGCACCTTCTCTCGAAATGTAATATCTATTTGTAACAAAAACACAGTTTGTCTTGCGAGTCGTGTATGTTTTCTATTTACAGGTGCTTACCTACATTTTTAGTTTTCTGGGCTCTTTCATAATTGTTGCATAATATTCGATAAGTAATCGTAGTTAAATTTTATACCTTCTAATCCAAGTATTAATTTTTTTTTTAATAAAAAAGCCCCGAGAGTTTTTTTTCCGCCGACTTATATTCCCTCACAGTCCAGTCATACCTTCAAAAAGCCGACGTCCTAAGTTGTTCATTGTCGCCTATTAAATACAATATTTTGATCTGATTTTCCTAACACATGTTTTATGTAATGGATGTAGAAGGAAATAACTAAATATATACTTAATACATTTTTTAGGAAGCAGCATGTCAGATGTGTCTATTGGTTCGCCACATCTTAGCCGCGCGATCTCCGCCGATCCCGGCGCTGTGTTGAAAGACAAACCCGAAGACAAACAAGGGTAACTATCGAAAGAATAATGCAAACGTTAAAATTCTTAAAATTTTGTTTATGGTATGAACTAATTTGCAATCTTCTGTACGAATATTAGAAATAACAGTTTTTATACTTTTTAAAAGGTACAATATTCTAATCTAGTTGTACATAGCTTATGTTAATGGTGAACTGTTGTGTTGGTGTGGTAATATTTCATTTAATTTCACCTTTTGATATAAATGTTATCACTGTTAGTCAAAACTGTGTATAAATATAATAACGATCATTGAAAATCGAGCAATCAAATGTTCCATAACCCGCGAAGATAAATCTAAGTGATTCTTCTATATAGTTAGATTATACTCTTATTTATTAAGGTACACCGACAGTGAACATATTAAACTAACATTACATAACATTTCTCAAGTCTACATACTGAAATGTGCACAATTTATAGGTGTTACATATAAATAAAACTACAATTTTATAAAACAGGAAGACAAACGATAAAAATAAATGAAATAATTTTTAAATTAAATTAAATTAATTTGGTAGTTGGCAAATACTTGAATAATTTACTTTTCAAATAATCCATGGAGTCATTGAAAATGTCCAGATCGCTTAAACAGGCATTAAAGTAGTTATATGTACGACACATTCTTATAGCGGCGAGTTAAGACCAAGGTTAGTTTTAGTTTAGTTTTAGTTTAGTTTTAGTTTAGTTTTAGTTTAGTTTTAGTTTAGTTTTAGTTTAGTTTAGTTTTAGTTTAGTTTTAGTTTAGTTTTAGTTTAGTTTTAGTTTAGTTTTAGTTTAGTTTTAGTTTAGTTTTAGTTTAGTTTTAGTTAAGTTTTAGTTTAGTTTAGTTTAGTTTAGTTTAGTTTAGTTTAGTTTTAGTTTAGTTTTAGTTTAGTTTTAGTTTAGTTTAGTTTTAGTTTAGTTTTAGTTTAGTTTTAGTTTGGTTTTAGTTTAGTTTTAGTTTAGTTTTAGTTTTTACTATCCTGTCTGCCATCTTATTTAATTTCGTGGCACCATCACTAGCTTTCCTTGCCAGTTCAAGCAGAATCAAATGACCAAGGAAGGCTCAAAAAGCCTTTGATGATCAAAATGAAAAATAATCTAAAAACCTACTGATTTCACCAGGAAAGGCGTGACCGCAGCGTTACGGCGTCTCCGAGGCACGGCTGCGGCGCGTCGGGCGTCCTCGTTCAACTCCATAGAGCAGTTCACGAGGCGGCATTCCGGCACCGTCGACGTGTGGTGGCTGTACGACGACGGAGGTGGGACTAAGGCTTAAGTGTTCTGAAATACGAAATGTGCACACACATACTTGACACATACATACATGACGGCCTGTTTGGTGTGGAAGTAAGTAGCCTTGCCTTCCATGCCAGAGGTCCCGGGTTCGAATCCTGGTAGAGGCAGATGTTTTATTATATTTGCTTTCTAGTCATGGATGTGTTTGTATGTTTATTTAAGTTTATTTCTAATATTTATATATATATAAATATTAGAAATTATTTATATATACAGTGTGGATACCACTCATGGGCAAAAAATGAAACCACAAGTAATAATAGTCCACAGAAGTATAACTCAATCGAATATTACACGAAAAACCGCAAATTAAATAACTTTCATTTTCAAACAAAATAAATAGCGAAATAAATGCAGTATCAGTATAACACTCTGTCTAGACAACGTACCTTAGCCTCAGCAGAAGAGTGGCAACGATGCACACGCATGGCGCGATAGGCAGCACGGCGCCGCCATCTTCGATTGTTGTTTTACGGTTTGCGACGTAATGAGAAAAAAATCACTTACTTTCATGTTTTTACTGCGCTTTTTTATTTCGTCACGATTTAACTGAACTGAAAATAAACCCAATCATGGCGCACTATCCTATACACAAATCATGTATGTATACTCTGCAGCACTGTAAAAAAGCTGTTATCGCGGCATTTTGTTAAAACACACACACACAAAAGTAAAGTACCTAGTGTCAATTTTACCATAACAAATAAATACTGAATAAATTAAACTACCTAATAACCACAGTTTACAATAATTACTGCACAATGCGCGAGCGCGAGCCGAGTATCAAAATCTCTGCAATAAGCACATGCGCAGTGGCCCGGAAGTCTAGCGGTGAACTGACGTGACGAGTGCGAGTGAGTGACAAAACATGACTTCCCAGTTGGCAAAAAAACATAAGTCATAAATAGTGCAATTGGTGCAGTTGTTAGTATTCAATACTTATTTACAATTACGTACCTAAGAAAAGGAACTATGATAATCATCAATGCACTAAAATAAGAGTATGTTTGCGTTATTAGAGTTTTTATTATTATTGTTATTAACAATTAACAAATTATTTTAAGGAAAGGTCTATGTACCTATTATAATGAATGTTTATTCTTTTTGTTTTTACGATTTAATTTATGAATTTTAACAGGAGCAATTCGACTCGTCCAGTCTAGGCCTAACACGTAAAAACAATTCATAAGATTTCACTGTCTACTTCTTTATTTATTTTATCTCTAATTACACATAATCATTTTGAATAAGAACGCTTTTAAGTACAGTTATGATAATTTAAAAAACACTATGTACTGAGTGATTAAAGCTAAACATTATAAACATAATCTCGAATCATTTTCTCTTTCAACTTATTTATTAACCGATTATTATTCCCTTTACAAAACAGTGGTAACTAACTGATTATAACATGCTATCTTACATACAACTTTAGAAAACAAGTTTGTCGGGTTATTGTAATTTTTCTCAAAAATATGATTTTATACTTAGCATCCTTTTACGGTAGGACGGCAGAACAGGTGTGTCCACCCTGCACGCGCCCCGCTCAGGGAAATTCCCGCGCTCGGCAAATAACGCACAACGTGGCAACGTCGCATTTCTCCAACTAAGTACCTAAATAATGTTAATTCAAGTTCAAGTATATATATATGTGCGTTTGTCCAAATAATATACACGGTGTCTAACACTGGACGTAACAGTTTGCGCACCGGGACACTACAAATGCACAAATATCTTTTGAGTAAAAATATTTTATTACTGTTATCTTATCGTACCGCGTTAATATCTAAAATGCACAATTATAAATAAAATAAATTGTATGATCATAAAATAACAACGGTTACCACCGTATTAAAAAGTTGATATACCCAGTACTGGGCTTGCATAGTGTCCATGCAACAAAATTTTATTGAAATTTAGTTTTCCTTAAGATCGCCGTCGTTCAAAGTTCTTATTGCTCCTCGTATTGGAGCCTTTATTATAAGCTAGGAACAGCGCCTAAAATCTTGAGCCTGCTGAAGCCGGCACCTGAAAACACATAAAAATCGTTTTATTTTTGTTAAACATATAGTTTTATATTTTTACATTGAAATTTTTATACTAACTTGGTAGTGCATCTCGACTAGTTTACGTTCCTGACCACTAGACACGTCTTTTGACACCATTTTCACGCGAACCGGTTGGATTTTTGAAAATATCAATAATTTTTTTTTGATTTTTTAAAAACATTTCAGTTTTTAACAGAAATTTCAAATTTTCTGTAGACACCCGGTGTTCTTGCGCATTGGTTACTTTCCGACGATGGACCCGCGTCGTTTTTTATATTTTTATGGAGGTATATTTAATTGGTTTTCTTTTAAATTGAATTTTTCAATTCCATTATTATAATGGAATTCAAAAATTCATTTTGCTTTGCTGCTTAACTTCAAATATTAATAACAATAACCTTTTACGGCCTCATACGAGGGTCACACTGAAAGTTCTTTGAACTGGCCACTTGTAGACAATGTAACAAAAAATAATATTTAATTTTGAAAATCAGTTTATTTATTTTATTACCCACAAAATCCTAGCAGTTGATCACACTCCGTTGTGCTGCAACGGAAGTTGTGCCGAAGACGTTCCCACCAATCTAACTATCCAATAAAATCCCCTCTTAACCACTTTTTTAAGTCGGGAGTCCACAACCCCTAATATGCTCCTCCAACCATGTGCGTAGCCTCAGTTATTTTCGTACAAATTATACACCTTACATAACACCCATACTTACCTACATAAGACGCTAAATGGCACGCAGAACAATTTATTAAAGAATTCCATTCAACAATTTTCCGCTTCAAACATTATAACTATGGTTACAATACTGCCTTGTAGGTCAGAACTTTGAAAAAAAATCTTTAATATTAGTAAAACATCGCAATTGGGTAGATGACACCATTTAGAAATGCAAGTTTTTATATTTTATTTATAAAATATTAGTTATTTCGACAGGTACAATGTTTTGAAAAATATAGTTTTGAATTTAATATCGAAATTATATAGATTTGAAAACTTAAAAAAAGAAGCAAAAACTTATTATACTATATGTTAAAATTTTAAATATCATTAGCTTACTGACATTAAATATAACAATTTTTACTATGACAGTATGCATGTAAACGCATTATCTACGTAGCTATTATATATTTTATCCAAACGCCCATACAATTTTAGTATGATTCACAAGTCGTGACGTCACAGCTCAGTACCGTTTTGTACGGAGCGTTTTTCGGCGACTCGCAGCGGCTCCTCGAACACATCGCTGTATCTAGAAAACTATTGATTGTAAACATACTGTTACTTTTGCAATATTTATTTACTGTTGATAAACTATTTAAATATGAAATAAAAATAAATTTGTCATATACCCAAATTTTGTTTTTATGTTTTTTATAGATCGTTTGTTCTTGTACGAATTATAATCAAGGTTAGTAGGTACGTATGTCATATTTCATTGATATTTTTGCTAACTATAAGTATTTCTTTAGCTGTATTTTTAAAATCCGAAGCAAAAGGTTATAAGTTAGACGTGTGTATGCGTAAGTGTCATCGTAGATAAAGAGTTGATTCATCTTTAATGACGTGTATGTAATTGTATACTTTGTAATTGAATATTGTTGTAAACGAATAATTTTGAACTCTTTGCCAATATTATTAAGTATTTCATTCATTTGTCATTTGTTTTACGATTTGGCGACAAATTGAAAATTGTCTGTGTCACGTCAGCATGAACTTAACGCGAGAAAATTTTCGTGCAATGATTTTTTATGACTGTCAATGTCATTTTAGTCAACAAGAAAGTTATGATAGGTAACGATTGGCATTTCACGATAAAGCCCCATCTCTTGCCGCTGTTTACAACTGGATTAATGAGTTTTAACGAGGTTGCACTCATCTCACCGATGATCTGCGTGAGGGACGGCCTTCTACGGCGACGACTGAAGATAACGTCTGTGTTGTGCGGCGTATGATAGACACTGACAAAACAGTGACCTATCAGCAGATTCGGACTAGCTTAGGCATCGGTATTAGTGAAGTGCACAAAATCCTCCATGAACATTTAGCGGTCAGGAAGCTTTGAGCCCGGCGGATATCTCATAATTTGACCGACTCGTGTTGATTGGTGCCGTGAAATGGTTGAAAGATTTAACGGAGGTGACTCAAATCCTGTGTTCGACATACTTACGGGTGACGAAAGCTGGATTTACTGTTATGCTCCCGAAACTAAAAGACAGTCTGCTCAGTGGGTGTTTCCTTCCGAGGACTTGCCAACTAAAGTGAAGAGAGGTCGAAGCGTGGGAAAAAAGATGGTGGCCTTGTTCTTTGGAAGGGCAGGTCATTTCGCGACAATTGTTTTCGACGATCGAAAAACAGTTTCTGCGGAGTGGTACACTAGCAAATGTTTGCCTATTGTCTTGGAATAAGTTTTGGAGAAACGACCTCGCAGTAGGCTCCTTCTTCACCACGACAACGCCTCATCGCACACCACCAGGCGAACAATCGACTATTTGGTGACGTCAAACGTGGAGTTACTAGGTCACCCCTGAGGTATAGCCCCGACCTCGCACCTTGCGATATGTATTTATTCCCGAAAAAAAAAAACTTCGAGGAAAACGTTTTATGGACGCCGCGGAATCTGTGGCTGCGTTTCAAAAGGCCGTCGAAGAGACCCCTAAGGACGAGTGGGCAAAGTGCTTTTCTCAGTGGTTCCATCGGATGCAGCGATGTATTGACGCGAATGGACACTATTTTGAAAATATATAGTAAAACTAATAACTAGCTAGTTTAACCAGTTTTTGATTTTCTAAGAACTTTCAGTTTGACCCTCGAAATTAGGCTAACACCCACGCCTACAGCAGCAGGTATCTCAGTTTAAAACCCTGGTAGGAATAAACGTATGTTTATGTTTTGAACAAAGATGGTTATTAAAAGTTACTTTACGACAAGAAATCTTCACATGGATAATAGAATCTTCACATTCATTTTATCCTTGTTTCAGGTTTAACCCTTCTGTTACCGTACATCCTCTCCACTCGACGGGCGTGGCACTCGTGTCCGCTACGCGTCTTCACGCTAGCCAATAAGAACACAGAATTGGAGCTTGAAGAGAGAAAGTAAGTATTCTGCACGTTTCTGAAATAAACCATACATATGATACTAACCTGCTGGCTGCTTATCAACCAAAGCTACGCGAGGAAGATTAGCACTACAGAATAAATTAATTTCATCCACAGCCATGCCAAAAAACCACCATGTATTACAAATGTAACTTATTTTTTCTCCCTTGACCAGCATGGCGTCTCTCTTGTCAAAGTTCCGCATAGACTACTCCGCTCTGACGATGATTTCTGACGTCACTCGCCGACCAAGCGACGCCACTCTAGCATACTTCGATAATCTGATCGAGCCTTTCAAGACCAATGACGATACCAGTGATGACAGTAAGTGATTTTTTTTAGATATTTTTTATAGTTTATCCAATATATGTGATTTGTTTTTAGCTTTTATGAATTTCTTTGCTCCATGTTGTTAACATTCGAATGAAGTTAGCGCTGGGCAGTTTGTTAAGGGAGCTGTAACTAGTATTGATATTAAGTGACTTTGAGACAAGAGAGAGTTCTTTTGAAGACAGAATTTAAGCCGAATTTTAAGGTAACCGTAGAGCAAAGTCAGTTCTTCGTTGCATTGCTTTAGCTAAATATCAGGCGCCTTATATTTGTGCATTGTCAATAAAAGTTACGTATGGATTGTGTGTGGGTTATTTTTTTTATTGAAAAAGGATTAGACGTTTGTCTTCAATCTCACCTGATGGAAAGTGACGATGAAGACGAAGGTGTAACACGTCTATCCACGGGATACCTATTCACTCGACGCTTAAAAGAACTAGGACTATAGTTTTCTGGAAAAACAGACGCAGGCAGTTCATTCCACACCTTAAAAAAGTATTTAATTATCTTTGTTCATTTTTACATATTTTTTTGCACAATTTAATGTTATGATTATTTAATATCTTGTTGATGATATAAAATTAATACCAAGCTGATATAAACTTTTTGCTTTTATTCAAACTATAAAATGCCATACAAAATTTTCTATAAAATATAATTATAAAGAATGAATTAGAAAACAAATATGAATTTTATAGTTATTGTATGAGGTTCATATTGCTCATATCATAAGTTTTGTTTTATAACCAATCAACTAAAGCCACCATTACTTCGAACAGCGCACATCACGGACGCGGAACTTCTCGCGGCACAGGACCGTACGTATCGTTACCTTCGACTGCGGGAGTCTATTCTCAAACACTCGAGTTCCGCTCGCCTCGTGTGTGTCACCCTGCCCTTACCCAGACGCCGCGGGGTTGTCCCCCCCGCCCTGTACCTTGCCTGGTTGACCGCCTTAGCCGCCGCGCCTAGAACTCTACTCATTAGAGGCAACCACGCCGCTGTATTAACCTTCTACTCGTAAACCTTATCCTAGAACGCACCCTAAGCGCGACGCAGACTCGAATATTTCGCTGTCATTTAACTGTCAAACTGTCAAAAGCGCTTGTTTTATTAGGCGGCTTTCTAGAATAATGATTGAACCGGAGAACCGATATAAGAAATCGAGAAATTGTGAGTTGTTAAAAGCTGGCGTCATTTTATTTTCTTTTTATTAAATGTAAGGTTTATAATCGTAACTATATAAAAAATTCAACAGTGAAAGAAATTTTAGTTGCGATGTGAATAATAAACTAAAAAATAAATGATATTTGTCTATTTAGGAGTCACAAAAACTCTTAATTCTGCGTGAGCAATGTAAAATTGTTCAGGTGATGGGTGTTGCCAACTTTTAATAACAAATCTATACTTATAAATGTCAGTTATAAGCACAGGCAAAGTATTATATTAAGACTACCCGCATATCCGGGACGGCACTAATCCGTAAAGTAGATTACCGTTTGCCGATGCCGTTCAGATAATGGCGACCTGCACAAAGTCTGAATGGACTATTCGACCGGCACTAACCGAATATTTTAAAAGTATAAATTATCGTAAAACTCCTTCTGTATCAGTAAACTCTTAACCATTTTAGTTTAACACTAAACAACAGTTATCTTAATATTTTTTGTTTAAAGTTTAAAAATCAGTTTAATAAGAAATCCTTCAGTGACTCTTGAAAATTAACTTGGCTTGAATTTAACTTTGGATTTGGATATAAGGACAAGATGTATTATATTTAAGTATTTATAAATGGAAATCTGTAAATTGGCTTTCTATGTTTTATGTTATCTTAAATATGTTTGTAACTAGCTGTAAGTTTCCCAAATAAATAAAAATAACATAAAATTTGTAGGAATTTTTTTCAGTACAGCCTTCTTATTCAACAAATATTGACGAAACAAATGTGCCGTCCCGAACATCCAGGCAGCGCCTCTTATTCTTAGTAAATTTAAATTAATATATTAAGTTTGGATATTAAAATAAAAATTCCATGGAACTGGTAAATAAATGTAACCAAGTTTTATAAATATTAGTTTATCCTGGGTTCCCCCCAGTTCGCTGTATGGTCATCCGTAACACAAGCTCTGCTTACTTTGGGGCCATACAGTTGGTGTGTTTGTCTGGGGATTTATTATTAATACATTTGTAGGTTGCCGGGATTAAGCCCAAACCGGCAGTGAATTTAATAACATAGACGAGTGATGAGTTTTCTTTTGAATAATTTTGTAGATTAGTAAATTTTATAGAACAGACCATTTACTTACGAAATGACCAGCATGACAAGGGGAATTGTTAGACTTTATTTCCGCAATTGTTGTAGTGAAACCTGATAGTACAATAACATCTAAACCACTTAGGAGTATTAGGACTGCAGGATAATCCATTGTATTTTGGTATTTTATGTATTTTAGTGTATATGAACACAAACATAAAGCCCTTTTAAAAGGACCAATGTATGCTTAATTGATGTATCAATTTATAATATTTATCGGACCAATATTTTAAATAGTAAACAAATTACGTATTACCACGGACCAATATTTTAAATAGTAAAAAAATTACGTATTACCACGGACCAATATTTTAAATAGTAAAAAAATTACGTAAGTATTACCATGGACCAATATTTTAAATAGTTAAAAAAATTACGTATTACCACGGACCAATATTTTAAATAGTAAAAAAATTACTTATTATCATGGACCAATATTTTAAATAGTAAAAAAAATTACGTATTACCACGGACCAATATTTTTAAATAGTAAAAAAAATACCTATTACCACGGACCATTATTTTAAATAGTAAAAAAATTACGTATTACCATGGACCAATATTTTAAATAGTAAAAAAAAATTACGTATTAACACGGACCAATATTTTAAAAAGTAAAAAAATTACGTATCACCATGGACCAATATTTTAAATAGTAAAAAAATTACGTATTACCACGGACCAATATTTTAAATAGTAAAAAAATTACGTATTACCACGGGCCAATATTTTAAATAGTAAAAAAAATTGCGTATTATATTTTCTATAGGATCTTTATAGTATTCTACATTTGTGACAAATTGTACAATAATATTAATTAGAATGCGTTGTAAGTTAAAACTCTAATGTAATTTTATGCTAATCTTTTATGACAAATCGATTTACAATGATGCATTGCGCTGCAAGTTTCATTTAGACATTTTAGCGTAAGGAAATAGTAGTAAGAATTGTCGAGTGTGTTGTGTAAACAGTTGGCTTGGCGCACGCAGAACTGTTGAAAATAATCAAGTGTTGTTAATCAAGTGATATGTGGTTGAAGAGCGCGCGGCTGATAATGATAAATTCCATTTGGATCAAAATTTACTGAATTTTGCCAACGATAAATTGACTGTGATTTACAGAATCTATATTATTAATTATCTGAATCAGAATCTCTTGTAACTGTTAAACGGTATGCCATCTTATATAAAAACATATAGTAACTTAAATTTAAAACTGGGAAATAAAATGTTTTGTCGGTGAAAATTGACTGGGGATCAGAAATTTTTTTAATCACCCCGATGTTGGTTTGCTACGGTATCGAAAAGTGTTTACAAAAAAGATAAAAAATTACGGATATTTGAAAACTTTGCGCATTGTTTGCAGATGGTTTTCCCCCATTTAATTCTAATTTTTTTAAAATTAGTCTTTATACATTTAATTACTGCCTTATCATGAAGTCACCGTGCCTAGTAGTGTTGCCGCATAATCGATCGTGTATCGATTATAATCGATTATTATATGGGCCCCAAAATCACTCGTACTATCGATTGGACTATCGATAGTATCGATAAAATTATTACAGCAATAAAATCGACTTAATCGATGGTATCGATTTAATCGATTTAATTTAATATTGTATCGAGAATATCGATACTATCGATAGTCTAATCGATAGTACGAGTGATTTTGGTTACTTGTGGATTCTGGATTCTGGGTTGTGGGGAACACAATCGATTCATCGATAGCCGATTATTTTGCAACACTAGTGCCCAGTTAGTAGCTTTAAATACAAGTACACATTGTGGGCCTTGCAGGAAGGAATGGTGTTAGTATTTTATAGGCACGTTACGCGTGAAATATTGTAGAAAAGTTTTTTGAACAAATCGTGTGAAATATTACCCATCGAATGAAATTGTAATGCTATACCCACAAAGTACAATGAACCTTGATTTTTTTGTAAATTTAGTTACTATGTATTTAATAATGTTATATTTTGGTTTGTGTTTGAGTAACATAAAATTTCACTTAATATATTTTAAGCTGTGTTTACGTCGTAATACAACCAAATTATGTATTTATTTTGTTTTTAATCTATTTAATGTTATTTGTTTAATTTATTTCATTGCTTACTTTAAAAGGAATTTGCATAATTTATTTATCACTTCTGTTTTAGATTGTCAGTAGTTTTAGCGTAGTTGATTTGAATAAAGTGCAAATTGAACATTTATCCGCATTATTCTTTTAAAACCTCAACTAATACTAAGTATATTCAGTCGCCTAAGTCCCTAGACTTACATGGTACATACAAATGCATATTTGAGGAGTGACTTTACAAAAGGGGATATCTACATCTTATCATTGCAAAAGGCGATATTTAATTTCTTGTTTATTTTGTACCACTAAATTAGAAAGCCAAATATTTGTTTTATATGCCCTTTTATTAAACTTATTACATAGTACCTACGTAGCTATGCAGACTTTGTGTTGATCTGTGTGTCTTGTCTTTGTCGATTATCTTAATTTTCTGAAAAAAAATGATAAGATGTAGATATTCCTTTTTGTAAAGTCACTCCTCATTTGGTGATCATCTGTGGACATGCAGAGAGAAGATTACTTATCCAGGTTATGAGGTATTCAAGTGGAATGCACAAACAAGTTAGCTCTCCTGTAGAGCCTTGATATCTTATTTCGTTGCAACGAATTATACAAACAATTCACAACTGAGTATTTTTTTGAATCATGCACACTCAATAAATCCATGAATGATAAACGATAGCCCTATATAATCATGCAGACGTATGAGAGTGATCCAAAGAGTAAAGGCATCTGCAAGCAGCATGCAATAATCTGAATGAGTGTAGTTTGACCACTGCTTCTCTGGTCGGTCAAACAGGCAGTCAGCTCGCGCGCGCCGCTCTGGTCGCACGCATTTTCCCGCCATCACGACAATCATAGACAGCAACTGTCAAATTCAAACCCGCCCTAGAACACGACGATAAACTTTTCAAATTGTGATCCTAACATTTTGTGACGATTGTTCCAAACGATTCTCAGTGACTGTATATGACTCTTTTATAAGTGCTTCGGACAATCCGGATCTTCAAAGACTTCTATAGGAGAGGTAAACACGTTTTTAAACATAATTAAAGTCAACCATATATTTTTTAAATGTTTATTTTGTGAAATGGAAGTGTTTATACTTTTTGTACGTAAAGTTGTATGAAAATTCGATTGCATTGTTTTGTTATGATGCGTTTGCAAAATAACAAATTGCTTGGAATGTTATGAAACTTTAAAGGCAATTCAATGTAAAAAGGCATCGTCGTTCTCTTACATAGACGTTAGACAATTTTTACATAATTTAAAGTTACAAGAAATAAAATACTTACAAGAACTTTAATCTAAGTCATAGATTTTCATCAACAAAGAAAATATTTTTTTATTTTTCTATAAATTGAAATCTTCAAATATGATAGTTTCCTCTGTAATACTTTTTATAAATCAATAGTAAATAGATCAATTCGGATAATTCGGCATTTGATTCAATTATGGCAATTGTTTTGTAAGCGCGCCTTGAAGACGTAAGTTAATAAAAAGTACTTATAGCTGTGTGTCAATATTTGAACAAACACTGCACATTCGAAATTTTATTTTCAAATTTTACCATAGCAAATGAATATCATCAAAAATTGAGTTAATGGGTATTTAGAGCAATACTCATTGTAGTAAATTATTAATATTATGTAAATCAAAACAATAAGTTTGAAGTCACTCTCCGTATAACAATTTCCTAGCCATATAATGAAGCTACGAGTTGAATAATTCTACAGAGTAAGAATATTGCAAACAATTCGTTTGTTATAAGTAACGTTAGACGTTAACGTTAATGTTAAAAAAGTTAACGTTAATGTTAAAAAAGTTAACGTTAGGAAAATGTTAAAAATATACGTTTTCTCCATTGCGTGTTGCTAACGCACAATTAACTGACGAATAAGATTTAAGGACCAGATACATTGATACTGGGACAAAACGGTTCCAATTGGTCAATCTGGGGTATCGAAAGGAATTACATCCGCAATCCTGTGACAGAAGTTTAAAATTATTGTACCTAACTATTATATTTTCTCCCAGTTCTGTTTCAAACAAGTGGTCTCTACGCCTTTATAAACGCCCTGCGAATTCGATAATGTGAAGATAAAGGACATAGTTGCGAATTGTTGCATTCTTTGGCTCCAGAGATAGCGAATGTAGATTATTCTTTTTCAGTTTTACACCGTCCGGGAAAAGATAAGAAGGCTTCTTCAGTAAATAAGTTTATTAACTAACCAAATCTTATTATAAAATGTCAATAGATATATAATAACACGGCAATTTGACTGTACAAATAAAAAAGCACTTCAAAAGCCAGATGTAACGCAAAGTGACGCATCCAATAATTAAATTTTATCTGAGTGCCTACATTGGTGACAAATTTAAAATACCTAACTGAGTTTTACAGTTCCATGTGCACATATATCAAATGAATACTATTCGAAAATGATATGATTTAGAATCTGGTGGATAAACAGCCTTGAGTTTTGTGCTTTTCAATACTTATTCTTTGTAATTTAATTCCCCAGACAAACACACCAACTGTATGGCCCCAAAGTAAGCAGAGCTTGTGTTATGGATGAGCGTACAGCGAACTGGGAGGATAGACATACGTATATAAATACAGACAACCATGACCCGAGACCAAACATCTGTGTTCATCACACAGGACTCGAACCTGGGACCTTCGGCGTATGAGGCAAGGCTACTTACCACTACACCACCATTTCAATAGGATCAAGTGCCTTATAAATTGAACATATTTATAAATTCTCGTGTGATTGAGCATTGAGATGAAAAAACTGTGTGCTACAAGTTTTGCACAAGATAACAAACTTAGTTGGCTAACGCTTGTTGTGACGCAATGATTCACATCAATAATATGTTATTACAAACAATCGGAATATACCTGGGCGTGGAACACGGGGCGTCATGTCAACAAGAAGTAGATCACGTTATTGTGATCTAATGACTTGAAAACATAAGTCGGCATCAATTCGATGATCGTTTGCGGAAAAGTTTGGATGTCAATGAATGTTTTAGGGTTGTTCTTCTTGGATGAAACCGGATGAATGTAAATAGAACAATTTTTTATGCTTTTTTACCTTGATACCATCAAGAATTAAGAAAAGAAACTTGAATGCTTGAGCTTCAATTGGTTTTTAATTGGTCTTGGACACTACATTCTTATATGAAATAATAGCATATGCAACTCTACATAATGTACTTGTACAGTTGATAATGGTTAACTTTAATAATTATAATTAGATACAAGTGACAGCGAACTTGTTTTTCTGTGTTTTATAAAGCCTCAAATAAACAATATACAACAATTATAGCCAAAGTATCATAGCAGCAGCATGGTCGGAATTGCGATCAACTAATACTTGAGAAATTTTAAATTAAAGTAATTTAAAGTGAATAGTATAAAGGAGGTAGAGCTTCAGTTGGGGTTGATTCGTACATGCCATATGTAAAATTAGTTAGTAGCTGCGTGGCAGGTAAGTAGAAACTAAATACTTCACAGTTCTACTGTTGAAAGGTTGTATGAGAATAAAAAAATTGCAATTGCGAACTAAATTTTAATATTGTTAATAAAATGTTAATACTTACCTACATAGGTGTGACAGATATATACTATACTTATAGGACTTTGCAAAGTAGACGTCTAAGAACAATTTGTGTTTCAAGAGGTGAAGAGGTGACATATAGCTACAATTATATAAAAATCTGATTTTTCTAAAAGGAATAAAATGTTTCTTAATCGTCCTTTCGATACTCTAGCGACTGATTACGAAACGCGAGCAAACATTAATTAACGGTATCCTATGATTTACGGTTTACGTTAGCAAATCTTAACAAGTGTAGGTGCACAATGTGCAGGCTCAGATTCGCATTAGAATCCCCTGCAGTGTTGTCGCGTCTTAGTAAGCGGGGCGCCTACAGACCACTGAAGAACGTGCAAGCGATTTTCGCCTCAGCATGTGCCTCCGGCGACTTCCCCGACTGTACGTAACACGGCGGCAAATCGGCCGTCTAACCTTGTGTCGTCGGACTCAGTGTGGCGAAGGCAAGATCCTAATGAATGCACACAATACAATGACGGTCTGAGCACCATTACGCCCTTTTGAGATTTAAAGTGGAGCTGAATGGACGTCCGTCAAAGTATCACCGATCATGTATTTATCCTAGTAGTGTATACCTATTCTAAATTGAAGGAAGTCTTGTGTGTTCAATGCATTTTTAATTTACGAGTATGAGCAATTAAAGATAAGTTTACATGTCAGGCGATTGAGCTTAAAGACAGAATTCGCCTGGACAATAACACAAATAATTTGAACCTCACCTCATTAATGCTATATTTCGAACTTATCAAATCGTTCGTTTTGCACTACAGATTACAAGCTGATAATAACTTTCTAAGTTATCTATCTTTAAATGATTAACTAGTCATTTAAAAGTACAAGGCAATTGTTTTTTTTTTACATATATATTATGAAATACACACCAAACAATAAGAGATGGCTCATTACCGCGTCATTCAGTCAGGAATTCCACTGATAATTAATCCTTTCCAGCAAACCGTTTTATATAATTGTTATCATAAATAATGAATAAATAAGCATTTAATTAATTCCTGTTAGCGAATATTGAATGATAAGTGAAGGAATCAGGTACATACGTAAAATAAACTAACCCAATACAGCATAAGATCAAAATGATGCTTTATGAGAAAATAAATACGTGACCGCTGTTCTCATTTTATAGTACTCAACTGTATATTTTTTTGACATCGGTTTGTTTGATGACGGCTCTATTGCCTTAAAGAAAACTACGAGGCAACCTAATGTTTACTTGCTCTACATATTTATTGACATGGAACTGGAAGAGCAGTAAATAAAGGCAAGTAGAAAGTAGCCCGTGTTATATATATTTTTGCACCTCAAGGTTTTGAATCAAACAGAAAAATCTGCCTGTTTGTTGACAAGGATAAGCACTTAACTGTCTCATTATTACTTAATAGTCTATATTTCTTAATGACCAGTAGAAATAACAGTATAATAACAATCTTTTAAATTAGATTCTAATTTGCCAAGAATATGGTTGGACAATCTTTAACACGGAACGTAGCAGGCGCATTTTACGAACCATATCTCAAACCGTTGTTTTAGAAGTCTCTCTAAATATGAATTTATGATATTCCTCAAGCAGTTAATAGAAAAACAGTGCTGTTAAGCTGCAGCGTATGATTTTCCGGCATCCACCTACTCGGCTCTCCTGATCAGTGTTCCGGAGGCTGCGCGCGCGTCGCCGCCGTTACATTCAATTATACGTATATACCGCGATGTGCGATACAAGAGGATATGGCATACTTATTGGGGTATTTATTTTCTTTGTGTTGTGAGTTGATGATGTATTTACAATGTTGTCGAAGATAATATTTATGGCGCCTATTTATTTATGGTTTGCTATTCGAGGTCTTTTAAAACAAACTTTAAGACTTGATTTCAGGTAATCTCCATAAAAAACTTCGTATTTTGCAAGTAAAAAGTGACACAGTGTCGCAATGACAAATTACCAATTAAATTCATATTACAGCATAAAGTTCCCAGACAAGAGCCATTACGATATTTTTTGTTAAATCGGTCAAAACTTTGGTAAAAAATAATAATAATTACTGTAAAATCTTGTACACTGTTTGACATTATTTCCGTCTTTACTTAGGTAGGTAGATATCTGCTATGTGGAATGTCATTGGTCATGTTTTCGCTGCTAATATGAACCAGGTTGTCTTTGACATGCCGTAGCGAGTTTGACCCTCTGAGAGCAATTTTTTACTATATATCAGCCAGCGTATTTGTGTATGATAAATGTTTTATTAAGGTATTATTTCTGGACGCGCAGGAATTCGAGAATATGCTGATTCTGTTTCATTTTGTTTAAATTTTTGTTTGAGTTAACTTAGAAAATACATGTTTTGTAATGCTTGATTAATACAAGCATTAGACACATTTGTTACCTACAAACACTAAATTACTATTAAAATTAAACTTATTGCCACTTAATTGTGTCCTAATTTTCTATGTTTCTGGCAGTAGTGTGAATGTAATATAAAAAAAACTGTTATTACGAAAGAGTACACCAAAAAACTTTGCGTAACACTTCCATGTTGTTAAAACATTATTGTTTATAACACTTAAAGATATTCAAACCATTTTAAAACAAATATTAAAACATTCGCTTATTTTTATCCATTGATTCCATCGTATTGTTGTTTTTAATAGAAAGAGAGTAATATTTATAGACAGAAGATAAACTAGTTTCGAAGAGGATTGTTCCATTGAAATCCAGTTGGGTAAACTAAAATGGTAATATGAATGTAAAACGGGTTCTGCTAAGATTGTCGACAGTCAAAGTTACCATAATGCTGAGGAATGCCATCTAAGCTAGTGTTGAAACCTTTGCAAGTAACTTGTAGCTCTGAGACACTTACAACATTTCGCTTTTTACTATCGACAATTCGTTCAAAAAAATCTAAGTTTGTTACAGGTTGAAAAGAAATGAAATAAAATATTTATTTCTCAACATTGACAATTATTTGATCTAATTGTCAAATAAAACATGACTCTACCACCAGTTCGAAAAGACCTTCGCGAAGAAAAACTGGCAAGAAACTTCAAGGGTATATTTTTTTCAAAATAAATTTTCAGAGTCTCTTTATGTCTATACAAAGTTATTCTTATCTGCATCTGTTAGCTCGGCAAGCTTCCTTCCCCCCAAGTATCCAAACGACGAACACCCTCAAACGGCACCCGTTCACGAGTTAACGCGGGATCCAGCCATCTCATTTCATTTCAGGTTTCAATAAGGTCTATTACTATAATTACAGGGCTTTTTCTTTAATTGAATTTCACACAATTATAAAGACAACCGACGAAACTAGTTCAATGGTTAATTACGAATTCGTAACCTATTCCATTTAAGTTTCACAAAAATGATAAAAAAACATTGAACTAAAACATTTCAATTATTCAATGCGAAATCGTTAGAGCTAGCAATCTGTGTGTAAGTATTTCTCGGAGCCGCAGTCCACGGGTCTTCTTGAGCAATCAGCTCCGCTCATTGCCTAATACCTTCCAATCTACTCGATGGATTTTGAATCGATCAACTCCGGTCATTAGAGATATTTCTCATGGGTTGACATGTGCTTTTATAGTTATTCGACAATTAAAAAAAATAAGTCTTTATAATATTAACAGTTGATTGAGCAGTTTTGTTAACAAACCTCGTATTGTTTAATTTATCTAGCGACTTAAATTTTGGACTTACGCTTAGTTTTTATTTCATTCAATTACTTTTGAATGACCATACATTCAATTAAAAATATTATTATATCTTGATATAAATAGATTTTTCGTTTCAGTCAACTGTCGGTGTCGTTTATTATATTGTTGATTATATCTTATATTGGGTCGCAAATGATATTCAAACTTGAGTTTTACCTACATTTCTTTATCTAGATAATTGTGAACTCCATAGACATACCTAGAGCCAAACTTGCAAGATTTCAACGTATGAATGCAACCGCCCTAAGTCGCGATCGCATTCCATCCAATCGATTCTAATCGAGTATATCTTTAAATCTATTCGGGTAGGTACGTCGATGGGAAACTAGTTTTGAACAGTCATTTTTTTATGTATGTTCGAAATTCAAGCTTTGATATATTTCTTGTTTACGACTTAACTACCTATTTCTAATTGCTTCGTTGTTTTTTTTTTCGAACGTTACCAAGTTCTCGTTCAGTCAAGTATTTTTGTTTTAATTTGATGAGTACCTTTAACTTTATTTCTAAGTCTTACGACCTTTTCGCAACTTATTTCATTGAATATAATTCTATCTCATTAGTATTACGTACAACAAATCTATTAATAACAAACTATTAACTAACAAGTAGGTACTCAGTTACCAAACAAGAAAAGAAACTGTGTCGTAAATGTGCGCGCTCCTTATAAGTGCTCTGCGCATGCGCCGCTGGGAAAACCATTGTTATGTTGCAAGGATGTAAATTTATACTTGTCTAATAACTTGTTGACAATCTAACCATATAAAATATTAGAGTGACCGACTGACCGATTAATCGGCAGATAAATTGACAGGCTGTATAGTCAGTAACCTGTGTCGCGGATCTTGAGCTCTGTACTAACCTACGTCGGTCAAAAATAACGAAAAGGAGATAACATCCGTTAGCGGATGATCGCTCGCACTCTCGCATTGGCTCTTTACAAGCACGTAGTTCATGGATCTGATCTCTAATTGGCCAGGCAGTTCCAGGAGTTTTAGAACGCAGAAAAATTAGACTACCCATTAATTTTAAGACGCCGTTGTACCTTCACACAAACCTTCATTTAACAACCAATATAAACTTTTAAATTTGATTTTTCTTGCAAGAACCTCAACTTGGCTGAATTAACCTTATATAGGTGTATGGCTTACAATAAAAGATTTAAAAAAAAAAACCTCAACTTGATAAGCAGTTAAGCAATTAAAGAACAAAAAATAAAACCAAATCATATGTCATAAGAGAACATTGTTCAAAATAAAATGCGACCTTACCTAACAGCATGCATTGTTGCATTGTGCCTTGCGTCGTGCACAGTACATACCTACAAGCAAACCAGATGTGCTCCGTGCCTGTTCGTGCCATTTGTTCTGATAACGTGGCGCGTAAAATGTAAACTTGTATCTACGTGATTCTCATTGCTAACCAAAAACTTTACTGTTGTAACTAGAAGGGCGTTAATTAGTTAGGAACAGTTTGGTTTTGTTTAAAAGGTAGTTTTGTTATAAATATTTTTATTGTGTGTGTCTAAAGCAACCATGTTACTTACGTCCTGTCTGACGTATGCGAGTTTTCACTTTTAAATAATATTGTATTGCGTTATAAAAAAACTGTAAACACATAATGCTTTTCTTATATTTTATTGACAAAGGATTAGACGTTTGTCTTCTATCTCACCTGGTGGAAAGTGACGATGAAGACGAAGGTGTTACACGTCTATCCACGAGATACCTATTCCCTCGACGCTTGAAAGAACTAGGACTATAGTTTTCTGGAAAAACACACGAAGGCAGTTCATTCCACACCTTGGCGATCCGCACCAAAAAATGCTTTAATCTTTATAGATATAACAAAAATATTTTAAAAATTCATCCGTATGGCGAGTGCGCATTTCAACTGCACCTTACACTTTGATTTTCGTATGAAATTAGAAGTTCTTGTTGTACTTTTATTAGTATTGACTGAGTGGTAATATATCGATTACAGTTTTTTATTTTATATAAATTATAATGATAAATTATATAAAATATTATTTAAAAAGGAAATAATTTTTTATCGTACATGAGGTAGGTTAACAATAACGTTGAAACCCATCATAATAATATAAATTGATTATTGATATCTCATAATTTGTAAATAGGGGAAACTCGTGAAGGCTCGGATTCGGACCCGAATCCCCTGCAGTGTTGTCGACTATTAGTATGCGGAGCGCTTACAAACGACCGAACAACGCGCAAGCGATTTTCGCCTCAGCCTGTGCCTCCGTGGAGTTCCTCAATTGTAAATTAACCTATCATAAAAAGCAAATGAGCAGTACAAATAAACAATTCAATATGGTTGGATTACAAGTATTTAATACAGATCATCGCAAAAAGATACGTCGTCGGCGTCGGCGTCAAATAGTAATCTCCAGCGGCCAGTAAAATATCATCGATCAGTCGCGTTAATGATTGGAAAATATCGATATTTTTTCACGATTTGAACGAAGATCAGTAGAGCGTTGAATATTTGTACGAAATCGTCGGACAAATGAAACTAGAGATCAACTGCCGTGAAGGTGATAAGACTGATAGCTTTTTTTAGGGGTCTTATTTATTGCGTTAATATCATGCACTGCACGCCTGTTTTAAATCTACCGACGTCTTAAAAGCGATATATTAAGTCAATCCGAAAAAGTACCATCACAAAACTAGATTCGTCTACGAAGCTGTCATTACCGTTTTACACGCTTGACGTGATTTTATACAATTTTGTGGTTGATTTGGGTTACAATTTCCTAATCTTCTGCGTAGTAAAAAACGGTTTGCAATGTTACTGTCACAGGGTACCAAATATTCATCTGACCTCTATATTTTTTACGATACAAATTGAGCCGAGTACCATCGATGATTCACGAACAACACATGAGTTTTGGGTTCAGTAGGTCAGGCTGTAAACGACCGGTTCGTACGGAACCCGCCCACACTGCTGTATAATTGCAGAGGTAAGAAGCAGTCCTTGATCATTTGTTTTATTTTTATTTATTATCTGCCGTTGAAAAAAGTTGGAGCATTCTATTATTGACCTTGATACGTCTGTTATGCATTCTGTTGATCTGAGGTGTACAAAAGGCGTATTCTGGCGCTAAATTGGTGCTAGTTACCTACATTCAGATAGCAGGACTCGTAAGTGACTGACAATGTTAAATTGATATAAATTGAATGTGCAGTTTAATAATTGAACGCGTCTATTTAAAAATATCCGCGGAATTGTGAATACCCAGTTGGTATAATACGTTCATAAGCCAATGCTATTAATAGGCATATAACCAGCATTTGACCAATTATGAACTGCTTGGTTAATGGAAAATCCCCTCGATCCTATGAATGAATAGATTACTAATGAACATTACGCTGTATTCGATTTGAAAGAAAGACTGATGATTACACTGATGCCATCTATAAAACTTCTTTTCATAAACAAATTCCATTTTTCGTTGATCAAATCAACAATACAGGTCCGTGCATTGCAGTGATTGCTTTTCGTGAAATGTACTTCGACTTAAGTTATGATCACGTGAAGAAAATGCCCAGCGGTCGTTAGACAACATTATAGACAAGTAAAGCAAAAGCATGTTTATAATAAGCGGTAGAAAGAGAAAATGTTTAGAAACGCCATCTTGTCCGCCGGTCAACGGCGGTAATGATATTTTCACCATATTATATCACTGTCTCTGTGGAACACATTTTCTTAGATCATTAACTAAACTGACATTACTTTATGTGCTTTCTAATAGTGCTCGGTTATACGTTTACTAACTGGAGTATTGAAAGCTCCGGATGGTTACAGATTTGTTACTATAACTTATTATACCTACGCACGTGTAATTTTGAATGAATGTGCAAGAATTATACCACTGTAACCTTGGGTAGGTTATGATCTAATGCAGGTTTTCTCAAACTGGGGAAGCCCAGGGGTTCGCCAATCGACGGTAGGGGGTTCGCGATATGATTTACGTAACGGAGGCTAGACAAATCGACTTAATTTGCGCAAAGAAACAAAGCCCATTGACTCAAAAACCTATTTCTTTTTGGTGCTGTATTTGTTACCTTTTATTCAACAACTAAGTTTATTATTTTCGTTTAGGGGTACGTGGAGCCATAAGTTTTATAAACTTTGATCTAATGTATAAGTTGCACCGTGTTATGAAACTTTAACTCGAATTGTCTTTAATCTATTCATTATCAGAACAAAACCTCTTTAAGGATTTAAATAAAACGTTCTTATTTCATCGTAAGGTTTCTTAAGAACATATCCAATTTAACCAATGCATTCAATTAATTAATTCAATCAACATAAACAATGTACAGTCCTTAAAAGGAAGTACAACGTCGTACGTGATTTGAAGTAAAATAACTAGATTTACCAGCCCGTAGCCATATTCATAATGCACAGATTCGACAGTACGATACAATACAAATGATTGGAGCAAAATGACCTTGCTATAGCGCAGCCTCTCACTCGCGCCATCTACCGGCGACCATGAAGCACTCAAATTGTCCAATTTATTTCCACACTTGTTCTGTGGACAGACATTTTTTAACATCGGAAGTTCATGCGAACATTAACTAGGATTGAGAAGATCAAGGTAGCTTGTTGTCGAATTTAGGTGGATTGTTTTATTTAACAATCGTTATGTTAATATAATGATTTATTTTGGCTGAATCGCCCGGGGTCTGAGAATGCGTTCGAGTATAATGGTGTGTGGTACCATCAGATTTTTCCACCGTTTGCAGAGATAGTGCCCTCTATATTCGACTAACCCCGAAAAGGTTTCGTATAAATTAAAAAAACTGAAGTAGAGCTCGCGCTCATGTTTTTCGTGCGCTTAGGCATAAAATTTGATACTTAGGTGAATATTTGATAAAAAATATACCCACTGTCTCTATACCCAGTCTCTATACCCGCTGTCTCACTGTTGACGGCGAGAATTGTTGACTCTATGCGGGGATACCAGGTCAGTAGAGAGATACATATTTTATTACCACGTACTTGACTGATGAACTGCCGCATGCTAGAATTTCTAGTTTCGCTAACCCAGACGAGATCTAACAGATACTTGCCTAGGGATGCTAGCTTGTACACCAGCGCCAAAACAATTAGATCTTACAACTACATACTGTCCTAAAGATCTAAATATGCTTCTTGCAACAGTGCTGTCATCTGTGGTGAGAGAGGTGCATTCCGATGCTCCACTGAACAAATCAGCGCTTGATTTATTTTTGCATATTCTTCGCCCATTATACAGCGATGAACTGAAAGCAATCGAAGTTATTGATCTATGAATGGACGCTTGCTAAAGTCGTTCAATAGATTAACAAAAAACTTAAGTATAACACGTTCAAAACAAATTATGACTTAATTAGTAAGCACATGTATTTGTGCATAGTGGCTGTTGATCAGTAACTTCAGAGAGAGAAAGCCATATCCATGAATATATGCATAACTGTGATTTCTCTGTTTGCACGCTACTCGAGCACGTCTCTTCTATGAAAATTGTGTAACGAATTTTTGTTTGATTATAATTGGAATAATTTTGTTCGTTGAAATTGAAGCGGTAAAGCGTACAGAGATTTGTACAATTGTCTAATGAATAATGGGTTGTATGTTTAAAATGTAATGCGAAATGCATATCGGTTGAGGTTATGTGAAGTTTTTAACTAAGTCAATTGAATTAATTTACTGTTGAGATTGTTCTGAATTTCGATTTAACCTGAACCAATTCGCCGTCATGTAAAATAATGTACGTGGGATACTCAGGAAGTTTTAAGAAACGAAAATGTTCTATAACGCCATATGTATTTTATTACATCTTTTCACAAAACTCTCCACCGGCGTCTCTACAAATCTTCATGTGTCTGAACCAATTTTCAAAGCACATTATCCAGTCTGCAACAGGTGCTTCCTCGACGGCCTTCTCGAGCGCAGTGAGCCCATCTTCTGGCGATGAAAACTGTACCCCCTTGAGCTGGTTACGGAACAAGAAGAAATCATACGGTGCCAAATCAGGGTCGTAAGGCGGATCATCCAAAAGTTTTACCGGTGTGGTGTTTAGGAAGTCCCCCGTCTTGATCGCGGAGTGCGCGGGCGCGTCGTCGTGGTCGTCGTGTGCGGCCGCTTGTTGCTCGCCGCAGCAACAACTTCTGGAAAGCATTTGGTATTGTACCATTCTGCATTGATGCTACTTTGATTTATTAAGGAGAAAAAAAAAACTAGAGATAGAAAAATTTCCAGTCCTTCTTGATCGTTTCACATTCGTTGGTATTGGTTCAGTTTGATACAGCCGTGCTGAAGAAGTAGCTTTGAATTTATAAATCTTATCGTGGCATCACTCCATGCGCGCCTGCTTCTGAGCTTCTAAGTACCCAGCGCGAAACATTCCTCCTTTCGCAAAAGTGGTTGTGCAGAATATCATGAACTCTTCCCGATGCAATCTGCAGTTTTCTTCCGTAACAGCAGTCGAAGGACTTTTTCTTCATCGTTAAAATTTAAGCGCTAGGACTTAAACTCGTTATGCCAGCGGTACGAAGTTGCTTTGGAAGGCGCCTTGTTCATAAAAGCTAATTAAACGCTTCATCAGGTTTCAAGTTGTACTAAAAGTCGTACAAAATGATTACACGAAAAAAAGGAACAATAGTTTCTTAATGCTTAAATTAAATTTAAATTTTTTAAATTAAAATTTGAGGGATATTTTAATTTGGAGCACATGTATTTTTCCTTGTAAATAATCAAATTTTCAGACATTAATATTTATAAAAAAAATTTTATCAGCTAGACAGATTTAAGAAAAAAAAGATCTTGTAATTGTATTTATGCCCGTGAAGTTTCTTGCCAGTTCTTCTTCACGAAGATTTTTCCGAACTGGTGGTAGAGTCATGCTTTATTTGACGTCAACAAGAACAAGTGACTGTCAATGTTGAGAAATAAATGTGTGAATGTGAATTTGTTGATCTTATAATCACACATCTGTGTTATAGAGAAAACCCTTCCAACTCACGACGGAAAACCCTTTTCAAACTTTCCTCTGATACTTTCCTAACTGCCTTATCAAGGTAAGCAGTAACAAGAATAAATTTAATAAAAAATATCAACTCGGAGTTATTTCGAAATAATTGACGTCCAGCAGGCGTGACTTCACGCGCGATCGGTTCGCAAACGATGCGTGCGCGCCGTAATCATGTTTACACGTACTCAGCGCGGGGAGAAGCGCAGGAGAAAGAATACGCCATCTTCAGCTATAAGTAGAAAATGTGTGATTTATACTGCTTTTGGTGGCGGTTTAATATTGTTTTGAATTCGATTATTCCGGATTAAGTTGAAATTGGCGTGAAGAAGTGACAAGCGCACAATGTACATAAATACAAATCCTCCTGAGTATTTACTTTTTTAAATAACTATGAAATCAGTGTCAGACCCATGACGAGTTATAAATGAAAGATAGTTTTTTTATGTATTTTTCTACTATGACAAGCAAACATATACAAAACTATCAAATTGACGATTCATTTCGTACTTTGTATTCAGAAAAATATAAAGCGACCTCGGAGCGTCGTGTTCTCTGATTAGGCGCGGTATTTGTTGCTACATGCATCTCAACATTAATTTCTTATTTCAACAGAATTTAACTTTATTTTTACGCATTTAAATGTTATGTTACGACATGAGTGTATTCTTTATACATAATTTCAACTTGTTATTTCAATAAGGCAATATATCAAAATCAAAAACCTTTATAAATATTGGACGTTTTTGTTGATGCACCTACTGATGAATTTACATGTTCTGTATCGAACAGTGACCGGTAGCATGTGTTGCAGTAATTATATGCAGCTGATTGTTTGATTCAGTGATATTAAGTCAAATGTTTCAAATAAGTTACAGGTGCAAATAAAAACTCACTTGGTTTTTGCTTCTTTTGCGCAATAACTACTTGTAAAATGATAATAAAAATAAATTAGCGTTCATTCATTTATACGTTGATATCGACAGTTTGTGAAATGAGTCGGTTTCAGAAACGCTATTGTTTAAATTTCTCTTGAATAATTCATTATGTTAATCTGGAAATATTAAAGTCAACGAACTTTGCTAGGTATTAGGAAAATGACTGTATAGTTCAGTGAAACCGTAATTATACAAAAGTTTGAACATATTAAGGGTTAAAAGGGGTATGGCGGCATTTTGAAGAGCCTTCGGCTGCTACAAGTCCCCTTGGTCTGTTTAATGTTTTTATCTTGATATGATAAATATGTAATTAAAATTTGTGGTTAACGATAGATTAGAGTTACTTGGCAGCAGTTTAAAAATTAGCTAACCGGTATAGTGAAATATGACTTTACATTTTTTGATAATATATACAGGGTGTCCCATAACTTGCACGACAAACTGAAATGAAAGAAAGATCGGGGTGCGCCCTACCAGATAAAAAATTTTACCTCAGTAAAAGTGTCACCGTTATCGAGACATTCCCGTCAAGAAAAAATAAAATTTTCTAAAAATGCCGCATTTGGTCAGTTTGTTTGTTGCTGTGTGTACAAACAAGCAGATACTTTTGTATTTTATTTTTGTAAATATTTTAGAATAGTAGATCTACCATATGCAAATATCATTTTGTTAAATATCATTAGGTATCAATGAGAAAAACATATTATTCTCATAATTTTTTTCTATAAAAATTATTTACCTCAGCTTTGGCATTGAATGGTGAAAAAAAATTTAGACTGTCACTGCACATTTTACATTATGTATAATACTAGAATCCGCCCCTACGGCACAAAACTTGCAATTTCTTTTTTTTCTACAATTATATGGCGAGTATTATACCTTTATTTATGCATATTATTATACTATATAAGATATTTGAATAGTAACAAAATGAATTTGAATTTAGTAGGAGTAGAGTTTGTTGCGTTTAGACCTCGTCTGGTGCGATACAACAGACCCTGCTACATGTACCGCCGTAAAAATCATGTTTACGTGATTCCTATCAGGACCAGCCAGTACAATTACTGGAACAATGGCCGTTCCAACTGGCCTACGACCGGCAACGCATCATTAGTCGATGTTATAATCGCAATCACTATTAATAAATAACACATTTTCACCGATCCCGATTCCCCCCGATCAGCTCTCGGCAAATCTGGACCAGCTTAAGGCTTCTTCTTTTTCTTTAAGTACCTCTCCATTATTGAAGGTTGGCAGTCAAGCTTCTGAATCTGTCTCTGTCCCTGGCTAGTGTCAAAAGTTGTTCCACGGTTTTGATACTGGTCCATTCTCTGATGTTTCTTAGCCATGACATCTTCCTCTAACCAGCCCTTCTCTTCCCGCTCTATTTTACCCATCATGATGGTTCTCAGCAGTTAGTATCTATCATGACGTAGTAAATGACCCAAGTATGCTACCTTCCGCTGTTTGATGGTCTTAACGAGCTCCACATTCGTTACTCTATCCGTCCATTTGATGGCGCTATGTCCACATTTTGAATGCTTCGGGTCGCTTGCGGAGATCCTGGATAAGGCTGCCCAGGCCGAAATTACCCCCAACCTGTCATTAGCACTTTAAGTGATAATTAATCTCAGCGGATGACCCGCTAGCGAGTCCCCGCTTGCGCACGCCCATCCCTAACCGGCTGTTTAGCAATCCCACGCCACAGCCTGCAAGGTAGTTTTTAGTGGGTAGGTAATAAAAACAAGTAATTGTCAATGTTGAGAAATAAATATTTCATCCTGCGGAGGTATGCATGACGCATCTTCGACCTGCCTCCCTGCGGAGGGTGCTGCTTAGACCACTAACAATTAAAAAACGACTAATGCCAGCTTCCGTCAGCTGGGTGACATGTTCGTTCGGCGGGTATGAATATAGAACGAAAAGGTTTTATACCTATACTCCCTTTAATGTGAAAAACGTAATTGGTCATTTGTTAGTTCCTAAATGCAGCGATTTCCTACATTGTTTTAAAAAGGAACGTTTTTATTACAAACAACGTACCGGCGTCATCGAACTGTGTGACAAGCTAGTTAAATGGTAGAAACATTACAAAAACTCAATGAAATATCATTGTGCTGTTTAACATAAATTGATTGGAAAAGTTATCGAAATTCGCTTTATGTACGTGAACGGCAATAAAGTGAATGCTTTTAGATAGGTGCCTGTGTAATATGGAATTGG
The DNA here is from genome assembly GCA_923062675.1 of Marasmarcha lunaedactyla. NCBI lineage: Eukaryota > Metazoa > Arthropoda > Insecta > Lepidoptera > Pterophoridae > Marasmarcha > Marasmarcha lunaedactyla. Next base: position 45,179,841 of record OV281339.1, on the reverse strand, counting down.
TAAAATTTAGAGCATAAGATTTTTAAGAATTGGGGTTTTGACAAATATTTATTATTACGTATTCAAATAGTTTATCAACAGTAAATAATTTTTACATAAGTAACAGTATGTTTACAATCAATAGTTTTCTAGATACAGTGATATTTTTGAGGAGCTGCTGCGAGTCGCCGAAAAACGCTCCGTACAAACGGTACCGAGTTGTGACGTCACAAAGTGTCAATCGTACTAATAATTGTATTGGCGTTTGGATAAAATACATAATAGCTACGTAGACAATGCGTACTGTCATAATAAAAATTGTTATATTTAATGTCAGTAAGCTTATAATATTAAACATATTGACTTATTTTATAATAAGTTTTTTGCTTCTTTTTAAAGTTTTTCTAATTTATTTTATTGCGATTTTCAATTCAATTTTTTTTAAATTTGTATTTTTTAATTAAATGATAAAAACTTGCAATTTCAAATGGTGTCAAATACCCAATTTCGAAATAGTCTTCGACGTTTTTCCTCAGCAAATTCTATTTAAACAGTTAGTTTTAGATTTAGTCGAAATTTGTGATTCAGTTCATCGAAATTAACTTTCATATCAGCTGACTTTTCGTCATTACCAAAAACTACCTCAAATCTAAAAGTAATAACTTCCTGAAAGAGAAAACGTGAATAGAGGTCAATCACCTCTTTCTACAGCGACTACCCTTTGTCAACATAGTTCAGAAATTACTCTAGTTAGTGCGATTGTGGACTCATTTATTATTTGTTTTCAGGTCAGGAAATTACAGGGTATTGTCAGGTGATATGATGATATAATCATGCGAGCCCGAGGGCTTTGTAAACCTTTCTAAAACATGTCTACAATGTTAAAGCGCCTTCAAAGATTTTATTGATTCCCGTCCGAATGTTTTTTTTAGTAAAGGGATGGCAATGGTACATACTATGATTAAATAAATATATTATGTTTGAAAAAAATTGACTTATTATCCTCCCTTACAAAACGCCAATTTTATATGTAATGACCTAATAATTTGTGATAATACTTTTCCTCTTACAAAGTTTAAGTCTTTTCTTATTTTAATTATTGTTAAGTATTTATATTTACAAAGAAGAATTGCTTAAAAACCGAGTATGCTTGCATTGATGTTAAAAATCTATAAGTGACTATAGACTAAAGGATTGTAAGTTAGTCTAAATACCTACTTAGGGTTAGGTGGGTCCAGCAGGCATCCAAGGAAACATGCGAAATACTGCCATGAATATTAAGGTTTATTTGCGGAGAACTGAGTTATTTAGGTAGGAATTTTAAATATGTAAAAACGTATTTACCTGATTGAATAACAACTGCACGTAATGGAAGAAAACATAACACCTATTAGATAAGCAGTTTACATAAATTGTGAAAAATTTGAATAAATTGCCCAGTAACTAGAAGAGGAGTTACGTCAGAAATTTTAAAGTTAATAAGGTTTAAGTTGATGATATAAATGAGGTATTCACATACAATTTTAAAGATAAATAGTCTTTTTACAACGAACAGTTTAAAGAGAGAAATACTACTACTTCACTACGACTTTAATAATGAAATAATAATAATAATCCCCAGACAAACACGCCAACTGCATGGCCCCAAAGTAAGCAGAGCTTGTGTCATGGATGACCATACAGCGAACTGGGGGAACCCAGAATAAACATACATATATAAATATCAACAACCATGACCCGAGAACAAACATCTGTGTTCATCACACGAATGAATGCCCCGGCCAGGACTCGAACAGGGCTACTGACCACTACGCTACTCGGTCCTGTAATAAATGTATGCTAGGGCCACAATGGCAACGAAATTATTTGCAATCTTGCAGTTTCTATGGTGAAATGTAAAAGTTCATATGTAAATTCCACTAAGCATAATTATGTAGTTTATGAAATCTCATCAATACAGGATGTTACAAGAACCAAAACACAACATTCGTAATTATTTCTAGATTCAAAACTTTTATATAAATGCTAAATGTGTTTACGACAATGGTAGCGTCGGGTGACGGGTCGCTCACTTCCCTCTAATGTGCTTGAGGAGGGCAATGGCTGGATCCCGCATTAACTCGTGAACGGGTGCCGTTTGAGGGTGTTCGTCGTTTGGATACATGGGAGGAGGGACTCTTGCCGAGTTAACAGATGCAGATAAGAATAATTTTGTATAGATATAAAGAGACTCTGTAAATTTATTTTGAAAAAAATATACCCGTGAAGTTTCTTGCCAGTCCTTCTACACGAAGGTTTTTCCAAACTGGTGGTAGAGTCATGTTTTATTTGACGTCAATAAGAACAAGTAATTGTCAATGTAGAGAAATAAATATTTCATTTCATTTCAATTTATTAAAGTGAATATCAGACTAGTCCTTATTTTTGTTGTATTTCTTATTCAAGGTATACAATTGAAACTCCGCAGTATTTTGATTTATGTGGCGGTTTAAACCTACTACCAACCACTACACATGCTCTCGAAACCAGGATACTCTTCACAGCTTTTAGAAAATCCTAAACAATATTGTTCCAATGTTCGTCATGTGTAGCGCACGGTATGTGCACAAAACAGCGCGTGCGCATGCGGCGTATGCGCCAGACGAACGGGAGAAAGCGTAAAGACACTCGCTGGACCGCATCGGGATCTAATGCTCGTCTTGTCTACATAGAAACGTATGCGCCCAATGAGTAAACCATTTTTTTTAGAGAATGACTTCAAATGCTACTTGAGGTCGGAACGTAAGTATAGAGTGTATAATGTGAGCGACCTGTTTTGGGAAGACAAAAAAACTAAAACAGAATTGTTGAATCTTTTTGTCCCTTTCCGTTCTTTAGGAAACGAATTCTTTATGAATTGAATTAATAATGCAACAATACAGTAACAATTTTACAAATAATAATTAAACATAAAGTTACGCATGTCTAACCCCGTAGAGCGAGCTAGTTCAAATAACAGTCCATAAACCGCCGACGTTCTCAATATTTTACTTGCGCAAGAGGCGATTCAGTGGCTACTTCCTTATTATTTACCGTCCGTCTACGCTGGTGCCCTGGTACTTTCCCTCATTTCCTGGCTTATCTGTATCGGAGGAATTTACAGTAAATACCACTTATACGATTATTTAAGTGAAGGCTTGAAAAAACAGATCTGCAAAATATTAATCCAGATCTAGTACCCAGTTGTAAAGGGAGTTTGATTGATCGAAACCACAATTTTCTATTTAAATCTAGTTTAACTCATCTCTTTGCGTAATAGAAATCGAAGTATCTAGGGCGTATTTTGCATGCGCACCAATTGACCCTTCCAATTTAAGACAGATTTAACACTTAGTATTGTTGTTCCGGTTATATAACATCTTGCAATACTGTGGGTATATGTTATTGAATTTTGAGTAATATTTTATTGCACGACATGTCGGTATGTGAACCGAGTTTCTTGTACCAGTTACAGACTGCGGCCTCTGGTCAAATTATCGGTAATCGATTTTAAGGTTTAAGGATTCTAAGAAACACAAGCATTTTTTTAAACGTAACCAGTATTTTGGCGGCTCTATTTGAAGTTAGGTTGTTGAACGATTGTCATTTGCCAAGAAGATTGTGGACTTTAATTATTATAATTCATAATTCCTAATATTTTGATAAGTTAATAATTTTACTTATCAAAAACCAATAGTTTTAATAAGCAAATTTTTAGTAAGACCTAATGAGTACCAAAATCACGATAAATTATGATTTAAATCATTTCACTTGTTACCTCTCTGTGGACTTTCTCTTTCTAAACCTTTGTGGTTTGAGATATTGTAAAGTTATTGTACTTTACTGTACTTTGAATTTTCTCCGCAAGTGATCTCGAGTTTCTATTGTTATGGAGAATAAACTAACCACGATTAGAAAAATATTTGAACTGTCGAATTTCAAGCGCAGGTAATGGTTCTGCCTACCTCAATGCAAAAGAGCTCGTCTAGTGCCAAATATTACAAGTGTCTAATATTCGAAGTAAATTTTAGATAAATAAATTTAACTTTATTAGTTCAATAAATACACCATTGTTTTTGAACACTTAATGAAGTTTATTTTGAATTTTACAACGTTACAAAATATTTCTGTATTTAAATAAAATGTAATAAATTCTTGAATAAGAGTGGACGAAGTTTACCACGCAATAAACTTCGTCCATCGCTTTCAATGGCACAAAATAGTTCGTCCGCCATTCAGTGGCGTCACCTTAGCATCGAACACGGCCTTTATTCTTCGTGGCTATCAATTCTTCACATTCTTGTATAGTTATTGAGTCCCAGACGGATTAATTTTTTTTAATAGATTGCTATATATTTGCGCAGTTTTATCTTTGTTCTGCACTATTTGACTGCCATACCCATTGTAGGAATCTGATTCCGGTTAAACTAAGTCTTGGCTGTACTCGCAGTGTGACAGGAAGCACCATCTTGTTGAAAGGTGAAGGCATTACGATGTTTCGACGTTGAAATCGAGGGGAAACGAAACTTGTTTCCAGAATGTTTTTGTACTCTACTGCATTAACAGTTCCTTCTACAAAATGTAGACGACCACACTTTGTGCTGACATGCAGCCCCATATCATTACCGGTCCAAGAATCTTCACTTTTCTTTTGATACAATCGGTACGTAAGGCTTCATCTTTATTTCTGATAACTTTTTTCCGTATATCACCGATCATCACCTCAAATATAGATTCATCAATCCATATTATTTCACGCCACTGGTCTACAGTCCAATTTTCATGATCTTTAGCGAATTTCAGCCTTTTATTTTTTGGAGAGGCATGAGTAAAGGTTTCTCATTATCAGTGTAAAATCCATAGCCCAATCGTTTACGATCCTCTTGCAGGTATCGACAGAAACATCTTTGTGAATCATCTCCCTCCACTTCAAGGTAAGTTCTCCTGCGCGGGCACGACGATTCTTTTTAGTAATTTTCCTTAAAACTCGATTTTCAGCTTCACTTGCGATTCGCGGCCGACCAGGTTTCTTCAAACATTCAAACAACCGTGCCATTTTTCCTGTGATGTTCGAGGATGGTTTGAACAGTCGATCTTAGTAGGGATAAGTCCTTGGCTATTCGGTAAGCAGATTTGCCATTATTGTGGCTACGAATAATTATTTTCCCGCGAGCCATTTTGTTCGAAAATAATGATAAAATTGCGTGAAATTATGGTTTTTGTATGTAAGGAAATGACAGTGACGCATGATGTGACAGATTATTTCTATTTTCAAATCGGATTTTACTCATTTTTCAATTAAAACAGGTAGAATTGAGACAGTGCCTGATTAACAACAGATGGAGAATTTTACCCTATACTATTTTTTTTTTCGAAGGCCTGTTTATGATGTAGTTATGTTGAAAACAGGCAACCTTTGCAATATATGACTGGGCGAACTCTTTTGCATTGGGCTCGTATTTGCGATAATCACTACAAATAGAAGTGGTGAATCATTATTCTTGGTAGGCAAAGAGTAAATCTATGTACCCACCTGTCTGTGGAATCATAGATCCTTGTTACGGGCACCTACCAAGTTTGGTTATAAAATTAAACATAAGCAATATTTGTAGGTCCAATGAGCAAGTACGCCGTGACTCCAAGGTGTTGCGAGATGTGAGATATAGGGAACAATATAGCTGTAGCAGATATAGAATATGGTTGATTTATATTGACAAGGTCTTCTTCAATTTAGTTTTCTATTGGAAAGTTTATTGATCGAGCGAGGCCTAACTGCTCTTAGAAAAGATATAAAATAGCAGATTATCCCTTTGCATTATTGTTTTTGTTCTGTGTTCAATTTGGCCTTAACCTTTATTTATTACTCCCCGTTCGCGACTATTTAGCGAACTGTAATCTATTGAGATATACACCTTTTCATACAGAGATGTATACTATCAACTGTCACAACTAACTTATGATAACTCACACGTGTTCTAAATTGATATAAAATTACTCAAAACAACAGTTGAACGATGTGCTATGTAGATAGCGGTACAATTTGAAAAGTTTTCCACGTGGAAAATGGAAAAAAACCAGTTCAAATCTAGAACGTTTCTCTTAGTACTTTAAGTACTAAAGTGATTTGACAAGGCAGATTTAGTTATCGCTACGTGGTGTAATAATAGCGAATGAAAGTTCAAAGACAAGAGAATTATGATGAATTGCAAATACCATACACTTTCCCTGAATAAATTTAATATTTTGGTAATGAAAAAAGTGAAAAACACTGTTACATGTGGTCAGCTGAGCGTGACGAAATTTCTTTTAGTGTTAGTACGACGAGTTCTACGGATGCGCTGCTGATAATCGTTATGTAAGAGTTCTTATTTAGGGTCTTAATTAGATATATTATAAAATTTAAATAATGCATATATGTGTGTATGTGAATATGTATGTGAGGTGAATGTGTCAGTATGTAAATGAAGCGATTATATGTAGAAGTAGAGGCAATGGAAAGTATTACGTATTATAAAACAAAAATTAGGATCTATTTCCACCTCCATTCTAGACGAACCTCCTGCCCTTTCTAATGTTACTAATGATGTACCTCTAAAGAGTAAAAAGCCAGTATTGTGTCTAGGACTACCACAGACTATAATACAAAAAAATATTAATTTCAAAACCTGGAAGAATACATTACTCAAGCATAGGCTATCGAAATCATAGAGATTAGGTAATCTAACTATTAAAACTTTGTTATTGTTACATTATTTAAACCTAAACATCGTAATTAGATAATTAGAGATCAAATAAATGCACAATAATTACTTTTATTTGTTCAGTTATTTATTTTAACGAGGGTATCCTTCATAACACGGAGAAAATTGCTTTTTTACGTATTTGCTGGACAAAGATAAAATCAATGGCAAATTAAGAAAAATCTAAAATTAATATTATCGCAGTTCCTGTAATTTAAGATTTAATAATAATTTCATTTTAAATGTAGTTTTGAGTTAATTTAAATCACGCTTGTTGCTAATAATTATAAACAGTTATTAAACGAAATAAACAAGTGAGATTTTAGAATATTACAATATGTTTCAAAATACTAAATGTACACAGTTTAATAACTAATTAATCGCGAGTTGTGTTCTGGGGACGTAGAACCTCTCCTCATCATAGTTTCATGCATAGAATATGTACTTGTACACACAAATTAAGATAAACATAAATAAAACTATAATGTTTTCTGGTACAACTAGCCTTAGAAAGATTAAAAAAATCAGATAGAAAGTAGGTTCCAACATACTAAGGCTGACTTGTGCGGACCGGAGTTAAAAATGTAAGCTGTAATGTTACTGTCAGTCCAATAATAATAGAAAGCAGAGCTTGTGTCATGGATGATCACACAGCGAACTGCGGGGGGCCCAGAATAAACATACATATAAATAGAAACAACCACCCCCTTCCCTAATCGGGTGTCGCTCCGATGAAGGCTGCACAGCATTCCCACGCCACAGCCGTAAAGGTGGTTTTAAGTGGGAAGGTGCCATTTGGGTGAGTCCCACATCACCCTGCAGACGGCTGCCGGGTGTGCATGACGCATTTACCACCTCCCTTCCCGCGGAAAGTGCCTGCTTAGGCGCGTATCGGCCAGGGCTCGAACCTGGGAACTCCGGCGTGTAAGGCAGGGCTACTTACCACTACGCCACTCGGTCTTCCAATAGGAATTGACAGTGATGGGCATTTTTCATTAACAAACCAGCTAACTTCAAGTTTAATTGTTAACTGCGGTTGTCGCAAGTCGGCCTTTCAAATTCAGTTTACACTCAAATTACATATAAACTACCGTGATAAAACTTGCACTTATTGACCTGTGTGTAAATATGGGGTCTCTAATGACAACTACGGAATCGTTTAACACGTTTGCGCACAGTTCATTTAACAATTTACTTTTAGACCTCCATTATACTGTGTCCACTTAAAGACATTTCGTAAATAATATTTTACCGTAAAAGTGCGTATTAAGTACAATTTAAGATTGCAATAGGCTTATGTGACGGGTAAACTGTTTTGACATACATCTACATTCACTTGCAAGTTATGTAGTGACTTTATTATTTTGTAGTAAGCATATATCGTATAAGCAAAGAAAGAACTACGCCATACAGCCTGGTCTGTCGTGAGATTTATTGAATATTATTTTTACATTTATTTAATTATTTAAGCAGTCTATAGGTTGTTGTGTTATTGAAGTAAAATCTCGTCTTTACTTACCACCTTTTCATAGCGCCATCTATCGCGGTAATTGGAACTATTTTTTTCTTAAATTTATTAAGGAAAATCCCTCATCAGCAAAGATTTAAAAAAATGTTTTTGAAATTACGGAAAATATTTATGAATTCGAAAAGAGATTTCCTGCATTGAAATAATCTATTTGAAGGGTTTTTAGTTGAGAATTAAGTCAGTATTTATTTAAAGGTCACACGTGACGAACACGCCGATGGTATAGAAAAGCGAATAAAGAGATGTATGTCAATTTCATAGATATATCATTCTATTCACTGTTCTACTCCATTGGCGAATGCCACTTGTCTAGGGGGGGGGAGGAGATCGCTATAAAAGATATCCTTTTCTGATCTATCCTTGAGACTTGCAAGAGATTGTGAAGTCATTTGGCGCACGGCATTTAAGGTATTTGATGGAAGTATAATGTAAGAATTACACTACGTAGAAGGAGGGCATTTGGTACACTTGTATTGTTTTTTTTTATATAACTATATAATTAATTTTATTTGTGTTAAATTGTCTTTTTTTGACTAATTCGAACTCTATTTCACTGTTATTTCCTTGAACACTGTTGATCTTTTTATGTAAACTATTTTTATATGTAAATATTTTTTGTAAACGACTGTTTGTTGCCAAAATATAAATAAACAAAAAGAAAAAAAAAACGTACCGTCGTAAATATAATTATCGTATTTTGTTAATCAATTTGAGATAAAGATTGTTAAAAGAACCGTGTCTATAATTTTGTTAAGGGTTTTGAAAACTTTGAATAACATACAAGCTCTCTATTATATACTACATTATATTACAATGAATAGTTTATTAAGCCGGATTGTGGCAACAAGCGAGTTTGATTGCCAACCAGTCAGTTAAGATTCGAGTCTCGTTCTAGTAGTGCGCTGGAGTGGTAACGTCACTTCACTCACGCTAGTGAAGAGCAATATCCAATTCTATCATATCGATAGGTTGGTGTATAGTATATTTTATTTTCCATTTTCAAGCCTTTTGAAAATAAGTTCAGCCGTTTAAAACTTGTGTATTTTTCAAGTGGAGTGAAAAAAGTGAGCACTGTCAATATGTTTCATAAAACAAACATATATTATTGATTTCGCCATAAGTTTTATATTTATGGAAAATAATAATTTACACAATTTAGCTACACAATATAAGTAATCTAAATAACAAAAATGCGATTAGGTTAGATGTTTAATGATATAGAAATATCAAATCATAAATGATATTGAAAATATTTTTTTCGGATAATGAAAAGATAATGATAAGACTTTTTTAATATTAAAATTGTCTTGATTTTTTAATAATACGGATTTTCATATATACCTATTAAATAATCATCTGTCTAAGCATTTATTTCAGTATTTACAAAATAATGAAACATTTCGTATATGATATAATAGTTATAATCAGAATGAGAACTCTTAATTTCACATATTAAGTTAGATGTATCTTAACATATAATTCTTATCGATGGTGTACCTAATGTACATCACTGTGGAAATGCAGCAATAAGTGCTCAGCGCATTCTATCACGATCTTGCCTCAAAGAACCTTTACTAAAGAACTGTATCGAAACTGCAAATGTATCTGAATGGCGTCCATTGCTTACTTCTGTCCTCTGCCGTCAATAACGCTTATATTAAAAATTCAATGAATGTCTAAATCAAGCGTTCGTTTTGTAGTTGTATTTATACGTAAATAAAACATGGGTGTATGATATTTATCTATATATCTGATACTAAACAACATCCGATACAAACAAACGAGAACCTTTTTCTTAGAACTGTACGTGATTGCGATTTTGAGAGTAGGTAAAGATTTTTGTGATAATATAATTATAATAAATTTTTATATGTCATGGGTAAAATTTTACGCACTTCAATTAAATTGTTCAATAATATAAAAGAAAAATACGGAATAAAGTACAGGGAAAATCTTGAAGGTTATCATTGTAAAGAGACAACAGAGGTCAAAATAAAGAAGGTCGGTTTTTAAACGCCTATGTTATGAAATTAAAAATATAGCTATTTCATTAAGCGGGATAGTTTCCCGCCAAGTAGACTAAATATCCGCTGGTGAGTATTTATAGGCACATAATTGAGCCCGCGAGGTCTAGAAACTGGTTTCAGAAACACCGTGCATTAAAGGTTTAAAGCAAGATATTAGGGTTATTAAGTAAAATACTTAGTTGAGTAAGTATTTAGTTAGTGAATTGAGATATATATAATAAAAACGTATTTTAGATGATAGTTATTACTATATAGAATCACTGACGCCAAATTTTGTTTGTAAAAGTACCGATATTTCTGTCTGCATGTTTATATGATTCTTAGTAATATTTTTCATGTATCATATATACTTAAAATATATCATACTGACTACTTTCTTAGGTACTTCTAATACAAACATTACCTCGGTAGAGTTATTATTTGGACTTTGTGATCTTGAGACCCGCAGAACCCGAGTTAATTGAATTAAACGCAAATCCTTGCACCTCCTCCGGATGTCCGCTAATTTAAGGTTTAAATAATACCTATCACTGTTGTCTTGAATTATTGACCATTAGAGAATATAAAATTGCTGTGTAGGTTCACAATGCAAATGTATATACAAAGATCGAAGTAACCTGTCTTTATTCCACAATTAAAATAACTTAAACACAATTAAAATAACTTAAACACAATTAAAACAAAATAAAACTACATCAATTTCGGACGTCGGATGTTACTGGAGTAGGCAATACGGTAAATTCGATTTAATAATTGGGGTACGTTTTATCTCTTCCTATAATACATAACTTGAAGAATTAAGAAAGCAAATAAAAAGAAATATAACTTTTTGAGACTTTATGTATAGAATATATTCTATTACTTATTGTAGTAATTGTAATGAAAAGACATACGTATGTACTAATATATATATATAAATATATTTTTTTTCTCATTTACAGAGTGAAAGATGCGGACTGAGGGATATAAAACTCTGAACGCTAATGTTTAATTCATAAAATGACATGACGATGGAGTCACCAGTAAGAATATGTTTTAGTGAGTATCCATAATACTAAATTTTTAAACATTACCTCGCAGTACTCAGTACTTTCATAAAACAAATGAAACCAATGTCTTTTAATTTCTCTTTGTAACATTACAGGTGCAGCACTAGTAGTATATCTACTGTTGTTTAGCAGCACAATAGTCACGGGAAATGCTTTACCAAAGGAAACCAATTCAACGGATGCTCGCGAAGAAAAATCCTTAACTTTAACGAGGTCCAACAACAACAACACATGGACGGGAAGGAGCAGACATCAAGCTGCCGATGTAGCATTAAATGAATTAAATCCTAAGGAAACCGAAACTTCAGAAGAAAATATTGAGAAAAATGTAAAAAGCAGAGGTCGCGTGCGATTTCATTCGCAACTAAAGTCCAGCACAGAGTCACCTTTTAAAAGAAACCCAACTTCTCGAAGAGCATTTTCTACCACACAAACTCCTAAAGTTGTAATAGTTACTCCAACACCCGAAGTGAAAAAGCCCGCACAAATCATCGATAGCATGAGAACGTATAAAAAAGTGAAAATGCCAGCAATCAGTTCCACTCACGCCACTTTATCATTGGCGAATTCCGAAAGTAACGAAAATGATGGAAGTCTAGAGTCTCATGAAAAATTTACCACAAACTTTCATGATATTCAAACTTTTACCGCACCAAGTTATAACAGGAAAGAAAACAGACGGGATTCAAGAAAAGAAAGTGTTAAAAATAGGGTAAATTTTAAAAGCGATAAATTTGGGTCCGATAATTATTATTCCAATGAAAACTCCTTTGAAAGAAACAGGTTCAAGACTGATTCTTATTTCAATTTCGAAAGTGACCTGACTACACCAAAAAATGATTTTTTTGATAAAAAATATCAAGAAATCCAGCAAAGCATTGCTTCAAATCTTGAATCCGTTCAGTCTAAATCACCAAATATCACGTTCCGAAAAATTATTAAAAAGAACGTTGGTTTTGATCATCTAAACAATGGTTCTCCAAAGAATAAATCTACTCTATTGTTTAAAAACACCAAAGAAATACAAATTTTAGACAATGAAAAGGCTGGTACTTCTAATAAAGAGCTATCTGATGTTGAAGGTACAAGTATCTATTATGAAATGTCCGTTTTGTCAACGGAAACTTATGGAATTAATAACGTTAATGATGACGACGACTGTGATGAATCAGCACCCGAAACAACCGTTGCAACCTCTTTAGAACAAGAATTAGCACCTGTTAATGTGAAAAACTCATCTCCAGAGTCAAACAAGTCTAAGGAGGTAGCGATTGATTCAAAGCCTGAGTCAGTCAATACGTTAGCTTCTGATTACTTACCGTATCCAGGTAATTTACAAGATGTTTTTGATCCAGTTACACCATTGTCTTATTCTTCTTTGGGTCCCGTTTCCACTCAAAACTATATCTCATCATCAACATCAACAGAAAAGTCAAAATTTTCAAGTAGAAACAAAACATCAAAGAGATTACATTTTACGGGTACAAAGGAATCTGGAAACAGTTATACGACAAAACCCAACGCCGTTCCTACGCGAACGTCTAGACCAACTTCTAGAAGATTTCACTACACTACACCAAAAATCAAGCCGGTATGGATGGCCCCAAGACGAAATGTGACAAGAAACTATTTTCGATCTACAGTACCAACCACTATTTATCAAGAGTATTTTGATATAAAAGACAAATTTAGTACTACTGTGAAACCAAAGGATACACATAAATCGACATTGTCAACAGAGACTTCTGATATAGATCCAGTTCAACAAAGTGATGTAAGTGGGACAAAAAAAATTGTTCACTCACACCCAATATCTGATAACAGTTTACCTAGTTTGTGGAAAAGAGGATCCACAAAGTTTTCAACATCAACTGCCTCAACTTCTACTGAGACTGAATCAGGTGTCAGCGAAATGGAAATACCACCAACGCTAACCGCTTGGGCCCTCGCAAGTTTAAGAAGCCCACCATCTATGTCAACTTCTGCGTTGAATGGAACGAGTACAACACAAAAAAGTGTTGATGAGAATGATTTGCAAAAGGTCGGCGAAATAACAGGTAAATATTAGGCTTATGTTCTTTCGCCATAAAAGCTGCATATTATTTGTAAATCCTTGTTATACACAAAAATAGTAGCGTAATATTAAAAAAAACATCATTCTTGTATTTAGTATATTATTTATAAATGTTATCATGACAGTTGGTTTTCTTTGTAAGCACAAAAGGTTTTTATAAATAAACATATACGTTTTATTCTATTTGTAAAAGCTTACTTAATTTTTTTCATTACCCTTGCAGACAATAAAGAATCTTCTAGTGACACAACCACGGTTACACCAAATAAACCAGGCAACGATGTGGTGGCGTCAAAAGTTCAAGACATAGATCAAAATCGATTATCATGGCAACAAATATTTGCTCCCAGCATAAGTGTAGAATCTCAAGCGGAAGTTAAAGCTAATGACAGCTCGATACATAAACAACCACAAAGTGATAACTTAAACTATTCAAATAGTGATCAATCAGAAAGTATTGAAGACAAATTGACCTCAGGACCATCTGAGAACTTAGGCAAACTTACTGAAAAAGAAGAATATGAAGAAATAGAACAGATAAAGGATGATGAAGAAACATCGAAAGTTAATGACACTGCGGTTGTAATGAAAAACAAATTTGAATCAATTACTAAGTTTCCAGCTGAGGTAACTACGCCTACAGATGAATCTGAAACGAACAGAACACCGGCTGAAAGCTCAACAATATCTCATGCTTTTAAAGACTATGAAATTACTACTATCAGGTTCTCCTATAAACTAACTGAAGAACCCGTTACTGATCTTGATGACCCTGAATCGACAACGTGGATGAACACTCCGACTCGGACTAGAACGACCATAGTCGATGGTCCTATAACTACATATAGGCCCCCGTATATGACTAGTACCGAAATTCCAACAGAAACATCCACTGTTATTTTAGAAACTACAACAGCATCTAGTCCTGCTTCTTCACACAACCCTGAGACGAAACCTAACACGGAAAACAAAGAAAATATCTCGGAGTCAACTACTGAGTTAGTTGAGGAGGTAACTGAAGATACAAAATCTACAACTTCAAGAAGTATTACTGTTGAAACAACTTCAGTTCCAGATGAAATCGAAGAAGTCACAAGCACCATCGTTGATGTTGTCACAGAAATAAATAAAGCTACTGAGTCCTTATCATCAATGTCTTCCCATGAACCTGTACAGTTTGAAACTACTGAAACTCCTTCTAGTGAAACCTCACAATCTTACGAAACATTGAGTAGTTCTGAGGAGAATAATGAAGTTATAACTCAAAAAACTACAAAATTTACAACTATTGCTACGCATGCTAGCACTGTCTCGACAACTGTGAAGGTAGAAACGCCAGAAACGACTACCAACTTGATAACAACAACGGAAGCGCCAGAGCTAATACAAGCGGAAACAACAATAATTCCTGAAGGAAAAGAAACTCCAGTGACTACAACTCAACAAAATGCTAAAATAAGTGAAACAGCTACTGTAGTGAGGGAGGACACTACTGTGGCGCGGGAAGACACTACTGTGGATGTGGCTACCGACGTTACAACTAAGTCTGTGAGCGGCTTGGAAGACCTGACCAGCTACGGCGGCGAGGTGACCACGGAGGCGTCTTCCATCGTGCTGTCTGAGGACGTGGGCTCCGGAGCTGCCATTGCGATTGCTGTCAGCACTATTGGAGTGATAGCTCTTATACTTTTGGTTGGACTATTGGTACGTATAGCAAAAACGAAATATTGCATTTTACAATAATAATTTACATTTTAATTCAACAAGTCCCTTCTACTTAGCCGAATGTCTAATCAAACTACAAACATAGGAATCATGCATAATTTAATTTTTTAAATCTATCTATTATTGTTATTTAGGAACTAACTTTACATTTTAAGGAGAACATAAAAAATACCAAAAATAAAGCGCTAAAATATGCTAAAATAACTTATTTGATGCAAATCAAATATTGTTATCAAGTATGTTCACTGGCTTGACATGACGTCACTCCATATGACGTAACCTTTTCATGGCGCGTACAAATATCATTTATCACAGAAATAATATATTTCCAGTTCTATTACTATTTACATTATATCAACTATCATTATTATCATTACTATCAACAAATAAAGGTAAAATTCACAGAAAAGTGTACAGTGATCTATTGTTTGTAGTGGATGAAACTAGCTAGAAGATGACATTTTCCTTCCCCAAAATCTGTCTTGGGATGTTGTTAAGATCTTGTTAATGGGAGTACGTTGTGTGTGTAAAAACATAAATTTGTAGGAGCTGGCTTCAATAAGGTGGATAAGCAAGAAAGGCGTTTCTTTGAGACTTAAGTAGGTGCCTTATCGACCGAACATTTTTACAGTTGGAGAATGATGTTGAAAACTGGATTAAGTATACAATTCTATAAAATCTAGATCTGTTGTTTATATAGGTTGAAATAGGTTTTTTTGACTAACAAATGCTCTCTTATGAACATAACCTCACTTCAACTCCACTTACCGGACTCCACTTGGCGACAAAAGGACTTACTTTTGTATTTTTTTTGCTACACTTCAATAACCAGAACTTTCCATAAACAATCACTGCGCTATATTTTTATCAACCATTTTTTTAATAATAAATCCCCAGACAAACACACCGACTGTACGGCCCCAAAGTAACTAGAGCTTGCGTTATGGATGACTATGGATGGATACAGCGAACTGGGGGGGAACCCAGAATAAACATACTTATATAAATATCAACAACCATGACCCGAGAACAAACATCTGTATTCATCACACAAATGAATTCCCCGGCCAGGACTCGAACCTGGGACCTCCGGCGTATGAGACAGGGCTACTGACCACTACGCCACTCGGCCGTCAAAATGTTTTCATTTGCCTTGCCTTTTCCATTTTATAGATATTCCTTAATGGCAACTTTGTTGAATAGCTGAACTGACTTATGGAGTGACGTCACTTTACGCTGATTGGTGTTTCGTATTACGTTTAATTTACCTAATTTATAATTAAAATATTTCACAAAAAATATAATCTTAAAATAGTAATGCTCTTTTAACGACTATCATATTGAATTATTATTCTATCTCTCAATATGATTTTAATGCAAGCTCCGCGTTACATGTGGGTCGTACAATTATATATGAATATGAATTATTTAATTATTAACCTTAATAATAATTCTAATAATTTGTCTATTTTCTTCAAGTGACATAAATTTTAACATTTTATCTACGTTAAAGTTTAGGTGTGTCAACTAGGCGTAAATCCGGTATTGCATGACGCCAGGGCTCCTATTACAACAACTCACATCCTTTTACTCTAATTACAATAATCGAGTTGCAAAAAGTTGGTTTTGAGTATCAAAATCGTTAATATTCGTACGAGGATACACATAAGTATGTTATAACTTATACTAAGAGAATAGCTATTATTTGGCAGTACGGTATGTTGCAATTGGGGCAAACGACATTAGGGCCTATTACGAGTACTTAGATTGACCGCGTTCAGCTAGCAAAGTGTATAATATCCTAGATTAGTTAGTAATCTTCTAAACAAATAAATAGAAAAATATGGATAAAAGACGAGACATGATTATACATGTTTGTGAATCTATAGGTCACCTATGTCAGTCAAAAAGTCAGGCAAGGACGCAACTTCAGTACCTACTTAAAGAATACCTAAAAAACCGTTATTATTAAACATTGGCGACATGGTATTGGTACTACAACATAGCCATGAATGTAAATAGAATGATTAGAGACTCTTTATTGTCTCATAAATAAATAAATAAATAAAAAATCGTCGATGAATAATCATTAGTCTATATTTTAGCATCACTTACCTTTATAAGGTTCTCATATTCAAGGATAACTTCTTCCCACGATATTAAAAAAGAGTCGAATTTCTTTTTGTCTTCGTTGTTTGACAGTCAACTGTTTTCGAAAGCTTCAGCCAATCACCGCGCTCGTCGAGTATTCGTACAACATATCCAAAGTAATGAGCATAATACCAATATTGATTACTCACGGTAAATTACGTTCACTACTTTGGAGACCGTCGTAGATATCAATAAAGATTTTGGCTCTATTCTGGAATAGTTAAACATCTTATATGAAAGAAATATATGTGATATGATGATATGCTCCAAACATTTTAAGCGTTTTCTATAACGTTAGCTCTTGTAGATTGTAATATGGCTGGACTTAATGCAATTCAAATTGGCAGTTAAAATTGAAACTTATTAGTTATAAATGTAGAACTAAAAATAATATTTCTGGTATTTAGAAAACAATAAACAGTACATAACAAAGTGTAAGATTTAAATACCTCTCTGTGTTATTGGAAATAAAAAGAGGAAAACGCAAACATAACAAAATAATTATTTAATTAAAATAACTATTACAACGTCTACTTACATTGTGATCGCATGCTTTTGAAGTCCTTTCCATTAATCCTGAAAAGTAATGAAATTATATTATAAACATGAGAAATCTTCGATAAAAAGCAACAATTCCAACTCAAACTCTAATTTCAAACTACAGCCAACATAAAAAAAATATCGTTGCACATGTCCGCTTTATAAAGTTGGCAACTGTACGGTGGTTCACGCCACCAACACAGTCTCGCAGTAACCCGCGAGTCCATAGGCAACTCAACACTTACTCGTTAACCTACATTCTAAGGTGTCCGATGACCACTTGAAACCTCGCATTGCAAGACATTGGCATTTTTATAGCCGCATAATATGCCATACTGCCACTTGTGAGAAGTTGGCAAACGGCTAACGTAAACTTCCGCTGGAATTGCGACGAACGATTTACTAAAGCTTTACTCTGCGTTTGCGAATATGAGAAGCCTTTTAGCGAACTTCGCAGCTTCAGCTAACAAAAACAATGAGGATTGCTTCATCGTTGAGGTCCTAATTTGAATATACACAGACGTAGTACACAAGCAAACAGATCAAGACATCTCGGCCGTTGGTTATTTTTGTCAAAGGTTAAATATAACTGTGATAAAATAATCATCCTCACCTTATACTGTTTTAATTATTTTTTGGTGCCGAGAGTAATTCAAAATAAATGTTTGCTTAGAATGCTTGCTGCAGTTTCGTTTTAAAGAGAACGCTAAGTAGGTCCCAGTGCTTCAGAAATACAGGCGGCTAAAAACTTATGGTTATCGATTTAAGGAAAAATTTACAGTTCAAAACAATTATAACCTACTTTTTTGTTGTCAAAATATCTATTTTGTTCCATAAAACTTAAATGTGGTTAATTTTGTAATATCCCATAGTTTCTAGACTTATGTTGTTCGCAGAATCGACTATAATACTTCTTGACTAATAAAGTACTTGCACAATATTGAGGCCTCCATCTTAAACAGGGCATTGTATCCATATTGTTATGAAAGAGCCTCATTAGTAAATTGACGTACTTTATGCTGAGTTGCAATGTTGTACCGCAATGAAATGAATAATAAATGTTTCGGATTATTGGATCGGCTGAATTTAATTTTTGTTTTAGAGGTACTTAACAATGTACGTGAAATATTAAAACGAGAAATGAGACTTGCAACCCAACGCGTGTACGTCCATTTGAGTTCAACAGGGTTCGATCCCAGAGGTTTGGTGTGTACAGCATGCGACTCTTACACCAGAGTTATAAAACTTAAACCTAAATATGTATTATCTAAATAAGCATCAAACCTCTTTTATACGATTATCCAGTAAAATAGCCAAAATGTCAGCTATAAACCATAAAAAATAAAGATTTTTCAAACTAATTTCATCAGGTGTATTATATATGCAATACAATATCTAAATACACACAAAACAATCTAATGAATACATCAAGAAAGTGAACTGAAAAAAAACCTTTAGCTTAGACAAAACTGACAGGGAACTGGCAGGAAGCAAACTTTTATATACTTTCATGTGTAACTGACAGGGGGAAGGCAAAATTATAAAGCAAATTTTTGTATACTTTCATGTGTACCTGAGTTTATGAAGCGGTATAAGACAACAACCTCACAGGAGAAGCCCCACATGAATGAAGCTGTTTTGAAAGTTTATGGTAGAGTATATATAACAGCCATTGACTTAAAAACAAAATTTTCTATCATCGCTACCGCTTAATGGCTTACTCAATTTTGCGAACTTCGTAAAATGCCCAATTCGACAAACAAGAACATCAAACTTTAAATCGCGGTTGGAAAATTTCTCTGTTCGTTGTTTTTATCCGATATTATTTATTTATCTATTTATAGATATTATTATTCTATCATATAAATTATTTAGGCGCATATTAAAATCACCTTTTGTAGCTTCTTTTTCTTACCGATTTGCGTATTCATGTCGTTTTGATTCGGACACATTTGCGCGCGGATGCTAAGACCACATTTTTATATGTTTATGGTATTGGCCTAAAACCGTCGCTCCAATCGGGTGATGCTGATATTCTTGCACTAGGATTATGAAAGGATTCTAAGTGTAATGAATTTCGCTTTAATTTTGTCTCTCGAAAGTTTTGAGTCACAACGTGCACACAATAACTACGCCAGCAGAAATCGACACTAAAAACGGCTATCATCGCAAAGCTTGACGTAGTTCTGGTTTTTTAGTAAGGTATAAGGACCAGTTAGGGTAATGTGAATATAAGTTTGCAACTTAGAAACCTTGTTCTCGCTGAGCACTACGCGATAAACTGCAATATTTTGAGCCTTTTTTAATTTTTCGTTCTATAAATTATGCGTTATGCGTTTTCAACAAACAATTGTCAATTTTAAGCGCTGCTCCTGTGAATTTTAGGAAATAACGGATCATTTTTGAAGGGTCGTAGCTTGGTCCCTTTAATATTTATAGAGCTGCGGTTGGGATTAAATTGTTGAAAATGTAATTATATTTATATAAATATTGAGTTTGGTTGGTCAAAAAACGCATAGGTTTTGGGTTTTTTTACTTTTACAGGAAAAAGTGAAAAATACCCCTAAACCTCACAGCTTATTGCATTGTGCGTAGCAAACACCAGTTTTTCGAAGTAGAAAGATTGGATTCACAACATCCTAACTGGTCTATATTATTATAACAAATAGACAACCAGCACTACATCCAGCTGTGCGGATTCAATGCTAAGTTCTACTGGGCTTATCATGGAGAATCTTATATTTTATCTATCTACGTGAAAACAAATTAATGTTGGCATGAAACCTGACCAGTGGACCTGATAGAGGAATATGAAGGTGCACAGCACCTGGAACTTCTTGCCGGCAGAACTTTATTATCATCGGTTGGTAAAGTTAAGCAACGATATTAGTTTCCGTCATCTACGAATTTCCAAATCGGATCTGAATGTGTCGTTTCTGTTGCAAGAAATAATTAAAATTAATAACAATTATATTTGTTTAGTTTTGAACTGAACCTTGTCACCGAGTATTTTGCAAAAAAATGTCCTTATGATCATTGAATCAACAGGGCATCAACTTAAAATTTTGTACATCTTACTTTGCGAAAATTTTGATGAATATGATCTCATAACAATCAGCCGTAAAATGGTTAGAGTTGCAGAGTTACTATCATCTGTTTGTTTTTTTGCACGTTTTGGGGCCTTAGTATTTTTTATACTTATATATAACGTAATATGTATACATAACCGGTTGATGCGAAATCATAACTTGCACCAAATTTCTGTCAAATAGCATTGACAGAAATTTCTGCCCGTACCCTTACCGTACCCCCAAACAGAAAACTCTGACCGAACCCCCAAACAATTAGCGACATTGAACTTTTGGTAAATAATAGGTTTTTTTGTCAGATAGTGGTGAATTTTTCCTTTTCTGGTGCTTAACGTTGAATTTCAAGATCTTAATTTCAAACTCAAGCGCTGCAGGCCTCGCAAGGAAATTTAAATATTTCTATTTCACTCTATCACGTCCATGTTACTATGTTTTTTATATGATAAGCAAAGGGATTTATTGATTTGGTTTCATAAAATAAAAACTTGGTTTCATAGATATCGAATAGTCGTTTCTGAAGAGTACCGGTAAAATTTGTGATTTGACAACTTGATGTTTTTTATAAATAACTTTTTGATAATAATATTTTGAGTACAGTTATCTAATTGAGAATTGAGATTTGAGTTAGATGAGTACAAGGGCGAAATAAAGTATTATGAATAAAATCTAGAAAGCCGCAAGGGGGAAGAGGGCTCTTTAGGGTTATATAATGCTCGCGATGTTTCCTAAACTTGCAACAAGAGTACTATAATTTAATAAAACAAGCTTTATAAGACGTTTATAAATGATACCGATTTCAAAACGGATGACTTTTTATTTTGTCATATTTTTTACAAGCTAAGTTATAATTATTTGTCCTTTGATAGATATGTACTGTTAACCAATTATATAAGTTTTGGATATAATGATAGTGGTTTAAAACATTATTAAGTTTTTGGTTAATTACACCAAAAACATTTCAAAGTACTCTTCGACAGCCGTGCGGCACGATCAAACGAACCATTCTGTTGGGGAATTTAAAAGGTGTTTATTTGAAAAGAATCACTGAAAATTTACAATTTTCTATATTAAAGTGTTTATATATTATATTTTATTTACATATTCTTCTTCGCTACTTTGAACCATGGCTGGTATGCCTAGAAGTTGCGGATGCCTTACTTACAACTTACTTAAGTTTAAGATAAACAAACTATTTCGTTATATGTATCGATCCGATATTTTATGTAGTAAGTTGTTTTTTAAATAACTCCGTCAAAGTTATTAAGTTTGATATCGGCATTTTTTTCTCTAATTTTTGTTTATACATGTTAACATTAAGGACTCGTACACATTATGCAAAAAGCATGAAAAACTAATAAGGAACTAAAATAAAGCAATAATCTACTGGACATAATGGTGATTATGTTCATGCAATCTATAGGTCCACATACCTAGATTGGTTTAGTATTAGGTCATTACATATGAAATTGGCGTTTTGTAAGGGATAAACATAAAGTCAATTTTTTTAAACATAATATATTTATTTAATCAAAGTATGTACCATTGCTATCTATGCACTTTTGCCATCTCATAGGTAGTTCATTGATCCCTTTACTAATAAACCATTCGGACGGGAACTGAAATGAAAGGATTTTTAAATCGAATCATTACCTGTGATGAAAAGTGGATCCATGTGCGACATTCGGAATCGCTCATCGCAATGGTTGAACGCTGGCGAACCAACCAAATCCTGCCCCAAGCGAAAATTGACTCAAAAAAGTTACTTGTGAGCGTTTGGTGGACTAGTGCCAGAGTTACTACAGCTTTCTTAAATTTGGTCAGATGATTACAGCAGATGTCTATTGTCAGCAACTGCAAACCATGATGGAAAAGTTAGCTGCTAAACAACCGAGGCTGGTCAATCGCTCTAGGCCACTGCTGCTTCAGGACAACGCTAGACCACACACTTCACAACAGACGGCTACCAAATTAGAGGAGCTTCAATTGGAATGTCTAAGACATCCACCGTACTCCCCGGGCCTTGCTCCAACAGATTAGGATTTTTTTGATATTTGGATAACTTCTTGCAAGTGAAAAATTTCAACTCCGATGGGGCAGTCCAAAGAGCCTTCAAAGATTTTATTGATTCCCGTCCGAATGGTTTTTTTTAGTAAAGGGATCAATGAACTATTTATGAGATGGCAATGCTGCATAGATAGCAATAGTACATACTTTGATTAAATAAATATAATACATTCAAAAAAATTGACTTTTTGTTCCTCCCGTACAAAACACCAATTTCATATGTAATAACCTAATACATAGATGTATAAACATACAAACACACGCTTTCTTATCAATAGTATTAGCGTAATTCAGACCCTATTTTATACCTATATGTTACAAATATTTAATTGATATTTCTGATATTAAGTTTCTCAACTTTGCGGAAATCACATCAACAAAATCATTTTATTTCCTTTCAAAAAGTTCCTAAATTATCTCAGTAATTATAATAGTACAACTCGATGTACTTTGTGTTCACGTACGATAATAAAAATTAGGGTTACATTTGATTACTCTACTGAGAAATGTTAAGTCTTCGGTATATAAAAAAGTAATAGTACAGTAATATCAATGTTGACACTATGCAAGTAGCGAATGCGGTATAAGATACAAAAAGATAAATTTTCATATTTGTAAAAAAATAATGTATTTTAACATAAAAACAGTATTGTAAAATTTGATGAGCCCCGATCTTCGCAAGTACATGTTTATAACTTGATACTGGACGGCGACTGAATCAGATTTCCGAACAAACAAGCGCGAAAAATTAAGTGATATATCCACGATAAATGGATTTGATCCCACAACCCTTGGTAGACGAGTCAGACCGACTACTGTTTACGCCACGAGGTCCTAATAATACCGAAAATATTCAATAAAAAATTCATACAAAGGACTCTTATACGATTCTTATAATTGGAATCATAGCTAGCTTCATTATCTAAATAATACCAATGGGATTAACGGGCTACCAAATATTAAAAACATGAAATATAAATATTCTTACCATAGTTTCTTGATTCTTCATATAATTCACACTAAAAAATATACTTAATAACTTTGCAAATCACATATTAAATACTTTTGTAATCACATATTAAGTATTATTAATTATACAATGTTCAATCAAAGTTATATTTAAAACTATAATGAACTTTCTTTGGTTAATTTAAATGAAAAGAGTTAAAATCAAAATTAATTTTTGAACTGGGAGGTTCAGGTTGGCACGACCGTCGCAGGCAGTACGTCACACGGAAATGATCGCAAGCGCAGCGTAGAGCTGCGAGCCGGCGGACGCCGTGACGTCAGAACACACGACACTGCTGAAAGTACTGGACCTTTACCAGTCATTCGTTTTTATTCAGTACTAGCGACCCGCCCCGGCTTCGCACGGGTCTATGTCCCTGCATTTTAAATCTGTAATATCTTCGAAAATATTCATTTAAATTACAATCTGTAAAGGTGTGAAATACATGCACAATGTATTTATGATACTTAATTGGGTAAGGATTAATGCTGTATTGCTTAAAATCGCTTCGTAAATAAGCCATTATTTCGCGTAAAAAGAAAAGGATAAAAAATGCTTATTGTGGGTTATCACTCAGAGATAGACATATACCACCGCAGACATTTTTGTAGACCTTTTTAAGGTATACAATACTGTAGTACATTATTTTGATCTATGTAGTATGGTTCAGCCAGCGTTTGCAAGGTAAGCGCAAAAAAATGTGTTTATTTACGACATCACATTAGAAACCTCTAAGGTAATCAGTGTTTCTCTACATATTATGCATGTATTATACATATAAACCATCCTCTTGAGTTATTCTCTCTATTTAAAAAAAACCGCATCAAAATCCGTTGCGTAGTTTTCAAGATCTAAGCATAGGTACATAGGGACAGACAGACAGCGGGACGCGACTTTGTTTTATACTATGTAGCGATAGTTCGTACTGCAGGTAAAGTTAGGTAGCTGTGGTCAGTGGTATTAAAGCTTATAATAAATAATTATTTTAGTTTAGTTCTTCTATTGGTTGTTGTAAGCTTTTAAATAAGGTCTTCAAAAAGTTTAGGATGACAATGTTTTGTGGCGTTTAGTTGTAGGTGAAACTATTATTAAAAATTTATACACTTACTTACTTAAAACTAAACTGACATATTCGAAATATATTCAAAACAACGAATATTTATTATGAATCAAAAAACGGAGCATAATAACTTTTTTTAATGCAGGCGACAAATACTAAAAAAATATTTTTCGCCAAATTTCTTTATCCTGCTTCTCAAAGCTTTCTAATCCAGTACTTTCACGTCTCTTAACCTGGTACCGCTCGCGTAGCGTAGAAGGATGTTTTTTACATGAAATGGTAAACAATGCGAACGCAATGCGCCTGCTCGCTCGCACGCCGAAGTGCTTTCGCCTTGGTACATCGGAATTGTGCTTTTTTTAAGGAACTGGATTATGTTCGATACTCGTCAAAGATATTTCTTACATATTCAGGGTAACCAAGTTTTTAGTCATGATTTTTAATCGAATACAAAGTCTATTAAAGTAAAAATATGTTTCTGAATATAAAATAAAACATTAGTATTTTTGTCGAAAGTATTATTCGATGTCCTTTCTGAGTGAAGAAACACGTAACAAGACTTGTGTTGAACGGAAATGTGAAAACGGTGATCTCAGCGCTACCGAATGTCTTAGGAGCGGTACACACTGAAGCGGACCAGCATTAATCGGACCAGCCAGGTGAACAATCAAATATATGTACTATGCGAAATGAGAATAACCCAGGTAAAACGTACATATATAAATACCAACAACCATGACCCGAGAACAAACATCTGTGTTCATCACACAAATAAGAGCCCCGGCCAGGACTCGACCCTGGGACCTTCGGCGTATGAGGCAAGGCTACTTACCACTACACCACTCGGTCGCCAAATAAATATGTGGATTAACCTCGGGTAAGTCTTGTTGATCAACAATTAATGCTGCCAAACTGAAAGTGTGAAGCGCCCCTTATACGGGTATACAGTTCACTCGGAGTCGACAAAATTTCTTATCAATTCGCAGAAAGCTAGGTCGTGTGTGGCGGTTCCCATGCCCGGAACTGGCAATGAGCGTTGGCTGTGGTAGCTGTGCCTTTGAGTAAGTCCATCTCCGGTTACTTGCCACGTTGGCGAAGTATCCTGTTCATGAATGCTGCTCAGCCACACACGAACCCAACACTGGTAATATTTATTTATTTCAAATATATTGGATTACTGGTGTCTCAGATTTTGTTTTCAAGGATATTTTTATACAATAGAGACCTTTAAATATTTGGTGCCCTTAGGCGTATCGTATGTAGGCGAAGTTTGAGTTCCCGCTAAGCGTCGTCAGCGCTAGGCCACAAAGTCAGGTAAAAACTAAAAGGCTGAGAGGGCCATAAATAAACTATCCATTTCGAAAAAAAAATAGATTTAAGTGGCGGGAAAATATTTGTCAAAACTTTAGGTTACCCAACCAAAAAACGTGTTTGCGTTATAAATGTTTATTCACGTTGAACTGCTTTAATTAGAAAAGTGAAATTTATTTAATCTTGTACAAAAATCATTAGCGAAGCATATTTTTTTTATTTTAAATATATCGTGCCCTTATCAGTAGTATGCGGAAAGCACATCAAACAGGTATACTCGTAAATTTAACTTCTCAAGTGGGCACTCGCGGGCCCTTGGAATCCAGAACTCACACGTCCTCGATATTATTTTATAATTTTATAAGTGGCGCAAGCTGGATGGCAGAGTGGTGCAGTGGGTAGCAGCCCTGCCTCATACGCCGGAGGTCCCAGGTTCGAGTCCTGCTCGAGGCATTCATTTGTGTTATGGTTACGGTTGGTTATAAATGTTTGTTTATTCTGGGGGTGCCCTTGAGTTCACATCCATAACACAAGCTCCGCTTACTGTGGGGCTATACAGTTGGTGTGATTGTGTGGTGATTTATTATTTATATTACTATTAATTAATAGTTTTAATAATTTGTATTTAAAAAAAATAGTAAACTAAAAAAAGTAGGAAGTGACCGATTTTATCAAATAAAACCATGTTTCATGGTTTTGTTTTTAATCTGATAATATAATTAGTAAAGTACAAATGCGTCGCGTAATACACTCGTCGAATTGACCTCGTCTCCTTCCGAACCAGTGGTAGTTTCAATATACGACGTCCTAAGCCGAGGTCCGTACCCTCTCGGGTACCCTTAGGCGTATCGTATGTAGGAGTAGTTTAAGTTCCAGTTAAGCGCCCTCAGCGCTAGGCCACAAAGTCCGGTGAGATTTAAAAGGCCTATGGGCCATAACTGATCTCTCCATTTCGAAAAAAAAAACTCGTCGAATTGAACATAAGAATTAAAACTGCTTGTAAGTTCAAACCAGTCTTAAGTTAACCTGACTTAAGATTCCAAATAAATCTGTTTGAGATAAAAAGGATACCCCGGATTTGAAGTGTAAAATTGAACCTAATAAATATATATAACTAGTTCTTCGCGCGGTTACTTTTAATACATATACATATGTTACATTTTAAACAGTACCAGATACTAATGCATTTAAATAAATATACAGATAGATTTTCATATTTATTGTACTTTTTAGTGTACATAATATAAAGTGGGTTTTATGTGGGTAATTTTATCACATAAGTTTCTTGAAATTCCGTGCTGGCATATTGTTCACAAAAATATTTTATGCTTTGAAAATCAAGAATATTATCTAAGCGTTTATAAAATTGCAAACAATGAATGTTGTTTGTTCACGCGACTCGGGCTGCCTCTACACAGGCTGGCAATTCTCATTCGTCGTGATAGCGTCGAAATTAGAGAAAAATCTTAATGTAGAGATGTTTCGGTTGACATTCAATAATTTGATATTCTGGGAATGTCTACGGAGTATACCGATCGACATGCAGCGAGTGCCTGTTAGCGTTAGAGATAAGTTTGAGTATTGACTTGCATTTCGAGTTGGAGACATAAAGTCACTGAATGAGAACTGCCCTACTGATCTAGAGAAACAACCAAACACATAAAAGTTAACGACCTTATTTTGATTGGAAGTGATCACTGGTATGAAGATAACTTGAGCCCTAAGTAAAACGACACTTTGCAACGAGCAGACACAGGCGGTTATAACCTGTTGTAATTCGTGGTGTTTGTTCCGGAGTATTTTTACGATATGAAATTATTTGAATTGAAATTGGATGGATTGAGATAATGCAAAATCTCTGCTAAAAACGTCTTTGTCAAATAACAAGTTGGACTTGGACCAGAAAAGTGTGGTGACGTTTTTTAGGCATATTGCTTACACAAATTTGCCTAGAATATCTCTTACATTTCTGAAATTGACCCAAATTTGACCTAAGTTAATACTTTTATAAGTAATTGATATTAAATTTTGGACGCCAATTTGCTAACCACAAAATGAAATCTTTCAGCTCTATTTTAAAATACGTTTATATAAATAAATAAAATCATTATCAAAATAACCATCATTCAAGTTTCCTTACTATGTATTTTATGTATGTATGTATTTTTCCTTACTATGTATTTTATGTATGTATGTATTTTTCCTTACTATGTATTTTATGTATGTATGTATTTTTCCTTACTATGTATTTTAGTTTGTTATTTATTTAGTTTAGGTATAGACGTGGCTGGAATTTTGTAAAAAAATCAGTAGTTAATACTTTAACAATACCTTCCTCCAACAATAGTTTACGCTTTCTCAACCTTCTCTACCCCCAGCTGGTAGTACGGCGGCGCGGGCGGCGAGGTGCGTACGCGCACCGCTGTACTCCCGTGTCCCTGGACGCTTACAGCCTGGACAGCGTCAGCGTTGGCCCACGGAAGGGACAGCGCATCCGAGCCAGCAAGCGCAGCTATGGCAACCCGGCTTACGATGATGAGGTAAGCGATACAAAACCAGCTTTATTGACTATTGACAATCACACAAGTTACTGGATTAATTAAAAGACGTGAATACTAGTTGTTGGCCGCGGCACTGTTCGCTTATCCCGCGGAAACAGCCGTTTTTCTGGATGAAATATAACTAAGGAGTTTTCGTTTTCTCCTGACACTGCACAATTGATACACAATGGCTTACTGATCCCGTTGTTCGTGTATGTAAAAATTATGTCACTTAGGGTTGATTTTTCAATGCTCAGATAAATTTTATATTTGCTGAGTGGAATAATTTTGAGATATTCACATACATTCTATGGAAAGTATTGTTAGGTGTCAAAGTTATTCTCCAGATAAAAATTATCTGAGCATTGAAAAATCAGTCCTAAAATAATGCTCAGTTATTTATGTCCATTTTTTTTCAGCCACTATTATAATAGTCACTATTCAAGGGCTTTAAAGAGCCATTGAATAGTGAAAGCGATACTATCAAGGAATTTTACTCTTCTGTCTATAAAGAGGAAAAATGTGTTTGTAATGAATAAACTAAAAAATACTTAATTGATTTAAATATTATTTGACATATAGAAAGCTACATTATCAGCGAGTCACATGGGCACTTATTTTCAAAATATAATACATATTTTGAAAATAAGTTAGGATTTCTTACAAAAAATTTATAATATAAAAATATAATTAATCACAATAAAATTTGGTTCAATAGTGTTTTATTTAATATAATGTGGAAACTCAAGAAAATGTTTACTAAACAGAAAGCTCAACGATTTAGAATCATTATTTATTCTGATATTTCTTAATAAACTGTATCTACCAATGTATAATTGTAAATAAAATGGACAAGTTGTGCGATTGTCTGGCGCTAATATAACATTTCACACAACAAGCCCTATTTATCAATATAAATCCAACAATAGTTTTCGAATAAAAAATATTGTCCCCAATTGCTGCATAAATTTACAATCAGAGTACCAGTGAGGCCCCCGAGGAATAAAGTAGCTCCTCTCCATCCACCGCTACGGAAGACAGTGTTTGGATCAAACTCCCCTGTGCCACGACTTTGCAGGATGGTTAATGAGCACTGTGACCTTATAGACGTCCATATAGATTCTACAAACAAAATTCGTTCAGCTCTAGGCTCTTGTTCTAAATTTGCATTATTGTAATTTTGTAAGTGAATTTTTGAAGTGAAATTTTAATTGTATATTCTTTTCTTTACTTTTCTTTACCCTTTATCCATTTACAGGTGACATCCCATCCAATGCAATACTCCGCTCTCGCAAACTTCGCTCTGGACATCGACTCCATGACGGCCGAGTTCTCCGAGATCCCCACAGTCACCGTGCGTCCGGACGAGGTACCACCTGGTTGCGAGGACAAGAACCGCTACTCCAATGTCCTGCCGCTGCCTGAAACCAGAGTACCCCTCGCCAGGATCGGTGCGGATCCCACCACGGAGTACATTAATGCTAATTATATTACGGTAAGATTTGTTGTTGTATTGAAATATATAATAATAATTCAAAGCTAGGGGGGACCCAGAATAAAAGTGACATATATAAATATAAACAACCATGACGCGAGAACAAACATCTGCGTTCGTCACTCACATTTATGTTAAGACCAGGCTCGAAACTGGGGTCTCCGGGCTATGATGCAGGCCTACTACCTACTTGGCCCGTAGCCGTATGCATTTTTGTTGTGATAAATAAATAATAAATAAATAAATATTTATTTATTTTACTATTATAACACACCACATTATCTAGCGCAAATTAAGTAGGTATCATTAAGAACTTGTGTTCTGGATACTAGATAACGGATAAATAAACTTAAGAAATATATAAACACACACAGATATTTTTTTTAAATATAAATATATGAGAAATAAACTTAAATATACATACATACACATCCATGACTAGAAAGCAAACATGATAAAATATCTACTCCTACCAGGATTCGAACCCGGGACCTCTGGCATGAAAGGCAAGGCCACTTACCTCCACACCAAACAGGCCGTCAAGTGATAATTAGTGAAGAGTGAGACAGTACTGAAATAAGTGATATAACCTGATGTTGCACGCCTAGTTGTAACCCTTGAGAGGGCTTCTTCACTGTTAGAACGATCCAGAACCTCAGTAGGTATCGATACTCCATGTCTACCCTCGTACTATTAACCTTACGACTTCACGAGTGACAAAGACCTACCTATTTGTAGCCCAAGCCGGATTTGAACGATTTTATATATCAAAATGATAAAACTTAGAATCATCACATACAAAATATGATATTATTCACACTTAAGAGACAGAAAAATGCGAATACCTCCAAAAAGACAATAAAGGTATTTTATCGGATGGAAAGAATCATAACAATTTTCTAATTTCCCCCAAATACATGTAAAAGTAGGTAACATGAATTAATAACAAATAATAACGTACGGTCTTTATAAATGACTTCTTAGACAAGCTTGTTACATCCTGTATCCATCTTCATCACTACTTTCCAACAGCTGAGATGGAAGACAAACGCATGTCCAATTTCCGTTAAAACAAAAAAAAAATCAATTCAATATAAACTATAGCTATCTTGTCTATAATAGACAGGTTAACCGGTGGGAGATATGGAATCTTTTCTTCAAAATTAAAAAACGGGCGCTAAGACACATGCATTTTAAATTTAATTCGAACCACGAGGTAGATAAGGCCTTCGAAGAAATAAATATACTGTGGACCCACCATTACGCGATAACCGTTGGTAATTGCGGCTTAGATTTCGCATATCAACCTGCGCGAATCTTGACACTTTATATTTTATAACTGTCATCGTAATATTGCAGATAAGCGGCTCTAACGTGTTTCTCACTCGTATTCAGATATTGATATCACTGATTCAGGTGAATTAAGAATTGATGCGATCCGTTAATGAATTATATTTTATACTTATATTTCTTTATGATTGGGT
Organism: Marasmarcha lunaedactyla; assembly: GCA_923062675.1. Lineage (NCBI taxonomy): Eukaryota > Metazoa > Arthropoda > Insecta > Lepidoptera > Pterophoridae > Marasmarcha > Marasmarcha lunaedactyla. Next base: position 45,147,958 of record OV281339.1, on the reverse strand, counting down.
TATTTGAGTGACACTTAACTTGTGTAACCAATTTGATCATTTAAAAGTTTTAAGAATCCACTTGGATCCTGAGATTTAAGAGCTCTTCAAAAGAGTTTCGTGGTACATGATTTTACTTCAAAAGTGGGTCAAAATTCGTTATCTCAAAACACGGGGTAAATGTTGACAGGCGGGCCAAGTGGCGGGCTACGTGTTACTATATAAAAGAAATGTGTGAGAGCTTGTTAAGTAATGTTACAGCAAAATCATGTTATTTTAAAACAAATTTATTTTATTTTGATACATCACAACCGTTTGTTTAATATCTGAAGTAGATATATTTTGAGTTATTAGTTTGCTAACTTGCCAATAATCCAACATTTAGACGGCCCGTTTGGTGTGGCCTTCCATGCCCGAGGTCCCGGGTTCGAATCCTGGTAGGGGCAGATATTTTATATTTGCTTTCTAGTCATGGATGTGTATGTATGTTTATTTAAGTTTCTTTCTAATATGTATATACAAAAAATCTGTGTGTTTATATATTTCTTAAGTTTATTTATCCATTATCTAGTATTCATAACACAAGGTCTTAATGATACTTAGCAAGATAATTTAGACGACCGAGTGGTGTAGTGGTAGGTAGCCTTGCCTCATACGCTGAAGGTCCCAGGTTCGAGTCCTGGCCGGGGCATTCATTTGGGTGATGAACACAGATGTTTGTTCTCGGGTCATGGTTGTTTGTATTTATATATGTATGTTTATTCTGGGTTCCCCCCAGTTCGCTGTATGGCCATCCACAACACAAGCTCTGCTTACTTTGGGGCCATACAGTTGTTGTGTTTTATTGTATATATGTGTCTGGAGATTTATTATTATTGTAATTAATTAATTAATTATCTGTATTTATTACTTAAATTCAGATTGCTATAAGCCTTAGTGGCTCATGTTTTTTAGCACTTACCGGAGTAACTCGTTAACTGTGCTCTGATATGGAATGAGCTTTTAGCTTTTAGGAATACCTATGTCGCAGGTTGAATAAGAAACTATATTTTATTTTATTTTTTATTAAAGGTACAACTGATACAACAAAACATTCACTTAAAACTATTACTTGAAATACATTAATTATTCAGTCAATTACAGGTAAACTCCACGTTGTTATTAAAATACAAAAAACATAAATAAATTCAGGTTAAGTTAGTGATGCATTTTATGATTACAAATATTGTGAATTACAAACATTTTCACTCAGGTATTTTAGGCTCTTTAAGCATTATCATTATTTATTTATTACAACTTATACAAATACAGAAATGTGATTCACAATAAATTACCTTATTTGTTTAATTTGTGATTGCGGACATAAGTGTGATACGAAATTTAAATTATGTGTTATATTATGGATGCTATAAAAACATAACTTGTAAACTTTTTCAACTTAATAATTATTGATATTTATATGCGAAAACTTTTAATTGGTGCATAGAAATGTATTTAGTCTGTTATTTTTAGTTATGGAACACTGTTTGTGTTCCGAATAAAATAAAATATCTGTTTCATGGCCATAATGGATAAATGGAATGAACTTTAATCTGTTTGTTTAAATTTCTTATTTAACCATTCCCCTGTGACACCTATCTTAAGTAAATACATAAATTACTCGGTAATATTACTAACTAAAACCTGTTTTACAATATCCAGGGGCCGGGAAACATCCGTAACTACTATATAGCATGCCAGGCGCCTCTGGCGAGCACCGTAAGCGACTTCTGGCGGATGGTGTGGGAGCAGAACTCCAGGGTCATCGTCATGCTGACTGAGTACATGGAGAACGGCGTGGTGAGTAGAGAGTCATCAAGATTGTGGATGTGCAAGGATTTTGTAGAAGGGGAATTGATGAGCCGTTTTAAATGAATCTGTTGTGATGTAAAGTTACATTTTAATAGAAGTTAATGTAATATGCGCACAGTTTGGCGACTGAAGTGATTTATTTAAAGTAATGAGGCAGTAAATAAATCATTTCTAGGTTGTTACGAAAATTGTTAGCCACAGAGTAATGTAAAAATTGTTTTCTTGAGTCCTTGGGGTAAATTTTTTAGTTCTGGATTATAATAAATAAAAAATCGGGCAGTTATAAAAAAAAAATAATACATATTTCTTGTATCATTGGTACGCGATTAGGCTGGGCAACCTATTTTTTTTTCATTTGAAAAAGGATTAGACGTTTGTCTTCTATCTCACCTGATGGAAAGTGGCGATGAAGACGAAGGCGTTACACGTCTATCCACGGGATACCTATTCACTCGACGCTTGAAAGAACTGGGACTATATTTTCTGGAAAAACAGACGCAGGCAGTTCATTCCACACCTTGGCGACCCGCACCAAAAAGGAACTATCGAAGCGTTTAGTTCGACTTCTTGGGATATCTACCATGAAGGGATGGAAGGCCTGTCTGCGTCTAGTAGTCCGATGTATTTATATTTGCAATGTATTAAGGTTTAAATTATCCAGCATGAATTTTAAATCTATATTAAACAACAAATGAAGGTATATGTTCCTTATACAAGATTTGAGACCGTATTCTTTTTCACCGAGATAACACGCCCTCTCACATAGCTACTAGAGTCTCAAATAGACTGACTACTTGGGAAGTACAAATATTACCGCATCCTCAGTACAGCCCAGATATAGCTCAATGTGATTGTTTTATTTCCTACAGTAACAAAAATGCCTACTGGGTGGAAATTTAACGAGGCTTTCAAAGAATTTCGTCGAGTTTTTTTCCCTCCCGCAAGATATGTTTATAAGTGTTTTGAACCCGAATGCTTAAGTGCATCGGTGTCCCATGTCCCGTACCCGCCAAGACTTGTACTTCAGTTTTGGAAACATTAAATAGGGGTACAAGTGCCAACGAGGTTGGATTGTTCTTTAAAATATGTGTTGGCGCATCAAACACTAACCCGTTATCTAGGTTCTGTAGGCATCCTCAAATATATTATAGGAAATGACAGCCCCTATTTCAAAATCACTTTTTTATATTTACATTCATTTGTAAACTAATTTATACGTGCATTTGTATTACGTGTACAGCTTCGAGAGGCCACATTGGAAAAATAAGTTGCGTAGACCAAAGATTTAGCTGGAATTTTTTATTAGTTGTAGACAGAATTAATTTGCAGGTGTTATACATTGAAAGCTACAAGTCACGGAATGCCCTCACAATAACAGGGTAACTTGTCGTATTTGTGAATCTGGCCCGCTTAAACGATTGCCGAGAAAGATAATATTTAGAAGGTAATTCGTACGATACCGTGGCTATTCTTGGTTAGTGCAAAGAGAGTAAATCCTGTCAGTTCTAAGAATTAAGTTCAATGCTACAAATAAATACTTAAATGTAGATTTCGGAGGATTATCGCTAATTTAAGCACATGTTGTCATAATGCTCCGTGAGTATAAGGTGTATCTTCATTACTGTTGTAAAATAAGAGCTTTTAATAATCGGCCTCTTATACCACATGCTTTACAAAAGCGAGACAAGATTTTAGAACATGGTGGACGATGTGTTAATAAACATATTTAAATAATAAAATAAAACAATTTTGTAGTTCTTTAAACTATCGTTCTTATGCATCGATGAGGCATCTATACTCTTTCCTTTTCTGAAAAAAATAGAATCATGTATTTGTATAAAATGTTTATATGAGGTTGACCAAACATTCAGAAAACTTACGGATCAAGAAAGTATATAACGTACGTATATAATGACCACTACAAGAGTTTCAATACGAATCCAAATTTTCTTCTTCAAAAGTGTTATCATGATTTTTGTTTGCACCTAACAATTTTGAAGACATATTTGAGGATCTTTCTCCGTTGAATATGCTTAAATTACTCTTATGTTTCGTTAGGTCATCTCAGATATACTCTACTGCAGTTTAAATTATTTGATCATCTAAACTGCTGAACTAAACAAACCAAATCCTTCCAGGAAAAGTGCTACGAATACCTACCACCGTCGGAGATATCAGACAACCGGCGTACCTTCGGGGAATACCAGATAATCCTCAAGAAACGCGAGCAGAAGGACAAATACGCAGTCACAAGTGTCCAGCTGATCAACTTGACGACCCGCACTTGGCGAGAGATCACACACCTTTGGTACTTCTGGCCAGCCAAAGGCGTGCCCGATGATTACGACTCCGTAATAGATTTCTTGTCCGAAATGAGGGGTTACATGAAGATATCGCAAGCGGCGAAAGAGTATGACGAAGATGGTTTGTATTTACTCATTAAAGTTTTTGTAATCCTTTAACTCAATTTAATTATATCAATCCAATTCAATAATGTCAATCAATTTTACACCTAAAAAGTAGCCCCTTCAATCTATATATTTTGATATAAACTTTATTATTGTAATCTAAAAATACTTGAACTTTTTTTATAATATAAACAGTTAATATAGAAAATAATGATCTTATTTCCAACTCAATTGCAATAATTGCACAAAATTACGAATAGTGCAATGTTTTTGTCCGTTTAGGGTTGATATAGAAGATTGCGATTCAACAAAAGTTTGAGCAAGTTTAATTTCTATTTTTATAGTGTTCTAGGTTTATTGCGTGATAATATTGATCGTTTGATCTCAAGGGGTAGTTCAATTATATTGCGCCATAAAAATATTGTGCAAAGTTATTGTAAAGTCTAGGGCCGGCCTAAGATAAGGGTGTTTCATAAGTTTTAAAGTTAAAAATAGTCTGTCAATAATCATTCATGAAAGGTACTCAATTCAACGCAAAGCATGAGACAATTTAAAATAAATTACGAAAGCATGCAAAAAATGACTATACCTTAATTTTTATAACATTTTATAATAATTACTAAAAAGAAAGTCCGAACCAAATTATGTATATAAATATATAAAAGACATAAAAGCAAATCAAAGAACATGTAACTGCGTGCATCTTTACCGACAGACAAGGTTCTCGAACTATAGGTTAATCATTATGCAAAAAGAAATACTTGAGGTAATCTATATGACTTAAAATAGATGACATAGATATTCAGCTGAATTAATTACTTTGAAAAATGTCGAAATCATAATATATTAAATAATATCACAAAAAATATATTTGTCAGCTTTATAGTCAAATATTTTATTTTTGTGCTTTTTATTTGCTTGGCTTTATGTGCGAAATTATTTTCTTTGATCGGCAACCCTCAATAAAAAAAAGCATTTGCTCTGTTTTTGTGCAACAAGTGAATGCAGCATACTTTCTAATGAGATAGCAAACTAACAAAATAAATAATTAAATAGTAGTTAATTGTTTATTTTTCCCTTTTTCCCTTTTAAATGAAGTAACAAATATTTTTTGATTAGAGAATTTGTGGTGCAATACAGTACAGTTATTATAAGTTTACTCTAACGATGGCTATTTTAACACTAAAAATTAAAAAAAACTAATTAGTATTTAGCTCATGTGATTATAAAATATGGTATTAACCTTATTGATTATTATAATAATAATAATTATAACTGTATATTTGACTGAATCATAAGTGGCCGACGGCACGAACATTTTGAACTCAACCCTTTTATATTCATAGGGCCCTTTTACACACCAATACATCTGTAGTTTATTCTTCACACAGAATCATTGGCTGAATGCAGTCCAATACATCTTTCTCTTTTAATCTATTTGTTTTATTTGTTCAATTTTTAATTCTTATTTTTACGCTACCATTCCAGGAGTAGAAGTAATCTACGAGGACGAGAATCGGTCCTCGTTCCAAAACCTGTCGAAGCTGCGGAGCGAGGACAGCTCATCCGTAAACGGCGTCAACATGTACTCGCCAGCGAGGGCCGAGGAGCAGCTGCGACGACATGGCAACGGCACGCTGAGCCGAATGAAGGCTGCCTCGGAATTACAAGGTACAGAGATGGGTATTTATATTATTGACAATCTACACCCGCATATACCCAAAATGCAAAACAATTAAATTAGTTGATCCAATTGCTACCAAACTTCACGGTTCACCCAACAAATTGTCAAAATTTTGCAGTTCTCGAGTATGTAGAGAACATTCATACACCCATTGATTTATATTTTATATTATATATATAGAAGATTAAGTATCTATTAAGACTCGTTCGAGGGATTTTTGTAGTCATCTTTGAGATTTCATCACTACAAGGCTCTAATAAGTTGCGAAATGTGTGGGGCGTTTTATGAAGTTATGATCTATTTCTTGTATCTTTTGCAGCGGTCCGTCCCTGTGTAGTGGTGTGCGCGTCGGGCGCGGGTCGTTCGGCGGCTATCATTGCTGCGGACATATGCGCGCGCGCACTCGCCGCCGGCGTAGTAGATGTGCCGCGAGTCGTGCGTGAACTGCGCGCACAGCGTCCCCACTCGCTGGCCAATAGACACCACTATATACTGCTGTATAAGGTTGGTTTTTGATCGACACACCTTGTTTCTATTTTATTATTTTCAGTTTAGATATGACCATCCGAACGCAGACATCGGTAGTTTTTAAGGCATAAGACAGGTGTTTTTGCGTCGGGGGTTACACTACTGTCAAACAACATAGGCGCTTACTGGCGGCAAAACTAAATCATCTAAGAGAGAGCTGTTAAGTGGTGCCTAACAGCTCTCTATCACAATAGGTGTAAAATAATCCTTTACACTGTACACTGATAAATATATCTATTGTGCTGTATTACAAAATTGTTTAGTTGTACTTAATAGATTTTTCTTTGTTTTTCAGGTGCTTAGCGAGTACGGGAATAAATTAATGGGCGGTGGAGTAGACACCATATAAAGGCACCATTCCTCAATATCGAAGCATTCCATGACTCTACATGTAATTAGATATACAGACCTAGGTCCTAAAAATGTAAGAAATATATGTGTTACACTTTCTATTTTTAGACAATATAGCATAATTTAACGATATATTTAATTTCTGAATTCGTTACTTTCGATTAAACCAAAGTTCTAATATTGAAGTTCTTTTAGAATTTTTAACGGTCAAGTTACTGAGAAAAGTGTTAGCATCTGTCACTTTGAATGCGTTTGCACTTGGAACGAATAATTTAAAATCTTAAAATCTGAAAAATAATCAGACATAATAATAGTTTAAAAAATAAATTATAAAAATGTATTGTATAGAATTTACTCGAAATTTATTTATTAAAAGCGTTCCTGGCAACATACGTATAATATTTTGAATTAATTTGCTTCTCTTTTTGTGCAAAAGCTTAATGCATCTATGTTTATTGACCACACAACTACTAGACTTTTTTTATTTTAATGCCAAGTATCCAATTTCAGGTACAAGAAGTAGCAGTCTAGAGGTTGTGTTGTCGGTTATCCGAGTGTAGTTGATATCCTAGTCTTATAAAATTGTTTTACCAAAAATGTGTACGTCTAGATAACTAACTAAAGCCTAATCTTAATTTAAGCATAATAAGATATCAGTTCACGTAATTGTACCTTTTGAGAGCTGCTGTGATTTCTACTAACAGTTTTTGTACATTTTGCGTATGTTTTATTATTTAATTTCCATAAAGTATTTAGACACATAAGCACGGTAAAGATAATTTGGTGTAAACTATTAGAATATTTAATACTCAAGCGTAGATGGTAGTAATTTTATTCTGTAAGTGAATTAGAATAGATGGAAATTGTGGTACATAATGTAAATTGTTATTTTTTTTAATTAACCTATATTAACCAGGATATTGGATATAATCTTGCTTTATTGTTGCGTATAGGAGCATTTAATATAAAACATATTCGGGAATTGCACTGGTTTATCCCACACATAATTTAAGGTACCATTGTCTAGGATATTAATAAAATAATTTTGAAATATCAATCTCTTTTCTTATGAACATTTTGGAATTTGGGAGGTTCAACGTCTAGTCCCGATCTCTTAGCCACGGTTTGCTCAATAAATGTAAGATAGAACATTAGTTAGAACATACTTAATATCCTTTATAGTTGCGTATAAGAATAAATAAATCCCCAGACAAACACACCAACTGTATGGCCCCAAAGTAAGCATAGCTTGTATTGTGGATGACCATGACCGAGAATAAACATTTATGTTCATCACACAAATGCCCCGGCCAGGACTCGAACCTGGCACCTACGGCGTATGAAGCACGCATACTAACTACTAGGTACTCAATCGTCAAAAGAATCCACTAAATATAAAACAAAAATATTAGGGATTTGATGTATTTGTGGAGGAGCTGTAGTAAAAATTGCACAAATCATATCAGTGCCAGTGGCTCCTCAATCCATATCTATATATATATATATATTAAAGCTTCCGTTTTGCCGTACTGGCCATTTCAAATGAAAATATTTTTTTTTTGACTGATAATTCTAATTTCAAATTCATTTTATTTGACAAACATGGAATCCTTTTCTAAAATCGTCATTGGTTTAATAGTTTGTGTTTTGTTTTCAACGCAATCGAACATTTTTCGTCATCATGGATAAGCTAAAAATTCGAGTAATTATGGAGTATGAGTACCGTCGTGGCAGCAAAGCGGCACAAGCGGCACGCAACATCAACGACGTTTACGGAGCGAACACTACAAACGAACGCACCACCCGTTATTGGTTTACCCGCTTCCGTTCTGGAAATTTTGACCTGAAAAATGAACCCCGTGGTCGTCCGAAAACTTTGGTCGACAATGACGAATTAAAGGCAATTGTGGAAGCTGATGAAACTCAATCCACGGCTGAATTAGCAGCAGCTTTCGACGTTAGCATCAAAACAATATTGGTCCATTTGCGTCAAATTGGCAAGGTAAAAAAGCTTGACAAATGGGTACCCCACGAACTCAATGACTGCCAGCGCGAAGTACGCGTGGAGACGTGCCTTGCACTGCTCAGCAGGCATACAAATGAAGGAATTCTGAACCGCATTGTTACTTGTGACGAGAAATGGATCCTGTTTGAAAATCGTAAGCGCTCAGCAAGTTGGTTGGACCCTGGTTCAGCACCCAAACAATGCCTTAAACGAAAACTTACCCCTAGAAAAGTGATGGTCACTGTTTGGTGGTCTAACGCGGGTGTAATTCATCACAGCTTCTTGCCAAACGGGACAAGCATTACTGCAGATGTGTACTGTGAAGAACTGAACACAATGATGGAGAAGCTCGCACGTCTCCAACCAGCTTTGGTCAATCGTTTGGCTCCACTGCTCCTGCACGACAACGCGCGACCTCATACTGCACAGCAGACGGTCTCCAAGCTACAAGAGTTGGGGTTGGAAGTTCTCCGTCATCCGCCATACTCACCAGACCTTGCGCCTACAGACTTCTACTTTTTCCAGAATTTGGATAACTTCTTGGCGGGAAAAAAATTCAATACCCGAGAGGCAGTACAAAATGCCTTTGAAGAATTTGTTGCCTCCCGTCCAGCTGATTTCTTCAAGAAAGGCATCAATAAGCTACCAATGCGTTGGCAAAGATGCATTGATTGCATGGGTGATTATTTTGATTAATAGAAATAAAAAATATATAAAAAAATTACGCTTCATTTATTTCGTGAAAAACGGCAATTTCATAGGTAAAGACCTAATATATATATATATATTAATATATCGCACATTTCTGAAAATACGTTATCATTTATTAGTAACTTTCTAAATAATTGAGACCACACTAGATAAATAATAGATAATAATAAATATTTCCCACAATCACACCACATTATCTAGCCCAAGTATCATTAAGAACGTGTGTTATGGATACTAGATAACGGATAAATAAACATAAGAAGTATATAAACACACATAATTTTTTTATATATATAAATATTAGAAATAAACTTAAATGAACATACATACACATCCATGACTAGAACAATTCGAAACCGGGACCTCTGGCATGGAAGGCAAGGCTACTTACCTCCATACCAAACAGGCCGTCAATCGACTAGATATTATATTAGCTAAAGGAGTAGGTTGACGCCAGAATCAAGTGACCTTTGATTTATCCGAGACTCATCTTTGATAAATGGTCAAATGAAAAGCGACTTTGTTTTATACAACACTTGTTGTTACCCGCGGTTTCACCCGCGTTATTCTAAATTTCGTGGGAATATCGGGATAAAAAGTATCCTATGTATTATTCCACACTATAAACTAACACTGTGCCAAATTTCATATTGATCCATTTAGTAGTTTTTACTTGAAAGAGTAACAAACATCCATCCGTACAAACTTTCGCGTTTATAATATTAGTAGGATATTCTGAATACTAGTGACACTAATCTTGTAAAAACATATCAAAAGCGATTTTTATCACTATACCCTATATGAAAAAGTCGCTTTTTATTTGATCAGTTTGCTGAGACAAGTCTCAGTGCTCTTTACAGATTCCAGCCTTAAAGAAAAACGCGACTGACAAACGAGATTTATACAGGGTGTCCCAGGAAAGACAGTAAATTGATGCTCCAGAGGTACACCCGAACCTCCCCCATATATGTTTTTTAGTTTATACGTTATGACACTCTACTTTTTAGCGGTTTTCGTATTCGCAATAATTAAAGTCAATCAGAAAAATTCTTCTGTATTTCTCATTACAAATACAATCGAAAATAGCACATGATGTTTATTTTGTCGGAAGTTTTACATTCTTGGCCCTTTAATTACAAATTAATTTCCTAATGTATTGTAATTTTTTTGAATTTGAGCTGTTCGGCTCCCAAAATTTTTAGTATGGGTCTTAAAATTTAGCACTTATTGTTTTGATTGTTGATAAAATAATTCTGAAATACATATTTCTTTTTTGAGGAACAACTTTTATACAACGTTCGGAATCTGGCGGTTTCCACTATCACCGATCGAGTGACCACCACCACCACCGAGTCACCACCGAGCGACCGAGTTAGATCACTATGATCTTATGGTCAACTCTGTTGCTCAGTAAATGTTCTATCAAACCCGACACACAAATAATTTGTAAATCCGACTGGTAGTTTTAGATAATAGAAAATAAACCCAAAAATTTGTTGACACTACATTAATAAATGCAGGCAGATGAGAGCACTGTCAAGCTAACTTGAAGAAAAATTAAGTTTAAGAGAGTAATTATGTAATCACTTTAAGTGAGAATTAATCAAAATAATAGAGAGATAGAATGATGCAAACCGTGGGCTTGCGAGCGAGACAATATTTGACTAAGAAAAGATTTTGGGCATTGAATTTACTTGTGAATCGAGAATAAGGCTGTGTAGGTTACAAAAAGAGCGAATCCCTACTCTCTGGTGATTCGCTGGATAAGAAGAAAATAAGTTTTCACTTAATCATCCCCATTATTTTTCGGGACTTATGAGATGCAACGGCCTCTAGACCTACATATAGATATCAAAGTCCAACCTATTTAGAATTTATGGAAATCAAGCGTGTCAAGATTTTGCATACCGGATTTACCATAAAAACTTAAATAGCTTGGATCGCTAATGGATTTGTTGTACTTTCGCAACTCAATATTGCGCACTAACAAATATTAGGATTGGGAAGCCCAGTTAGCTCCAACATCACACTGAATGCCCTCTGCGTCTCGCGGTCTGGTCAAATTCTGACCTGACGAGCACAAGCGGAGAACGGAGGGAGCGCACGCCGGGAAAGGCTGCCAGACTGTTAGCGGGCGGGTGGTGGTTACTGGAAAGCGAGCAGGCGGCATGCCGGGCAGATCAACGCGCTTATCGCTCCAGAGTACACTTGTGCTTTTATTTTACTTTTTCAAATGTCTCCTTACATAGAAGAATTTATAGATTGCATACGACTTCATCCATACTTACAATATTGTATTATGCCTACAATACATACAATAAAAAATAATGTACAAATTAGAAAAACTTTTATTCAAAGAAAAAACTAAATAAATGCAAATGACATCAAATAGTTAAATTACAATAATAATCATAAATAAAGTAATGTCTTAAAATAAAAAAAGAGTAAGGAACGAAAGTGTAAGCAGGCATTTCAAATGTCAGATTAATTATAATTCTAAAGAATTTTTTTTTGGCTATAATATAATACCTGGCTTTGGGATAGTACTATCTTCCCAGTAAAGTTACTTTTCTGAGCAAGAATGGAACAAATTAATGAAATATTCACTTAGTACTTCTTTCCTCGATGCATCGAAACTTCTGTCCATTTCCAAGTGTTTGCCAATTAATATACAGATAAAAACATTACTATACAGTTTTATCCGAAAATGTACATCTTAGGCGGCTTGTCCACTAGCAGCAGAGCAGGGCTAGGTAGCGGAGCGGTGCGAGAAAATGCGGAGTGGAGTTGCGTAGTACTGTGTTTTTGCATACTTTTGGGCTGCCGACGGCGGGCGCTCGTTTTACGCGAAATGTCATTGGCAGCACACATCTTATTAAAAAAGTACAATCTAGCGTTAAAAAAACATACGCACAAGTCCGACTTAGGCGGCCCACAGCAGCCGCACCTCGCGCCTGTGCTTTTTTCTCCTCTCCGCTTCTCTGCTCTTATTCTTCTCTTAAAGTTGGGGACGTGCCGCGTTAAAATATATGAGTGTTAAAACTAGTTTGCAAATCTACATCTAAAAAGCTAAAGCCGAGGATAGATTTTTTGCTATTAGATTAGTTAATTTTGGCACAGCTCCGTTCCTCTCCTCTCCACTATAGTGGACAGGCAGCCTTAGATACATATGCAACATCAGCAATTTTCTTCATCAATGCCCGGTGCCATCAAGATGAATTCGGGTAAGAACCAGGCCTTTGGGTAAATAAGGCTGTTCTGGAATAGAATAGTAAAATGCAATACTTTTAATTTAAGGAAGAGTTCCGTATTAACATTTGTTTCTTATGACATACACCATAATTTTTGTAATAAAACATACGATATTTTCTGGAATATTCATATACTGGTTTTGTTACTCGTGTGAAATTACAAAGTTTGAATATAGTTGTTTTAAATCTTAAATCGAGACATGGTTCATTTGAACAATTATCTCTTTCTCCTGTAGTTTATAATCTTCCCATATTTGCCCATCTCGATGGAGCACCTTGTATGAAAAGATACCAACACGATCTTTATATATTATTATAGCAATTAGTATAATTACATTATTTATTTACCAAAAGTAGTCGTTGCAAAAGATATCTTTGAAATTCTTTATTATAGTTGCCATAATATTACTTAGTATCATCTTCGACTTCTTCAGTATCAGAGCTCAAAGGATCCAATGCTGCCATGGTCAAGAAGGAACTTGCTCCGGAAGCTGTATCTGAAATATAAAATGAAATGAATGAAATCTAATGTATATTTTTGTTAAGTTTTATGTACTGTGATACCATATTGACAGATTTAGCTTATATGTATGTTACAAAACAAGTACACAAATTATTATTGTTAAACTTAGAAACTATTTTTAGTTTTTTTTTTAGTTATCAGGTTAAATTGTGTATGGTATCAAATAAACATTTGTCTTTCTTTCTTTCTTTCTTTCAAAACAAAAATATTTCATATCAATATTATTACAATTAGTTTGTAGTCATCTTGAAGTCAGCCAAAAACGGTAGAACGGATTTTCCTGAAATTCCAAATTCTAAATTCTAAGTAACGTATTTTCAGTTCGATCCACTTCGAGATGAAAAACTCCGGCGGAAACAAACCTCTCGACACTTTTATCAATACAATTTGACTTGAACTTGAAATAAACAAAAATAATGACGTTAAGAGACATGAATGTTAGATACGACCTAAAAACACAACAAGGCTAATTTTATCCCAAAATTTGAAAAGGAACTGTGACCCACGCAGCAGGCCAGATTTAGCACCTCCCTTTTTTGTTGTAACTTAGTTGTAATGAATGCGTGACTATCGGTCTTACTTAAACAAAATTAAAAAAATTTTAGACATTCTCCAAGTATATTCCAGAACAATTAAAATTGTATCCAGTGTCTGACATTTTCGTTTAGCTGGGTTATACATTTTTTTTGTTGTAAGACCGTATACGTCTAAACGTGTTGTTGTAATTCCGATAAAAGATAGGTGAATTTACAGGAACAGAAAGCTTATAATCTCAGGACCAACAACACTTTCAAGACAAAATTTAAAGTGCCTTTACTCGAAAGACAGAAGCCACAGACTCTGTAACGCGAAGCCGGCGGGGACATTGAAATTGAATTAGTTTTAATTTAATATACCTATGATATTCAATTGTTATTAAATTTTACTTAAGCATATAATATGTTTTGACATGGTTTTTATATATATTTAATCATTTTATTTGACGTTTCTATTTACTTGCTTTCAATACTTGGTTACTTCGTAGAATTATTATTTTCATAGAATTATTATTTAAATTGTGCTTTTTTGTTACATATATCATTTGTTGCAATAAATATGTATTACTTGTTTATATTTTCTAATGTTTTTTTTTGTTATAATTATCAGTTAGGTACCGTTTCTCCTTTGGGCAGTAGCTGAAAATCAGCGCTTTACATTCTGAGTAGAGATTGACGCTGAGCTATGGCCGATTTCACTGCTACAGCAGCACACTACCAAATTTTCCCTTTATATGTATATTTTTTTTGTTTTATGTAAATTATTTGTGCATGTAGTAATCAATAAACAATTCATCTATCTATCTATCACCTTGATTTGCGTTTTGTCTGATGAATTATCATCAGAATTGTCTCCGGGGGCTCGTGCGTTAATTTCAATAAATTGGGTACGATGACTTGAGTTTAAGATAAACGATCTTATTGATTAGAATGTCTATATGTTAGAAACTGTATGTACTTCGATTATTTCTATTGTGGGCTCTTCTTCAGGTGAATTGGTCAATTGAAAAAAGTAAACAAAGGATCTCAAAAGAGAGAAAAACGTGAGAATTCATACATGACAATACAAGTAGTATACAGTTTTTACAGAATGTGCATAGGAAGTAAACAAAAACTGCCACAGGTAAAACCCTAATTGGTCATAATTAAATGCACGAAAAACGAACGTAATGCTTGCGAAAAAATTAGTGCCACAGGAGGTGGTCCGCCACCACATAGACTACCCCCTCCTAATTAATTAGCCTCCACTCCTAGCAGTTAGTGCTTATTTTATTACATCATAATGATTAGGATTTTACCTGTGGCTGGTTTTGTCCTTTACGCATTCTGTTAAAATGAATTGTCGTGTATGAGTTCTGAAAGTTTATTTTACTCCATCTAAACATTTTAGTAAAACAGTACACAACTGACATGTTGTTATCCTCTTCTATATTTTCCAAAATTTATATGAAAAAGAGCTTACAATAAAAATGAAGTACAGAGGTTGGCACTCGAAGTGTTACCAATAAAAAATGCTGTAATATTGACCACTTTGTTTTTTTTATTTAAAAACCTCAGTATATAAAAAAAACATTTAAAATTAAAAAGAAAAAGTTATTGCTCGATGTTATTGCTTCTTTATTATTGCTCCTTTAGCGCGGATAACAGCTTCGAGTCTGTCCGAAAAGGCTTCACATGCTGCACGACTGTGTTCTGCTGGTATTTTGTTCCATTCTCGGCGAAGAGCAATCTTTATGGCTTCGACCGTCTCATATTTTTTTACTGACACTTTGGCCTCCAGGATTGACCATATGGAAAAATCCATTGTAGTCCGGTCAAATTAGACATTCGAAGTTACCTAAATTCCCACCAAGCTGAAAATCGGTAAGATTGTTTGAAATATCATTAAAAACAAAATTTGAAAGTTCCCCATCTTTCCCCTACAAGGAAAAATTTTTATTCAAGGTCAAAGGTAAAAAAAAATGAGTTTTTCGCGATTTTCAGCAAAACGGTAAGTTTTATCATAAAAATATTTCAGACAAAAATTTTTAGATCATAAAATTATCTACAAAAAATTAATTAATACTTTTTTTTCTACGAGCCACCGTTTTTGAGATATAACGATTCAAAAACTTGTAAAAGTTGTAATCGTCATAATATGCACACGTTTCCTCGCCACCTATGAGGTAGTGTACTTAGCGGGTTTTTTTTGTGGTTTCCCCAGTAGACCTATTCCACGGGTCAGTTTTGATCCTGTTTAATTTGAAACTATTGAAAAATAATGGATATTAGCAGAGATTGAAAAGATAAAAGCAATTTACGATATAATTTAAGATAAAAAGGACATGAGGAGGACGATGAAAAACTGCTGCCAAATGACGAAAAGATTTGTATAAGACGTTTTGAGCCGAACCTTCGATAAAAAAAAAACTGCGAGGCCTAATTGTAGTTTCGTCTTAAAAGACCTTGGTCGAACAGCAGCCATGATACTATGGCAAATATTTGTGCATACTAATTTTAAATGATCTAAATTTGATCGTTTATTCTTTAAAATTACTCGTTCTACAGAATATGTCAACGATTCTGGGATTTCATTATTTAAATCTTCAAACATGCGACCTGGTGGAGGGTAGTTGGAATTATCAAACACTGCTGTTTGAATATCTTCGCGAATGATATCTGCAGCTGCCTCTAGGACTCTGAATCGTTCTTCTTTTTTATTCACTTTTTTTTCGTACCAGGCTTGATTCAAAATGTCATGATGATTATCTACTAAGCATATGAATGTTGATGCTCCCGATTTCTCAGTGATAATAAGTTTATCACCATACTTCAGTTTTAGTCGTAGCTTAATCGTTCTGTTATTTAAAGTCGTAGTTTTGCAAATATTCTTTAATTCGTTTAAAGTAAACTTACAGTCATCGCTATTTTGGATGTAAGTAAATATTTCCTCCATTGCCCGATTCGCAGCTTCGTCTTTAGGACGACCGATTTTAAGTCCAGTGGAAGGTTTCATGAAAGAAACATAGCAATCGTGATGATATTTAGCTTCTGCAGCAACTAAATCATTTTCAAATTCGAGTCGAGCAAGAACAGCTTTTGCTGTAGTATCGTTACGGGTCTGAGCTATTTCCAGAATTGAATTTTTAAATTGAAGTGTACTTACTTGATTGATTCGACGGCGAATATCTGAGGGTTTTTTTTTCTCATACTCTTCATTCAATTCCTGGCCACAAAATAGACATTGTTTTTTAGAAACACAACAAAAAGCTGATTCACTCGAACGTAATCTAGTACGAGGAGGACTTTCTGTGGATGTACTGGCTTCTTGTTCTTCACTTTGTCTTTTATTAGCTGCAGCAATAGAAGACTTTCGAGTATAATTTTTACGACAACTTTCATGTATTGTCACAGATTTTTGATTTTTTAGATACTCCGAAAATTCATCTGCTCTTTCGATACTTGCATTAATTAATGTCTTCATACCACGTTCAACAGTAACAATTTCACTTTCAGTTAAAAGTTTAGCGCAAATAAAACAATAATCTGACATTTTTGTTATAAAACTCAAAACAGCACAATATAGGCTAGGATAAACACGTGTTTTCACTACTAACTGGCGTTCAAGACTAACAGTATTTCATTTATTATAGCAGGTATAAGACCCTAGCCACGCACACAATTGAACAGGGGACAGATGTTTTCTCAAGGTTTCAATGGCGTATAAATTAAGGGACTGGGCTTCATTTGACCTGATATTCTTATAGTTATAACTTATGTATATTTTATATTAGTAGTGTAAGTTACAATAACCGATAGAAAAATATTTTAACATATATTACAACTATAGAGATGTATATATACCTGGCGTACTCATGCATATTATGACGATTACAACTTTTACAACTTTTTGAATCGTTATATCTCAAAAACGGTGGCTCGTAGAAAAAAAAGTATAAATTAATTTTTTGTAGATAATTTTATGATCTACAATTTTTGTCTGAAATATTTTTATGATAAAACTTACCGTTTTGCTGAAAATCGCGAAAAACTAATTCTTTTTACCTTTGACCTTGAATAAAATTCTTTCCTTACAGGGGAAAGATGGGGAACTTTCAAATTTTGTTTTTAATGATATTTCAAACAATCTTACCGATTTTCAGCTTGGTGGGAATTTAGGTAACTTTACTCTTATTTTTTTGGTCTAATTTGACCGGACTATTGGGTTTAAGTCCGGGGTATATGGTGGCCATTGTTGCGAAGAAATGAAGCTCGGAACTTTTTCTTCGGTTTCACGGGCTTTGTGGGATGGTGCCGAGTCTTGTTGAAACGTCCAATGGTTTCTACCGAATTGCTTACGTGCTCAAGGTAACAAAGCATCGTTTAAAATCTTTTCACGGTAGATTTGCTGGTTTATCTTTGCACCCTGTTCTATGAAAACGAGAGGTGAACGTCCCGTAGCAGTTACCGCGGCCCAAACCATCACTGATGCTGGTGCTTGCTTTCGCAGAGCAATTCGTTGGTCTAAATTGTCGTTTGATTTACTCTTTAACCATACGCGATCGTTTTGTTTGTTCACATATTGCTGAACCGTAAAAATTTTTTCATCGGAAAATATCAAATTTTCAACGTGCAAGTGCTTAAACTCCTTAGCTCTTTCTAGGCGAACTGGACAGGACGGCAATTTTAACAGGACGAGAATATAACGATATGTCAAATTAGTATCGGAAATTTAGTTGTCAGAGTTTTTATGAATCTTTGTGACTAAACAAAGTTGTGAAAGGTTTAAGAGGCCGAAAGAATATTTTAAGTAATGACGTTTTACTTACAGTATTTTTTTTAATTACAGTATTTTTATAAACAAGACCGGAGATTTATAGGTTAGCTTTATTTAAAAATATTATCCCTCCCTCTTTAATTGAATAGTTTAATAAACAACAGTATACAACCAGGGTGGATGCCGATTCCGTGTTACCAGCAGCATTCAATTATGACGGTAGTTTGAGTGGTTGTGTGTTATTGTTTCAATAAAACTCTAACATATGACTGCTTGCAAGAAAGGCGTCCTTTATCGTCGTCTTTGAAATATTTTTAGAAACATTTATTCACATTTAAGAAATGTTATAGAAACATACGCATGCTCACCAGAAATAGCCTCAGGTACATCGTCATCCACGTCTGACAACACATCAGTGGTGTTAATAAGTTCTGGGATATCCTCCAGGGGCTCTTCTAAACCACCCATCACGTCCTTGGCTACCTAAAATTATATTATTACACTCATTTTTTTAAACACTCCAACTATATGGCCCTATGCAGGTAATAAATGATGATCAAACTGTGAACTGGGGGAACCCAGAATAAATACATAAACAAGCATGACACGAGAACAAACGTCTCCTAAACAAGCTGTGACAGAAATATTTAAACCTTCAGGTACAATTCTGAGCATTCAAAGTGAGCAGAAAAAGTAGTCATAAGTCAGTTGGACGTATATCCATGAAAAGGATCCAACCCACACCCTTAAATCTTAAAGTTTATATCACAAAGGCAGCTGTAAAACATTATAAAGGTAAAGTGTTTTAATCTATACAGGGTACCACTCCGCTTATTAGACGGTGTATTTCTTTTATTTATTGATAACGCTCCAAGCTACATGGATCATTATAAAATAAATGAATATAACAAGAACAAACGAAATTTCGTATCTAAAACACCCAAGCCACTAGGGTCCTCACAGCGAAATACATTTTCTATGCTTAATCTTACCAGTTCTAAGTTTAACTTCAATATCACAAAAGTTACTGAGTATGGGTCAGATCTTTTTAATGGATACACGTCCTATTCAAGTACACAATTAGGACTTTGTGCAGATCGGCAGATTCAGGTCGCTTCGCCCGAAACCCGTGTCATCTGCCGGACGGAACTTTTTGCGAACATTTAGCCACCCGGCTGTATCGAAAAAATGACAGCCCAAACGTGTGTGGTGCCTCTAAGATCCCATTGAATGCCTTGTCTTGAGCTAATAACTAAGTTTCACAATTAGGGCTATCAACACTTACATCTGCAACGGGTCTAGTCTGCGACATCGTGGTCGATGTGCCAATACTTTGATTAGTCGTTCCAATCTTCGGGGTTACTTTCACCTCAGTGAAGTATGCCACGCTATCTGAAAATAATTTTTGAGAGTTTTCGATTAAACGCGTCGTTGATTTGTTTCTTCAGCAATGGTTTCAAAGCAAAGTTTTGTTATTCGATGGAAATAACACTTCGGAAGTTATATTTGAGTTGTAACTATTGACGTGAAAACAATAGACAGTGGGTCTAATACAAAACTGACGTAGAAATTGCTATATCTCTTGAAAAAATATATCACATCATTAGATGTCTACGGTTCAAGTAAATTTTTTGCAAAACAAAATTATCGCATAAATTTTTACCAAGTCTAGTCTACCAGA
Organism: Marasmarcha lunaedactyla; assembly: GCA_923062675.1. Lineage (NCBI taxonomy): Eukaryota > Metazoa > Arthropoda > Insecta > Lepidoptera > Pterophoridae > Marasmarcha > Marasmarcha lunaedactyla. Next base: position 45,127,694 of record OV281339.1, on the reverse strand, counting down.
ATGACTTTTTACTTTAATTAAGAAATTATCTTGTTTTTGCAAATTGTGGGAAATTAACCCTAATTAAAGGCATCAATCATATGGTGAAAACAGGACAGCACACATTAAGATTTTATACATTTTTATTGTACAGATCCATAATTTCTTCGAATAGCATAATCGAAGAGTTTTGGGTTCACGGCATCCATACTCAGCATGGCTTTTCTTTGGATATATCCCATGCGTGCTCAATCGGTTTGAGGTCTGGCGGTTGAGCAGGCTACGATAATACTAGCTTCGGCAAGATTACATGTTACGACTCTAGCCGTGTGTGGACGTGCATTGTCGTGCATTAGTTGAAACGAATTACCCAACCGGCCGCGCAAAGGGATGATTACGTCAAAAACAATCCTCTTCACGAAAACCTGAGCATTCCGGTTGCCCCTGATCCAAATACCGGCCCATTTCATTATTGTTCCCCCACCACACGGTTGACAAAATATTAAAAACGTTCATGACGTCCAGAGGTAGTCTAAACTCGAATAAGTCTTCTATCCGGCCTCATTCCGAAACGAGAACCATCGGAGAAACTCACACAACGCCAGTCTTTTTCCTCCCAATTTCTCTTTATAATCAAAATTTAAACAAAATTCTTTATTTAAGTAGAGAAATTCACTAAATAGAATCAATAGCGATCCAAAAAAAGTCAGTATAATAAACCACCTTTGATTTGTATGTATCACTTGAAATTATATCGTATATCAGCAGATTGTTGCTTGCTACAATTGTTCACTCTACGTAGCTGCGACTAGGAAGTTGTATAAATATAAAATCCCCTTATACAGCTTCGACTACTTTCAGCGTTCAAATTTAAAAAAGTTTCAGGGTGGCCGCGTCATGACTGGTATGATATTCATACAATTTTGCATTTTAATTTAGTCCATTGAAATGTTACATAAATTTTACATTTCTTTGAGGACGCCCCCTACATGTGCCAAAAATGAAATTGCGTCCCCAAAGAAATGAAAATTTAGGTCTATAAAATTTCAATGGACTAATTCCATTTTTGCTCAGGAAATATTGAATCCTGACCCGATGTCCATTGGTTTGCAAGTCAATGGTTGTAATTGAGTAAGAAGAGGAAATTAAGAGTAAGTAATAAATAAACCTTTTGAATCTGAAGAGAATTTAAATGTCTTTTTCGGTTTCTTTGCCATGTCTAGTTTCGGCTCACTGTCATCCTCCTCGTCATTGAGTATGTGTGTGATGCGAGTCTTTTGCCTTTCCTCGACGACGTTATCTCTGGATTTAATGCACTGTAAATTAATGAATGAAGTATTCCTGATTAACTCTCTTCATAAGAATATTAATAAATTTTAAACTAAGAAACATAACCGTGATAATTATTACTCTGTAAGGACCATAAATTAGCGTTTTAAAAATCATGTATTAGAATGTCAATAGGTTAGTTTAATGACAATTCAAAATGAATATGAAAATGACATTTTTTCGAAGAGCTCATTATAATATTAAAAACCAGCTCAAGGGGATACAGTTTTCATCGTTGAGGAAATACCTGTTGCCGATTCGAAATATTTTATCGCCTCAGAAGAAAATATACAGCAGATAAAGAAGCGAAATGTCAAAGTCAACTGAACTGCATCGCTGAAAACTGTTGAATGCACTGCTGAAGGCCAATATTGCAACTACAGTGAGCTTAGTATTTACGTTACCATGAGAAGCATGGACGCTGGACTGGTGGGGGTACGGGAGATTGTTAATAGTTAGATATTTATGAAATTGCATGTTAGCTGTTCAGGAAAACTCCAGAGCTTTGGATAGCAAGAATAGAAATGGGATGATGGGTGCATTCGCTCGCTTTTATAGGATGCATTGGGCGTTCTCTGCTCGGAACCTGTGTGAATACTCTCTTCTAACTAAATGAATACCTACCATTCCAACATTAGAATACTAGGCACTGGTTTCATTTTTCGATCGCACTTCCAGAATGTGGAATGAGCTGCCTGAGCACGTCTTTTTTAAGATGCATAGTCTTGACTGAACAGACTCTTTGTTTTTACAATGCCTTTCCATCAGGTAGTATGGAAAACAAAGACAAATCCACTATACGGTAAAATAAAGGTGAAAATGGCCGAGATAATGAGGAAAACAATCCAATCACGACGAAGACTAAAGCAGCGGTTGACTTTGTCAGGTGGTAAAATAAAATTTTGGCCTTGATCAATATCGGGGTTCATCGCTAACCATGTAACCTGCCAAGATAAACCTTTGTGATAAATACGCTTCCTTGACATCATTTATTTTTTGAAACTACCTAGAACCTCAGAATCATATTCGACGGTGTCAGCTGTTCCTACTATATTATTTACATTTTTAATTTTCAATAAACGAGATTTTTTTTATTTTTGATCCATCATTCATAGTATTTGTAAAAATTCGTGAGACATCAACAAACCTGATGTGTTAAAAGTAATGTTTAGATATCCATTCAAATGAAATTTAAGACGTGCTATTATAAATTTTAGCGAAGAACACTTAGGCGAGCGATACATAATAGCAAAACCTTTACATAAGTTATTTTTAAGTTGGATCTAATGTGTTAATTTGATCACAAATAAGCCTTTTACGACAATCTTTAAGCTGAGCTTTATTTAACATTAATCTACTCTAATGAAAAAGCTCTAGTTCTTTCAAGCGTCGAGTGAATAGGTATCTCATGGATAAACGTGTAACACCTTCGTCTTCATCGTCACTTTCCCCCAGGTGAGATAAAAACCAACGTTTCATCCTTTTTCAATAAAAAAAATGCTTTTGACAGGTGAATTAAGCTGCAAGATTAAACGTTTAGGTTACCTTCAAAGATCCAAGTTCAACGTCAACTTTTTTGTCGACCCTGCGAGTTATGACATCCAACTTAGTTACTTCAGAGCCGGAGGGCTCTTTAGGCCTACTCAACAAATGTTTCAGCAGTTTTCTTTGTGTATGATAGTTCTTGTAAGCGGCCTGCAATATATTAACACATGAAAATATTGTTTTTATGTGGTATTAAACTTTCGAGGGCCGTTTTTGTGAGTTGGTGGCAGAAACAGTAGAGTCATTACACGTGTGGACTCATACTTCATACTAAGTTTATTAACTATTTTAGTGCACATTTAATTTTTTGAGACAAATACAAAATTACAATCAACCACCTCCCATGGCCTTCCGTCTGGTTATACGTACCGAAAGTATAGTTAGAAAGGACAAGAGAAGAAGAAGGACAAGGAAAATTTGCAAATTGTTCACCCGATTTGGGTTTTTTTTGCATGATTTTGTTTAACCCCTGCAAAGTGTTAATTATGTGCAATAAAATAATTCTGATCAACATCACCCCAGCCTTGAAATAACCTATTTTCCACGAATATTCCACGTCATCTTAAGAATATCCATCATAAAACTTAAATTAAAAGTACCATTTCAAGTACTGACAAATTAATTATTAATTAATCAAAAATAATACACACGTCTGTGGGACATTTTGAGACAAAAAAATAAAAATGTTATATTTTTTATTTCATCTTTTTAAAGAACAGTCTACCAGCGTTGAATGAAGCATTCGATTGATTAATTTAATTAAATATAGGATTAAGAAAACATTTCTTTCATCTGTTGAACGATTTTCACAGCCGAAGTGAGTCATGCCGATGGATATCATTAACAATACTGTACTAACTTCTATTTTTTCTTCAGCCCGTCTGAGCTCAGTGGCCGAAGGTTTAGTGCTCTTGTAAATGTCCAAAGTATTCTGCGCTGCTACCTTCCAGGGATGGTCAGTGTCCACATCCACGATAATAGACTGGAAATGTTTCAATAATTTTGAAAACAATATTGGAACTTATTTGGAAACGCGTACAGTGAAACTGATTTTTCGCCCACGCTCAAATGTTGACTAAAATGGGTTTTAGAACGGGTTTCGAAGATTTGTTAGATGATAATTTCCGCACGCAGAATTGACAGTAACAAGCACCAAGGACAGGAACAAAAATTTGGTTATTGTTTATATTCCTGTACATGGTCGGGATCTTTTTTCGTAAAATTGTGTTAGAACCGACATGCTGCGCCTGCGTCATATAACAAGGAGATCCGGGCTATAGTCCCTGTATGGGCAGATATTTATGCCTTATATCTTAATGGTGAAATTTGAAATGAAAGTATTTTCTTATAAGTGATCAAAGGTGATATAATGACACAATGAGAAACTGCCTATAGATTTTCAATACAATAAAAACAAAATTGAGAATATCTCGGAAACCGAGACAATTTGATTTAGGTTATAGTCCAAGAGCTGATGAAGCCATCATGAAAAGGCAAGAAATAATCCTTGAATTACATTCAATGGCAAATGGCATTTACATTTTAGAGTAAAGATCTGGCTGCGAGGTTGTGTGGCAAATCCAACCCCCAAACATTTTTGTGAATACAATTTATTACAAAAAAAATTCTTGATGTGTTTTGATATTTTGGTATCTTTAAATAAAATTTAGGAAGTTATCACTAAGTAGGAAGTAAATTACTTACTCAGTTATATTTTTGCGACACATCCAAATTTTGACCAGTCAATCTAGACCATTAGCAGTGAATACTGGCAAAAAGCCACATCTAATTGGTGAAAACTTACACCTGCGCGGTTATCTAAAATAAATTTCATGGGAGCTAGTGTACAGCGCAGTATGACAAAAATAATCACACTGTATTCACACAGTGAGTAAGTTTTTCTTATTTACAATATTTGTCTGTTATCAATTATTAATAATAATAAATCTTTATTTTTGGCTCCCACATAAAAACACTACAACGTCACTACAACACATTTTGCCGCCAAAACTGAAATGCATTAATTTATGTGAGTCTCTTGTTTGCACTAGGAGGTCCTGTGCGACAGTTCACCAGCCTCCTCTCTCTGGATATTTTGAGAGTACAGTTACAATATTAAGGCTATGTTTTGTATAAAAAATTATAGTTTAATAAAGTCATACCTCCAGTGCAGGGAGCAACCGATATACGCTCTCTCTCATACATTAAGGTAAGCATTTTATAGAGCTGCTCATGCGCACTCATTCACCAAGTGTCAATGTGGGTAGTAGCCTTGTCTCATACGTCGGAGGTCCCTGGTTCGAGTCCTAGTCGGGGCATTCGTTTGTGTGACGAACACAGATGTTTTCTTCGGGCTTCCCCCTTCCCCCTAATTCGCTGTGTGGTCTTCAATAACGCAAGCTATGATTACGTTTGTGTGTTTGACAGCACAAGCGCTTGGTTGACCTTTGAACCCAATTAAGCGAACTGGCTTTTCGATTACTTAAGTCCTCAAATATTACAATTAAGAATATAAAAATTTTAAAATGCCCAAAGAGTATTGAAAAGTTTCGGTAGAAGTTGGTTTTGCCCCACTACCATTTAAATGCCAAATAATAATTGCACAATGTTGTTATGGTGCCTCAAGTACCTACTCTACATAGAACATCAAATCTCCCACTATTACACCGCGTTGCGTTTGTCTTGGGTTATTCGTTTCATAATGGTTTACATCTTACCAGAGACTAGTAAATAACTATAGACTGACCATCTCCATACAAAATATCGTGACTCGGAAAAAGCTCAAAATCCAAGCTATTACTAGATGTCGCTCTCAAATAGCTTGGACCAACCTTGTCGTCTTTAATTTTTATATGAATTATTGACGAGAAACGTAATGCAAAATATTTGTTTGTATATTAATACGGACTAAAACTGCTAGATGGCGTTGTCAAATAACCTGAAACCTTAGCAAGTAAATAGTTGAGTTCATTCCAGGCCCTCAACAAGCTTTTGATTTCAGTACTTTAAGCAAAAAATGACTATACCTTAATTTTTATAACATTTTATAATAATTACTAAAAAGAAAGTCAGAACCAAATTATGTATATAAATATATAAAAGACATAAAAGCAAATCAAAGAATATGTAACTGCGTGCATCTTTACCGATAGAGACAAGGTTCTAATCATTATGGAAAAAGAAATACTTGAGGGAATCTTTATGATTTAAAATAGATGACATAGATATTCAGTTGTATTAATTACTTTAAAAAGTGTCAAAATCATAACATATTAAATAATATCACAAAAATATATTTATGTCAGCTTTATAGTCAAATATTTTATTTTGTGCTTTTTATTTGTTTGGATTTATGTGCGAAATTATTTTCTTTGATCGGCACGAGTCACAGTAGGCGAGCAGAAAAATTGTGAATTCAAAGAAATGCAGGGAAAAGTTCCAAAACAAACACACACCCATAGCAACAACAATAAACGACAAAGAATTCAAATTGTCAAACAAATAAAATTTTGTCATAAAAAGAACAAAAATAGTTGATTTAAGTGTCTAAATACAATATTTACAAAATATTTCAAAATCCATCCAGCAAGAAAATATCTTTTTAACTACTGCAAAATAGTTATGAGTTATATGCATTATAAATAAAAATTATTCACTTATTAAGACATAATTTTTATCGATATCAAGAAATAAATTAACATATAAAAAAACCTATTAATTAAACGCACTGAAATTCGTTTTATTATGTTAAGGCAGATAAGAACAAACTGTGGAGATGAATGCTATATTTTTGTGGGAAAAATTATATACTGGCAATACAGTAATCCAGTAACACTACAAATAATATCCGGGGTGGTGTAAAGATTTCTGTTACTGAATTATAAGAGCGGCAACATAGCATCAAATAATATAATGCACTAGCTGGCAACGTCTGTTGTTGCCTGATACCTACGGTTAGTACTTGCAATGAAATATCAAATGATTTTGTAAACAGCTCCATCTTAAGTTTTTTTACGCATTATTTTGACTAAATTTAAATAACTTGTAAATCTAATACAACTAACGCCATCACTCTATCTTAAAAACAACTATTTTTCAAGTCACAAAATTTTGTTAGACATGGTTAGTCTATAGTTATTTACTAGTCTCTGATCTTACCTTCTCGAGAGTTTGCTTTCTGTACCAATAGTCCCGATAAGCGCATTGTGTAATTTGGCAGATTTTGGCTGTCACTGACGCACTGTAATCCAGTTTCTCTACTACTCTCCTCATCAAGAATAGTTCTTGCATTTTTTCTGAAAATGTTGTAAATAAACTCTAAAACTTCAGTACATTAGCTTCGTTAGATCTATTCTCGATTGCGGCAGCGTAATTTGGAACCCCTGTTATAAGCATCACATAAATAGGATTGAAAAGGTCCAACGAAAATTCATAAAAACAGTTAACTTCCGTAATCATAATACAAATATTTCGTACCTAGGCTCACTTAACAAATACAAACTCCTTTCGTTGCAAGATCGTCGAACTCAATTTTATACTTCTTTTCTGTTATATAGACTCATATAATCACAAGACTCCCCCCACCAATACTGGCAAAAATAAATTTTATATCTAAAGCTCGCATCCCAGTTCGCTCCTCACGTTGCCTTAACCCCCCCCCCCAAAGCTTCGTAAAAATTACACTCGTAATAACTTTTTTTATCGTTGTGTCACTAACTATAATAAGGAATTCTTTGATATTGACCTTTTTTGTAATTCTCTTGATGAATTTAAGAAAAAACTTTTTGATAAATTGTTTTATAAAAACATTTAAAACATACACTATTTGACTAAAAGACATTATTTGTAATTAGTATGCTAGCATTAAGTACAAGAAGTTAAAACAAAATATTATGCATTATAAGTGTAACAAACAACACAACTTTATATAAACTACTTTTCGGCACTCGTTGTCTTCTTAATATTAGGTCTTTACCTATGAAATTGCCGTTTTTCACGAAATAAATGAAGCGTAATTTTTTAATATATTTTTTATTTCTATTAATCAAAATAATCACCCATGCAATCAATGCATCTTTGCCAACGCATTGGTAGCTTATTGATGCCTTTCTTGAAGAAATCAGCTGGACGGGAGGCAAAAAATTCTTTAAAGGCATTTTGTACTGCCTCTCGGGTATTGAATTTTTTTCCCGCCAAGAAGATATCCAAATTCTGGAAAAAGTAGAAGTCTGTAGGCGCAAGGTCTGGTGAGTACGGCGGTTGACGGAGAACTTCCAACCCCAACTCTTGTGGCTTGGAGACCGTCTGCTGTGCAGTATGAGGTCGCACATTGTCGTGCAGGAGCAGTGGAGCCGAACGATTGACCAAAGCTGGTTGGAGACGTGCGAGCTTCTCCATCATTGTGTTCAGTTCTTCACAGTACACATCTGCAGTAATGCTTGTCCCGTTTGGCAAGAAGCTTTGATGAATTACACCCGCGTTAGACCACCAAACAGTGACCATCACTTTTCTAGGGGTAAGTTTTCGTTTAGGGCATTGTTTGGGTGCTGAACCAGGGTCCAACCAACTTGCTGAGCGCTTACGATTGTCAAACAGGATCCATTTCTCGTCACAAGTAGCAATGCGGTTCTGAATTCCTTCATTTGTATGCCTGCTGAGCAGTGCAAGGCACGTCTCCACGCGTACTTCGCGCTGGCGGTCATTGAGTTCGTGGGGTACCCATTTGTCAAGCTTTTTTACCTTGCCAATTTGACGCAAATGGACCAATATTGTTTTGATGCTAACGTCGAAAGCTGCTGCTAATTCAGCCGTGGATTGAGTTTCATCAGCTTCCACAATTGCCTTTAATTCGTCATTGTCGACCAAAGTTTTCGGACGACCACGGGGTTCATTTTTCAGGTCAAAATTTCCAGAACGGAAGCGGGTAAACCAATAACGGGTGGTGCGTTCTTTTGTAGTGTTCGCTCCGTAAACGTCGTTGATGTTGCGTGCCGCTTGTGCCGCTTTGCGGTACTCATACTCCATAATTACTCGAATTTTCAACTTATCCATGATGACGAAAAATGTTCGAATGCGTTGAAAACAAAACACTAACTATTAAACAAATGACGATTTTAGAAAAAGAACTCCATGTTTGTCAAATTAAATTAATTTGAAATTAGAATTATCAGTCAAAAATAAAAATATTTTCATTTGAAATGGCCAGTACGGCAAAACGGCAGTTTCATAGGTAAAGACCTATTATGAAATACCTTTTGTAAATTTTTTTTTTCATTGTATGACTGTTTGATGCCATTATAAATAAATAAAAATAAATAAGTAAGAAGTTTACTCAATGTAAGGGACAAATCTAATCAAGAAATGTATACTTAGCACCACCGAGTATGTCATTATACCAGGACTCATTACTTTTACTCTATTAAGGCAACTTTTATGTGCCTGGTGTAATGACGTCGTAATGAACTATTAGGATCCATTTAATGAGTGTTTAACAAATAAAAAAAGTTTCCTTTCAAATGAATGGTACAAAGTATATAAAATTCAACTCCAAAAAGGTCAGTGATACCTGTTTGTGAGTGCCTCGAAATGTAATCACCCAAATAACTAAATTATTTTGGATAATATTACCTTCTCCAATTACTGGTTCCTCCATTTCCACGTTGTTTTTGATGCGGTCAGCAATCATATCCAAGTCATTCTTTGAGACGCCGATCTCGACGAGATGGTCCTTCAGCATCGGCCGGCAGTCGCACAGGTCTTCTAACAGTGTGACGGAGATCATGGTGTTCTCTCTCGTGATGAGTAGGACAGACAGGTAGTTGGACACAAATTCGAATATCCTAGGCGGTTGCTCTCGCAGTACCTTTTTGGTGGAAATTTTAAATATTTTGTAGGAAATTTTAGGAAGTCTTTTCTCCACATTTAGAACCATAAACTTACTCTAAATAAATCTATATAAACTATGATTTTCTTAAATCTTATTCTATTTAGCTAATTGTTAATTAGCATAGGAAGAAATGTATATCAGCAAGTTTTGTGATGGTACAAACTGTAACATTTTAACATGAATAGGCTGTGATTAAGAAATAAGGAAGACAAATATTCCACTCCTTTTTTATTATTGTATAGACAAATCTGCTTGAGAAATTGTCAATAAAATTATTGACAATTTTTTTTGACTGCATAAACTCACCCTGTCTCTTTCATCAGAAGTTTCATGATGCGAATCCTGATAAATATGAGAGATAAAATCAAATAAATGACATACTTTTCGCCTTACCGCCATCATTGTATGTGTAACGTTCTTTTGTTGGATATAGTGATGCATTAATACATTTAGATTTTATGTCTTCGATTCAATTAAAATAGCGGTAGATGTGTGATTAGCTGCTGTCGCGATGACCTCATAAATCATGAATAATATAATTAAGTATGTCTCGTTATGGTAGCGACGGGTGACGGGTCGCTCACTTCCCTCTAATATGGTTGAGGAGGGCGATGGCTGGTTCCCGCATTAACACGTAACGGGTGCCGTCTGAGGGTGTTCGTCGTTTGGATACTTGGGGGGAGGAAGACTTGCCGAGCTAACGGATGCAGATAAGAATTATTTTGTATATTACATAAAGAGACTCTTTAACTTGATTTTGAAAGAAATATACCCGTGAAGTTTCTTGCCAGTTCTTCTTCACGTACGTTTTTCCAAACTCGTGGTAGAGTCATGTTTTATTTGACATCAATAAGCACAAGTAATTGTCAATGTTGAGAAATACATATTTCATTTCATTTCATTCAATGTCCCTGTCGCCTGATTTAACTCAGTTGCAATCCGACTGTCACTACGCCAACAGTCGGAGGCGATACGGCACGAAAACTGTCTGGCGCGCGCGCCAAGTCATTGCATCATTCCATTTGTCTCTTAGTTTCATTTAAGTGAATTTTACTTAAACCTGATATACCCATACCCAGTATACGAAAGAAAGCAAACGACCTTCCGCTTTAATAGTTAAAAAAGAAAATACGTATTATACTTATAAGAAAAAAAGAGATAGTGTAGCCTGTCACATGAATAGTTGCAAAAAGACTAACTACGTTGGATTTAAATCCTAAAGGAGTACAAATACGTAAATACTTTGCAACAATAGTTTCCCGCCTTAATCTTGAACTTTGATCTTAGCACCTTAAAAAATTAAATTGAATTAAATTAAATTAAATTTAACTGCCTTGAACCACAGGTATTCCTTACATTTCCAAAAATTTAAGAAACAACTTGAGCTAATCTATGATATTGATTCTGAAATGTAGTATCTATGTAAAGTTTAAATTTACCTCTCTGGTGATATCCGACATTAATTCTTTAAGTCCATCTGGGATACTAAATAAATTACTACCACAATGTTTGAGTAATAATTGATTCATTTTGTAAAATTGTTTCACAATTATCAATTGCAATACATGAAGAATAATATGACAATCAATGACAATGATAAACATCAGTTTTCTTTGCAACTTGTGATTTGCAAAAAAGTTTTCTTACTTGTATTCTCTATTGGCTATAAGGATCGTCACAAGCGTAGTATATTTCTCTGATTGGTTATAAAGTAATAATGTCGTTTCATTATTTGAGAAATAAAAAACTCTTCAACGAATTCCTTTTTATATAGTGTCCTCAAAGGAAGACGTTCCCTCGGAGATCAGACATACATAGACATGACTTAGGTTCCCCCAAGGGTGCTCTACCCCTGGACCACCGATTGACTGTCTTTCCTGGGACACCCTGTATAGATATCGTATTATTAATTATAAGAGTACTAGCCTTTTAGAAAATACTTTTAGTCAAATCAAATCATTTTTATTTCAGACCATGTCCATATGTGTTAGCAGAGACTAGTAAATAACTATAGACTAACCATGTCTAACAAAATTTTGTGACTTGAAAAATAGTTGTTTTTAAGATAGAGAGATGGCGTTAGTTGTATTAGATTTACAAGTTATTTAAATTTAGTCAAAATAATGCGTAAAAAAACTTAAGATGGAGCTGTTTACAAAATCATTTGATATTTCATTGCAAGTACTATCCGTAGGTATCAGGCAACAACAGACGTTGCCAGCTAGTGCATTATATTATTTGATGCTATGTTGCCGCTCTTATAATTCAGTAACAGAAATCTTTACACCACCCCGGATATTATTTGTAGTGTTACTGGATTACTGTATTGCCAGTATATAATTTTTCCCACAAAAATATAGCATTCATCTCCACAGTTTGTTCTTTTCTGCCTTAACATAATAAAACGAATTTCAGTGCGTTTAATTAATAGGTTTTTTATATGTTAATTTATTTCTTGATATCGATAAAAATTATGTCTTAATAAGTGAATAATTTTTATTTATAAAGCATATAACTCATAACTATTTTGCAGTAGTTAAAAAGATATTTTCTTGCTGGATGGATTTTGAAATATTTTGTAAATATTGTATTTAGACACTTAAATCAACTTTTTTTGTTCTTTTTATGACAACATTTTATTTGTTTGACAATTTGAATTCTTTGTCGTTTATTGTTGTTGCTATGGGTGTGTGTTTGTTTTGGAACTTTTCCCTGCATTTCTTTGAATTCACAATTTTTCTGCTCGCCTACTCGTGCCGATCAAAGAAAATAATTTCGCACATAAATCCAAACAAATAAAAAGCACAAAATAAAATATTTGACTATAAAGCTGACATAAATATATTTTTTGTGATATTATTTAATATGTTATGATTTTGACACTTTTTAAAGTAATTAATACAACTGAATATCTATGTCATCTATTTTAAATCATAAAGATTCCCTCAAGTATTTCTTTTTCCATAATGATTAGAACCTTGTCTCTATCGGTAAAGATGCACGCAGTTACATATTCTTTGATTTGCTTTTATGTCTTTTATATATTTATATACATAATTTGGTTCTGACTTTCTTTTTAGTAATTATTATAAAATGTTATAAAAATTAAGGTATAGTCATTTTTTGCTTTAAGTACTGAAATCAAAAGCTTGTTGAGGGCCTGGAATGAACTCAACTATTTACTTGCTAAGGTTTCAGGTTATTTGACAACGCCATCTAGCAGTTTTAGTCCGTATTAATATACGCACAAATATTTTGCATTACGTTTCTCGTCAATAATTCATATAAAAATTAAAGACGACAAGGTTGGTCCAAGCTATTTGAGAGCGACATCTAGTAATAGCTTGGATTTTGAGCTTTTTCCGAGTCACGATATTTTCTATGGAGATGGTCAGTCTATAGTTATTTACTAGTCTCTGGTGTTGGTAATACAAAATCTTACTACCTCTGTTGGTACAATATTACAATACATAAGTCAATTTTATAAGAGAATTATGGTTAGATTTAAATCAAATAGTTATATTACATTGAATGAATGAAAAATTATTTTAAAGAACTTTTCAAGATCGTAAATATATTTTTAATTCATCTTTGTCTTATACAGAGTCCTAATGGTTTAGTTCACTTTAATTATTCAGGATTTTTCATCAATGTATACAAACTGCGATGCTCTTAATTGTAGATGAAGCGGTGATGATAGGATCGTTCAGTTTTTCAGTTGAAATCGCCTATATTTCTGTTATTGCACCTGATCTGAACACAATTATTACAATGAGCGTCCCTGAACGTATATATATTGAAAAAAATTTTTTTTGCACAAGTTATTTGAGTTCACTTCACGACTTCAGTAAATTGTCACACTCTTTTTGTATTCAGTGTTAGAACAATGAAAGGAACGTTTGTTATAAAAACTATGACTGTTATTCTTCAACCAAAGAACTATAGACAAATAATGGTACATGGCGACCCTGCCTTTGAGTCAGAAAAACGATGTTTAATGATGTTCCGCTAGCTGAAGAATAGAAAGAGAATCTATGTATACATATTTACCAAGGAATCAATCGTGCAGCTCTCTTGAATCCTGGCTTAGGAGACTGGATGATATTGGAGACCCGATGCTGGAAGACGCTGGAACCCTGTCCTCAATCACCGTGCCATGTGTCAGTGAATTATTTTATTAATTTTTTCACGTAACATTTCATACCTAATTTAGGTGTTTCCATATAAATAATAAAATAACTTTGCTGGTAATTAAAGTTTACTTGTAATGCCTCTTAAAGAATAGAAGAATGCCATTTACGTAGGTATATTTTTGATAGTGAAAGAAATCTAAAAGATGTCTTAGTCAATGTTGGTCCAGCGCAACGAATTACTTCGTTTTCACAAGACCGCAATATCTTTACGTTCCGAATTCATGAAAATATGTTCTTAGTGTTCTGACTTGAGTTATAAGTAAATCAAGTCCGTTAATAATATTGTAAAGATATACATTTAACTTACAACAAAATCTTTTCTTCGCGAAATAAAGACCGGGAACAATAGCAACCGACAAAACTTACTTAAAAAAGGGCTACAGCCTTGCTACTTCTCATATTAATTACAAAGTTTGATCAGCTGATCGATTTAACATAACAAGTAGGCAACTTGTAAGTGCGAAATTACGTTTGCGATTTCACAATATCACAAAGTTCAAATTCAAATATTTTTTTCTCAACATTGACAATTACTTTTTCATACTGACGTCAAATAAAACATGACTTTACCAGCAGTTCGGAAAAACCTTCGTTAAGAAGAACTGGCAAGAAACTGTACGGGCATATTCTTTTCAAAATAATTTTACAGTGTCTCTTTATGTCTACACAAAATTATTTTTATCTGCATCTGTTAGCTCGGCAAGTCTCCCTCCCCTCAAATATCCAAACGACGAACACCCTCAAACGGCACCCGTTCACGAGTTAACGCGGGATCCAGCCATCGCCGTCCTCAACCATATACGACGTTTAAAGTATATCTAACGACAAGCGTTAAAATTGCAATTCAAAATCGGATGCAAATCTGTAACTAAGATCGTAGGTCTACAGAAAATTTTCAGAAATGAACTGGAATTACTCTTTGTGAATTTGTCCTTAGAACTATCAGACAGAGAATATAAAGTGCCGCGATCAATTAACGCAACGGTAGTCACGGAGTGAATTGCCGACAGAGTATCGGACTCGCGTCCCCGTACAATAAACGCTTCTCGTATTTCGCATTTTGCTTGTTGCGTGAAGTATTCGTAGTGCCGATGACGAACAATCTTCACCCGTAGACAATCAGGTGATGAATATGAGGTTTGACAGAACAATCAACAGCGCGTCCCTTTCTATTCATATAAAGCAGTTAGTACAAAAGATGACCTACTAATAGCCAGTACATCAAATTAAAGGGCAACAAATATAGATTATCGTACATTCATGAGTTTGAATGTATAGTCCTTCCTACCATTGTAAGATATTTTTTAAATATATCTTATCCCCGATTTTTTTAGGATTCATTAAGGTAATTCATGTGAAAAAAAGAACTGACAGATTGTTGATTGACTGTCAAAACTAATCCGTCAATAACGTCAATTACTTGTGGGCTCATTTGACTTAATTATGTATACTTTTTATATAGTTAGTTAGTTAATTGAAAAATGGCAATCAGCCGCGATTGGTGTGGCGGGCTATTTCTGCCAGTGTCGCGTATTGGTGGGACAAAGTACAAAATATAAAATAAAAATTGCCAAAAAATAAATTCCGTTTTGCATTGGATAATTTTTATATAGTTTTGTTACTTTTTATGACATTGACATTCATTTCGCAAATTATTTGATATCTTTATACAAGATTTTTAGATTTAAAATTAGGGAAGTTTAAGGGGCAAAAGGTTACTCATGAATTAATCTTTCATGTATACTACTGACCATTAGCAGGTCAAAATTCCATATTGAGTTTGACCAGCACCTTTAATAACAATTTGGATAGATATGCTTAAACAAACTCGAATATTAGCAATGTACGGCACAGAACGTAATAGTTACTTTACGTAATGGCAAACATTCGGCCACTACCTGATGACCAGACACAGTTTTCTTCATTCCTAAACAAAAGGAATTTAAAAATTTTCGTGCTAAAACGAGTAGTATAGTAACATTTTATTCGATAGAATCACGTTTAAACAGTTCTATAAACTTATTAGTAGATAGCGGAGCCAGTTTATCAATATTTAGTAATTTAAATATGAATGGCTAGAGAATATGTCCAAGTTTTATAGCGAAAACTTGACTATAAAAGGTGTAAGAGGTAAATGGTTACATGTAATTAGAGTTAGAACATACCGGTATTAGATTTAGGAAAAGGTTTTGTGATTTTTAACTATTATATTGTCGTGTTTTGGTATTTTAGGTGACATTTTTTTAAATAGCACGATGCCTTTATAGATTATAAAAATAAAACTTTAGGTACATCAATGAATCGCTCACATGTTAGTGTAAACAAAAACTGCGATAGTAGGTACTATATGTGGTAACTGCTCGGGGCGAAAAGAAATTTGAGAAGACGGAATTTTTATGGCGAGTCAATTTGTTAAGCCGTGTAAGGGTTAAATACCTATAAGAACACTAAATACGACTAAATAATGTCAATGTTGATTTATCCGTTTGTCTCACGTCTTTTTTACACCGAATTAGAAATTTGGATTTATTAGATTTGAAAGATTTAAATAAAGAGAAGGAATGAGGTATATCAGATATAAGCTGAGTCGCGTCCGGTCTCATTAAGGCTAAAAAATACTGATAATTCAAATGATACGTTTGTCGTAGATACCAAAATTCTGGATGATAAGATTGCTTTTCTCAGTTTCACGAACATTTTAGTTTCCTTGTCTGGTAGTTTCTAAGCTTGACTTATCGTAATCGCACAACTGAATTTGAATGAAAATTCAGTTGCATTTTTTAACTCCAAACATACGGACTGGACGTGCCTATCAACCAACACCAGCGGTATCGCTCTCCTCGCCATCACAAATTCACTTGACTTAGATGTCATCTCCCCCATCACTCCCACCCGCTATCCCGACAACCCGAACCACTCTCTTGATATCCTCGATTTTGCAATAGTCAAGCGAATCAACCTCGACCTCAGGTCTATCGAACCGCTCGATGATTGCATTCACCGCAGGCACGCCATGAGATGGAAGCGATGACATATGTCACTTAAAACTAGTTTAGATGTTTGTTCAAGGTTAATGACTGAAGCTATGTCAAGTCTAAATAAAATAAGCTTATTCTTTACCTCGGTTATTGGCTAAGAGAGGCCAATCTTAAGTTGAATCCCTTAAAATAACGAACGAAATAGACATAATGCAAAACTTCCCACGTGAAAAGTGTACCTAAGACGTCAAACGTTTTGTCGCATTTGCGAATTATTATACAGACGCTGCATTTTATATTCCGCAGTCATTGTTTACCCATTAAATAAGCTTAGCAAAAAAGGAGTCAAATTTACGTGGGATTTGGATTATGAGAACACTTTTCAAACATTAAAATCAGCTTTATGTGGTCCGCCAGATTTAGAATATCCAGATTTTAAACAAAATAATATCTTTCGTCTACAAGCAGATGCCTCAAATTTAGGTCTAGGAGCCGTATTATCTAACGGCTTAAAACCTACCGAAACACGCGATCCTATTCTTTAACTTGAACTTTTAGCAATAGTTTGGTCCATAAAACATTTTAGACCGGGAGAAAGTTTAAAATTTATATTACCATAAGCCCTTATTTACCTTTTCTCTCTTTAATGATTCATCTTGCAGATTAACAAAATTCAGACTGGAGGAGTACGATTTTGAGGTGGAGTAAGTAGCAGGTCGAAATAATGCAGCTGCAGACTCATTAAGTCGTTTTTTTTTTGTTCCCCTCCGCGGGAAGGGCAAGAGGATAAAAATGCCCTGACGCAATAGTCTGGCGCGATTCCAGCGTTATGTGGGACTCGTCCCGACGCCTACAGAAGGTGCTCAAAGCACTGAAGGTGAATACATAGCACTGAAGGTGCTCAAAATGAAAATCAATAATTAAAACAAAAATTCAGAATTGCAAAATAAAATTGAATTAATTCGCATTTACGTTAGAATAAGGATTTACGTTAGTATTAGAATTTACGTTAGAATTAGAATTTGCGGCCAGAAGGGCTTAGAGATCGGCTGACAGCCTGGTGGATGAGTACGCTTGCGTATTCCTAGGCCTAGCGACTTTGAACTTCGAATCTAAGACAGGAGTAGTATATGAGACTGAATCACGAACTAGAGGATTGGGATGGGTTTCGGAGCGTTTGAAGAACGCTTCAGAGAGTGTTTTGAGGTGTTGTTGTACTGTAGGCAGTTCAAGATCTCTATGCAAGTCCGCGTTACGCACGTACAACGGTGCGTTTGTGGCCCTGCGGCAAAAGAGGTTTTGAACTACCTGCAGTTTGTGCAGGAGGGAGGGTTTGGCGTGGGCAAAGATTGGCGAGGCATATGTCATGACGGGTCTAACGCAGACCTTGTAAAGTGTACGTTTGTTTCTGAAAGACATTTTACTTTTTCTACCTAACATGCTATTTAGGCGGCCTAAGTAGTGACGAGCGAGTTTTGAAACTCTTTCGAGGTGTGGCTTGAAAGAAAGCGTCGGATCTAATGTGACGCCTAAGTATTTAGTACTGCGCTTCCAGGGGATGGGAATGCCTAACATTCGAACGTGGGGATCGCCAGCGGGACGACGGCGTTTGTGGTCGAAGCGTATCGCAGAACTCTTTTCAGGGTTCACATCGATGCGCCATTTTTGAAACCATACACCAAGGGCGTTTACGGCCTTTTGGAGTCTGGTTACAAGGTGCGGAACACTGTGGCCTTTGGTATAGAGTGCGGTGTCGTCGGCAAAGAGGGCGAGTTCGACGCCTTTCGGCGGGATGGGAATGTCGTTGGTGTACATGGTGTACAGCAGAGGTGCGAGGACTTAGCCTTGAGGGAATCCAGCCTTTATGGGACGAGGCGCAGAAAGCGTGCCTTCGTGTTTAAATCGAAACGTACGGTCTTTGAGAAACGACGCTATTAACCTGACTAGGCGATCCGGTAAGCCTATCTTGTAGAGTTTATAAACGAGACCGCTGTGCCAGACTTTATCGAAAGCCTTGGCTACGTCAAAGAAAACCGCGACTGTTTTATAACGGCGCGGATAGAAACCGTCAAGTATATACTCAACCATACGATGGACTTGCTGAGGGCAGGAGTGTTTAGGGCGAAAGCCGAACTGATGGGGAATAATGAGAGGATCGCCATCCGTTTGAAACAGATGGTTCCGCATTCGAGAGAGTATGACTCTCTCGAGAAGTTTAGACATTGCCTTGAGGAGGCTGATGGGTCTGTGATTAGCCGGGACGTTCAGAGGTTTGCCCGGCTTGGGAATGCCTATGACTGTCGCTTCTTTCCAAGCTTTTGGAAAGTAGCTATGGTCGAAGCAGGCATTGAAAATGATAGCTAACAAGGTAAGCATCTGTTGAGGTAGGTGCTTAAGTGCGTGGTTGGAAATTCCATCCGCACCCGGAGCCTTTTTGGACTTTTGATTTCTAATGAGAAGCAAGATTTCGTCATTAGAGACTGTGACAGGGTCGGCGGTGATGGGGAGAGAGTCTCTGCGAAGGACTTCGTCCTCCACCGCCTGGATGTGTGAGGGATCAGCAGGTTGCGTGCTGGGCGAGCATTGTGCGGCAATGCTGTCAGCGAAGCATTCGGCTTTCTCTTCGACTTCAAAGGCAGTAGTGCCATCGGGACGAGTAAGAGGAGGAACGCGAGAGGCGGTGTCTACGCGTAAGGCTCGGGCCATGCTATAGTACGCTTGGTGGGACGGAGAGATATTCGCCATGAGATCGTTCATCTGAGCGTCTCGGAGTTCCGCGAGGCAAGACCTAACTTTACGTTGAAGCTGATTCGCAGCTGTTCTATAGGCGGGCGTGGGATATTTCTTGGCTCTCCGGAGAGCCACGTTCTTAGCTTTAATAAGATTGCTAACGGCTAAGGGAAGCGTGGGTTTGCTTTGCTTAGCAACCTTTTCGTTGTCACTGATGGCTGAGTTGATAGCATCAGTGAGAGAATTTACTAATGAATCAATTTTATCCGGACTATCTAATTGTTCGGGAGAGATCGCGAGTGGAGAGTTCGGGGCCTCTAAGGCTGAAACTAACGTATTTTTAAAGCCTTTCCAGTAGGTAAAGGTCTTAGAAGAGGTAACGTTATCGTTCGGCGGTCCTAGCACGAGGAAGACGGGGCGGTGGTCAGAACCTAGGTCATCGAGAGGTTCGATAGACCTGAGGTCGAGGTTGATTCGCTTGACTATTGCAAAATCGAGGATATCAAGAGAGTGGTTCGGGTTGTCGGGATAGTGGGTGGGAGTGATGGGGGAGATGACATCTAAGTCAAGTGAATTTGTGATGGCGAGGAGAGCGATACCGCTGGTGTTGGTTGATAGGCACGTCCAGTCAGTATGTTTGGAGTTAAAATATCCGAACATAATGACTGAATGGCCGAGGGCGAGAATGGCTTCAAAGTCGCTGCGGATTGGTCTGGTACCACTAGGTATGTAGACTGAAGCTATGATGATGGTCGGGTGACCAGTCATAGCCAATCTACACACAGTGGCTTCCATGTTGAGGAGAGGAGGGGTAGAGAGAGGGCAGCAATGGAATCCTCTTTTGTAATAAATAGCAGTGCCGCCGAAACCGTCGGAGTTGGGCCTGTCGTTACGAATAAACGCGTACTTAGGTATAGTGAATCCCCTGGAGCGGTTTGGAGTTAGCCACGTCTCTTGAAGAAGCAATAAGTCTGGCTCGTTGTTCTGAAGGAACAGTTTGAGCTCAGGAAGGTCAGTATTAAGGCTACGAACGTTAAAAGAAACTAGGGATAAGCCCTTTGGTTTGATACGACCGGACGCGGGATTTGCGGGTCTAGACATTATATTGCTTATTTACGAATTTATACAAAAAAAAAAAATAAGATAAAATAAAATTTATAACGAACTTAGAAGCGAGTGATGTTCGGCTAACGCAAATAAACGCTCTTGAGGAGAGCGGGCGGCTCGCAGTTTGCGTGCGAGAACAGAAATTTCCGTAATGTCGACGTTTTGAATGACGTCGAACACGGTCTTCATGTCCTCAGCCAGCGACGACTGAGGTGAAGATGACAAAGCAGGACGCGGCCCTGCGGAAGCTACGGGAGCTGGGATGGGTCGGGAAGGTGAAGGCGGGACAGCCGGACGCTGCCTTCAAGACAGAGCCGGAGTAGGCGTCGGCTGAACGGGCTTTGCTTCCGGGGGACCCCGGTTGCGCAGCGGCGGGAAGTTAGCGGGAGTGAGCGGTGGCGCCGGTTTAGGCGCGACCCTCTTGGCGGTGGAGCGCGAAGCGCGCGGGCAACCCCTGTAGTTAGCTGTGTGACCGGACTGGCCGCACAGCACACAGGCAGGGGGGGAAGTGGATTCGGGAGTGCGAGTGCACTCCTTCGTTATATGTGGATCCAGGCACTTAACGCACCTGGGGGGAGCTGAGCAGTTAGCCGCTGCCTGGCCGTAGAGTTGGCAGCGGTGGCACTGCCCAGGGTGACCGCGGGGGTTGGGACGCTCGACGGAGATATTTGAGAGTCCGCAAATTGTGCGAGCCTCTCTAAAGATCTCCCTCGAGTTGGGAGTATTAGGCAAGATAACTAAAGCTAACGGAAAGCACCTACCGCGGTTAGAGTGCATCTTGTGCACTGCTTCAGCTGACGCCCCGTAGTACTGCGCGGATCTTACGCTCCTCCGGGAGGGCGTAGGTGTGATACGCGATTTGATGGATCGACAGAAGCCTAGTGAAAGACCGGAAGTCGTCGACGGTCGCAACCTGAATTTTGATTGTTTCGCCAGCGTTGGCGGCTTTTAAGTAATTAATTTTGTGCTCTTTGCACAAGTTAGAAACCGCGGTCCAGCGCGCTTTTTCACGCAGGAAGACGGGCGGAGGGAGCTGAGGTTTCGGCGGGACGGGAGCGCAGCGCGTCGCTGGCTTCGATGGGACCGACGGAGACGCGGTTACTCCGAGCGATTTTAACGGCGCGGGGGCTGGTGTTGAAGACACCGGGGAGGGCTCGGATATTGATGATACCGAAGCTTTCTTCGAGCGCTTCTTGGAGCGCTTGGCGACAAGTTGAAACGCGGGCTCAGGAGAGCCGGTTAAGGTGACGGCATCTGACGACGTATCAGACGCGGGTTCGGAGTCGCTCCCGGGAGCGGTACGCTTGCGACGCGACGCGTGAGAGGATGCGACCGATTCGCAGTCCATCTCGGACGAGGCGGGAGACGAGGAAGAGCTGTAGACCTGAGGGGTCTGGACGTTGGAGGCCTGAGGGGCCGGGGTTGAGGCCTGAGGGGCCGGGGACGCGATAGATGCCTGCAAGGCCTGCGTTAGGATGTCTTTTGGGATGGAGACGCCTGCCGCAGCAAGCGCCTGGGTGAAGGCGTTAATAACGCTTAGCGGATCCATTAGGGAGGGTTGGGACAATAATATGTATAAATATAAGTATAATAAAAGATGCCTAGTTCCTAAAAACCTATTGAACCCTAGCGGCTAACCTCCCTACCAGCGGTAGGGGGGCTGGGAGAATACTTAAAATTAACCGTAGTACGCCGAAGGCCGCTACCTAAAAACCTAAAAAAAGGGTACGCAGGTAAAGAGTTGACCGCGTTAAGGTCAACCTTTACCGACAGTAAGGACAAATACACACGAAAACACACAGATATGATAAAAATAAATATGAAAATAGGAGAAAAATAAATAAAATAGAGAAGATAAATAAAATAAAAATAAAAGGACTGGTTCAGTACAAATTCGTTGTCACCGTTAAGTATCCTTTGTACTGAAACCAGACTACTTACGCTGGGCACAACACTGCACTCAGCACAAGCACAACACAACTCAGCACAGCACTTTGAAGACTAAGGGGCTTAGTCGCAAAGAAAAATCGCACTTCGATAGCACTCAGAGGGAGTAGAAAAACCTTGAAAACCGTTGCACGGAACCAACACGCTAAACTGTGACATCAGTAGACTGAGCGCCACGGAATATCGGGAAGGGACCGATAAACGGAGAACTGGGTCTTGCACGTCCGCACCACGTGGCGATCGGAGCGAGAATGAATGCATAAAGTCGAATCCACGTGACGTTTTTATACACCATGAGCCAGCAAAGCACCCACATACATGATAGAATGATGAAGTACGGACCCATGAACACCAATAATCGTAGAGTCAATCTGGGTAACTTTGAAATTTTTTTACAGTATTTGAGATATACAATCTTGTTACACCTTTATTTTATTGAATGAACAATGTCCTTTTGAATGGGTTTATTTTTATAACATGATGAATTTACGGAAAAAGCAATAAATTACCCACAATTTTCCCCAAAGTTGTAGTTACCCAACATATACGTAAGTAATTGTTTTATTTATTAATATTGAATGTGATATATCGGCTAATGATGCATTGCTAACCGCAGATTACATATGAAATTGCCCTTGTTCCAGTCATTGCACAGTCATTGCACACAACTACATAAATGTGGTTGTCATGACGGTCAAAATAGGAGGGAATGTACTGCCACCCCAGACGAGGTCGAAACATAAGAAAATGAAGCAATCCCAACGGCTGATTATTTTCATAAGATGATATAAAAAATTATGAGAACTTACGAAAATGGCTATAATGTAATCCAAGGTATCAAAAATTTGCTTATGAAAGTCATTATTTGGCGTGCATTTCAAAAACAAATGAAGATACACGTAATACACACGAGATTTGCAGATACACTCGAGGTCATAGCTGAAAATCAGCGCTTTTGCTCTGCTGCAGCACACATGCGTGATACTCTTGTTGTATTCTCGTGTAATCATCAATTTTATTCTTTTGTTTTTGTATGTATGCGTCGTTTGTGATTTTAATGTACTTATAATATTTTTTGTATTTTTTGGTGTAATTCAAGCAGTAATCCTAATATTTGAAAACTCAATGAAAACCAATATTGACAATGCTAAAAAATAGTCATGAAATAGTGATAAATAGTCATGCATGTAATAAAAATAGTCGTATTATAGTTTCGCCGTTATAGCCATAGGTTAGGGAGGATTATGGCTTGAATGTCAAGCTGTAATCCTCATCTCTCGTGCAAGCAAATGGTAAGGTCTATCGACTTGGTTTAGGTTCCAAAAAATTGTCATGAAATAGTCATAACGACATGCCAAATCTCAGAAATAGTCGATGAAAGATTCCAGAGATATAAAGGTACCCTGGTGAGGATTATGGCTTGAACATTTGAAAACTACAAATTTCTCCGGAACGCCTACGACTTTCAGTTTAAAGTTTGTGCCCAAAAATAGTCATGAAATAGTCGTATGAAACCAAAATAATTTTGAGCTGATTTCATTTGAAAATAAAAACTTCTTATGTTCCCTACATTTCTATGGATGTACAGTCACGTACATAATCATTATTTCTTTTTGCTTAGTAAAAATTGCGCTCTAGTGGTTTGTTACTCATTTTGTTATAGGTACCTGGAAATAGTACTTATCAACCCTTAATTCACCGGTTAAAAACCGGAAATGAAAAGGGCATTTGTTGTAGGTATGCGACAACGATTTGGACTTTTAGAACGGGTTTCCGTGCCCTGGTTGTAAGTATGACTAAATGTGTCGTTTTATGGGTAAAGGAAAGTAAGTACCTTACGGTCGATTTTTAAAAACGTTTTTTTTGTTATCAGCAGCGAATGTGGAAATCATTGGTGTAATAATAGTCGTTAATACCTCAGGTACGTTACTATTAAGTTAACTCTACTATTAAGTAAATACCTTAGGTATCTTTACCCGTAAAATAACACAAATGTAGTAGGCACTGCAAAATATTTGAACAAAAAGAAAAACGTTTAGAATTTGTCTCCATATTTATTACAATTTAAATTTTTCCCTCAACTCGCCGCTATATTGGCCCCACTGGCCCCTCAGGCCACCCCCGTCCCTCAGGCCCCTCTGGTCCTAGGCCCTCCCGTGTCCCCCACCTCCAGTGACATGGAGTGTGAATCGGACGCCACATCGCGGCGTAAGCGCACAGCTCCTAAGAGCGCACCCGCGATTGACTCATCCTCTGACGCAACCCTTACTGGCTCAGAGCCACCCACTTTCACACTTGTTAAGAAGCGCTCGAAACAAGCCCCGGCGTCCTCAACGCCCGCCCCGGTGTCTTCAACACCCTCCGCTACGGCTTCAACGCCAGCTACCCCGGTTCCTGCAACACCAGCCCCCCATTGATGTCACTCAACGTGCCTTCACCCCCTACCCAGGCTTCAGTCAAGCCTCAGGTCCCACCACCCTCACCCTTCGGAATAAGGAAAAATGGACTGAGGTTTCGAACTTGTGCAGAGAGCACAAGATACTCTACACCCCAGCGACCAACTCGGGTGAGTCTATTAAAATCCTAGTCTCGTCAATAGACGAATTCCGAGCTTTGACAAAGCTCCTCACTGGTAAGAAATATGCTTACTATACCTACGCTCTCGAAGAGCGTAAGTTCAGAGTGGTACTCAGGGGAGTCCTGTGTGAATTATCGAACGAGGCTATCCTAGAGGATCTGCAGTCCCAAGGCTTCCCGGCAATTGCGGTGCATAAAATGCACAGCAAGTACGGAAGGCGTCACCCTCTCGCTTTGGTGGTTCTCGCCAACGTCCCCAAGTCCAGGGAGATCTCCAAAGGGGTCAGCACTATATGCGGCCTCTCTGGGATCACGATCGAGGCGCCACACCGCCACGGTCACCCCGGCTAGTGCCACCGGTGTCAGTTATACGGGCATACGGCGGCCAGCTGCGCCGCCCTGCCTAGGTGCGTAAAGTGCTTGGTCCCTCACTTCACCAAGAAGTGCAATCGCACTCCTGAAACTCCTTCCCCTCCTGATTGCGTGCATTGTGGCCAGTCCGGCCACACAGCAAATTACCCAATCCATCCGATCAAGCTCTAAGAGGGCGGCACCCAAACAGGCTCCGCCCCTTACTCAGGCTAACTATCCGCCGCTGCGTAGCCGGGTTTCTCCGGCTGGAAAGCCTACACAGCCCAAGCCTGCTCCAGAGAACTGGAGGCAGCGCCTTGCTGAATACCCAAATCCCATCCCGGCTCCTCGCCCATTCAATTCCACTCCTCAACCCTCCTTAGCACGCGATATGCGTATCTTCTGCGAAGCTATCAAACATGTCGATGTTAGGGAAATTTCAGTTTTAGCCTGTAAACTTAAGGCTTCACGTTCTCCTACAGAGCGATTACTAGCTCTGGTGGAGCATAGCTCCCTACTCAATTCATTACAGGTTCATTTAAATGAATTGATCCCTCAGTCAAGCTTCGGCCGACCTCTGCGGCCCCCAACTCATGTCCCTTTGAGCACCTTCAGTGCAACTTTCAGTGCAACTTCAGTGAAATTTCAGTGCAACTTCCGGCGGACGACCCGCTAGCGAGTCTACGCCAGCGCACCCACTTCCCAACGGGTGTCGCTTCCGATGAAGGCAAACGGTAAAATATTGCCACAGCCAACAAGTTGGTTTTTAGTGGGTAGGTGCCATTCTGGTGAGTCCCACATCACCCCCGCAGAGGTCGATATTTTCCTGCGGCGGTATGCATGATGCGTGTTCCACCTCCCTCCCGCGAGGGTGTTGCTTCGGTGGCAAAAAAAAAAACAAAAATCTCATTCGAACGCTACTGAGATTATTTACGACGCATAATTTGCGTCGTATTATCTGCGACAATAATAATATTTACTTTTGAATAAATAATGAATAGGCACGTCAACGATACTGTATCACACTTAAATTTATGTTACAAATGATAAAAGTTTACCAAAACTGAGTAAAGTGCAAGGGAAGCTTGAATTTATTTGTTATGTATGTTTATGTAAGTAATTGCAACGTAGCGTATTTTTGTTTTGAGCACAATCATCAATATAACTTGACAAAATACATAAATGAAGTGACATACTTACTTGGTAATTTTCTAACAATATCATATTCGTGAATACACCACGCTCAATAAAGCAAATAACCTTTTTGTCTTAAGCGCCACCCAGCCCTTCTGCAGCACGTGTGTACAGCAAATTTTGTACGTGACTGTACATCCATAGAAATGTAGGGAACTTCGTTTCATACGACTATTTCATGACTATTTTTTAGCACAAACTTTAAACTGAAAGTTGTAGGCGTTCCGGAGAAATTTGAAGTTTTCAAATGTTCAAGCCATAATCCTCACCAGGGTACCTTTATATCTCTGGAATCTTTCATCGACTATTTCTGAGATTTGGCATGTCGTTATGACTATTTCATGACAATTTTTTGGAACCTAAATAAAGTCGATCGACCTTACCGTTTGCTTGCACGAGAGATGAGGATTACAGCTTGACGTTTAAGCCATAATCCTCCCTAACCTATAGCTATAACGGCGAAACTATAATACGACTACTTTTTTACATGCATTGTATTTATCACCATTTTATGACTATTTTTTAGCATTGTCAAAATTCGTTTTCATCGAGTTTACAAATATGAGGATTACAGCTTGAAGGACACAATTTTTGTGTGTCTGAAGTAACAATAAAGCTTTTTGTCTATCTAGTAATGTGCTACATGTGTATATAAGTAGTACTCATCATTAACCACAAAACATCGACGAGGTTATCTGAGGCGTCGGTGGCGCAGTGGTTAAGGCGCTGGCTACTTGATCTTGAGGTCGCGGGTTTGATCCCCGTGACTGCCAAATGTACCGATGAGTTTACAACTTAAGCATATAAAGCCGGCTGATCTAACGGTAAAGGGAAACTTACGTGAGAAACCCATACCTAAGAAATTATTTCGAAAGGTATGTGAAAACCCCTGCCAAACCGTACCCGCAGTACGCAAGCGGGGTAGACTATAAATTGCCCAATACCACCCCTTAGTTGGGCGATGTCCGTGCAGGTGGATTATTAAGGCTGTCCAAGATGGAAAGTACAGACATTTAAAATGAAGTTTAATTCTCAGGGCCGCAACTCATTTCGAGATAAACAGCTTCTTTGTACATTTTTAAATTTTATTTTCATTTTTACTTGTTTGTTTACTCATACATTACATGTGATTTTCAGAGTTTTCAAAGCACACGTTGATCAAGAATCCTCGTAAAGCATTAGTTGTGAAACGTTGTGTGTGTAGGTTTGACATTTAAAGCCGGTTCTACACTCGCGTGTAAAGTCGCGTCGTGAATTCACGCCGTGAATATACGCCGCGATCCACGCATGTCCCTCCACACTCGCACTTTTTCACTCACGCTTCACAGCCTTGTTCGCGATATCTTGTACGGTACTGCGGAAAACCGCGAGTGTAGATGCGTTCACGTCGCGTTCTCGTCCACGCGTCGCAAACCCTTTGTCGCGAACAAAAAACCGACTCTGATCGGGGAACGCCGCAAAGCGCGAATGCGAAACGTGAACAACATCTACACTCGTGTTTCGCAGTTTTCGCGGGCTTTCGCAGCCGTTCGCACCGCGAGTGTAGAGCCGGCTTAAGAGCAATGTTTTGTGTTGTATGTATTTGTAGTGATAACTGTATAATAAGAAATGACTAGGAAAATAAGAAACGATATTGATTTCAAATTAATGTGTATTAAAAATAAAGACCACATAAAAATTACAATAATGACGGTGGTATACTCATAAATTGGTAAAAAGTTAAAAGTTAAACATATATTCAATATCCAAATAAAATAAAATTACATAAACATACAAATAAAATACAACATCAATTTAAAATAAATCCAATTATAAAATGACACGAAAATACAAAAATAATTATAGTTAAAATTAAAATTATGGTATTAAAACCATTTGGATAAAAAATAAAATTAAGGTAAAATTATATAGTAAAATATACGCAATACAAATATGAATAATTCATAAAGAGTTATAATAAACTAAGAATAAATAAAATAACAAGTAAAACAGCGTGACGGATCAAAGCCAACAATTTGCCCAGTTGAGTTGCGCCTCATTGAAACCTGCAAATTAAATTATAACGCTTATGACCCCAACCAGTTTTAAAAGAAAGAAAATAAAATAGTAAATAATAGATATATGTATTTAAAATACATACTTTGATGTGCTTGATTCATATTGTTGTTGCATCGTCCGTTATATTCTCATATCACTAAGGATCAAATAAATAAAAGGTTATTTTTATCTGTGAATATGATGAAGTAAAACTTGAAGGGAAAATTTATGAAAAGTGAATTAGTAAATTATGCAAGAATGCAATTCGATTACCTGGTTAATGAGCTTTTTATTAAAGTCTTAATGTGATCCTTTTGGACTCTCGTCAATTCTATATTCAGGTGGTGGCGAAGGTACTAAAAAGAGAAAATCCAAAAATAAAATTAAGTCGAATTGTTAACCAACCAAGAAACATAAAGCGAGGGAATAAATATTTTAACAGTATCCAGAGAAAAATAATGTTCAGCCACGTATGTACGTCTATTTAATTACTTCAAATGTGAAAAATTAACAGACAAACGGCAGTAAACTGTCCATGAAAACCTGAGTACCTATATGGAGAAAATTACCATGACCACTAATAAACTACTACTTCATGTTGCAGTGAGAGAAGAGATTGAGGTAACTGGCGCCTCATGGATTGGCGTGGAACTCTCTCGTCTTCCTAGCCAGTTTCAATCCAGGTAAGACGGAACACAAAAATGTTGATAACGCTCAAACGCTTCTTGCTCATCAATAGATCCCGGTGAGAGAAGAGATTGAGGTAACTGGCGCCTCATGGATTGGCGTGGAACTCTCTCGTCTTCCTAGTCAGTTTCAATCCAGGTAAGACGGAACACAAAAATGTTGATAACGCTCAAACGCTTCTTGCTCATCAATAGATCCCGGTGAGAGAAGAGATTGAGGTAACTGGCGCCTCATGGATTGGCGTGGAACTCTCTCGTCTTCCTAGCCAGTTTCAATCCAGGTAAGACGGAACACAAAAATGTTGATAACGCTCAAACGCTTCTTGCTCATCAATAGATCCCGGTGAGAGAAGAGATTGAGGTAACTGGCGCCTCATGGATTGGCGTGGAACTCTCTCGTCTTCCTAGTCAGTTTCAATCCAGGTAAGACGGAACACAAAAATGTTGATAACGCTCAAACGCTTCTTGCTCATCAATAGATCCCGGTGAGAGAAGAGATTGAGGTAACTGGCGCCTCATGGATTGGCGTGGAACTCTCTCGTCTTCCTAGTCAGTTTCAATCCAGGTAAGACGAAACACAAAAATGTTGATAACGCTCAAACGTTTCTTGCTCATCAATAGATCCCGGTGAGAGAAGAGATTGAGGTAACTGGCGCCTCATGGATTGGCGTGGAACTCTCTCGTCTTCCTAGTCAGTTTCAATCCAGGTAAGACGGAACACAAAAATGTTGATAACGCTCAAACGCTTCTTGCTCATCAATAGATCCCGGTGAGAGAAGAGATTGAGGTAACTGGCGCCTCATGGATTGGCGTGGAACTCTCTCGTCTTCCTAGTCAGTTTCAATCCAGGTAAGACGGAACACAAAAATGTTGATAACGCTCAAACGCTTCTTGCTCATCAATAGATCCCGGTGAGAGAAGAGATTGAGGTAACTGGCGCCTCATGGATTGGCGTGGAACTCTCTCGTCTTCCTAGCCAGTTTCAATCCAGGTAAGACGGAACACAAAAATGTTGATAACGCTCAAACGTTTCTTGCTCATCAATAGATCCCGGTGAGAGAAGAGATTGAGGTAACTGGCGCCTCATGGATTGGCGTGGAACTCTCTCGTCTTCCTAGCCAGTTTCAATCCAGGTAAGACGGAACACAAAAATGTTGATAACGCTCAAACGTTTCTTGCTCATCAATAGATCCCGGTGAGAGAAGAGATTGAGGTAACTGGCGCCTCATGGATTGGCGTGGAACTCTCTCGTCTTCCTAGCCAGTTTCAATCCAGGTAAGACGGAACACAAAAATGTTGATAACGCTCAAACGTTTCTTGCTCATCAATAGATCCCGGTGAGAGAAGAGATTGAGGTAACTGGCGCCTCATGGATTGGCGTGGAACTCTCTCGTCTTCCTAGCCAGTTTCAATCCAGGTAAGACGGAACACAAAAATGTTGATAACGCTCAAACGCTTCTTGCTCATCAATAGATCCCGGTGAGAGAAGAGATTGAGGTAACTGGCGCCTCATGGATTGGCGTGGAACTCTCTCGTCTTCCTAGCCAGTTTCAATCCAGGTAAGACGAAACACAAAAATGTTGATAACGCTCAAACGTTTCTTGCTCATCAATAGATCCCGGTGAGAGAAGAGATTGAGGTAACTGGCGCCTCATGGATTGGCGTGGAACTCTCTCGTCTTCCTAGTCAGTTTCAATCCAGGTAAGACGGAACACAAAAATGTTGATAACGCTCAAACGCTTCTTGCTCATCAATAGATCCCGGTGAGAGAAGAGATTGAGGTAACTGGCGCCTCATGGATTGGCGTGGAACTCTCTCGTCTTCCTAGTCAGTTTCAATCCAGGTAAGACGGAACACAAAAATGTTGATAACGCTCAAACGTTTCTTGCTCATCAATAGATCCCGGTGAGAGAAGAGATTGAGGTAACTGGCGCCTCATGGATTGGCGTGGAACTCTCTCGTCTTCCTAGCCAGTTTCAATCCAGGTAAGACGAAACACAAAAATGTTGATAACGCTCAAACGCTTCTTGCTCATCAATAGATCCCGGTGAGAGAAGAGATTGAGGTAACTGGCGCCTCATGGATTGGCGTGGAACTCTCTCGTCTTCCTAGTCAGTTTCAATCCAGGTAAGACGGAACACAAAAATGTTGATAACGCTCAAACGCTTCTTGCTCATCAATAGATCCCGGTGAGAGAAGAGATTGAGGTAACTGGCGCCTCATGGATTGGCGTGGAACTCTCTCGTCTTCCTAGTCAGTTTCAATCCAGGTAAGACGAAACACAAAAATGTTGATAACGCTCAAACGTTTCTTGCTCATCAATAGATCCCGGTGAGAGAAGAGATTGAGGTAACTGGCGCCTCATGGATTGGCGTGGAACTCTCTCGTCTTCCTAGTCAGTTTCAATCCAGGTAAGACGGAACACAAAAATGTTGATAACGCTCAAACGCTTCTTGCTCGTCAATAGATCCCGGTGAGAGAAGAGATTGAGGTAACTGGCGCCTCATGGATTGGCGTGGAACTCTCTCGTCTTCCTAGTCAGTTTCAATCCAGGTAAGACGGAACACAAAAATGTTGATAACGCTCAAACGCTTCTTGCTCGTCAATAGATCCCGGTGAGAGAAGAGATTGAGGTAACTGGCGCCTCATGGATTGGCGTGGAACTCTCTCGTCTTCCTAGTCAGTTTCAATCCAGGTAAGACGGAACACAAAAATGTTGATAACGCTCAAACGCTTCTTGCTCATCAATAGATCCCGGTGAGAGAAGAGATTGAGGTAACTGGCGCCTCATGGATTGGCGTGGAACTCTCTCGTCTTCCTAGTCAGTTTCAATCCAGGTAAGACGGAACACAAAAATGTTGATAACGCTCAAACGCTTCTTGCTCATCAATAGATCCCGGTGAGAGAAGAGATTGAGGTAACTGGCGCCTCATGGATTGGCGTGGAACTCTCTCGTCTTCCTAGTCAGTTTCAATCCAGGTAAGACGGAACACAAAAATGTTGATAACGCTCAAACGCTTCTTGCTCATCAATAGATCCCGGTGAGAGAAGAGATTGAGGTAACTGGCGCCTCATGGATTGGCGTGGAACTCTCTCGTCTTCCTAGTCAGTTTCAATCCAGGTAAGACGAAACACAAAAATGTTGATAACGCTCAAACGCTTCTTGCTCATCAATAGATCCCGGTGAGAGAAGAGATTGAGGTA
Organism: Marasmarcha lunaedactyla; assembly: GCA_923062675.1. Classification (NCBI taxonomy): domain Eukaryota; kingdom Metazoa; phylum Arthropoda; class Insecta; order Lepidoptera; family Pterophoridae; genus Marasmarcha; species Marasmarcha lunaedactyla. Next base: position 45,094,951 of record OV281339.1, on the reverse strand, counting down.
ACTGGCGCCTCATGGATTGGCGTGGAACTCTCTCGTCTTCCTAGTCAGTTTCAATCCAGGTAAGACGAAACACAAAAATGTTGATAACGCTCAAACGCTTCTTGCTCATCAATAGATCCCGGTGAGAGAAGAGATTGAGGTAATTGGCGCCTCATGGATTGGCGTGGAACTCTCTCGTCTTCCTAGTCAGTTTCAATCCAGGTAAGACGGAACACAAAAATGTTGATAACGCTCAAACGCTTCTTGCTCATCAATAGATCCCGGTGAGAGAAGAGATTGAGGTAACTGGCGCCTCATGGATTGGCGTGGAACTCTCTCGTCTTCCTAGTCAGTTTCAATCCAGGTAAGACGGAACACAAAAATGTTGATAACGCTCAAACGCTTCTTGCTCATCAATAGATCCCGGTGAGAGAAGAGATTGAGGTAACTGGCGCCTCATGGATTGGCGTGGAACTCTCTCGTCTTCCTAGTCAGTTTCAATCCAGGTAAGACGGAACACAAAAATGTTGATAACGCTCAAACGCTTCTTGCTCATCAATAGATCCCGGTGAGAGAAGAGATTGAGGTAACTGGCGCCTCATGGATTGGCGTGGAACTCTCTCGTCTTCCTAGTCAGTTTCAATCCAGGTAAGACGGAACACAAAAATGTTGATAACGCTCAAACGCTTCTTGCTCATCAATAGATCCCGGTGAGAGAAGAGATTGAGGTAACTGGCGCCTCATGGATTGGCGTGGAACTCTCTCGTCTTCCTAGTCAGTTTCAATCCAGGTAAGACGGAACACAAAAATGTTGATAACGCTCAAACGCTTCTTGCTCATCAATAGATCCCGGTGAGAGAAGAGATTGAGGTAACTGGCGCCTCATGGATTGGCGTGGAACTCTCTCGTCTTCCTAGTCAGTTTCAATCCAGGTAAGACGGAACACAAAAATGTTGATAACGCTCAAACGCTTCTTGCTCATCAATAGATCCCGGTGAGAGAAGAGATTGAGGTAACTGGCGCCTCATGGATTGGCGTGGAACTCTCTCGTCTTCCTAGCCAGTTTCAATCCAGGTAAGACGGAACACAAAAATGTTGATAACGCTCAAACGCTTCTTGCTCATCAATAGATCCCGGTGAGAGAAGAGATTGAGGTAACTGGCGCCTCATGGATTGGCGTGGAACTCTCTCGTCTTCCTAGTCAGTTTCAATCCAGGTAAGACGGAACACAAAAATGTTGATAACGCTCAAACGCTTCTTGCTCGTCAATAGATCCCGGTGAGAGAAGAGATTGAGGTAACTGGCGCCTCATGGATTGGCGTGGAACTCTCTCGTCTTCCTAGTCAGTTTCAATCCAGGTAAGACGGAACACAAAAATGTTGATAACGCTCAAACGCTTCTTGCTCATCAATAGATCCCGGTGAGAGAAGAGATTGAGGTAACTGGCGCCTCATGGATTGGCGTGGAACTCTCTCGTCTTCCTAGTCAGTTTCAATCCAGGTAAGACGGAACACAAAAATGTTGATAACGCTCAAACGTTTCTTGCTCATCAATAGATCCCGGTGAGAGAAGAGATTGAGGTAACTGGCGCCTCATGGATTGGCGTGGAACTCTCTCGTCTTCCTAGTCAGTTTCAATCCAGGTAAGACGGAACACAAAAATGTTGATAACGCTCAAACGCTTCTTGCTCATCAATAGGTCCCGGTGAGAGAAGAGATTGAGGTAACTGGCGCCTCATGGATTGGCGTGGAACTCTCTCGTCTTCCTAGCCAGTTTCAATCCAGGTAAGACGGAACACAAAAATGTTGATAACGCTCAAACGCTTCTTGCTCATCAATAGATCCCGGTGAGAGAAGAGATTGAGGTAACTGGCGCCTCATGGATTGGCGTGGAACTCTCTCGTCTTCCTAGTCAGTTTCAATCCAGGTAAGACGGAACACAAAAATGTTGATAACGCTCAAACGCTTCTTGCTCATCAATAGATCCCGGTGAGAGAAGAGATTGAGGTAACTGGCGCCTCATGGATTGGCGTGGAACTCTCTCGTCTTCCTAGCCAGTTTCAATCCAGGTAAGACGAAACACAAAAATGTTGATAACGCTCAAACGCTTCTTGCTCATCAATAGATCCCGGTGAGAGAAGAGATTGAGGTAACTGGCGCCTCATGGATTGGCGTGGAACTCTCTCGTCTTCCTAGTCAGTTTCAATCCAGGTAAGACGGAACACAAAAATGTTGATAACGCTCAAACGCTTCTTGCTCATCAATAGATCCCGGATTTTTTATTTTTTATATATTTAGACATTCACCCAATCGCTTTTATTATTCAGTACCAGTGAAGTTTGTAGATTAATAAAATATGATGATGTTCGAGATAAGGCTCTTGTTCTTTTTTTTATTGGAAAAGGATTATACGTTTGTTTTCTATCTCACCTGATGAAAAGTGACGATGAAGACGAAGGTGTTACACGTCTATCCACGAGATACCTATTCACTCGACGCTTGAAATAACTAGGACTATAGTTTTCTGGAAAAACAGACGCAGGTAGTTCATTCCACACCTTGGCGATTCGCACCAAAAAGGAACTATCGAAGCGTTCGGTTCGACTTCTTGGGATATCTACCATGAAGGGATGGAAGGTCTGTCTGCGTCTAGTAGTCCGATGCAAGAAGGGTGTGGGTTAAACCTGATCAAAAAGATCATTCGCGCACTCTCCAAAATGTAATCTGTAGAAGACTGCTAAACTGGCAACTTTCCGACGATGGTCGAGGCTTTGCAGTTTTTTGGTGGCACCTTATTTATTATGTGCACGAACAGTTAATATTAACATTCCTCATTTTGCCTGAAAACACCTCCCAACTATTTGTTTACGTTGAGATTTAAGTGTTATTGACTTTATATGAACAAAACTTATCATAGAATGGAATTTTTTTTACAAACATACCGGTGTCTATTTTATAGGTATTACTATTTTTTCAAGTTATATAACTACGGAGGACCGTACATCTTTCAAGTTACTGTACCTATTAAAACCAAAAACTCTCAAATAACCTAGTCGGTTCTAAAAAAGTTGTTCACAACGGTGGCATTTTGCGCGGTGTGATATAAGCTTTCTGAATGGAGTTCTTGGCCGTGATAATCCGAATTTATTAAAAAAAAATATTGATGGACCTTTCACTTATTATTAAACAGTTTTGTTCTTTATGATATCCAATTCAGGACTTAACGTTAGCAAGTGCCATCCACTACATTTATTCTTGTTGGTCACAACCCTACCTTCTATATAGCCAAGGTTCAGATCTGGGTCGGAACCTAAGCAGACACTGCCTCTGTGAAACATTGAATCGTCCAGAGCGTTGTCACCCAAGATGGCGCCAACAAACGGAGGCGGCTTCGACTTTATGACCACCGCTCGCTTTGTGTCCTTAATGAACTCCTCCGTGATCTTATTCTTGCATGAAGTTTTCTGTAATTGGATTTGAAATAGTTTCAAATATTTACAAATTTTTTTATATAAGGGAATATTTTTTGTGCCATATTTTTCGTCAACGTTTCTGAATAGAACGTTCTAAAATGCATAACATGTTTAACAATGAAACTATTCGAAACTCGTATCTTTTGCTATATCTATGTATTTATTAATCTAACAATAGTTTAATGTTTATAAAAAGAATTTTGTATGTATTACTCTGTATTTAATATATATCTTGACGACCGAGTGGTGAAGTGGTTAATAGCCCTGCCTCATAAGCTGGAGGTCCCAGTTGTAAGCCCTGGTCGTGGCATTAGTTTGTTGATGAACACAGACTTTTGTTCGCGCGTCGTAGTTGTTTGAATTTATATATGTATGTTTATTCTGGGTCCACCCGCCTTCGCTGTATGGTCATCCACAACACAACTTGCTTACTTTGGGGCCGTACAGTTTGTGTGTATGACTGGGGGTTTATTCTCTTTTATTTTAAGTATAGTGTGGTGTCTTTGCATTTTATGTACGTGTATGCAATCACAGTAAATATCTACCCTAAAATATAACTCTACGAGTAAATTTACATGGTTTAGCCTGAGAATCAGCGCTTCTGCAAAATTAGCATACAGCTGAGATTTCGCCGTTTATCGCAAAAGAGTTCACAAATATAATCGTTGTACTTCAGTCATATAATACTATAATACATATAATATAATAATTGTAAATTGGATTTCTTTTTATATAGAAATATAACATATTTAAACTAACTATATACGGGTAGGAATGACAGCACTTAATAACAAAAGATGTATAAAAAAGGGAAAGTTTCCTGCAACTTACGATTTTACGTAGTTCCGGCTGTAACAAATCAAAAATAGGAATTGAGTTAGGTAAAACAACTTTAATTAAATAGCACAGTTAGTAGATTTTTCTTTGATTTGGAATAATTAAACATATAACAATATATATGAAAATTTGCACTTATCTCGCACCCATGCCTAAAAGCGAACTCAGTATTTTAAATAAAAATAAAGAAAATGTAAAAAACACCGTTGCCCATCGCTTTACAGCTGTAAGGATTCGAACGAGAGACTTAAGGGGCACATGAGCTAACTATATGCTTATCTTAACGAATTATTCCATGGAAATGTTTCAAACTAACTTAGCAGCAAACTAGAAATTCAGATTTATTTACAAGCATTCATAAACATATCAAAACAATTCGTTTAATATTCTTCTCATATGTTTTTGATGGTGTAGTGTTACACGAAAGAAAACGAGCTGTAGTGACAAGATCGTCAGTATATAAATAATATGTCTTTACCTATGAAACTGCCGTTTTGCCGTACTGGCCATTTCAAATGAAAATATTTTTTTTTTGACTGATAATTCTAATTTCAAATTAATTTTATTTGACAAACATGGAATTCTTTTTCTAAAATCGTCATTTGTTTAATAGTTAGTGTTTTGTTTTCAACGCATTCGATCATTTTTCGTCATCATGGATAAGTTAAAAATTCGAGTAATTATGGAGTATGAGTACCGTCGTGGCAGCAAAGCGGCACAAGCGGTACGCAACATCAACGACGTTTACGGAGCGAACACTACAAACGAACGCACCACCCGTTATCGGTTTACCCGCTTCCGTTCTGGAAATTTTGACCTGAAAAATGAACCCCGTGGTCGTCCGAAAACTTTGGTCGACAATGACGAATTAAAGGCAATTGTGGAAGCTGATGAAACTCAATCCACGGCTGAATTAGCAGCAGCTTTCGACGTTAGCATCAAAACAATATTGGTCCATTTGCGTCAAATTGGCAAGGTAAAAAAGCTTGACAAATGGGTACCCCACGAACTCAATGACCGCCAGCGCGAAGTACGCGTGGAGACGTGCCTTGCACTGCTCAGCAGGCATACAAATGAAGGAATTCTGTACCGCATTGTTACTTGTGACGAGAAATGGATCCTGTTTGACAATCGTAAGCGCTCAGCAAGTTGGTTGGACCCTGGTTCAGCACCCAAACAATGCCCTAAACGAAAACTTACCCCTAGAAAAGTGATAGTCACTGTTTGGTGGTCTAACGCGGGTGTAATTCATCACAGATTCTTGCCAAACGGGACAAGCATTACTGCAGATGTGTACTGTGAAGAACTGAACACAATGATGGAGAAGCTCGCACGTCTCCAACCAGCTTTGGTCAATCGTTCGGCTCCACTGCTCCTGCACGACAACGCGCGACCTCATACTGCACAGCAGACGGTCTCCAAGCTACAAGAGTTGGGGTTGGAAGTTCTCCGTCATCCGCCGTACTCACCAGACCTTGCGCCTACAGACTTCTACTTTTTCCAGAATTTGGATAACTTCTTGGCGGGAAAAAAATTCAATACCCGAGAGGCAGTACAAAATGCCTTTGAAGAATTTGTTGCCTCCCGTCCAGCTGATTTCTTCAAGAAAGGCATCAATAAGCTACCAATGCGTTGGCAAAGATGCATTGATTGCATGGGTGATTATTTTGATTAATAGAAATAAAAAATATATAAAAAAATTACGCTTCATTTATTTCGTGAAAAACGGCAATTTCATAGGTATAGTAAAATCTATATTTTTTTATAAATTTGTTGTTGTGTTAACTATTTGATGTTATATTATATTGTAAAGTGAAACGAGCGATATACCTCTATTACTCCGATTAAATCCTCGTCGGAAGAAGAGTTTTCGCCGGCGCCTTTAACCAACAATGCTTCATCTGTAGGTTTCTGTTGGAGATATCTTCTCAAGTAACGCAGAGTATGAGGCCTGAGCTTGTGATAAGAACTGTACGCAGCCTGAAACATTATGCTAACATATCATTTTATAGCTTAAATTTGTGTAAAAAGGTATTCACTAAATATTTGTATTAAGTTCAGAGATTTCTAGGATATTGGAATTACTTTCGGAAGCGCTTGGCTCTTACAAAAAACTGAGTTAGGTGAGATTTTGCCTGTATCTTCGGTGGTTGTCTCTCGAGTAGAGTTTTATGATCTAATCTCTATTTGCTCTTCTATGCCTTTGATAACGTGTAAAAATGTATGACGATCCATTTAGTAGGCAGTAGTGTCACTACGGTTTACTGTTGTTTGACAAAGAACGTATGACAAAAGATCATTTTACAAACAACGTTTGAAAATCTAATCACTTGACAAACTTTCATTTCGCAAACATATTACTTTAAAAATAATAATTTGACAAAATACAGGTTTCGCAAATGTTTTACTTAGAAAACAACTCAATTGTTAACAATTCAATTGTAAAAATATTAATTACAAAACAACTCATGTTAAACCAAAGTCGCTTTTCGTGAAAAGCTGGAAATCGTACCTAATTTGGTCCTGGCGCTTTGCCGGGTGCTGCCGCACCACGCTCGCCTGGCTCGCTCGGCTCGCGCGTGTATAAACTGTATACAAACCTAATCTAACCCAATTAAACCTGTATTGTGACCAGGCAGAGAGCAAGCGGAGTGAGCGTCAAATGCATGCATGTAGTTAAATAAACAATTTGTGAAATGATGTTTTGGCATAATTAAATTTTATCTAGTAAATATTTTGTCCAATGAGTAGTTTATCAAACAATAGTTTGTAAAATGATCAATTTATCAAGTACAATGTTGCCAAACGTTGTTTTTCAAATGAAAATTTGTTATTTGTTTTTTGTCAAATGATTACTCACTTTTCTTTTCCATCTTTGTTTGCTTATACTCGTGTTGAAGTTCGATTAACACGACAACGCAGTCCAAACATCCGGGCATACGGCATCTTTATCGTAAATACCTCTGCATTGATGCTACTTTGGTTTTTTAGGGAATTTAAACAGTTACTAATAAATACCCCGTTCAGGAGAAAAAAACTGGCCGTCCAAACTTTTTCAGCGCTCCTAGATCGTTTTACTTTCATTGGCGTTGATTCGTTTTGAAACAGCCATACTGTTGATTGGCATTTTGTTTCTGGACCATATTGGTAAATCCAAGATTCGTCACGCCTCTGCTTCTGAGCATCGGATGTGGGGTACCCAAGGCGAAACAATCCTCTTTACGCAAAGGTGGTTGTGTAGAGTATCATTAAGACTTCCCAATCTAATCTGCAGATTGTGCCGAATCTCCTCGTGTGTGATTCACGAGTTATGTTGAATCAAATTTTCCACTTGTAGCACGTTTTTTTCAGTAACAGCAGTCAAAGGACGGCCACTTCTTTCTTCAAGTTTAAGCGACCGCACTTAAACTCGTACACCAGCGGTACACTGTTACTTTAGAAGGCGGGCGCCTTGCTCATAAAAGCTAATTCAACTATTCGTCAGGTTTCAAGTTGGAGTAGAAATTGTCAAAATCGTGAAAAATTATTGCATGAAAATGTTCATTTTTGTATGACACACAATAGTTTCATAATGCTGGGAAAAAAATGTAGAGGGAAAGCTAAATTTAGAACAAATATATTTTTACTTTTATATGATCGAATTGCAAATCAAATAAATTATAACTCGCCAGACTCGTTCCATACGCAAAATCTTTTTTTCGCAAAACCTCAGAGTGGCCTGGTTTATTTTTTTGGCACGCTGTACAGTTTGACGTATTTCAACAAATGAGGTATCCTTAGACTCCTCTCAGTTAGAATGACAAAAGATAAGTTTATGTAGTTTCCCGGAAACCCCATGGGTTAGCTGTCGGGTTTTTGAAGGTATCAAATTCAGCAGCTTGTTTAAGAAACATACCTTAATTTTTTCATCAGCACGCTCCAACTCGGTCATGGATGGCTGGGTACTATGAAACAACTTAAGAGTTCGTTCTGCTGCTAAGGTCCAGGGTTCATTTGGTTTTATATCAATGGACTGAAAAATACAATTTAAATGGTAAGCCCAAAATACTGGATATAAAGTTTTACTTGTTTTGATTGACTAGTTACCTGCGACATTATTTTCTTTCTGTACCAATAGCCTTTGTATGTTTTTTTAATCACACATCTTATGTTCTTCCTCATCTCCTTACGCAAATGTAGATTGACCAGTACATTCTTGGTGATTTCTCGCTCAACAATTTTTTCTAAACAAATAAAACACACATTAGATGATTATGGTAACAGGCAGACTTATCTTGATTGAATCTAATTTAGACATTATTTGATTATAAAATTCGCTTTAAACCTTAGGGAATAAAACAAAATTAATATACAATATTAATCAATTCAATCAGTTCTCTTTGGATTTTTACTTTAACATAATGTTTTCTGAATATTATTATTCTCAGATTTATGAAGTCTAGACTTCAAACTTTGTGCACCTTAAAAATCCGATTATTTATTTATATTTATTTATTTATTTTATTATTAGGGAAGCTTACAGCTGAAAAAAACACTAAAGTATAAAGGCAATTGAAACTGATGGCCATTTAAAAGCTTCCACCGGTATACAGTAGGTACAATTGATTGACAGCAGTATCTACAGTAAATACAACTGATATAATAAAACTAAAAAATAAAAACAGAGTACATTACATACATGAATCAAGTAAATGAAATAAAGTGTGACATTACATCGGTAGATGGCAGACCTTATATTACTATCGTTACAAAAAAGAAAAAGAAAAAGAGAACCTGATCCAGGACTGGGCTCGTTGTTTTTGATTTCATCTTGAATGTTTACAGCGATAAGGCTAGCGTCACTTTTACTCATTCCCAGGGCCAGTAGTTCCTCGGATATTGTGGGATGGCAATCGCAGAGATCATCCAAAATACTCTTAGCTACCATGCTGTGCTCGCGTGTGATCAGAAGACAACTCAGGTAATTCTGAATGAAACCAGCAATGTTTCCTGGTTGGTACCGTAAGACCTAATAAAAAAATATGTTTGTAAAGTTAAAAATTATACAAAATTGGAACTTGAAATAAATAAATAAGTCGAAATGAATAGAAAACCATGCATCGTAGCTTGCACTGCTGATACAACTTTACTAGCAGATCTAGACCACCTAAACTTGTCGCAAATAACAAACGGTTCCGATGTTCTTTTGTGTGAGTGATATTTTTCTCGTATTTCTATCAAACGGCGTAAATATGCCACAGTTTAGTAAGTTGAAAAACCTTATAATATCAAACAAACTCATCCCGTTAAAATTTTACCTTAATACGATTTTTAAATTCCAAAACTCAGTGCTTTGAATTCTATAAATATGTATTATACATGCGATATATACTCGTATTCGATGTATCTTAAACTAAATTCAATAATAAAAATTTCAATAGCTACAGAACGATTATTTCTGTAATAATTACATTTTCCCACACCCCATTTACATGTCCTTCATTATTCACATATTTCCGAATTTTGATTTCAGTCCCTATTTTGTCTCCGTTGTTCTGCCTTTTGATGGTACCATACCATACATAATATTTAAGTGTAACGCAATTTATACCATTATATCCTAGAAGATTCCTACATTCAAATAAATACACTGACAGCATGATATAGAAATTACCTCTCGAGTTATATCCGACATCAATTCTTTCAAACCTTCTGGTAGTTGGAAACGATTTTCACAGCCATGTTTATACAGTAAACTATCCATGTTTTCCAAGTTTTCTCAAAAATATATCTGTATATAAATAATAAAATATATATAGATATAATATATATTATATTGTAAATAACTCGTACATAACTATTATGACTGATACAGAGTGCTATTTCAGGAAAACTCTGAAATATAACCCGTGATAGTTTAGGGTTTAGACATTATCATATAACACAAAACTGGTTATAGTAAAATTATTTATATGCCTTTTTGATTTTCGCAATTTTACCGCTGTTGGCAGGTACAGGGTACTCCCGAACTAAAATTGATAAATCAAAATAAACAAAGGAACTTACCCAGCCTTCAAACAAATTCGGGCCTGACAATATATTCTGCAATTTGATCCAATGGCCCAACAAAATGTGGTTTCAAGCGCTACCTACAAGAAAAAAAGTCTGTAAAAATATTTATAAATTCAATTATAGAATTGAAATTTTGAAGGATAAAGCAGAAAAGTGATTTCTTTTTGTGATACATAGTTTAGTAAAATCTATGTTTAATGCCAATACATTCGAGAGCCGTAAGTACATAGGAAGCAAATCTTTCTCAAGTCAATCTTTCGCGACAACTTTTAAAGAATTTTTTTTACGGTAAAGCAAAGGGCAACCCGTTGCGAAAAACCTGTTTTATTCTATATCTTCGGACTGAAAATGTTTTTGCTAAGTCTTTTCTTCTTTCATTTGTAATTATTTAACCTTACCTACCTTAGATAACGGTAGATTAAAATGAAATATTTCTAATAAAATAGAATTTCTTTTGAAATATAAAACATCGCTCACACAGAAGGTATTGAAACTATAAAAAAATCCTTACTTTTATGAACTTAACCAATCTAGTATTTTTTTACTTTTAACTACTTTTATTAAATTGATAAATTTTTTTGGGGGTAGATACTTTGTGTATGCCAGGTCCAAAACCAGGTGTATTCTTTAAAAATATGACGATTTCATTCACAACTTCCTGGGAGTGCTCGCAAGAGGTGCTTCAAATTAGAACAAAAGAAAGCTGCCATTTGTATGACCATGCCTGTCCAGTGTTCAAAGAATATATACATGGCAGTGTTTAAGGTATTGGTCCGTTTCACAGACAGATTGATCAGACTACAGTTGACAGTAGTTTTATATGTTCTTGTCATGAAGCTATTTTATACAATGTGTTGGACTTGGCGACAACTGCACATACTTTAAGGGCTGGTATACACCCATTTTCATTGATAAAAATTAAGACATGTGGGGTCAAAACTCCTCCATACGGTAGCCACTTTGTTAAGCCACACAGTTGTACTTAAATTGTAATAATTTGTAATATAGTCGCGTTATCGTAATAAAAAATAATTCTACCACTTTGAGATTTTCCATCTTTTTCCAGCGTTCGATTTTCTACATAAACAAGCTCATTAACATGCTTTTTACTAATCTAAAAAAAGGCAGTTAAGGTTAAAAAGACAAGCTTATAAAACTCATACAAAACAAGTCTTTATGTAAAATACCTTTATTTTACATAATGGTTGAATTCAGCTCTTCAATAAAGTGAAATAACCCACCCGCTGTTATCACTTAGAAACTAGATAATAACTTAAAATTGAGTATGAGAGGGTTAGAAACACATAAGCCGTGCTTAATAACCTATGGTAGTTTTAGTAACTCTGTGTGCTATTTACCTACGCGTAGAATCCTTCTTCTCTCAAAGTTATATTTTTTGCTTGTCAAACTTCTGTTAATCCTCTAGGCACAATTAATACCTTCTTTGGAACATCTAAAAAAACCGTGCAAATTGGTTTGATCAGATTTCGGAATGAAAGGCTACTGATTTGTAATATGTTTGATATTTTACATTTGTGACTATTTTATCAGTGTCTGTTTACAACCGTGGCCGTACTATTAAGTTTTTTTAAGATTTAGAAGAAAAAAGTTCTCTGTTACGTATTGAGGTGCTCCCACACAGCAGTTATACATATAACGTTACAGCCTGTTGCTTAACATTTGTTGTCAAACTTTTTTTAACAAATTATAACAAAAGTTATAAATTGTTAATGATGTTATACAACTTAATTTAACAAAAGGTTTCACAACTGATTACAACATGATATAACAAAATATAACTTTTGTTGTATAACATCAGAGCCTCAGCAGTACGTTAGCGGAAACTGCCAAAGCCCAAACTGATTGTTACATAATGGTATACGATGTTATACAACGAGTTCAACCAGTGTGGGAGCGTTTATAGCATATAACATTTCTTGACATGTTGTAGCGTATGTTACACGCTGTTATAAAATGTTATCGTGTTACACAATGTTGTATAACGTTATATAAATGCTGTTTATATGCCGGAGCACCTTTGCTCATGTATTGTTATTTTGTCTAATTTACTACATCAATACTTCTATGATTACTAAAACTTAAACTGCAAGCTTTAGACCACACAATAGACCTTATTCGAAGATATCAAGTACGTACTTACCATCCATAAAAATTGACAAGACAATAAGACACTATCACATTTTGCTCTTGTCAATAAGATATAGTGTGCGTAGCCCCAGCTGGAGAGTCGCTTCGAGAGTGTTATGAGTGGGACGCACAATCAGATCGTCACCTGCTGTAAATATGCGCCAAATAAAAATTTGCGCGTATTGTCATTTTGGAAAAAAAATAAAAAACGATGTCTGCTAGAATAATGCTGTTCCAGCAGGAAAATTCTAAACGAAACATCGTAGAGAAATATTGTTCACGTAATTTTTTAATTTGGCGCTCATTTACAGCAGTTGACGATCTAATTGTGCCTTCCGCTCATAACACTCTAAAAGCAACTTTCCACCTGGGGTAACGCACACATAAGAATATAAGCAGATTAGGTTAGGCCAGTCTGTAGGTAAACCTAAGATTTTTAGTTTGGAGTCTGGGAATTATTGATACAAAAACTATTAATTCAACTCAGCTTGTTTGTTTTGCCCATTAATTTGTAGATAAATGTATTTTTCACACAGCCAGAATTTCAGCTCACGATCCTCCTGAATTGAGTAGCATCCGTTCCCACAGACACGAATAGTTGTAGATGAAATGTAGCAGTTATGTAAACCTAGTAATCTCAAGCAGAGACAAACGCTAACAGCCCAAAACTGGAGATATAAGGAAGGGGAGTACTCACAAGGCGGGAACACTTCCCAGCACGTGGGGCGTAGATGTATTTTACTTAATCTACTAAATTTTCAGCAGACTTCTATTCTTCTTTTTACTATTTTCACGGTGCACTCCAGTGCACTCCATACGTACACTGAACACTTAAGGTTTAACTATTGTTATGGAATATTTTGCTTACCCGCAAGCGAACGTGTCAACGGTCATTCGAGACGCTTATATTGCTCTTTTACGCCTCTAGACAGCTCACAGACGAAAGTGTGCAAGGAGTGGGAGATTTTAGTAGTAAGGATGAAAATTATATTAGGACTAGGAAACATCAGAAACTGTTCCAAAGCCACAACACCTATTAAGTTATCGATTTATGGGTAGGCTTTTGTTTATTCAACCAACAAAGTGAACACTAACTGAACTTTAGTTTTAAAGTTACTGGCTGTATTTTAACTAGGGCTCCAATTTTAGTCGTAAGCCATTGAAATCAAATATAGTTTGAAATTACAAGTTGGGTTGGATTCATTTGCTTTTTGTTTAAAAAAGTTACGAGTACCTTGTAATAAATTTATAACCCAATAGATAAATGAATTAACAATTTTGTATAAGGTTAAAAAGCTTTAACATCGTTAAAGGTAAAGAAATCAACTTGTAAATTACGAGCAGTTAGATAAACTACATTAAATTAAACCAAATTTTTTATTTCAAAATCTTTATCAAAAATAAATTAAGGTTTTCAGTCTGCAAAAATATCAGAATCCGATATTACATCATAATCAATGTCATAGTTATCAAGATCACTTTCTACGTCATCTGCTAAAGACAAACTATCCCCATCATTCACGATCTCTTCTTCTACGTTTATACATTCTACATTTCCAGAGAACGGCAACTTATTTTGGTAATCGAAATTCTCCAGTTCTTTTTCCTCACGTGTAAAGCTCACAAAGCGCTTTTGCTTAAACTCATCATCTGAATGCTCTTCTGCATGAATGGTGTTCTTTATTTCAACTTCTTCTTGTACGCTGTCATCGATCTCTGATGCTTCTCCCTCCGTGTTAGCGAAATGAGCCGTCAAACGTGGAGCAGACTTTATGGTCACTAAAAAATTTTGACATTGGATTAAGCGCTTGTTTGTTGTTTATGATTCTGGTCCGAGAAACATACCTAACGTTTTGAACAAGACTAATACATTCAAAAGGAAATTACCAGTTTCTTTAACAAAAATCGGTTCCTCTTCTACTTCGTGTCCGTTCTGTAACAAAGTTTATTAAAACAAACGTTTTTAAGACATTATGTGATGACAAAAGCACAACAGTGCCTATATATGCAATGATTTATATGCATAAAATGAACTTCAATATTATGAGGACCGGTAAAATTTCTAGTATTGTAGAGTGTTTTGTGTAGCGCACAAAAAAATACAAATGCAGGAACTTTTTGAGACAGTTTTTGTTTAATGACAAAGCAGCGATTACATTCTGCACAAATTCGATTTAGCTGCCCGACAAAGCCGATCAATGTGGGCGGGGATATGTGGGTAGCGTCCCTAACATACCATGGTTTAGTTTGTAATGAATGTAATATATTTTCAGTCGTTTTTTTTTTTGAACCACATATAATAACAATTTTTTACCCCTTTCTTTTTACGAGAAATAATGGTTTATTTACGAAGCGATTTTAAGCAATACAGCATTCATGTTTATCCAATTAAGTACCTTAAATACCTTGTACGTGTAATATAGATCAATATGAAAATATTCATTTAAATTACAGCGTGTAATTTAAATGAATATTTTCAAAGATATTGCATATTTAAAATGCAGGGACATAGACCTTTGCGAAGCCGGGGCGGGTCGCCCGTTCATGATATAAGCGAAAACTTTGCTGCAAATAATTTCAATTAAACATATACTAAAACTTTTGTCTATGATATTTATACTATTCATTAATTCCCAAATACTTACTTCGTCTTGTAGGATCAAAAATGCCCTGTTGCTCATTTTTGGTGTAACATTATCGCATTTTTGCAAAAAAAATTAAATACACTTATGACCTTTTAAAAGTAGTAAAATTGTGGAAAAGTTTTTTTTGGTTCCATTTCTGGCACGAGTCCGTTGGGTTGTAAAAATTGTTTGCCTTCAATCGTATAACTTTGAGACAGATAGTCTTGGAAAACACTATAAAATCATGTAAGTTTTCGGTTAAGCTTCTAACAAAAGCTATAAATAATATATATTTAAATACCGAATCTTCCTCGCTTGTAGAGGCTTTGTTTCTTGGCACATAGCGAGTAACGCCGTAAGCTCGGTAAACTGCCTGTGAAATAAATTTCAATATAAAAGATTGTAGTCATGGAAATGTTCATTATGTATGTTCCTTTCGCAATTGGATTTTGGGACCCACAGAAAAAACTTTTAGTTAAGGACTGCGCGTCTTATGGCCGGTTTACACGCGTTAGTTAGTTAAGTTGGTAAGTAAATTTTACCTAAATTTTAAGTTAAAAATTACGTGTAAACAGTCAGATAAGTGACAAGTAACTTAAAATTTAGTACGCAAGTGATTAAGTATATTAGGATTTGTTCTATTTTTCGTATAAGTAGGTGGGCGGCGCTTCTCACTTAACACGTTTGGACGTGATTTATTAGTTAAGTGCATAAGTTGACAAAGCGGTCGACGGCAAGAGCTCGAATTTATTTCGCATTTTTTCTTTTTTTCAAAATGTAGGAGTGGAGTTTAGTTTCAACTTATAAATTAGTTTGATAATATTTAAAATAGGAATGCTTATGGAATATACCAAGTAAAAAATTTTGCAAAAAAACATATTATTGAAGAGATTTTAATTTCCGAAACCA
Source organism: Marasmarcha lunaedactyla (assembly GCA_923062675.1). Classification (NCBI taxonomy): domain Eukaryota; kingdom Metazoa; phylum Arthropoda; class Insecta; order Lepidoptera; family Pterophoridae; genus Marasmarcha; species Marasmarcha lunaedactyla. The sequence goes on along the minus strand of OV281339.1, from coordinate 45,078,931 downwards.
ATTCTTCTCTGAAATTTGTCTAAAATCTCGTTTACTACATATCTAAGTACAGAATTGACGAATTTCTCGAGTTTCATCACAGTTTATCTTCATTGCACTTATGAGCTTATCCGTTTACGCTACTTAATCCGTTTGGACACGCAATGACATGTAGTAACTTAAAATTTAGTTCCCAACTTAACTACTCAATACGTGTAAACCGCGCATTATAGCGTCAACACGAGTAATCAAGAGCTGGTTGTTTTGCGCAACGTATTATTTTAACTAGGCGCCGCCACATGAGTAGATAAACGGAACAGAGACAAAGCTTCTTGAGAACGTGAAAAATTGTTACCTATTTTGGTAGGGTTATCACGATAGGTTAAGACAAATTAAACAAAACATTTGTTAAATAGTTTCATTATTCAGTATGATAGAATACTTTACAAATTACTTACTCTAATAATTTTCTTTTATAATTTTTGTTTTTTAATAAATTATTGTTTCCGTTGACGGTGTGGTAAATTCTGAATTTAACATATAGTTTTTTCAAATAATCTAACGGGAAATACTCACATGGCATATCAAATTTACAATCTTTAATACCTTAAGTATTTCATTGCCAATATAGACAATATTTATTTCAAGATCAAAATATTCGCGAAACTTAGGCTCGATCAACTTCATTTTATTTTTTCTAGAATTATTCATACACACGGTACAATAAACAACCATTATTTTATTTGTTTATTCTCCGCGAAAAAGAGCAGTTTCGACCTAACGCCCATTTTCCAAAATGTTTCTGTACCCTTAACCGACCACCTAGGGCTTCTCGGCGTAACTATATCGTCCCAACTAAACTTCGGGCAACAAATTGTGTCCATGGCTCAAACTGCTTCAAAGAAGTTGGGAATCATCTCGAAGGTCCGACGGTACTTCAGCCCTGAACAGCTACTTAATTTGTATACAGCTCAAGTTCGATCTTGTATGGAGTACTGTAGCCACCTTTGGGATGGTTCTGCAAAGTACCAACTGGAAGCGATGGATGCAGTTGACCGAAGCGCCCGAAAAATTATTAACAACTTTGACCTCACCACCACAAAACTGCAAAGCCTCGACCATCGTCGGAAAGTTGCCAGTTTCTTTTCTTCTACAGATTACATTTTGAAGAGTGCGCGAATGCTCTTTTTGATCAGGTTGAACCCACACCCTTCTTGCATCGGACTACTAGATGCAGACAGACCTTTCATCCCTTCATGGTAGACATCCCAAGAAGTCGAACCAAACGCTTAGATAGTTCCTTTTTGGTGCGGGTCGCCAAGGTGTGGAATGAACTGCCTGCGTCTGTTTTTCCAGAAAACTATAGTCCTAGTTCTTTCAAGCGTCGAGTGAATAGGTATCTCGTGGATAGACGTGTAAGACCTTCGTCTTCATCGTCACTTTCCATCAGGTGAGATAGAAGACAAACGTCTAATACCTTTTCAATAAAAAAAAAACAACGAGCGTCGCAATGACCCTGAGATTGTCAACTGGCCTTTTGACAATGTCTTTTGAACTGTCTCGCCGCGTACGTGACAAGCGGCCAGTGGTCACGCCCACATGCCCCGCGTGCTTGTAGTAGTGCAACCGATTCGTATGTTGTATGGAGCTTTGTCTCTGTTCCGTTTATCTACTCATGTGGCGCCGCTGTCACGGCGCGACGTCATGTATGAATTTTTAATACTATGATTTTATTTTGATTAATTTAATAAATTATAAATTAATTAACAACTACTTATAGATACGGTGACATATATTACGAACTTGAATTTTCATAGCCATCCTATTGAATTCTTCATCGGAAGGTTGCACTCCTCTGTATATACGGAGGGTGTTTTCCACAGCCTTAGAGATTTCTTCTTTGCTTGAACATTTGAATAATTCCTACAAAATCAATTTTAAAATGTGTCTTTAAATTAAATTAAAATAGGCTTTTTGTCTAAACTGTTAAGAGTTAGACAATTATATAGCAAGCCATGAATCATAACTTGGGCTATTTCAAATTGTAATATGAAGATATTTAGCATATTTAGATGTCACCTGTTCAAGACGGGCTTTCCCAGCTGCATGTCTAAGGAACGATCTCCGTATAACTTCTTGCAGGTCGGAAATCTGATCTTCCGCCAGGCGGACCGTTTTTGTTATCTTTTCATTTAAAGAACACTCCATGACTAAAAAAATGAAATTTGCATCAAATATTTGTTGTTTTGTACAAAATAAACTACCCTTTGACCACGCATTACGTAGTATATAAAAATAAAATAAGTGCCTATAAAATAAATAAGCATATTAAATTACTTGTCTCCAAACTGCACTTAAACATATTTGATATATAATATATATATCAAATACCTTGAGGATTTTTAGAAAAATGTGCATTGATTATATCAGTCGCCTGATTACTATCTTCTTCGTCCAAGCCAAGTTGTTTGAGTTTCTCAGTAAGCTCGCATTCAGATATACAGCAGCAGATATCGTCAGTTAGCCGTGATGCAATGGCCATGTGTTCTCTTGTAACTAGCATTGCTGATAAATAATCACTGATAAATTTATACAGTTGCGCCGGTTGAGCTCGTAGCACCTTTAAAAATCCATGAAATTGTAACAAAAATCAAGCTTTATCATAAATTAAGAACAAGCATCTCACCTCTCTGGTAATATCACTCATCAGTTCTTTGAGCCCCTCTGGTAAACGCAGCCTACGTGTTTCACTGATTTCGGGGTGCAAATAATTTTCCATTATCAGTTTTTCATATTTATTTGAGACAATTACAATTCTATTTTGGCATTTATAATATATAAATCTAGTAAGCGATGCCAGAATGATAACAAAGTTATATGCAAACACAAGTAGTAATTATTGTTTGACGTAATTTGAAAATGAGTTAATGTATTCAGAGAACGAAATTATCGCTTTCAAAACTTGAAAAAAAGTTTCATCATTATCACGTCTTTATGACACACTTGCTTCTGAACATTATCTATGCGCTCAAAGGTAATAAAGTATATTTAGAAATAACACCGATATTCGAGAATATTTCAATATAGCTACTATATTTGGTCATTATCTCCAAAATCACTCATCTCCATTGACTCTATGAGAGACGTCGCAGTGGACGAATGCCGATGTCCAATGTCTAAAATAAAAAATAGTTAAAAACAGGGTAAACAAAATAAAAGAAAGTACCATTCAAGAAAAACATATGTCCGTACCTATAGCCTCCGCTATATCAGACACCTCATCGCCTTGCGATAGATCTAAATCCAAATCTTCAATAACAACTGGCGGTGCCTGAACGAAACAAAGCAATAATTGGCATTATACTCCTGCAAAAATTATAATTAGTGATCGTACAGTCAAGGATAACCTTCTAGACATAACTAGCCGAGACATTTATCAGTAACACACCACAAACCTGAATTAGAATCTGAATAATAAATCCCTTGAAAAAACAGTAGACGTCTTTACTTCATACTTGAGTTAGAAAAGCCTAGCTTTGCAGTTAGCTTGTAGCAATCTAGATAAAGTTATGGTAATAAAATCCAGGTTAATTAATGGAACCCTATCCTATCTTGATTCTTTGGAGAGCAACTGTCGTTATTCATTCATTATACTGTTGATCTACCGTAAAGAAAAGTATTATGTTAAACTCACAGCGAAGAAAGAGATTCGTGGTTTGTTCGTTTGTTGATAGTACGTTGCACTTTCCGTGCCCATCCGGGCAATCATATACTCTGGCTCTGTAAATATAGTAATTGTAAGATGTATCATAAAATCTTTTTGAATCTATTTGACTCGTATTTTTGTGAATTCGACGATTACTTCAAGTTCACCTGAATATTGTTGGGACGATCTATTGTCCTTATTATGGACTCATTAACAATGCATTGGCGGCAACAAATCATATTTGAAACTCCAATCACTTATTGAATAATATTTCTTTAAGTTTTCACGATTCATTTCATTGAGTAAAACATTTTGTGTCGGTATCTCTACAGAAATTGTGTTCGTGACGAAGATGACAGGCGTCTTGACTTTTATGAAAACGGAAAAGTTGAATCATCTCGATCTATTTCTCAGTCTGTGAGCGTAGTGTTCAGGATTTACACAGAAAGTGCTGACAGTGTCTTATTAGTTGCGAGACCTCACAAGCTCAAGAGAAAGCCATGACCTTGCATATTTTCACTCATTTCTATCTATATTTGTTGAAAAATAGTAAGGCAGTTGTCCCATCGGAAACGATGAACGAGTAGCGAGTAGAGCTGGAATGAAGAAACGAGTTGACGAGCCGCGTGGAGCGAGTGTGTAGTTCCGATAGCTGTGTAGCTCGGCTATAAGCGGGTATGCGAGTGAGACGAACAATTACCCGCTTGCGGCGGCCAAGCGTACAGTCCTGCACGGGGGTCGACTGTTCTTAGACGATGTTAAATACCAATCATCGATTAATAATTAATGTTTTTTGATACGGCAGCGAGAAAAATGGTGAGAAATGGCGTCTAATACTTTAGTTTGAGACCGGCATTTTTCACTATTTCGTTAATTAAAATATTATTTATAGCTTTTTTCCCTTGTGTAAGCGTGTGACGTCAAGTTGAGGTTCCTGCTCCTCCGTCTACTCCGCTGCCACTATATAATACATCATCATCGTCGTCTGAACTAGATAACAATGATAGTTCAAATGGTTGTTCGATACTCATAATAAATAAAAATACGTGTACTTTCAGATTCGCTCAGTAGAGAAATGACCACTGGTTGCTCTCTCGGCGTGAGTTCTGATCGAGTATCGCTGAGCGAGTATTATCTTTCATAGCTCTTGTCGCTCAGCGTCAAACTATTGAAGTGAGTCCTCGTCGGCAGTGTGAACAGTCAGCGATCAACTATTTGTGTATGCATCTCTTTTGTTTACACGGGATGTATATCGTTTGTACGTTTCTTGAGCGAGAAAATAGCCGATAGTCGTTTTCTCGCCGGCGCGGCGGTGGGACAGCTGCCTAACACTGTAGAATTGGTTTAGTAATTGACATCTTGAATCGTAGGTGTTTTAGTTATCAATAGTAATTGTGATTAAAACACTGACTATGATGCGTTGCAGGCTTTATTTGAATTTGCCTTTGTTACTGTAATAATTACAATTAATGCACTAGTTCTTCTTTTATTAATAATTAGCAGGCGTTTGTCTTCCATCTCACCTGATGGAAAGTGACGATGAAGACGATGTAAAAAATTAATTCCATTAGATTAAGTAAATCATTAATATAATAATAAAATCAATAAAATAATAATAAAACAATGATTGCAATAAGTTACAGATTTTTACTTATTACGGTGGTCAAATAGGGATGATGTAGTGACACCACAGAGAAGCTCTTACCAACAAAACTGTATTACCACTAAAGATCTACTAATCAAAATAAATAATATTTTGTTTTGTTATTTATATTTTACCTTCTGTATCTTTATCGTTTTTCTTCCTTATCAACGGCAATGCTCCATCAGGAGATTTTTCAACTTTACCCTCAGTTTGAGACATAATAACACTGTGACCAGAAGTAAATTTAAGGCTCGGTATCGGTTTAGGTTTCGATAGCTTAGTTTCAATATCGTCAGTTTTGGTCACTGTAAGGGCCTAAAGACAAAAGATAATATAAAATATGGTTGTTGAGTAAAGGTTATTCTTTAGTTCAAATGTAATTCTGAAATAAAACTCACGACGAAAGTTCCAAGATCGATTTCTCGTGATTCTGCGATATCAAGCGGCGGGCCTGGTTGAACTTTGGGCCCTCCCAATGGTTTCGGTTTCAAGTGATTCAGTAACTCTTTGCGTACATGGTAAGCTCGATATGCAGCCTGAAATAGATAAATACTGCTGTTTTTCAGTGACTTAAATTCAAATGTATTTCTCAACATTGACAATTACTTGTTCTTATTGACGTCAAATAAAGGATGACTACCGCCAGTTTGGAAAACCCTTCGCAAAGAAGAAACTTCACGGGTATATATTTTTCAAAATAAATTTTAAAAACCTATGTCTGACCAAATTTATTCTTATCTGCATCTGTTAGCTCGGCAAGTCTCCCTTCCCGAAGTATCCAAACGACGAACACCCTCAAACGGCACCCATTCATGAGTTAACGCGGGATCCAGCCATCGCCCTCCTCAACCGTATTAGAGGGAAGTGAGCGACCCGTCACCGCGTACTTTAGTGACAATGACGCTTTAGACATTAATCGGGACGTAGAACTCATCGATCGAACAGACACACTACGCCTGTTTTATTACAAATACTAGTAATGGCCTCTAAATGAGGGGATTAAACCCAAGGGCTTTTATCGTCCAAATAATCTTCTGCTTTATAGATTCTTTGAATATGTCAGTAGGAAGACCTTGGATATCCTCACAACCTTATTATAAAAGCGTATACTATTGACCCATGAATGAGTTAGTGACTTTATGAAGCCTACTATTATTTATTTATTTATTTACATATTAGGGAAACAAACAGCATAACAATATCTCTGAAACATTAAACAAATAAATATTACATAGGCCAGTAAAGTTTCCACTGTTAAATTACAAATTTAAGACCTTTCTTGATACAAATGACAGAAAAATAAGATGGTATTGTATATAATTACAATTCGAACTTAAAATATATAATATAAAAAGAGGAATATCTAAGACAAGTGGATTAATTCAACTCTTTTAAGGTTTCAATTATTTTTCTTAAAAATTGGGGAAGGGTTAATGCAAAATTATCATTATTTGCACAAAGTCGGTTATAGCTATTACAAGATCTGGGAATAAACGAGTTCATGGCATAATTTGTTTTATAAGGAGGGCACACAAAAATTATGAGCTGACATTTCATTCTTCCTCTTGTCTTAACATCGTGCAGATCTCTTTTTTCTTTCGAAATATATGATTTAATCAAGCCAAGTGCTCGGTTTATTGTGCCGAAATTATGCAGTTTCATGAGTTGTGTATTATGATTCACACAGTCGAACGCCTTGGCAAAAATGAACAAAAGACACCGATAGCGATTTTTCCAAAAACCTTACTGAGCCTTGGTAGTATAGATTCTTTTTTTTTGCCTTGGCAACACTACCGATAAGTTGTGAACTAACGAGTTCTCATAAAATAATTTATAATTTTTTGTATTTATATCTGTTTATTGCAATAAAACCTTGTTCATCGCTAAAAATCTTGTTTATATTAGTGATTTGTTAAATTCAGTAAGTTTTTAAAGTGTACAAACAGTGTTTTTAGTGTGCATAACTAAGTTACGAGAACCGTTATATTCAGTGTCATTGTAGTCAAAGATTTAAATCAAATAGGCATCGATTGTACTGACTAGTGTTTTAAACTATAAGTTTAAACAAGAAAGTTTGGCTACCATTAGAGGTAACTTTTCAATTTCATCTTGTAAGTAATAGAAGTGACTTTGTTTACACTGTTATTGGACATAACCTTGATTCCAACCAGCTGTTCATTTCTGCTATATCAACATATAAACTAATATCTTAAAAATGATGACTCGCCAAACAACAACTCGTCAACTAGAAGAAAAATTGAATCTTACTCTTCAAGAACTCCAAAAATTCAAAGCTTTAAATGAGCAGTTGTTGGAAGAAAGGAATGATAGTGAAAAAGAAATGACAGTAATATTAAATAGAAATAAATCAATGAAACAGGAGTTAGTGAACTTACACACACAGCTTTTAGAAGTCTCAGAACAACGGGACCAACTTCAGGGGATAGTGGATGGGTTTGACAAAGATAGTAATGTCTTGCAAGATACGCTTGATCATAACAATGACCTTAAAAAGCAACTTTGCAATTCCTATACTAAAATAGCATGTTTGGAGTCTAAAATAAATCAGGAGACAGTAATTCAGACCCAATCATTGTTCAATGAGCTTGTCTGCAGTGACCCCGACATGGTCACTACAGTTCCTTCAGATTCCTCTTTAATAATTGATTTAACAAGTGACCTTTCAATGTATGCAGACCCTGCATTAGAATCTTTGGGAACGGTACATAATAAAAACAATAAAATTCACCATACTGGTAACATAAAATTGAGCAAAACTAAGAGTAAGAAAATTGTCAAACTCAATCAATCTATTCAGAGTAGCTCTAAATTTATCAAAAAGCAAAGCATTTTATCTCAAACTATTCCAAGTAAAAATCAATGTTTAAAACTAAAGAATGAACTGATATTCTGTAAAAGTAACTTGGAGCAGAATAGGTTAACTTATGAAAGTGACATACAGAAATTAAATGTAGAAATACAGAGGCTACATGAAGAGCTACTTATTCTAACCAATAAGTATGAAATTTCTCAAAAAGAAATTAAGGAACACACTGTAGCTATGGACAATTTGATTGAACTGTCTAAATATAATCATGACCGCTTTGAGTCCCTTACTAATTATTATGAAAGTAATTCAAATAATACTACATCAGATTGTCCTCTGCCAATATCCAGTCAACCTGAGGAGCCATATGTCACTAAGCATGTAGAATCAAACTCAGGTAGTAGCTTAGATAAGAAGTCAAATAAAAGTGAATTAAATATAATTATGTATAGCGATGAACTTGGTAAGAACATGGGATTGCAACTTACTCGGTGTGTTGGGGGGCCAATAACTAATTATTGTTACCCCGGTGCTTCATATTATGACATAGTTGATAAAATTACATCCCGTACATTTAACCCTAATACAATATTGATTATATTAGTAGGCAGATGTAAGCAACTAAGTAGGAAAACAATGACAGCATGTTTTGCTAGATTGAATTGCAGGCAGAATATTAGTAAAATTATTTTGTTTGCATTTCCATTTACCCAGAGCCCCTCAGAAAATAATATGAAGCATCGACTAAATATAGATGTACAAAATATGACATGTCGTCATAGTGAAAAATTTCAGTTTATTGATTTAAATACATTTATTAACAAGCCATATATGATAAATGATAGGTACAATTTGTACAGTAATGACCTACGACATATAGCATACTCGCTATCATATATTTTATTCATAACAGTCAATTCGTTGACTACAACCGCTGCTTCTATTGAGCAGTCACTTTATACTTTTGACCCGTTGGAATGTAATATTCCAAAACATAGTATTAGAAATAATTTAAACATAAGTTAGTGACAATAGATAATACATCTAGCACCAGTATTCTAAGTAGTAATTTAAGCAATAAAAATGTAAAAAATAATTTTCTGAACATAGTCCATCAAAATATGCAGGGCATTGATGGTAAGGAATTACAGATCGAACTATTCTTAAACTGTGAAAATATTCATATACTATGTATCACAGAGCACTGGCTCACACAGTGTCAAATTATGTCTTCTTATAAGAATCATGTAATTGCTAGTTCATTCAACAGAGAACAAACAACTTGCGGCGGCTCAATGATCATCACTCATAAGAGCCTAACATTCAAAGAACGCACTGATATTGTAAGTCTGTCTGTTGAGCAATCAGTTGAAATAGCCTGTATTGAGATAGGGAATATTGTTATAATAAGTGTATACAGACCCCCATCCTCACCATTTGAAGTATTTGAGAGCACTATGGATGAGGTATTACATAGAGTAAATAACAAAAACAAAGAAATAATTATTTGTGGCGATTTTAATATTGATTTATTAGTAGAGACATCACAAAGTAAACGATTCTTGAATCTTTTTAATTGTTACAACCTAAAAAATCTCTTCTTAGAGCCTACGCGAATCACAGCGACCTCAGCCACATGTCTTGATAACATTTTTACAAATTTAATGCCATGTACAAAGTCAGTAATTAATAAACTACAATCAGATCATAGTGGGCAGTTGGCCACTTTTGATATTGGGCTAAAAAAGACTTTAAAAAGAGAAATTACCTTTATACCCATGAATGAGAGACGGCTTGAAACATTTAGGAAAAATGTATTTGAAAAAACATTTAAATTAGATTACTGTGCAGATCCTATTACTCAATATAACTCTATTCATAATATAATTAGAAATGAATATGACTCTGTTTTTAAAAAAAAGAAAATATGTATAAATAATAATTTATTTAGGTTTAGTGACTGGGCAACAGTGGGAATATGCAGAAGTAGAAATAGATTATATGAATTGTACAGTGAAAGAACTTATAATCATAATAAGACATTTTATGAATATGTTAAAAAGTATTCAAAATTATTTAAACGAGTTTGCAGTGTAGCTAAATCTAATTACATTAATAATAAAATTAAATATAGTACTAACATTTCAAAAACTGCATGGAATATAATTAATCAGGAAACTGGGAGAGCAAAAGAACCACACACCAAATATAATTTAAAAATTAATGATAAAGTGTTGTCAACTGACAAAGAAGTTGCTGAAGCATTTGAAAATTTTTTTACAGCCATCCCTTTGTCAACTACTTCGAGTATTAATTCATGTTCCACTCTTGCACAGTCACTGCTAACGGAAAATGTAAATTCATGCAATATTGATTGTATTTTTAAACATGTTACTGTTCCACAAGTTTTAAATGCATTTAAAAGCATTAAAGTAAAAAATACTGCCGATTTAGATGGGATTTCTGTTAAAATTATTGAATCTGTCATTGATGGTATAGCCCCGTACTTAGCCAGTATATTTAATGACTGTGTTGATAATGGTGTTTTTCCTGATTTAATGAAATTGAGTAAGGTCATTCCAATATTCAAAGCAGGTAGTATGTCTGACCCTAATAATTTTAGACCTATATCTATACTACCAACGCTCAGTAAGATTTTTGAAAAATTAATTTTAAATCAATTACTTTCTCATTTTTACGGTAATAGTTTAATGAATTTTAAGCAGTTTGGTTTCACGCGGGGTCGCTCAACAACCGATGCCGGTGTTGAGCTCATAAAACACGTATTCAGCGCCTGGGAGGAGTCGTGTGATGCTATTGGTGTCTTTTGTGACTTGTCCAAGGCGTTCGACTGTGTGGATCATACTACTCTACTCATGAAACTACACCATTACGGCATTAAAAACCGAGCGCTTGCCTTGATTAAATCATATATTTCTAATAGAAAACAGAAAGTTGCAATAAATGGAGAAAAATCATCAGGATCGGCAGTGACAATGGGTGTGCCCCAGGGCTCAGTTCTTGGTCCTTTCCTATTTTTAGTTTATATTAATGATCTGCCATCGGTCGTTAAGAATCAATGCGAGGTCATATTGTTTGCTGACGATACTTCCTTCTTGTTTAAAATCAAAAGACATGAAATTGACTATCGAGCGGTGAACAAATGCATCTCCAACACAGAGCAGTGGTTCTCAGCTAATAATTTGCTCCTCAATGAAAAAAAAACGAAATGTGTTAAATTTACATTGCCAAATGTCAAACAGGTAAACACAAACATTGTAGTTAAGAGCCAGGAACTGACTCCTGTAAACTCAACTGTATTTCTGGGCATAACCTTAGACGCCAAACTGCAGTGGGGACCGCATGTTGATGGTTTAGCGAAAAGGCTTGGCTCTGCCGCATATGCTGTTAAAAAAATTAGACAAATTTCAAATGAAACAACTGCTCGATTAGTCTATTTTGGTTACTTCCACAGCCTCATGACATATGGTATTCTGCTGTGGGGGAGTGCTGCCGACATCGATGCTATATTTATTCTGCAGAAAAGGGCTGTTCGCGCAATCTATCAGCTCGGTCCAAGGGTGTCACTTAGAAGTAAATTTAAGGAAATAAATATTCTTACCTTCCATTCACAATATATTTTAGAAAATTTAATGTATGTTAAAAAGAACATAACCTTGTTCAAAAGAAAAAAAGATCTGCACAATGTTAACACAAGAGGAAGAAATATGCTGGCAGCTCATAATAGCAGGCTTCATAAAGTCACTAACTCATTCATGGGTCAATGTATACGCTTTTATAATAAGGTTCCTGAGGATATCCAAGGTCTTCCTGTTGACAAATTCAAAGAAACTATAAAGGAGAAGTTGTGTGCTAGAGCATATTATAAACTATCCGATTATTTGGATGATAAAAGCCCTTGGGTATAATTCCCTCATTAACAGGATTGTACTAGTATTTGTAACAAAGCATGTGTAATGTGTCTGTTTGTGCGATGAGTTCTTCGTCCCGATGAATATCTAAAGCGTCATTGTCACTAAAGTACGTCTTCTTATGGTAGCGTCGGGTGACGGGTCGCTCACTTCCCTCTAATATGGTTGAGGAGGGCGATGGCTGGATCCCGCGTTAACTCGTGAACGGGTGCCGTTTGAGGGTGTTCGTCGTTTGGATACTTGGGGGGAGGGAGACTTGCCGGGCTAACAGATGCAGAAAAGAATAATTTTGTATAGACATAAAGAGACTCTGTAAATTTATTTTGAAAAAAATATACCCGTGAAGTTTCTTGCCAGTTCTTCTTCACGAAGGTTTTTTTCGAACTGGTGGTAGAATCATGTTTTATTTGACGTCAATAAGAACAAGTAATTGTCAATGTTGAGAAATAAATATTTCATTTCATTTCATTTCATTTCATAGATATAGGTCTAAAATTATTAGGGTCAGACATACTACCTACTTTGAATATTGGAATGACCTTTCTCAATTTCACTATCGAGATATAGAGAATATTATACTCTCAGACGAATTCCCTCAGTAAATCTTTGCTTACTTGAATTTTAGTAGTAGCACGTTCAAGCTCCGCCATAGTGGGTCTGGTTTTCTTATAGAGATCCAAAGTATGCTCAGCAGCAATTTCCCATGGTTCATCTGGCGTAGTTTTGATGGACTGCGAAAAATGGAAATGAGTTCAGCTCCCCTTAAAACATTAAATGGAGGTACGCCCCATACGCCCAAATTACAAACTCAATTTTTGCGTCATGGTTGAAAGGATGGCGTTTTAGCCAGCTTTACTTTTAAAATAAACAATTAATTTGTAAACTTTGTGTACATTTAAAGACATGTGCATGAATTATACTGAACACTGTTTCGTTTATATATTAAATTCATAATAATAAGAGAATCTACCTTTTCTAAAGTCTTTCTTCTGTACCAATAGTCCACGTGAGCGTTTCTTATAACCTGACAAATTTTTGCGCACATTTCTTCATCAAGGGGATACCGGCATAGAATTTTCTTCATAATTGAAACTTCCCGAACTCTTTCTGTAAATATTAATTATAAAATCTCAATTTTAAGCCTTAATAGTCTAGTCTAGTCTTACTACTCAATCATTTATTGCTTCCATAATGTTACAAAGTTCTTAAATCTATTTTTACAATGGAGGAGCGTTCATGTGATTACCTAAAACATGTAACACTATAGGACTTATGTAGGCACTGCTACATACATAAGGAGGGCTCATAAAAAGAAAGAATACATAACCAAGACGTTATCATTATTACAAGATTATCAACTTAATTAAACTAAAAAAATTTGTCGTTTATGTATTCACTTGTCTAATACAATTTTTGCAATAGGAATTTTTTTAGTTTTTTACTAAACAAATTTGTTTTTTTAAATGCTTTTAATGTAAATAGGAAGGTGATTATAAATTTTTATGGACATTACAAGAGTTTACATTACGAATTATCAATGCATATTTAATGAACGGAACTTATAACTTAATTTTATGTTACCATACCATATTATGTTTATTTTAAGATAGTTCTCTATTTGTAAATAATATAATTTTGCTTAACCTTTGCCTGTGACAGGTTCGATGTCCTCAATTTCACTTTTGATGATTTCTGCCATGTTTTGGGCGATCGGGGCGTCTAGACCCAGGTCCATTAGGTGCATGGAGAGCGTTGGCTTGCAGTCGCACAGATCAGCCAGGATTTTAACGGAAACTATCCCGTGTTCCCTTGTTATAAGAAGCGCTGACAGGTAGTTAGCGATAAACTCGAATATTTTTTTTGGTTGAGATCTTAGAACCTGTTAAGATTTATGCAACTGACAGTTCAGAGAATACCAACAATATACATAAGATGCAATGGATTAAAAACTTGAGACAATTGACATTCTCTAATTGACCAACTATAACAGTATTATTTAAATACTTGTTTGTTTGTTGATGGAGCAAATATCAAGATATAGAGAAACCTGCTATGTTGTCACAGCTATAAATAAAAACTCTTGTCAAAATAAAGCGTGATTATAACTGAAAAATATTAAAACAAATAAATCTATTTTACGTCCAAAGTCAGCAGGGATCGATATGTTATCCGTAATATAAGTATTTGTACCTCTCGACTGATATCGGACATGAGTTCTCTAAGACCTTCGGGAGCATTAACATGTACTTCCTCTTCCACCCCATTACTCATTTAAGCTTAAGGGTTATATTCTAAAACCTTTGAGAAAATTCCAAGCCCCAAAATATTATTGTTTGTAGTCAACGGAGTTGACATAAAAAGCATGTTACCATGACATTACTTGATGTTCGGTGAAAATCTGGTGATAGACAAAACAAAGAGGTTTTATTGATTTATTATTAAAATGGTAACGCTGATTCAGGTAATAAAACAAAGTAATATAATCGTAGGTAACCTAAGTACCCTTCGAGTATATGATGCAGGTCTACATTGTATTCTAAAGTTCAGAAACAATAAATGTATGTCAAAGACGTGACACATCTAGTAACTCGTTCACAGCTGGATTAGAACCGTCACCTTTTAAAAGTATTGATTTGTGTTAGTTGCTCTATAACTAAAGATAAAGATTTGTTGTAATACTGTTATAAAGGCGTTTTTGTTTTTTTAATCATGAAATTAATGCAATTTCATTATCCCTATCATTACATTTCTTTCTACATAAGTGTACATTTGAAGCTTATTACTAAACATACGTGTTATCAAAGCACGTTAAATGTGTTATCTATCAAACAGTAACATTTGTACAAAAAAAAAAATGGGGTAATTTTATTTTTGAAAATATTATTTTTATTATTATTGACAAATTAAGTAATGCATGTTAATAATGAAACACTTGCTGCTATGTTTTGAAATTGATAAAATAAAGCAAATAGTCCTTTGATACGGACGGTTTCGTTAGTTGGTGTAACGTCGTTAGGTTCAGTACGGAGTGGCGCTCGGCCGTTGGAACATGTTCCACGGCATTACGAATACAAGAAACAATTAGTATTTTACGGTGTTAAGGTTCACGACAATAAAGCTACACGCATCAAGACTCACAGTGTGTCAAAAAGTTACTTTCCTAACATTATATTTTGATCAAAACGTAGTTTAGTGATTTGAGATGGAGGTTACTTCTGCGAAGGCTATATCAATGTTGGCGCTGGGGCTGGGCAGCTTCATCGTCGGGATGCTTCCGGCCTGCTTCTCAGAAGGCACTAGACAGAAGCATCCTCTCCTTCTCTCGTGTCTTCTCTGTTTCGGAGGAGGTGTCCTGCTGTCGACATCGCTGGCACACATGCTGCCTGAAGCCAGAGAAAAACTGCCTGAAAATTCAGAACTCATGTTGTGCATAGGATTTTTTATAGTTTATTTAGTTGATGAGTTAGTTCACTATTATAATCGGTGCGATGCGCGGGATCGGGAGGAGCAGACCCGTCTGTTAGCCAGTGGCATGGGAAGCAACATGGATCTGGCTGATGTTCGCGAAGCAAGGAGTAGTGCCTCCGGCATCATTGGTCTACTGTGTGCTCTCTTTGTGCACAGCGTGCTAGAAGGCCTGGCTATTGGGCTTCAAGAAAGCTCCTCACAGGTATCGATATTTTAAGAATGTCTGTTTTTCTCCAGCGCATCTACGGTCCCATCCCTGAATGTTTCATAATACTTATAGGTTAATTTAAAATATATAATACTAATTTAGTGTGACAATAATACGTAATACTATATCATTATTTGTTCTAAGGAAAAACAAAACAACACATAATAAGGTTATTAAAGAATTAGACTTGGTGATTTTCCCAAATACCTACTGACTGATTAAACGAACGTGACCTATATTTGAACAAAGACGTATTTATCTAATCTATTGGTTGATAGTTTATTTTATCGAATCGTTAGCTTTAAAGTAAATTATTTGTGTAATACAATATTGCAGGTAAAGTTATGTCATGCAACATTGTTGCGCATATCAAATTTAATGACAATATATTATACAAACGGCGCAAAGAACAATGGCTGCAGGTGTTATAGTTATAAGTATTTACAAACCATACAGACACTAGACATTTTATAAAGGAAACTATTAAGTTACTTGCCATTCATTTTGTGTCTGCTTTATTTTTTAAGTATCCGTGATTCAAGAACAGGCTCTCGTGTTCGCCATTATATTATTACGACTTTTGTGCTTGATGCAAGGATACTATTGCGAACGCTAATAGAGAATCGTGATTTGGTCATTTGATTCGGCTTCACCTGTGCTTAAGAATGGACTCACTTCCATATAGGGCAGACTGTACGTTTAATAAACGAGTGAAATGATGAATTGAACAGAAAGTGTATTAATAAAAGTGAACTAACTAATAAATCGCAATGTGATATTAAATAAACCCAAACCACCTACTGCTTCGCCTCAACAAAGTGGAAAATCGGAAAAATTTATTGCAACTGAAATGATGTGTAGTAAGCCCATGCAGATGGCATGCAGCCATCTTATTAAATATATTCTGTGATTATATTTATTTAATTATTTGACAGAATTAAAGTTAACATTTTAAAATTACACCTTTGTACGTTTCAGTCCAAGAACTATTTGTGAAATTGTAGTCAGGTTTCAGGTTTTGATGAAGATTTCATTCGCTCTTCTACGACGATAGGTCTTTTATACATATTAATTATTTTCAGGAGTCGATAGAAGAAATACGGTTTGGTTTATTGTCGATCTAATGAAAGGAACTTCTACATATATGTATAATATTCCAACCTTTATACCCAAGGCGCGTTTAGAAGTTTGTAAGACAAATTTTATGAAACATGACATTTGCAGGTTCTGCTGTTATTGGGAGCTGTGGCATCTCATAAGTATGTCGTAGGATTTTGCCTCGGCGCGGAATGCGCAGAAAACGCCCCCGGGCGGCTTTGTGGCCACATTGTGTGCATGGCCCTCTTCAGTGGAGGTTCAGTACTGGGGATTGCTATAGGAGCTGGACTAGAAACTGTTAACGGTTTGAAAGAATCTTCAGCTGTACCAGTAATGCAGGTAAATATGGTATTGAGATATTTTATGTCTTAGGTGAAGTCAGTCGCCTCAATTTATTCATCACAAACTGATTTCGATTAGCCGTAGAAGTTTTTACCTAACTTCCTTATATATTCTATTGGAATGATTAGAAATATAAAAAGCTTACTAAACTAAGTATAGCTTTAATAGTCAAACAAATTATTTAGTATTGCTCTGAATAGAAATGAAACAAAGTTAAGTATAGAAAACATTGCTATTTTTTTATTTCAGGCGTTGGCAGCAGGAACTCTAATGTACGTGACGGTCAGCGAGGTGCTCCCGCGAGAACGGTCTCGATGGCATGAGAAGAGACGTGGTGCTGGTTTGGCGCAGTTCTTCGCCATGACCATAGGATTTGTGCTCATGTTCTTAACAACGGCATACTTAGGTAAATAGTCTCATTATTTAGGCTCAGTTAATAATGGTGTATTCAGAAATTACTTTATGTTGAATGAGTATCCAAACAAAAACTGTTGAGTAGATATTACTCAGACAGTTGCTTTATTTTGAAAATATACAGGCAAAGTAAGTATATTTTCTGGATAAAAAAATCTAACGGAATAACGAGATAAAATAATAAAACGATTATACTATTTCCATTTCTTTATTTTCTCGATGACAGTTCTAATTTGATATAATGCTCTCTAGCTCCATCCAATAGCTCCATCCCTATCAGTTTCTCCGACTCTGGTATCATATAACCTTGTACGTGTGTAATGTAAAAAAACGCTCGCACAAGGTTACACAGGAGCTGCCATCGAGTAAATAAAGAAATGGAAATAGTATAGTACATTTTTATTGAGCATAAACTTTAAACCATAGAGTTTAAAGATTATAATATAAAGTTTACTGCGACAATTGGGTATATGACAAATTTTTTTTATTTCATATTTAAATAGTTTATCAACAGTAAATAAATTTTGCAAAAGTAACAGTATGTTTACAATCAATAGTTTTCTAGATACAGCGATGTGTTCGAGGAGCCGCTGCGAGTCGCCGAAAAACGCTCTATACAAAACGGTACTGAGCTGTGACGTCACGACTTGTAAATCATACTAAAATTATATGGGCGTTTGGATAAAATATATAATAGCTACGTAGATAATGCGTTTACATGCATACTGCCATAGTAAAAATTGTTATATTTAATGTCAGTAAGCTAATTATATTTAAAAATTTTACATATACTGTAATAAGTTTTTGCTTCTTTTTTTAAGTTTTCAAATCTATATAATTTCGATATTAAATTCAAAACTATATATTTCAAAACATTGTACCTGTCAAAATAACTAATATTTTATAAATAAATTATAAAAACTTGCATTTTTAAATGGTGTCATATACCCAATTGACACAGTTGAGAGAGTTTGAATGTAAAAAAGGTCAGATCTATTCGACAACAGATGGCGCTAGTTGCCATTACATTTTTAAGTCCAGCTTCCAACCTTTACCAGGGATTAGTTAGTCGTGCAGTTCTTTTTTGATCTACTGTATTTTTAAGTATTCAATATTTATTTTGGCCTTCAACTAACCTTTTTACTGCTTGCGTATATCTCTCATAAAATTAACCCCTTTTTCTTTATATCTGTTCTTCGTATAACTTGTTTATTCTATTCCAGATCATGATGCCGTGTGATGCTCCAATAAGATTACAGTTGGATAATCTTACTTAAGTACGTTTAGTTATAAGTAGATAAAAAATATGGTTCTATAAAAATAGTAGCGAGTAGAGACCCGCCCCGGCTTCGCACGGGTCGATGTCCCTGCATTTTCAATCTGTAATATCTTCGAAAATATTCATTTAAATTACACGCTGTAAAGGGCCATATTGACCTCTATTACATGCACAATGTATGCAAGTAGACATGTGTAGTTCCGGACCGTAATAGTTCCAAGAACTATGTCCGACGATGGAACGATATCGTTCCGCTCCGATAAGTCAATATAAATAGGTTCATAGTTCCTTCATTCCTTGTCCAGTCGTTACAAAAAGACCGATTGATTGAACGAACATGGGACGAAAGACTGAGTAGGACCGAGTGAATATTAAAGCGAGCGCGCGCGCTCATGTTCAGCAGGTGTATACGAGAAAGGTACCTGTATAATATGTAAGAACTACGTGTTATGAAATAATAAACCTTGTGCTGCGGAAGAAAACATCCTATGTACTTCAATTTCCTTACTTACAATTTTCATAAACAGATTGGTGAGTTATTAAAAAAAAAGTCAAATAAATTAAAAAAATAACAAATACGAGTGTTAAAATGTCTGTCTTTCTACTAGGTATATTCGATACAACCGATGAGCTCGAAAGACATGTAAGTAATAATAAAGCATTCTTCTTAGTTCCATCCAATCGTATGAACTATGAAAGAACATGGACATGAAGTAAAATCTAACTCCATGGATATATAGTTCCGTGGACATGTTTCCTGGACCTAGTTCCGACAATGAAAAGAACCGTTCCATGTTCGATCCGGTCCGGGACATGGTTTGCGCACCTCTATATGCAAGGGACTTAATTGGATAAGGATTAATGCTGTATTGCTTAAAATCGCTTCGTAAATAAGCCATTATTTCTCGTAAAAAGTAAAGCATAAAAAATGGTTATTGTTACTTTTTTGTAGATCTTTTTAAGGTATACAATACTGTAGTACATTATTTTGATCTACCTCATTATCTCGTTTGCAATGTAAGCGCAAAAAAATGTGTCTAGTTACGACCTTACATTAGAAACCTCTAAAATTATCAATGTTCCTCTACTATATTACGCTTGTATTATACATATAAACCTTCCTCTTGAATCACTCTATCTATTTAAGACCCGCATCAAAATCCGTTGCGTAGTTTTAAAGATCTAAGCATACATAGGGACAGACAGACAGCGGGAAGCGACTTTGTTTTATACTATGTACTTGAAGCTTTACATAATGCACATCGAACTGATTTTTACAAGTACGGGTTAGTTTCTTTTTGGGTATGAATCACAAGAAAGCACCAACTGAAGTTAAATTTCTAGCCTAGTGTCTGTAAGTTCAAAAAAGAAAATAAGACTCATACGGCCGCGTTCAGAAATGGTTAATGGGTAATTGGATTTGCTAAGCTAATCCGTACTTTATGCCTAGATCTGCTTTGCGAAATCTTTACTTCAAGTCTAACTACGAAACCCACAGAAAAAGAATATGCTGGTGAAGCATTGGTCTGTATCATGATAGAATACCTAATTAGCAGAATTTCAAAACAGAACTTCTTAAGTTTATTACTCATAACTTCATTATATTCAAAATTCATAATAACTTCAAAAATAACTAAAATGTCCTGTGTATTTTAATAACCAGGCTATTTAATTAAGTACCTATGTAAGAAAATAACTTATTTATAAGTAGATTTGCACCAATCGGTATAATCCGTGGACTGTTTGGCATAAAAAATATTCGCGACACCATTTTGTTTCTGATATGCATAAGTTTTTGTATGAATCATTAAAAACATCATTATAAGCTAATTAATTAGTTTAACGTTGTAATAAATGATCTAGCAGTAACATGTACATTTCTAATTTAAGCATTGATTATGTATACCTAAGTAAAGATTATTTTTAAATCTTGACTAATA
Source organism: Marasmarcha lunaedactyla (assembly GCA_923062675.1). Lineage (NCBI taxonomy): Eukaryota > Metazoa > Arthropoda > Insecta > Lepidoptera > Pterophoridae > Marasmarcha > Marasmarcha lunaedactyla. The sequence continues at coordinate 45,058,093 of OV281339.1, read as the reverse complement.
AATGAGAATGCATGATTCCTTACAAATATTTTGATTTCACCTTTATTCAGTGAACGTGCATATCACAAAGTTTGCCTTGGCGCTTGACCGTTTGTATGTTTGTCTGTAAAGCTGGCTACTATTACGAATATCAAGAGGAGTTGGAATCTTTTGGTGAAAATTATTTAGTTTCATAGAGCCCCGAAATGCACTTCCACAAAATTCATACTCAAATATTTATATCTCAGCATAGACAATACTTGTTCTTGTTTAGTAAAGATGTTTACCTCCTCAGTTACAGTAAAGATGTTTGAAATAAAATAACACAAGAATTCCATCTGTTGTACTGAGGAAAAATCCTCGACAGTGAATTTAGAAAATAACGACCAGACACTCGCACACCACGGAATAATTTGCATACGTACCTACCTTCTCGTAGAATTTGAATGCAGAATGCGAAATACAGTGCGCGATTTTTTCTGTTGCATACCTTTCGATGCGTGTGAGCATGAGAAATAAAAACCACATAAATTGTCACGGCTGACAAACGAGGTGACAGCTGACAAGCCGTCACCCGAATAATGATTTAAAAGGATCTTATCGTTATAACAAAAAGTGACCTCCTTTCCAATGCAAATTGTTTATGAACGAAAATTGTTTCAATATATTGCGTTAAATGGCGCAGGTTCTTGCAAAATGTTTGACTTTTGAGGTTACTAAATGAAAAAAATCTCTATATCTGTTCAATAGTTGAAAATTGGGAAAATACCATAATTGCCGCTATCAATCAACTAAACAAGGTGTGTATTTCTAAATCGATAAACTCTGTTAGATAGTGTGAGCAAATAGTTTTCACAAGTCATTTATTACATTTGCTCAGCAGTCAGAACATGATTCTATCAATGGAACGAAGATAAGATCGATACCTGGCCCGTTGAATAATTACCTGCAACATTTGCAAAATGCACTACGCGTTTATTTCTCACTTAAAATAATGGTACGGAATATCAATAAATTTATAAATTAATCTTGATTTATATGTTTCAATTCAGTTCAATTTGGTGGCCATTAAAATGCGTACTAAATAGTTGTATAAGCATTTATGAAAGGAAGATTTACTTGGGAACTCAAATAAAGGTTTAGATATTTTTTAACTATTATCATAGCCGGCAAACGAACACGCGACTCACCTGGTGGTAAGTGGTATCCGCGCCCACTCATTTATCAATATTGAATGTGTTTATTGGGTATATAGACCAATGACGCGTGGCCGACCGTAGACTGCAGTTGGAGCTGGCTTTGTTCCAGCTGCAGTGGCTGCAATGGCAATTATTGTGGCGATCGAATTAGGAAGGACTATAGCCCCCCCCCCCCCCCCATCCGAGATCTTAACAATGACAGTTTACTACGAATTATTGTTAGTGTGTGTTAATGGGCAGAGTCTAGATATTGCATGGACCCAAATCTGCCACTATACAAATGTTGTGCCTGCAAGTAGACTGCAACGACCTCCAGTTAGTGTTGAAAATTACCTCGAAAGTTTCCTATTCGAAGGTAAGTTTCGCGAAAGTTACCTGAAAGTTTCCAATTCTGGAAGTTTTCAAAAAATATTTTTTTACTTAGACTACCAATACATTCGTTTACCCTGCACTTAAAAAATATAACGTCACTCAGAGACACGTTTTTTTCTATGTACCTAATTTGTTTTCTTATAATTCCGTAGTACATATTTAAAAATCTTATGTTTTGGGATTCTTTATAAGTATTAGGTACATTGTTTGGTCTTTTTTATGTATTATAAGTAGGTAGGTATCTACTTTGTACTACATAGGTCTCTAGCTGGCAGCGTAAAATTTCGGGAAACTATCCTTAGAAATGGAGCTCGTCAGGCAAGCTGGCAACGTCGCGCGTATATACATATACTTATTATGACCGCACACACATACAAATTGCATATATCTACAATTGCAAACAAAGCCTAGCCCCACATACACGTTTTACCACCATTTTTTAGCTTGTGTGGTTGTGTATAGTCGCTAAAATTCGCTAGGAGTTAAATAACAAGAAGACAAATGCGTTCAATTTAATTTGTTTTTTAAAATCATCATTTTTGAAAGTTACTTCAATTACCTTATTCTGATAAGTTTCACGAAACTCACCGGTAAGCTACCTCGAAACTTTCGTTTCTTACCGAAACTTTCTGTAATTTTCGACTCAGTGTAATTCATCATCTTGTCAGACAAGTGAGTGTCACTGACCACACACAATATCTACTAATGCGATTGTTATCACGTATACCGTGTCTAGACACCGAGAGTTACCACCGCGCGGCGACACGAAAAACCGTCTTTCAAACTGTACTGCAAAAATATTCCAAAGAGCGAATAAATAAAACAAAGCGGAGGTGAAAACTACACGCGTTGAAAATTAGATTCCCATTTCAGAACTCAACTGTTAATAATAATAATAATAATATCAATTTAATTCGGAATTATTCCATATTATGTTAGTAACTATATTCTTAAAAAACTATGTTAGTATTATAAAATTCATGTCATAACAATTCCAGCATATATATGATTCTAAAATAACTGATGTCCAAATTTAAAATAATTACCTAATGTCTGATTTAAAAAAATGGTCATTTAGCACTCGACCAGCACGCACTGTGCCCAACTAACCCAGTGCTTCAATATTTCAATATAACAAACATTCAACTAAAAAAAACCTCTGCTCCTTAATATCTGATTTCAAATTGTTGTTTCAGCACATGTAATACCTGCTATATGGCAGAATAAAATGCTCTCTGTGATGCTCGTAAATATTATTGCTTTAAGACTTTACGAAGAACCTATAAAATAAAATAACTTAGGTAAAATAAATACACACTATTAAACTAGAAATTGAGAATCCGATGAACAGACGACAATTATTTTACAGCGGCTTGGTTTATAAAAATTTTATTAAATTCAAGTTCAAATATTTATTTCTCAACATTGACAATTCCTTTTTCATACTGACGTCAAATAAAACATGACTCTACCACCAGTTTGGACTAACTTTCGTGAAGAAGAACTGGCAAGAAACTTCATAAATTTTTTTCTAAATAAATTTACAATGTCTCTTTATGTCTATGCAAAGTTATTCTTATCTGCATCTGTTAGCTCGGCAAGTGTCCCTCCCCCCAAGTATCCAAACGACGAACACCCTCAAACGGCACCCGTGCACGAGTTAACGCGGGATCCAGCCATCGCCCTCCTCAACCATATTGGCGGGAAGTGAGCGACCCGTATTACCACTACCACTTATTAACACTTTTTAACCGATTTTTTGTCGGTATATTTTTTTCGTTTCGGTACCTTCGTGGCCTAGAGCGACAAAGGTTCAGTTAGTATACTCAGTTAATTAATTTATAAGTAAGCCTTAGTCACCATACATTTTGTGCGTAATCTAAGACAAATAGCTTGTAAATGTAATTTTTTCACACGTCTGACGCAATACTGAATAGCATTTTTACTACTTGTTCTCGCTTCTTTATCGGCGTAATTCTCGCGGCAGCGTATTATTGACGCCAGGTTCAATAACAAGTTTAATGAAGCATTTCGAATTAATGAGAAAGTCGATTTGAGTCCTGTTACTAGGAGAGCAGTGAGTTCCAGGAAGCGGGGTCTGTGTTTAAAGATTCAACTGAGACCATTCCAGTTCACAATTACGCTGAGCACGCGTTTTTACGCACGTCGCCTTGATTGCTACACGGCGGCACTGCAGCTGAACGGCTTAACTTTTCACTTGACAGTTGACGGTATATTTTTTATTAGTAATATTTTACGACAGTCACACATGGTTATTGAAACAATGGCTTATTGGGTAGTAGCCCTGACGCATACGTCGGAGGTACCAAGTCCTGATCGGGGCATTCGTTTGTGTGATGAACGCAGATAATTGTTCTCGGGTCATGGTTGTTTATAAATTTATTATTGTTGAAAATATTGCCATACTCTATTGGATGTGAGATTCTCAAGGCTCTCAAGCAATACCTCTACAGATCAGTCTGAAAGTGCACTCCAATGGCAATCTTTTTGGTATGATTCCGTTAGCAATACAAGTCTTGTACTACTCCTCATCTCTTGGCATAAAACCATCTTTCATAGTATTGAAAAGCATTTAGTCATAACAATTGAACGCTTAACAATGGGAAATCCTGCATAGCAATACGAATGTTTTCTTCGATGTTCGACAAATGATACACGCTACAAAGTTATCAACGGCAGCGAGTCAAGCGAGGAGGAGCGTGTTGGTTGAAATACACAGAAATTTTAAATTTTTGTGGGCTGACGTTTGTGTGGCTCAAAGTTTCAACGGGAAAAGAATTTCGCAAAGTAAAGTTTCCTATAAGTCAATCCCGTCCAGATCTTGTATTCTATTATATATGACCTATAGTATTTCTATACAAAGTTATGATACTAAAATGCAGTCAAAAAAATCGACTAGGCCTCGGGTCTTTCCAATTTCGCTCCACCGCCCATTACTTCATTCAGCACCCTATATCTTTTTTAGCCCTTCCCAGAAGTGGTTCCAAACCTTTTTCAACCAGGGACCACAGTGATTCATTATAATTATGATGGGCTACAAAGTAAAAAACATGAAAATATTATAAATTTTTTTATTTAAAAGAATTTCAAAAAAATTCTTAAATATCGTTAATTAAATTAGATAACTCAGTTTGCATTAATGAGATTGAATTCTTGACGTGATTATTTTTTTCTCAAAGATATGCGCGAATGGAATGCGTTTACTTTTAATCAATTTGAAAATGTTCGCGGATTTTAGTTCTTGCTGTTGTCAACACTGGCGGCCCGCGGCCATCCACTGGGCACTACTGTTTTACAGTGTAAGAAAATTATCATATAGGCACGTATGAAAAAAATCTACAGTAAATGACAAAACCTCAGTTTCCTGAATGATCAAAGTTCAATCATGTTCAATCATCATGTAGATCGGCGTTTTTCTCTCTCGCTGTACCTATAATGCCTTTTAAATGTCGGAGTACGTTCACGGAGCGTTTCTGTTGTAAACTAATAATGGAATAAAATGTTTTTGATTATGATTTATATTATGAAAAAGAGAAGAGATCGGATAATTTTAGAACACAAATCCCGCAACTCTTGTTTTATTCAGGAAACACTAATTATTAAACTCTTTCGTAAATATGTGTAACGTCACAAATGGCACAAATTCTAGGTTAATAATATTTGATCTGCTTATTATTTAGATTATTAAGTATTATAATAAAGTAAAATATAAGTAAAATCGACATTAAACGAATTTAAATCTAGTTACCTCTCTGCTGCATCGTATGTGTTTCCTTATCTGCCTATTTGCCTGTTTATGTTCGCCTCTCTGTTGCCTACGATAAATAACGTAGTAAAAATAATATCTCTTAACCGTTCTTCTTCCCTTTTCACATATTTGACAAATATAATTTCGTTTTTAAAAATTCAAAAAAAAAATTTAAAAGAAAAAATAAACAAATATAAATTAAAAAAAATAAGGATGTTAACATCTAAATTTCCAAGTCGTTTCCTCTGCCGCTGACGTCATAATTAGGATTTTATTTAATCATGGCACTTTATTTCGCAATTAGCCTTGTGAAGAATCACCACAGTAAAAATGTTTACTTCACTCATAGTACACGCGCCATCACTACCCCGATACAGTAAAGTAAATGTAATTTTACTTTGTTTTCGGAAACTTTTACTGTGTGATTACTGGCGGACCGAGCAAGCATTTAAGGCCGATTTGCATTGATCCACCAGCTGGCGCCGTTGTCACTGGCATCCCCCAAAATTCAAATTCAAATGTTTAGTTCTCAACATTGACAATTACGTCAAATAAACGTCAAATAAAGCATGACTCTACTACCAGCTCGGAAAACCATCGTGAAGAAGAACTGGCAAGAAACTTTTTGGGTACGACTTCTTGAAAATAAATTTATAGCATCTCTGTATGTCTAAACATGAATGTTTAGACATAACGATTTTGTCACAAACAGATTCATACATTCATACATACATACATACATACGTCAATTTTATAAGTTTTTGCTTTTCTGTAACACAGGAAAACCAAATAAATGTTTTGTTATTTTAAAGTAGTTAATCGGATATTAAGTAGTTTTATTTTTTTTTAATTTTCTTTTTCTTTCTTCAGTCTAAGGAAACTCACGACAGTACAAGTAGCTTTCCAATTTCCACTCATTATTGAGAAGTCCGCGTGCGTTCTCTTGGAGTGCCTTTCATCAGACCCGACACGCGCCTGTGGGGGGAGGCTTACTAAATGCTTCTTTCGCTTCGTCGTTGCCAGTACTGAACTTGTTAGCCCTAACGGGCATATCAAGGTGACTAAATACTGTTCAAAGTCCCTGTAATTCAGTATTTAACAATAAGCTACCAATCAAAACGAGAGTCAAAGTACAAAAGTAAATGGAATGCTTAAAGTATTATGTACGATTTTCTGATTCGTAGTTTGGCATATTATTTGTAGGATAATGTAGGGTCTGTACTATTAAAGAAAGAAATATTTTTAATAAATTGAAAATAAATTAAGATTCGATTAAAAAGCCCTACAAAACAAAATTACTCTTTACAGATGAAATACTAGAAACTTTTACACTTCTAAACTTTCGAAAAGTAAAATGCATTGAGATTTGAAAACAGTGAGATCATGTGATTCGTCTGGTGGCTGGATATTCGGTGATTGATAGTTCAAAATTAGCAACACACCTCTAAATATTTTGTTGAAGTTACGTGGGAGCAACCTAAAATATACATAAATACATATAGAAAACTTTTATGACTCGTAAAAACAAACCATACTGTTTGTAGGAGTCCAACCTCTAGGTTTGTGAAACGGGTGAAAGTTCCCATTAAACCTACGTACTCGTGGTTTGTCAAGGATTAAAATCCTATATTTATGAATTCATTATAAAATTCTCTAGGACCGTATTAACTTACATGGTACTTTCACGATTTGGGAGGTATGTATCCATTACTGGTAATTCAAGAGTAAATAGGCTATTGCTTTACAAAAGCGTGATGGTGGTCTAGCAAGGTATTAACATATGTTCATATACGTATTGTTTATTTCATTTCGTTTGAAAACTATAAATGTAAACCTGATAAGGATCTGTCCCTTAATTCTCACTGTCTGTTTACAATCCGGTTATCATAGTAAAGTTTCTTCTGTTAAAATATCGTCTGGGCGGCACTAGAGTCATTCCTATTCTATCCGCCATAATAACCGCATTTACGCGGCGGATAAGGAGGAACAACAGCCAGTGTAGATAGTTACTGGATCAAAAGCAATTCCTGGAACTTAAGCTCTCGGTCGGCAACGCGTTATTAATCGATAACTAACAAAAAACGATATAATTAATCAAAAATATCTCCGATTAATAATGTCTATTGATACCACTTTTGTGTCAGGTGGAAAATATTGCCCTTCTTTCTTAAAAACTACGTTCGGAACATAAACGTGTATTCAAAGTGACAATGGAGCAATAAAATATTTGATAATAGCTTGGAATAACCTAAAAATACCTAAGTAGTAACAAAAATTCAGCTTCGTGTTTTTCTCATACTATTCAACGAATTACAGTTATTTCAATTCATATTATAGGACATGTGCACTAACTTTTTTACGACACGTCGTCGTGTCGCAAAGCAAGCGAACCTTAACTCTGCGTCAATCTTCGCGAACTCTCACGCAGATAGGAATGTTCAGAGTTTAATGAAATGCAAACTTCCGTGCACGTGATAAGGTTCACCTAAATGTCACTAGGTTTGGCTTCACGTGCAGGTCAATGTGCATAGTTTTATAGCTCCGATTATTCTACAGTAACACAGCTTTAGTTTTATTCACATATTAAATTGAATCGCGTCACAGAACTGGCTCGGCTTTGCTCGGACAATGTAATTTATGATTTTACTCGCTCTGTATTACTTTGTAGGGGGGTACTTAGGGCTACTTCACTTTCTCAGCGAGGTAAATCAGTAAGGATCTCGTTCGCTTAGTATTATGGATCTGCAGTCTGCGCTGATGGGAACCTACTTGGGAACTGGGAACAAACTTTCTATCTAGAAAGTTTGATCAAAAGAGATGAGGATACACAACTTCTAGTTAAATAATCACTCTGTTAAGGGACAGATTTTCATTAAATTTTGAATAAAGTAGGATTCGTTTGTTAGAGTACTAATATGATTGTGTTATTGCATTGTAGAGTGTGACTTCTCAAATGTCATTTGCGTTTTTTTTTAAATAAGTATCGAGGCAGGAGAAGTAAGTATCGAGAAATTTCAACAAGATACCGTGGTCATCTAAATTACCTATTAACCAAAACAAACAATGAAAAAAATGATTCCTATTTCTTAGGTAGGTAACCTATTACTAATATAGCTTATTGAAATTTAGTCCGGTATTGTAAAAACTTGAGTGAAAACAAATGAAAAAAGCATATATCACAAAATGTTATTAAAGTGATTGAACATGTTCTTCGTTTATTTTGAATGTTACTCGACGATATTTTCCGTCATTCTCCGAATATGTTTTAGAATTTTCAGCTTTTTCTTGTAATTCATAAGATTTACTTTCCTATGTGCACAGCGCAAATTATAATCGATTGTCAGTTTATAACACAGGATATTGTGCCTCCGGTGGTGGTTTATTGTGATTTCTTTTGTTTTCAGACACACGACCAAGGAATTCGCCATTATCAGTTGGTTTAACGCCATTGAAGCTAAATTACTTGTGAAATCGTAATTTTGTAGTATAAAACGGGCAAACGTTCCAGATAAGTATGAGGATTATTATTTACGAACTTTTTAAAGATTAATTTTGAGAATATTTGGCAACAAAATCTTACGAGTATTAATAATACGCTAAGTCTAGCCTCGCCAGAACATAATTTCAGATACAATGTACATGAAAAGTCTACAAATAATACTCTTAGAGGCCATTTAGCATTTTAGTTGAACTAAAGTGCTAACGAAAATTATTCTCATGGCTAAACTGAATTTTTCCATAAAAAAGATTTCATCTTCTACGTATTGAAGATTTCACTTTTTGTTTTTGGCACAGTACAAAACATACAAAAACACTTAACGATTTCACAAAACAATTTTCGGGTTGTTGGATTATCCCGTCAAAACTGACGTGCTCGCTTGGGTTAAGACCGTGGTGGTCGGGAAAAAAGTTAAAAGTCAGAGAAAACACGCGTCGGAACGTCAATCTCACCTCGGCAAATTTTCGTTCGGTTTCAAAATAAATAAAAAAAAAGAAATTACCGGTACGGTTGGTAGTCAGTTCGAGATTTGAAATCACCGAGCGCGCCCGCTCCCGCGCTTCTTGTCTTTGCGGCATCGCGTGAGCACACCCTGGTCAAGAATTCCGTTAAATTGTGACTCAAGGTGCCACTTTATGTGGACTATTTCGCGGGTGTAAGTGACCTGTAGTGCTTTTTCATTTTTGCCCCCAAAGAAACCGCTGGAACTACTATGCAGGTCCTGCTCACTTACGTATGGCCGATATGAATCAACAGGTAGGTGAGTTTCAAACGACATTACTTCTACCGCAATAAAATTATTAATTTGTATTACCTGCAATATTGTGAGAATATTTACAAAACGTGTTCCAGAAATACGTTCAAATACTAATCTGACAAGTTTCTGAGACGGGTTCAAACATTTTAATTAAATTGATTTAAAATTAAACATTGAAATGCATTCTCTTACGAAGTCAGTTTATGTTATCAGGTTTAAAAGACTCGTTTGGGTTAGTTTATTTATAAATTAACCTATTTAGAGATTTTTCTTGAGTAAACTTTTCAAGGAGTTTTAAATAAATGTAATTCGGCGCATGGTAAGAAGCGGAAAGCGTCGACTACTTAAAAGCGCGTAATGTTTAAGTACAGAAAATTATAAGTAAGATAAACATATTGAGTAGCAGACGCTGGAGCTGTTTGTTCCAAGTAAAAGTTGTTTAGCCAATGTCCCGCCGCTGGGAAACTGAAGAGTAAATAAACTGAGAGCTTACAAGTCAGCAGGAAGTTGCAGTTATCTTCTTGTCTGACATATTTATCGAACTGATATTATAAAGAGCGAAAGTTGTTAGATTTCAGTCACACCACCTAATCATTGCACAAATTTAAGTACTTTTATTCGGTGTATTTAACAAAATTTACAAGAATTATGGATTCGAATTGATTTCGAACGGATTTTTATGTCTTCACACACATTCCAGGCTTATTATAATTTCTGATGACAATTTGTGGTAAGTGGTGGCCTGTTTTTGGTTAAAACCCCTTAATGATCCTACATGCTCCTCTAATTAAAAATCCTTCGTTTTCAGTACTGAACTTGTTTAAAAACATCTTCATCAAAAATGTAATTTATTTAATACTCTTCTTTCTTATGTCAAAAATAAATGTTCTGAGATCTTGACATCACAACACATATTATCAACTATAAGCCATATTTCAGAAAAGATAACGCAATATCGTTTACTTCTAACAATAAGGAAGTGTTTGGATACTTATGCAGAGTGATTCTGACTTGAATAGCCACGATACGAGCTTTGTATGGGGGTCTTACACTTGACATTGATCCGTAGATCTTGTTACAACTTTTATATCGACACATCTTTTATGTTTGACTTGACATTATAGTCTTGGTAAATCGCATTGACCAGTAAAACTTAAATGTATTAATAGTCGAATATAAGTTATGGAAGTCGATATAGAAGTATACGAAAACAATAAGTAATAAGATTATTTAAATAAAGAATAACAAATGAACTCCCTACGCAAATTTATCCGAAACTAAACACGTTAGTTTTGTATAATTCTCTTGTTTTGTAAATAATTTCCAAGCGATCTCCCATTCATACTGTCATTCGAATTCCTGTGACAAACGCCTTTGACAGGCGCCGCTGATAACTGATAGTCCTGTCATTACTATGCGACGTCACTGAGGAATGTCAAGACACCTGCAATGCTAACGACGTGGCCTTGTCGCTTCAAAGAACTGACTACCCAAATTTTGCGGTATCTTTTGATAGCCTTTGTATTTAAATGCTAATGGTAAACAAAGTTTCCGAATAGAAATTAATTTGAGAAGCTAATTTTAGTTTATATTTAAGTCTACATTGTCAGACTTGTCTCGAAGTTCATGACTAGTAAGTGAAGATTATTTGCTTATTTCAAGGTATTGTCGAGGTTCTACGAGTATTACTTCTATGCGCACACGGGTTTTTTAATGTAAAAGAATCCCGGGGAACGTATTCTGTCTCTGGATGCGTTAATAGTTTAAACATCACCGTTCATACGGTAGCTATTTAAAGTTGTAACCATGAGAGATACATTTAATTAATCCCGCAGGATTTACTCAGCGAGGGGGAGTTTGTTCTATGATGTAACCAAATTTTGGTTCTCAATAATAGTTAAACTTTATGATGGTACTTAACTGTAAATAACCAAAGATAATCGTTAAGGATCTTCAATTCGACTTTACTGATCTAGCGCAAGTTATCAAAGCTTGTAAATGCATCATTGTTCTGTATTAAAACGCGTGATAATAGAAATGTAATGCAAACATATATAGTTTTCATAAAAGGAACTTCAACGCGTTGTAAAATTATATGATGAAATTAATAAAATGGAATCACGAAAAGTTTTCTTCTGGACAGTTTACGTGATATATCATCATTCGTTAATGTGTCCGGAGACACATCTCTACCTCCAAATCAACAATATTGATGGGTCTCATGGCGATGCTTGTTTTATCATTCGTTACAAGATTTAGGAAGTGGACAGTTATTTAATTTGCATATTAATGTGGATGACGTTTGTCTTTTATTTGTATCGGAAGTCTAAGTTACCGCGTATCTTTAATATAGGTGACCTGTGAAGTTTTTGTTTAAGTCCCGATGGTGGTTCACAGATTCAAATTCAAATATTTATTTCTCAACATTGACAATTACTTATTCTTATTGACGTCAAATAAAACATGTCTCTACCACCAGTTCGGTTAAACCTTCGTGAAGAAGAACTGGTAAGAAACTTCACGGGTATATATTTTTTCAAAATAAATTTAGAGTGTTCATGTCTATACAAAATTATTCTTTTCTGCATCTGTTTGCTCGGCAAATCTCTCCCAAGTATCCAAACGACGAACACCCTCAAACGGCACTCGTTCACGAGTTAACGCGGGATCCAGCCATCGCCCTGCTCAGCCATATTAGAGGGTTAAGCAGAACTTGTGAACTCCAGTCAGGTGGGTGTGATGTGATGCTTAGTCGCTATGTTTCATTTTGAGTTAAAGCATTTAGTGCACTAGAGCTGCGGTTGAACTTTATGCGTCCTTGCTTTGCCGTATTATTGTGACAATCTATTTCACGTGGGCGTTGTAAACTAATCTGCCTTGTTTAGTTCAATTAATGTAATTGAACTAAACCTGATGTCCGTGGAATACCACCTATATTGTATAATATTTTAACGATAAACATCTAGCTAGTTTCAATTTACAGATATCCAAGAAAATTAAAACGCATTCCTTGTTGATACCATTTCTATGGTAATCGTAACTCCAAGCGTTCGTATATAATTACTTTGTTTGACACCAGCCCGTGTCAACAGCAAAATAAAAATTTCTACGTTCCAAAATAGGTTTCCACACGTTTATCTGTGCTCTACATGTTAGTACTGTAGTCTCAAGGATATCAGACTTAAAGTTACTCCTGAGAACCGGTTTAATGAATTGAAATATCAAATTTAAAAAATGTTTTCATTTTATGCGTGTAATAAGTAATTAAATTAAAGATCAGTTGGAACAAGTTACAATGACGTAATGAGATGTGGCGCGATGAGAAATATCCTCTAGATCATGTTTACTCAATCAATAGTCGTTAAAATACGGATCATACAATTTTATTGATTAATTAAGTTTTAAGTTGAAGACGTACTTGGGCTGGTATTCGGTAGGAAGAGGATCATCGATTTTATTACTTCACATAGAGCTAAGTCTGGTCATTAATTCTTTAAGTACAATGCTTTTTTTATTATTGCTTGGACAGATTTTCAAAACTAAGGTTTGGCGTGTAAGTTTTCAGTTAAAATATCGTAACAACTAACATATAACAACTACCACAGAATTTGAAAAAGAAGACTCCTAACTTCCAGTCATACATTTTTAAAGTTTATTTTAATGGGCTGTACTTAAAAAGTACAACAGTGTAATTTACTCATAAGTAAAAATTTTGCTCTGAGCCACCCTCATTCGTCCTTGTTAAGAAGCGCTCAACGCCCACCCCGGTGTCATTAACACCTGTCCCTACACCACTGATGTCACGCCAAGTGACCCCTCTCTCCACGTCAGCGAAGCCTCAAGTTCCGCCGCTTCAATTTACCCGAGCTCCCAACTCGGGTGAATCCATTAGGGTCATTGTTCCGTCTTTAGACGACTTCCGAGCCCTAACAATGCTCCTCACCGGTAAGCAATATGCTTACCACACTTACGCAGAAGAGCGTAAGTTCAGAGCGGTACTCAGAGGAGTCCCGTTCGAGTTATCGAACGAGGCCTGAGACCTGCAGTCCCAAGGCTTCTCGGCACTCGCTGTGCATAAAATGCGCAGCAGGTACGGAAGGCGTCACCCTCTCGCTTTGGTGGTTCTCACCAACGTCCCCAAATCCAGAGAGATCTCCAAAGGGGTCAGCACTATCTGCAGCCTCTCTGGGATCTCGATCGAGGTGCCTCACCGCTGCGGTCACCCCGGCCAGTGCCACCGGTGCCAGTTATACGGGCATGCGGCGGCTAACTGCCCCGCCCCGCCTAGGTGCGTAAAGTGCTTGGTCCCTCACTTCACCAAGAAGTGCAATCGCACTCCTGAAACCCCTTCCCCTCCTGATTGCGTGCTTTGTGGCCAGTCCGGCCACACCGCAAATTACAGGGGATGTCCTCGAGCACCCCGATCCACCCGATTAAGCTCTAAGAGGGCGGCACCCAAACAGGCCCCGCCCCTTACTCAGGCTTACTTTCCGCCGCTGCGCAGCCGGGTTCCTCCAGCTGCAAAGCCTACGCAGCCCAAGCCTGCTCCAGAGAACTGGAGACTGCGCCCCACTGCACGCCCGAATCCCACCCCGACTCCTCGCCGAGTCATTCCTACATCCCAACCCTCACTAGCAGACGATATGCGTACCGTTTGCGAAGCGATTATACATGTCGATGTTAGGGAAATTTCAGTTTTGGCCCGCAAGCTTAAGGCTTCCCGTTCGCCTACAGAGCGACTCATTGCTTTGGCAGAGCATAGTTCCCTTCTCAGTTCATTATAGATTCATTTAAATGAATTGATCCCTCAGTCATGCTTCGGCCGACTCTGCGCAGCCCCGGCTTCTCCGGAGGCTGCCCAGACCAGCCCCAACTCATTTCCTTTTGAGCACCTTCAGTGCAACTTTCACATCCAGCGGACGACCTGTTAGCGAGTCTCCGCTAACGCACCCACCTCCCAACGATGAAGGCTAACGGCAAAAATTACGACAGCCATCAAGGTGGTTTTTAGTGGGTAGGTGCCACTCTGGTGAGTCCCACATCCCCCGCAGAGGTCGATTGCCTGCGGAGGTATGCATGATCATCTACCTCCCTCACATGAGGGTATTCTTCGGCGGCAAAAAAAATTGAGAATAATATATGTAAATATACAGAAGAAAGAATTTATTAAATCAAAATAGTCTTCCATTTTAGACAATATAGTTATGGTTATAATATCAGAAACTTCGCTTTCGAAACATTTATGACGTAAAACAATTAGATAGCATTGAGAGTATTTTGTCAGAAGTACCCGAAGTATTTTGGCCACAGCTGCGAGCTAGTATGGTAGTACAACGTACCTGTTAATGTGGCCAATTAATAAAAAATAATCTTACCAATTTTTGCATCATGCCTACCTCTCAAGAATAAATCATTGGTAAATAGAGGAGTCGTTATCTAAGTACATGCTCCAACAAAGGCAAACGCCTCTGTCTGTCTGTGGATGTAGCCAAGCAGTAGCTGCGTGTTCTTACTAGAACTTTCCAAATGAATTTGTTGTTTTCAAATATCATTGTAAAAAATTGCGTATAAATTCATAAGCATCCCTTGCTTATATAATACTCGTATGCGCATGAAGTCCAAGTCTCAGCACTATACTAAATCCATGGATGCCCAAGCCTGAAAAAACTTTCACATCTTAACATACTTATCAAGTCTTTATAAAAACACATGTTTGAGAACATTATAGATTATACGGTGCGTAAAACAAACGAAGGGTGCGGCGGGGACGGCGCGGCGGCGGCTGCGCGTACGATTCGGCCGGGGCGTCGCTAACTCTGCAATTATGCACCGATAATGTCCGACGACGCTTTTAGCTGTTATTTTTAGGGTTATCAACTGTATAAGGAAAAGGGTTAAACTTTAATTTATTACAGATAGTTAAAATAATCATATTAAAAAAACATCTATAAAAATATATTTTGTTAAAAATCGTGGCATCGACTACCTTACCTTATCAAAATTTTTATTCGATACACAATTTATCAGCTACTAATTATTATTGTCACTAATTATTCTTCAAATATGATATTTTTTTATTATTCATAAACTTCATTGGCTGTTTCTAACTAAACAACATATTGCCCCAGAATGGAATGACTCAATCTAAAACCCTTCAGAGCATAATTACTGTATGTAATGAACAGAAAGCTGAAAGATATGAAATCTGTATTTTATTAGGATCTTAACCTTTTCAAAGAGATCAGTATTCATTTAGTTCAGATGTGTGACTAGACAATGTGACGCATTTAAGCCTGTCGTTTTACTGTCTCTCGGCAGAAGGCTTAGCTGTTTGGATTACATAAATTTGTATATGTAATCCATACATATTTTGAGTGTGAAATAGGTGATATTATTTTGCGAGTGATGGGCAGCCCTAGCCTCTTTAAGGCCGGTTACAGAGTGCGTGATTACGGACATCCTCCGAGAGCTACCTCATGCATAAAACACGAGGTCCTTGTTAAAAAGGCGTCAATCTTCTCCAGCGTATGTTGATTTTTATCAAGTTTGCAAATGATGGCATCCATCGGTTTAATCTATAGTTTTCTGTCATGCTTTAGGGGCTATGTATGCAGGTTTTTGTGATGACAACTTTGGGTAAGCTTTTTCAAGTATTGTGGGAGTTGAACACAATTAATAATTGTACTACATTGTAGCTGAAAAGTAAATCCTTAATGTCCTTAAATCAATGAATCGAAGCGCAGTTCATATTTACTGGCGTGATTGAACGAGCAGGCTGAGTGGTTTGTTCTATCAGTGAATAACGCGGCGTGGTCCGCCGGTCACGTGACAGTCCGCTTGCACTTACTGCTTTACCATGCCAACCAGACGAACGGCAGAATCCGTACTTTCCGACACTAATACTTAAAACCATCGAAGCCACTACATAATTTACTCATTTACTCAGAACTTAAGTAATGACATACAATACCGAAATAAATAATAATACTTTTAGCTATCCTTATCTGAAATAAATGAGGTTATGTTGTACAGTAGTGTACTTGGGTTGGTCGTTTAGTAACCAAGTGCACTGCTTAGTTCCTTCGTACTGAGAGTTAGGCGCTCTAAATGCGTCACTGTGGTGAAGGATTTTATTCTTTGAAAAAAGGTCTTTGCCATCTGTGTTTTTTGTAATTACAAACGGGACACAGCTCTTATGGATTTGTGCTTTTAAGATATAACTCCGATTATTATCGCCAGCTTTACCAAGATTAAGTTTATTAAGTTTGTGTTCAATAGTTATCGTACAAGTGAATGTTTTGTTAACAACAAAAATAAATTGAAATGTTATTTTTATACAAGAACTTCTCATATAAACATCAATTACTTAGTAATAAACTTTGAGTAACTGCAGTGGTTAGTTATTACCCAAGTTGTGTAATTATAGTAAAAATTTAAGTACTCTTAAATCTGTGGTAGCTTATAATTATACCATAAAAACATTTATATTAGCTGTTGTTGATAATTTTTGAAATTTAAATATATCTTATTCGGAATAAAATAAAATTGTGGATAGTTAATTGAGCGCCGGCGATCATTGCTTCCGGTGCTACATTCGAACTTTTGTCAAAGAATCAAACTTCTAAAAGGAACCAAAAAGGCAAATCTGATACCTCTCCATTATTAATGATTCCATTCCTCTCCATAATAATAAATCACTCAGTTATTACTTTGGTTTGTGAACTTATTAAATCTGTCAATTTGAGAGAGTACAAACCGGCATCAGTTAATCCTTGTAAACTATCTAAATCGCCCGTGTCAAGGGGTTTTAATATATTGGACATAGGTGTTAACCGCTGAAAGACTTGGCTGCGTTCCAAATGTCGGTGCGACGACGAGAAAAAAGACCTAACCGCACTAGTTTGCTAATAAACCGTTACTTTGTCAATGTAACAATACCAATGTGTTATTTTGTGTGGACCCGCGTACATGGGCTTATTAGACAGTTTCTATAGAACTGCTTAAACTACTCCTAGCAAAGCATACTTCATTCAGTTACTCGACTTGATTAAAACATTGCACACGTGAAATAGATATCGGCGAGTTGAAATATATGTTTCCTGTGGCGCAAATATAAAGTTTCATAAAGTAATTTTGTAATCCTATTTAGTGAAGAAACTGGTTACGACGGAACTATAATATTAGTACGTTATGTGATAAATAAATAAGATTATTTCACAATTAAAAAAATATTGTCGTATAAAGTAAATTGGTTATTTCGTAATTCACCGATAATACCAAGAATTCACCGATATCACTGAAAATGTGTGAAAATAAAAAAAATTCAACACTTAATATCGTTATTTCGACATCGTTTCGTCATTTCATCGGATCGCAGTAAATTCGACAGGTAGTCCATAAAGTAGACAATTTTACGAACTATTTGTAGGCGTCGTAATTAGGTTCCGGTGAAAGTTAGATTAGATTGTGTCTTATTTAGATAAATACAGAAATAATGCGTGTCTTTTGGATTTTGTAAGATAAGATTTGTTCAATTTGTATAGGTTGGTGACCTTGGAACGCGTGGAAGTGTGATCGTCGAGCTGGTTGAATGGACCTGTGTTTCCTAAGTCGGCTAAATAGGAACTCGGTTGAATATGAAAGTAGGTATGTTACGGGAGTGCACAATCGCGGTAACAGGCTCTGGGAGAATGTCTGCAAGCTGCAGCCGGAGCGAACGCAAGCGACGTTTCGTAGGCGAGTTAGCCCATTGTATGATTTTGTGGGACAGCCGCTTAAGACGCAGACCTCTCTTGTTGGACCTACACGACTATTTATTTATTTAAGTTTTTTGAATAAACGTAATAGAAGAAATACATTCATTTGTGACGGCCTGTTTGGTGTGGAGGTAAGTAGCCTTGCCTTCCATGCCAGAGGTCCCAGGTTCGAATCCTAGTAGGAGCTGATATTATATTATATTTGCTCTCTAGTCATGGATGTGTATGTATGTTTATTTAAGATTATTTCTAATATTTATACATGAAAAAAAAATCTTTGTGTGTTTATATATTTTTCAAGTTTATTTATCCGTTATCCAGTATCCATAACACAAGTTCTTAACGATACTTAATTTGGGCTAGATAATGTGGTGTGATTGTTAGAAATATTTATTTATTTGTTAATCCGCTGTCTAAATAAATCTGCTAGTTGTAATGTTTTCTCAAGGGATGGAAGTTATAGTTGATCTTGTTCAAGATGGGGTATGACTGTGAAGTATATGGGATACACTATTTCATTTAATATAAATACATTTATAATTGAATATAAACTATTCATATGGACGTCAACATTGTATGATCTAATGAGTTATCGTGTCATTCGACATAATCTATATCTAACAAGTTCAATACTTGTAGATTACAGAATGTAAATGTTATTGATACAATATCAAGTTACTTTATAATGACGATCTAAAGGTAGGTTAATTATTTCATGTGCATTTTATGGTAGTTATAAAATCTTGCAAATGCATGGTAAATATATATTAGCTATTGAGTTTAATTTAAGCATGGCTGACCATGGCTGAGTAGGGGTCTATCAACGATACAGCCGATTTTATTTAGATATTTTTTAAAGCTACTTTTTAAGAACAAAATTTGTAAAGAAATATACTCTATTCTTCGTCTCACTCCTTCTAAGCGTACAAAATGTTAAATTCTAATAAATGTTCTTGTTCACGCTTATAAAACGTGATACTCTGATTAAAACATCTGTATTGGAAGGTACATATTAACATATAATCTAAATGAAACATATTAAACACCGCCTTATCTCTATAGCATTTACGTAAGTAAGTAAGCCATAAGCATTTTGAAATTATGTCTATTGGTGAAATCCGAATCGAGTATTTGATTGTTTCACAATCGAATTATTTTCCGCATCGGCAGCAGGTACTTGCGGCGATAGTGGCCCATGTATCTCGATTATAGTTTGCATATCACAAGCCATTGCGAGAAATTTACATTGCAGAACGTGTCTTGTCTACAACTGAACATAGCCAATTATCATTTGATTCGCCTTTACCCACATGACTTGTAATCAAGCGCATTTTAACTTTATCAAATAGAAACGAAACGCATACAGAACACGCGTTTTTATTCACCAATGCTGCAAACTCTACATTATTCTGCTTATCATAATGATATTTTAATGCATGTTCTTACAATTAATATTTGTTAATAATATTTACATATTTTTCAAATGAAATACAGTGGAGGTATTTAAAAGCCAACTACCTCTCCGCGTAATGAGGCCGCTTTAATACCCAATTTATTCAATGGGAAGTTGGGTGTCGCACTTCATATTAACACTGGTTGTATTTGCGAAGGTGCCATGTTTACGAAGATAGTGGGCTCTCTGGTAGTAAAGCTGCTTTTAGCTTTGAGGACTAGTTAAGGCAAGTTTAGATCAAAAGTTGCGCTAACTTTGGGTTTACAACACCAGGGTCTTGTTGATTTCGGTAGGAACGCCTCTACCTCAGATATCTTCGATTCTAACGTCGACACTCGAGTGATTTGCTTACGCCATTGTTGTGATCTGTCCTTAACCGACTGAAAGACATCTATCTATAAACCATGATAGGTTTATTTTAAAGACTTAAAAGTTAGATCTTGAAATAAATATTTAAATTTAATAGATTTTATTTTTGCACAGCAACAGAGTATGGTACAGCTTAAGCTGGTTCTCGGCTCCGTTCCCGATCCAAATCGACCCACTAATGAACCATACAGACACACAGATAGTATTAATAATGATAAATAACAAATCCCCAGACAAACACACCAACTGTTTGGCCCCAGAGCTTGTGTCATGGATGACCTTACAGCGAACTGGGAGGGACCCAGAATAACACATATATATAAATATCAACAACCATGACCCGAGAACAAACATCTGTGTTCATCACACAAATGAATGCCCCGGCCAGGACTCGAACAGTGGTGAGACAGGGGTATTAACCACTACGCTGCTCGGCCAACCAGAACTGAACTCGATATACAAACAGAACTTATAAAACTAGGGGTAGCTTTTTCAATGAGAGTGAATAGGATGATAATAAATTACACTATATATAATTTATGGGTTGCGTTAAACGGATTTTACCTATCTTTCAAGATACCAGAGCAGTATGACAACAAATCGTAAATAGTTGTGAGTGTTTATAAGTGAAGGTTGTTTTTTCAGCATATCGAGGGTTTTATACAGACTTTATTTAAGTTTTTTTCTATGAATGTAATCGAAAGTGTGAAATTTAAATATTATGAGTAACGGTAATATTAATATATGTAATGTTTGGAAACATTCGCACAATGTAATAAAATATTATTCGAATCAAAACATAAATATTTTTAACTTAATAAATTCGATATTTATCAATATTTCGATTTGTAATGACTGTCAGTATGACGGCCATTACGCACGCCTCTCACACCGCCGGCACATAAAATCACATTACACGCAGAGGACTCCACATTTATCAATAAACACATAAATACAGCTTAAACCAATCAAACCGCTTCGCTACAATCGAACCCTATAACATTACCAGTGACGTGTCCATCTTTACATATGAGAGTTACCTTCATTTTTGTTCGCTTGCATTACAGAATGCACGAGTGTTACAAATATGCTACTGGCTAGGAATAATATATGATGCCGACAAGATATTAAATTATAAGCCGGGCTAATGAGAGACTTGCGCAACTGGTTTAGCCTCACAGCTAAACCAATGAAGTTTATGCGTTCTATAAATATTAAATCAATAGGTTGACCAGCGACGGCGACATGTTCGCGACGATTGGTTGACACGCGCGTCGCCAGCTCGAAGGCTAACTGGCCTTTGTCGAATCAAAACTGTCAGCCGCCGTGAGGCCGTGCGGAATTTAATCTGCATATTGATTGAAGTATGTATCGTCATGGCAAGACGCTAATTCTGAGAGGCTTTGTGATAGCAACCGCAAGCTTCGAAATTGTTTTCATAATGCTGAACATTAAAAGGAGCTCTGGCAAATTGAAGGATGTGACAGGGTCTTGATTTGATTTCACTTATATCTGCAAATAACATTCAACGGTAAGCGAAATTACATTCCTATTACATTCTTACAAAAATTGCAGTAGCAAACTTAGTTTACTCATTAAGTTAAGCTATAAACGTCACTTGATTAGTGTTTGAATTATTATTTAATATGGGTGAGGCTCTTAATTTTAATGAAACACTGTTTCAAACCACCTGATATAACGGGCTGAAGTAGTAACATTGCACGTAACTTAGACGGTATAATAAGCATAATATACTACACTATGGAGTAGAAACCGCTTTTAGTTAAACGAGTTGTAAATCATTTTTTAAAATACGTTAGTTTTTTTTAAATCTTTTACTGATTATAGCCTTAGGGCTTTTTAATATCACCAGGCTTGTTGGTTAAGGGTTAAATGTGCGCCTAGCCGTAAGTTCAATTGCTTACTCTTAAAGACAATGGTTGAATACTCAAGAGCTGATGGGTTAAAGGATGATTTATTCCAAAAAATACGGAGTGCCTGCTCTTATGGAAGTCTTCTTTTCCTGTAATTCTGTAGATAGCTATAGGCACTAGACAGAAGTGTAATCAGTTAAGAGGGAAATAACTTCTCCAATCTCTTTTTAAGGAACACTCACTTTTCTTCCTTTTCAGTCATAAATATTAATGATTGTTATTAATGACCAGATTATTTATTAATTATCAGCCTAGGTTAAACTCTTCTGGTTCATTATTAACCTAGGCCTACTATGTCTTCTCTTCAGTAGAAGACGCAAAGAAGGGTTATAGCAATCTGGGTTAGCTTAATAACTTTTGTTTATGAAACTAAAAATGTGACTTGTTTAACTTTGCACGATCTTTGTTATCTTATCGGAAAAAGTAGATGATTTACTCGCGTGAATGAAACAACAGAAAAAGGCAAAGGTCTTGGGTAGTTAGTAAAGGGTAGCTATATAAAATTGTACACAAAATATTTGTCGTATACTTAGAGATGTTATTAATCTGTCTACCAAAGATTTGTCAGTTATTTTTAATTATAAATATACTAACGGCTTTTACCGACGTTTAACTGTCGAAAATCGCGGCTGCACCTCACCCCCTGTAGAAAAGCTTCATACGGGCTCGAAAATAGTCAGACCGTTTCGACAGTTAACCGCGAGTAAAAAGTGAATATTTAGACGCCGATTTACAAGCGTCCACGCCCATTCCAAGAACGTATTTCACTATTTGATTGCTACAGTTTTCTGTATTACTGCCAAAACTCTTAAATACAGAAATGATCGAATGGATTTCAAATTCAGGTTATATATCTGTTTATGTAGGACAATAATATGTCCCATTAAAGATAAGGCGCCACTTATTTCTTCGTTTGGTTCTTATATTTGTCTCCGCATACAAAATTAGATCTAAATCTATTGTCACTTGCAAAATTTATTTGTAGTCGTTATAATAAAGTGAGTCGGTTCAAACGGTATTGGAATATCTAGTCATAAATAACTTATTAATGGGCCGTGGGAGTTATTGTATATGGTAATGGTGGCGAGAGCATTGGAATATTTTTATGACTAAAAATATGGTCATAGAGATGATACATATTGTTAATTTTGTGGTTTCGGTGTCAAAGTTATTTGATCTTTTTTGGAACATTCAACTTAAATTAACTGTTGAATGGGTCTTGTTGAACCAAGCACGTGCTTGAATTATGGTGCTGGAAGTCTTATTTATTCCACCTATGGAGGAGACTGACCTGGTGTTGCTATTTGTTACTTACGCCAATACTTGTTGACAACAACAACTTGAATAATGTTTCTTGAACTTGCAAATAATTGTGCGTGTGCAATGTCATTCAGCGTGAGGTAGAGCGCATTTTGCTTACTGTTTTAATAAATACCTTGTCAAGATGATTATAACATATTAAGAACTAAACCCTCAACTTAGACTTGCTATGGACAGTTCGCTGATAGCACGTTCATGAACTCTTTGTCTTTGAAATTGCTGGGACTGTTTCCAAGTTCCTGCCCCTCACGTTGACTGCAGTAGGTTATTCGTGCAATATTTGCAATTTAATTTGACCAAAACTGCACTTGGAAAACACGCATCGACAAACTATGCGGGAAAATAAATAGATTTGCCTACGCTTTATGGAGACTCTCAAAAATTACAAACATGGAAACAGAACCAAAGGCTTACCATGGTTATGCTGCGTCCATATTGAGGTTTGGCATTCTTCTTTGGGGTAATTCAGTGAAAATAAATAGAGTATTTATTGCATAGACACAGTGCCTGTGAGCCATAGCTGTTGTCAGCTCGTGGACAACCTGTAGGCCTTTATTTAAATCATTTTAATTACTAACACTTCCCAGCGTATATATCTTTGAAATATGTGTATTTGTGAAAACACACCATGAGTTGTATACAATAAAAAAACAATATTGTACATTTAACACAAGATACCCAATAAATTATGTTTGCCAAATATTAAAACTGAAATCTGTGACAAAACCTGCCTTGCAATGTCAGTAAGAGTCTTCAACCATTTACCAGAAGAAATGAAGTGTTTGCCGTTGCCTAAATTTAAATATACTCTTAGGACTTGGTTAATTGAGAAGGGTTTTCATAGCGTTAGTGAGTTTCTATCCAAAAAAAAATAGTTATGTATCACATTTTATGTCGTGACTGAATTATTATATGTATTGACATCTAGTTTTTCTTCTTTGAATAAAATGTTTAAACTATTGAAGTCACTGTAAAATATTATGTAATTAGTTGTTACTGTGATGCATTTTACCTTCACATTTGATTTATACTAAATTGTATTTTTCTTTGATCTTAATTTGTTAGCTTTTGATTTGCTTGTATGTAATATTGCATGCTGGTGTACAGTTTCAGAGCGAGGGACTTTTATACTGTGAATCTTGATAACTTCTATTGTTACCACCTATAATGCAATAAGTTTGATTTGATTTGATTTGAATAAGATTCTTCAATCTAATCATGTGGCTAAATGGAATCTATAATATGGAAAACATTATAGGCTTCTTTAATCTAGTTTCTGGTTTTATAACAACTAATATATTAAATCGTTATCTTGCGGTAACGTGACACCGTTGCACAAGTTTTGACACTTTTGACATCAACAAAGTCACACGGCTGAAACTCCAAGACGATGATTTAAAGGTCAGTTTTCATGGCCGAGACTTGTATCATATTTGGTTTCTCAGAAATGAGTAGTAATAATAAAGGCCTGCGCTAGGCGGCCCGACGCTAAAACAATACAACATTTACGAGCAAACAATGAGTTCGTCATAATGTAATAAAACGCTTGAATGGCTGGAGAGTAAATTAACGTTTTGCGCCATTTCTTTTGCTACTATGCGTCCGGTGCGTTTAGTATTTTTCAACATTCGTTATTTGTCCAGCCTTTTCCCTCTTTATAATTGTTCCGAACTAGCTATGTTTAAAATACAACCTAAGAATTTTGCGAGTCTTGTTTGCGTCACTTGGAATACCGCTTCTTAGAACAAAGGTTGTGTATGTAGTCTTCATTTGTAACGAAGCATGATGTTAAACTCCAAATAAAGCGCATCGACCGTCGTAAACTTGCTCATTTAGAAAATAATTGTACAATATTTGGTTTAAAATAACTATAATAAGTGAACGTAAATTTATGATTGCCGCAAGAAATAATTTTATGATTGAAACAAGCCGTAAAATCAACAAATACTTAAATAGAGTTGTAGTTTTTGCGTGAAGTACTTGACATCAGAAATTACCTCAGTTTAGTGTGTCAATTAATTAAGTTGTAATATTATAAATGAGTGTACCTAATTGAAATATTTGAAATTGACAAATAAGAAAAATGAGAATTTGTGTAGGATTCTCAAACACCATAACAAATGGAGAACTTGTTCTCTAAATCCTTTACAGGTTTTGCGGTTCGACTGCGGAATGCACGTCCTTGCGAAATCTGTCAATCAAAATCACTAGCAGATTTTAAAAGCAGAGTAGGAGGATCCTTTTTTTCTCAGACCTAAATTCATAACTAATTATTTGCCCAAAGTCTCGGGAAAACGAATAAAAGAGGTTTAGGGTTGATTTTTAATCTTTATCTATGAATCATTGATATAAACGATTATGGAAGTTCAAAAATTTTTTTGACTTTATAAACATAAATGTGCCCCACCTTTCCTACTTACAAAATTATAATGACATACTTACAGGCAACCCAAGACTTTTTTTAAAGACTTTATAAGGAAGCATCCACAAAAAACACCGTGTTTCTTATTAGGTCCTTACATATGAAATTGGCGTTTTGTCGTAAACTGGCCACTTTGATCTGTATTATCCCCACTTTGGTTAAGAATTCCAATGTATAATTTATACAGCTATTTACTCACACATTTGTATTTCGAGAACCGTAATTCATTTGCTTTTTCCTATTTAAAAAAAAAGCTAGAAAAGCTAGCTGCTAAACAACCGAGGCTGGTCAATCGCTCTAGGCCACTGCTGCTTCAGGACAACGACACACTGCACAACAGACGGCTACCAAATTAAAAGAGCTTCAATTGGAATGTCTTAGACATCCACCTACTCACACCTACCGTACTCCCCGGACCTTGCTCCAACAGATTACCATTTTTTCGAAATTTGGATGACTTCTTGCAAGGGAATAATTCAACTCCGGTGGGGCAGTCCAAAGCGCCTTCAAAGATTTTATTGTTTCCCGCCCGAATGGTTTTTTTAGTAAAAGGATCAATGAACTACCTATGGGATGGCAAAAGTGTATAAATAGCAATGGTACATACTTTGACTAAATAAATATATTATATATATATTTTTTTAAATTGACTGTATGTTTCTCCGTTACAAAACGGCAATTTCATATGTAATGACCCAATAGTTGTTTTGCAAGCCTGTAATCGGAATTATTTCATTGATTGCGTGTTATTGAAGCACAAATCATGCTTCTTACAGTCGTGAAGTCGGACATACTGTGCCTTGATTCATTTCATATCAATATATGTAACTAAAAGAAGTAGGCGCGTTATCTTCATGTCTTAACCTGATGCAATTCATTTTGTGGTCAAAAAACTGTTGTTTATAAAAGTAGTAAATCAGTTAATATATTGATACAGAGTTATATACATATATACGGGTATCTACTTTTACAACGTAATTTGGCTTGATCTGACGACTTACACAGGAGGATCGTTACGGTATCGTTAATACATGTAAATAAACATTGAAATTTAAAATACTGCTATATAAAACCAATATGTATTATTACTGTACAATTTCTTAATACAAATAAATATTTAAACGCAAAGCTCTATAAGCCATTTGATAATATTTAGCATCGAACGTTATCACATATATTCTCTTCAATTTTATTTTATGTATTTATGAAATTTCAAGATCTTGAAATTTTTTCAGCGATCCAGGTTTTGCTCAACTCATTTCCTGTAAGCCGAACCAATCTAATAGCCGAAGAAGTTTCTTACATATGTTGCATTTGATACAGATGACCAATACAACATTTTTTGAATTCTTATTTAAACGACTTCTTGCCAATAGTTCTAGTAGCTATACCTCTAAAAGTTCCACCATGAATTATTTACTGATAAATTGTAATATGAACACAGCTAACAAGGGAACGCTCAAATCAAAACTTACAAAATGATATAAAACTTAATTTCGTCAAAGATTTCAAAATCACAAATCAACAAGTCAAACTAGTGTTTATTATAGTCAAATTATATCAAATTAAATATGTTTATAGTCAAATTAATGTTCCCTACATAGTTGACAAAGAACATATTTCCAGACTTGATACAACATTACAATAATTCTCGCATTATTTCTGTGCGACGATAACATAATAAGAACGTCGCCGACGCGGTTGCCGGCCGTCCGGTCGTACGATTCGAGCCAGACTAAATAATGATATTTTGAAGTGTCGCATTACGCAGTAGACCACACAAGAGAACAACCATCGCACGATGCATCAATCGATGTGGATGTAGGTGTTTATAACAAATACCCCACAGAAAGCGGCGATTGGGGAATCTGAAAAAAATGTGTGTTTTAATAATGTGCTAACAGAATTTAGTGTTGATAATCGGCTTATTAATGTTTCTGGAAGAATTTTAATGTTCTGCGGTATTAAAACCGCGCTATATTGTACACCTGGAATTGTGACATTTTAAAATAATTGATGAAACTTGGGAACGTTTATAGAGCATATGCTAATCTAAAATTTTTGCGACCGACACAAATTATCTTAACATGTTTCATGCCAAAGTTTGATATTGTGTTAGGTTGGCGAAGTCTCCATAATTGAAAAAATTATTTAAAAAATTGAATCTAATATTATTGTGATGTTAATTGCTGTTGTAAGTATGTTCCTGTTAAAATCTTTGACGGCCGAGTAGTGTAGCGGTTAGCTGGTTCTGGTCCTGGTTGTTCATCACACTAATGAATGCGGATTTATTATTATTATTTATCTGAGTATCAGGGCAGATTGGACAGGAATAATAACAGTAATCTCTAAATTGGCGGGCCTCTATTTTCTAAAATACCTCGGAGTGCTAAGTGTATGTAGCGGAGGGGTTTCTAAACGACGATATTCCTATTAGATATAAATCGCAAACAATCAAGACTTTCTCTTTTTAGAAATAGCCTTTTAAATTCCTTAATATGTTTGAAATGTTAGAAGAGACGGCTTCTCATACGTGGGTTATAAAAACTTAGTCTCACACAATAAGGTTGACTCGCGTAGACCCAAGTTCACAGTTTGACTCGGATTAAGGTGGTTAGTCAGTTCAATGTCCCTCCATCTCTGTCAGTTTCTATTGGTCTGACAGAGACATACAGCAATATTTTAACCCGAGTTAGCTTAAATTTTGAATGAAATTTAATGTGAAATTGGTGTTTGTGTGGTGCCCTTAAAAATTGCGTATTGGGCTAAGCGTCGTCAGCGCTAAGCTACATAGTCCGGTGAAATTTAAAAGGCCCATTGGGCCATAAATAAATTACCCATTTCGAAAAAAATGTTGTTTGTGTCAATTGCATTAGATCTCACGTATATTTAAAAACATTGTAAATAATATTATTTTTCAAATTTTAATTCAGAAAGCATTCTATAAGGAAAACTCACCTGAGAGCACTGCAGACCACAACTACGCGCTTGTTATTCACTTTCTTAAATTTTTCTGGCGCATGTAATTCCGACGTAATTATGTGAGACTCGAAGCAGTTTTTCTTGTCAAAAATGAAGACAAATAAATTGTCTCCACTTAAGCAAATAAAACTCATATTTACTTACTAATTGAAATAAACTGCGACTGGATAATTTATTGCCATGCTCTGAAAGCGAGTTGTTTCGGTTGCGTGTTGGCGAGAGTCACTCTTATACTTCAAGCAGCAAATCTTTGCAGTAAAAAAACTGTGTAACTTTTGATCTACGTACGTACAATGACATATTACATATAGACAAGTCATACCCAAACATTACCGCACAAAAAAACGGCGTCAACGTAACTATAGATACCTACCCGATATATAGAGTAATATAATTTGTGGGAGAAGGAAAGAATAATACGGTTCACTTGTTGTAAGAAAGAGATAAATATGTTCTTCGTGACGTTGCTTCGCACTAATTGGTCGTGAGCGTACGTGACGTAGTATGTAAATTGTCGAAACTCTATAGCGTTGTCTCTTTTACTCCCACATACAAAATCATGTTACATCTCGCTCTTCGAGTTTGTTGAAACGAATAGGCATGTCAATTTTAAAACGTCATTTTAAATAGCAAAATAAAATAATAAATAAGATAGTTATAAAATAATAGTTCTTACGCATGAAAATAAACGTTTATTCTATCTTGAACAGTAACAGTGTAATTAGTACACTGTCTAAACACACAAGAAGGCATTGTACGGTATTAAAAACACAGAATAAGGAATAAGTTTTCTTTGAGGTTTAGCCGTGACACTGGGTTGCACAAGACTGAGTCAAATAGCCGGGAACTGCCTTGCATTTGCGTTGCCAGTTTTGAGAGCGGATAACCTGTCTAAATGTAATATGTCATTGAGTACGTAAGTATATCTGAGGACATTACCCAACTAGCATATTAGTAATAATTGCAGCTAAGTTTATGACTCAAAGTTCTATATCGGTGCTATTTGGGAAAAATTACAAATTCTTACTGCATAGGAGTGATAAATATAAATAAAGTCTATAAAATGGACTATGGGTTTCAAATTTTTAATTAATACTACCTACAGGTTAAAGTTGAGCACCTTACCACTGTTGTACCACTCTAAGCTACAGTGCGAGTGTGAATTGCTACTTTACGTGGCAATCAACACCAAAAGTCATCGAACCAACATAGGCGTTAATTCACCTTGCTCTAGGATCTGCTCTGCATACAACGAAGTTAATCTGAAGCTGAATAGCTGCGTGGACATATTTAACGACTCTTTATCACATTTTAAACGTACAATACTGGAATCATTCATCGTTTCATAATTTTGGAGTACTATTCATGCTATTTTACGTTTTCTCTTTTTTTTTAGTTCAATTATAGTATTTTTTTTTTTGTTGATTTTAATTGTGTTTTTTATTTTTAAATATTTTTACTTTATTTTAATCTAATTGGACATTCTTAATATCATTGTTATTATTTTTTACTATATAATGTATCGAATCGCATGACATTTGATAATTCTTGACATTTAAATTTAGCTTGACATTATTATTCATTTATCATACTTGACATTATAAATATAGTTTTCGACTCAGACTTCTAATCCCATGTTATTAAAGATTTCCTTTTGACATGTACAACGACATATCTGTATCATAAATTAATAATCCACACAATTAATTAATATGCACTAAAATGTAATAATATAATGTTGACTATTTTAAATACTTTGTACCAATAATATTTTTATTGAATGCTGTGCATACCTATAACTGGCTTGCATGTCAGCCCTTAGTTTAAGTCAGCATATTTTTTAATGTATAGACGTGTACGCTGTTGGTGTGACATATAATTAAATAGATAATTCATACCTGTAGTGCGTCTTATAGCTACAAACGAGAAGCAATGACCACCATTACGCCTAACATTTCTAAAAGGAAGCAATATCAACTCTTAAACCACTGGAATATCTAGAAGGATGATAAAATGAGCCTTAATGGCATGATTAGTTCTTATTATTTTCTTCTGAAGTTTTAGAGGAGCGTTCCGTAGAAATATTTGTTATTGTGGAATTTACCCAAGGTTTAATTTATGAAAGGTTTTCGATGTCTTAATTAGCTCCCTTTGTTATAAAAACAAAAGATATTACTACGGGATACATTAATATTTTATTAATATTATTATATTACTTTAATTATTCTAAATTGATTTTCATCTGATAATCAACATTTAGAACACAATTTGCTTTTTTTTAATTTGATTTGCTTGTACCCTAATGACACGTTAGCCAAAATCAATATTTTACAATGCGCATTCAACTTTTGTAATCAATATGAAAATAAAAGTAATTAGAACTCAGAATAATTAGATTCATATAAATTGTGTTCTGATTGTTGACCGACAAAGGGAAATAAAATACATATTTAACAGCTATCTGACTTTTATTTAAAATTAAATAATTAGGTTATTACTTTTACAAGGAAACAACCATATTTGTATAATGTTGATCTAAAATAATATTTCACTCATAAAATTCTTAAAAGAAAAGTGCTTCTGTAGTTTTTGTGCCTTTTGGATTTTAACGAATTATTATATAATCTTCGGTGCTTGGCTCTGTGACAGTGTGTGGTTTTCATGACAAAGTATTGTATGCTGCCTCTGTAGTTCCGTTCAATAGCTGGAATGAAAATATAATTGTATTAAAATATATAATACTTAACCAATATTGAGTGTATTACATTATGTTTATCCAAAAAAAGGTTTTTGTATTGTCAATTGAGCCCTAAACTATTTTCCCTACTAAAACAAAAGAATCATATATAAAGTAAATAAAATTCACTCCTATTTGGGCTTTTGGCCCTTCTTTGGACCACTTAGTAATAAGAAAGGTGATTTTTAGCACTTTGAACAGCAAAAATTGAAGTAAGTGGGTAAAAACTATTACCTATAGTAACAAAACGATTCGCCATCTTTAATGGAATGTTTTTATGAAAATCTAATTTACATTACTTTTACTAAACATGTTTTTGTTATAAAAAAAGAAGTATTTTACAACTATACTACGTAAATTCACTATAAATACTTGTTATACCAATTATATTCTTTGTCATTTTTATTAAAACTACTATAACCTTATTTTATTTACACTGTTTTTTGTCGAAATTCTCATGAAATCAATATGGCGTGTAAATTTACTTAATAAACATATACGCATTTTGCAGTAAAGTTAAGATCCCACTTGATTTTTCAGTACAGGTATAGCAAATAGTTGAATAAAAGTATTTGGTACTTACAATTATGTTTTGTAGTTGTCACTTCAAAACTGTCACACGCCATTAACATTCTCAACATTGCAACTACAGAAATGAAACGTACGTATGAATGAACAAAATCTAATCGTTCAATCAACAGTTCAATCAAAGTGGCAAATCAGGGGCGCAGGCGCTGCAATTTGCACCTTTAGTCACAATATGATACGCTCTAGACCTGCTATGCGATGTGCCCACTTAGGGCCATATCTGTTGCATAAGGGGTCTACAGCAGGACAAAGACCTTATCGTTACTTATTCGCTTATTCGCAACCATTTGTGCTAGTTGGGTAGCTTTCGCCTAAACCGAACAGTACGAATCAAGACCGACCGTTTTGTTTTTGAAAAAGTGTTCGATTCAGTCAAGTTGGTAGCAGCAAAATTAAGTTTCCATTAGAGTGGGATATTTTCATCTATTTTCAGATATTTTCCAAATTCATCGTTTACACAATCGCCAGATTGAATCAATTCATACTTTTCGTGTTATTTTTTTAACGAGCAGAATATTTCGAATATTGGTTTCTTTCTTCCATTTGTCACTGAAAAACATTTCTGGCTTGCCTGCTTTTACTGTACCTATATAAATTCTACCAACATTATATCAGTACAATCATAAATTTTTTGAGAAATACGCCAAGGCCTGGTAACCCTGTAACGTACCATAAGATAAAAATTTTATAATCCGTTCAACAATTTATATGATAATTACGTGTTAGACAATGTATTCATTTATTGAGTACTGTTTATTACCTCAATTAGCGGTCATTAACCATCGATGAGTCATAAAATGATTTAACCTTCCCTTTGATAGTTATTCATGTCATAGAAACCGTTGACATTATATTATTATGACCTAAGTTTAATTTAAATCACGTTCTTTACTTGGATTGCCAGAGTTTTATTGGTTTTAAAATAAGATAGATTGATATAAACTTAAATCTATTAAAAAAAAAATTAAAATAACATTTTGCTTAATACGATGTTCACACAAAAACAAGAAACTGTCACAAGATGAAAAGTCAATGCAAAAACGGAAATATAAACCGTACAAAAGATAAGAAATAGGCTCTTGGTTTTCAAAAACAGAAAGAGAGCAGAGATGTAGAAAACTGACTCAGCTGTGATGTTGCTTTACAGCAACGCTGATCTTCCATCAGCAGCCGGGCGTCGCAAGTCGCGTAATGCACATCAACCGCGACAGTAGCGATACATAACTGCAGGTTTCTGTATGGGTATGCGTATGCTGTATATTTTCTAGCTGGCACTCCTCACTTATGTCTTCAGAGCCACTCTTAAATCTGGGGTCGAACCCGCCATGAGACCTTAGCGAGCGCATTTTTAAGTTTCAGATGAAATTTACTTTCTTCTTTATAGGATGATTCACTGAGGGAAACTAGACGCGCTGTCCAGCGATTTTTATGTGTCACTTCTTCCAGAACAGTGATTTCTTATATATTAGATTAAATATGCCTTTGGTTTTTTTATATCTTTATGTATAAGAGCATAGCGGTAAACTGGTTTTCGTTTTGTAGAGTGAATTGATAACTTCATCGCCATCAGGTGAGATGAACGCAGACGCCTGGTAAGTTATAATAAACAAAAGCTTTTCTAGGGTACAACGACGTATTTCTTTGCCAATATAACCCCCTAACCATAATAAACATATGCAAACTTACAAGTGATTTTTATAAAAATTTCGGTCGAGTGTAGTAGCGCTCATACGCCGGATGTCCCAAGTTCGAGTCCTGGTCGGGGCATTAATTTGTGTGATGAATATACATGTTTGTTCTCGGGTTATAGTTGTTTATATTTGTATTATACCTACACACATCAAAAGTGTCTAGGGATCAGGTAAATTCTTCGCAAAAATACAATCCATTCAATATTTACCCAATCTACCAGGAAGAATTTTTACTTCAATTCCTATGTTTAAATTAAAAATATAACGCTATATTTTGTATTAACTAAGACTAATTTCTGTTTTTCCACCATTAACACAAATAACACAATCACAGCGATTTGGCATGCTTAAAAACAGAAAAACAGTTCATCATAATCTCTTTGAGTAATGGCCACCCACGTTCTTTCTAACAAGTAAAAAAGCTGTTATGGAGGATGCACGGCATCCACGCAGGGCTCTTCTTTGCCCCCAATCGGGTTGAGTTCTCGCGATTATCCCCATCAGACCTCTAATACCAGTTTCGGCAAGAGTGCGTGTTGCGACCTAGCCATGTGTGAATGTGCATTGTCGTGCATTAGTTGAAACGAATTACCCAAACGGCCTCGCTAAGAGATGATTACGTCTGAAACAATCTTCTCCACGTGAGACAGGCTTTTCCATCGGCCATAACATTATTATTCTCCCACCATGCGGATGAACCTCCAGGTGAAATCTTAAACTTTCATGACGTTATCCGTTATCCGACCTCATTCCAAAACTCGACACAATGCCAGTGTTTTCCTCCCAATCTCTGTGTGCACGAGCCCATTGTAAACTATAGATAAACTCTCAGCGGCCTTCGGGAGCCAAGATCCACTTAACGTAAACAATTTCAGTTGGTTCGATCACTTATTTACATGCGTAAAGAGCTCATGGTACTATTCCGTCAGCAGTATTTTGGATGTACCGGTACTGTCTGCGATCATCCTCCATGTCGCTTGGCCACGCTGCCCGTGATGCGATAGCGTGTCCAGAGGCAGCTTACAACGCTCCGTGTAGTGTCAATAGCTATAGCCACAGTACGTTGCCTGGCGCCAACTTCCATCATGCCGATGGTTCTCATCATCTCTTTTCGGGTGAAATGACGTCGTCGCTCCATATAATTGTAATTTTTTTACAGTATTGATGAAGTAATTGCATTTGTAAATATATCATGACCCAGATTGACAGAAATGACAGGTGATTTTCTTTTTATGATCAAAATTTAAACAACGTCTTTATTTGAATAGTCAGAATCACAAAATAAAACCAATCCAAATCAAGTAATCCCAAAAAGTCAGTATAATAAACCTTATTTGCAGAAATACTTTAAAACATACTTGGTCCATAGACATTTTTAATGTGTGTATAGTAAATATAATTAAATAAGCATATGACGATCGCTCCGCTTGTTTTCTGCCTGGTCTCAATACAAGTTCAATTGGGTTAGGCTTCTGCGAGGCCGTAATGCTCGGAGGCGGCGGAGAGGGCGAAGGAAGATAATGCATCCTCCCTTCCGCTTCGCCGTCGTACGGGACGCCGGAGGGTAGCTTTCATTGCCGAATGCCTCCCGCTCCCGCAGTCCCATGAGCCTTCTGTGGCGGGTTCAGGGGAACACGCCTCCGGTCCAGGGCTCGAGAACGCGCGTGCGCTTCCTGCGCACCATCTCATGAGGGACGACTAGAGAGGGACCCCTCCCTCCTCGTGACCCGACTACGTGCGTCCAGACGGAAGCCGCAGGTTTTTAGCCGGTACGAGTCCGGCATAACCTGACTTCGCCCCCCGCTGGGGTTGTGTATCCATGAGGATTTTCCTGCGTCAAAAAAAAAAGAAAAAGGTTTGCATGTAGTTAATATACGCGCGAGCCGAGCGAGCAAAGCGAGCGTGATGCGGCAGCACCCGGCATAGCGCCAGGACCAAATTAAGTACCATTGCTAGCTTAAAGTTATAATTATAGTTACAGGTAGCTTAAGTTACAAATATAGTCAGTTATAATTTAAAGATATTGACTCTCCCACTCACGTCGCACGCAGCGCAATGATATGCAAACAATTCGCAACGCGTTTACTGCTTGTCCGCACTGCCCCTTCTCGTCTTTAACACACATTGCTGGCAGCGCATTTGGCATTGTATAGAATACCTTGGCAAAGTATAAAATAAAAAATATTTCATACATTACCTTAAAGTTTTAGGTATTCTGTATATTGCCTAGGTATTGTATAGAAAACTATATAATACAGATTGCCGGTAACATATATATTTGTAAAAATGTATGTTTAGTCCCCTAATTCGCTGCATGGCATCCATAACACAAGCTCTGCTTACTTTGGGGCCATACAGTTGGTGTGTTTGACTGGGAATTCATAATAATTATGTTGTCATTTTAAATAATACATGTTCTTTAAAACTGAACTTTATTATGCTCATGGGAAAATAACAATCTAATAGAATGCAGTTTCAGTCGTTTGAAATGAACCAATGAAAACTCAATTTATTTCTTGTCTCTAGAACTACAGTATAAAACTAGACTGAAATGTAATATTAAACAAAAGTTACATTAAAGTAAATAGATTTTTATCTTTCGAAAGCCGTCCCTCGAATCTTGCGCAATTGTAGGAGTAAGCAATCGGATTGCACAATGTCCACGGAGTTTGTAAAATCTGCTTTTGATGCGTTGACGTTACTGTACACAAAGGTGAAGCGGAGCGGTTCAGATAATTTATGTAATACACTTCTGAGGAAAGAGTCTGTCAAATGTAAGGCTAAATATAGTTTGTTGTGTTTCAGTTCATTAAAAGTCCGAAAAAGATGTATCGAGAAAAATGTGTGGGTTTTAATCTGCATCTCAAATATTTTCTAAGATGATTTTGTTAGTTAATTTTTGCTAGAAATACCTTACTAGTTTTTATTAGAATGATCAAATGAAGACCGTTTTTTATTACAGTGCTTACAAAAATCGTGTAAAACAATAATAATGTTGTAAAAAATATTATTATATATACAAACAAGAATATATATACAAATAACCAATGGGAAAAAGAAAAAAAGAACAAGGAATCAAGCCTCAACAAAAGCCTCAAGAGTACAACGGTGCCTAAATGTTGACATTTCCCAAGCTTCAGACCTTCCGCGACGTTACTTGAACACTCGTCGTCGGAAATGGGATAACAGTATGTAACAATAATTATTTATTCCTGTGTCTATGGTCTATTTATTAAGTATACTTAATTCAATTGCTGAACCCGATGTACATTCTACTTTAGTTTAAAACACTAATTTTACTTTCTCCTAAAGACCGAGGTAATCCAGAACAAGAAGATATTCCATAACTCAGACGTACTATTTAAACAAACTATCCAAATACATAAATATCGATTATTTATTTACACAAGATCAGTCGAATATTAATGATTCCATTCACATCCGGACGGCATTCTCGTTCGAAATAACAGCCTAGTAGCAAACCCAATAAATCTTTAACGCTGTTTTGTTACTTCGATTACTGAAATTGATAAATGATAACTATAATTGTGGTTAATAAAATGAAGCTATCGATGATTTTAATTAATGGCAGCTTCTATAAAGTTATAATTAAGATATGTTAAGACACACATTCGGAATGCGCTTCTTTTAATTATATAACGCTTGGTTCTTCATTCGAATACCTCACAGCCAACGCGATATATCTTTCATTTCGCATAAAATTTTAGTTTCTCATAATAAGGCTGTAAAGTTTTTACAATCTCATAAAACGTTCCGTTTTAGGTCTAAAACAATTCAGTTGAGGGTCGAGAAACTATTTAGCACTTGGATTACATGGAAATAAAATAGATTTACTCTTACAAGACTCATACAGCTTGCATCTGTTTACACACGTTTTACTACATATCTGTAGCCCTTTGATTTGTTTGTGTGGATTAAGAATTATCTTATAGATCTTACCTCAATACTACATTATCTTCGTTTTGTTCAGCAAATATTTTGATACATTAGCTTATCAAGTTTGCTTTGCGATCTGTTTACTGTTCAAAGTTTAAGGTTTTATTTTCCACTTACAGTTATTTGGTATTTGTGTTGTGGAACTCATAATGATTTAAATCTCGGCAATGTCATGTTCGTATGTTTGAGAATGTAATTATTTTGTTTGAAGCTTTTAAACGGTACAGTAATGTCGTAAGGTATGTATTTAAGTGTGTTAAATTTATTTCTAGCTAGTAGCTACGATGTTTTTGATTTTTTTTTGTTATGAGGCATGCTTGAATTCGGAATTAGAATATATTACACATTTTATTTAAAAATAAAAACACAGATTGAAACCCAAAAGTGTTGCAACGCTACTAACCAACTTCTACAGCAAACTCGGTTATAAAATGGAGACAGTGCTGATGTTATTTTATCCAATAATATGGTAAAACATGTTTTTGGATTAAGATCTTGCTTTTGACTTTAATCTTTATTTACTTCTGAAAGTGATTCAAATAATAAAATTATAATTTATGTCATTTTATTAATTTTGTAAACATTTGGGTTAATCTTGTTGAATTGACGTGTAATTCCACCGATTGCCCTTTTTTATATTCTTCACAATAACTAAATACGTATCCATATAATTCATACCGTCTAGGCCAACGATGGGTATTTAAATGTATAATCGGAAGTCACAAACAGAAAACTTATTTAAAAATATATTATTGTTTGTGTGTGTAATTATGCTAATGAAACATATGTATTATGTTTCATACAAACTTTTATTAACATAAGAACAGCGAACTTAGGTACTCGGTTGTAAGATAAGTAGGAAATTTCAATAATACTTCCGCTATTTTTTTCTTCTTTTAAAACAGTTTTTGTGGTTAAAAAGTATATGAAAAACAGGAAAAATCTTTTAAATTAGGTATAAACCCGTTGAAGCATATCACAAATTAAAATTCCCCTCACGGTGCTATCACTATTGATAATGCACAAATATCGACACAAATCGGCGATAATCGGCCATCGGGACGCAGGTCACGTCCAAAGACGATTTTCGAATCGTATTTAAATACGTTCCATCCCGTTTTCAACAACTGAATGAAGAACGGTCGAAGAAAAGTTATCGCTCAACGGTTTGAAGTTTAACGTGCCATTTGTATGTGAGGCGACGGCATCAAATGAGCCAAAGTACTCTGATGGATTGCGGACGGAGGCGCCTCGCGTATCGGGAAACCAAGTTACATTGCAATGGCCGCACGACCGCTCACCCCACATTCGACTTTATTACCGAGCATTGTGAATTTCGTGCTCAAGCTAAGATTTTTAGATGTACTGCGAGCATGTTGCCACTTAAGAGTTGGCGCCATACTCCAGTTCGGCGCAACGCGTCAAACCGATACACTGCACGTATTTCATTGAATCACGATCGAGTTGGCTGCTTGTTTTAAATGTGGATAGGACATAATCTGATACCTGGGCTACTTTTATACATCGTTTGGATTACTTTGTCATTGAGACACTAGACTGTGTTTCATTTATAATTCAAAGCGACAGCTTTGGGCACGTGCGATGTCAATAAAATTTGGTCTTTTGGAGTTTGTTATGTTTAAATATATTTCCTATTGGACAAATTAGGCTTATTCCATACAAGATTTTAGTACTTATAGAAAAAAGGTTTTTCAATCTTTATAATTTTGGCAACTTTTTTGAACCTTAAGACCCTTTTTAGGAAGTTACAAAAAGACTATTGTAAACCGAAATTGGCCACAGGACAACAGTCAGACATAAATGAATGGCACAATATTGTTTTTTTTTACATAACCGTATTTGCTAGATAGCCGATCATGGCAAACAGAGCATGCGCGGCGTACAGGTGGTTCAATATTTACATGACGGCGCGGCGGCGTCGGCGCGCGCGCGGGCGCTATCGCAGGATTAGGAAATTGAACGCATGCTGCTTAAATCTGCAGTAGAACAAAAAAAATTACTACATCTGTAGATAAATGTATTTAAGTACAGAATTACCCCTGGGAGCGTTCTAAAATCCTGTTCTAGGGCCTTTAGTGTCATTATATCGATTGTGTCCCAGTCTACTTATTTAAAGGTGACTTAGGCTCGCTAAGAAAAGTTGCAATTCGATTTTACCCTGCGATAAGTTTTTAAATTATTTCGATTTGGTTCAGGTGTAGATATGAAGTATTTTGTTGATTTACTTTGAATTTCGAACCTGCTGTGCTCATATTTAACAGCATCGCTGTCTCTGTGACACTACCATCGTATTGAGGCGTGTTCGAGAATGAGCAACGAATGAGCACATTCTGAACTATTTTCGATTTCCGACTAAGATACATTGTTGCAACGGCGTTCATTTTTTAATAATAGCTACTTTTTCCTGCTAAAAATCTAAACTAGATTTTTTGCATTGGGTATTATTTAAAAGGTTTTGGCTGTGGGATGTAAAACTTGCTAATGGGTATTATTTCGGGTTTACTTTTTACATAAATGAACATTGTAACGTACATGTAAAGGTACAATGTATTCCCGTGTGTTATATCACGTGATGTCCCACACAGTTTACTTGTTTTCGATTGCGTTAGCGATTGAAGATTGCAACTTAGCGGGGGGCGGGGGGAATTTCAGTGGGTCTCGACGATGAGATGGAAAAGTGAATAGAATGCTAAATGTATGAAATTGGCATAAGCATACGTAACGTTCAGTGAAAAGCTTGAGTGAATTCTTATACTTTAATATTCCATCGTTGAATGTCCGTCCTGGAGACTCTGATAGGCGTGACATTGAGATACAATTAACTCAATACGCTCAAGTACCAAATAAACGAATTTATGCTAAATTCAAATTCAAATATTTATTTATTTATTTATTACACACAACAGAACACAACTTTAATAAAATTAATTAAAACAAAACTTTAAACATACTTAAGTCTAGGTTGCATTCCACAAGAACATGTTCATCAAGAAATACATCAATTAACACTGAGATAGACCACATTGACAATTGCTTGTTCTTGTTGACGTCAAATAAAAAATCACTCTACCAGTTCGGAAAAACCTTCGTGAAGAAGAACTGGCAAGGAACCAAGAGTTATGTATTCATGACCCTCGTTTAAACTAAAGCACTCCAAACTGGAAGATTTTTTAATTAGATTGCATCACTTCAAATGTTCAATTTCCCGCTGGTCTCAATCGGCTCAGTAGCGACCCGGTTTCAAATACTTACATCTGTTTTTGTTTTAAAAATGAGACAGAGATCAAACATTCAATTTTAAATTGACCCTCCATCGTCACATGAAATGCTTTCGATTCGATAACATGTCTGTAAATAAATATGAAACATTTTTCAGCTTCCAACAGCGGAACATTATACAAGAAATTTAAAATTTAATATTAAATCTTAGTGTCGTATTAATAAAGCTCAAGTTTGTATTATTAGAACACAATGTGACTTGGTATTCTGTTATTTATTTTTTTATTTGTTGGGAATTGTGTCAAATAGTAAATGAATATATTTTAAATGGGCTTGATGTAGTTTTTGATGGGTATCGACGTCTTCTAATGGAGTTAATTTTAGCTCAAAATGTGCAGTTGCTATGTTTAGGAAACAATTAAGATTCTTTCGTCGTGGTTGAACAAGCATTATATTATATTAATGGTTTTGTTTGAATCAGACTTGCCAGAAAACTACTTTTTTATAGGTGTAATGAAGATTTCTTATTATACCTATTATCAACTGGAAGTATGTGTTACATAACAAACGATTTCTTTATACAATATATGATCGGACTAGATCATATATTGTATAAAATCTGCTTTTCTAAATAACTTTTTTAGTAGTTTTAATCATAAGTAAATTTTTTATAATAGCTGAACTGTCTGAACTGTTGATAATTTATACATTCAATAAATTTGTTATGACGTTGATATTCTTTCCATATGACTTTGGCCATAAAAAGTTCTACTCAATATTAACTGACATTGAAAAAGTGAAAGTGAGTTTGTCAAAATATATAAAAATAGTACCGAATGTCGAAATAGATGGCTCTCACTGAAATATGTAAATCAAAATACTTCAAATAATTAAATGAAAAATTTAAGAAAATGTAATGCTCCTGCTTTTCATAAAAACAGAACTGACCATTGTCATTCACATGACATTGACATATTATTTTACTACAGGTTTATTACAGCGTCTACTGTTGACAATAATACGAAACTTCTTTTTTCTTACTGAAAAAAAAAAATGAAACCTCTCATTCCAAGTTTTGTCCCTTTCAGTAAGGAATACAACTTAATTATGATATTAAGGGCTGATTTATCAACGCTCATATAACCTTACTTCTTTGGAAAGTATTTTCTAGTTTCAAAGTTATTCTCCTGATGAAATATAACTGAACATCGAGAAACTAGACTTAAGTTTAAACATGGAATAACCTTAATACTACTATGTCTTTACGATGGTTACGATATCTACCTACAAGGTACATAATAGTATACCTGTGACTCTCATCGTTTAAATAATCAAAGTTTTCCCACAAATAAAATTATTGAATACGACGGGGCTTGGTGCAGCAGTAGCATAATTTACGTAAATTAATTTAGCATAATTTACAGAAACATTTAACGATTGGATAAATTATAGAATAAATTGCTACTTAGGTGCGGCGTATTTGAGATTAGTAAAATTAATGAACTTGTTCTAGCTGCGGCGCCATTAATTACGTTGGATGTTTAGAAACTGAATACTTTCTGCTGTAGTAAAATGGATTGGAAGGACACTACATTTGCTAGTGACTCTTCTTATTACTCACAACATTACTGGATCTTATCGGACATGATTTTATTGAAACACAAGAATATTTAAAATTTTACAATATTGAAAAGGACATCAGGAAAAGCAAAATAATTACAGGTACATTTTACTAAGGGCAAAGTGGCCAAAAAGCTGGCGGATTTACCACTGTATCATCTAAGCAATAGGACCTCTTGAACCGGTGTTCAACTAAGTGAGTTAAGGTTCATAGTGCCCTCCCCTCTGGTGCATTAAGCAAGTCATTTTTACTTTACTTTTTGTGGGTGTAGATTCAGTTTTGGTTATTCGTTTTCTCAGTGAAACAGAGTTGTCCACAGTCTTTCAGGCATCTTAAAAATCATAGAATGTTCTTTTTTGGCGACCAACCCATTAAAATGTCAATGAAATAAAAATTTCTCCTTGCTGTTATTACCAGAGTGTTCTAGTTGCACAGAGCTTAGGGTTAATTTCAAGAAATACTTCAACCTATCACTGGCTCTGGGGACCTATTCAAGAGGTCGTGGTGTGTTCTGCACAAGGTGTTGTTTAAACATACGCTGCAGGGTCCTGCGTGATCTCACCATAGTAACTCTTACACTGAAGTGTAGAGTTATTGGGGAGTGTAGAGTTACTGGCGTGTGTAGAGTTACTGGGGGGGTGTAGAGTTACTGGGGTGTGTAGAGTTACTGGGGTGTGTAGAGTTACTGGCGTGTGTAGAGTTACTGGGGTGTGTAGAGTTACTAGGGTGTGTGGAGTTACTGGGGTGTATTGAGTTACTGGCGTGTGTAGAGTTACTGGCGTGTGTAGAGTTATTGGGGTGTGTAGAGTTAGAATGCGGGAATAAAATGTAGCTTTTTGCACTCCTGGATAATGTGGCATGCCAATGGAGAAATAATTTTTAAAATCATTTCAATAATTTTAGAGTTTATCGATAATATATAAACTAACGAACAAATCTTTCATCTTTATAATAATAGTGTAGTTATTTACACAGCAGGCAGTACTCGTAGACACCAAATTAAACAATTTCAAATCATTTGACCTCTTACTACAACACTACAGGTTACTGTCTCTTTGACCGGAATGAACTTGAACCCACATCTATCTAACATGATAAAAACATAACTCCTAATACAAATAAAAGTGAAAAAACTAAATTCGTTCACCAATTAAAGTTAGAACTTGGTATACAAGCAACAAAAGTAAGAAAGTTTAACAAACATCGATCGTAGCAGTTATGCCTTCATAAATCCATAAAAATAATCGATACCGATTGAGATATCAAACATTTTTGTGTAACGTTTTTATTGTTCGAATTAATGTCGATTGGACCTTAACGCTTTGGTTTTTTGGTATATTGTTGTGAACATACAGGAAACCCTTTATCGCTGGCCGATGCTTTTAAAAGTTCCTTCGTTAAAAGTAAAACGTTTGAAATTTAACCTAAATACTTTATGGTAAAATTCATATTCCCTTGAACTTTCCTGGCGATTGATTTGACGCATCTTTAAGTGGATCTCACACATAGGCAGTGGTCAATAAGGCATTCCACGGAACATAAATTGAGTATCC
This sequence comes from Marasmarcha lunaedactyla, assembly GCA_923062675.1. NCBI lineage: Eukaryota > Metazoa > Arthropoda > Insecta > Lepidoptera > Pterophoridae > Marasmarcha > Marasmarcha lunaedactyla. Next base: position 45,013,895 of record OV281339.1, on the reverse strand, counting down.
AAAATTGGCAGTCTGTGGATATCCTTAAGGCATGTCTGTGTGAATGAACTCGGCGAAACTTCTTCCTAAAATTGGCCATTTGTTTAGAGTTTTGTGGCGATTAATTTTTTTTTTAAAAAGCTGACTTAAATAAAAATATTATTAATGTTATATTTACTCCATTCATTATTGTTTAGGAAGTTTTATATGCAAATAATGAATTTCAATACATCTTTAGGGTACTACTACTATATGTGGGTTTGCTTTTTCCTATCTATAGATAAAAACTATGAGAAAAAATCTCAAGATTACGGAAAACGGTTTGGAAACATTTTAACAGAATACTTTGTATTAATTTAACAAGCCAGATAAAAATTACAAATGATTGGAACAAAGACACTAATTTTTGGTCGCGTTCAAGAACATATATATGAAAACATTGAGTCTCTGTGTAAAATAAGTCATAAAAATCTCATATAACTTGATACTTAACGGTTATGATTTAATCTCGAAGAGTTAAAAGAAGGAAAAACTTTCAATGGCGATATGATAATACTTTCGGATTACTTCCAACACGTTCTCAAATACAGCTTCGATATGCTTAATCTTTTTATAATAGTTATTACAGGTACAAATTTTGACGAGATATTTAACAAGCATTCGATAAAGGTTGCTGTAAGTTTTTTTTTTTACTTTTACGTTGGCAACAATAAAATATTACTTTCTTGGGAATTCAACGTCATATATACTTTAATTTTGATATGCTAACTGAATTAACGTTATATAGGGAGAAGGATCTTTTCGGACCACTATTTTGGGCGACATGGATTTTCGAGCTCGTTTGGTTGTGGCAGTTTATCTCTCTTTGCCAGTTTGATTGACATCGTCTCTATCGGGACTATTCCTTGACGATGTCAGCAACTTGATGGTATGTCCTTGGTAATATGGAAAATGCCGCTGGTGAAGGCCTGCGTTGACAATCTCGCGGCCTCCCATCCTCCTAAATCAAGTGTTCATGCTTGCTCGAAACGCAAACATTTAGGTTATGTTAATATTTTTGAGGCTTTTGACATTATCATGGGGATTTGAGGTTCTGGGGTCAGGGTAAAAAATTCGTAATATAAATAAAACACTTTTTACCGGAAAAATTAACTAAAATATACGCGATAATATCCGGTAAAAAGTGTTTTATTTAAAGTATGTATCGTGAAAACTTAAGATAAGAAAAGATTTAATTCGTAATATATTTAAATAAGATCTAAACCCAATACTTGCCGCACGGTTTATGAGTATATAAGTACCTAGGTATCTACAAAATCGCTTTGCGCTATACTCATACCGAATATAGAATATAATAGGTATTCGTGAATGTTCCAGAAGGCACAATGTTCATATTATTTCTTGGTCTACTTTTATTTTATGTGCGCAAGATTTTCAATAACCAAAACGATTGCTTTTATGCTATAACCTCAATATTTGACCTTAAGACCTGAATCTATAGGCTTTATGCCTTGTAAAATTTGAAATTCACAGGGAATAAAGCCAGCCATGCGGTTTTCTGAGTATCAAAATACGAACGCTTGGGCCTAATAAAAGTACCGTAGGGCGTATGAACGTCATCGTGCTTCCCGATTCGTTCTATGTGGCAAGTTTACTGCGACCGACTTCCGACAAATACTCTACTATTAAAACATGTAACACGCACTATATCAATGTTTAAATTTAATGTCCTTATTTGAAACAGAATTTACGATTTATGGGATTAATTGGTGGACGGCAGAGTTTGAAAAATCTTGGTTATTTGTCACAAAAAGAATTCAAGATATGCTGATATACAATAATAATCGAAGTATACGTTACAAAAAATGCTCATCGTACTTCATAAGTTAAAGCATTCCTTACAGTAGAACAAACGTTTAGTATACGTCGCTTAGAAGAATATGGATTGACATGTTTTTGAAATTATTTTCTCTCTGATTATGGAAGGTAACTGTCTGAAAGCTTATTTCGTACAAACAATGCGTGGATATCTTTGCGAAAAGGCCATTGTAGCTGAGCCGAAGCCAAATAAATAAATGATTTTCCTCGACATGCAAGTAGCTATCAACGTATTCGGGCTGGCATTAGTTGGCGCTGCCGGGCGGCAAATTCGAATACATGTAGATGAACGTTCAAGAGAAATTCTGCTCGGCCAAAGCCGTTCGTGTTTTGCCGAGACCAGCCAAATGTAGCCTGCATAAAGCCTGCGTGGACTACTCGATGGGCACAAACCGAATCTGCATAGAAATTGCTTTGGGCTGGACTTGACGTTCAACAAAAAAATTCAAATAAGTTCACCAAATACGGTGTAGCGCCTCTTACTTTGAAGTACTACTTATTGGAAAAACCTAAAATTGTTTCGTCAACTACATTTCTTATCAATTAATACTATTAATAATTTATAGTAGTCTCTTATCTTATTTGTAAATGGATAGGTGATTATCATGTTCAAAGGCGCAAATTGCAGATGAAACTTTTTGTTTAGCAAAAAAGATTGATCAAAATACTTAATTTATACAATATTAAGCTTCTCCAAATTGTACGATAGTAAATAAATACCCAGACAAACACAACTGTCTGGCGTGTCTTTTTTATTTTTTATCCCCTCTGCGGGCCGGTGGAAAAAAATGCTTTTACGCAGACCCCGCCGTGTGCGATACTAGGTTATGTGGGACTCGCTCCGAGGCTACCAGAGGATTGGCGTGGGCAAATATTGGCGAGGCATAAGTCATGACGGGTCTAACGCAGCTCTTATAGAGCGTTCGTTTGTTCCTAAGATACATTTTACTATGTCTACCTTACATACTGTTTAGGTGACCTAGATAAAGACGTGCGAGCTTCAATACTCTGTGGACGTGTGTCTTGAAAGAAAGCGTCGGGTTTAAGGTGACGCCTAAGTATTTAGTATTGCGCTTCAAGGGGATACCTAGCATTCGGACATGTTGGTCGTCGGGACGGTGGCGTTTATGCCAGTGATACGCCATTTTTGAAACCGTTTACCGAGGGCGTTTACAGGCTTTTGGAGTTTGGTGATGAGACTCGGGACCCTTCAGCCTTTGGTTTAAAGGGTGGTGTCATAGGCAAACGGATAGAAGGCGCCGAGTATGTAGTTGACGAGGCGATGGACTTGCTGACGGCCGGAGTGTTTAGCGTGAAAACCGAACTGATGGAGAATGATACGGGGTTCGCTATTCGTTGGAAACAAATGGTTTCGGCTTTGAGATAGTTTGACTCTCTCGAGAAGTTTAACCATGGCCTTGAGGAGGCTGATACGTCTGTGATTAACCGAGATGTTCAGAGGTTTACCCGGCTTGGGAATGCCTATGGGTATAGCTTTTTTCCAAGGTTTTGGAAAGTAGCTGAGGTTGAAACAGGAATTGAAAATGATCGCTGGCAAGGTAAGCAACTGCTGAGGTACTTAAGTACATGGTTAAAATTCCATCCGCACCTGGAGCCTTTCTAGACTTTTCATTTCTAGTGAGAAGAGAGATTTCGTCATTAAACACTGAATTGGGGTTGGCAGTGATGAGGATTGAGTCCCTGCGGAGGATTTCGTCCTCGACCGCTTGGATGTAGGAGGCGCAATGCTGTCAGTGAAGCATTTGGCTTTTTCTTCGCCTTAGAAGGCTGCAGTGCCGTCGAGACGAGTGAGAGAAGAAGTGTGAGTGGTGGTATCTAAGCGTAAAGCTCGTGCCATTCTCCATAAGATCATTCATTTGAGCGTCTCTGAGATCCGCCAGACAAGACCTAAATGTACGTTGTAGCTGATTTGCAGCTAATCTATAGGCGGGCGTGGGATAGAGCTTGGCTCCGTGGAGAGCCGCGTTCTTTTCTTTGATAAGATTGCTAACGGCTAAGGGAAGCGTGGGTTTGCCTTGGTTAGCAACCTTTTCGTTATCGCTGATGGCGAAGTTGATGGCATCAGTGACGAAATCGACTATCGAGTCTATTTGGTCCAGGCTATCGAGATAGTCGGATGAGATCGCGAGCAGGGAGTTTGGGGTCTCTATAGCCGAAGCTAGCGTATCTTTAAAGCCTTTCCAGTTGCTATAGGTATATGCTCTAGGAGATAGGTCGTTGTCGTGAGGAGGCCCTAGTACAAGGGAGACTGGGGGGTGATCCGAGCCTAGGTCATCGAGTCGTTCGATAGCCCTGAGATGAATAACGTCGAAGATGGTCTTCATCTCCTCAGCCAACGACGACTGAGTACGGAGCGGAGTGGGAGCTACGGGAGCTGGGATAAGACAGGAAGGTGCGGCAGCCGGACGCTGGCTCACGCGGGCTTTGCGTGGAGCGAGGAGCTCGAGGACAGCCCTGTAGTTAGCTGTGTGGCTGGAATGGCCACACGACATACAAACAGGGGGGAGGAGGATTCGGGAGTGCGTTTGCACGTAATGTGGGAATCGAGACACTTGACGCACCCGGGAGGGGCAGAGCAATTAGCCGCGGCATGGCCGTATAGCTGGCAGCGATGGTATTTCCCTGGGTGACCGCGGCGATGTGGGGCCTCGACGGATATTTTTGAGAGAATCTCCTTCGATTTAGATGCGTCGGATATGATGACGAGGGCTTGCCCCTGTTGGAGTGCATGTTAGGCAAGGCTTCAGCCGGTAAGCTCTGGGGTTTGAGGTCCTCCAGGATGTCCTAGTTCGCTAGCTTCAATGGGACGCCTCTGCGTGGATCTTATGCTCCTCAGGGAGCGCGTATGTATGATACGCGATGTGTTTTACCAACAATAGCCTAGTAAACAACCGGAAGTCGTCTATGGACGCGACTTGAATTTTTACCGAATCACCTACGTTAGATGCGCGAACCTAGTTTATTTTGTGCGCTGTGCACAGGTTTGAGACCACAGTCCATCGCGTCTTTTCGCGAAGGAACACGGGGGGTGGGATCTGAGGTTTAGCGGGGCCGGAGCGCAGCGCGTGGCTGGCTTGGACCAAACCGAGGGATTGCGGTCACTTGAAGTGACATTAACAATACGGGGGCGGGTGTTGAAGACTAGCGTTTTGAAACTAAGGTAAAGGCGGGCTCAGGAGAGTGGTTAAGGTGTCGGCGTTCGTCTACGGTTCAGACGCGGAGTCAGAGTTGCTCCCGGGAGCGGTGCGTTTACGACGCGACGATGTGAGTAAGAAGGTGTCCAAAACTCACTCAATTTCACTAGGTATAGGGGCCGCGGGGGAGCTACAAACCTGAGGGGTCAAGGCGTTGGAAGCCTAGAGGGTCAGGGACGCATTAAACGTTTAAGCACATGACGCATTGAATTAAGGCCGGCGTGATGACTTCGTCATTGATAGGGACGCCCGACGCGGCGAGCACCTGGGTTCGCAAAGTTTACCAAGCTTTGCGAATCCTGACGGGAGGGCTGGGGACTAAAATATATAAATATATAAAAATGCTTAGATTCCCAGCAAACTTAGCTTCTAAACCTCCCGCGAAATGAAATCATTTCATCATTGTGAATATTGTCCATCCTTGAACCTCGAAAATTTAGCACTTAGCTATAAAAATACGGAATAACGGTTAAAATCTACAAAATAGCGCTGTCCACTACAAATGCTAGTTTTCTTTCTCAAAAATTCTAAACAATATCACTGAAAGAATTTATAACTAACTACTCGAGATCTCGACGTTTCGGTGGCAAACCACTAAGTAATGATGACAAAGTTATGTTTTTTGAAATTTATGGCTTTACAAAACGAAACGATGAATAAAACATGAAAATATCATGGGAGTCAGGAATTCCTTCCACAAATCTTTAGTAGAATGTCTTGAAGATCGTAAAATCGCATGTGAATGATAAGTTTTGATAAGTATTCAAAATAAAAATAAAGGAGAAGTTTACGACCTTCGAATGAAGTGCTGTGAGCACATCGGAACAACAATCGTAAAACATTCTTTTTATTATAGTCGCATTCTCAATTCTTCTCAACCAGTTAGGAGCTGACAAAAATCATGCTTGATTTCATTTCTAATTAATATTGTTCTGGCACTTTTGCTGTCCATATATATATATCATTATAATTTTTAGGAGATTCCAGAAGGCGTACAATAGTCCTGTTGGCCTACATTTCGATTTAGGCGTAGCTAATGTGGTAGTTGACCCAATTGTATTTATTGGTAAACAAAATTTTAAATAAGAATATATATACTGCAAAACTTTCAGATATACAACCGATGTTAATGAACACAATAGACGAACATACAAAGAATTGTGAATATTAATATCTATATATAACTATCTTATTTCACCTCATATATACTTAATATAAATATGAGGTTTAAGATAGCTTTCTTAATATTATTTTCTTAGAATTGTTTGTTCCATCATCATTGAATAGCCGTAGTGCAGCGAGAACCTAAATCCTTTTACAGTAGCATTTGAATGTCCAAGTAAATGTTAAGTTTTACAAGATTTCCGTGTTTGGTACCTTATAATACCGCTAGATGACGTAAGTTTCTGATCTAAAGTATGTACAATAATAAATGCATATACTTCTAATTGAGTTATATAAAGTTAACATTACAAGAAACGATTACGGAAATCATTGTAATCTTCGGTGTGAAAAATATTCTCTTTGACACATTTAGCTTTCAAAAGATATGTCTATAAGAATTGAAATAACATAAATTACAAACGAAATTCACATAAGCATTAATTAGTTGCTTGAAATTCGCATACCGCGGATCAAGTTATAAACGCCCACGCACCCTGTCGCACCGCCAGAATGGTCCCAATATAAATATCTTAATATACGACAGATGAGATAGTTGGTTTGAAATATGACTATTACAAAATAAAATGTTAGATGCTTTAGGTATCATGTTCAGCATAATGTTTAGCCAAAACCAAGGATGGATTTAAGAAGATTAGAAGCTGGTAGTCAACCTTCACTAGTTGGAGAGGCATCTTAAGGAGAAGAAGTTGGATAAATTGGATAAGATATGAAATATATTATAAAGTTCCTTGAAATAAATGAAAAAAGACATTATACACGATCAATACATTTTCAACAGGACTTCCGAACATACCAGTTTTTAGAGGGTAAGTTATACTTTTACGTTAACACGGTATAAACCACAGAACGAATATCAAATCATGTATCTAATCAAACAGAAAGCGCGTTTAGATTACGAAGTTATTTGTAATGATTCATTGTATCTCGTAGGACACACATTATGACGGCTGTGCTGCATTGTGCGCAGTGACTGCCTGCGTACCGTATCCCACGCAGCGTCTGCAGCGGCACCATTTGCATCTATATCTTACAAAAGCATTTATTACTCGATTAGATAAACAGAATATGATCTGCTGATTAAACTAAGAGGTTTGTTGTAATTAAGACGTGTGGAGTTGTGGGTAGTAAATAAACATAACAAATAAATACGGATTTTGTCACTTTCTTACGTGAAAAGCATGAAGTTAGTTATCCTTAAAATCCACACGTCTACAACGACATTTAATTTTAATCTACGTAGCTAAATGGACAAAAAATTTATATATAAAGACTTATCAACCTCAACTAACACTTTTTTTGTAAGATGTACATGTAAATCTGAATATCCAAGGCAAAAAAATACATTTCTCTTCGAGATCCAAAATGACGTCGCAAGCTGAGATTTCCTTATTTCACCGCAGTGTGCTCTATTTTCTCACGTGCTAATTTATTCTCCTGATGCTAGTCGCACTACATCTGTGCGTCGTTTCAATAATTCGGTACATCTAAATAAATACGGCTGTAAATATATTTCCGCTTTCTTTATCTATACATAGTAGGAGGCAAAACCAGCGCTTGCGACCGTATAGTGGCGTGTTTATTTGTGGACGCTTCGCAGCTGCACTGTCCACGCATGATTTCAGCCATTTATATTGAATATCGACTAAAGATGTAACCATCACCGTCTTTAAATTTTGATATTCAGGATCCATTTCTATTTCATCTAATTGTCGTTTGTACGAGTAATAGGAGAATAAATGAATATTTATGTATTTGCATTTGTAAAAAAGATTTAGTTATTATTATGAATATGAATCTCAATTAAAAAAATTGCAGTTTCATGCTTCAAATGTAATACTTGTTCACTCTAGTTTACACATTTAAAAACAAGTTTACGTTCACTCGATAAATGTGTAAGATTAAAAACAGGAATCTATAATATTTTCCTATGTGTTTTACACACAATAGCAAATTTACTTTCCACATAACCATCGGTCGATACAAATTATTGCTCCATGTCATATTCAACTAATACAAATAACGCACGCTTGTCTCTAAATCTAGCCTCGTGACACTTCGCTAACATTCGACTTCGTAAAATATAGCATTAATTACATACCTGCTTTATTATACTTGGCATAAACAATTCAGTGTTACGTCAGAGTTATACATCAATATTTGATCCGTGTGTATTAGAGGATTAGGTAAACTTTTTTTGATCTGGCCCAGCATTCATTCCTAATAAAATACATATTTGAAAGATTTTATTGGTCTGAAAGACAATGCTATGTATGTTTCACGTAAGAAGAAAAACAGTTCCAGAATTATAAGAGCGTGAGATCTCGTGTAATGTTTAGGGATCAATCCCAAAACATAATATGACGACATCCCGTTCAAGACAACGGGAATGGGCAGCAGTGGTCAGCGACACTACACACTGGCTTGAATTTATTTGAGTGTGGAGAAACAAGGGGGAGATTTTTGCAGTTTGCATATACTTGCTTAGTCACTTAGGCATTCTCAGCAGCTGGGTACATTGCAACGGACACTAGATGCCGTTTAGCAGACAGCACTCTTAATACACTTTGCATTTTAAAAAGTTACTTTCAAAATCACCCGTAACTACTTTCTAATCTCCTTGAGTTATACTTTTTGTATTGATTATGTTAATTTCCAAAAAAAAACTGTTAATTATTTAGCTAGTAATATTACAGAATAAAAGTTTTTGTTTTCTTTCCGGGATCTCGCGGGATTGATATTTCTAATCCCGCAGAATCTCGAATTTGCGATCTCGAGTCGGGATTACATTCCCTAGTTTAATCACGACAATATATCAACTGACGTCTAAGTTTTTTGTCAATGAACATGCTTTGATTAACAATTTATATTCGTCAAGGATTGTCACAAAGGGATTATAGGATTTCCTTGCCGTCTTCTATCAGGTATATCTTGAATGTAAACCCTACAAGCCAAGGAACAGATATTAATCGCAGCAGTCTCTTCCGATTATTGGCTCTCGTTCGCAGAAACACTTATATCAGCATGTCGTTGAGTCAATATCGAACGCGGTCGATCGCTTAGGATTATTGCGAAGCGCAACTCAGCCTCTTCGAAGAATATTGCCGGGTTTATTTCAATCTGGTCCGATAGAGCGTTTTAATTAATTCTTTTAATTCAATTTTTAGGATTAGGTATGAATTGGTCTATTGGCTGATAAAGTATATTAGTTAATAATAATTCCTTTTTTATAAAGTTATGAAGGTTTGAAAATGCTATTCAATCATTAATAATATCTTTGACTCATTTAAAGTGCTTTTTTTTGTTGATTATTATCATTAAGTCATTAAGACCAGATTCGATTTAGAGAAAATTTATTTCCGTCGATGTTCAATTTATATTTACTAGAGTATTTCAAACCAACTTAAATAAACGTAGAAATATCCCGACAACAAATCGTAACATTTGTAAGCAGGATAACTCCACTTTCTTTATTTTTAGTCAGATGCCTAGATAATTTTGTTTACAGCTTCCCAAGGGCTGGGTACCAGGGTGTAAGCAAGTGTACACAAGTGGAGCAGCATTTCACATTCTGTCTGTCACCAGAAGTTAATGTGCGATAGTTAATGGCTTGTAAAAGCGTTAATCATGCTGCTGAATGGCCCCTGAATGAGGCGTTAGTTCCACCATATTATATCTGAGTTGACAGCTCCTCAATATTTTGAGAATTATTCCACTTTGAATACAAGGTTGATGTTAGGTGTTCTTGTTTAGGTACTTGTGGTGTACAAAAATAATCTTAGATATATTGCTAAGTAGATGGTACATTATTTGTCACATTCCAGTTATTTGCAATCCTGAGCAGTTGTATATCTATTAAACAAAATAATAATAATAATAATAATGAAATCTTTATTTATAAGGAAAAATAATACATTTATACATTTTGCTATCAAAGACCGAAAATAAATTAATTTATGTGTTAGATTCGAGTCTGCACTAAGAGGTCCTGTGTGCCAGATCACCAGCCTCCTCTCTGGATAGAATAATATTTTAGCCAAGACAAATGACATTGTTTTTCGAGTGTTTCAATATAACCACAAATAGCTAAAAGATATTGAAAAAAATAATAAAAAATAAGGTGTATATAAAATGACACAGATAATAGAGTTACAACAAACGATGCTGTAGTTTTGTGTAGGTGAATGTGGTACACAAATGTGTGTGTGTGTAAGGTAATAACAGACAACATATATCCCGTCTCACTCATAGTTAAAAGGGTTTAACCAAGATGTTATCTACTGTATTTTTTACAAAGTTCTTTAGTAAGACGGTACATTGACAACTTTTGGCTAATTCTTCTGTACAAGAATTCGCTTTTGGTTTTTTGACTTAAAACACGTTTTTAAATAAATTAAATAACAAAATGTCCTTTTGGCGTTGACGATAAAATGCCTAAATCAATTTCAACGTCCTTACTTAGTTAGACAGTAAAAAATATATGTATTCTTATATAGTAAGAAAATGTACAAAATAAATTAGCGCCTGTTTTGCTGCATTCTGGTCAAATTAGGAAATATAACCATTTCATTGTTTTAACTTATCTAGCTAACTTAACTACCTTAGCACCTGGCCTGCGTATATCATAACTCTGTGTTAAATAAGTAGTACTCAGATAAATAATAGGAACAGCATTTACATCATTCGTTAACAGGATTGTACTAGTAATTGTAACAAAGCATGTGTAATGTGTCTGTTTGCTCGTTGAGTTCTTCGTCCCGATGAATATCTAAAGCGTCATTGTCACTAAAGTACGTCTTCTTATGGTAGCGTCGGGTGACGGGTCGCTCACTTCCCTCTAATATGGTTGAGGAGGGCGATGGCTGGATCCCGCGTTAACTCGTGAACGGGTGCCGTTTGAGGGTGTTCGTCGTTTGGATACTTGGGGGGAGGGAGACTTGCCGAGCTAACAAATGCAGAAAAGAATAATTTTGTATAGACATAAAGAGACTCTGTAAATTTATTTTTAAAAAAATATACCCGTGAAGTTTCTTGCCAGTTCTGCTTTACGAAGGTTTTCCGAACTGGTGGTAGAATCATGTTTTATTTGACGTCAATAAGAAGAAGTAATTGTCAATGTTGAGAAGAAAAAAAAACAGTATATATTTCGATATACTTGAAAATGTGCTAAGCGTTTCGCCAACTTGCTAGTGAAAGCCCTATTCGAGTATTGCAGTATAAATCCTTGATGATTAATATTCAAGATGAAAACCAATGTCACGCCTTTACTCCCCGTAAGCAGCTTATAAATACGCATAAATAAAATGAAATTTTGAGTCTAAAATAATTCAGTTCTGCAAATTCAAAGAAAATTATTATTACATGAGAATATTCAGTACATATTTGATATAAAATATTTGATATTAGACGACCGAGTGGTGTAGTGGTAAGTAGCCTTGCCTCATACGCCGAAGGTCCCAGGTTCGAGTCTTGGCCGGGGCATTCATTTGTGCTATGAATACAGATGTTTGTTCTCGGGTCATGGTTGTTTGTATTTATATATGTATGTTTATTCTGGGTTCCCCTCCAATTCGCTGTATGGTCACCCGTAACACAAGCCTTGCTTACTATATGCTTAGTTGCCATAAACTTGGTGTGTTTTTCTGGGGATTGTATTATTATTATTATTACAAACATTACCTATTAACTTTTTAAATAAATGAAAGTAAAATCGTTTTAAAATATAACATGCGCAATGATGCCATATTTAACATGAAATATTTAAATATTTAAACTCAGCAGTGGTAGTTCTGAGGGTATATAACGGTGTAATTTTTTCGTGTATGCTTTCACACTCAGAGAACGTAAGCTCCTCTGAGATATCTCATTTATATCATCAAGTACTCTGGAACACGTCGATCTTGAGTGATCAGGTCGTATGTGTGTAGTCATCGTTACGTGTTTCACTGAATGAAACAAATAGCCTAGGTTCCTGATGCAAGAATACCTGATGCAAGAATACCTGATGCAGGAATACCTGATGCAAGAACACCTGATGCAAGAATACCTGATGCAAAAATACCTGAAGATAAAATAGTGGAAGACTGGTTTTCAGATCAGCAACATACGATTGTTTAGTGAATGAAAGTAACAAGCGGACTAGTAGTCATTTGAACTTGACCCGGCTCAGAGTAACGTTACTGTAACATTATATAAAAAAAAATTAAAATTTAATTACACTTACATTCTATTCACGCGGATGCTGTGCTATCTTTTGGGTAAGATAAATCCTACGAGATTGATTCACTTGGGCTGTATTTATCTTTATCAAGAAACTGGCTGTTTGTAATTTTCAGCATTAAATGCGTAGCTGATTGATTGAAGAAATTACGGCCAAAAGCTTTGTTGTTAGTAGCCCTGCCTCATATGCCGGAGGTCCCAGGTTCGAGTCCTGGCCGGGGCAATCATTTCTGTGATGAACACAGATGTTTGTTCTCGGGTCATGGTTGTTTGTATTTATATATGTATGTTTATTCTGGTTTCCCCTCCAATTCGCTGTATGGTCATCCATAACACAAGCTCTGCTTACTTTGAGGCCATAACGTTGATGTGGGCCTGGGGATTTATTATAACTATTAATTCATTGAAAATGTTTCTATTATTACAGAAATACCAACAACTTCACAGCATTTCATTTTATTGCGTTACGCGCCCATTTCTTTCTAATCCTTCGACGATTAACCGAGAAGGCTTTCTCGTCCGTGTAGGTAGTGAACTTTATTAGCTGTTTAAATTTAAACTTTTTCAATATGTATATATTTTGAGTTACGAGTTTAGAATTTGAACTCAAATATAAGCTCCATGAAAGAATACAGTTCCCCAAGAAGCCCCAGTCTCAATGAACCCATTATTTTGACATAAATAAGGATCAGTTCATCCTCATCTACTTATTCTGTAATAATTCACTGGGCACCGCAGTATATATGAATTTTAATGGTTTTGGAATGTTGCCACTCGTAAATTATATTTAAATACGCGTTTATAAGGTGTTTTCTCAAGTAATAACTGGTACAAGATATGCATTTTATAGTTTTCCATATCGGCCATGGTTATGATTGAATCTTACATTATCGGATTTTCGTTTTACTGTTCTGGCTAAAAGTGTATATTTTGGGAATGTTCCAGTCGTTATTACGTTGTATTGGTACAATGTTGTGAACCTTTATATTTCCTTGATAAATATATCTGCTCATAAGTAGTATGAGCCGTTTGAGGGTGTTCGTCGTTTGGATACTTGGGGGGAGGGAGACTTGCCGAGCTAACAGATGCAGAAAAGAATAACTTTGTATAGACACAAAGAGACTCTGTAAATTTATGTTGAAAAAAAATATACCCGTGAAGCTTCTTGCCAGTTCTTCTTCACGAAGGTTTTTCCGAACTGGTGGTAGAGTCATGTTTTATTTGACGTCAATAAGAACAAGTTATTGTCAATGTTGAGAAATAAATATTTCAATTTCAATACTGTGATTTACTAATACATATGTATACTTCAACTTTACATGCAAATGTATTAATAGTTTTTCCAACGATGACGACGAAGGCGTGGTTGGACCCACAATAGCATTAAACTTCCAGTCTATCAACTGCTAGTAAATAATTGTTTCGAAATAAAAAGTAAATGTTTTAGGAAATAAATTTCAATTAAGACTTTTATTTCAGTTCCAAAAAATACACCAATAGCTTCAAAGTTTGTGGGTTACATCGACCTTATCAAATAAATCTCAGTGTTCCACCAAAATTGTGTAAGGTTAAGGCTAGATGTTAGCGGAGCGTGTAATTCGCGCCATACAAATGGTATCCTTTTAGAGGGGCTAGAAAAATAATTCGTTGACGTAAAAGTTGTTAATTTCTAAACCTAATTTAGAATATTTATATCTGCATAACAAAGTAGAGGCTACAGATCGTGTGTTTTGATATTAATGAATGTAATTTCCATAATATTAATCAAAGTACTTAGGAGAACTCCATGTCATTACAGACAAAGCCTGTCGCATTGAATGCATGTTATCTTGGTGTACCTTTACGCCGAACCGTTTGTAGGTTCCAACTTTTTTGCACAATTAATATTGACGAGTTTGGAGCAAGATAGGAAAACTGCTTAGTTCACATCAAAAAGAAGCAAATATTTTGAACCAAATACAAATTTCTACACAAAACTCGACGTACCATTAAGACGTGATTTAGTTTCTACCGCTCCGACGTGATCTAATTTTGTTACCGCGCAGTACATACCTTAAATCACCGACGAACACATTCTTACACAAATCCACCCATAAATAAAAAACTACGCTTACAATCTATTAAACGCCGGGACGGACAGTAGTCACGTATCGGTCTAATTTTACTTCCCATCGGGGGTTGGAAGCCTTTTGATATGACATTCACACTAAGTCAGAACGGAGCGATTAATCTTTGATCTCTGTTGGTGGCCGACCGGAGATTATACATTGACAAATCAGAATGAAGTGATTTGATAGAAAGCGTGAAATCAACTGAAAAAAGTAGTCCACTCATGAACAAAAGTGCTTTGGGTGTTGTATTTAATTTAGCATAACTTTTTTAACGCTATTGCTATTTCAAAAAATTTCTAATAAACAATTTTTAAATTGAATAGCAGTTTTGAATAAATGTTTAATATAGTTAATATAGGTTTAATGTATACATTTTTGGTTCGAAATATTATTTTAAGTTATCCTGTTTTAATAACCTAGAAAGTAAATATTTTGATCTACAATTATACAATGGTAATTGTTTTCAAAACTCACTTTCACTGTAATCATTATTGGAGAGTTCAGTGACTCCTGCTTTTATTTTAAGGTTTACTTGTTATTTTCAGGGAAGGGAAACATTTTTGTACGCGGTGTTTCAAATATATTACAATGAATACACTGTTACTGTGGTGAAAATAGTCTCGCGTCATAGCCGAAATGTGCGGAGCCGGCTTCCTGAACAGGGTGACTTAGATGGCGGCTCAAGTTGCACGGTCAGATTTTTGTTTTACCCTGTTACTAGAAGTCTTGGTAAATGTAATTTTATTAATTTTTATCACGTATTTTTAAATTAACGTAAGGGAATACTTGTAATTAAGTAACTACCTAAAAATTTAATTCCAATCTTAGTTATCTATATTTTACTCTTAAAAGTTCCAAATTCAAGTACTTATTTGATAATAGGTCTTTACCTATGAAACTGCCGTTTTGCCGTACTGGCCATTTCAAATGAAAATATTTTTTTTTTGATTGATAATTCTAATTTCAAATTAATTTTATTTGACAAACATGGAATTCTTTTTCTAAAATCGTCATTTGTTTAATAGTTAGTGTTTTGTTTTCAACGCATTCGAACATTTATCGTCATCATGGATAAGTTAAAAATTCGAGTAATTATGGAGTATGAGTACCGTCGTGGCAGCAAAGCGGCACAAGCGGCACGCAACATCAACGACGTTTACGGAGCGAACACTACAAACGAACGCACCACCCGTTATTGGTTTACCCGCTTCCGTTCTGGAAATTTTGACCTGAAAAATGAACCCCGTGGTCGTCCGAAAACTTTGGTCGACAATGACGAATTAAAGGCAATTGTGGAAGCTGATGAAACTCAATCCACGGCTGAATTAGCAGCAGCTTTCGACGTTAGCATCAAAACAATATTGATCCATTTGCGTCAAATTGGCAAGGTAAAAAAGCTTGACAAATGGGTACCCCACGAACTCAATGACCGCCAGCGCGAAGTACGCGTGGAGACGTGCCTTGCACTGCTCAGCAGGCATACAAATGAAGGAATTCTGAACCGCATTGTTACTTGTGACGAGAAATGGATCCTGTTTGACAATCGTAAGCGCTCAGCAAGTTGGTTGGACCCTGGTTCAGCACCCAAACAATGCCCTAAACGAAAACTTACCCCTAGAAAAGTGATGGTCACTGTTTGGTTGTCTAACGTGGGTGTAATTCATCACAGCTTCTTGCCAAACGGGACAAGCGTTACTGCAGATGTGTACTGTGAAGAACTGGACACAATGATGGAGAAGCTCGCACGTCTCCAATCAGCTTTGGTCAATCGTTCGGCTCCACTGCTCCTGCACGACAACGCGCGACCTCATACTGCACAGCAGACGGTCTCCAAGCTACAAGAGTTGGGGTTGGAAGTTCTCCGTCATGCGCCGTACACACCAGACCTTGCGCCTACAGACTTCTACTTTTTCCAGAATTTGGATAAATTCTTGGCGGGAAAAAAATTCAATACCCGAGAGGCAGTACAAAATGCCTTTGAAGAATTTGTTGCCTCCCGTCCAGCTGATTTCTTCAAGAAAGGCATCAATAAGCTACCAATGAGTTGGCAAAGATGCATTGATTGCATGGGTGATTATTTTGATTAATATAAATAAAAAATATATAAAAAAATTACGCTTCATTTATTTCGTGAAAAACGGCAATTTCATAGGTAAAGACCTAATATTTAGTATTTAAGAAAGTATTCAGCGCTGTAATTCTGCCAGCCTTTTGGCTACTTTGCCCTTGTTAATGAACAATGTATTTTATCTGTGATTTTCCGTTATTTCTTATCCTTTATATACATTTAAAAACAAGGATAATCCTATTGATATATATTCTTTTGCTAGTTTGTTACAGTTCTTGCTGGTTCACAAAAGTACTTTATCTAAAGAATAACATTATTTGTATAGAATTGAAGTTGCTATGAAGCACATCCAACGTAAATCTGTTTGTTTTCGCTGCTTCATATATTTGTATTTGGGTATTACTGAACTGCACACAAGCTCAAGCCAAAAGATCTAGAACATGCCTTCTTAGGAACTGGACTACTTAGTGTGTGGTATTGCTTCTGACACTATATATTTGCACCTACAACAAATATTAATTAACCTTATATAGTCAGAATATTTTTTTTTATTGAAAAAGGATTAGACGTTTGTCTTGTATCTCACCTGATGGAAAGTGACGATGAAGACGAAGGTGTTACACGTCTATCCACGAGATACCTATATATATATATATACATCTAAAATATTTGTTACTGCGGATACCTACTGCTGCTGTAGTTTGCCGTCTCTTGATCTTCATTATTTAAACAACACGGAGTAATTCAGGAGATTTGAATAGGTAAAAGTTCAGACTCTGACCAGTCACACTCTGCAAGATCCGAAATTATTTTTCTGCAAGTTTCGTTCGAGTGCCACACAGCTTACAACTTACATCAATTTGAAATAGTAAATTAAAATTGGCTTTTAATGTCAAACGCTTTGGAGGAATTATTAACTGTCGAAACGCCCGCTGTGAGATTTTCGAGTTACGACGTTTAACCTGAGCTATTAACAAATCTATTAATGGATTGATGGCGCATCATTTAATTCGCTAATAATATATGGAAAATCGTAAGAATAAGGGAAACTTTACACACACGTAGGTATAGTTACACTACATACACAACATGTTTATGACCATGGTTCATGGTTTCTGGTTCATGAAACAATGTCCATTTCATAACATGGTTCATAAACAAAGACAAGTGTACCCAAACTGATCTATCTATGGACCCACTAGTGGCCTGTTACAAATATTGAATGATCCCTGTTACCAATGATAGTGAGTACATCTACAGGGCGAAAATTAGTTAAAACGGCGTAAAGAAGTTAAATCCTCTCAATAAAAAAAAATATTTGTCATTCTAGCATTTGTGGTTCGATTTAAATTGAACGAACATCTGACCTAACAACCAGTCCTTCAGTCACACAGTTATGGCCCATTTGACAGTAGCACTAGAATCTGAAGATTTAGTTAGAAGTGTTACGTTCCATACGACTTTAAGGGCAAGCAACCCATATAAGTATTAGCTATATTTACAAAATTTTACTGTGAAATCTACAACAGTATTGCTTGCGTTGAATTGCAAGTTTTTACGAGAGATTTTTAAATGGCCATAACCTCGGAAGCTAGGTGGCAATGCCAATGCAGCTATTTAATTAGGGATTACCCTAACTAGTGAGTATTTAATTGGTGATTACCCTAACCAGTAAATATTTAATTACTGAATCAGCTCTGAATAGAAAGCTTATTTGTAGAAAGAGTTTAATCAACCTCCAATAATCAAAATAAATATTGGGCAGGCGAAACGGATTTTTCAAAACTATGTATGAAAAATCCTATGTTTTTAAACCAGGCATTCTGTTCTTCTTCACGTGGGACTACAGAAGGCCCAGGTTTAAGGGACTTGGATAGTTAACAGAAACACAGAAAAACCGATCGGTCAAAAAAAAGGCGGTCACAACGTATTACTGATGGAGACCTAATGAAACATACCTAAGTACCATAATAGAGACCTAATGAAACATACCTAAGTACTATAATAGAGACCTAATGAAACATACCTAAGCCCCGTTACATATGCCTTCTACAACATTTTGCATTACTGGCCCTATCAAAGCTCTTGATAAGACAATTGGTTCAAAAATCCAATTATGTCTATACAGAGTCTTCGCGTATAAAAGCTGTAACTGCGTATGTCCTTACAGCTATGGGAAAAAAATTGAGTCTAATATTACATGAAGTGCATTTAACACTAAACTGCAAGCGTTGAAGTATTACTTACGAATTGTTTATGGAAGCGATTAATTTCAACTAAAAGCGCTATGATTATTTTCTTTGTCTATATTGCACCGTGACTTGTGCTACACTTAATTTTACTGTATGAAAGATGAAATATGCATTTTGCCGTTTCATTGAATATTTACTTTATTAAATTGTTAGTAAGATAGCTTAAAACTATCGCATATTATCCTTTTGTGGCTAAAACGTAATCTTAATTATTTTGTAGACGATTGCGCGGTGTGACAATTCAACATTTTGAGGTTATCCAAAACATAAAAAATCTAATATTGAATAATACAATCACAGCAGGTATATCCTTACAAATATTGATAACTATATTCAGCAGACCGATCACATATATAATTAGAAATTGGTTCACTATTTATAACAAAAACATAAATGAGTCTTACTTCTCACAGAGTTAATAATAACAGCGAGTATGTTGTCTGAATAAAACGAGATGTTGTGACAGACAGTCTGACGAGCTGACGTGTTTTATAGTAGGCGCCCGCCGCGTCTCCTGCAGAATTTTGTCGAGTGCATTCACCTTGTACAGGCTTATGTATATTTTTATGCGCCTAAATCTTATGTCACATCCTTAATCCTATAAATTCACTGGTAACCATTGCCAAACTACCGCGTGTATTTTCGTTCGTTTTTAATTTGGTTCGGGGCTCGCCACTCAGCAAATATTGTAACGAATTTTTGTAATATCTTTTAAAATCTTGACACATTTCTTTCTTTATTTAGTTAAAATATAATTTAAATACGAATTTCTAATTTTAGACATTATTTTATAGCGCATAGCCAATTCCCACCACTCTAATTCCCAATTTCTTTAGGTATAAAAAAAACGTTTATGTCTTCATAAAAACTTCCTATATTTCCTCGGTTTATTGGAATTAGGTTTTATTGAGTATAAATACATTAAGACACTTAACAAAACGCATAATTTAAATACATTAGGTGCGAATGAACATCGGAAAGTAGTAAAATCACAGTATAGTTCATATTAAATCTCTACTCCCCACCATATGCGCACAGTAAAAGCAGCGCCCTCTAGCTTATAATCACCTGATTTATAGGTGTTCTTATTCGAAAACGAGAATGGTTCTAATTATAATAAAAAGTTATTGATGCTAACTACGAGAATACTGTATTTGCTTTTCTTACTTTCGAAGACAATAATGACCTATTTCTTGTCCGAAACACCACAAAAATTAGTTACGTATATTTTTGGTCAATTTTCTTTAGCTAGGGTAACTCTAACAAGGACATGAACATTCAAAGCGCAGGAGAAAATTTTTATTATTTGACTTTATATTAAAGTGTGACTATTGTACTATAAGAATTAAATTCTATCAGTATAAAAATCTAAACAGAATAAAGTATATCGAATTCGACCTTACACTTCATTTCATCAATGTTGAGTTCCGATAATTACACCTCAGCATGGATTTTGTGTTTACATCCAAAACACAAGGCTCATTGTGTCAAATTTGCCACCCGAATATCAAATTTGGGTGAAACATTTCCCCAGTGTGGACTAAGTTTTAAGTTTTTGGCTTTATAATCCTTTTTCAAACTAAAGGTTTTGTATATGGTGTGTGTTTTATTTAATTCTAAAAAGAAAATGTGAGAAATATAACATAAATCACGTGTTATTACGTGCTAGCTCTGAAAGAAACAATATGGTTTTCTTCAAGTATTTTTTCCTTTCCTATTAATCATACATCTGGATCTGTCGTTTAACGTTGTAAAACAAACATTATTAATTTTTTACTACCGAAAGATCGGTAGGAGCATTATTTTCACCGCTTTTATGAGTTGGACCACAATATGTGAACCGTTACTTAGCATGTCTCGAGAGAAACTGGGCCTATATGCAAATAATTTCATACGCACTCGCTAGGGAACACATTCACTTCACTTTGGGAGCCAACAGTTTACAAGAAGCCATATCTTTGAGGGCAAATATAATGCGCCATAAAATTGATTAACTGAATGAAAACAGCAGTGATTAACTGAACAAGTATTGAATACGTGTACGAAAATGCTCATCCATGTTGCTGTTACTGCAAGTCTGCTTGAGAACTATGCTTCATAGAAAAAGATGGAGAAAATAAAATCAGTGGAGTAATCCAAACTTCGACATTTATCTTGGCTGTAAAATGTAACTAAATATGCATATAAATTCATATATTCAAATAAATAAAACAAAGCATTTTGTTAGACATAAATGTCCACGTTGTATATTAGACCGGCCCTAGACCTACAATAACTTTGCACAATATTTTTATGGCGCAATATAATTGAACTACCCCTTGAGATCAAACGATCAATATTATCACGCAATAAACCTAGAACACATATAAAAATATAAAATAAAATGGTGCAATAGAAATTAAACTTGCTCAAACTTTTGTTGAATCGCAATCTTCTATATCAACCCTAAACGGACAAAAACATTGCACTATTCGTAATTTTGTGCAATTTAATTGATCGTTAAGGGCCGGCCTTACAGTATAACAATAGGTTATTTATTACTCATGAGTAGTTTTTATAGTTAAATATCCGTTACTTACCTTTCGTTACAGATATAACTGCAAATACTGCTATTCGATACTGTTTAACAAGTACAAATGATCGGAGGGCTGCGGCGTGTTGATACAAAACGATGGTTAAAAATGCTTCCAGCCGGCACAGAGCTTCGGCTACGCGAAAATAAATTGTGTGGTCGTGCTTTGATCGTACTGCGTTTGATTCCAGCTCACTCGCTCACTCAGCGCCGATGAAACGTAATTAAGCAATATATGTCTGATATTTCAACATCAACAGTTGACAATATTATTTCCATATCGCTAATATAATGCCATTTTCAACATAATTTTTTGTATCTCGAATGTCCATATTTATTATTGCAAATTTGAATATTATAATGAATCAATAAATTTCTACATAATTCCGAAGAACTGCTAAAAACTAAAAATTATAAGCTCTTGGAATTCCCATTCTAATGCTTAAATAAAATGTGAACAGGTATGCAAACAAAAGTGTAAGTACAATACCACCCGGTTGATAACAATGAGAGCAAACAATCAAAGGCAACCGCTTCCCGTGCAGGTACCCGCGGGCCAGGGGCCTTCTCAACTTAGAAATTGCACTGCACACTCCATTTCAAGAGTACTTATAAACAATGTATGTAGATTTACTTCGACAGAAAACTCAATAAGTTAATATTCGAATGTTTAGCTATTATCCAGCTCAATCGTTGAATGAGCTCTAACGTTTCAGCAAAATGTCACTGCCAAGTTCAGTAGAAACAAAAGTGGTGATGGTGTTGGCGTTAGTGCCGGTCGCACGCGCTTCCCGCCAGCACGCTTCATAGGCGAGCTCCATCGATACATCGAAATAAATCGATCCTCCTTCGCCGCCCGCGCTGACCCCACTCTGGGAATACTCGCTCGCCACTGTGATAGTGGACTCATTTTTTTAAATCTTATTAGCCACTCTTGATTCAATTTAGCGTTATAAGAATTCGGATCCAAGTGAGCAAGAATCAGGAGTGAATAGAAGTGAGCGTTTGAAAATTAGACTGAAATATACTAAAAGTTTTTCAAATTTCAAGTTTCAGTGAATTGTGTGATAAAAATGAATTGTTTGTTAAAATGATTTCAACCTGTGAAACAAATTCATGTAAGTATTCATGAGATCTGTACGTGCGTACGTCTGGGCTGTCCCATTAGCGTTATCTGTAGAAGATAGAGCAGCGTTCGACCTGAGTTTGCTCACTGGATCGTAAATTTACATAATGCCTCTCATACGAACGGACGCGAAGGACTAGACAATTTCAAGAGCAAAATACTTATAAATCAAGTTGAGCAGACGCCCTGCGCTGAAATGTTGATGACTTTGTTCCCTGCACTGAAAGAACACCTTCAACGACAAGCCACAAGCGATCGAGATAATTCTCCGTTTTTTATTTATTTGTGAGATATACTTTGCTAGCTATTTAAAGTTAGCTTGGCACTGGCATTTTAAAATAAATATTGCTAAAATATATTTTTTATTTTTGGGTACTAAGATAATTACTAATACAAAGCTTGTTATACCAAATCAAAGTTAAATATAAAACTATTAACCGCTGTCAGTTTATGAATTGCCGACACACAATATTAGTTAGAAGTAAGAAACACACACACACATACATGAGACGTAATGACATAGTTATGGCCTATTTTGACAAATTATCTACGTATAGAGTTTGTACCTTATAAAATATTTGAAACACTTGCAGCATTTAGTAAACTTCTATTTTCGACCTTTCTTCTATAATTGGCGCTTGCAAGTGCGACACATACAGGTTAAGAAGTCAATCAGTGGATGCAATATGACGTCACATTTTGGTTATTGCGGCATGGAGTTAATTGCTCTTTCATCCGCTATTTGTGATCGGGAGAGCATGTTGAGCTGTAGATTTAATTAAGTTCTATGAACGGTTCAGTCGGTCGGCCACCTGGAGCGAGTTCTCATAGATATGAAGACCATAAGAGAGTAACTTCATTAATTATACATGCATCGTCAGCTGATTTGATAATTTCGCTGTGTACGTCAATTTTGTGCCACATCGTTAACTGAAGATTGAGAACATAGAGGCATCGTAAATTATTATACATAAGTTGAAGCTGTTCCGATTTTGATGGTTTCACGTAAGCTGTATATTAATAAATTATTATTTATAGCTGTGAAACAATGTTGCATATAAACTTGATTGCCTAACCCACAAATCGTACTGTAAGAAAATTCTTACGTGATAGAAAGTATGTTTTATTGAAGATAACTTTGTTTACGTAAAATCCCTTAGAAGTGCTCTTAATAGAAATTAAGAAAATTAAAAGAAGGAATAGAAATTATAGGCAGTAATTTTTTCTTTATAAAATACAAAAGAACAGGCCCAGCGTTAAAGTTTAAACAACGATGGCACAATCCGCATTATAAACGTACACCCTTCCTTTCATTACCATCGATAATTGACATTGTTTCATTTTTGTTCATTGTTAACTTGGTTACATAGTCGGCGTACCACTGGGCTCTCACGTGGGGCCTTGTTTGTATTATTTGCGCTTTTTTTGAAATCCAAAGCCTGGTTTGAAAAATTAACAAGCTATTTGGTTCAATGCTGCCATATCGCTATTGTGGTAGCCTTTATAAATAAAACAAGACCAGTATTAGACGTATATTTGACCAAATAAAAGGTGAAGCAGATTAATTGGAAATACGATTTAATATTAATAATATGTTGCGTATTACCTATATTGTTCCTTTGCCTAGATAATATGATCGTTACTGCGGGGATCACTTGATTAGCAGTACGGTTCTGTGAGTCGTGATCCCGTATTATAACTGCCGCACTATAAGCCATGGTAAATTTAATTCTAAGGTCGGTAACGCATTAGTATTTGCCTGTACGATACGGTTGTGCGGTTTATCAGGCGTAGAAGCAAATACATTCATGTCTAAACTTCATTGTGAACATGTATTGCAATTTGTTTATATCTAATTAGATATACCTCTACAGATAATTGCTAATGAAATAAATTTAAGGTGGCTCGTTTAGTAAATGTTTATATTATGTGGATAACAAAAATCTTTCATTCGTTATTTTGTTTCTACTTTTGTGTAGTAACAAATTGAACAAATATGAAAGAATTATTATAATGTAGGTAGCCTTAAAACTCATGGGTGACATATTTCAGGGCACGATAACCTAGATAACATAAAACAATATTATAATCAAGGCAATTTCAATCATGGTTCAATCAAAGGTTTTTCAATCAGGTTTTATTTGACGTCCATAAAGTAACTGTCAATGTTGACAAATAAATATTTCATTTCATTCCGTTTCATCCCAAGCTTAGAAATCTATGACTAAGTTGAAGAACATTTGACCGTTTATCTCAATGAGTTTAATTTTAATGAACTGCTGAGAATGTCCGAGAAAGCCAGCAAAAGTTAGCTACTCAAAAGTGTAGCGTTTTAAAACTGTTATTACAGAACAAACTTAAGTTATATTTTTAAAGTTATGTATCCGTTAAAATTTCTTGTTCTATTTATACGAATAATTGCACAAATTTGCAATTAATATTAATTACATTTCAAACACGTAAGGTAAAACATTTTTTAGAGTCACCTTGCACCACAATTTGTTTTAAATTACACCTAAATCACCTTTTCATTTGAAATCGAACTGCCTGCATATATTTTCAAAACTTGCATAAATTTTAACTTACTGTTTAAATTTGCTTTTTAAACTCCTTCGATGTGTCTCGGAGACATTTCCTAATCAGCTTCTATTGTGTTCAGTTCATCTTTTGCCATAAAATGTAGGACCATTCTGAGAAACCGCATATTAAGATTGTCCCTTTATTGTTTTCTGGACAAAGGTAACAAGTATAACAAAAGTAGTTAGAATGCATTCTTTCTTACAGCGACCGCAACAAGCTGTCGTTTTCCCTCACTTGTTATTGTTTGCTAACTTACACAGCTTTATATATAAGAAGATCTTTTTTTTTGGAATAGGTTTATTATGGTAATCGAGAGACTTCAACTGACAATTATTCAAAAATAAAACATGTGTATTTGTTACAAACACTCATTAGCATCAATTTATTAAAACGTAGATACTTATGATTCCATGCTGAGTAAATAATAAAACTATGCATATGCCCTGATCTAGTAGGCGTACTCTCATAATCAAGTAGGAATTAAATTATGTTTTGCTCTATCCTTATGTGACGCAACAAGCACAGCTCATTTGTAACTGTCGGCGAGGGAGCTAATTGAAAATTTATTTGATTTACTAAACCCGTCCGCTGCCACACAGGTGGTTTTAAATAATTGTGATTATTTTGTTTATTAATTTACATTTAGAGCAGTGTTGATTTGATAATTGGCGTGAAATGGGCATTATGAATTTCAAGACTCTACGAAAATAGCGTTCTAAGGAAATGATAATAACCGTCGGGTGATGGGTCGTTCACTTCCCTCTAATATGGTTGAGGAGGGCGATGGCTGGATCCCGCGTGAACGGGTGCCGTTTGAGGGTGTTCCTCGTTTGGATACTTGGGGGGAGGGAAACTTGCCGAGCTAGCAGATGCAGATAAGAATAATTTTGTATAGACATAAGGAGACTCTGTAAATTTATTTGGAAAAAAATATACCCGTGAAGTTTCTTGCCAGTTCTTCTTCACGAAGGTTTTTTCGAACCGGTGGTAGTCATGTTTTATTTGACGTCAATAAGAACAAGTAATTGTCAATGTTGAGAAATAAATATTTCATTTCATTTCACCTATAATTCACGTCATAAACAGGGTGACTTTTTTACCATTCAAAAACA
Source organism: Marasmarcha lunaedactyla (assembly GCA_923062675.1). Lineage (NCBI taxonomy): Eukaryota > Metazoa > Arthropoda > Insecta > Lepidoptera > Pterophoridae > Marasmarcha > Marasmarcha lunaedactyla. The sequence continues at coordinate 44,987,601 of OV281339.1, read as the reverse complement.
GGCGAAAAGGGCTCAAACCACAGTTCTGAGAAACTCTCCCAAAGACAAAACATAGCGAAAATCAAAATCAAAATCCGTCTCTTACTATACAATTGACGGCTGATCAAATTGGATTTGATTTGTTTTTTAATGTTTTCCCCCGGTATATTTGCCTTCATTTCCTTAAACTAAATTCTTCTCTTTGATTGCATTATAACAATATTTAACAGATTGCTGATAAAGCTCAAAAATGTTTCGAATTCCTCGCTATGTATCGATCAATTTATCTTAAAAGAATGATAAATGTCATCAAACGTAGCGATCTCAGTTTGTCCAAATATTTTGAATTAATTTGGATAATAAGGCATTTTTAAAGTAAATTGCAACATATTTTTGAATGGAACAGAATTACAATAAACGTAATTTATTTATACATCAAACTGATTAATTTATTTCAAACAATTTTAATGTTGAAAGATACCAATGAATTGTTGAACAAATAGAAGCATACCTAAGTGGAACGTTCGTTCAAAAATCAAAATGAAAAAACTATATAATACTTTGTCAACTGTCTTATATAAGTTATTCGTTTAATCACTATCACCACAAATACTATAGTTTACGGATTGATATTACAGACGACTTCGTAGACTATTAAGTATTGAAAGCGTAGCAAAAGTTTGAAACACCTCAACACCAACCCCCACTTTGCGTCACATAAGAAACATATGAAGATATTTAAGTATAATCAATTCAAATAGAACCCACGGGCAAGGAGTCACTTGCGTGCTAGAAGTAAAAGCATTTCCTTTCATTTCACTCTCCGTACCCCATTAACATCATCAGCACTGATGGGTTGATTGGTGCTCATTTCATTTATTATCCTGTGTTAATGCAGTCATCCTTCGTGGTAACTAAAGGAATAGCGCTGTGTACTTGGTTGAATACTACTGGAAATATTGTTTATAAGCACGTTATGCAGTTGCATATTTTTTACATTTATATTGTTGCAACTGACGCAAACGAATCACTCTTTCCCAAAAACTTTAATATAAGCGTGCGCTACAATCACTTGTCGCTCAGAATACTTGAACAAGCTATGTACACATTGTCAGTAACGGTTTATTTATAAGTAAATTTATTTCAAAAGATTTTTCTAGTGTGTGTGGTACTCACGAATCGCTACTCATATGGTTTTATTGGTCTAAACATTTTAAGAACACAACAATATGATTAATTGCTCCAAAAGATTTGACAATTATAAAATTTTCCTTGTTTAATAGTGACAATTCAATTTAAATTTAGAAGCTATCGGTGTCAATAAAAATTCTTTATCTATATTTTGACAGTCACAAAGTGATCTCTTGTGTTTAAATAAAGTGTGCGTTGTACTGTTTGAATGTCAGCAAAATATGTTTATTGTCAAATCGTACCAGTGTTAATGTAACAAGTATTTTTAGAAGCTCTTAGTTCGCAAAGAGGACATATTAATAAACAGATAGACAGTCCCTTTAATGTCCCTCTTTACTTTTTTATATCCGTCTGTTTTTTGACATTAATTAAATTTTTCACATTACATTTGGTTACAAAGGTTTGCTAATCATCGTGTACTTATTATTTGCGTATGTTACGCTCTGCTTATCGGCCTAGGACTTGAACGATGAATTGGCAAAAATTAAAATAATGAGGTATTTTCTGACAGATCGGCAAAGTAGTGCGCCAATCGGGTGCCGTTTGAATACTTGGGGGGAGGGAGAGTTGCCGAGCTAACAGATGCAGAAAAGAATAATTTTGTATAGACATAAAGAGACTCTGTAAATTGATTTTGAAAAAAATATACCCGTGAAGTTTCTTGCCAGTTCTTCTTCACGAAGGTTTTTTCGAACTGGTGGTAGAGTCATGTTTTATTTGACGTCAATAAAAACAAGTAATTGTCAATGTTGAGAAAAATGAATATTTAATTTCATATAGTTAATAAATAGTACGATAGGTGGCTCTAGTAAAAGTTGGTTGGAATGTCGTCTCCTACGTCTGCAGAGGCAACTTTTTCCTCTCTTCTTTTTCTTTTCGTCTTCTGAAGCAATACAATACATGACAATAAGGAAGGATGTTAGTTCGTAAACATGTATAAAAATAAACAAAATGCTTGACATATCAGAATCCGTTTAATACAATTGTAGAAGTTCTGTTATGATAAGAATAATGAAGGTTGGTTTTGCCACCAAGACGAGCCCTTGAATCAAACTTCACTCTTAACATCTATGCAAAACTTAGCTGCGTCTCGACTGGGCCTTACACAAAGAGTTATGAAGTCCATTTAGATTTGTAGTGTTAGCGTTTTGCGGATAACACAATTTTTCAACGAGCTGCTGAATTTGGCAAATAAAAACTCGAGCGCTAAAGTTATTATTCCATACAATTCCTATTCCCATGGAATTTCTAGAAAAAAATTATTCTTTGTCACTCTCACGACTAAGACTACTGATACCTTATGTTAAACGGTTAAGGCTGTAGATCGTGACAAAGAAATAAACATACACACATAAGCTCGAAAAACATAACCCTTCTGTCAGTAGAATAGCCTAGCGTACATGCAACTAAGGAGCCTCCATAAAATTACAGAGCAAATTTAAGACACTCCTTATTAAACTCTAGAAAGTAGTATGAAGGCTTGCCTATTTTAGAAGTTACATGTAAAACTTTTCGTTTTTAAAAAGATTTTAGTTCCTAGTATTGCACCACTTCAGTATTATATGACGTTATTGCGTCTTCCCGTGAATTGAATTAATTTTGAGATACTTAAACGATCTGACCATTTCAATGTGACCGTTTACTTTCTTCTCCTTTATTGTTGAATTTATGAGCAATGCAAACAAATACTCCATCTTCAGGGGTCAATGTTAAATGGTACTTGATGGAGCATCTCTGGAATTTGCGTAGGAGTTTGTCTATAGTGTGTTTTCTTTGAGTTTTCGCCTCATTAAGTGTTTATACATATCTATTGAATACCTCTACGTGAGAGAAATAAAGAACGTCGATTTAAAAAAAAATTACCAATTATTGAGCATGTCATTTTTTTAATTTAATCTTAAACTTTAACCTGCTGATATCTAAACATTGACGAATTAAGAGAAATTTTAAATATACACCAAACCTCAGAGTTTTAGCTGGAATTGCTTATTATAGCTCTGTTTCAATTTGTTTACTCGTGGATCAGGTGAAGCAATCGTTGACTTCATTATGCAAGATCAGTTCTAAAACTACGGTTTCATAAACTAAGTTCCCTTCTTTGCCAAGCGCGGGCGCAGCTTCCGAGATCTGTATCTGTGCGTCGGAGCAGAACGCAGACATTTGTAACCTATGCGTCTAGTTTCACAAGGCAGGACGGCGCAGGTACGAGCTATCGTTTCGCGGGTGCATGACCCCTCGTAGGCCTTCCGTACTGATATTCGGTTAGGCGTTTTGCGTAACTAAATATGTCTCTAACCGAAGACATTTATTGCGATATATTATACTGATTATAATAATGAATGCCACTACATAAGAAATCAGTAACAGAGGAGAATTTGTGTAATACTTTCCCTGTTATCTTTGATCTATTGTATTGTCAAATATGTGTAATGATTCTCGATAATTTATCTTTACCTACATAACTTCATGCTCTTGGCGATTATGTCCCATGAACTGATAATTATCGATTAACTTATTTCATTTTGAGTATTGTTAATAATCAAAATGAAATAAGTTCCTTCAAATACGATCCTCAAAAATCTGGTTCGGAGTCACCTGATTCTTATTTTTTTATTGAAAAACGGTTAGACGTTTGTCTTCTATCTCACCTGGTGGAAAGTGACGATGAAGACGAAGGCGTTACACGTCTATCCACGAAATACCTATTCACTCGACGCTTGAAAGAACTAGGACTATAGTTTTCTGGAAAAACAGACGCAGGAAGTTCATTCCACACCTTGGCGACCCGCACCAAAAAGGAACTATCGAAGCGTTTGGTTCGACTTCTTGGGATGTCTACCATGAAGGGATGGAAGGTCTGTCTGCGTCTAGTAGTCCGATGCAAGAAGGGTGTGGGTTCAACCTGATCAAAAAGAGCATTCGCGCACTCTCCAAAATGTAATCTGTAGAAGACTGCTAAAACTGGCAACTTTCCGACGATGGTCGAATGCATCATCTTAATTCCACTTTTACCAGTTGCGTAATTAAGCTTGTGTGAGTAGATGTATTATTAACCTTATTTAACATTATAACAACGTTTGCTGTCTTCCGCCATTTAACTTTAACTGAAGCTTTTTATAGTATAAAGCTTTAAAGAAAACAGTCTTGAGTTATGAATTTACCATTCACGGATTTTATTTATTACAAATTTATATGTAATGCGACTTAAATTGCCAACTGTGTCCATTATTTCTTTTACTCGCTAAGCATTACACTAAACAATTTCAATCATTTTTTGAATCGCTGTTAAATAACAACATGTAACATCGATTGTACGAACCGAAATTCCCAAAATACTTGTGATTGAGATGAAGTAAAACAAAAAAATAAGTTTCTAAGAAATGGCTATAGGTCAGGTTCGCATACCACTCTATTAGCAGGCAAGTGTTAACATACCCTTGTTTCTTATGGAGGAAAAAAAATATTGAGCCACCTACATTGTCTTGTATCTCTTTGAGTGGTATCGAAGTTCTAGTAAATAGATGGTTTCGATATTATTCGATAAGTTAAAATAATGCGTCTAAATAAATCTGTATGTTGGAAAATTTTATTATTTTTGTGTTTTATTTTATTTATTTTAGAAACAAACGGATATACAAAATTTTTGACAACTTATACTTAAGATTAAAATAAAAACCTATAGTTTCCTTATTTTTACATACATTAGTAGATTTGCACTTGTAGTCCAAACAAAAAGCAATATTCAATATAAAAATGAAATAGTATTAAATATATATAAAGAGACAGAGAATAAAAAACAGACATAATTCGATTATTTATTAATTCATCAAATAAACAAATTAAGAAAAAATCTTTTTGAAACATCTTTTTAAGTTCGATAATTTTTCGTTAACATTAAAAAGTTTACAAGCTCGCTTAATAAAAGAATTTGCACCATAAAGTGTTCTACTGCGCAGTATATAAAACATTTATTCCATCACTCGCACATATTTAAAAAGATTATGGGAAATTACTTATCACCTAAAAACACCTCTTGAAAAAAGGGAATATAACATGTTTAATTAAATAATTTACACAAACTAAGATTTAAAAAGATTCTTTAGGCAACACATTAAAGGAGCTCTTATAATTTTACCGATAACTTTGACTTGATCATTAGAAGATAAAGTAGAGAATATGTTTCTTGCAACTTTACATGTTTCCCGAGATTGTACTTACCAAATTCGGCTTTGTTAAGTGTGTAGATGACAGTTTATCTATCCAAATAAACCTGACGCCGCGTCACGATTGCCGCCGATGTGATATCTGCCAGGGTTCCCAATTGACACTTATGCGCGGTTTACACGTATTAAGTAGTTAAGTTGGTAACTAAATTTTAACTAAATTTTAAGTTACTACATGACACTTGTGTGTCCAAACGGATTAAGTAGTGAAGCTCATAAGTTCAATGAAGATGAACAGTGATGAATGTCAAGGAATTCGTTAATTCTAAGAATAAGTTAAGAATTTGTTTCGGAAATTAAAATCTGTACATCTGTATCATCTATAGTTCCAGATTTTGCCAGTGAACAGATAATTTCGTGGCGCTGTACCCAGGGTTGACTGCTGCTAATTTGTACTTGTGAATTAATCACTTGCTGGCACGATACAGCAATAAAGTGTACCTCAGAAGATAATTGTATATAATTATTCATTTTACGCAATACTTACTTAAAATATTCTGTAATAAACATTGCAGTATAGTCTTCAAACAAATTTATTAAATGTATTTCATAGATTTTATAAACTGTGCTAGGTGCTTTAACAATCTTTTGAATTACATAATTTTATGTTCTCTGGCTACATCTATCGTTTTACTCCAACAAGTCAGTGGTTTTGAAATTTGATCTTTAAGTAAATATAGTAAAACATTAATAATGTTTGAAGTAATTACCGTCGTCATATTTTACAAAATATTTGTGGGGATTTAAATTGTAGCGGCAACATTGCAAAGAATGACATCTGTTTGACGCATAGTTAAATGGTGCAATATTCACCAGCTGAAACTTATGTAACGTAAATATCCTCTGCACTTGAGAACACTATCGAGCTGGCGTGGTGCTTGCATTCCATTAGCATTTATGTTATATTCTTGGAAAAAGGAATTCAACGTTTTTTAGTTTTTTGTCAGAATAATTGCTTTACCATTTCGAGTAACAAGAATGTTCTACACCAGGCGCAAGTAGATGTTTCACCCGCTAAAGGTTGGCATATTCGTGTTGCCAAAGCCTGGAACGATCTGCCTCTTATGAATAGGTACCATCGTCTTTTACATCGTCACGTCCCACCAGGTGAGCTGGAAAGCAAACGCCTACCAACCATAACCAATAGACACAAGTTTATAGTTTTGTGTCTAAAAATTTGTAATCTGTGTGCAATTTTTTTGCAATTAATTTAGGCTACTGCAAAAAAGTTAATTTAATGAACAGTATTTAGCTCTTGTTAGCTTACGATATTACCATTACGACAAGTAAGACAGGAAACCATATAAAATAAGACACTGACGAAGAAGTTATTGCAAAAATTATCGAGTCGTGGCGTAATAATATGTTACCTAAACGTTTTACACCATTACGACAAATTCAAAAACGTGATTTATATCACTTTGAATAATGTGAAATGCCTAGTAAAACTTAAGTTATTACCCAAATTACTAAAGTAACTAGTGGCCTTAAAGTTAAACTAATTTATTTTACAGATCATGAGTATTACTGTAGCAGATAAAAGACGGGTTCAGAAGTGCTAAAGGGTGTTTTTGTGTTAATTCATGAAAAAAATTACCTTCTTTTCACCAATGTACCAGTATGTAGGTACCAAATTATTAGGATCTTGTTTCACATGGATTCATGGATTTTAAATTCAGCATTTACTATTAGAAATTTTGAATACAATATAAAATTCAATTCCTTTCTTTCCGACGAATACACTGTTTCTAAATTAACAAATATGCGAATAAGTGTTGTCTGTACATATGTATAGATATGATCTGATAGTTGTTTCTCGTTAAGGAAGTGTTTATCGTATCAAGAACATAAAACATCTTACAATTCAATATATCATCGTCATTTAGTGTACGTTGGAACTTTCTAGGCGAGCACGACAACTAGCTGATATTAATGTACGTCACCATGTAACCCGCAAACTAACCACGATCAGGACTTAAGTTTCTTGTTAATCTTCTTTCATTCCATGAAAAATTGCTCTAAATGTTGAAATCGTTCCCAAGTTCCAGTTTACTGTATTGCTGCAGATCTTCGAAAGCAATAACAATGACAATCTACTTCGCACCACTGCAACAATTCCCAAATGCAAGGGTGACGCCACAGACATTCAGAAGGTCGTGTATAACCTGTTCCAGACCTGCCGGCCGCCGGGAATATCCACGAATATCCGGATTTTACACAGGAGCTCGTATAACTTTGACGTTTTGTCACCAATCTTTTCATTAAGACAATCAAGCTTATCGAGTGGTCATGAAAAGGGAGTCGCTTTTTTATGGAATTTTTCATCCGAAATTCATGCTCATTGCTTAGTGGGGTAAGAAGGAAAGATGTTTGTTCCGAGTTTTTTTAAAATTGAGGTGGGCACTTCTATAAAAGTCAGAAAGTACTGGTAGATAAAATAAATATTTCTTGTATTAAGCGTTCATTCATATTTGCCAAACCAGAGTTTAAATAAGTAATATAAATACATACTAGATTAGTAACTAAACTGTATAATTATGACAATTTCTTGGGGTGCCTAACCAAGTACGGAAAGTATATAGTGGTCAATAGCTTGTAACATGTATTAGTTTTGTTAGAAGATAGAAATGCGAGTTGAATATTTCTGCGAGCAATAAACACCGTTGTATTTAAAGATATACAACATGATTCCCAAAACAAAAACTCTACACACTAAACTTTAAAATAATACCTTTAAAAATATAAATCACTATTAGAATCTTAAGTTTCAAACACACCATACGGGAAACATTCTTTCCTTTTACGATCGTATTACAAACAGAGTGAAATAACTCAGTGCCATAAAATATTACAGTTATCCTAAATCAAAGGCTAAAGAAATAACCAAAACAAATAAAACTGTGTAATGATTACATTTATCAATCAATTATTTCTATCCATAATTCAGTCAATCAACGCTCCGTCCAATTTGATAGCGGCGCCTGCGCCGTCGTTACTCAATAAAATAATTATTTAGTTATGCATTTATTTCCTTCATTATTGAAATTTAACTCCTTTGATTCATCCAAATTTTATAGCATTATAAATAATAAAATAGATTAATGAAATTTAATGACTGTGATGACTAACGCCTCTGATGTTGATAGACGATATCATTTTAATTTTAACATCAATGTATTTGACAGAAAGCATAAATACTTTAATGAAAACAAAATCTGCTTTTCACTTATTTTCAATTTCTCTGTCAATCATCTGTAAATTATATAAGAAATCCTTGTTTCAAAGCTAGAGTCAAGCTGTCGAGTCATTCATAATCAAATTAAATCTTCAATAATATAAGATGGGGCAATAAAATCTTTCCCCAGATAATTATCGCGTTTCACACTCCTCTGTGGATATAATTATACAAGTTCTCATAGAGACACTTTCAATGGGAACCACTGTGTTAATGAATTTTATGGATTTTACGAGTGTGAGGGAGACAACAATAACGAACAATGTACAAAAATCATCAACTCAACATCTCTGTCTACCTGCGCATTTAAGTATAAGATATAATATTATTCTCTAGAATGAATACGTCTTGCCAATGCAATAAGATATAAATTTAATCTCATAGTATTTAACTTTATAAGCGACAGTTACAAGTATTGTAGATGATCATTATTCACGATTATACCATAATGGTGAACCAATCATAATAACAATTTGTAAACACTGCGCAGAAATGAAATTGACAAGGAAATTGAGGTAGGAAGGAAGGAAAGGAAAAATCACCTTAATATAATATGCGGTAAAATATAATATTGCGTAACAAAGTATGGACTAGGAACTAAATATCATATCGAATTAATGTTGTAAATCACATATTTTTACTAAGTCATTGATTCAAAGTGAGTTAAGACAGTGTCGAAATCTTAAATAAAAAAAGGGTTAAAAAAATAAGGATATGCTACCAATAGATCGTTCAATAAAATATGATGAATGAAGCCAGCAGGGAATCACAAACACCAATAACAATGTAGCACTGAGCAATGCTGAGCACCAGCCACCCAGGTCGAATTTCAAACCCGGGGTCATAAAAATGGTCCACAACAATACATTATTTACCATTAATATCGACAACGCGACAGAGCAACTAATTACAAATATAAACATTAAATCGCCTGTGGGTGTAAAAGCCACGAACCGTGCCTCCACGTTGTTTGATGATAACCCCGAAAACTAGCTCCTAACGTCGACGGCTACAATGAAACCGTTCCAATATTTACACTGCAGCCAGAAGTTCCCACGCCGCCGCCGTATTTTTCTCAAGAAATAAAAACTGTTGTCGAATATAACACTAGAGGGCGCCTGCCTCTCAATGAGTTTCATAAACAAATTGAAACTCAAATATTGAGTCGGATTATTCGGATGTCTACCGCTGCACAGGATATAAAGGCCGGCTTTTAGTTCACAAAAGACGTGGTAATTGGATTGGATTTTTGTGTAATCACAGCTCACTTTTGATCCTTGTTTGAATTTATCTCCGATAGGGACGCGGCGCGGTGCGGGTGGTGCGGTGCTTCACTACGTATTCAACATTAAGTGAACGATAATGTTTGCTTTTTTGATGTTACTGACAAATGAGGACCCATTTAATATTAACGGTTTAGAATAACAAATGCAATTCGCAAGAGAGTCTCATACGTTTTTAAAATAACCTTGCTATGGTAAATATAAAATCTATTTTTGCGTGCAGTTTATCTCTGGATTTATGAATGCATTACACTCGAGTTTGCATTTAAACGTAATTATCACAAATCATAATGTTTGTGTTGCATTCATGGCACACGTTTACTAACTACTCTGGAGTGATATTTTGTTAAATGGTCTCCAATAGAAACAAAATTAGATGTTCAACTTTACAATCAAATTTGAACTCACTTGTTCTCTCTCCGTGGCCCTAGTTTGCAATTCCATGGAAAATTTAATACATGACTAGATGATTATTTTTTAAGGAATAAAGCGCTTTACCTGAAGGCGATAAAGCTGATTTTATATCTGATGCAGATGTTGTAGACATAAGTGACGTTGCAAGAGACCCTGCTGTGTTGTTTGTTATCGTTGTCAGTGAAGTAATTTGAATTTATCAGTCGCTCTTACATGGTCTTTTGATTCTGTAGATTTGCTAACTGGTAAGTATGTAAATGTTGATTTAATCCAGAATTAATTTAATAGATGCTAGAAATCCGGGCTGGTTTGCAAGGCCTTTATGTGCCAACATAAGGTTCGTTTTCAGTAAAAAGTAAAACATCTGACTCATCAATTGAATAAGATCATTAAGTTTACAATTTTGTCTCCGCGCAGCCAAAACATTTTGTCATTCGTCACACCTTCATGCTATGTTTTTTTACGTTACGTTTTATGTTTTTTTATTCAGGGACCTATTGCAAAAAATATTTTAGTTAAGATTCCTAGCATTGTTAGTATGCAGTATGTATTTTTGAATACAAATGATGAGCATCTGTCATTTCAATTCCTGGTGACAAATGACAATCATATACTTTTCAAGATACTTTGTCACACTTTTGTTCTCAATAAAACTGACAAAGACACCATTAGTCATAAATAATGCAACAAGATGACTGTGTTGACATCTCTTTGAATGTGATGCCAAGTGAAATATATTTTTAAGTGTTATGACAGATCCTGATAGCTTTTGTTCTTTGGTTTTCATTACACTAATTTTTGCATCGAAATCAATTACTTGTTTACGAGGCAGAAACCGTTAAATTTTGCAGAAACCATATTGATAAAGCCTAGTTGCAAATATTGTGGTGAGGTCAAGTTCGCCGCAGTCCTGATTGAAACAAATTGATCGTAACGTCAGCGAGCAAGTGTCAACTCTCACTTTCAATCAGTGAGCGTAATGAGTGTTAACTTTTTTAATGGGCCTTAAAACTCATTTCAGTTTAACGATATGATTTATGGTGTCATTATGTTTAACGCATACAAAGTGTTCAATTCAGGAACGTTCTTTCAAATTTAAATGTTATTTTCTTGTCCATAAAACATGAAATCGCGATACTACCTCTTAGTTCCAATTCATCAATCACTCAGTACACACTTAATTTTTATTAGAAATTGGTTGTTTATTGTACCAGCGAGAAAGTAAATATTGATGTCGGAGATGTCAATCAGCGATATCAACATTTTGCGATGAGTCTGGGTGTCACCACCTTTTTATGATTAAGTCTACTCGTACAAATAATAAAATCTATTCTAACAAACGGTCAAAAGCTTCGGAAAGCTTTTATAATAAAACATTTACAATACGTTGAATATTGGTTACTATCAAATCGAGAAACTCAGAAACGATTATAAAAAGTGCTTTGGCAAATAACCAAAGTATTATAAAATTCAATAACTTTTATAAACGAGAGCAATAAAGAAAAATGAAAATATTTCGCACTTCGTAATATCATGATTTATTATGTCTGCTGACTAAAAGTGAAAAGAGTTTTATCAGAAACCATTTTCTTGATGCATCTGATATTTTGGTCAATATTACTTGATTGATGCCTATATTGAATGGCAAATATTCATATATGAATATGAATATCCCTACCTATAAATATATTCCTTTTTTAACATCGTGTTCCTCAATTCATCATATCAAAAGCTATCAAACGTCAATCCAGGTTTTAAAATTAAATTTTAGGCTAAGGAAAAGAATTATTAATCAATGAGTTAATTACTTAACTGGATTAATAACCGGATGCTCTCGTATAAAGTTTCTCAATTGACCTAGTAAGTTATGCACATACGATGCAATTAATTTATAAAAAGTCTATCTAATGCGTGTTATACATTTTCCGAGGTAAAGTCTCTAATCGAATACATACATCACGTTGAAATAAATCTAGTGACGTATCTACATTGCTTTGCTCCATAATAAATATGTCAGTATTGTAAATTGAGTATTCTTAGTGTTTTTACTAGACAAATCTCACACGTACATACCAAATCGTCTGGGCCATCTAAGCCGTCTAAATAATGTTTTTGATGCGTTCGCGCACGTTTCTGTAGATTTTCGTCGGTGGCCGATCAATACTTTATCGGTAAATCCGAATCACTATTCACAGTTACCTCCCAATACTTCAAAACAGTTTATTAAAGCGCGACGGAATAGTCTAGAAGCGTGGTAGCATTTGTACTTTATATAGATTATGTTGGGCACTATATCACTATATTTTTCAACATTTATGTTGATTGAATACGATGAGTTGTGATTAGGGGTGGGGATTTTATGCGATTTCATGTGTGGGATGATTTCTATTAGGAAGTAGGAATATGTTCTATAAAGAGTTATAACTACGTATTTAGTAAGAATTGCGTATTAAAAGGCATGTAATGCGTTTTTACTCTTTTATAATATTGCAAATAAAAAAATATTAATTTAAAACCATACTACTATGCTATGCAGGCTAGTGCAATGTTTTACAACGCGTGTTTTTGAACTAGAATGACAACTAACAACGCGGTATATAAATTTCCTAAGGTTTTTGATAGATAAAATAAAGTATATATAAGTTTTTTCTCAATTATTTGCTTCGTTAATCATGATGATATCTTGCGCGTAGCTGGCCTGTGTTCCTCGTTAATAGCACATTGGTACTGTAACGCACACAAGTGAAAACCATTTAACATACTTTCTTAATACATTATAGTACCACATTGTCTTCCTCGGGGTCCATGTTTGGTGTGAAGTAACATCAAGCATTAAGGATATTTGTTTAAAATGTGATAACAAAATTCTATTTATTTATTATTTATTAATAATAAGCTGGCGTTTGTCTTCCAGCTCATCTGATGGAAAGTGACGATGAAGACGAGGGTCATACACGCCTGATTAGTTTAGTTTTCTATTTGGATAATTAAAAATATACTAAAAAATGTTACATTTTTTGATCATCTGTACTCATTTGAGATTTTGATCTCAGACCATTCGACTCATGTCTCAATTAAGGCTTTTATTGGCCAATTTGCCTTATCTCACAAGCGCAAATAAAATATTGCCTGCGCAACGTTCGGCCGCGCTTTGGAAAGTTGCTGCCGTTATTTATGTAGTCGGTATAGTCTTCCCATACATAACATCTAAAAGAAAAAGTAAATCACAGTTGAGAAATAAATATTAGCCTATAAATATAATAATATTATAGGCTAAGGCTGAAAACTAGCCTTTTATCACAAGAAATTGTTATTACTATTTTTTGTTCTTCTGTTTCATCATTTAATTTTGTGTGATTAATGTATTTACTTAACTCTTTATATGATAGTAAACTAAATTTCATTTAATTTCAATGTATAAAATAAATAATGCATAACTGCAAATAGTCTTCAATATTCATATAAAGATCGGTAGCAGAAGAATGTAACCCAAATATTAACGTAAAATTTCACATTATCTTCAAAGAACGGTCTATGTGGAGGAGGTATCCCTTCTTAATTTTTGATTGAAATTGATAGTGCATACAATAGTACCCTTTTACAATGAATAGGTGAAATATATTTTACTATTTGAAAATTATTGATAAATGTCGTTAGATCAGGGTTATTAGTGTTAATAAATTACAAGAACAAAGAATGCTAAGATATTTACCGGCTCCATTTTTTTCATTTAGACCAATAAATAACGGTTTAAACAGCAGTTGTTATATATACAAATGGGAAGAAGTGCCACTCTGGTGAGTCCCACATCAACTCGCAGATGCGGCTCCTGCGGAGGTATGTATGACGCATCTTCCGCCTCGCTCCCCGCGGAAGGTGTTGCTTCGGCGGCAAAAAAATTACATAATTTTCAAACAATACTCATACGACAATAGTATTAAACTAACGTGGATCGAAGAGTTCTTTTACAGCTCAGGCCAACAAGGAGCATTTCGACACAACTATCGAAAACAAAAGCTTTATGTAAAAATTACAATATTTGAGAGCTGGCGCTATGAACTCTATTCTAAAGAATAGTAAGTATCTGTTTACGTCTCCTTCATCTGAAGAGTGGCGATGGCTCGTGGACGTTCATCTTTCAAGGTTATTTGCTGCTCAGAGGGAATAGAACTTAATTCTCATAGTGACATGATTAATATGGACAAAAACAACGCATACAATGTTCTTCATATAACTCTCTGTTTCAGTTAGAAAGCATCCCATCTTGCTCATGGATCCAGTCCTAGTTTACTTTTAACAATAATTCATTCTCATAGCTTTTTAAGGCAGGCAATGTTTTATAGTGGAGTATCACTATTATTATAATTCATTTGGATTCATTCACATCGTTTATTAATGCTTCACTGAGAACCCCTGCATACAGTTTTATGTTCCTATATCAACTGGTTAAAAACCATTTTATTATAAAATATATGAAATTTGATTCCCAAATAATTTTGACCATGATTGTACATTGCAAATTCGTAATAAGTAAATTACGCTCTAATTTATAATCTTTAGGTATAACTGGATTGATTTATTTGTAAAAACATAAAAAAATCATTTACCCCAGCAAATTGTACAAGGAAAATCATATAATTAGAATGTATTAACTATAATTTTACTTTAATAATAGCGAAACAGTCGCACCGTCCCATTAAACCACAGACTATTAACCAAGAACTTCAACATAAAACACTATAATTATTACTTTAGTTCATGATTTAGGTTTGTCAGCTACACGTTAAGAAATAGAGCAAAACTTAATCCTTCTAGGTATCAGTTTAATTTAAAATATAAAATAAAAATTTGAAAGAAGACGCCGCATCAAGTTTTACAATCAAAATTAGGTCAAACCCGAACATCAAGACAAGTCCTTCGTGAACATGAAAGCCGTTTATTTCACTTTCATCCCGAGTTTACAAACACATAAATTAAAAAGGGCGCTATTCAAGTCAAATTAATCTTAACGCGTCTTGAAACAGCCGCGGAACAATAGAAGCCCACGAGTTTTAAGGCACCCTTTATACAGTGTTATAGTAGGATAATAAATTACAAGTTTGTGTGGGGGCATAAACTGTGGAGCCACTAACTGTCCCATTATACCCCTGCTGCCTACTCGGCTTGTATGCGACAGACAAAGGATATAACGAACTTACATGTGTTTATACGGTTTATGACGGGTAGAAGAATAGACTAGTAAACGTGTAATTGCTACCATCATGGTATCCTGCGGTCTATAGCGTTTCTGCCGCTGTGGGCTGCTGACTGTTAAGAAAATGACATATTTAAAATAGCTTGTCAATTTTAGCGAGGAGATGATGTTACGAGTAAACGGTTTCAGAGTGTAAAAATTTAGTTAATATTGATTTATAACAACCCTCTTCCAAATACTTCGTAACTAAGGTACTTATGGTAAATACTGTAAAATAATATAGATACTAGATATAACAATCAATTCCAAAATACTTGTATCAATACAGATAACAGGTAGCACTTTGGTCCTATTATGATTTACAGCATGAAAATCTATCATTTACATTTATTCTTAGGGTTCATACAGACCTGTTGATTGCATTGCACACTTTACTGCTACATTGAACAGTTCAATCCATTTCACTGCTAACAAATTATTCAAGCTGGCTCATTCGCCGTGGTCGCACAATCTGAATGCGGTCTGATTCTATATAGCACACCTTCATCTTGTTTTATTCAACGAAAACAAATAAAAGTTTTATTCAGACAGGTAGGTGTAATATATTCCGTGAGCAGAGAAACAAACAGAATAGGTAGTGTGAAATTTTATTACGTTCCGATAAGGTTGCAACCCACCTAATTGTAAACACGAGTAATTGTAAACAAAACAAAAGTAATTGGAAACACTCAAATATTACAAAAACCGTGAGTGTCAAGTCTGTACTGGCCCTAACGTCGGCAAGGAGCTTAGATACAGCAGTTAATCAATTTGCACGATCATTAATAATAACGAAATGAATAACTATTTAAGGTAATAATTATGAAGTACAAAGTGTTTGCTAAGATATGCATTCTAGATTTACTCAGGTCATTTATATTGACTAGTCTTTGTTTTTAAGACCATAAACAATTACATGTTTATTTACTGTTAATTAAGTTTTAGTTTGTATATTTTTAACAATCCATGTTGCATCATAAGGAACAATGCCCCCCCACGGCATCACCAAAACTTTCATTAGGAACTAAAACCAACTGAAGTAGAAAATAGAATCATTTTATTTATGTGGGGTAAAATAACAAGCCATGGCGATTCTTTTTTGATCATTTTCAACTATCGCAATCTTGTTTATATCAGAAAGAGTATTTTTTTTATTATCCAGTTTTACCAGGAAACCTTGAAGCAATTTGTCGTTGGTCGTAATAATAATTATACCGTTATAACGAATATTCAATACAAAACTGCGGCGCCTTTCATCGAATACAACCACGCACAAAATTAACAATATTTCAAAATTGCTTTATAAATCAAGCCTTTCTGTAACCTGTATCTTTATAACTTAAGGTGTTCGTAACTAGATATAGAATAATTATAATTACACTTTTAAGCTATAATCGTAGATGACTATACATAAAATTGTAAAGAGATTGGTACTGTCGTAAACCCTTTTAAATCTTTATAAACAAAGTCCACAAATGTTGCAGAATATAAACACGCACTTACTTGCAACAAACTGGTCAAATATAATACAAATATTAAATTGGTGGTTAGTTAGCACCACATCAATCATAGCAACAGCCGGGACCTGGCAATTTCCAACAGTATTAATCTGCATGGCATGAATACTAAAAAGAATTGAAACCAATTTCATCACATTATTTTATTTCATGGACATTTATTAAAAATAAATTGTTCAGCTTTTTTTCTTCTTATTTTATCATAAATTATTAAATTAAACTAAATTCAATGAAATCAATATTCGTTTTTTTTTTTTTTTGCTGCCGAGGCACCCTCGCGGGAGGGAGGTGGAAGATGCGTCATGCATACCCGCCCGCAGGTAAATTCCTCTGCGGGGGGGTTATGTGGGACTCACCAGAATGGCACCTACCCACTAAAAACCACCTGTTGGCTGTAGTTATTACCGTTAGCCTTCATCGGAAGCGACACCCGTCGGGAAGTTGGGCGCGCTGGCGGAGACCCGCTAGCGGGTCTTCCGCCTGTAGTGAAAGTTGCACTGAAGGTGCTCAAAGGGACATGAGTTGGTGGCCGTTCTGGGCAGCCTCCGGTGAAGCCGGGGCTGGGCAGAGGTCGGCCGAAGCATGATTTAGGGATCAATTCATTTAAATGAACCTATAATGAATTGAGAAGGGAACTATGCTCCGCCAGAGCTAGCAAACGCTCTGTCGGAGTACGTGAAGCCCTAAGTTTACGGGCTAAGACTGCGATTTCACTAACATCGACATTTTTTACGCATATCGTCTGCTACGGAGGATTGAGGAAGCGGTTTGTATGGGTGAGGAGCCGGGATGGGATTCGATGCGGGGCGCTGCCTCCAGTTTTCTGGGGCAGGCCTGGACTGTGTAGGCTTAGCAGCCGGAGGAACCCGGCTACGCAGCGGCGGAAAGTTTTCTTGAGAAAGGCGCGGAGCCTGTTTGGGTGCCGCCCTCTTGGAATTGGAACGCATACAACGGGGTGCACGAGGGTAGCCCCTGTAATTTGCGGTGTGGCCGGACTGGCCACAAAGCACGCAATCGGGAGGAGAGGGAGTTTCAGGAGTGCGATTGCACTCCTTAGTGAAGTGCGGGACCAGGCACTTGACGCACCTGGGCGGTGCGCGGCAGTTGGCCGCCGCGTGCCCGTACAACTGGCACCGATGGCACTGGCCGGGATGACCGCGGCGATGAGGCGCCTCGATTGAGATCCCAGAGAGGCCGCAAATAGAGCTAACCCCTTTCAGGATCTCTCTGGACTTGGGGACGTTGGCGAGAATCACCAAAGCGAGTGGGTGTTGCCTCCCGTACTTGCTATGCATTTTATGCACCGCGAGTGCCGGGAAGCCTTGGGACTGCAGATCCTCCAGGATAGCCTCGTTCGATAATTCGAACGGGACTCCCCTGAGTACCGCTCTGATCTTACGCTCTTCTGACAGAGCATAAGTGTGATAAGCATATTGCTTATCGGTGAGGAGCTTAGTCAAAGCTCGGAAATCGTCTATCGACGAGACAGTGATTTTAATAGATTCACCCGAGTTTACCGCTCGGGTGTAATGGATCTTGTGCTCATTGCACAATGTCGAGACCTCAGTCCATTTACCCTTTTCCCGAAGGAAAACGGGTGGTGGGACCTTGGCCTTGACAGAAGTTGGGGCCGGAGCGGGTTTTCTTCGCTTCTTAGAGCGCTTCTTAACAAGGGTGAAGGAGGGTGGCTCAGGGCCAGTTGGGGTGGCGTCCGAGGATGACTCGGTACGGGTGCGCGCTTGCGGCGCGGAGGGGCGTCTACTTCGCACTCCATGTCACTGGAGGAAGGGGACGCGGGAGGGCCTAAGACCAGAGCGGTCTGAGGGACGGAGGTGGCCTGAGGGGCCGGTGTGATTAGTGCCATGATTAGAGGGAGAAATGATTGCAGTGTGCGAATCATATGAGAGGGGCAGTAAGTGCCTTGGGCGTCGTAATCAGCGATCAGCTTATTCAGAAGCTCCTCAGGGCTTAGGGAAGCCATTGCGGAGGGGTTGGGGAGGGACGACAATATATAAATATATATACTATGAACCTATCAACGATGACTAACTTCCTAAAAAACCACCCTACACGCAGTAGGGCGGTTGAGGACGACGCAGATAACTTACTCGAACACGGAACTTGAAGTCCTGGAACGACGAAACCCCGTCGACGAAGCTCACGTACCACGAAGTACGGTTAACAAGCCACTGATCGCCGTGAAAACGGCGTTAGAAACTTATTAGAAGTACGGTTAGCGAGCCACTGTCCGCCGTGAAAACGGCGTTAGAAACTTAATACGGTAAACAACTATGAAATTATATATTACGACAACAACCAATGAAATTTGGGTGCTCAATTAGCGCGGGGGCTAAAAGAGCGGGAAGGCGTCTGCGATCGACGTGCGCTCGAGAACGCACGCAGACCGAGACTGTGATCATCAATATTCGTAACAGCAAATGATTTATATAATTCACTGCTTGATCAAAAGTATTGCGCTAAAAATGAAAATTTTTTTTTCACTTTGGCAGCTTTCGGCGCGGTAGTACAACCAGGCTGCTATAAAAGGCCATGTGCAGATTTGCATGCTTTCACACCCTTCACACTTTGTTTTGACAGCCAGTGAATTATCCCGTATGATTTAAATATGAACAACCATAAGTGGATAGGTATTTAAATTTTATTTTGAAGATAAAATTGCTGCGTGTTGTTAAGTAATGCATTTTTTGTATAAAATGATTACAGACAGGACAAAAACTGTATGGATATATCTAAGATGGTAGGTATTTCTTTCATTCTTTTTATTTCTCTTTGATAAACAATATTGTATATAATAATAACATTAGCAATATATAGCTTTTGATGACTTTTTATTCTCTTGTAGAAATTAAGAGAAAAAAAGTCGTCGAGATTTTGTTATTTATTTAAATTTAGAACATTAAAAAACATTTTTTTAAATACAATGCAGTAAAACGTAGAAATCAGCAAAACAATGAATTTAAAAGATATGGAAAATAGTAATACAATTTAACTCGTAAAGTGTAGGAATATAGTTGTGCTCAAGCTGAATAGTTCATATTTCAGCGTTTATCCAAATATCAGACGATCAGAGTCTTATCAAGTTAGAATTCAGATTCCTGAGTGATTGTCATATATTTGGTCGAGGCATAGACGTGCGTGCATTCACTATCATATCTAAAAAGGTTTGTTAATAAAACAATTTAAATTTTAACTCATTCTTCGGCAACCCAATTTTATTTCACAAGTTCAGAGAGTGCTAAGGATGTAATTACGCAGAAAGTCAACGAAATATTCCACAATACTTACCTATATTCAATATTAATGACGACGCA
Source organism: Marasmarcha lunaedactyla (assembly GCA_923062675.1). NCBI lineage: Eukaryota > Metazoa > Arthropoda > Insecta > Lepidoptera > Pterophoridae > Marasmarcha > Marasmarcha lunaedactyla. Next base: position 44,967,194 of record OV281339.1, on the reverse strand, counting down.
TTCTACTATCAATTGGTATCTGAGTAAATCGTTACATTCCTACAAATACTGAATGCAGATTTCATCACATATAATGCGCATCTTTGTATTTTAATTCCTGTGTAATCGGCTCAATTAATTATTGTCACTGATTCTTATTCAATATGAGAAACTGTTACTACCCGCAACAATGCAAAGTGGCCCAAAACGTAATTCAGTAATAATACTTGATGACAAAGTTTTGCATTAGCTATAGAGATAACTAGTTATAACTTGTACCGAAGAGACAGTCCTGTTTATTACGGTCGTGTGTAATATTAGTAAATACCCACGTTAGTAATGGTGGATCTTAATCGCTTTGCTAATTAATTTAAAACCTTCTCTCTGTTAATACCATTCTCGAAACCTAGTGTTTTTTCCAAATTTTACGAGATTTCTTTGGGGACACAACAAATGTCTCGTGATCGACAAAAACTTGTTAAAACACTATATGAATGACACATAAACAGAATTTTACATTAATTTTTTTCAATATTAAAGTTAAGAAAGTTTGACGCCAAAAAGTTAAAAAAAAACACTTGCAATAAAACCTATTTTCCACAGTTTTTTTTTTTACCTCCACGGGAAGGGCAGGTGGATAAAAAATGCTCTGACGCATACACTGGCGCGCGCGATCCAGGTTATGTGGGACTCGTTCCGACGCCTACCAGAACCACTACCCACTAAAAAACCCCCTGTCGGCTCGTGCATTTTTGCCACTCAGCCTTCATCTGAGCGACGGCCAATTGGAGTAAGAGGAGGGGCCCAGAAGGGGTCACCCGCTGGGATTTACATAGCACTGAAGGTGCTCAAAGCACTGAATGTGAATACATAGCACTGAAGGTGCTCAAAATGAAAAATTAAAATTGAATTAATTCGAATTTACGTTAGAATTAAGAGTTGCGGCCTGAAGGGCTTCGAGATCTAATGTTAATTGCGTGGGTTCGCCAGTGGGCACGTTTCTCGGTCTAGCGACTTTGAATTTCGAATCTAAGACAGGAGACATGAGACTGAATCTCGAACTAGAGGATTGAAGAACGATTCTGAGAGTGTTTTTAGGTGCTGTTGCACTGTAGGTAGTTCAAGATCTCTGTGCAGGTCCGCGTTGCGCACGTACCAAGGTGTGTTTGTGGCCCTGCGTCAGAAGAGGTTTTGAACTACCTGCAGTTTGTGCAGGACGGAGGGTTTGGCGTGGGCAAAGATTGGCGAGGCATATGTAATGACGAGTCTAACGCAGACCTTATAAAGCGTACGTTAATTTCTGAAAGACATTTTACTTTTACTACCTAACATACTATAAAGACGGCCTTAGTAAAAACGTGCGAGTTTCGTTACTCTAGTGACGTGAGGTTTGAAAGAAAGCGTCTGGTCTAAGGTGACGCCTAAATATTTGGTAGTGCGCTTCCAGGGGATGGGAGTGCCTAGCATTTTAACGTGGAGATTGTTGGCGATACGACGGCTTGTAGTCAAAGTAAACCGCAGAGCTCTTCTCTGGGTTTACATCGATACTCCATTTTTGAAACCATGCACCGAGGGCTTTTACAGTCTTTTGGAGTCTGGTCGTGAGGCCCGGGACACTGAGGCCTTTGGTGTAAAAGGCAGTGTCATCGGCAAAGAGGCCGAGTTCGACGCCTTTCGGCGGGACGGGAATATCGTTAGTGTACACGGTGTACAACAGGGGCGAGGACTGAGCCTTGAGGGACTCCAGCCTTTATTAGACGGGGCTCGGAAAGCGTGCCTTCATGTTTAAATCGGAATCTACGGTTTTTGAGAAACGACGCGATTATTCTAACTAGGCGATCCATTAAGCCTATTTTGTAGAGTTTATAGACGAGACCACTGTGCCAGACTTTATCGAAAGCCTTGGCTACGTCAAAGAAAACTGCGACCGTTTTAAAACGCCGCGGGTAGAATCCGTCGAGTATGTATTCGACGCTGAGGGCAGGAGTGCTTAGCGCGAAAGCCGAACTGATGGGGAATAATGAGAGAATCGCCATCCGTTGGAAACAGATGGTTCCGCATTCGAGAGAGTATGACTCTTTCGAGAAGTTTAGACATTGCCTTGAGGAGGCTGATGGATCTGTGATTAGCCGGGACATTCAGAGGTTTACCCGGCTTGGGAATGCCTATGACTGTCACTTCTTTCCAGGCTTTTGGAAAGTAGCTATGGTCGAAGCAGGCATTGAAAATGATAGCTAACAAGGTAAGCACCTGTTGAAACAGGTGCTTAAGTGCGTGGTTGGAAATACCGTCTGCACCCGGAGCCTTTTTGGACTTTAGATTTTTAATGAGAACCGAGATTTCATCATTAGAGACTGTGACGGGGTCGACGGTGATGGGGAAAGAGTCTCTGCGGAGAACTTCGTCCACCACAGCCTGGATGTGAGAGGGATTCGCGGGTTGCGTGCTGGGCGAGCATTAAGACGCAACGCTGTCAGCGAAGCATTCGGCTTTCTCTTCGACTTCGAAGGCGATAGAGCCATCGGGACGAGTGAGGAGGGACATGAGAGGTGGCGTCTACGCATAAGGCTCGGGCCATACGATAATACGCTTGGTGGGACGGGGAGATATTCGCCATGAGATCGTTCATCTGAGCGTCTCGTAATTCCGCGTGGCAAGACCTGACTTTACGTTGTAACTGATTCGCAGCTAATCTATAGGCGGGAGTGGGATATTTCTTGGCTCTCCGGAGAGCCGCGTTCTTAGCTTTGATAAGATTGTTAACGGCTAAGGGAATTGTGGGTTTGCCTTGTTTAGCAACCTTTTCGTTGTCACTGATGGCTGAGTTGATAGCATCAGTGAGAGAATTTACTAATGAATCTATGTTATCCGGGCTATCTAATTGTTCGGGCGAGATCGCGAGCGTAGAGTTTTTCCACAGCCAAATCAAGTCTGGCTAAACAGCCGGTGGAATCATTAGTGAACCACATGTCACAGACGCTGGGCACTCTGGTAGGCCGCGGTTGGTGGAAACGTGACAGATCAAGTCTGCGCCACTGACAGTCAATAGAGTCGCCGGAACCGCGAATTACCGGTTTTTTCGGTACTTTCGGGACGAGCAAGATTTTTTGATTGTTTAGTTATTGAAACGATGTTTGTTATAGTAAAATAAATGGCTGATAAAACTTTATTTGATTTTATAAATGTAACCAATAATGCTATAAACTTGTTTTTTAATAAATGAACTTCGATAATAATTTGTTTACGACTATCAATAGTGAAAAGGGTTTAGAGATTATCAGACTTTTTAAAATCTGGCATACATAAATATTTTTTTCGAAATCTTACGTGACATATTTGCAAATCAATCTCTGCCTGTTTGCGTCTACTTAAGTATTATTTAAAAAATATAAAGCAGATAGTTGAGATTCTCAGTAACAAAATTTAATACTAATTATTAGAAAATTAAAATTAACCTTATGAAGCGACAAGCGAGTTGATTTCGTAGTAAGGAGCAATACAAGCTTTCTCTTAAAGAAAGCGCCTAGTAATTTTCCAAACGGCAATCTCATTTTAAATTCTTTACGCAATGTTCAGTTCAATTTCACCAATGTGTATCAAGTACACAGGTCAACATACTTAATACCACTGTTCTATCATTAATCTTATACCACAAAAATAAATTAGATTTTACCATATAATGCTTAAAGGAAACCATTGCTTTGTGTAGTTCTCTTGTATAGCCTTAGTCTTGCCATTCAATCAAACACCATGACATGAACCGTTCTTTCATGGTTTGGGTCAAAATATCTATAAGGCGTCATTGGAAACTGAATGAATTGACGCAAAGGGATTACGGCTACAGCTCTACATCGCTTGTCAAGGAGTGTTACTATCCTGTAGCCTCTCAAACAGTATTGTGGAATATATATACAGACTTCGTCTCATCGAAGAGTCTGAAAAAAAATAACGATATAAAAAAAATTGTAAAGCACAAAACTAACAGAAACCAATTAATAAATTTTTGTTTTAAAAAAAGTAACTGGGTACTAATGAATTTTAATTTTAATAAATAATGCACTTAAACCAAGCTGAAAGTTTAATTTAAATTTATTTTTTTATTTTTTCTGATTCAATGTACGGAATGATACCAAAACACTGACTGTTGACAATAAGTCTGTATCGTTGGTGTGTATTTGTAGAGCATCGGACACGCCTAGCCACACTTTTATTTTAATCACAACATTAAAACTTATGATTATTAGATTCCTTTGTTATTCTAATTGTCTAACTACCAGCTTTATATTTATTAGCCCAACTAAAGTTTATCTTTTTAATATAAAATAATGTCATAAGAAAACTAGAGCAGACTTTTATAGTTGCTCTGGCGTCCAAGGCGGTTTTCACCCTGCATCGCATTTCGCTCCGGAGTGTGGCGCTGCGTTTTATGACAGACTGCAGAATCTTGATATGTACTGTGTATCAACTAAACAAAATAGTAACTGCCAAAGCCCAGGTTGTCACTAGAACAACTAGAATATTCATACAAATATCATTTAGCTAAAAATTGTTGTGCCATGCAATTACTTTTCCTTTATCAGACTCATGTGGGAACTCCCCCTAATGAAAAATGATTCCGAGCATTTCAGCGTTATCATTTTAATAAAAATGGAAGATTATGTTATGTGTTTTGCCTTTTGTGTGAGTGAAACCTACCAATGTTATTCATCTAACTATTCGGTGTTTTGAGATAGTTTTGGTGGAGTTTCCGTGAGAAAACTCCATGTAACTGAAATCTCAAAACATTCATGGGTAAGTAATATAACACCCCTATTTTAGCGTCGTGGCTTAAATAAGATAAAAATGCCCTACCCGTTTCATAAGTTTAAAAAACATGTTACATATACCGCATATGATTAATTTAAAAATAGGTGAAAATGGGTTGACGCGGAATCTTTCCAGGTTATAAAATTTTAGAACAGTTTTAGTCATTTATGTTCCCACTCAAATAATTTTTTAAAGTCAAACGCATAATCAGGATAATTCAAATTATGTTATCTAAGGCGTATTCAAAAGATTACTTTCGGTTACTATCGGGTCAGATTCTCAAACAAATATAATAAATGAGAAAGTCTATGATTTGAAAATACCTCTTTATAAGTATGCAATTGTAGCTTTAAGTCGGTGGGGCTGGACTGGTATTTGGGGCTGGTATTTTGAAAGAAGAATTTCATTGAAGTAGTCAAAACCATTCAATTACCAAAGCATAAGAGTGATAATAAAGTATTTAAAAAGCTATACAAACTAAGTATATATTTTTGTTCTTCTATTACAATGTCGAATGTGATACAAATTCAAACGCGCGTGTGGTCTAGTTCGAAAAGGATGATGACGCGATATACCACAATATATGTACTTCAGGATTTTGTCTTGCATCTTTCTTAATTAAGTCTACGACTTAACATGTAGCAACTTTATATGAATTCTTAGTAACAATAAGTGTAATTGGCCTGTATATTATACAAATTGGGTCAAAGTAGTGATATTCAAATTTTCTAGAATCATAAAACACATTAACACCCAGAAATGCGTCCTCTACGGACCAGTGACTTATATAGCTTAATTACTGTAACAACAATTTCAGCAGATGTGTACTTCTGTGAAACATTAAGAAATCCCTTGATTATAAAATATATTAAGTACCTCATACACCAGAGCAAGACAAGATTTCAAATAGATTTTCAAAAATATTGTTGTTTTCCTGTCGTTGTCAATTTGTACACGAATTTCTCTTTCATGAATTTAACAAATGTGATAAAAGAGGGTCGCGAGGTTTTTTTCCTGTCCAACAACCTTTAAAACCCTATAAAAGCCCACGTTTTTAAGTTTAATAATGTTTTCACGTTCTACAAAAAAATCCTGTATTGCAATAAAATATATTGATTATTTTTAAAAGATAAATTTCAAATAAATACTATCCTTACAGAAAATTCCGCTTTGAATATTTATATCTAGGAGTCCTGTAATAACAAAATAAATCAATATTTTCCAAAGTGAAAAACCACTGAACAACTTTTTCTCAAAAAGTAAAAAAATCCCGGGAATTTAATTTCCCTGTTCAGAACCCTACCTCCAACTCTACGTTATGTTTGGGTTGTACCATAGAGTTAAGAACTTATAAGAGTCGATTTTTTACCATTATTTAATTTAAAACATGAATTGAAGATAATTTTACTATAGTCTTCAAATTATGCATATAAAAACCAATACAACAAATAATTATAAAATATTTCACTATGAGATATAAAAATGAAAATTATACAGAAGAAATATTAAATTGAAAAATACGGTTATTACATATGTTACAATTTTAGAATTCCACCTGGAGGGAAAGTACTCCAAATAATGGAGATAGCAAGTTTTGCTCTAAGCAAACATTTCTTTAACTCTAAAAAACAAGAAAAACTGAATTTAAGGTTATTTGAACCGGATAAGATCCGAAAAATTAACACCCTGTATTTTTACGGTATCAATTAATAGAGTTAACTATTAGGATCAAATCTCTCCAACAAACTTTTTAAATTAAACTAACGGAAGACCTTGAAACTTAACATGATTTGAATTGATAGAAAAATCTATTAGGAAATCGATGAATTAAATACGAATCAGTTGCTCGAAATTAGCTGCATTAAATAGCATTCACAAATTTATTATATTAAACAATTCATTTCGAAAGCTTCTAATTGCGAGTTGTGGTGAATATTTAAAAATTGCACTATGAACCTTAGTTTTTAACTTATTAACAGCTGTTAACAGTTTTTTATTAACGTTATTAACAGTTTCTTGCATGTCGTAGTCAAACTGCACCCTAATATAATAGGGTGCAGTTTGACTACGACCCTACACTCTATATATTTTTAAAGCCAAAGTTAAAAAATTTATGCTATGATCATGAAGATCAAGTAAAAGAGGTATTACTCAATTTTGTCGAGTATAAATGTTTGTAACTAAGAGGAAATATAAAATTCCTAAGGTTTTTAAATGTCCTCAGTAAAACAGAATCTTAACGTGCCTTGAGGTCTTGTGACATCGCAAGCCATCCGATTGTGCCAGTGTGATCCATTATTGAAGAGGTTTGTCATATAGGCTGTGGATATTCTGCTATTATCAGCCGGAGCACTAACTTTTCTAATGTGACTTTCATTTAAATCACCATGTTTGTTGCAGAGATTATACCCTTATGATTGGTTGAAAAATAAAGGGTGTAAATGTTTCGGATTTTCGCCGATTTTAGAAGCTTATTTTCAAATATCATTGAATGTAGTTTTGCTTCTTTTAGAATATTTTAGAATATTTCCTATCTTCAAAATAGCTATCTTCAGTACTAAGAGTACTTTCCCTACAGGTGGCATTACAAAATTCCACCCTGTATAGTAATCAAGTTCAAACATAGATTTTGCATTTTATTGGTAAAGGTAAACTCTACAGTTTTGTAGATCTCCCAAGTATACGCAACACGGAAGTGTCCAGTTTACAGTGATTATTCCCGAAAGTATCTCGTGGCCGATTTGTGTAGATATCATTGCAACACTACGCTTATATCTGTGTTGCATGTTACCATGGATCTAACTTGACACTAAGATTTTAAACATGATCAAAAAATAAAACTTAAATTATTAAGTCCTTAATCTTAAATATTCATTGGGTAAGCTACAAAGGAACATTGCAAATTGGCTTAGTTACCAAGAGGTCAATATATGGATTACGTGACCAAGTAATATGAATGTCAGTAGGGTCGTAACTAATTTAAAAGATTTTATAATTAGTTTCTAAGGAAATAAATAGAAAAAGATATAATTTCTTATACAGTTTTGCTGAAAATAAATACGTTTCAAATGAGGTAGAATACTTGAGACTTCAAATCTATACTTAGGAGCGCCTTGAGTAACCATTTGACCTAATAAGTCCCAAAAATAACCTTTAAATCACATCTGCCCCTTGCCAAACCAATGCACTAACCTAACATCAAATGATTCGCATTTTTCTCGGCGCGTCATTTTCCTGGCATTACTTGGCTGCACACGATGCAGCTGGCTCCTTGAACCCGCACGGGTCAAGATCGCAGGGTCATTGCTTAACTAAAGGAGGCTGCAAGCAGTTCGAACCTGGATCTCGAGTCATTTTCTCAAAGGTGGTGACGGATTAGATCCTTTAGTTATGCACACACAACTAATGATATGAACGCAATTTTGAATTGAAATCTGAGTGAGGTGATTTTTAAGAAAGTTTCATGTCTTTTTCGTAATTTTATTGGAGCGGTAGAACTCTTATTCGATTTTGTGGCTTAGGAGCAGGTTATGAGTTGTAGTTATATACCAGATACTACAGAATTTGAAGTGACATGTGTCAGATTTCATCACAGAAATCAAGTTAAATTCTAATCCAAGATTTAGAATCCTGGCAGAACATTCGCCACAAATTTAAATAAATATTGATAACAAAATAACCTACAGTCCCTGCGGACTACTCCTTGTCCTCGGAACTTGGATGAAGAGAACACTTTTTAAACTATGTTTTACCAACCTAACACGAGAGCCAATGGATTGTAAATGGCTTTCGAGATGTATATTTTGTAATTCTTATGAAGTTCAAGAGAATATGATACTATGAATATGATATATGATAATATGAAAGCAATTTTACTTGTCGAACTATGGTTAAAATCGTGTCAATACAAACAAACATAAATGCCTTTCACTATTTATCTGACAACAGATATGTTGAAGCCTAATAAGCAATCATAATATGATAAACTGTAATACAAATATGTTTTTCTGCCCGGTTGGGTCCAGTAAATCATACATATAAAAAAAATCTGAATCCATAATATCCATAAATCCAGTATTTGAAATCTGACACCTTTAGCACAGTCGTCGTATTAGAGCAGGTGGAAACGTTTATAATTTTTGTAAGTTTGTTTATGGATAACAAAATATTTTTTATTTATTTATTGGTGTGTAAATATATATCATTCCATTCATTCCAATGAAACGAGAGATTTCATTCAATTACACTCGTATCGTTACTGAGTTAATAAACCAGTCTAGCCAATTTCACTCATTATGAAATCATCAAATTTTAATATATTCGCCCCGGTTCTGGTCGCAAACTGTTTAGAGATTTAGGCCAAACGATTGCCGAATAGTAGTTAAAATGAAAAATTGTCAGTTCAATCACATGCCGACTAGAACATAGCAGTTTTAGTATTTAAGGTTATTAAATTTTATTTTGATACTAACTTTCACTGTGATATTAATTTTATTATTAAACTTGTTTTTACCACCTGCGGGTATATAGACTCCGCAATCCGAATATCATAAAAATATTGTTTGACTTTATCGGTTGCTGCCAAATCCAGATTAACATACAGTCGATTTCACTAATTTGCTTACCACGATGTTGTTTTGTTAAAAATTTGTTTCGTTAAAAACATTGACTCAAAGTTTCACCTACTTTTGTTGCACTTTAGAGTTATCTATATATTCAAAAAACAAAATGGTGGAAATTACCGTATAATAAAAAATTAAATATTACGTTAAAGTTTTTTTTAAATCACACAAAACACACGCTTAGTTCTTGCAAAACATGCATTAACTTATATGCAAAACATTATCTAATAAAAGCCAATGCAAGGTTTTATTTTGAGCCAACAGCTGTCTGGGGTGTTAATGGCTTAATCAATTAAGTTTTATTGAAGTGAACTTTGATCCCGACTTAATAAAGAGGTAAGCAATAAAATTACTTAAAACTCGTTCCTAAATGGCCCTCTGACAGTTTCTAAGCGACATCATTAAGTATGATGTCGCTTAAGTACGATTATGGGACGCGAAAGTTTTAATGAGTTTTCTATTGTGGCATATCTTTTATCAATATAAAAAGGGTTGGTTGTAGAGTTGTGCTGCATCAAAATTTTAAATTTGTCGTAATTTCAGTGGAACATTCTCAATGGAAACCGTAATTTTTTAACATTGGCAATATTTTCTAATCACCTGGCCACTCAGAAAGTATCGCGAAAAAAGTTTTTATATGTGGAATGCAGGCGAGTTATAATTTATTTTGAAAATTCGAGTATCCAAAAGTAAAAATATTTTGGTTTCAAATTTAATAAATTTCTCATAAATTTTTTTAACTAGCGTTATGAAACTATTGTGTGTCATAGAAAAATAAATCTGTAAATTTTCGTTTTTCGTTTATTTTTGACGACTTCAAGTCTGACTTGACACCTGATGAATCGTTCGATCGCCTTCAATTATTTCAATTATTATTTTTATTTTTAAGTATTAAGGTACTAGTGTAGTGTATATTATTTTCTGTAAAATGTTATGTAACCATTACTTCTTCATATTATTTATTTTCTTCTCAAACATACATACAGGTAATTATTAGTTTTTTGATGTTTTATGTACTTCTGCATGTATATTTTTTATGTTTTGTTGTTACTGTACTTGTTTATTTCACGGTGTAAAGGTTGACGGCACCATCTACACAAAGCGGCCCCAATGGAAGATCAGCGCTGGTCAAATGACTAGCATTATGCTGAATTGGGACCGATTCGTGACAATTTTATTTAAAAAAATGTTATTCCTTATGTTTATTGTAAGAACTTTCCCACTTTATATATTCTCAATCGTCACGAATAAAAGTTGTTGAATTTTGAATTTGAATTTGAATTAGCTTTATAAATAAGGTGCCTTCTAAAACAATTGTGTACCGCTGGTATAACGAGTTTAAGTGCAGTCGCTTAAAGTTTAGGGTTCCAGAAAGAAATGGTCGTCCTTCAATTGCTGTTACGGAAGAAAACGTGCTGCATGTGAAAAATTTGATGGAACAAAACCGGCGAATCACATATGAGGAGATTCAGTACAATCTACATTTGGATTTGATTGGAAAGTGGTAATGGTATTTTTCACCTTTGCGTAAAGAGGATTGTGTTTACGGTAGCATAACAGTTGACGCATCTTGGATTTATCAGTATGATCCAGAAAAAATAATGCCTATGAAAATGAAACGATCGAGAAGCGCTGGAAAATTTTTGATCCCAAGTTTTTTCTCCTTAACGGGGTATTTCGTACCAATTTCTTTTAGAAACCAAAGTAGCGTCAATGCAGAGTGGTACACTACCAAATGCTAGCCAGAAGTTTTTACTGCTGATTTTGCGGCTCCACCACGAAAACGCGGGCGCGCTCCGCAATTAAGACGAGGGACTTAGTAAACCTCACTGGTAAAACTTTTAGGTCCTCTGCCTAACAGCCCTGATTTGGCACCGTGTAACTTCTTCTTGAACCCTCAAATTAAAAACCAGCTCAAGAGGATCCAGTTTTCATCGCTAGAAGATGCGCTCACTGCACTCGAGAAGTCCGTTGAGGAAAACGTGTTGCACCTGGAAAATTTGCTTTAAAAATTGGTTCAACCACATGAAACTTTGTATAGACGCTGATTGAGAGTTCTTTGAAAAGATGTAATAAAATATTACTTATAGCATTGTATTATTATTCTCAAAACTTTCTGAGTGTCCCACGTATTACCGATGTTGATTACGCTTTCTTTCTTGTGGAAGGAATATAAATTGTAAGGGAAGTTCGTGCTTTAAGCTAAACTGCCAAGCTAGAATATACAGCTAACTACAGTTACTGCCATCATGTGTTCATAACATTATCATAGTGAACTAGGTTTCCTATCCGTTTTCCACTAAGTACTTGCTTAGACTTATTTAACTTCAAGCAAATTAATAATCAATTATTACATTCCATTATTGTTGTAATTATGTTTATTAACATGTGGCGCCACCCGCCATAATTCATAGCTCGTCTATTTGATTGCAGATCAAGTTGGAGTATCGATTAATATTATTCGAATACCGGTTAATTACTTTATTCAATTACGTAGAGTTGTGGAATGTTCAGATTTTACTCACAGTGTCCATGTGGGATTGTTGGCGATTAATCGATGCAATTAAACGGTCTCGTCTCGAATCGAGTTGAATTATTGTCACGATCGATTTTGTGCTGGTATAACTCGTAACTTAACATTGTATTAAGGTTCTGATAGCTGAAATGAGTCAACTTGTTTCCACTTAGTCAACGATTTATTTCAACGGTATAATCATCAAACCTTTGTCAATTTTAATTAGCATTACCATTATTTTATAAACGTAAATCATGGTTCCTCAATTTTAACCTGGATTTGCTAATCATGGCTATATCATAAGAGTATTTATTGAACGACTGTCTAATAAATCAAAGACTAAATAATTCATAATCATAAAAACGAACAAAGGTAATCAAATAATGTCGTTTAAACATTAATGGAAATTAGGTAATCTAATTAACCAGTAGAGCAGAGGTGGATTTTATGGACGTATGATTAAAATCACGTCGGGTGTGTTAAGTAAACAAGACATAAAACGTCACGGACCAATCAGAGCTGAGCTCGGCTGGCGCCTCAGGCGTCCTATCGTGAGTTATGACAGCTCGCTGCACCGCCGATGGAATTATCCGTGAACATCACTGTATCTGCAAGTCTAATCGGTTCATTCCGCATTATATGTAGATCACTGTTACCATTCATATTTTATGGTAACAAAACATTATTAGACGCATGCTTCGCACTCACTTGCTCGTTAAAGGTTACCTTGGTACTCAGTACGTCCTGGCTTCTGATCTTGCAACACCACACAAAGCCCCTTATTTAAATAACTTTTTTGATCCAGAACATAACTAGCTGACACATGTGACATAAATAGTTTAAATATTCGAAATAGGAAGGGATAAAATCTCGAACAAATGTTAGACATTATCAAATTCTCCAAACCTCCACAGCGATGATATTTCCCCCGCTATTTTGGAATGCCGCGCGAGACAATCTTTTCATTGCTTACCAGAATATTTTCAAACTAGTGATATTTTACTTTAATCGACCCACACTTAACTAATCATACATAAGCCCAATCAATTTATAAACCACTTATGCGTCCTAATACTTCCTGGCGACTAATTAGTGATTGTATATAATCCTAACATCAAAAGATTTGCACATTAACCCCGTATTGTTTCCTTTATACGATTATTACTATTTCTTCGCAATGCCCAATCCATCAATCAATCGATTATATTTACCAACAAACTTAGAGCTTAGGAGTATTTTGGAATGTTGAATCAAAGCCGGAATCCATGTTTGGCAATAAAAAGAATTAGTTCCTTTTCCTGTCTCGTATCTACTTTAAAAATATCAGGAAATAATACAAAATAATTTTGTACGTTCCAAAAATGAATTTTTCTAATAATACGTCATCGATTCACATATTTTAAGAATAATATTTTATTTATTTCTGTCTACTTTTATCAAAGAGGATATTTTTTGGCAATGTCAATGCTTTCAAACAAAATAATTCAATATATGGCAATATATAGCAACATCCCATAAATAAGTCGGTTTTGATTGAAGTGCAACTCAAGGATAACGTTCAAAATGCACCATGATTTACCGGTCAGATCGCTATGAATAAAAACATCTATTAGACTTTGTCGGCCATTTGAAATGCATTTCTCAAAGACATGATCAAAGTTAAATATATGAGAATGGAAAACTGGAGTACAAGATAAAGGAGTGGCTCTACTTCAAATAAGGTCCAATTCTGAGAAGTCAGATGTTAGAAATGTAGGGTGAGTTGATTCGAAACTGTATGTGTCGACATTATACGCTATTTCAAAATTAAGAAGAATTGATGACCAGCAAGATAGAATCTGAATTGTAAACGGTCTGGTACATTTTAAATCTGAGTTAATTCAAGCAATATTTAAAATACTAAAGCCTTTAGTTGGACAAGAATACACACAAAATGCTGATTGTAATGCATATTAAGACACGTACCGACAAAAGGTTTGTAGCACACTAATTTATCAATCAATTAATTATACTACGAAGAAAAATAAGCGACTGTCATTTAGAAAACTTTGACTAAACTAAAATGATTGTCTTCCAAGGTTGATGCAAACTCAGTTAAATTACCTAATTACCCTTATTAATTAACACAATAGAACTATCTTCACCTGGTCATATTATTTGCGTTCTTACTAGAATTAAAGGTAAAAAACACGCTGAAAGATATATGTACAAATTATTTTATATATTTTGTAGGTGTCACTCAACACACCTTTAATTGTATTGAGTTTTCCTGAAATAGCCTGGATTTTACGATAGTTCCTTATGGTTCAATGCCGTTGCGAAAATTTTCTGTCAACAATCTCTGGACATCAAAAGCTCTGGATTTAACGTCACCTTTGATTTCCAGAGATCGTCTAGAAAATCGATCAACTTCTAATTGTTTTTCATCAAAGTATTTTTTTTTATATATAAAATATCTGTTTTATTTGACTCCATCAAACTCAGTAACATGGACATAGGAAGAAATATCATTTTTTTATTAACAAAACAGATAAAAATTACTTAAATCTGCAAATATTTAGAATAGTCCCCAAGAATCTATTTACAATAGTAATATTTTACAGGCCGTTGAAATGTACAATTTGCACTTAAAATAATAAGGTATTTTGATGATTCCGTTGCGAAATATGATAAAACTCTCCCTTGAAATCCTAACCACTTCGTAGCGAACATACACTGGGAGATACCACGGGCTGTACGAGTTGAAACCCTTGCCGTATACCTTTAAAACACTTGTATGCAGGGTCAGACATTTCTATGATAAACTGACTCCAAGATCTTTTTATTTTGTGCTCCTAAGTTTCTTGTTTGAATTGTGGCTTTGCTTTCATTGCTCGCTACTCTCATTTTATGGATTTTATTTATTCATTTATATTTACCTACTTAGTGTAGTTCACTCATAAAAATAAAATTGAATGTTCTTAATAGCCATCAAATAAACAACTACTTATATAAACAGCAGAGAGAAGAGTAAAATGTAAACTAAGTATTTTTAATGTAATTACAATAAAGTCATCAATGTAATATTAATAATACTTATTTATTAAAACTGATTGCAGGTAAATTCAAATTCAAGTTACAAAACGACACAACAATATTTTAAAGGAAGCCTGTATTCAAAAACGTGTTAACTCATATTTCACATTATACACATTTTACCACTTATTATATTTGCTCAATAGTTATACAATAAATATCAAGTAAGGAAAACTCGCCGGAGGTTTCTTGGCGCCAACGAACGAGCATTCATTTCAAATAAAAGTTAATGCCCTAAATAACTTTATTTAGCTGTTTACGATCTAAGTTAATGAAATTAATGTCAAAGCGAATATGATAAGATCTGCTGCAAACCTGCCTACATGGCCAGGCTCTAATTTAAATAACTTATTCTACCGACTTATACAGTTATCGATTATGTTTCTTATTGGCGATATAATATTTCGAGGCGCGTTCAACCAATGGGTGTTAGGTCTGCGTCGAACGAACGTTAGCTCGCTTTCGTCTATGGCTGGTGTTGGCGAGGAACGCCTTATTGATATAATAAAATCGATTTATTTGTCAATTTACAAATATTACAAATCTGTGTCTGTTCTAAAAAATTTCCCATACTTTTATTGAGAATAACTCGGTTTCTTCTATAGTATTTACATAAGAAATTTCGAGAATAAATGTACAAGCTAATAAAACACGTGCTATTTAAGCTAAATATTTTATTGCTATTTAAGCTACAAAAGTTGCATTATAGTGTATTAACTAATGTATATGTTTAATAACTTGTATATTTAAAAGCTAAAGAAACATGATAACACTGGATCTATATACCAGAGTCTTTAACTCCAAACACGCTTTTGCCGAAACTTTCCATGGCCTTATTGTTACTCAAAACATAGATTAACTTTTAGGTTAAGAGATGATCTTGTGCAACACGTTGCCTCCTCGATAAATAACCACTAGTCGCCTTGCCAGATAATAAGTTCAACGGCAGCCATTAAATAATTCATTACAAGAATTACCAATAATAAATCAGATGTGGCTAGTGCGGCGCGGGTGTAGCGCAAGCGTCCAATCAAGCGCCGACGACTGTTGTTTACAAGGTGACAAAAAATTAAGTTCAATTGTGAGATTTTCATGAAAATATCGTTCTTTGTGAACCAAAAGCGATTTTATGAGAAGCGTATTATTTGATAGATTAATAATTTATTATAGATTAAGAAAATAACTAAGCATGAACAACTTGTGAATTTTTTAAGTTGTGTTTTGGATTAAAAAGTCACAAATCTTTAGAACAGACATTTAACGAGCTATAACTTAAATTATCAAGACACAGTTTTTAAAATTTATGTTCTGTACTCTAATTGAGAGAAGCAGACAAGGAAATTGATTTTTAATTTTAACAAATTAGTTTTTAATAGTTTTTGAGGATAGTGAATCCCAGTCAGGTTTTATGTTTTCTAAACAAGTTATTTAAAAGGGAAATGTCACTCAATGAAATATAAAAGCTCTATTCAGAAATAAATTGCCAGAAAAAAAAGACTGATTTCTTCGTTTTTACCAAAAAAAAAATATTAAAAGTAACTTGTATTGACTATTTAACATCTGTTCATGACAGTAGGAACTCCAGGAGTCAATTGAAGTTGCGATCTGTAACGCTGAAAACCTGGAGTTTAACCCTCCAGGGGACAACAGGTATAGGATAGCTGGCTATCCTTACTAGTATAACTTTTGATCTAGTAGGGATAGATAGTTGAATGAATTTAGAAGTTTGTTTACGCCTTACAGATGTATAAAATTCTAATTTACATAGGGTTAAATGCAAAAAATCACGGCACTAGATCGTAGTCGCTAAAATCATGCGACATAATTTCAAATTCATTGTTTCAATTTTACCACCAGTTTTGAAACAAAAACGTCATTCTGCCACAGGAACCCTATTATTTCTAAATGTTGGTACGTTCTATGTCTGACAGTTTTCGCTTTAGTTTCCACACACAATGACCTTCATATTTTCCACGGGAAAATATGAACCATGATTGCTGTCGTCACGTTATAGTTTTGACGGTGGGGCCACTAAGGGAGAGTTACTTAAACTTTAAACATCACAACTGAAAATCAGCGATTTGTTACTTATGTTACCTGTAACAATGCATCAAGTTGAGTTGGTACCTTTTACAAGAGAGTATAGAGCAAAAAAGAATTTTCATTCATTCATTCATTCGTTAAAAGGAGCCACCACGTGGTGGATGACGTCTGTCAAACCGTGATATAATCTACCGCCACTGCGCGAACACGATCGTAGAACTCCAAGATAACGTTGATTTATTTAAAACAAAATTGAATTAGCGAATTAAGGTCTTGTACAGCCAGATTATTTAAGTTTTGCAACATTACTACTGTAATCTATAATTCTTGACGTTTTGCTTTAATAGTGGACCTTAGAAACTGATACTAATTGAATGTTTGAGCAATTAGGTTAAGTTTAATTGAAAATGTAATGGCAAAGGAAAACACACTTTAATTAATTTTTGATGTGATAAATAATGAAATAAATAGAGTTTTAATTTAAATTTTTCACCAGCTTATTTTACGTTACATAGTTTAAGTATTTTTCATTAAAATTCCGTTTTGAAATGCACGAATTATTGAGTTGTCCTACGGTTTTCGTAATTCATTGTTCTAATCAAATACTGTCATCGGTCACAAGATCTCAAAGATAAGCAAACAATTTATTGTACGTATAAATCTATTGTATTTTTATAAACCTTTCTGTAATTTAATTTTATCAAACGAAGCTAAGCCTTTAACTGTCAATAATTATCTTTAAAACACATCATGCTTAAAAATCAGATTGTACCTATCCAGGGATTGGACAGTAGAATTTATATGGGTAAAAATCTTTCTTTATTCTGATTTATTACTCAGTAACACTTATATTTCAATAAGAAGAAAAACTACCCTTCCCACCTTTCACCTTCATAACCCTTGAGGACAAATATGGCGTACACCCAAATAAAGTAAAATCGTTACGCTCTAAGCCCAGGTGCTCGTTACGACCGCCACAAAATCTCATCAAGTTAAAGACTTTCACGGATTCAGATTTAGAGGTAACTTTGCCGTACTCAAATCTAGCGGTAGTGCAAAATTTAGAACGTGCCTTGCTTTCACTTAAAATTATTCACAACATTTTAGGACACATAAATAATTACTGGCAAATTTCTAGTTTTCCATATATGAGAACTGCCTTCCTTCTAAAAGGATCGTGATACTAGAACCAAATAATGCATAACGTCACTTTCGAAATTGGTATATTTACTTGGTTTATTAGTATTTATCAAGCGTTAACAAAGTGTTTGGCATATGCTTTACAACAAATAAATGAAAATAAACCAATTCAGAAAAAAATTAATGTACGTGACTCTTTTAAACTCCACATGTTCAATAGACAAATGTGGACTGGTGTCTTTGATTAACAAAAGTAAAGCAACAATTTGAAAAAAAAATTAAACAAGTTACAAACTATAGAATATAAACCTGCATTGTGAGATCTAAGACATTCTACACATAAATTGACAATTGCAGTAGATCCATCGCTAGAGCCCATCAAAATTTGCACCCTCTTTGACAGAATCACATTTTGTCCTGTGAGACCTAAGTATACACTGTAACTATGACGACATGTTCTCACATGACTCACTTCCCTCTAATATGGTTGAGGAGGGCGATGGCTGGATCCCGCGTTAACTCGTGAACGGGTGCCGTTTGAGGGTGTTCGTCGTTTGGAGACTTGGGGGGAGGGAGACTTGCCGAGCTAACAGATGCAGAAAAGAATAATTTTGTATAGACATGAAGAGACTCTGTAAATTTATTTTGAAAAAAAAAAATATACCCGTGAAGTTTCTTGCCAGTTCTTCTTCACGAAGGTTTTTTTTTCGAACTGGTGGTAGAATCATGTTTTATTTGACGTCAATAAGAACAAGTAATTGTCAATGTTGAGAAATAAATATTTGAATTTGAATTTGAATTTGAATTTGACATAACATATGTTTGAGCATTTGAATTTTGTCGTTAGCATACAATTTACATTTTACACACTGAAAATGACAACTTTTCTTAAGTACTTGCTTTATTTGAAACACAGTAGGAAACTTCGACAAAAACTCTCTTGAAAAGAATCTGAACTCTAATAACATCTAAGGAACATGACAAAACCAACTGAAAGTCACAGAGACAATATAACGGATGTAATTCAAAGCTCGCAGGCAACAGAGTTTGTCATCGATTCAGCTCCGGTCGCCGGCCAACCCCACGAGTACTTAGAACCGGGAACACCCAAAAATTCCGAATTCAAATATACCGATTTTTAAAATTCTGAATTTCACAAGCCCTAAGAGACTAAATTTCAACTATTCAAAAACATCGAAATTCATAAATACGAAATTTTAATTTTCTGACTTTACGAGTACGATTAAAAACCCGCTGTGTCCGAAATATGGTATTCCGAATTTTAATTTTCCGAAAATTCAATGCTAACATTCAGATTTTGTATCTGAAACGGGTATATATTAAAAATGATAATCTAAATCTCCTGTGGCACAAATTCAAATTAATAAGGCACATTTGAAATTATACAAATTAGGCGCGACGACGAGCGAAGCGAGAGGAGTAGTTAGTCTGTATGTAGGTAATGCAGCGCGAGCCGAGCGTGCCGCGGCAGCGGCCGGCGAAACGCCAAAAAGGGATTTGCATTTCAGTACATAACCTATATACTCAAGAAATAACTCGGTAAAAAAACTAAATAAACTTTCTCATTTCCAGCTGACTACTTGAATGCTCGAACGTATAAATTGCTGTGCTCATGCAGTTTTACAAGGCGTTTGTTATTGCAACTAATATTATTCGGAATTTGGATATTCGGGATTCGTATTTATGATATTGCGGAATATTGATAATTCGGATTTTTATGGTTCGGTATTTTCAAATTCGGCATATTGATTTTCGTAATTATAAACGATTGGAATTTTGAAGTTTCGAAGAAGAAAAATTGTAAATTATGAAACACGAAATTTTCGTTATCGGAATTTTGTTGTGTGTTATAAAATTCGGAATTTTGAAATTCATGATTATGACTATCGGAATTAAGTTTTTCGTATTTATGTAGTGTACTGTTGTGTATTTTATTATCCTGAGCATCAAAAAGACCAGCTGCTGACTGTTTTGCCCAAAATCAAATTTATTTGAAGCCTCATCAATCATTAATTCAACAACGAGCCTTGTTAGTGGAAACGGCAGGCCCGTACACAGGTTTGTTAGAAATCTCTCTAAGACTGATTTTCAGATGCTTTTTCTGGTCGGTCCCTTTCTTTTTCCCACCATTTTATAATATTTCTTTCATTTCATTTTCTGGAGGTTTTGTTGTTCCTGGAGTTGTTCTGCCTCCAACGGCAATTTTACGCAAATCAGCTTTATTGAAAAGGCGTAATGTCTCTATCGTGACTCTCAATGTTTTTTGGATCGATAAAACAGGTCCAGTCTGAAATTGTCTAAGAAACAAAATGCTTCTACAAAATCAATTCTATTACAGAGGTTTAGGATGGAAACTCGTCAAGTAACAAAGGTTCTTCGTTATTTAATGAGTTTTTAGCTTCTAAAGATTAAATTTCAACATGAAGTTTTTTTTTACTGCAAGGAGGAAGGACACTCCGCACAGGTCGAACGACACTGAGGAATGTATAAATATTAATCATCACTGCCTAAGTGAACAATGCAAAAACGGTTTTCAGATTCAACGTTAAGTGATACAAAACCTAACAGAACAATAGTAGGTGCTGACTACATTCAGTTCAAATGTTTACTTACAAAATGATCGAAGTGGTGCAGCCTTTAAAGAGTACCAGGTTCATTTGCAAACAATTTCAAATGAAATAGGATGATAACACAAAAGCTACTTGTTTATACTTCATAGTGAGCGTGATAAGGCAGTTTTATCGAAGGCCTACCGGAAATCTAACTCGTGGACACCTGTGAAAGGCTATCACGAAAAGGAGTTAGAGAACATAACCTAAAATAACGTGTATGGACATTTATACTCATCTACATTAAAATTAATAACGTTAACCCTCTAAATCCGGGTTTGTCGAATAATTCGATTATTTCAATAATTACTATTTAGTTTGTCATTGAACAAATATGTGATTAATGGTTACTTTACTTATGACGAATACCATTACGGGGCTATTGCGTGCTTTGTCACACCTTTTTATTTATTCCAAGTGTGGAGTTAGGTCCATTTGATATCGAGAGCTTTATTTCTTTTTTTACTGTATTACCGCCGTGAATTAATTGTGTGTTTTTATGCAACTATGGTGAGTTACTAAACATACTGCACACTTCTATCAACAACTGTGTCTTTGGATGTTTGGCAAAAAAAATTGTCACACAGAAGTATAGAATCCACAGTAATTTATAGTTAAAAGAAAGCTATCGACATTAATGTTAAACAGTTCCTTCCTATAGAGACGCAAGCCAAGACTTAATTCATTCTATGTCTTGTCCACTTTGTTCGATAGAATAACCTTACATTTAGTCAGGCAGTAGTAGCCAGTCATTTATAGTTAATTGGATATGCATGTGATATATGTCTAAACGTGCCTCGTTGTTTTCAAGAAACTGAGCTCAAAGAAAACAATATAATAAAACTGTATGATGAATCTTTCTGCGGTACAAAATATTCTTTCTGTTCTATTATCTACAATTCATTTTTGATAATTATTAAACATACATATTTTCCACAACGTTAGTCGATAGCGATCCACCGAGATGATTCCGACCGTTTGGCTACATTTAGACTTTGAACGCAATGACATATGACATATAGACAGGTTATCCGCTCTTAAAAATGTCAACGCAAATGCAAGGCATTTGCCCGCTATTTGACTCAGTCTTGTGCAACCCAGTATCACGGCTAAACGTCAAACAAAACTTATTCCCTATTCTGTTTTTAATACCGTACAATGCCTTCTTGTGTGTTTAGATAGTGTAATAATTCCACTGCTACTGTTAAATATAGAATAAACGTTTCTTTTCATGCGAAAGTTCTTTTTTTTATAACTATCTTATTTATTATTTTATTTTGCTATTTAAAATGACGTTTTAAAATTGACATGGCTATTCGTTTCAACAAACTCGAACAGCGAGATGTAATATGATTTTGTATGTGGGAGTAAAAGAGACAATGCTATAGAGTTTCGACAATTTACGTACTACGTCACGTACGCTCGCGACCCATTAGTGCGAAGCAACGTCACGAAGTACATAGGTATCTCTTTCTTACAACAAGTGAACCGTATTGTTCTTTCCTTCTCCCACAAATTATATTACTGTATATGTCAGGTAGGTATCTAGAGTTACGTTGACGCCGTTTTTTTCTGCGGTAATGTTTGGGTATGACTTTTCTATATGTAATATGTCATTGTTTGAACGAGTATTTTTCTTATCATTTTTTTCTTTTTCCTGTTAATTTTATAAAAATGACGTTATTATTGCTTCCAACACCATTTATAATATATCGGACGGAACAGTTTGAACAGACCGTTAGGCACAGCGCACACTGCTTCAGAAACTGCGTATCCACGTGTGCAAATTCTTTGTGAGTATTATTTTAACCTACAGACTGATCTTATGACATTTAAACAGTTTTGTATAATTTCTAGTAGTGATTCACCAAGTAAAAATTTAAACTATAATAACAAATGATAACAAAAGGCGCCATCGCAAATTCTTGTTAGATAATATTCTATATTAATCAGTGATATCAGATTTCGAGTGAAATAGGAAACGGCAATGTCATTCACAATTTTATTACGTATGTATTAATTATATTGAGTAGGTAAAGAAGGAAGTTCAATGGAGTCTGACACTGTAAATTATTAAAAAAAGAAATTGTTCGCAATGGACGACAGTCACTGACAAGTGACGTAGGTTATTTAATGATTTATTATTGGTTGATACGTCTCTTCGAGGAAAACGCTCAATTCGTTCATCAATTTCCTTACCTCTGAGCGCAAACTCTCTTACTTTATTAGGTTACATTTTCAAATGTAGTTTTATGCAATGTGTTTTTTAAACCAATGGTTTATGTGGTAGGCAGGCTGCTTCATTAGCGGGGATACCTCGTTTGAATTATGAAATGAAATGCTGTTAATGTATTTATTCTGTGAAAATTTTAACAGGTAATGTAAAAGGTACAATTCAACTCTGTGATTAAGTAAAATAGCGTCTTCGTCTGACGTCCATACTTAACGTATAGTCCGAACCAGCTATCCGTGAACTGACAAGGGTAGCTAGTGTCGTTCAAATGTTGCCATTTTATAAATTAAGAAGCTAATTTAAGGAAAGCTATAAAGACTAGTAAATTATAAAAATGGCAAGCAAATCTCATGATCACAGCTGAGTTTCAAAAAGATTCCGTTTCACAGAGAGCTTGGTTGGACTGTACCAGAAAAAATGCTCTGATACTCCCACAGATACATAGCTACTCACACAAACTCAGTTATATTGTCCCCCGACATAAAAGAGAAAGAATGATGCAAAACATGGTCTTGCGAGCAAGACAAAGTATTTCGTGTCCGTGTGATTCCGTTCGTGTTCGTGTCGCGTCGTATATTGTCTGTTCGATTTGCAAAGTGATTAACCATTTGACAAGTCGTTAGGAATTTATTGCCTATCTTTCGATATTTTACTTTAATCAAAATTTTAACTTGTAACATTTCAAATGAAATGAAATATTTATTTCTCTCAACATTGATAATTACTTGTTCTTATTGACGTCAAATAAAACATGACTCTACCACCAGATCGGGAAAACCTTCGTGAAGAAGAACTGGCAAGAAACTTCACGGGTATTTTCAATATAAATTTACAGAGTCTATACAAAATTATTCTTATCTCCATCCGTTAGCTCGGCAAGTCTCCCTCCCCCCAAGTATCCAGACGACGAACACCCTCAAACGGCACCCGTTCACGAGTTATCGCGGGACCCAGCCATCGCCAACCTCAACCATTTTGAACCAACAAACATTGCATAACAAGTACAAGCGATGCATGCAGGCAAGAAGATTTTGAGGCAAAGAATACATTAAGCATTTTCCCATTTACGAATTTTAAGAATACTTTACTAGTCGGAACGCTTCTACGAATATGCTATTTAATTAGAAAAGTAATGAGGTTATTCTCATTAACGCCGTGTCGTGTTTTCAAACCTCCTTTGAAGGTTTATTTTTAAACGTGTTATTTAATATTGCGTAAATAAATTTATTTCTTTTACGCAATATGGACTATGAAATAAAATTTGTGGAAAAGGTCGAATCAAATATAAAAATATGTATTTGCATATATAGTTTTTGTCAGAAAAATCAGGGACCAATGGATTTCTGTTCTTGGGAACATTTCCAAACACTGTCCGATTTTTTTGAAGATTTTACGATACTAATTCCAAAGAAATGTCCAATACTTTCGTCACATATAAGTTATACGAAGTGGAAACTCAAAGAAAACTTCAACGGGACGTTCTACAGAACTAAACACAGTCTCTCATTCACCTTGGTAAATCATTGGTCAGTTTCAAATCCGATTGTAAGGGGCGCAACCCACACCTTCAGTTCGGCAGTACTTGTATGATAAGGCCGGCTCGCTGCAATAACTCCTCCTATTCGCATAGTGCCAATCGAGTAGTCCATTCGGGCTACATATACAGGGTATAACATAAAGGAAGCATAATACTTAAGGGTCAGTAAGTATACCATTGTTGGAATATACTGTAAAAGAATTGGAGTCTTCGAGTCTTAGAGAAAATTATGGAAGTCTTAACCAGCCTTTTAACTCCAATTCTTTTACAGTGTATTCTAACAATGGTATATTTACTGACCCTCAAGTATTATGCTTCCTTTATGTTACACCCTGTATATCGACACATTTGGTTCGTCTTGCCGAAACCCGAACCCAAAGATATTTGCTAAGACAATGTTTCAAAGTATTATACCTTAATTATAAACCTACACTTAAAAATATGTTTTTGTCAGTTTTCCAGACAAAATTTACAGTAAAATATATTTGAATCTAGACCTACGGTTTACGACCATTGGGTTATATTTTCTTCTCCTTTTTTTACATTGCTTTATCTGTTCCAGCATGGATGTTGGAGGATTGTGATCCGGAGCCGGGCGGCCGGGCGCGAGCGGCGCTCCGCCAGCCCGTCGCCGCCCCGTAGGCCCGGCTACCGGACGTTACTATGCGCTGGTTGTTCGCACCCGCTCTCTCCTGCCTGCTCGCGGTAAGAAACTAAACATTTTTCTATGTAGCCATCTGTATAATCTGTTCACATTCTTGTCTGCATCGGTAAATGGAAACGCATTGAATTAGTACAAAGCTTAAAACATTATTCGTGATACGAAATGCACACCAAGACGCAAGGTCCATAGAACCAAAATACACCACTTGTTGAGTGTGGTCTATTTGCCTCCATTGCCAAAAACGATTAAAAATACTTCTTTTGTTAATTTTACTGTGTGTGCAAATTATTTTTGATCAAAATAATAATAGCAATACAATAGATGCGCACAACGACAAGAATGAAATATAAATACAATATTTGTTGTAATTTAATAAATAGTTCGTAAATATTTAGAAATTGTACACAATGAGTAACGATTGCGAAGACCTATCACGTAGGTATATGGAAAATCTCCTCAATATCAGTCCAATAATATTATCGAAGACTATAAAATCCGAACATGTTTCAAATTTTAAATTAGTTTTCCTATAAATATGTTTTGAAATACAGCTACTTACAGAATATTTCAAGTTATGTCGTAGCTGTCGGTTTTTTGTTTCTATTATTATTTTGATCACCTAAAGAACAAGAGCAGATGCCAGATATATGTTAAAATCTATTACATCAATATTGACTATACAAATTTACTGCGTGAGCACAACTTCCTTTTGTTTTATAATTGCATGTTTTCCATTGTTCCTGGCATTTTATTCTCAATGAGTTTAATATAAGATACTCTATATCTAACTACTGGATCCACTCCACATTGCACTAGCGAAAGGTATCCTATAATATTGCTATAAGATTCATCCAGATTGGATATTATATTTTTAATCCATTTTTTAGCATCGGCAACAAACTTGAGCTGTCTAAGTTTCGATATTAGCATATAGAATATAGTTTATGGTGCACGCATGTGTATAGATTGAGAAAACTATAAGTGTATCCTCTAAATATTTCTTAACTTAATAAGTCAGTGCTGTTAGTGAGTATTTTTAGTTAATAATTTTCAAACCCTTTCTAACAGGCTCCTATTTTTTCAAACTATTGACTATGCGACGTGTTAATTATGAAAAGCTTTGCGAATAAATGTGTGTGTGTGTATCAATATGGCTAAATGACTGTGGCACATTGTCTAATTTAACCATAACTCAACCTGAACCGCACAGTGCATATATTTTATAATTTGTCTTTTATAAGTTGTTATATTTTCGAACC
Organism: Marasmarcha lunaedactyla; assembly: GCA_923062675.1. Lineage (NCBI taxonomy): Eukaryota > Metazoa > Arthropoda > Insecta > Lepidoptera > Pterophoridae > Marasmarcha > Marasmarcha lunaedactyla. The sequence continues at coordinate 44,940,691 of OV281339.1, read as the reverse complement.
GACGGTTCCGTTAGCGCCAGGTGACGAACTTTTTTATAGACCAGCAATAACAAAACCGCAAACAACATAAGACTGCTTCTGTAGACTCATAAATTTCCTCCGCTGCGCCCACGCACTATCAAACCACGATAAACCAAGACGGTCTCTCCACATATTAACTTTTTATTTTTCATACAACGAGAGAGACGCATAAATTTTGATGATAGATACCTCATTATAGCAACACCTTTGATCTACCGATACATCGAATGGTCATGCCTACTTATTTATAGATAACATCACATTGTGGTTAAATTAATTGTCTTTCTTTTTGTTTTAGATTTTAATTCTCGAAATACAGTGAGATTTTAATTGACAAATGCTTGTGTCACCTGAAATGCAATGAAAAGGCACTGCAATGAGGTATTAGACTAATAATGTTTATAACGAGTACACTTTTTATGAGAAGTACCTGTTCGTTATTTTTTTAGCGTGTATAAGAATGTGTGCCGCATCATCCGCAGACACCAGACGTTTAAAATAATATCGGACGAAATTGTCACTTCAGAATCAAACAGACGATTTAATTTTCTCGTGTCTGTAGTATAAAAGCGAATCTGCAGAAAAATAGCTTTTAAGTGCCAATAAATTACAACTGTTATTTTTAAATATATTTACGATCATTGGCAAAAAAATGAAATTTGTAAATGAAAAAAGAACTGCAGCTGGGTGGATAGGTACGGTGAATGTGCGTAGTGATTTGAAATGTGATTTTTTCGTAGCAAATAATTGAGGAAAAATGCGTATGCGCTGCGTGTTTGCGGCTACAATACTTGGAGAAGGCACGGCGCGGCCGCAGTCTACCCCGGGACGTTGTCAGCTCCGGTCGCCTGTCGCCGCCGCAGTCGCTACCTGACGCACTCGCGATACCAACCGACCCTGACATGAAGTGCAGCTGAGACCACAGTGCACTTCTTCATAAAACGCATTATTTGTAAACTATTCCAACTCCAATCAAAATGTTCAAGTGTCAATACTCAAATACCTATCTTAAAGTGATTTGATTGGATTTTCAAATGAACGGAAGTGTTAACCTCAAATTTTATGTATGATTTATTCAAGTCCTTGGACAAACTTATTTTTGCTTATGGCAATTAAAATGGTGAGTTGTAAATACCTAGTCATAATTAATTTTATATCTATTTTTCAGTTAGTTCAACCTGTTTATGTAGTGCGTTGTAGTAAATATGATCCTTGTACAAAGCGAATGTTAAATCGAAACTATGAAAATTCCAACAAGAAACTGCAAAAAAGGAAAGTGTTGCGCGAGAATTTGCAATAGGAGACAATTATAAACGGCAAACCAAGATTCAGATCTCAATAATCAATTTGTGTGATCCGTCTACGACAAATTACAATTTAATTGATATTTCGTCCAAAATTCACGTAACAAACATTGTCATAGTTATAATTTAGGGAGAATGAAAAAACGTCGTGGAAATGTTAGCGTTAATTCCTTCTCGGTAACTATTTTTCTCATCCTCTACATAAACAATATTAATCCAATCCATTAAAATGCTTTTACTCAAATAATACCAAATATACTTATCGAAACATCGATGAAATGTATGTCTTTTTTTAAACACCCATAACTGCAATCACACTCGAATAAAACGGCAAAATAAAATAGGCGATAAATTGGCACATGGTGGGCATCAAAGAACACCCATATTGTCTTATCTGGAAGCAACAAGGTAGTAATTTACTTATTTATTGACTACGCTTTACAATTTTTGACATCAAGAAATTTCCACGCAATATAATCTTTGAAGTTCGACAAAATTCGGAACAGTGCAACCGAGTTCACCTTTGTTTGTCTGAACTGTTGCCGTCGCTAACAAGATGGTTACCAGTAAAATGAACTGGTAAAAACGTATGACAATGTGACGGGCATGCTCAAGTTGGAAGGGTATATAAATTTTCTATGTCGGTGACACAATTCATTATTCAGAGGTAGAGGCGCTACCTGTCTTACTAGACTATTGTAGGTAAAAGGACCTGTGGATTATGTCTCATTAGCTAGAACGCGGGCAGCAAACATTTTGATTAAAACTTAGCTCATTAGGAACTCTCACTTCGTAGACTGCTGAGAAGGAAAAAAAATTAAGCTGTTACCCTCGCTGCAAACTGACGTTGAAGTAGCTGATGGACCACCCAGGTTTAAAGTTATTTTCTTCTGTTTACTCCCGTTCGATCTATCCTCTTCTAATAAGAAAGCTTATGCGAAAGTCTATGAAGCTAAAGCGAATGTATTTTTTACTTAAGAACTAGTTACTTACATTTTGTTTATATTCACCAATATTGTTACAAAAATGTACGGTAGCATGCTGATATTTCATCATATTTTTGTTGTTATACATCGTTCAATGTTGCCATGTACAGCTTACTAAAGTTTTGTGACATAAAGATTGCTTTTTTGTGATATACAGTTTGTTATTCTATATAGAAGATTTTCAGGAGTATCTTGGCTGCGAACGAAAAGAAATATATATATAAACAGACTTTTATAGAAAAAACGGAAATCGTTTAGTACTAACCAATGGAATAGGGCTTTATTTTTCTTTTACGCATTATCGCCGATACTTATTTTCTGAATTTTATCTTAGCATCGTACTGTCAACCCATACTTTCGTCAAAGCGAAACTAAGCAAATTTGCTTAAGACTACTCTATCTCCTACAGTTTCCGAGATAAAAAAGGCACTCATGTTGTAAAGATGATGCGTCATTGTGACAGCTCGAGGGCTGTTCACGGAATCCCTGAGAAGACTGACTTCGCTACTGCCACTTGAGCAAAAGCGCTTAATGCGTCGCAACACACTCTGAACAACTTATAAGCTTAAAATTGGAGAATTTTATTGAATAGGTATATTTTTAGGAATTCTAAAGCTCCGAAATGAAAAACTCATTGTTTTATATCACGATATAGATACTGCGTTGGAATATTATAAATAAGTGACTTTTTAGACTGATTTTAAATCTGTTACGCCGGTGACAAGAACGTACGTAATAGTAGGAGAGATTTTTTCTTAAGAACTCGTTTCCAACCACAGCCTACGGCCGGCAACGCATCAGTCGCTATAATATTCACAAGTTATATTAATAATGAAAACCGTTACAATGAATGATGTATATGGGTTGCGGCTGCCGCTGACCATGAGTGGCTCGTATGCTCGTTTGCACCTATGAAATTATCTATAGGAATACCCTCGTTTTGTTTAATGTCATTAACTTTTACCCTTCTTCTCATAAACACAAGGTGAAAAATTAACTGTTTTCGGATTCGAATAAACACAGCTCTTAATAAAATCAGCTTTAAACAGTATTTAATGTGAAGCGTTATAATCTTGAATTGGCACCGATAGTTCATCTTACCCAGTGCTGTCTACAAAAATTACCCGCGATACCATTGCTTGCTTGAGCAATTGTAAAAATATAAAAATGACAATTAAATAAATAACATTCCAAAATTCAAAACGACATTTATTTATTAGCCGGTAGATCGCAGTGCTCTCAGAAAAGTGCATACAAAATATGTCCAACATTTGACTAAGAATACATTTTAGTATGATTAGCAACAATACCTATCCTCATAGGTTTTATTTATCGCGCCATTTATCGACTAAGAGTTCAAAAAACAGAAAAATATTTACTCCAAGCAATGATGAAAAATTTACAGAACGCCTTTAATTATGTTACTTAATTTTATAGTAAGTGCATATTACAGTCAAATTCATTTGGCTAAATAAACTAAGTATAGGATCTGTTCCGCCGCTTTCCACTTTCCTTCAAGATTGATCTTAAGAGCCCATTTTAAGCCTTCCTATTTTGCACAAAATAATGGCGCTAAAGTTATGTTAATCTTTATAAATCGTTTGCTGATTCTTTAACGAATGATGGCAGTTTAATAACCAGGAGATCTCGGACTAGACTGGCCACGTTTATATAATAGCTTTAACCGTATAATATTTCATATAAATAACGTGTATTTATTGTTATTTGCCCTAAACGGTCTGATTTAATATTATTAAGAGGATTTTCAATGAGGTAAAATTCTTTTGGGACAAGTTTGTTATAAATATTTTAAAGTTTATGTGTTGTTCTTATTTGGAATTAATTACAAATATAAGTATTTCGTTCTCATATACTTGAGTGTTATTTTAATTTTGAAAAATTATAATCGATTCACGACTGGTGTGAAATTTAATATTGAGCAATGTCTTTTTCAATTAGCAACAAAATCGCATTCTTTCTAAAGATAAATGATCTATTAATACTGAAATATAATATATACTATAATTTGCGTAAATAGAAGGTCATGTAATATAATATAATTTCAACTACTAGGTCTGACAAGATTTCTGCCGACACATTACTTAAAATTGGTTATAAATGTAAACTTTGATAAGTACTAATAATACCTAAAAAATTTCAGTAGCCAGTTGGAATTTTATTCGTATTTCTTTCGTTAGAGTATATTCTTGTTCTCGGCAAAATCCAAGAAAAAACTTATCAACTAATCTGCTATCGACGTGCTATCCAAATCCGTTCAGTCGTTTCAATATGGACTTTTATATTTACAAGATTTACGCCTAGTTGAAACGGACCAAAGCAGGCCCTCAGCTAAACCATTGTGAAAAGCAGTATTCAGTGTCACTCGATCAGATATCGCCAAAGCATATTTATGCATACCAAGAATGTACTTATCAAACTGTTTATGTTTATATCTTATCTAATATTAAGAATTTATGAAATCCGCATTATTGGTGAATTGATTAACGGAAAATTCGCGGTTTTGTACTTTATCTTATAAAAGTACGTGCTTGTGGGCTCGGCTGTCAATAAAAAGCAGCTTACAGCCTAACTTCAAACTCTCGACAGTATTTATAGTTCTATATGAGCTAAATAGAAAGTTGAATTACATCAAATACCTACACAAATTTTAAAACTACAGCTTTTACTCACGCGTTACTGTCGGAAAGGTCCGACTAGTTTCGGACTCGTATGGAGTCCATCATCAGGGCCGAGTACAGTCGCGGCTGTGCCTCGCCTCGCACTGAACTTTTCCGACAATAACGCGTGAGTAAAAGCTGTAGTTTTAAAATTTATGAAAATGATTCACTTAACATTTTTTTAATTAAATACTTACACATTGCAAACTTTCTCCTAATCTCGTTATATCGAAAATACCCAACGAAAATTCCAAATGTTCAGTTATACTATTCAAATAACACATGCTTAATAAATTCGATATGGCACAGAGCAGATTTTATATTACACAATGTGAACCAACATTTACGAGCCATCAATGTAGCTTGTACATCGAAAAATTTTCTAATATACCATTGTAGAGACCATAGCAAGTCTAAGTATTGCGGAAATATTGGCCACGGTTACCAACACAATAAGCTTATCTAATGGTACAAGTCCTATGCAGACTTGTTAGCCTACATCAACAAGGTCTTAACTGCTTTCATGTAATACATAAGTAACTGGATTCACCTCCGTAGCTATATTTATCTAGACAACCATAACAAGATGAAACTTTGATAGTTTTATTGCTTTTCGTCGACTTAAAAATAACAAATCCCATTTCTTTCCAAGGTGCTGTCTGGTTAGCTGAAACGCCTTGTTAACACCCAAAAATATTTGATGGAACTCTTATCATAAGTAAACAGGAAATAGCCCAAAACTCGCCTGGAGGTGTTCGACGAATGTCTTCTATAAACTATTGGATGTTCAAGTATTTGACAAACAATGTGGCAAACAGAGTCTTACCACGGTACCCTTTGATTTAGAAACCTGTCGCGGGGGTAAAGCAAACACGACTCATTCATAGTTCATTCATAGGCTTTCGATTTTCAACCATTTTTAACATAAGTAAAGATTTGTATTACATCGCCAAAGCAAATTGATTTTTACCGATAATTACATTCGAGCTAAATAGTAAAATGACAAAACGTAACATAAATTTCAGTTTACAATATAAATATAGAACCTAAAATAAACTGAGTTAGATGCTGAAATCATAAAACCGGCGACTTGAATTGACCACACACGTCCGTACAATGCACATATTTTATTCAGCTACCTTGTGCAAGCTGCAGAGCCTTCAAAGGATTAGGGTCAGAATTATACCAGATGACGAACACGATCTCGAAGCCGTGTATTTCGGAATGTGTTATAATATACAGCTTGTTGTAAACGAGTTACAGGATTCACGGACTACTTTGTACGAAATATAGCCTCTTGCTAGTGTACTGTTTTGTGAGAAATAAACTATAATTCAGTGTATATTTATTTTGTTAGTGCGACTGATTTAACTGTGGAACCATGCACAAATATACTGCCCATATTCAGCTTTCAGATTTCGCACGAATGCTAAAGATATTTTTACTTATAATTTTACTAGTAGGTAGTATACTTTTTCACTGTTATGTTATACTAATTAATCAAAATATTTTGTTTGTGTTTGTTTATTTTATGTTTTAATTAAAAATCTAAGTTCAACTTGCCATGTTATATACCGTGTCTTTTACCATTGCTGGTCAATCATGCTTTTAACATTTATTTTTTTAGTTTTCCCTATCAATACTCGTATATAGCGCGTTGTTAATTCAATCTTCTTACTTCAGGTAAATCAAAGTCTTCGAAATCATTATTTTGAAAAATCATTTTAAACAGTCGAAATGCTGTTAGTTGCGTGAACAAAGTTGCAGAATATTTTGGTATTTTTTTGGTATTTACTATTATAGCATTAAACAAGCAGTTGTTTCCAATGAAGGTCAAGAGCCTAAACCTTATAGGATAAATTAAATCAAACTTTCCATTTTTATCACATATACAAAAATACATCGGAAATGGTAAAATTCAGAGGCTAACCATCCGACGCCACACGTAGTGCTACTCAAGCGTAGGCTAACAGCAAAGTCAAGAATGTGGAATTTCGCCGCGGAAAAAATGCAGCCTGACTGCTGTTCACGTAATTATTAATTTATGATAATTGTTCAGGTGATTCAAGTGATAATGACGAGGCTCACTTTCGACATCTTCATTTGAACAAGTGTCAAAGTCGTCGTTTTTATATTTCCACTTATTTCAATCAGTTAAATGTTATTCAGTTCATATTGTAATTGTACACAATGTCATATTGCGTTTATCGGATTTTGCGTCTAAAAGTTACAAAAGTGCGCAGGTCTAAGGTAGGAGGGTAGTTAGTTAAAATGTCTCTCCGTCTCTTTCTATTTCTATCGAACTAAAAAAGACAGTAAGCAATAATTAGCTTTTTGCCCTCGGCTTCGAGCAACGTTTTTCCTGGTTGAAAAATACTCTATATTATTCTGTGCCTCTGAATATAACAATTAGGTTTCTAACATGTGTACTCTCTTAAAAATTCACCAAATCTATTGCAAGTCTACCGACAACCTTAGTTAGATACCTTCAAATTTACATGGCGACCAATTTCACAGCACAAGTCAATGTTATTGTATAATTAATCTGATATTGAATCAATACTCACGAAACTTTACACAAACCAAATTAGGAATTATTTAAAACTTCAGTTTAGAAGAATTCAGATTCTTGGCATCAATTTTTTACGTTACAATTCTTCAAGATAATATCTAGAAAAATGTAAGCATCAATAATAATGGATACAGATCGTAAGCGACAATTTCAACCCGTAAATGTCGCTTAGTCCTATCAGAGCGTTTTCTTCTTACGCGCTTGAATAAATATTTACTCTGACAGCTCTGGCGTCATTAATTATCGCTTGAGTGCATTTCTCTCTGTTGCTGCGAAGTTTTCTACCATGTTAACTCAATGAATACAAGAAAATTAAAATTTATTTACATGACATCTATATGTAGAATTGTGAAGCGGCCCTTTGGTTGCTATAGGTTACATCCATCTATCTACAATTCCATGTTGGCTTTAAGCGATGTATACAACAAGTTTTAAAGATGACAGCTTATTTTTTTATCACTTTACTTCTAAACACTCTTACACTCAATAGATATATTCATTTTATGGGCTAAGTACAATAATTACCGGCGTTAGTTGCAATTAAGTTAAAGTTAAAATGGAAAATGGTACCATAGGAACCAAATGAAAGGAAAATACGATATAAATTCATAAAAGTGTCAAATTAATATCCATTCCTCATGATACCTACATACAGATATCGCCTTCAATGTAAAAGCTTCGATGGTTCCACCGAATGACTTACAGATTTTAAAAGTAATATACATGACAAAGACTTAATGGAGATAAATAATAATAATAAAGATACATTTCCTTTCTCCAGGGCAATTCCATTAGTCAATGTGACTGAACTATATAACGATGATGTATGGGTATCTCCGATTGGTGTGGCCCTGTGTGACTGGCCTAAATTTTTATCACTATATTATGTAAAGTTGTGGAATAAATAACACTTTCCCATTGAAGCTTTAAATTAAAAGTGTGACAATAGAGTTTTGTAAGAATATCGAAACATAGCGTTCATTCTTAATTTACTGCAGTAATATCAACGATTTGTGGAATTCATTCGTCATTTCTCGATATACTTGGCCAAGTCAATCGCTTAAAAGAACCTTCTTTAATAGTGTTACAGGTCCGCCTTAAAGAAAACAAATCTTCACAGTATAATCCAAATAATGTATGTATAGGTACTTAAGTAAATTTAATTCAGTCTCTTGACTCTGCGTTTGCCAAATACATAATTTACGATTTCTACTTAAACCCTTAAACTTGATTTAATTTCGAACACAGTACTATCTATCACTATCAAATGTGGCGCTTACACCTACCGGAACACGACTTATAAATCATTGACTTAGAACGTTTTAAACCAATGAGCTTTATGCTGCTTGAAATATCACTGAACGTGGCTGAGCAAATGCCATTGTCAGGAGTAAATCTACAATACTACTATTCATCGGTAATTGTATATTAAATTCGAATACAATCGATTGGAAATTGTCAGCGTATCGATGGATAATTGTGTCGATATTGACTGTGAATTTATTAGGGGTTTTCCTAGCAAGAACTTGATATGTAATCCAGAAGAAGTCAAAATGGATACTTGAGTATCTATGTTATTTCTTTGTGACACTTACTAAACGTGTGTTGAGGGTGGCAACCTCTAGTATCAGTCGATCAAATGGCCCCTGGAAAACTCAAAGGCCTCAGAAGTGGCTGTTGTGATCTTGTGACAACAAACAACAAAGCACGGAAACGCTCAAGGTATAAGGTGTAAGGCAAGCCATTGGCGATCACCCGTGCAAGGTCGGCTGTACCGAACGGCGCTTAACTTTAACAATCATCAAACGTCAGGTGAAACCTTTCGGCCATGGGAGAGTACTGCGTGATTATGTCATAACACATAATTGCGATATTGCAATTTTACTGCGTTATGTACAAAAGGGTTGCAGTTTAGCTTTTACTGACCGCACACAAACTTAAATGCCTAGCTAATGAGACTGTAACCTAAAGCAACAATAAAAATAAGCAAGATTAGATTCATAGGTACACTTTTACTTTACTAAAATAAAATTTACAATTCAACAATATAATTTATTTTTTAATTTTTTTCAACATCAAGTCCTTTTTGTAAAATTCTGCGCTACCGCTGTGGCTGAAGAGCTTGGACACCACAGACTTTCTTGTTCTCGCTGCGGTGGTAGACTACTCACCATGCCAGTTCCAATCACATCATCCATCGGGCCCTTGTTAGCTCCAACACTAGCTGTCTACTGCCAGGACTGTTGCAAAAAAGTTTCTTCATATTTTACACACAAAATTAGTCTTTTTTTTAGTAAGTATAGTTAAATTGTATTATTATAGTATATATAAACAACTTTGTTCAACAACTTGTTGCCATCTTGTAGTTAGTCACATGATGCCGGTGCTGTAAATACTTTGAGACTGCTGTTCAGAAAACTGTCACAAGTAGTTTTTACAGTACTTTCTTGATGTCAACCTAAAACTGACCAAAGAACTTTGAAGAGAAAGTCACAGGTTTAATTATTAAAGTGCTTAGGTCTGTGTGGTACATGAACTAACACTTCCCAGCCAAACTCTCTTAATTGTCGATGAGTGGCTAATGAAGCGTATGGCGTCACCACGGTTCTCTAGGCCACACCATTCTTGTTGCTTAAAACCGGCTGTATTTTTCTCATTTCCTAGCTTAAGCCCCATCAGATGCTGGCAATAAAGCGATGCATTTACAACGCGACAAAAGTTTATAATAAACGGTGCCCTTCCAATCTTACCAATCGCACAAGATAGCTAAGTGCGAGTTGTTTCGACTTTGCCACAGTATGTGGTGCCTGACCGTTCTCTGATCACGACCTTTTTCGCATGTTCACTTTTCATCGGATTAGATGGTCGTTCTCTTCAAAAATCGTGCAGCTTGTATTTAAGAAGATAATTGCAAACAAGTACACGGTTCATTAGGTTTTTTTTATATTAAGGAAACGCTATGCCCAAAACTTTACTACACGATCAAAGATTATTTGGATGAAAAGGGGTGTGGGATTGAAGTCCTCACAGGCTGTTCTATTTCTGTTTGTGAAAAATAGTACTCATAGGTACAATGTGAACAGCTTGGCTGCGGCATTTCATTGGCACGCACAATTAGCTGTCATGAGGGTGTTTTTTCATATCGTCGTCAAATTATATAACTTCTACCCCAAGTATTTTATAAAAGATTGCTGAGGGATTTTTTTTCTGCCGGCTTTTTTTCTTCTCAGTCTACTCATAACAGCTTTCAAAAGTCAAAGTAAAGTTGTATTAACGCAATCTCGATGAAGGTGAAGACAAGAGAAGACATTTACCAAGCGTAAAAATTCTTTACGTATGATAAAATAAAATATTTTCAATTTAGAATTTTTTGAAATGTCTCTAAGCTCATGTGATACCCACATATCTTGTGTTTATAGCTAGAACCTCAAATGCGACTATTTTTAAATGGGTTAAAACTGTGTTGTGGTCAATTTCCAATACTTCAGCTTTGTCGTAAATAATGAACATGCTCCACATTTTCAAAATACTTTATCGGTAACAGAGCGATCAACGCAAGCGGCATCAACATTTCTGAATTGAAAACGCTTGCACCAACTTTGTGCTACTCTTATTGACACTGCGTTAAATAATTTTTTTTAACGATGTCTTTTCACGTTTTGACATTTTCCTTTTTTAAGTAAAATTTCAAACTGTATAAAATTTCTCTTTTAGACTCGCTCAAGTTACCAAACAGAAAAACAAATCCAAAATTACGGGAGGCCGTTATTTATTTTATGGGTTTTCACAAAATTATTCAGAATTTCGATCTTATCAGCCACTTAATACAATAAGTTATGAATTGTCACTGTAAATTCCCATTATGAGGCCCTTCATTTAATTTAATGCAAATTGTATAAAATAAAATAGAAAATGAATTAAAATAAAACAGGTTTCAACGGCGAGGCCCTCTCGGAAGATTCCTAATTAACCGCGTGGGAGCAACGGATCGAATCTTAGTTTACTGTACGAAATCTAATTTAAAGTGTTAAAACTTACTTAAGGGGGATATACCAGATTTACAGATGGGTTAGTTATGTTTATTTTACACTTATCAATGATTTACGACGATAACATATAATTGCAAAATATAGGTACCTAAAATAATTAAAAAAGCATCATACTTTTATGGAATTGAGTTGTTTTTTAATCCTTTCGAAAATGGTAAAAGCACGTATACCATTTTAGAAATTTTTACTTAATAATAGTATACTTTACTATATGGATAGGCGTCTTTCGAGAGTCGTACAGGTCTTATTAATGATATCTTTAGGCTATTTTTATTTAATGTGTTTTAATCATCTATTACTGTGGTTATTAATCTTTGTAACGCACTACACCAAAAATTACAAAAATACAAAAAACTAATTAACCTCAATTTCACATCATTGAAATTTTATTTTTGATATATTTTCAAAGTGTGACGTATAGCCATTTCAAATTAATTGAAATAAAAATATACAATTTTACACAATTAATGCAATTATTATGTTATAATGCTTATGATTATTTGTAGTCTATTATATTTAAGCGCCATTACTCATTTGTTTGGACAACTTCATTACGGGATCATTAAAAGTTATTGTCGCATTGAATTATGACGTGACAGGCAGTGCGGTATTTGACTTTGAATAACAATATATCAACTACGCAATGTAAACATCAAAAATAGCTCCGGCTTAGTATTATAGGCCGATGCATTAAAGAAAGGAATCATAAAGGGCGGATTTTACTTGCATTGACAGATAGTACAATATTACATACAAATTTTCAAAATATATTTTCAATTTAAGTTAGACCAGGTTTTCAAACTTGCTTCTGACAGCGGCTTCGTCGGCGTGAAAGTTTGAAAGACACGTGGCGTCATCCATTATGATTGAGACGTTATTGTTGTTTTCATCGGAAACAGTGCTTTTTTCGGGATGAAAGGATCAAAAGAAAAGATGGATCAAAAGAAGGATGTCCGTTTTTGTACCCTTGACAAAGTAAATAACAAAATTTCAGGAGAATCCTTATTATAATGTTGGTTAAAATAAAACACGAATATCATTAAAATCAAGACTAATATTTTTTACTTACCGCACTCGCAAGAGTTAGTATAGACGGTACTAGTGTGCGAGCGAGAGAACATGATAAGCACCGCCCTTTTCAATTCCTTTCCTTAATGAACCATGTTTTACCAAAGTTTTCTGAAACACGTTTAATAACGTTTTGTGGGCATTTCTTTAACAAGACATGAAAACATGCGATGTATATGTAAGAAATATAAATGCCACCATAAGACAGATCAAATACTTGTGTCAGTATCTAACTTTTATTCGTATTCAAATTTTTACACGCAACAAACTTACTCAAACACACCACTATAGGAAATTACCAATACAATGATTTATATCGATGGCTTTACTATCCGTAAGCTTCTTTTGACCACATTTCTGTTAAACCAGAAAGATTTATGATGCGGCAATTTTAACTCTATTCTCTAAAGATTTTAAATCACACTGCATATTTTGAATTGTCATTAAAATTTTGTAGATCGAGGTATTAAATTTAAACGACGACGTGTTTATGGTCTATTAACCTGGTCTTATAGACACCAATTTTGTTGAAATTCAACAAGTGTTATCTGTTTATTGGAACATTTTAGTGTAATTTAATATCAGTTGCATAATAAGCCCAGTCTATACATGATTGCTAACCAAAAGTAAGTAACACTTTTGAGAAATTCGCCGGCGAAAGTGGCTTTGTATTTGTGCAAAGTATTTTTCAAGGTCTTATAGTAGTTTCTAAGCATACCGCTTAGCGCGGGCCGCGCCAACAACCGACCCACAGTTCTCATGCAGTCCGAAGCCAATCTCCATTTTTACGACGTCCAATGTCGGAATTCCAATCGTTAGTTGATCGCTATATCAATAAATTAACTAAATCCCGCTTTCCGCTAATTATAAACGTACAAATCGATTCTCCGACGAAAATCACCGATTTCACACAATTTTGTTTCTTCGTCAATCGCATTAGAGACTCCAGCCTCAAATGTGTTAACGTCGTGTCTGAATGTGGAATGGGTTAGATTCGAATATTTAATGATTTCCGAGAATTTTTCATTCATCTCCAAAAACGTGTTCTTATTATAATATTTTTATATCTGTAACTGGGCCGTTTCCATAATGCCACTTCAAAGGCTTATCGTGTTATATGGCCATCAGCACAGCCAACATGACAAAATTATGTTTTTTCTATAAAAACGTCAATATTTATGTAATTTGATTATAAATTGATGTATTATACTCTCATTTTGGGTATCAGGATGTGGATACGTCCATAAGAAATTGTCAGTTTCTCTTTATTAATTTAATAGTTTATTTCTAGTTTTGTACTAGAAATAATAAACTTGTATAAAGAAACGAAATATGAATTGTTCAATATAACCATTGAACGCAGCGCGATCTCTGAACTAGCTCGAGCTGCAGGTCAGCAGTTTTTCCGAACTGGTGTTAGAGTCATGTTTTATTTGACGTTAATAAGAACAAGTAATTGTCAATGTTGAGAAATAAATATTTCATTTCATTTCATTTATATCATTTATACTGTACAAATTGTACCTTTGGTCTATTTTTACGAAACTAGACACAGTGCTCTAAATTTGATTCTGATTTGATTCTATAGCTTGAGGTCGGATATTCAACGGAAGGTCATTTACGATTCGCTTGTAAGCTCCCACCTACTATGAAGCCTTTATTGCTCACGGCATGCTACACCAACGAATCCGTCATCGAGTAAAATCGTTTGGATTTTATAGTTTTAAAAAAATAAGTCTAATAAAAATTATAAAGCGGTGAATAAAAATAGTGATTGTTTTAAAAATTGCTCATAAACTTATTAGGTCAAAAGAATGCGTGTTACGCATTCTTCCTATGGACCTGACTTACAAAAAACTCAAGCTGATATTCTTATGAAATGATAACCCAACTTTAATCTAGTTTAGGTTGAATTCTATTGGTTCATTTAAGAACCGCCAACCAGGAATCGATAAGTAATGTTTTTAACTGAAAACCATCAACAGCGGGAATGAGAACACTTGGAATAAAATCATTTCTAGAAACCATAAAGTAAATCGTTGAATGTTAACAATCCCAGAGAAGTATCAAGCATTAACTGCTCATGGAAAATGACAGGCCTAAAGATTGAACTACCACAGTACAATACAAGGTGTCCTAATGTCTTGAGTAACAGCGAAAACATGCTCGTAAAATAACATCGGTTAATTATAAACCATAAGCAATTGTAATAAGAATCGTATGTCAGGTTAATGTTGTGAAACCTGAACACTTCGATGTCGCTGGTTCGACGCGGACCTACAATGAAAGTAGCAGCTTGTAATTTGAGATCAATGATATTTCAATACAGTGGAACGAACGTTAGCTAACCTTTGAGATTTATATACGTAAACTGAGCAGAATGGGTGAAGTAAAGACAGAAAATTTCTGGAAAATGTTCTTCTGTTTCAAATCAAAAATAGGATTTCTAGTGCCTATTACATTGTTTACCTGCCTATAACTGTATTAGTTTGTGTTCGCCGAACTCCCTCTATTACTAAAAGTAAATATAAAAAAGGGACAAAATTCTCTCTTTAACTTATAAGTTTATTACAATCTCACCTATTTATGAAAATCAAGACAAGCTTTACAACTATACACAATGCTAACTAAACAAAACTATACACAAAACTATACACAATGCAAAAGTTCATAATAACAAAAAAAATAAACCTGGGATTCGAAAATACAAAAATATTAGCTTTTTATATACCCTGGTATCTACGGCGTAGGTACCAGGGTCTTATGAGTTAAGTAGAGGTTTGCTGAGGTCGCCCGCATTGTCCGCAGGTGGTGTGTGGGGCGCTGGGGGTCGCGAGCGACGCCATGGTGAACGCCAGCCGCGCGGGCCGCGAACGCCGCGCACCCCTGCCGCACCATTCGCACCGCGTGCTGTAAGTATCCCCCATCTTACCAACAACCAAAAAAATGATGAAATATCACATGCCTTCCAACAAAAAATATCATTTACAATCGATAAACGTCTCCGCCCCCAAACTTTTCAAATCTATTGGCATTTTATTCATGCAACCCAAATATTAGTTGTAAGCTACCTAGATCTAACTGCGATTTCACCATAGTGTAAGCAACATTCACTATATTTACACATTTGTTAATCTTAATGTTTCAATGTGATAAATGTGTGCGTACGTTACGTTACAGAATGGACGAGGATCTGGACAGCACGGCGGCATGGAAGCGCACGCACTGGCGCGAAATGCAGTCCATCCTGCGGCACGAGGGCGCCACCAAGGACGTGGAATGCTGCCCCTCCGTGCTGGAGATGGTCGCCAAGAAGGGCGGCCGGACGCCCGACGGGCTGTACGTCGAGCTCTTCGAAGACGGCGAGAACAAACAGAGGCTGTACGAACTGTCATGTGCGCCGGACGTCGTCGAGAAGCCGTGCCGCTTCGTCGACGCCCGGCTCTACAACCAGTCCAAATGTGTTCAAAAGTATTCGTATTCTTACGCGTTAGTGCGGTACTCGGCGGCAACGGAGATGCCGCAGCGGCCGCGCACCGAGGGCCACTTCTCCGTGCCGGGCTCGGGGGGCTGGTCCATGGACTATGTGATAGTGCGCGCCGGCTGCGAGTGCCAGATCACACCACCCAAGCGGAAAGCCGCGCACCGGAAGCGACCCGAGCGCCACCGGCCCCGAAAGAGAAACAGGAGGCTGGACGAGGATAGCGACCCCTTGTGACTGTGACCTCTACATCCAATGGACTTCCAACCAATCTCAGTTACATTCTAGTATTACAAAATAACTGGATTGAGAAGCTAGATATTTAATTTAATTCAAATAAAACGTGCTATATTAATTAGACTATGTTAGAGTATGAAAACTATGGTTTTCAAAGCAAATATATTTTTGTTACCGATATTTCCAAGTAGGGATTGAACTTGTATCAATTATCGGTTTAAATGTCAGCGTATTTATTTTCAAGTTTTGTGTATTTAACGACGGTTGTCATTATACTTAGTGCTCCAAAGTAAAACTCGATCGTGTCTTTATTGTCTTACGAAAATCAAGTGCCTTTAAATTATTCAATAATTGTAAGCTTGTGTAATTTATTAATATACCTGTAGCACAGTTTACAAACTTATTAATTATGTATTCCAAGGCGAATACAATGCGCAATTACCTTTGTACCAATACTTATTTAGTGATACGAAACAATCTGTATTAATAATGTTCAGTAACTGGCCATGCTTTGAATTAAAAACATCGGTTTTATAAGGTTACTTTTCGTGTCCTTTGAAAACGAGGAATGTCCAAACTAGCCCGAAATCAACCATTCTCTTACTGTTAGAATTCCCTAAGAAATCATAACACAAAATTTAGCCTTTTTAAATACTTTAATTCCAACTTGGGGTTCAGAAAAATGCGAGATAACGAGCTTGTCATATTAACATATTAATGCAGATTGGTAAGATCAATGAAAAAGGTACAAATTAACAATTGGATTTATAGTTGAAGTTACCGAAAGTGATCGAGGGAAACTATTTTCTAAAGTGTCTAACCTATTTGTCTATCCTTGTCTATCCTTGTCTATCCTTTTTTACTGAGTTCGGATTCAGATATTGGATTCCAAAAATATTTCTAATACTATATCAAATATCGCATATTAAAATGAGGTTAGTGGACCTCTATTTATGTGGTTGCTCTCTTGATCCTAAAATTAAGGATATTTATTCATTAACATTTTAAGGAAAAATTGTTATGTTATAGAACGTGTTTACAATTTTTTTAGTTTTTTGTAGAAGTACTTACTAATTAGAGCATACGTGCGTCAAGTCATAGATCTGTATTATTTTTATTTTGTAATACTTGTATTTTAAGTATTTAAAATAGTTATTATAATGTATTAATTAAATATCTATTTATATTGTTTCAATACGAGGTATTCCGATGTTCAGTATAAATTTTCGTTTAAGGTGCTGCTTTCATAAAAATTGTTCTTATCAGAATGCCTATTTTTATTTAATATTATTTAATATTTTTATATATTTAAATTGCTGACTGAGATTATATAATGCATTTACATAATGTGTACGTGTTACTAACTTAAACATTTTATAACTGATCAAGGAAGATAAACTGAAGATTTCTTAAAGGCAGCTTGAGGATATTCAGCGTGTCGCACAGCTCGGGTTACGTATTTTTTGAAATGATGAAATCTAGAAAAGTTGTCACAGCACCACAATATTGTGCCACGGTTGTATATCTCTACCTATCGAGCTACATTTAAGAAAAAACAGTTCATCAGGTACATTAAAAAAAATTAATATATTTTTTATCAAAGAGTGTTGACTCAAATAGCTTTTTAAAATACTTCACTAAAGGTGCCATGTATAGAATAAGCAGATGACGTGTCAAGCTAAAAAATAATAACAAAACTGTCTTTCGAGATCTTGTAAAATGTACTTACATTACAGCCACAGACCAAGTGCTAAATAAATCTGCCTTGATTCCGAAATATAAAGCAAATTCGATTCGTTTTACTGTAACAAATTTTATTTTAAATTTTAATTTAATTAAATTTAAATATCTTTTAATTTTCTGTGACATACCAATATCACCGTACATTTCTGTATTATTTGTTTAATGAGCATGTGACGAGACAATTCATGAATGTATTTGTTGTGCCTTTAATTTAAAAACCAACAAAATACCTTTTGAAATAAAAATGTAAATTATATCGCATTATTTTTTTTTCTATAGTATCCTACGGAACGAAAATAATTTAATTTTAGGGTTCGAGACCACACACGCGAACCTACGACCTCCGACTACCTATCCAGTGGTCAAACTACCAAGCTAACGAGACGTGTTTTTCGTATTTAAGGCATTAGGGCCATAGAAATGCCATTTCTTTTTAGGGTTCGAGACCACACACACGAACCTACAACCTCCGACTACCTATCCAGTGGTCAAACTACCAAGCTAACGAGACGTGTTTTTCGTATTTGAGGCATTAGGGCCATAGAAATGCCATTTCTTTTTAGGGTTCGAGACCACACACACGAACCTACAACCTCCGACTACCTATCCAGTGGTCAAACTACCAAGCTAACGAGACGTGTTTTTAGTATTTGAGGCATTAGGGCCATAGAAATGCCATTTCTTTTTAGGGTTCGAGACCACACACACGAACCTACAACCTCCGAGTACCTATCCAGTGGTCAAACTACCAAGCTAACGAGACGTGTTTTTAGTATTTGAGGCATTAGGGCCATAGAAATGCCATTTCTTTTTAGGGTTCGAGACCACACACACGAACCTACAACCTCCGACTACCTATCCAGTGGTCAAACTACCAAGCTAACGAGACGTGTTTTTAGTATTTAAGGCATTAGGGCCATAGAAATGCCATTTCTTTTTAGGGTTCGAGACCACACACACGAACCTACAACCTCCGACTACCTATCCAGTGGTCAAACTACCAAGCTAACGAGACGTGTTTTTAGTATTTGAGGCATTAGGGCCATAGAAATGCCATTTCTTTTTAGGGTTCGAGACCACACACACGAACCTACAACCTCCGACTAACTATCCAAGTGGTCAAACTACCAAGCTAACGAGACGTGTTTTTCGTATTTGAGGCATTAGGGCCATAGAAATGCCATTTCTTTTTAGGGTTCGAGACCACACACACGAACCTACAACCTCCGACTACCTATCCAGTGGTCAAACTACCAAGCTAACGAGACGTGTTTTTAGTATTTGAGGCATTAGGGCCATAGAAATGCCATTTCTTTTTAGGGTTCGAGACCACACACACGAACCTACAACCTCCGACTACCTATCCAAGTGGTCAAACTACCAAGCTAACGAGACGTGTTTTTCGTATTTGAGGCATTAGGGCCATAGAAATGCCATTTCTTTTTAGGGTTCGAGACCACACACACGAACCTACAACCTCCGAGTACCTATCCAGTGGTCAAACTACCAAGCTAACGAGACGTGTTTTTCGTATTTGAGGCATTAGGGCCATAGAAATGCCATTTCTTTTTAGGGTTCGAGACCACACACACGAACCTACAACCTCCGAGTACCTATCCAGTGGTCAAACTACCAAGCTAACGAGACGTGTTTTTAGTATTTGAGGCATTAGGGCCATAGAAATGCCATTTCTTTTTAGGGTTCGAGACCACACACACGAACCTACAACCTCCGACTACCTATCCAGTGGTCAAACTACCAAGCTAACGAGACGTGTTTTTAGTATTTGAGGCATTAGGGCCATAGAAATGCCATTTCTTTTTAGGGTTCGAGACCACACACACGAACCTACAACCTCCGAGTACCTATCCAGTGGTCAAACTACCAAGCTAACGAGACGTGTTTTTAGTATTTGAGGCATTAGGGCCATAGAAATGCCATTTCTTTTTAGGGTTCGAGACCACACACACGAACCTACAACCTCCGACTACCTATCCAGTGGTCAAACTACCAAGCTAACGAGACGTGTTTTTCGTATTTGAGGCATTAGGGCCATAGAAATGCCATTTCTTTTTAGGGTTCGAGACCACACACACGAACCTACAACCTCCGAGTACCTATCCAGTGGTCAAACTACCAAGCTAACGAGACGTGTTTTTCGTATTTGAGGCATTAGGGCCATAGAAATGCCATTTCTTTTTAGGGTTCGAGACCACACACACGAACCTACAACCTCCGAGTACCTATCCAGTGGTCAAACTACCAAGCTAACGAGACGTGTTTTTAGTATTTGAGGCATTAGGGCCATAGAAATGCCATTTCTTTTTAGGGTTCGAGACCACACACACGAACCTACAACCTCCGACTACCTATCCAGTGGTCAAACTACCAAGCTAACGAGACGTGTTTTTCGTATTTGAGGCATTAGGGCCATAGAAATGCCATTTCTTTTTAGGGTTCGAGACCACACACACGAACCTACAACCTCCGAGTACCTATCCAGTGGTCAAACTACCAAGCTAACGAGACGTGTTTTTCGTATTTGAGGCATTAGGGCCATAGAAATGCCATTTCTTTTTAGGGTTCGAGACCACACACACAAAACTACAACCTCCGAGTACCTATCCAGTGGTCAAACTACCAAGCTAACGAGACGTGTTTTTAGTATTTAAGGCATTAGGGCCATAGAAATGCCATTTCTTTTTAGGGTTCGAGACCACACACACGAACCTACAACCTCCGACTACCTATCCAGTGGTCAAACTACCAAGCTAACGAGACGTGTTTTTCGTATTTGAGGCATTAGGGCCATAGAAATGCCATTTCTTTTTAGGGTTCGAGACCACACACACGAACCTACAACCTCCGACTACCTATCCAGTGGTCAAACTACCAAGCTAACGAGACGTGTTTTTCGTATTTGAGGCATTAGGGCCATAGAAATGCCATTTCTTTTTAGGGTTCGAGACCACACACACGAACCTACAACCTCCGAGTACCTATCCAGTGGTCAAACTACCAAGCTAACGAGACGTGTTTTTAGTATTTAAGGCATTAGGGCCATAGAAATGCCATTTCTTTTTAGGGTTCGAGACCACACACACAAAACTACAACCTCCGAGTACCTATCCAGTGGTCAAACTACCAAGCTAACGAGACGTGTTTTTAGTATTTAAGGCATTAGGGCCATAGAAATGCCATTTCTTTTTAGGGTTCGAGACCACACACACGAACCTACAACCTCCGACTACCTATCCAGTGGTCAAACTACCAAGCTAACGAGACGTGTTTTTAGTATTTAAGGCATTAGGGCCATAGAAATGCCATTTCTTTTTAGGGTTCGAGACCACACACACGAACCTACAACCTCCGACTACCTATCCAGTGGTCAAACTACCAAGCTAACGAGACGTGTTTTTAGTATTTAAGGCATTAGGGCCATAGAAATGCCATTTCTTTTTAGGGTTCGAGACCACACACACGAACCTACAACCTCCGACTACCTATCCAGTGGTCAAACTACCAAGCTAACGAGACGTGTTTTTCGTATTTGAGGCATTAGGGCCATAGAAATGCCATTTCTTTTTAGGGTTCGAGACCACACACACGAACCTACAACCTCCGACTAACTATCCAAGTGGTCAAACTACCAAGCTAACGAGACGTGTTTTTCGTATTTGAGGCATTAGGGCCATAGAAATGCCATTTCTTTTTAGGGTTCGAGACCACACACACGAACCTACAACCTCCGACTACCTATCCAGTGGTCAAACTACCAAGCTAACGAGACGTGTTTTTAGTATTTGAGGCATTAGGGCCATAGAAATGCCATTTCTTTTTAGGGTTCGAGACCACACACACGAACCTACAACCTCCGAGTACCTATCCAGTGGTCAAACTACCAAGCTAACGAGACGTGTTTTTCGTATTTGAGGCATTAGGGCCATAGAAATGCCATTTCTTTTTAGGGTTCGAGACCACACACACGAACCTACAACCTCCGACTACCTATCCAGTGGTCAAACTACCAAGCTAACGAGACGTGTTTTTCGTATTTGAGGCATTAGGGCCATAGAAATGCCATTTCTTTTTAGGGTTCGAGACCACACACACAAAACTACAACCTCCGAGTACCTATCCAGTGGTCAAACTACCAAGCTAACGAGACGTGTTTTTAGTATTTAAGGCATTAGGGCCATAGAAATGCCATTTCTTTTTAGGGTTCGAGACCACACACACGAACCTACGATATTATTTGTGTTGTATAAGTGAAAGTCAACAACGTACAGAACCTGAAAGGAAAAGTTTAGTGAAGTCATTTAGTAGTATTACCTGGAAAGATTTCGAAGTGCTCTTTCCAAACTTCAACTTTGCCACA
This sequence comes from Marasmarcha lunaedactyla, assembly GCA_923062675.1. NCBI lineage: Eukaryota > Metazoa > Arthropoda > Insecta > Lepidoptera > Pterophoridae > Marasmarcha > Marasmarcha lunaedactyla. The sequence continues at coordinate 44,918,174 of OV281339.1, read as the reverse complement.
AAACTTGTGAAAGTGTAAAGAGTCAAATAGAACGTAATGGTATAAAACTGTTTTTGGCCCCATTTTTCCGATATGGTGGCACTAGCGGCAAAGATACGAGCTGGCAAAGTTGAAATTCGGAAAGAACACATCAAAATCTATAATATTACCAATTTTCAAAGCTCCCGGAAAGGTTACCTCCTTTTTTACTGGACTAGTTGGCTAAAACATATTTAGCGGAGGTTTAAATGTTGTTGTGGTTGATCTCTTCATCTACTTCGGCAGTCTCTCATTCCAACAGGTGCGAAGGAAAACAATATCCAATAACAAAATGTATAATGGCTGTTACGGGAATTTGTAACAAAAAGTAACTATTTTTATTACAACTGCTATAATTTATCGTGTGAAGAGTGGCTACCTCTAGTCAGAGTTGTTTTAGGTGCTTACTCACAAGCCCAGGGGAACTCACCTGGAGCAGTCTTCGAGTGACCCAATTCTTGTGGCTCAATTCTTTAGGTCAAGCAAAAACTGCTAAAATAAATTTAGTCCCACTTGCGCATGCCCCTTGGGTAACAGCATTAGGTTAAATATTGCTTTAATGTGTCTCTATCAGTTTAATATATGTAGAACATGACCGAGGGGTTAGAATGGGTAAGTCAGTCTTAAAATTAAAAAATAAAGTTCTATTGTAATTATTAAAAGCTTATACAATGATAAAACCTAGTTTGTCTCATCTTCGTTCAAGAGAAGGTGAGGTAGGACGCGTAAACGTAAGATTTTTCATTGATTTTCTTCATACCATCAATATTCTAACGACATTGACACCAAAGTTAAGAAGCTTTCCACATTTTATGTCAATAATAAAAAGTGTACCCAAATAGAAAATATTTCTTGTGCATTTACAGGCTGTTAAAAGAAAAAAAAATCCAAAAACCTAAAAATAATTCGATTAATTGATACTTATAACATACATTATGTATCAGTTAGAGCAAAAGGTCTGGGATATATGGGAAAAACTAAAAATTCTAATATTTTTGAAATTTAAATTTTGGCGCTTCAAATTCAAATATTTATTTCTCAACATTGACAATTACTTGTTCTTATTGACGTCAAATAAAACATGACTCTACCACCAGTTCGGAAAAACCTTCGTGAAGAAGAACTGGCAAGAAATTTCACGGGTATATTTCTTTCAAATTAATATTTTTGTTATTTTATTAGCTAATAACATAACAATAAGGGTTATAGTCCAGTGCTGTTAATTACAGCAGATTTAGATACCACGTATTAAATTGAAGTTAATTATTGGGATCGAATGGACTTTATTGAAATTATGACTTCCTAACGCACAGCAGTTTTCCCGCCAAACGCACAGTTTAATATATTACCAACTTTTCAAAGGTTCAAAATTGAAAACCAACATCCGTAAAAATAGAACACTATTTCGCGATTCGACGAGTACTTAGGTACTTTTAAGTTCTGACTTACAAATTCCGAGTGCAATTCGGACCTTTAAAGTGCAATTCACTGTGTCAAACCATGGGTAAAGTCGGAATCCGTACGTAAGCACCTGCACACTCGTAATCTAAATCTGTGCGACTTAAAAAATTCCTCTCACTTTGAGAAACCGAATATCCTTATCAAAAAGATTATCAAAAAGGTCAAACAAGAATTCCGAGGCGACTTTTTGGTCTAATCGGCGTTTAATATTCATATTTCGTGTGTTCCACCCGATTATTCGTTACTAATGAGTGCCGCAGTTGAATAATATGACAATCAGTAATCGAATCACGCAGACAGTGGGTATAGTAACAACTGATTACCAAGTGACCAGACCACCAGCAAAATACATTAGTATGTTAATAAGAACATTTGTTGATATCACCGTAGGTACTTCTGTACTGGAGAACTGTTGAGGTTAGAATTTTATTGTTGATAAGTTATATTTCATGTTTATTATTTGGCAAGTTCATGTTTATTATTTCATGCACGAGCATTAATACTTGACAAATTAAATGAAATGAAGTATTTATTTCTCAACATTGACAATTACTTGTTCTTATTGACGTCAAATAAAGCATAACTCTACCACCAGTTCGAAAAAACCTTCGTGGAGAAGAACTGGCAAGAAACTTCACGGGTATATTTTTTCAAAATAAATTTACAGAGTCTCTTTATGTCTATACAAAGTTATTCTTATCTGCATCTGTTAACTCGGCAAGTCTCCCTCCCCCCAAGTATCCAAACGACGAACACCCTCAAACGGCACCCGTTCACTAATTAACGCGGGATCCAGCCATTGTTAATTATAGTCTCTAAAGCAAAGCTAGTGTTCTTCGACCGGAGATGATGTAATTCATCTCTTCTGGTAGTAACCTAACTACCGATATTTTATTTACGATACCATTTTTCGGTGGCTTCTCTTGTGTACAATATACTTTATTAAATTGGAGTATAAAGTTCGCAATCGTTTTGACTTTTGATTAAAGTAAAACAGCGGAAAATAGATGACAAGCTCCTAAGATGCGGACCTCAGGAATTGTGTTCCCGGCCGCCTGATCTTACGTGTCAACTAGTCAATACGCGGGCCGAACCGACAATATACGACACTAATAAAATACTAAACTCGACATTTTTTTTATTTTTTTTTATTCAACATTTGTTGAGGGGCTTTTTAAACATGCCAGCCCCATGAGACAAAACTAAATCTATGACACTCGGTTATATTATAAGTACTTAAATTAATTAATATTTAAAACATAGAGCTATAACCAACTTAGCTTCCTGCGATAAAGGCTGTGACAAAATACATTGTAATGCACCTACATTACTTTTGCTTGTTTTAAGGCTGTGGAACAAATGATTCCTTTCAGACTCATTTCGGACACATTCCATTAGCAAGTGATGCACATCCTCTATCTTATGTAGACATAGGTCACAATTGGGCGAATCTTTTTTTTTCATCTGGTAGGCAAACTTGTTTAATGGAACGTGCCTGGAACGCAGTCTGTGCATCAGGATTACATATTGTCTCTTTAGGTCAAAATTTGAAAACCAGGGTACTTGAGGAGGCTGACAGACTATGGTTCTATACCAAATTCCTTTAGAAACTCGAAATATGTTGTCTTACTCGCAAGCCCATGTTTTGCGTCATTATGACGGGAAGCAATATAATGAGTTTGTGTGAGTACGTAGCTAAGTATCGATAATATTTTCCAAACTACCTAACAGTGGCACCACAACATGTGGATTTAGTAAATTGCATTTTGGGGCCTCTAAGGAAGTCATTAGTTACTGCTATTATTATTATAATCTTATTTTATAATGTTTTATTTGACTTAAATTATACATTATTATTTTAATGTTTTATATGACTTAAATATATCATAATCTGTGATAAAGCGAGTCAGTAAAACTAATTTGTTTACATACTCGGGTATATTGTTCTACAATATTTCGCTTAAGCGGATCGGCATTCCAATTTACAATGCATGGGGATTACCTCATTACGATTATCTTTGATACCTTTTGGAACATGTATATACGCATAGAATCTCTCTAATGTTACCTCGGACCTCTAAAGCCGGAATCGTACTTATATTGGTGCATACAGAAAACCTGAAGGAACTTCTTATGATATTAAACCACAGTAATTATTCATTTAGTTTCCCAACTCTTTGTAAAAACACTAATTTTTATCATATTGGGAATTATTCGCTGTTATGGTATTCATTTCTTTTTAATCGGAAACAAAAACATATAAGTAACTATTTCAAATAATTCCCATAGAACTGATGAAACATTAAGTTGTGTTTCAACTGCTGAAAATCTACAAGTAAATAAAATGTAAGTGTGTGTAGTGTACAATCACCAGGTACTATAACAAAATTAAACTAATATTTAAGGAATTAACGGATATCTTATCACAATTTAGATTTTTTTTTAAATATTGTACGCCTCACCGATGCGTCGAACCGCGGCAGCACTAACAGTATTCTACAAGTTTTGAAAGATAAAGTTGATAGCTACATAAATAGGCATCGGAACCATTGTCACCTTTTGTTAGATGTAAAATTAAAATTAAATTGTGCTAACTAACATTAATCATAACCTCTAAATTGTAAACTAACATTTTTTATGGACAGTGGTCTGAAATAAAGTTTTACTATATTATTATTAACGAGTTTCCGGTTATTCGACACCGTTGCCTTTGTACTCGTGGTAAGACTCCCGTTGGAATATATAATAGAAGGTTTTTATTAAATTCTTGTATAATAAAAAATTACTCTGATAATCGAATCTTCGAAGCGGCTGGGCCCGTTTCTTCAGGCAGTTTACTAGGCATAGACTTTTAGGAAAAACAATTAGGTAACAAAAAAACCCTTTTTTTAGATCATATATACTTAATTTGATAAATTTCTTATAGTTTTTCAATATATTCTATATATTTTTTGTAGAATGTAATTTATTGTAAAAAAATCTTAAGAAATACTGAAAAGATAAGCACTTCTTTGTGCGTAGGTATATTAAATGTAAGTTTCACTATCAATAAATTATAAATTCTAAACTTAGGAGTGTCTCAAGAAAGCATGTCACGAGTCCGTGAGCGGCCGAGCGGCCATCTTGCGCCGACAGCGAACTTGTCGAGTTAACCCGCAGTTACCCGGAAGGCTGTTTTGCATGTAACCGAGTTAAAAATGGGGAACTATATTTCTTGTCAGCAAAATTTATATTTGTCATCAACTTGTATTACGTAATTAATTGATCTATCGCCACGAAATATTTTCATTCTCATATTAATGTGTCCTCAGTTGTGAATTATCTATTTAATGTCCATATACATCTAAACTAAGAGGTGGATTACCAATATAATTGCAGTTCATTAAATGAATAAAAACTTCGATGTTAGAATATAAGGTTTATTCCTTAAATAATAGTCGCCAAATATTCAAAATATTAATGGTCATAAGAATACAAGTTCACAATGCCTTAGTTCAAAACATCGAAAGTTAAAATACCTACATTAAATACGAGAAGATTGAAAACAAAATAGATTTAACAAATGTGGGTACCTAAAAAGAATAATGACGCTGCGGTTGATATTTATAATTAAGACAATTTTATTAATACTGTCTTTTAAAAGCTTTACAAGTTTACATGAAATGAGTCGCACTCGTTCAATTGGGTCACGTTAGGTTTGTATGTAGTTAATACTTCACGCGAGCCGAGCGAGCAAAGCGAGCGTGGTGCAGCAGCACCCAGCGAAGCGCCAGGAGTAAATTAAGTACCATTTCCAGCTTTGTAGCTCTCTATCAATTAGTTTGACTAAACAGTTATCAGAACAAACCCAACCTAAACCAAAAAAAATTTTTTTTGGTAGGTACTTGATCATATATCCCGATGATTTTAGGTGATTTATTGTAAAATTGATTATTGAAGAAATGCGAAACCAATAAAATTTGTGATAGCTTAAATTATTCCCTTAAAAATGTAAGCTATCTAGGGTTTAAAATATTATGTTATGTCTCTGTCAGTTATGTAGGAATGTAATGTAATTTATTTAAACTCGGATCCGCGCAATTAACATTTCGTGGCAGTGGGTAGCATTTTTAATTTCATGTATTAAATGTCAATCCGAAATAAAAAAAACTGGTGTAGGTCGATACTGTCTACACCTATATGACAAAACTTGAAATGGTAAAATACGGAATGGCATATTGTATGACAGTTATCGATTCTTAAGTCAGTTATTGGAAATATATTGGAAAAAAAAGGTTTCGGATGCATGGTATGTTTTCACGAACGAAGCAACATGCAAAAGCTTCAAAATTCAAGGTTAAATATTCCTTTTGAAACAGTGCTATCTTGCGTAGAGTAGTAATGATTTCTTATACATCTGCCACAATAAAACAGTTATAAGGAAATCTAAGCAAACATCACAGTGCTCTTCATAGAATCAGGCACACACAAAAGTCTTAAGCTTTAAGAAATCATCAGAAGATGAATCAATGACAAAAAAATAAAACATTATGAAAAATAACGACATCTAGGAAAAGTTATTGAGAACGTTAGAGGTGTTACAGCGACATCTATTGATTTTATTTGAAAGTTTGTCTAACTGGTAGTGACATCTAGAGAAATAAGTAGAACATTATCACAATCCCTTTTTAATGCAGATTGTATAACATTGCAAATCTTTAGTATAGTTCCTAGCATAATTTTATACAAAATATGTAATAAAAAAACTTTCAAACAGTGAGAGACTTTAATAGTCGTTTTTTGTTAAATTATTATTTCATGAATGTGTCATAACTAAGATGAATCAACGTAATTCTCAAACCAATACGATATGTGTTCCGTTCCGAATGCCGATTATATCGCTCATGCGCGATTTACATGTATTAAGAAGTTGAGTTGGTAACTAAATTTTACTAAAATTTTAAGTTACTACATGTCACTTGTGTGTCCAAACGGATTAAGTAGTTAAGTTCATAAGTTCAATGAAGATGAGTAGTGATGAATGTCAAGGCATTCCTCAATTCTGTACTTAGATATGTGGTAAACGTGATTTTGGACAAATTCAGAGAAGAATTTTATTCAAAAATTAAAATCTTTACAAGAATATGTTTTTTTCTTAATTTTTTTACCTCATTTATTCTACAAGCATACCTATTTTAAATATTCTTCAACAAATTTTAAAGTTGAAACTAAAGCCACTCCGACATTATTAAAAAATAAGGGAAAATGCGAAATAAGTACGAGCTCTTGCCGCCACCCGCTCTGTCAACTTAACAAAAAAATCACGTCCTAACGTATTAAGTGAACAGCCCCGCCACCTACTTATACGAAAAATAGAACGAATCCTAATCTTAATCACTTGCGTACTAAATTTTAAGTTACCACTTTTCACTTATCTGACTGTTTACACATAATTTTTAACTTAAAATTTAGTTACCAACTTAACTAAGTACTTAATGCGTGTAAACCGGTCATCAGAACGCTTATAAACCCGCTCCGAATGCTTAGGAGCGCATTCACGACAGATATCGATACGTCGCTTCCCGATCTAATCTCGATAAAATCCCGATGGCAAATTGATCTTCCCGCTCACACTGCCTAAGCTACGGAGCATGGTCGCTCTAAGCAATCTCTCAAAACTGACTCATGATGTTTCTTTGTTGATGTTTTTATTTAGGCAATTAAGGGTTTTAGAATCTTGCTTATTAATATATTTTGTAATAATGTCAAAAAATGGTCTTAAGACTTAAGCGAAGAACAATTAGAACTTTAATGCGCCATTTCCCGTTCTGATTGAAATAGCATAAATATCACTTTTAGTGCGCTAAGTCGTATGAGAACGTTATGCGCAGCTCTGGCACTGATAGCGCTGTGAGCAACATTCGGAACGCACCCATGGATGCTTTTAAATTGGGTTGCCAAGTAAGTGTTAAGTATTAAGTGTAAGTGGTAAGTAATTTAATAAAAAAGATTCAACGTTTTTATTAAATTAATATAAAATATAATTACTATAAATATGATTCTAGAAATGAACATTGTATAATTTTTAAGTTCGTTTTAATAGTTTAGTTCCACGGAAGTTACATCATGTGACATAATTTGTTTTAGACTACGCACTTTACGCCATAATCAAGTAATACATAAATCGTTGGTCAGTAGTACGAACCATTCATGTCGTATTTTGTGATGTATGATGTGATAGAAACAAACGCGCCGATAAATATTTTGTTTGTTAATAACAAGGTGCAAGCAATACGTGACTTTAAGAATTTGTTGTATGATTTATAGGCACTGAGCTGCAATATCTGGGTCCCATCCCACACAACAGCACATAACCTCTGCCTCCGACCTGTTGTTTCTTTTTTGGAGCACCATTTATAACCACAACTTTAACATCCTGTTCTAAAAAAAAATGTATGCTAACATTGTCACCATATGAAAAATTTTTAGATTTAGATTTAAAATTTTAATTTTATATGAAATGAATAAGTCTTTTTTGCCATATACTTCCATTTATTGATTCTTTAAATGCTATATCGTGCATTGAATACGAACTTTATAACGAATTATTGATTAATTATTGAAAAAACTTGACATTTAAATGAAATATTCTATATCAAATATAAAAATGGTTTGGACGTGATATAAATTGGAAAACCAAATTTGTTAGGTAGTCAGTGGAAAAACTAACTGAGGCTTGGCATTCCTTTAGTACTCAGAGAGAAATATTCAGTGTGAAAAATTTATTTCCAACTACGGTGAGGTGTTCGTTCGGCACAGTCAGACTTTCGCTTCAAAAAGAGGAACAGTTCAACAACTAATTCGATAAAATAACGTTTCTCGAAATAATATTTGATAAATATTTATGACTAATTAATAATTATTATACAATTTTCCTAAAATGAAAAAAAAAAATTTATTTCTTCATAGGTAAAAAAACTGTAGATATGGTGAAAGACTTCGTTTCCTTAATCTTTATCGAGATTGCATAAATACAACTTTACTTTTAAAAGGCATTATGGGCAGTTTGAGGGGAAATAAAGCCGGCGGAAAAAAACTTTTCTGCACGCTTGTGTAAAAAAAAAAGATAGTGAATTCTTTACTTCCAACGTTGGCAACCCAGTGCTTGTCTGTCGTCCTTTTTATTTACGTTCGAGTCTCAAATCTAAACACGTGTGAAAATGCGTATTGAGACTTGTTATTTTTGCTCTTCTAGGATTTTTCCTGGTCATGGCATTCAGTTCGTAAGAAACGATTGCAAGGTAACTGATAAAATCCACATTTTTTAATGGCTTTGAATTTAGTCTATTTAGTTCCAAAATCACCACATAACCTTCCATTTACGCGTTAGATTTTCAGATTTTGTCGCTCGAAATGCCATGCTGCCTTCAAAAAGAAGAAGAATCCACGTAAAACTAAATGGACTAAAGCATACAGGAAGACAGCGGGTAAAGAGCTGGCTATAGATCCCTCTTTCGAGTTCGAGAAACGCCGTCATGTCCCAGTCAAATACAGTAGAGATTTATGGAACAAAACTATCGAAGCCATGAAGAAAGTGGAAGAAATCAAACAAAGGAGAGCCAACAATCACATTATGCAAAGATTAAGGAAAGGACGGGAAGTGGAATGGCAGAGAGATGTCAGAGAAGTCCAAAGAGATATATCCTTGATCAAGTAAGTACTTACAGTAGTTTCAATCTTTACTTAATCTTAAACAGGTCCAGACACTACTTAATGTCCATCAGATCCAAAACTTTCAATAAATTTGTTTATCATTTTTTGTTTGATCTTGCAATTAGTAGACAAGACATTTCCACATCAACTTAGCGGCTATTCTTGTGGAATATACAGGTTGGTAAAAAACTTAAACTTATTCTTGTATAAATTTTGTTTTGTCTGTGTAGCTTATTCTATAGTAGAAAATTCCATCAATATATTTTGATACTGAATATAATGTCAATATTTCAATAGATTTATCTAATTTCAACACATACATGTAAGTAATAAATTTTTCCAATTTTAAAGTCTTCCTGTAGCATTAAGTGGTTAAATCTGAAAGCAATAGTTGGTGCCATTTTTTAATTTGTAGTTAAAGTATTTTTCTATGTCACCTAATGAGGTTTTGTGGCTACAAATTATATACATTTTCAAGTGCTGCTGGTAAAATCATTAAATTGTCATCATGTGTGGTCCATTACATTTTATGAAGACTGCCAGTATAATTATTTTTATGTGTATGCAAATTTACAAATAATGTTTCATTTATATTTTAGATTGCGGTACTTAAATAGCCAAGTAGTTAATGTGTATTTTTTAACAAATTAAGATCTGCACCCCATGTAATCTTACATAATACATTTCAATTTACAGATCACCAGCCGCTGGCCTCAAAGAAAGAAAGGCTCAAGAAGATACAGAGATGGAAGTGGAACCTGAAACCATTGAAGTTGTTGATGCCAAGGGCCGCAGGAAAGTAATAGAGGCACCTATAATGGTACCTGCTACAGGAGAACTCATAGAAGACGGAGGCAACATAGATCTATAAATGAATTCCTGTATTTGAAACTAAATCTGTATTTTTCTGGCTATTGATTAATCTTCTATTTTTGTGCCAGATAAGAATTTCTATAAGTATGCTGCAAATGTTCAAAATATGTCAATAAATCTACTGGAGTCAGTTGAAATACTTTTGATTTATTTAACTCTTAGGCTTCCTAATACACTCATAGCCTAAGATACCCAATGGGATTATCTCATTTAGATTAATGGGTAACAATTTATGCTGTCTGTCAACTTCTTACATTTTGTAAACCTACCTTTGGATTTATGGTTACTTCTTACCCAATTTTACATTTGGTCTCAGGCAAGTATATGTGTTTAGTTTATACGTTAATAATCTAATTAACAATTAATTGTCTACTACTGCTGCAATGTGGAATTATCTCTTATTTCAGTTATATATACTTTGCAAAAATAACGCTAGCAAAATACTTTCAAAGTTCGTTAACAATGTTCTATGCAAATGAAATTTGTTTTTGAAATGATCAATATACAATTTTTTCGTAATTACCAAACTTGTGTAGCTGGGAAGCTTGGAATTGGGAGTCTTTGTCTTAGGAAAAAAAGATTATTTGTGATTTGGAGAATGAAGTCGAAGTTATATTATTGGTGGATGTATTCTTAGCACACTACTTAGCTTCCTCACACAGCTTTATTGTATGATTGGTGTCATTGATTTGTGATTTTTTACTTTGGAACTTTTAAAAAAATAAGTTTTGGGTGAAATGATTCTGCAAAATGTGCTTTATTGAAATGTTTATAATTTTTATTATATGGAAATACTTTAATGAATTACCTGCCTGCATTGCTTACTTATTTTAATGCATATTGCGAATTATATGTATTTAACATTGGATATATTTGAAACAGTATATAAATAAATAAAAATTTTATTTCTTGATATAAATTTTACAAAGTCAATGTAAGAGGTACACCTGTACTATTATTTTGCACAAATAATGTGTCAAAAATTTTTTTCCATTATGTTACTGCGTGGATTATTTTTCTTAATGAGGGCTTTTCTGATGGCTCGGCAGAATAGTTAATAAATTATACAACATAATTTTTTTAAATAAACCTTTCAAACCTCTCTCGTAGAAGAATAGCTAGAACCACGCCATACTGCCTGGTTTGTCATATATATTATTTATTTATTTTATTTATTTACATTTATGGTATTATTTGAGCACTAAATAGGCTAATTTTGTGGTATTGTACAAAAACTTAGTCCTATAGTTAGTGCTGTACAAATATATATGAAACAGGTATTTGGAACTTATTTTTTTTTCTTAATTTTATTGAAAAAAGTCCCTAATTAATTGAAAAATAAAAGGCAGTTGCTGGGAATCCGTTACTACCAGGGCTTACTTCTTCCACTTCGGTTCCAAAGGTACAGGTAGTAGTAGGTAGTACGCGACATCATTCTGGCTCAGCCTATTAACGAGATTTGTTGTATAACTCGCTCGATAGAACCTGGTAAGTATGGACAAACAACATAGTTTGTCGTTTGTGATGCAACAGCTTTTTGTAAAACTGAAAAAATTTGGTTCAACCATACAGAATTTCAACTTTGAGCATATATTGCAGACCCCAAAGGTTTGTAGGGACCCATTTAATGGAAACAGGTCAGCGATGTGACATCTAAAGTTGATTTCAACTTATTATGTGTAATTTTTGACGAAATCTTCAAGTATCCGGGTTCTGCCAGCCTGTCACTTGATTTTTCTCGATATCTTAATATAGCTTTTTAAACGTTTTTGGAATTATAAACTTACAAGGAAATACCGACTAAGAATGCAAAGAACTTTTACGGTATTTTTACGTAGTATGCTTTGCCTGGAACCAGATCCCTCGCCACTTTATCTTATTTGTATGCGCGCTTTGCCATGTGGCCCTTATGGCCCGTTTACACGCGTCAAGTAGCTAAGTTGGTAACTAAAATTAAGTTAAAAATTATGTGTAAACAGTCAGTTAAGTGACAAGTGGTAAGTTAAAATTTAGTAAGCAAGTGAGTAAGTAGATTAGGCTTCGTTCTATTTTTCGTATAAGTAGGTGGGCGGGGCGGGGCTTCTCACTTAACACGTTTGGACGTGATTTTTTAGTTAAGTGCATAAGTTGACAAAGCGGTCGGCGGCAAGAGCTTTTATTTATTTCGCATCTTCTCTTTTGTTTTCCAAATGTCAGAGTGGAGTTTAGTTTCAACTTTAAAATTTGTCGAAGAATATTAAAAATGGGAATGCTTGTGGAATAAAACGAGGAAAAAATAAAAAAAAAATACATATTCTTCTAGATATTTTAATTTCCGAAACAAACTCTTCTATGAATTTGTCCAAAATCTCGTTTACCACATATCTTAGTGCAGAAATGACGAATTCCTTGATTTTTACCACTGCTAAGCTTCATTAAACTTATGAGCTTAACTACGTAATCCGTTCGGACACAAAAGTGACATACCAACTTAACTAATTAATACGTGTAAACCATGCATCAGCGACGTTGCAGTTTCGTGCAACGAACGTTTGAGCAAATTGTCCTTTCATAGAGGGAATAGACAAAGGTAAATTAGGATTTTTGTAAAAATGTAGCACAGAAAACTTTGTAAATGAACTCTGCATAGGACTATTTATAATTGAGTGCAGAGGTCCTTCAAGTGGGCTATTGTTAAGAAATTAATGAAGGTGAATTTTATATTCATTTGCAGCAAAAGTTCCAACGAATTTAATTCTTTGGTACCTTTTTACAGATCAAACGGATTTTAAATAATAACGTAGGAAAATTATAACTCTATCTATTTACATAACTAGGGAGAGCTAGGAAAAACCAAGTTGAAAGGGTGCACATATTTTATATATTTTCTGTTTACGAGTTAGTTTACCATTGAATCGCCGACAAACGTTTCATCGAATATCAGTTCAATGTCAAAGTGTCAAGTATTTTCATTTCATCAACAATTAATGACGTCGAAAACTTATTACAAGTAATTTCAAATCAAGGAATTTTAATAGATCGATGTGTAATTTCATGTAATGAATATATCGCCGGAGTACGATAAGAATAAGAATAAGAATGTATTTATTTGCCAGAATGTGGTATAACCAGCTTTTAATATACAGTATTATTCTAAAGTACTAAAACACATTCACTCAGTCGGAGCATGCAAACATATTTTATAATAAAAAGTAATAATTATTTAATATTATTAAATTAACAGTACCTATTTCATTTATATTTTTTTCATTTCAACAACCACAACACAATTAAAATATCAAAATAAAATTTAAAATGTCAAGTACAATTTTATGTTCTAAGAATAATTAGATATATATAAAATTTTAACCAAACATGATTATTATTTCGCATAATTTTATTTCGTGTGTTGTACCGAGTACGATGGTATCAATGCAATGTAAGTAGTTGTTAAAGTAAATTTTTTATCTCATAAAAGAGTAATGACCGAGTGTAAAAAATAATATAACGTTACATTGAACAGTTCCTTTTTGGCGCTTCGCCGGCCGCTGCCGCGGCATGCTCGAATGGCTTGCGCTGCATTGACTACATACAGAGTCTGCTCCTCCATCGTGCCGTATTTTTATTATTTCATAATATGATTTGAATATATGGTACACAGTATTTCTCCACGGCGTACATTAAAAAATTATATCCATGAAAGCATCGATAAAGTAATTTTGATGAACAATATTTCTAATAATGAAAAAAACGTTGTTCGATGTATTGTTTTCCATGGTATGGGATTCGTTGAAACGTTTGTCGGCGAATCAAGGGGTGCCGATGCCGACGAGAATGATACGATATTAAAGTCCGAAATGTACAATAATAAATGTACAATTATAGTTACAATATAACACAATTGCCGAGTATTAGGTAAAAAAGCGAATAGAAACCATTCAAATCTGATTATTCCACAGTCATGACTTAATTTCATAATAAAATTCTATGATATATTAGGTCCTCACATATGAAATTGGCGTTTTGTCGGACTGGCCACTGTGATCTGTATTATCTCCTCTTTGGTTAAGAATTCCAATTTCAAATTTTTACAGCTATTTACTCACGCATTTGTGTTTCGAAAACCGTAATTCATTAGTTTTTTCCTCTTTTGGTTTTTTCTTTGCGTCACTTAGTTTACAAAACGGAAAACTTAAAATATCGCGTTATTTACGAGTACGAGCTCCACCGTGGCACCAGTGCTGCAGAAACGGCTCGAAGTATTAATGCTGTGTATGGCGGCGGTGTCGCAAAAGAAAACACAGTGCATTTTGGTTCCAACGTTTTCGTTCTGGAAATTTCGACCTGCAGAACAAGCCCCGTGGACGGCCGGAGACCAAAGTTGATAATGAAGAAATGAAGGCTATAGTGGAAGCGGGTCATCGCAAACCACGTCCGAGTTAGCTTTGGGATCCGATGTTAGTGACAAAACTGTTTTAATCCATTTATCTGTTTTAATCCAGAGAAGCCTCAATTAGAGTGTCGAAGACATCCACCGTACTACCCGGACCTTGCTCCAACAGATTTGATTGAACAGATTGCTCGTAATTTGGATAACTTCTTGCAAGGGAGAAAGTTCAACTCCGATTTGGCAGTCCAATGCGCCTTCAAGATTTTATTGATTCCCGTCCGAATGGTTTTTTTAATAAAGGGATCAATGAACTACCTGTGAGATAGCAAAAGTGCATAGATAGCAATAGTACATACTTGGATTAAATAAATATATAATATTTTTTTTAATATTCCCCAATGGAATATTTTTATTATTATTTTATATATTGTTAAAGTTTTAGACTTTAGTAGATGTAAATGTCCTTGCGTAGAATTGGCCACTTCATGAAATGTTCCGGTAAAGCATCTAACTCTGTCGTGGATGCAAGTTTTTGTAGAGCAGTTTGGAATCCTCTCTGACCAGCCATGAGGAATGAAACTAGAGCATGATATTCCAAGTTTTTCCCGACTGGTAAATCGGCAATTATATCAATATAATTTTACAAGTTCTTCGGGGCCTATTTCAGATAGCATTAGAAGTTTAGGTGTGTCAATAGCAACTTTTAATTAGGTTTATAAGGATTTAAAATGTTGCAGTTAAGTAGAGAATAAGGTCAAATACGTGACCTTATTTTCTATTGCTATCAAATAGTATTTAGTTTATTATCACAGTATTGATTTAAAATGTAGATAGATAGATACATTCAGCATCAAAAATGTTTACAGCATTTAAATTAGTCATCATATTGATTATGCATTACATTACAAAGGTTCATTCAAGAGTTTATCGATTTTGTACAATATTAGAACTAGAAGCAATTTCTATAAGAACCTTTTTCAATATAGGAATTGTACTAAAAGGATTTACAATTTTAGTTCCAGTGTATAGTTCCAATCTATATTAACTAGTTATTTTTATTGGCTTATACCTAATTGAAAAAATTGCCTTACAAAGAGATGCTGAGTACACCTTTGCAATTGAGAAGTTAAACTACTTTATGACGTTTAGGCGCTAGGAACATTTTTATCTATTTGTTATTCCTCATGATAATACATACCTATGTTTGAGAATATATTGGTCTATCTATCTAATATAATGTTAGTTCAGAGCCTTGGTATTTATTATGTAGCAATACAAAAAATGTTTTACTTTTTTTTCAGGATTTCCAAGCTAGTCAAAATGAAAAACTTACAAAAATATTGTGTGATTAGCCAAATTTAGTATTGCCTCAAGAATAAGGGCTCGATATGCTGTGGAGAGTTACTCTCTTATACCAAATATTAGGTAGTTGCTCATTGTACGCCGTGTATAGTGTACTTCATGTTGTTGCTGTGAAGTTCTTTCTGCTGAAGAACTGAATTCATTCCTTGCGTGTGATAGTTATTTATTTGTGGTCAATGGTAAATTAAAAGCGAAACACGTTGAAGCAGTTTTAATTCAATTAAGTTGCGTTCATTCTCATTAAATCAAAATTGTTTTCGAAAACAGGATTCATATGTATTCTATGTTGTATTATACCATTTATTGCAAAAGGTGCATACACAAAGGAAAATGTTTTCGCACACGAATGTACAGTTAATTCAATTAAAGTATTAAGGTTCATCGTGAAGCGACACGTAGTGGGCCCAGTTACAGTATCCAGTCAAACTTCAGTTTTTTTAAAGATGGCTGTGTACACTTATCTTTTAGGAATTGTGATAGCGTGCTTGTCATATTCAGTTTACATAAACCGCGGGAGTTATCCTAGTGTTGTCTTGAAGCCCGAGAAACGATACGATTATATTATAGGTAAGTCGGAGAAACTGAAATATATAATCAAGAAATGTGTAGCTATCTCGATTTACTGCTACTGTATTCTTAGGGTGGACTATTTACACTTATGGACATCATAATCGTAGGTTTATTTTATATTATCGTACGTATAATAGGTCTTTACCTATGAAACTGCCGTTTTGTCGTACTGGCCAATTCAAATGAAAATATTTTTTTTTTAGCTGATAATTCTAATTTCAAATTAATTTTATTTGACAAACATGGAATTCTTTTTCTAAAATCGTCATTTGTTTAATAGTTAGTGTTTTGTTTTCAACGCATTCGAACATTTTTCGTCATCATGGATAAGTTAAAAATTCGAGTAATTATGGAGTATGAGTACCGTCGTGGCAGCAAAGCGGCACAAGCGGCACGCAACATCAACGACGTTTACGGAGCGAACACTACAAACGAACGCACCACCCGTTATTGGTTTACCCGCTTCCGTTCTGGAAATTTTGACCTGAAAAATGAACCCCGTGGTCGTCCGAAAACTTTGGTCGACAATGACGAATTAAAGGCAATTGTGGAAGCTGATGAAACTCAATCCACGGCTGAATTAGCAGCAGCTTTCGACGTTAGCATCAAAACAATATTGGTCCATTTGCATCAAATTGGCAAGTTAAAAAATTGACAAATGGGTACCCCACGAACTCAATGACCGCCAGCGCGAAGTACGCGTGGAGACGTGCCTTGCACTGCTCAGCAGGCATACAAATGAAGGAATTCTGAACCGCATTGTTACTTGTGACGAGAAATGGATCCTGTTTGACAATCGTAAGCGCTCAGCAAGTTGGTTGGACCCTGGTTCAGCACCCAAACAATGCCCTAAACGAAAACTTACCCCTAGAAAAGTGATGGTCACTGTTTGGTGGTCTAACGCGGGTGTAATTCATCACAGCTTCATGCCAAACGGGACAAGCATTACTGCAGATGTGTACTGTGAAGAACTGAACACAATGATGGAGAAGCTCGCACGTCTCCAACCAGCTTTGGTCAATCGTTCGGCTCCACTGCTCCTGCACGACAACGCGCGACCTCATACTGCACAGCAGACGGTCTCCAAGCTACAAGAGTTGGGGATGGAAGTTCTCCGTCATCCGCCGTACTCACCAGACCTTGCGCCTACAGACTTCTACTTTTTCCAGAATTTGGATAACTACTCGGCGGGAAAAAAATTCAATACCTGAGAGGCAGTACAAAATGCCTTTGAAGAATTTGTTGCCTCCCGTCCAGCTGATTTCTTCAAGAAAGGCATCAATAAGCTACCAATGCGTTGGCAAAGATGCATTGATTGCATTGGTGATTATTTTGATTAATAGAAGTAAAAAATATATAAAAAAATTACGTTTCATTTATTTCGTGAAAAACGGCAATTTCATAGGTAAAGACCTAATATTAATAGTAATTGTGATAAAAACATCGACGACCGAGTAGCGTAGAAGCCGTACGGTTGGAGTCCTGGCCATTCATTTGTGTGATGAACATAAATATTCTCGGGTCATGGTTGTTGTATATGTATGTTTATTCTAGTTTTCCCTCCAGTTTGCTGCACACATAACACAAGCACTGCTTACCTTGGGGCCAGACAGTGGGCGTTTTTTTCTAGGGTTTTATTGACTTAATGATGTATTTGTTTAAGTTATTGCACTGGTATTTTCTTCCCTTTAAGTACCGTCCCAGATGAAATCATAAGAAAGAAAAAACTACTACTAAACTTATGTAAATAGATATAACTATATATGTTCGAAATTATATTGTTAAGTAAGATTTCTAGAAAATACCCATATTTAAATATACATTTCACAAAACAATGAAAAGTTGGACATAATTTAAAACGAGTGTCGCCTATCTCAGTTGGGGCTGGCACGGCGGGTTGCGTGTTGGCTGCCAGACTGTCAGAAGACCCCACAACCAAGGTGCTCCTCATTGAAGCTGGATCACACGTTGGGTACTTCAGCAAGGTTCCTCTGATGGCTACCGCAGCACAACTCGGTCCTAATGATTGGTCCTTCAAAACCTCCTCGCAGAAATACTCGAGTTTTGGAATTTGGAACCAGGTTCTTTTTCAATGTTTGTTGCTTAAAAATATAGATAATTTTCTGCAGATAAGTATACAGGAAGGTTTCTTTTTCGTATATAGCGACATCAATAGCGGAAAAAGCAAGAAACTTTTTTTAAGCTAATTCTATCAAGGCGAAAGTCCGAGCAAAATACAGCGGTAGCCCTTTTTTTGTCCTGTTTTCAGCAGCTATCTTCTTGTTATTCACGTATTAAATTATAAAAAATATATGACTTTTCTAATCAAGATTGTCTTGATTTCACATTGGAAGACTCCATTAATGATTTAGATTTTTAAATAAGTTAATGTTAAATAAACCCTTTCACAACGAACGCACAAAAATGAGTAATAATGATTTTTATTTTATTTTATTTTCTTCTTAAAATATCCTAAGCATTTTCAATTTAGGACTCAAATAATTGGATAGATTATTTAATGATTAACATTTTGCAACTTAAGATTTTTTAGCGACCAAAATTGGTTGTTTCTGGTAGTGTTTTTCAAAAATCTGTGTTTGTTTACCGTAACTCATGTGAGTATAGAGCGATTGCTCAAGCTCATATGCTAAGGGTACCGTTTTAAGCAGCAGCCTCAAACTATGGCTGTATTTTTAGATCCGCAACAAACTTTTATTCGATATATTCGCTCCAAAAAGAAATTATGTTTCATATATTGATTAATGTCTTTTATCATCTAATGTGGATTACCATCAGATGTATTTAGTACCCATTTACTGATAGTAAGTGCAACATTTAAGTTCAACCAAGGAACCACTAAAATGAGAATTGATTTTCTTAGACACAGATAATTCCGCGGGGAAAAGGTCTTGGAGGTTCAGGACAAATTAATTTTCTTCTCCATGGATTTGGTATGCGTGATGATTACATTCGATGGGCAAAACTGGGAGTCAAGGGCTGGTCCTTGGAGTCTCTCAAGCCTTATTTCATTAAAGCTTTTGGAACGGTTAATAGTGAATTTGATTCCACTTACTGCTCTTTGAGGAACGGTTGTCCAGGAATAAAGGTTGGTATTTTAGTACCTCATATTTTTTAGTTTGTATAGCTGATAAAACGGATGATTAAGTTCGAGTTTGCTGCCGTACCTAGCAGCCTCAAGTAACCGTTTTTATATTGTACCTATATGAATCCCCAGACAAACACACCAACTGTATGGCTCCAAAGTAAGCAGAGCTTGTGTTATGGATGACCATACAATGAACTGGGGGGGAACCCAGAATAAACATACATATATAAATACAAACAACCATGACCCGAGAACAAACATCTGTGTTCATCACACAAATGAATGCCCCGGCCAGGACTCGAACCTGGGACCTTCGGCGTATGAGGCAAGGCCATTTACCACTACACCACTCGGTCGTATATTTACTAGGTGTCTGTTAAAAATATCCGATCCGGTCGCTAAATATCCGATTTTAATATTTCACTTTTATCAGGCCAAAAAGTTAATAAGGATAAAAGGGCACTTTGGTACAAGTCCTTTAATATCATATAATAGTTCTCACTAAAACCAGACCATTCACAGAAATATAAATATTTTGCTGGATAGATCGCAAATTGAGAGATTGATAAGCCTAATTTTCCAGGCGCCTATGAAACTAAAACTAATAGACAAAAGGGATGAGCTATTTCGAATATTCAGGGAAGCATCCAGGGTGACAGGCGATAAGCACACAATATTCCGATCTCCAACGGCGACGATAAAGAAGGGTGTACGCTATTCATCCATGGACGCCTATCTTAAGCCGGCCTTAAGTAGGAACAACCTACATTTGCTGTTAAATACACAGGGTGTATCTGTAAGTGTGTTTCATAAAACTAATAGCAAAACTTAGTAACTGCTACATTGCTATGTCAATTAGCCAAGGGGTTTTGCGATGTAGTGTATTGTATGTAAGCAAACATATTTTTTGTGCACCAGGTTTATTATCTGCTATTTCCTTTTTAAATTGACGACAGTAATGCAATGCTTTCATTGGTATAATTGGTATCGCTGATTAAGTAACCTTGTTACCTAAATTATACAACATTTGTAAGTCACGTCGTTATCATTTGTCATCCGGCTGAGGTAGAAATACGAATGCAAAAGAATTCTTATAGAAAAAAAAATAAAAAAGCTTCGTAATCTTAAACGACTGCTTTTTCGTTTCGAAGGTCACATCTATAAATCGAATTTTGTACCCCACAGATCCGTTTCGAAAACAAACTAGCTAGTTCCCTGTACATCCTACAAAATCATCGAGAGCTGAACAACGTATTCGTCAACAAGGAAATAATAGTGTCTGCCGGAGCAATAAAGACGCCTCAATTGCTGATGCTGTCAGGAATCGGTCCTAGGAATGTTCTGGATCGGTAAGAAACTTGGTATACAAACTTTCGAAATATTTATTCAAAGGTTCCCAATTTGCCTAATTAAATATTTAGTTGAGAATGTTTGTTAAGTGGTAAACCGGACTTTGAGCTACAGCTCTTGTTATCAAGTATAGTACAAGTTATGCATAACTGCAAGACCCACGGCAAAGAAAAATATTTTGAGTAAACCTCTTTTTTTCTTAAATTTCTTTGATAAAATTTAAATAGCTAATGAATAATATTTATTCCTTTATTTGCTTATATTTATTAGACAAGTACTTAATTTTAACTGATATTACACCTTTTTAGTTCAGTGAGTGAAATCGCTCAATTTTTCAGTTATTATAACCGGGGTGGATGCGTAGTTAGATATTTACGATCTTACTATAAAAAAAAACACTTCTGTATCTTTAGAAACTGTCTAGGTGTATAATCCAGCAAAGTTAAAATATCCGTCCCTAGTGACTATTCTGTTGATTCGTCTTGATCTCCGTGTACGATACATTGAAATGTTTTTTAAAAATAAACAGATGTTCAACTTTTTTATGGTAGAAATGTCGTTGGTGGTTTAAGTGTTGTAGAATTCATTTGTCTCTTTTAGACACCTTAGTAAATTGAAAATTAAGAGGACCGTTAAGAAAAGCGTTTGCGACTCTAAGTCATTAAAATAGTTTAACTGTCTGTGAAACAACCTACTATATAATCATTTTCTTTACCGAGAAGTACCTACGTCATTGTTGTTCCTAGGTTTAAAATTGACGTGACAGCGGTGGACGAGGGAGTGGGCAGAAATTTACACGACCACATGAACATGCCGATTTACGTCAGTATCAAGAAACCAATCAGTACGACATTGTTGAAAATATTTACTTTTAATACATTCTTGGACTATTTTTGGAGGTCTACAGGTAATTCTTATTCAACGTGCCTCCATGACAAGTTTCTTGTGATATATCCTTATCTTATACATGTATTTTAACTCAGACGAAAGAAACTGTAAAACATTTATAAAGCATTTGAAAAATCTCTTCGTTGAAAATTGTTATTATGTCGTACATGAGTGTTACAATGATAGATTTACTACATAATTCTTTATTGACGGTAAAGATAAAATGCATAATGTCAATAATGAAATAAAATAAAATAAACAGTAAGTGACTATGATATACTGCATTTTATAGAACCGTTGTTAACATTTTAATTGTTGTCATACTTTAATAAGATTTTAAAATTTATTATTATTTTAGTTATTGGATCTGAACAAGTTTAATTTGAAAAATAATATTGTGTTTCGTATGTGTAGAAAGAAAGGATGTAAATCTAATTTGCGCGTTTGGGGTTGGACAATTTGGGCATTGGGTCACAATTAATATTAAGGCAACCAAGTTTGGTTCCTTTTCTCATTTATTCAAAATTTCGTGTTTAAACAAAATAACCCGACTTCGTAACGCTTCCAAATGGCTCATTCCGCTCTGCTAACTGTTTCGCAAGGGAAGTTTCATTAAAGTAAAACAGTGGAAGATACGTACGTGCCTACATTACGTAACTGAAAAATGTATCTAGATCAACGACATATACATCTACTCACACAGACTCAATTATATTGCTCCCCGGGATAAAAGGGATAGAATGATGCAAAACATGGGCGTGCGAGTGAGACAAAATATTTCGTGTTCGCGGAATGATTAAATCATTTGACAAAGTAAAATCAAGGTTTTTGAGGACCATGCCGCAGGAGCTTGTCCCTATCTTCTTCTTACTTTATCAAAGAAGTGGCAGCACATTACCAAAGCCGTACTATTACCATACCATACCAAGTTAAGCGAAGTCCGTAATGACCCCGCCCCGTTCGCAGTGGAGGCGGACATAAGCGTAGATTTTTTGTAGTTAGATTTACATTTTTGTTAGACGTGCCATGTTGCATTGCTTCTTGTGTTTTATAAATTGTGATTTTGCAGGGTTACTTGCATTCCCGCCGGTAGCCGGTGTAGAGTACCAAAATGAGTCGGCAGTGATCTTGTTCTCCATGGGAACAGCCAGTGAAAGATTACTCAGAGAATTATCTAATTACAAACCTAAGGTATTTTTTATATTACATGGTATAAGAAGAAGTTAAAATGTATCTTCTTTTATATTTTAAAGAGAAGAAATACACCTTAGCACTATTAATTTAGCATCTTTCAACTTAAAAGGCCTTTTTAATTAGGGTAATATAACAGTGTGGTGAAATTAAAATATGGTACAGATCTTCGTAAGTAGTAAGTCTGTACGTCTATTTTATAATTTTGTTATATTATTGGAAAGAGAAAAGACACGTTTTTAATTCATTCATCGTTATTAGATACATTATTCGGGAGTAGTACAATCAGGGAACTCGCCGCAGGCTCGGTAAGGCGAGAATCGCTCGGGTGATGTTCGGTATTTTATATGCGCTCCGCATACTAAGGGCCGACAACACTGCAAGGGTTTCGCTTACGAAGCTGAGCCTGCAAGTTTCCCGACCATAACCTATATTTTTCCCCAATATCCCAAAGAGACCAGGAACTGCGTGGATGACACCGCATAGGGAACACAGTATATGTTTTCCTTTGGTTGTTGTGCATTTGTTTACATGAAAAAAATTGTATACCTAAAAATTACTTTGTATACCGATTTCCATAGTGTCTAATGATTCCAACTCCAGTCGAAGACATTCTTAAACAGAATTATTTACGTTTCTGGTTTGAGATTGCCAGAAAGTTAGGATGACGTCAATTACTAAAGCATATTCTACTTGATTATGAGGTGTTCCATAATACCAGGCCACTTAGAAAGTTTTGCGAAAAAAAAGTTTTTATGTATAGAACACTTATATTATGATGAAAATTTGATTATTTAAAAGCGAAAGTGTATTTGTTCCAAATTTAAATTTCCATCTTAAAATTTGTGTGTCTTAGTAAAATGGATCTGCATCGGGAACATTTTTGTACAATGGTTTTGAACGACTTAAAATACGAGGAATTGTTTAATCGACTTTAATTAGTTTTTATGAAGAAGGCGCCTAAAGCGACTATATTCTGCTGGTATAACGAGATTAAGTGCTCCTTTTGAATACTGTTACGGAAGAAAACGTGCTACGAAATTTGATTCAACAAAACCGGAGAATCACATACGAGGAGATTCAGCACAAGCTGCAGGTTGGATCGGGAAGTGTTCCTGGTATTCTACACAACCACACATGCGTAAAGAGGATTGTGTTTGCGATATCATAACAGGTGACGAATCTTGGATTTATCAATATGATCTAGGAAAAAAGCGCCTGTTGACTACAGTATGGCTGTTTCAGAACGATCCAATCATGAAAATGAGAGGATCAGGAAGCGCTGGAAAAATGTTGATCGCCAGTTACTTCTCCTTAAAAAAGTAGTAGTACCACAAAATTATAATTGGACCAACTTGACGCCCGACTGAACCCAGGCCAAAAACAAATTCCCTAACATTCAAAAAAATTAATTACAGACGTATCGAGAACATCCTCCTTTTTTAAATTATCCGCGACAATCTTAATTATTCCACTGCAGGACACAAGCTTATCGCCAGATAAATTGCTCGCTGATATTTTAGATTCTTTAGTAATTTTCACAGTAAGTAACTATCATCTGTGTGTGTAAGCATTTTTATTCAATTCCAGGTATTCCGCGACACGTTTTGTTTTCACAATGGAACAAGTAAAGAAGGTTTCATGTTTCTGGCGACATGCGTGCAGCCGCGAAGTCGAGGCCGCGTGAGTTTAAGAGACGCCAGCACAAACGCACCTCCTTACGTAAACCCAAATTATCTCCATAATAATTGGGATCTGAAATGCATGATTAAAGGTAAATTGATGAGCAATGCTTTGGTTTTTCTAAAAATAACTGTACGGGGACCCCCGAAAAAACAACTGTATTCATTATTTCACATTCCATTTCGACAGTTTTGTATGAAGTACAAGAAAAAGTTATTATAGTGATTCGCGGTTCACCACCTGCTTAGAGAATTGTAAGTAAAATAAAAATGAAAACCGAATAATTTAGTGAAGTAAATTAATCGGTTTTGGCCGTCTGATTGAGTAAAAAAGTTTGAATGGTAATTTTTTCTAACTTTTCCTTGTATGTTTTTTGTTTTGTGTAATTGACTATCATTAATATAATTGTTTTAAGTAGCACACACGAAGTCTTAGCAGACTTAATAAACCTCTTGTCACCTCATGTCCGGTTTAGTCGGTATTTGTTAGTCAATGATTAGGTACGTCTGTTGTTATTAATCAGTTTTGTAATTTATAAAAAGATATACGATCACCAATTTTCTGAATCCTAAGTATAGATTTTGCTTTGCGAATTTATACGTTATTTATACGTCTTCAAAGTCTAGATTAGCATAGCGCTTGCCTCTTAACTTTCAATTTGTCGACTCTGTGTGCGACCGCTAACGATTCGATTCCTAAGCATAAGTAATAATTGTAGTTTTGTCTTATTTTTCTATTTAGCACATTAAAGCACATATTTACCATAATATTACAATAAATTTCAGCGATTCGCAGAGCAGAAAATATATTATCCTCAAAAATGTTTAGAGAAATTGGAGCCAAAATACATTGGCCCAGGCCTGAGCGATGTCTGTCTTTGTGGAGGTACTCGCATGTGGATCAACTTGGGTTGGAAAATAAAAGGAAACATAGGTAAGTAAGTAATTTAAGTACCTCCTTAAATATGAAACTAAGCGTATAAGGGAGTAAATATGAAGTGTTGTCTCGGTGGAGCCAAGTCAACACAAACATTGAGGATCAAACTGTCGCTTAGCAATAATTGATAAACGCTTGCAATTAAGATCGATACCTGGTCAATATTATTTATCTATAAATTGATTGACACACATTAGTATAGTACCACTACATTGGGTTAAAAAAGTAAATGAAACATGATACTTGCCCAACTTAAACCCTTAATCTAGCTTGTTGACCCCCTCAGTGAAATGAATGAATTGTGTAGATTTAGATGATATTATTAGGTTAATTTGTAATAAAACCTGCTATGGTTTCTCTAGGCTTTTGTTATGTATACAGGAACCAAAAACAAAACACAGGTCAAGGAAAGATATCGAGTCCTCCAGATAGTTATCTCGAATGTATCATCAGGGAAGTGGCAGTGACAGGACACCACGTGGGAGGCACCTGTGCGCTCGGCGCCGTGGTCGACGACCAACTGAGGTACCTACACATGCGATCTTTTATATATTCATTTCCACTGTACATTAATTCCTTAACTTAAATAACAGTGTTAAAGAAATAGCCATAGAGGTCAAATGCCATACAGCCAATCAGTACTAGTCCGTATCTAGACTATTTCTACTCAATTTTAATAGAAAGTAAATGTTTAGCACATTTTTTACTTATCTACTTCCTATTAACAAATGAAAGTTAGTTATTATTCTCTATCTCACATTATAATAAACTGAAAATGTTGCGACATAACAGTTCCCTAGTGATTTGTAAGTACTTGGCATATATATTATATATTATATGGCATATATATAATAAACTACCATCATTGTTTATTAAATAATGCAAACAACTGTTTTAGGAATATCTGAACGAGCCCATCTATTTATTTTTTGTCTCTTTTCAGACTTAAACCCGTGTCAGGCGTTCGCATAGTGGATGCAAGTGTGTTCCCCTCGCCCGTGTCTTTATTCCCAAACTCTGTCTTGATCGCAATGGCTGAAAGAGCAGCGGACATTTTACGGAACTCCTGAATACTTTAAAACCCTAAACATTACTTCGACTAAATATTTTCAACAGAATACAATCATAGCACATTTATTTTACAGATTAAAATTAAATGACGTTTGATTACTTAAATAAAGTGTAAATGTCAAGCTGTAGTCTTTTTGCAAGTAACACTGCTTTGAAGATAATTATTGAACTGTTATGCGTGCTTGGCGAAAGTCTGCGATGAATATCTAAAGCGTCATTGTCACTAAAGTACGTCTTCTTATGGTAGCGTCGGGGGACGGGTCGCTCGCTTCCCTCTAATGTGGTTGAGGAGGGCGATGGCTGGTGAACGGGTGCCGTTTGAGGGTGTTCGTCGTTAGGATACTTGGGGGGAGGGAGACTTGCCGAGCTAACAGAGACTCTGTTAATTTATTTCGAAAAAAATATACCCCTTATGTTTCTTGTCAGTTCTTCTTCACGAAGGTTTTTCCGAACTGGTGGTAGAATCATGTTTTATTTGACGTCAATAAGAACAAGTTATTGTCAATGTTGAGGAATCAATATTTGAATTTTAATGGTTTGGTTTAGTTTGACGGTTGTACTACGTGTTTAACTTGGCAGACTGATGGAAATTTCTTTTTCTGCAGATAATGTGAAAATTTAAGATGGTTCGAGAATCTAATTTTTATTTATTTGAAATTTTTATTTTTTGGTGGCAAATGCTGAAAAAGTCGATGATTTTTCAATAAGACTATTTCGCCGTGATTTCTTTTGTAACATCTCGTATTGGCGATATTAAAGTTTGTCCTGTATTATATTGAAATAATAATTGCGAAAACGTAGGTGTGTCCCGGTCGAAGACTAAATAACAATATCGATTCATAACGTATCAATATTTGAATAAGCTTACCTCTAAAAAAATAAATCAACTCAATGCCTTCGGTTATTGATGTCAATAGGCACGGATGCCTCTTACCATCGCGGATGTCGGCTCTGAAAATCGTAAAAATGTCGTAAAGGGCTTCAGACCAGACGCATATTCATAAAACAAACAAGCTTGACCTCTGCTTGTCATGATTTTGACGGTTGGATTGAAACCTAAGGGGACTAATAAGTAACAAAAAAATGAAACACCATTATCTAAATAAATAAGCCTCCATATTTTGACCGATTGGTGTAGTAAGTTGCGTCATACGCCGAAGGTCCCAGGTTCGAGTCCTGGCCGGGGCATGCATTTGCGTGATTACGCAGATGTTTGTTCTCGGGTCATGGTTGTTTGTATTTATATATGTATGTTTATTCTGGGTTCCTCCCCCCCCAGTTCGCTGTATGGTCATCCATAATACAAGCTCTCATTACTTTGGGCCCATATATTTGGTGTGTTTGTCTGGGGGTTTATTTATTATTATTATTATTATATATAGCTCCTTTTTTTTGGCTTTCTTTAATTTATTATAAAATCAAATACGTGTTTCTATGCTTAAAACAATGTAATATAACTTAATAAAGTTTTATGGTTCGTTTAATACCTTACCTAATACTTACTACTAATAATACTACCCAAAAAAAATTTAATTTACATCGATATTTAACTGAATAGTTAAGTTTTTCATATATATATTATTATATTATTCCACATTATTTTACCTCGCTTAAGTTTTTACAACAGTGCTGTTTGTACCTGTAATAGGGTACATGAACAGTGTTATCCAATAATATGTATGGTATACGTTTTTTAATAAATAAAATAAATTAATAATGTCCTATGATTCCAAGTTCCGCCATTTTCCTTTTTATATTCATTCCCTACGTTTCTATAAATGTACCAAAAAGTGAAAAAACTTGACACCAGCAAATACTTGTGAAAGAGCGGTGCCAAACATGAAAAAGAAAAAAATGAAACTCCATGAACTCGAGGTGCACAGTTATTTATTCTTGCGTCGTCTGTGTTTCTTATCGTCTAGATGTATGGATACGTGGCCAGCTGCCAGTCTCTCCAGGGTCGTCGTCAAGACCAACTCCAAAGTGATGATGTAATCGCCCTGACTGGCTGGTAAAGGCAAGTTCTTTGGTGGAAGTTCCATGTTCCGGAACAAGTACGCTTTCTGAAATATTAAGTACCATTAGAATCAAATAACTTCTAATATGGAGATAGAAATGGTATGCCAGCTGGAAACTAGCAACTAAGTATATGGACATAAAGACTTGTTCTGAACGTTTAGTTTGGATTTCATTGTTTGTTGGAGTTCAATACAACGCAAGCATTTGCATAAAAAGCTGTTTTTTTCCGTTTTTTTCCAACTAGACATTGAAAGAAACAAGGAAGATTCAGTTTGGAAAAAATGGAGAAAAAATTTACTTTTCGTATTTTGCACGGAAATTGAAATTGAAAAAAGCAGTTTATAAAATAGGTTTTATTGACAAGTTTTAATATTTGTTTGACATTACTTTCCACCAGGTAAGGTGGAAGTGAAACGAATGCCAATAGATTATAAAAATAAATGCACGTTTAAAACTTAATAAAGTACGAACTTATTACTAATTCAGTCAATAGGATAAGAATAACTTACATCTGGAATAGGACAGGACACAGGTGTATCTAAGTTACTAAAGCTTTTGTAGAACTGTAACAGCCATTCTTTAGTCAACGCGTCGCACAATTTGTATTTCAAACCAAACGACGCTCCAGTTTTGAAATCAAATCTGATAATAATCTGGAATACGTGTAAACTCATTATTTAAAAGATACATTGGAAATTAATAAACACACATGGCTTTAAAAAAAAGCGGATTTCTCACTTCCTTTTAGCCACTTACTGGATCAACATTGGTTAATAACGCCCGAGTTAATATATAAAAATATTAATAGATGGGTACAGGTTCCGGGAAACATAGGCATCATAGGCTGTCCAATTGTAGATTGTCACAGACATTTTCCATTCTTAATAGGTTACTTTTATATAATAAGGAAATTTTGTGTTGTGATCTGTAAGCTTTAAAAGCAGTGAACGGATTTTTAATAGTATTTGTATACAAAAATTCTTAACACAGTTATTATACCAGTCAAAATAGGGCTACAGAGGGCTACCTTTTGGTCGCAGAATGGACTACAAAACTACACCAAGAGGACACTCAATGCTTTGCGCGTTCAATATAATAACGGTTTCAGGATTCTGTTGGGCCTGCGAAAGTAGATAGTTTTTATGCAATAATGCGCAGGGCAGCATCGATGATGACGCGGGTGCGGGGCAGCACCAACGGACTCCCGGTAACGTTAAATGACCGGTTTGATTCGGAAATATTGAAGCACTGGGTCCAGCACTAGGGCACAGTGCGTGCTGGTCGAGTGCTAAATGACCATTTTTTATTAAATCAGATATTAGGTAATTATTTTTGGACATCAGTTATTTTAGAGTCATATATATGCTGGAATTGTTATAACATGAATTTTATAATACTAACATAGTTTTTTAAGAATATAGTTACTAACATAATATGGAATAGTTCCGAATTAAATTGATATTATGATTATAAACTTCTATGGAACTTATTTTAACAACGGTAATACCTTATTATATTCAGAGACTTTTCAACACACAGTCCTTCCTATTTCAAACAGTATAACTACCTACAAGAACAAAGAGGTACTTTTCAAAAACATTTACTTACGACTAATGAGATCTGTGTGGTCAGATGATCCGCATGCTCATTTATCCGCAAGACAATCCACTATACGACGTTATTTTCAATGACACTGTAGAGAGTATACAGCTACTCTACTTTATCTGGAGCAAGCCTTATGCATGTGCGCCAGCTGCAGCGCGAAATCATCGTTCCAGGGAGGCTTCGATCTGCCATCCCGTGGATGCAGGTGCAGCGATTATCACCGCAAACCGGTATCTTCACTGATCAATCGACTCTTCTAATATTAAAAGAAGTATGTACTTACAGAAACGTTATTGCCCCAAGGCTGCAAGAGTACTGCACTCATGTTGGTCAAGTAGGGGCCTCGCCTTGTCGTCCGCCCCGTGAACATCGAGCAGTTCGTGACGTATTTTTGATTACAGACTGTTATCTCTGCATGATCCTGCCGTATTTCCTGTGATTGGACGAAAAGCGAAAGATTGCTCTTAGCAGTTATTAAAGAAGCTATTATCCTACTGAACTCGATATTATATAATCGAAGAATGAAGCTTGTGTAAAGGGTTTTAAACAATCATATAAAATAAATATTAATATACGTGTGACTATCAACATATTCTTACATAAAATTACAAACGTCATTGACTTGTGAACAACACCATGGTCGTTACATCTGCATATTGTGAAAATTAAAAAAAGGTAAAATGATAAATTCGATAAACAAACCATAATCAAACCATTATTTCCTGTAATTTCGGTAATACAGACGTTGCAAGCTTAGTACCAGACAAATGACTGTTTCAACTCAATCGGGGATAGGTGGACGGGCCGTAAATCTAATTAATGACGTCTCGCAATGAAGGACATTTTCTGTCTGATGAATAACGAAGAAAATTGATAAAGCTTCACTTATATCTTGCCTTTCAATAGATTCATTTTATCACAAGAAAACGTCCTGATTTTTAAACATGTTTTTCATAATATTAAGTTTTCACGATTCGTCATATTAACTTAACTTTTTACTGACAAGACGCCAGTGCGACAACAGAACTATTGTCATTAAAGTACGTCTTCTTGTGGTAGCGTGGGGTGACGGGTCGCTCACTTCCCTATACCCGTATACGCATATACCCCTGAAGTTTCTTGCCAGTTCTTCTTCACGAAGGCTTTTTCGAACTGGTGGTAGAGTCATACTTTATTTGAGGTCAATAAAAACAAGTAATTGTCAATGTTGAGAAATAAATATTTCATTTCATTTCAACTGACCACGTAATATCGAGTACCGAGATATCGAGTTAAAACATAAATACATAATTACCAACCACTATAAAAATCCGGCCAAAAAGTGTTTTATTTAATGTTTTCCATACATAACTTAAAACTTCTAAACTTACCGCTGAAATTAAATAAATATAAAGACCCAACAAAATCACAAAAGCACCGAAACGACGTTTCATAGTGCATACCTCGTCACGTTACTACAAACCTGCGTGGACATGCGCGCTGTGTTTTCACCGCAAATGCTCACACAGGCTAATCACTTTTTAATGACAAAATTATTGCTACTAGTACTTGTTTTTATACGAAGATAAAAGCCTTTGTAACCGCTTTATTATAATATATTTTTGGAACATTAGCATTCTCATTTCAATTTTTACGAGGCATTCAGATATTTTATAGTGATCAATGATACGAAATGTATATGTAAGACCATGAAATAACCAATTTGCCATGGATCCATTCATCGCAGAGTAGAGGACCCCAATACACTGGCTTTTTCTTGTACAGAGAAAGCGAACCTTACATTATGGACACTCGTGCAAGTGAACTGTAGGAGAGCTCAGATTATCAATATACAACGTCCTAGGCCGAGGTCCATGCCCTTTCGGGTGCGCTTAGGCGTATCTTATGTAGGGAATAGTTTAAGTTCCGGCTAAGCGAGTGAGTATTGAGTTGCCCAATACCGTTGCTTCGCAAATTCATTCGGGACAGATAAACAAATATTTTAGCCTTTTGGCTACGTGGCCTTCAATGGATTCAAGTTTATATTTCGTTTTTTATTTTGTAGCAATTTTTATTTTATTTTATAACTGTTAATTTAAGTTCAATTTTGAATTTGACCATAAAAAGATAATAAATTATGTCGATAATAAACATAGCTAGTATGTGTATATTAACACAGTATATATTAAATTATTATTTGGCCAATAAACCCAATACCTACGACACAAATTATACCAAAAAGTATTTTCAGGAGTTATATTGATTAAATATGATAGTTTGAACTGTTTTTTTAAATAAAATTATTCTTAACACGCGTAGATATATAATTTTATACCGTAAACAATTCACTTTGCACCAATAATGTAAACGTGACGAACTTAACAACACATTATTGTGTAAGTCCAAATTATCACTTATTCATTCATTATTTATATTCTTGTCATATTTAGAATCATTTTGTAATAAGACGTACGTGGGACACTGAGAAAGTTTAAAAAAATTCTCTAGGTTATAGTTTTTTGTAGTATATTTTCAAATAGTTCTTTAGGTGGATAGTTACCGGTCAGCGTCTATACAAATTTACATGCGGTTGAACCAATTTTCAAAGCACATTTTCCAGTCTGCACCAGGTACTGCCTCAACGGCCTCGAACGCAGTGAGTGCATCTTCTGGCGATGAAAACTGTACCCCCTTGCGCTGGTTTTTAATTGTGGTGCAGAGTCAGGGCTGTAAGGCGGATGACCCAAAATGGTGTGTTTTTTAGAATGTCCCTCGTCTTGATCACGGAGTATTGTTGACCTCGGAATTTCTTGTTCGGTCACTAGTTTCTCGCAGCAGCAAAAAAAGCATTTAGTAGTGAAGCATTTTGCATAGATGCTTTATCAATGCATCAATTTGATAAATCCAAGATTCATCACCTGTTATGATATCGTAAACACAATCATCCTTATAACAAAGGTGGTATAATACCATGAAAACTTCCCAATCCAATTTGTAGATTGTGCTCAGAATCTCCTCGTATGTAATTCCCAGGTTTTTTAATCACATTTTTCTTCGTTTTCCTCCGTAACGGCAGTCAAAGGTCGACCAGTTCTTTCTTCATCCTTCAAATATAAGCGACCGCACTTATACTCGCTATACCAGCGGTACACAGTTGGTTTACAAGGCGCCGTGTTCATGGAAGCTAATTGAGTCCATTAAACGCTTCATTAGGTTTAAAGTCGAACTAGGAGTCATAAAAAATCATTAAGTACACGAAAATGTTCCCGATGTAGATCCATTTTTCTATGACACACAATAGAGTCAAAAATAAAAATTGAGGGGGTTATTTAAATTTTGAACAAATATTTTTACTTTTAAATTATTAAGTTTTCAAAATAAGTTATAACTATAAGTGTGCCATATATAAAAACTTGCTTTCGCACCGGCGAAAAACACAACTCTCTGAGTGGCGTGGTGTAATTGAACAATAAAAATTTATGTTGAGCTAACACATGCATGTTGGCTTATTCAGGTTCCTTTCCAAATATCTTTACATTCCCTTTTCTTTTAATCTCTTGTAATTATCGTTGTTTTATTTCTGTCTTTATAAGCCCCTGACCTTGAAAAAGTCTACAATCGATTATATACACTTTTTTGATAAACTTCAGCTTCATCCTTATTCTTGACTTCAGGGTGTATAACATCTAAGGTTTATTTGGTAAGTACCCAAAAACAATTAACCTTTTAAATTTCACTGGACTTTGTAGCTTAGCGCAGACGGCGCTTAGCCAGAACTTAAACTACTCCTACATACGATACGCCTAGCGGTCCGAGCGGGCACGGACCTCGGCGAAGTTTCAATATACGATGTCCTAAGCCGCTAGGCCACAAAGGCTGGTGAAATTAAAAAGGCTAATAATATATATAATATAATAAAAGGGCCATAAATATTTTGTCCATTTCGAAAAAAAAAACCCAAAACACTCATTCTCACTAAGAAAGAAACATTGGAAATATTGGTCCACTGTTGGTCTACTTTTTACTTCACGCCAGTCAGGAGTTCGTATTTTTAATTGCTTTTACGGTTTTTACTCATCATGAACAAACGACTGAACGGATTTGGACGAAGTTTGGCATACAGTCAACGGGAATTTAAATGAATATAGTTTTGAGGAAACCGGTCTTTAAATTGAAGCTTCGTCAATTTCATTTAGGCATAATAATTCAATATAGATCTGAATCACACATTCAATGTATATTAATTGGACTTTCCCAGCTAAACTTTACATAACCTATAGGAACCTAGATTTCCACTTGATGACTTTGCACCATAACATAAGTTATATAATAGTACTATACATACTAAATTGTTTATTACAAGACCTAACCAGAATAAGGACATTATGTTTTATTTAAGTTCGATTAGTAATCAGCGCAAAGATTGTCTTCATTGAATCAAGTGCTGGAGTTTCCTTGTTTGTTTTAATAAAAATGTGTGTGACAGCGGGTAGGCTCCAAAGCAAGCTGGCTGTGGTGACCGTTGGAAGTTCAGGCATAGGCTTAGGCATAGGCAAGCTGCTAAAACCCTCGCAGAATACGGTGCCAAAGTTATTATCGCTAGCAGAAATGAAACGAAAGTAGAGGAAGCTACAGATCAAATTAAATTATCTACTGGAAACTCGGACGTTACACATAAAATGTTGGACCTAGGTTCTTTGAAATCGGTGAGAACCTTTGCTGATGAGATTTTCTATAGTGAAAGTCGTTTGGACATTCTGGTCAACAATGCCGGAGCAGTCGGATTGCCAGACAGACTTACAGAAGAAGACTTAGTTTGACGACGCAAGTGAACTATTTTGCAACTTTTCTGCTAACTTATCTGCTCTTTTTTATACTAACTGATGAGAGCGCTTCCTCTTCGCAGCTAATACGGAGGTCACTACTTAATAAGGTTGTTACTCGTTTTTATTTCACGTATATTTTGATACCCAGGTAATGTGACACGTCATATTATGACAATAAGACGGAACGTGACTCTAATGCTGTGTGTGTTTTATATTGTTTAGTGACCTTACAAACAACATTATTTATTTTATATTTCGATCACGTCGATGGTTAATAAATGCGGGAGGTATTTTGTAATCAAAACCCATAGCCAAATTGCAACAGTAACTAATAATATATTCAGTTACTAAACTATTTTGACTTTTTTGTTTTATGCAGTCTGAATGACATCTAGCTTTAAGCTCAATTATAATTTCGGATCGTTTGAATACTAAATACAAATAAATATCAGTAAAGATTTTTATTAAATATTTTATAGCCAGCAAACGTTGCATCATTCGTCGTAGATATTTTATTTATCAATATTGAATGTGGTTATTGTATCGACTGATGCGTTGCACATCATAAGCTAAGAGCCATGCCACACGGTGCGGTGCGGCGGTTTCCTACATATAAAAATGTATGGTATAGCACACGGCGCCGTCCGGTGCGCTCCGGTGCTGCACCGCACGCGCATCGGTATCGAGGCGATTTTTTAATGTCGTCGGAATGCGGTGCTGGAAAGCGAGCGGCCCGAGCACAAGTCCGTCGCTGCTACGGTACCGCAAAACGGTGCGGCGCCGCACTCACCGTGTGGTCGCTAGTCCGGCGAGATGACCTGCGGTGCGGCGCTGCACCGCATCGTGTGGCATGGCTCTTCAGTTGGGATTGCCTTTGTTCCAGTATTGTACTGGCTGTCTTCCCTTTAATCGGAACACAAACATCTAAACACGGTTATTAAGATGCTCCCATTGTGTAGCACGATAACATTTTATAACAGCGTGTAAACATACGCTACAACATGTCAAGAAATGTTTTATGCTATAAACGCTCCCACACTGGTTGAACTCGTTGTATGACATCGTATAACATTATGTAACAATCAGTAAGGGGCTTTGGCAGTTTCCGCTAACGTACCGCTGAGGCTCTGATGTTATACAACAAAAGTTATATTTTGTTATATCATGTTGTAATCAGTTGTAAAACCTTTTGTTAAATTAAATTGTATAACATCATTAACAATTTCGTACCATTTTGTTCAACAACTTGTTACCATCTTGAAGTTAGTGAAATGATGTCGTTGCTGTAGAATGTTGAGACTTCTGATAAAAAAGTGCGACAGATAGTTTTGACAGTCCTCCATTGATGCCAACCCTACACTTGCTAATTAATTTTGAAGAGACGGAAACAAGGGGTCATTCCAGTTTGAAGGTGCCAAGTCAAGGATGTAAGGAGGATGCATTAACACTTCTGTTTATGCTGAGTGGCTAAAGAAGTGTATGGCGTCTTCATTATGAAAGATGACTGTTGCTAGACTACGATAAACATTTTCTGAACTTCTTACTTGAGCTTGATCAGCTGTTGGCATATAAGATCCGAATCTATGGTTTTACCCAGCAGTAAAAACAAAACATTGGGTTTTGGTAGGATTACAACAACCACCTTATTGGGATGCTGCTGAACCAGTCTTTCAGCATGACCGTTCCCGGACGTTTTTGTCATCATCACCAGTGATAATTTTCTTCAAAAATGGTCAGTTTTATCACATTTTAGTTACTTACTATTAGATTGTGTGGTTTCAAGCTCTTATGTAGGTAACGCCAGACTTTTTACAATGTGTTAAAACTGCCTTGTGGACAATTTTCAATTCTCCAGCTACGTTTTTACCTACCTTGGTCCACTAAAAAACATGGCGTCGACTCTTTCTTTAAAGTAACTTTGTGCTACTCTTACTGCATTGGGGGGGGGGGGGGTTGTATCGAATTTTTCTCTTTTTTTGGATAAAATTTTAGAATTTATCAAATTTTTTCTTTCGTCTCGCTCATATAAAACATAAAAAAATTAAAAAAATTGACAAGAATAATTTTTATAATATAACCTTATCATAGTATCAAAATCAGGCAAAAACAAACTATACAACCATAGAGATATTACAAAATATTACACACTATTATATATAATAATAATAATATTATAAAGAGTTATTTATAAGTCGTTAATGGGAAACATTCTGGAACTACAAAACAAAATGTAATGATTTTTCACCATTAAAAAACTACATTATTTGGAGATAACAAAAAGGTGAAAACGTTCAAAAATTGCTTGACGTACAAAATTCCGTGTTGTGGGCAATCTAATAAATACTGATTCTGAGAATTGTGACGCTATTTATGATGATCAGCTGTAGAGATTTTGATCTTCTTTTTGTTTACGGTTTACATAATCGTGACCAAATTACGCTTCGATTATTCCATTATTACACATACACGTGAAAAGTTACTTATCTGCAAGGGAAGTAAACGAGTAAATTGGTTAGAGAACTTTGTTACTCGCATGACGAAATTTATTTCGTGCCTTTTGGATTCCGTGCTATAGATCTAATTCTGACAAACTGCAGGTCTAACACAGCGAAAACATAGCCAATTTGACAGCCAAATGAAGACCTCTTCTAAAGTTACGTGTCATGTGACATGCATTGACCAATATTCTAGTGTAGGTATATAAAAATGGGCATACTCCACCTTCATTAACTATCATGGTATCCATAAATGGTGTAAAAAGTAATACTCGTTAAGAATGGTTTTATTTTTCAAACCACAATGAATATTATTCTGTGAGTTTTTATTTTTTCCCACGTTGATCCCACGCTAAACATCACGATGAATTGTTTGGATCTATTTAAAGCATTGCAGTTTACAATGTGAAGCAATATTCCTACCTTTGTTTTACTTATAACATTCGCGGTGTGATCCAATCCATCAGATTCTGACGCCCGGGCACTGTGGTTGGATGGAGCACAGTAATCTGGCCATTCCTTACATTATGATATCCAAAACGACAGTCACGATAATAATTAAGGACCCGCAATAACAAACCTCACTCAAATCATACTTCACCTCAAGAAGCGAGACTGATATTATCTCTTTCCTTCTCTCAAGGTAGTGCGCGTAATTATGTGACGTTTCTTAAGGGATAGCCTAAGACTCGCAAGTGAAGGTTTCGCCATTGATGTTGATCCCAACTGAGTATCCTCCAGCTGAACCATATCAATAAGAAATATTCAACGGAAGGGACTGAAATACTGACGACCGAGTAGCTTAGCGGTTCGTAGCCCTGCCTGATAAGCCGGAAGTCCCAGGTTTGAGTCCTGGTCAAGGCATTCATTTGTGTGATGAACATAGATGTTTGTTCTCGGGTCATGGTCATGTCATGGTGATCATCCATGACACAAGCTCTGCTTACATTGGGCCCATACAGATTGTGTTTGTCTGGGGAATTATTTATTATTATTATTAAACAGCCTTTGTGGTTTTGCCAAGTGTAGGAGTTAGTACTGCAATCAAGTTTCGTTTGTCACTTGTCAAAGCAAATTTACGTACTCTATGCTTAAGTCTTTTTGAAGTTTACGGTGGGTTGCACCATGTAACTCTAACCGTAATAAAGCCATCAAATGTCCGGTTAAATCAAATATGGCTTGCACCAGTTTGGCAATGACGTCATAACTAATGCTAACCATAGCTGCTCAATTTTTACTGGTTATAGTTTTGGTCAAGTTAACTATCAAAGTATAGAAGTATCGACTTTTACGATAACGAATAATATATGACGCAAGACTCCACCACATGAGTACATAAACGGAACAGAGACAAAGCTTCATACAACCTCACGAATCTGTTGCACTACTACAAGCACGCGGGGCATGTGTGCGTGACCACTGGCCGCTTGTCACGTACGCGGCGAGACTTGTCAAAAGAGATTGTCAAAAGGCACAGCCAGTTCATTCTCTCAGCTCAGTTCACAATCTCAGAGTCATTGCGACGCACGTTGTTTGTTTTGTTAGTTGACAGTGTTTAAATATTTTAATGTAAAAACGTGGTATTTTTTATTAATAATGGTTGTTTATTGTACTGTGTGTATGAATAATTCTAGAAAAAATTAAATTAAATTGCTCGAGCCAAATTTTCGCGAATATTTCGATCTTGGAAAAAATATTGTCAATATTTGCAATGAAATACATAAACGTATTAAAGATTGTAAATTTGATATGCCATGTGAGTGTTTCCCTTTAGATTACTTGAAAAAACTATATGTTAGATTCAGAATTTACCACACCATCAAAGGAAACAATACATTTAAAAAAAAACAAAAATTATAAAAATAAAATTATTACAGTTAGTAATTTGTGAATAACTTTTACTATATAATAACTGTTATACTAAATAATAAAACTATTTAACAAATGTTTTGTTTAATTCGTCTTAACCTATTGTGACAACCCTACCAAAATAGGTAACAATTTTGCACGTTCTCAAGAAGCTTTGTTCCGTTTATCTACTCATGTGGCACAACTGTTAAATTCTAACGTCATTGTTATTGTAACGATAACTGAGCCTGTGTTGCAACGCAGCCCTATTATTGGAGAGGCTGGAGTTCGACGTAGCATAGGCAATTCAGAAAATAGTAAGTAGGTAGGTAGGTAAATCCAGACTATTGTATAGTATTACAATAAACTACTAAATTAAAGAACATTTCAGATATCTAGATCCGGATACTCGACAAGAATAATACAATAGAAAGTTAAAGAATATATAAATAATGCTTATTATTTGATTTATTCATTACGTACGTAAAAATACAACAAAAAGAAAGTGTTACAATTGCCACATTTTTATTTATTTTCATTTTTATTTTACATTTCATTTATTTATATCTCATTTCCAAAGTTGTTTCCGTATTGAAGTCCGATCCATTACCATAAATTAATTATTAATAGGTCTTGAAACTGCCGTTTTGCCGTACTGGCCATTTCAAATGAAAATAATTTTTTTTTTGACTGATAATTCTAATTTCAAATTAATTTTATTTGACAAACATGGAATTCTTTTTCTAAAATCGTCATTTGTTTAATAGTTAGTGTTTTGTTTTCAACGCATTCGAACATTTTTCGTCATCATGGATAAGTTAAAAATTCGAGTAATTATGGAGTATGAGTACCGTCGTGGCAGCAAAGCGGCACAAGCGGCACGCAACATCAACGACGTTTACGGAGCGAACACTACAAACGAACGCACCACCCGTTATTGGTTTACCCGCTTCCGTTCTGGAAATTTTGACCTGAAAAATGAACCCCGTGGTCGTCAATGACGAATTAAAGGCAATTGTGGAAGCTGATGAAACTCAATCCACGGCTGAATTAGCAGCAGCTTTCGACGTTAGCATCAAAACAATATTGGTCCGTTTGCGTCAAATTGGCAAGGTAAAAAAGCTTGACAAATGGGTACCCCACGAACTCAATGACCGCCAGCGCGAAGTACGCGTGGAGACGTGCCTTGCACTGCTCAGCAGGCATACAAATGAAGGAATTCTGAACCGCATTGTTACTTGCGACGAGAAATGGATCCTGTTTGACAATCGTAAGCGCTCAGCAAGTTGGTTGGACCCTGGTTCAGCACCCAAATAATGCCCTAAACGAAAACTTACCCCTAGAAAAGTGATGGTCACTGTTTGGTGGTCTAACGCGGGTGTAATTCATCACAGCTTCTTGCCAAACGGGACAAGCATTACTGCAGATGTGTACTGTGAAGAACTGAACACAATGATGGAGAAGCTCGCACGTCTCCAACCAGCTTTGGTCAATCGTTCGGCTCCACTGCTCCTGCACGACAACGCGCGACCTCATACTGCACAGCAGACGGTTTCCAAGCTACAAGAGTTGGGGTTGGAAGTTCTCCGTCATCCGCCGTACTCACCAGACCTTGCGCCTACAGACTTTTACTTTTTCCAGAATTTGGATAACTTCTTGGCGGGAAAAAAATTCAATACCCGAGAGGCAGTACAAAATGCCTTTGAAGAATTTGTTGCCTCCCGTCCAGCTGATTTCTTCAAGAAAGGCATCAATAAGCTACCAATGCGTTGGCAAAGATGCATTGATTGAATGTGTGATTATTTTGATTAATAGAAATAAAAAATATATAAAAAAATTACGCTTCATTTATTTCGTGAAAAACGGTAATTTCATAGGTAAAGACCTAATAAATGCAACAACTTACCAAATATTCAGTTGTTCGATAACCAGCACACACTACGATGACGCCATCTACTTTTATAA
Source organism: Marasmarcha lunaedactyla (assembly GCA_923062675.1). Lineage (NCBI taxonomy): Eukaryota > Metazoa > Arthropoda > Insecta > Lepidoptera > Pterophoridae > Marasmarcha > Marasmarcha lunaedactyla. Next base: position 44,876,867 of record OV281339.1, on the reverse strand, counting down.
TTTACAAAGAATCGCTACAGTATTTTAGACTTCAACTAACAAGCAGGTATAGCATTATACAAATCAGCATCTTTTACACTTACAAAATATGCATATTTTCTCTCCAGAGAAATGGCGTTATGTATCTCTTTTTACGATTAGTACTATCATAACAATTTAAACTACACATAGATAGTTCATTTACAATTTACCTAGGTAATTAATATTTGCATATAATCCCATTGAGCTCACAAACCTAGGTCGCTAGATAAATACAGCCCCTGATGAGTAATGAACTAAGTCGGTAAATCTAGTGCGAGCTCCTGTGAAACTGAATCAATTATTTAATGATTATTTTGCTTTAATTTATAAAGCCATGTCAAAATGAATTTTTACACGCATTTTACCTATTCTGTAAATTGTTGGTCTTAGCTTTTAATAAATCGATATCTATAAATGACTTATTATATATAAATAAATCCCCAGACAAACTCACCAACTGTATGTAAATTTCTAAGGATCAAACGTAATCAGAGTAATTGCTTATTAATATTAGGTCTTTACCTATGAAATTGCCGTTTTTCACGAAATAAATGAAGCGTAATTTTTTTATATATTTTTTTATTTCTATTAATCAAAATAATCACCAATGCAATCAATGCATCTTTGCCAACGCATTGGTAGCTTATTGATGACTTTCTTGAAGAAATCAGCTGGACGGGAGGCAACAAATTCTTCAAAGGCATTTTGTACTGCCTCTCGGGTATTGCATTTTTTTCCCGCCAAGAAGTTATCCAAATTCTGGAAAAAGTAGAAGTCTGTAGGCGCAAGGTCTGGTGAGTACGGCGGATGACGGAGAACTTCCAACCCCAACTCTTGTAGCTTGGAGACCGTCTGCTGTGCAGTATGCGGTCGCGCGTTGTCGTGCAGGAGCAGTGGACCCGAACGATTGACCAAAGCTGGTTGGAGACGTGCGAGCTTCTCCATCATTGTGTTCAGTTCTTCACAGTACACATCTGCAGTAATGCTTGTCCCGTTTGGCAAGAAGCTGTGATGAATTACACCCGCGTTAGACCACCAAACAGTGACCATCACTTTTCTAGGGGTAAGTTTTCGTTTAGGGCATTGTTTGGGTGCTGAACCAGGGTCCAACCAACTTGCTGAGCGCTTACGATTGTCAAACAGGATCCATTTCTCGTCACAAGTAACAATGCGGTTCAGAATTCCTTCATTTGTATGCCTGCTGAGCAGTGCAAGGCACGTCTCCACGCGTACTTCGCGCTGGCGGTCATTGAGTTCGTGGGGTACCCATTTGTCAAGCTTTTTTACCTTGCCAATTTGACACAAATGGACCAATATTTTTTTGATGCTAACGTCGAAAGCTGCTGCTAATTCAGCCGTGGATTGAGTTTCATCAGCTTCCACAATTGCCTTTAATTCGTCATTGTCGACCAAAGTTTTCGGACGACCACGGGGTTGTAATGCTGTATTGCATAGCCGCTAGGTGGCGCACGGTTACGATCAGCTCCGTATTAAATTAAACTTTAAAAAATAATTAAGTGCTTTTTAAACTCCAAAAACTGTGAAATCAAGCTTTTTACCCTGTAAATATTGTGTGGTAGTGTAGGTGAAGATATCCGTGCTATAGATTTAAAATAAATACGTCTTCTAACAAACAATGTGAAATCCATCAAAAACAAAAACAATAACAATTATCTAGCAATTTGACGGCCCCCATTAATTTAATTCCTACATTCTAAACTATTTACAAAAGACGTAGTGAACAAAACAAAAGTGGTGAAGTGATAAAGTGAGAAAACAAAGAAACGACCAACGTATTTGTTCCAAAAGCGATTGTGTACTTTGAACCTTAACGACTTTTTTCGCCGTATAACTCGTAAGCAATGAATCTATCAACTATTTCGCGCTAGAACATTAAGTCGAATTGGCGTAACGGTGACATTCATTGATTCTGGCCTGAGCGACCGTGGTTCGAGTCTCGGATCGAAACATAGCTTGGGCATGTTTTTGGCATTATTGTTTGAGTATTTGATAGTAAGAAATAGATATAAATTTAAATATGACTAAGGAATGTGTTAAATGTACAAAAAACATTATAAACAATGAGTTTTTAAGTTGTATGAAATGTTTATTCAAATATCATATTGCATGTGAGAATGTGTCTATCCAAAGATTCTACAATACATTAACTTCAGAACATAAAAAGAAATGGAGATGTAAGAAATGCATTCGTAAACTTACTCATCAAAAAAAGGTACACGATGAAGATGACATACAATCATCTTCAAACGAAGTTATTAACATTACCGAGAGAAAAAAGGCAAAAATTAATTTACCTACGGAAAAAAAGAGACAGACGAAATCACAATCATGTGAATCACTTGAACATAATTTATCTTTAGATTCCATTGATTTAGACACATGCTCAAAAAGCTTGGAAATAAATTACAACATTGACATGCAAAATGAATTACAGAATGAAATTGACAATTTAAAATTACAAGTAGAGAGTACACATATTGAAATGGAAAATCTTATATTTGAGAATCTTGGATTAAAAAAGGAAGTCTCACAGCTTTCTCGCCAAGTTCACTTACTAAAATCTGTGTGCAATAACTCACAAGAAAATAAACAAAAGAAGGTATTGAACAGTACTAAAAAAAAGAAAAAGAGGAAAATTAATCGTCGAAAAACATTCGCAATGAATTGTATTTCTTCAAAAGAGTCCTCGTTATCTACAAATGAACCGCAGCCCTCGCCGCTCGTGACTTCAGCATCTAAACCAGCATCGGTGGTATCAAACACAGTCGATAATTGCTCACAAGACAACGAAGAAGTGATTAGTTTCAGGTCTGAACAGATAAATAAAAGAATATATATAATAGGCAGTAAGCAATGTAAAGGTTTACGTCATTATTTAAACACATCTAGATTGAATAGCCCTTATGTTAATTACGAAATTATGTCCTATATTAAACCTAATGCTAAAACTGACGAAATTTTAAAAATGCTTAAATGGATAGAACCAAAGCAGGATGATAAAATTGTATTATCAATTGGTGAACATGACACTAATCCAAATAAAATTATGGTAGAACTTAGTGCAGCCCTAAAATCTTTGAATTGTGATGTTTTGTTGCTAAGTGTTCTTAAAAATATGTATTTAAATGAAAATAAATTGAATAACATGCTTAATATTATCTGCAAAAACTTTTTAAAATGTTCATTTGTTTATTTAAATATTTATGACTCATGGAATTCTTTGTGTAGAAAACTTAACATTGTAATTGACCAAAATGATTATAATAGCAAATTTTTGACATTTACTAATAAAAAAAGGAAAGATGTACATATAATGGCAGAACAAATAAATTTAGTGACTCCTACGGTTCCAACAAAGAGAGGTACAATACCCTTCTATTTTCCAATATTAAAAAATAGAATTGTAGACAGTAGTAATGAGTTAGATTTTTTTCGTAGTCTATCATACAAGAAATAATAATAATAAAAATAATTTAATAATATTGCATCAAAATATTGCTGGATTATTGTCAAAAAGGAATTTATTAGAAATAACATTGTCTGACTTACATAGTAAAAATAAAATTCCAGATATCTTATGTTTCTCAGAAACTTTTATAAACACAATAAATCGAAATAATATTCATTTAACAGGATATATAGTAGCATCGATGTATTGTAGAGAAGATGGTAAAAAACGGGGGGGTGTTTGTATTTTATTGAAAAGGGATATTCAATATAAACCCCTGGAAATGGTAAAAAAATATGCTATTGACAAGGTGTTTGAATGCTGTGGAATTGATATTACTGGTACTAACATTTTATTATTATGTTTTTACCGTACTCCTCGCTCAGATATTAATGCCTTTCTTCTACGACTCGACAAACTTTTATATGATCTTAGTAAAAAATCTAAATATAAAATAATCCTTGCTGGGGACTTTAATATTGATACATTACAATCATCAAAGGGTAGTATGGCTTTAAAAGAATTAATGCAAATTTATAATTTAACAATACACATTAAAGTGCCGACCAGACGAAATACGTGCATTGATAACTTAATTAGCAATATTAAAGAGGCTAAGGAAGAAGTGATAAATTTAGAATTGTCGGATCATAACACAGCTCAACTCTTACACATACCTCAAGAAATAAAAAGAACTAAACCACTGACTTGTTATAAATATATAAGGGACATTTCTATTGAAAATTTAATGAAATTTAAGGAATGTATATCGGCCTTATCATTTTCTGACATTTATCAACAATCTGACATTAATACAACTATTACATTATTTTATGACATTATTGATATATTTTATAAACTTTGCTTTCCATTGAAACGTATAAAGATAACGAATAAGTATAAAAAACTCAAATGGATAACTACAGGATTAAAAAAATGTTGCAGAATAAGACGATATTTGAGGTATCATTTCTACAAAAATAGGTCTAAACCTAGTAAACATCACTATGAGGCATATTCAAAAATATTACGTCAATGTATGTATAGAGCACAAAAAATTCACAATGCTAAACTAATGTATCATTCAAGTAACAAGGGTAAAACTTCCTGGAATTTAATAAATGAGAAATGCGTCGATTTCTCTGAAGATCACATTCAAGAAATTAAAAAAGATGGCAAGGTTTTTAAAGACCCTAAAGAAATAGCTGAAGAATATAACCTTTATTTAACGAACCGTAATATAAACAACTGTATTAACACAAATAAGATAAATATAGAAAAGTCTATGTTCTTAGAACCGATCACTATAAATGAAGTTATCACTCTTATTAACTCTCTAAAAAATACAAATACTGTTGGATATGACGATATCAACACTAAGGCAATAAAGTTTTGCAAGTCTGAATTAGCAGCGCCTTTAGCTTTTTTAATAAACCTTTCATTCTCTGAAGGTAAGTTTCCAGAAGCTTTAAAAAAATCTATAGTCAAGCCTATATATAAAAAGGGTGACAAAAAAAACTTTTGCAATTACCGCCCTTTAACTTTCATTACAATCTTTGCAAAACTATTTGAAAAAGCAATGAAAATGAGACTGTCAAGTTTTATAACTAAATTTGACATAATTTGTAATGAGCAATCAGGATTCCAAAAGAATAAATCCACAAGTACTGCTGTATTTTAATTGGTTACGGATATTACAAGAAATTTAAATTCAAAAAGGGAAACAACAGTTATATTTTTTGACATGACTAGGGCTTTCGATTTTGTTTCTCATAAGCTTTTACTACAAAAATTAGAAAATTATGGTATTCGAGGTTCAGTATTGAATTGGTTTCGAACATATCTAAGTAATAGACTACAATCTGTGGAAACTCAATATATAAATGATAATGCAGAAATTTTAACACATAGATCAACTTTTAGAGAAATTGCGACTGGGGTGCCGCAAGGAAGTATCCTTGGACCCCTTTTATTTCTTCTTTATATCAATGATCTACCAAAGTTGACTAATCATAAATATTTTTTATTCGCGGATGACATTTCTGTAATTGTGACCAAAAATACTAACAATAATGAAGAATATGAACATGAAATTAATAATACAATTGAAGAAATAATTAAATGGCTATCAAATAATAATCTGACTGTCAATTTGACGAAAACAAACTTCATTAGATTTAATACCACAAAATTTTAAAAAAATATTGACATTACATATAACGATGAAAAAATTAATGAAGTTGACTGTACTAAATTTCTTGGAGTATACCTTGACAAAAATTTAAATTGGAAGAAGCACATAGAACACGTTTGCAATAAGATGAATAGTTATGTATACGTATTAAGCAGACTCAGAAAAACCTGCTCTTTGTCAACGGTGCTTTGTGCTTACCATGGGTACGTAACATCGACCTTAAAATATGGGTTATTAATTTGGGGAAATTCTACCGATATTAAAAAATGTTTTAGAGCTCAAAAGAGATGTATAAGGACAATGCTTGGAAAGGAGCCTTATGAGCCATGCCAACCTTTATTTAAATCTTTAAATTTATTGACGATGCCTTGCATGTACATCTTGGAGGCTGCCAATTTTGTAAAAACTAATCCTCAATTCTTTGTACAAGCTGGCAGTATAGGTAGACCAACTCGCCATGCACAGAGGTTGGTTTATAATGATATGCCACGTCTTGAAATATATCATAGGCAATGCTATGCGATGTGCATAAAAATATACAATGCGTTACCCAGGGAAATCCAGTGTGTACAGAGAAGTAAATTTAAACAAGATCTATCAAAATGGTTGAAAGAGAAGTGTTTTTACTCTGTTAATGACTTTCTTAAATATAAAAAATAGATAAATTTGTGTAATGGTGGTAGAAAATTTAGTAATTAAATATTGTAATAAATATTGCATGCTGTTGAATAGTAATAATATGTAGAACTTTTTTTTATGTATAACACCATATTGTACACCATATTATGTTGCAATAAATGATTTGATTTGATTTGATTTGGTTCATTTTTCAGGTCAAAATTTCCAGAACGGAAGCGGGTAAACCAATAACGGGTGGTGCGTTCGTTTGTAGTGTTCGCTCCGTAAACGTCGTTGATGTTGCGTGCCGCTTGTGCCGTTTTGCTGCCACGACGGTACTCATACTCCAAAATTACTCGAATTTTTAACTTATCCATGATGACGAAAAATGTTCGAATGCGTTGAAAACAAAACACTTACTATTAAACAAATGACGATTTTAGAAAAAGAATTCCATGTTTGTCAAATAAAATTAATTTGAAATTAGAATTATCAGTCAAAAAAAAAATATTTTCATTTGAAATGGCCAGTACGGCAAAACGGCAGTTTCATAGGTAAAGACCTATTATTTAGTAATTACTAAGTAACGTTTTGATATTATTTTTAAAACACTTGTTTAGTTTAAGAGTTTCTTTGTTAAACCACTGTTTCTTTACTAAAGTCACTTGTTCTTCAAACTGATCTTCCAAACATTGAATAAATGAAACAACTTGTAATAGAAACTTCTTATGTGATGCCTGCTAGGATTTCAAACTTGCATCCTCTGGCAGGGCTACAAAAAGACGTGACGCTGCACCGCCAACTTAAATTTTAAATATGGAACCTAATATTAATAATAATAATTCACCAAAATCCCAAAAATATTTTATTTCTGTGGATATTTTTCCCATGCTACTTCCGGTATTTTATACTGTCTAAGAAGCTATTTGTTATTACTAAAATTATTCATTATTGTTGTATGCACCTGTAAAGACGAATCTGTTATCCTTAAATATTATGTATCTTTGTGAAAGTGTATACTGATATTGTCATACATGATAATAAATTAATTTTTTTTTTACATCAACTAACATAAAATAGTCATGGCTCCTTTTGATTTGAGAGTTTTATGAGCATCATTACTTTACAAGCTATCAAATTTCAGAAAAAAATTCGAAATGTATTCACATATATAATCTAAGAGCAGTTTATGAACCTTTGAAAGAACTATTCAGCGGCAATGAGGCCCAATTCGTTGGTCTGGACATTTATGCGTCCGGTTAGTTTGAAACAAAAATCCTCTTTAAGGTTAGTTTTATATATTATTACATAAAAATAATATGAAGACTGATTCCCTAATATGGCTGAGGAGGGCGATGGCTGGGTCCCGCGTTAACTCGTGAACGGGTGCCGTTTGAGGGTGTTCGTCGTTTGGATACTTAACTTTAAAATAACTCTGAATAGACATAAAGAGACTCTGTAAATTTATTTTGAAAAAAATATACCCGTGAAGTTTCTTGCCAGTTCTTCTTCACGAAGGTTTTTTGGAACTGGTGGTAGAGTCATGTTTTATTTGACATCAATAAGAACAAGTAATTGTCAATGTTCAGAAATAAATATTTCATTCCATTTCATTTCGATTTTACTATTTTCATTTTTGACATTAATAATTATTCGTAAAAAAGTGCGAATTCATCAACCCTTGTATCTCATCAGCAAAATCAAATAAATGACTGAATGACCATGTAAATATTGCTAAAAATCATTTATCCGCAGTTCTTAGAAAACAAATATTAACATTAATACTTAGTCATCGAACAGAAATATAAAAAAGACCCGCGCGTCTTGTACTGGAACGCGCTAAAGGCAATTTCTTAATCTACTTTGATTCATATTTAGCCCTATCTCATACGCTGGAGGTCCCCGGTTCGAGTCCTGGCCGAGGCATTCATTTGTGTGATGAACACAGATGTTTGTTCTGGGGTCATGGTTGTTTATATTTATTTATGTATAAGTTTTAGCCCAGTTCGCTCTATGGTTAGCTATAACACAAGCTCTGCTTACTTTGGGGCCGTCCAGTTGGGGTATGACCCCATGGCATCGATAGTAGAATGGAATAGTCGATCTCCATCGATAGTTTCCACTAGACTAGTGCCAATCGATGGCATCGATCGATGTCAATCTTTAGTATCGATCGATTAGTGCACCCGCCGATCAGCCAAAGCTACCACACTAATCGTCGTAAGCGATCGATGTCCATCGATGACATCGATCAATGATCGATCGATTGGTGTGGATCCTAAGAAAATTTGAAGAAATTGCTGCCTACCCGCAGTAGACAAGCGGGGTGGACTAAAAATTGCCTAATACCATCCCTTGCTTGGGTGGAGCTGGTATCCCTGCAATGGGATTATTAAGGCTGTCATGATGAGCGGCATTTGACAAATGCGTCTTCAAAATATTCACACTCAATTAATGTCTCAACAGTTATTTCAGAGAAAGTGGGAACTGTGTTATTGTAAATGGATCTACGGTCGCAGTTTACAGTCAAAGAGATAGAGAACGTTTGTTGGCATGTTTATGTATGTGGACTCCGAAATAATTAAACGGACTTTATTCTTCTGCCAACTGCAACCTTTAGAATTAAGGAAAATAAAATAATAAATGTGTTAGAAAAAAATGTACTTTTACAAGAATGAGGCAACAATCAATAATACATTTGCTATCGACCTCAAAGATTGGTTTGGTAACTTTATAAGTTGTCTAGAATTTCGGCTTTTTGCACATAATTTTCTTACCCAGATAAATTATCTGAGATTGTATTTCTCTCAATTTCATTAAGGAAGTGCAAGCATGTATATTAATGTCAAAGTATGCTGTTTTCGTAGAACCAAGATGTGAACTTCGAGGTGACTCTTATTACGTGAAACATTAATTATTTCCTGTTTTTCAAGTAATAATGATTTTAATTGAAACAAACACTCTCACCACACTTGTTTATACTGAACGCTCCACGATTACTGGCCGAAATTTTTATAATATATTATGGCAGAAGACACACTGGAGATGCAACTTTCTTTTATTTGCAGTCTCATTGAAGAGTTACTCGTACTTTGCTCGTAACTTTTACTCGTTTTTAACTGTAGATAAGTAGGTATAATCATTATATTTCTACCTCACTGTTTTGCGTTTTGATGTTAGTAAGCAGTAGTGATACAGACATTAGGTCAACAAGAAGAAAGTATCACAAAGATGTACCGAAAGTTTTGTTAGTTACACTTTGTGAAATTTCTGAAAGTTCGTTACATCTTTGGACCTAAAAGTTAAACTCAATGTTTACAAAAAATACTGTTCAAAAAAATATTTGGTGTTGCATTAAAAATGCATGCCAATACATTCTGTAATACAATAAACATGAGACATTCTCTTCAAATACGAATCTTTTAATTTAGTTTGTTTTGTAGGCACAGTGTCTGAACTTTTAACCACAATGATGTTGCAATCTTTTCTGGTCAATAATTAATAGTGAAGTAAATCCACAATGTTAGCAAATCGGCATCACTCGATACGCGGTCGGTGGGTACATTTACAACACTAGAGTATACGGTTTACAGGTCATTTGAAAGTAAATGGCAGAGGTCGCCGCATCATTTTGTGTCGTCATGTAGGTACTCCCATTTATATATACAATCATAAAATGTTAGAGACATTAAATTAACTTCGTTTGAAAGTTAAATTATAATCAACTTCAAACTTGCGTGGCAGGGAAGTTATTATTAGGTAGAAAACTTAGAATGGAGGGCGATGGTTGGATCTCGCGTTAACTCGTAAACGGGTGCCGTTTGAGGGTAGTCGTTGTTTGGATACTTGGGAGGAGGGACTCTTGCCGAGGTAACAGATGCAGATAAGAATAGTTTTGTGTAGACATAAAGACACTCTGTAAATTTATTTTGAAGAAAAATATACCCGTGAATTTTCTTGCCGCTTCTTCTTCACGAAGGTTTTTCCTAACTGGTAGAGTCATGTTTTATTAGACGTCAATAATCTTGTAATTACAAAAACAAAAAATTGTCAATAGCAAAGCGGTACGTAACCTGTAATATCAAAGTTGCAGCCGAAATTTTTTTGCCGTAATCGACGACGTTTGACGTTTTGTGGGTAATTGTTGATTGTTTCCTGATTGCTGTTCTCAAATAATACCACAGCCGACTTGGGACAGACTAGATAATTTCTAAAATTAAAGAAAGGTCCCTCTTGGATTGGAGTGTAATAACTTCATTGGCACCACGTACTGTGAAGCCAAACTGATCGAATACTTTCTTGACTTTTCAATTATATCAGTTATAGATTAATATAAATATAATGGCACACAAGATGGAGTCCTCTAACATGTTTGTACCTATGGAGTATTGTCAAACTATTATCACATTTTTATTTACCAGTACTTTTTGACCTCCGGTTTTGTACCAGTACAATATACAAGTAAATTATTTATGTGAAGATTCAAACTAAACTTTTGCTTTACATTTTATAACACTTACAACGAAAATGACTTTTTCTATTTCTTGTTATATAGTCAGAAAAGATGCATAATCACGAAATATGATGACGGGTTACCAAGATGAGCAGTTAGCAAGTAATTCGATTTCAAATCTACTTCAAAGAATACATGGCTTCATATGTAAATTGCATCCGGTAATGTGGTCAAAGGCTTATTTACGTAAGAGAGGTTACGCGCGGAGCAAGAGGTTAACAAATAATGGAAGTATTCAACACTTTTTATTGCAGCCCGAGATTAGGAAGATGTCAATTATGATGGGATCGATCGTTTGCCATCGACGGAGAGTATTTCGTAGCTGGTCCTTTATTAATCGATTGACAAAGTTAGTGTGATAACTGGCCGATCGATTTAGATTGGTTTGAAAGAAGTTTTACAGATCACTTCCGTCGAAGAAAATACTCAGCTGTTTTTGAGTCATGACGCATATATTCATCTCGAACACTGTCACACAATCACACTGCCAAAAACAAATTTTCAACGAAAAAGTGTTTTAGCTGCTAACACAAAATTTGGAACATAGCTTCTGATGTTGATTTGCCAAAATAGCGCGACCTTGCTATGCCAATTTTAAGCGGATTAGGTTTATTAGCCTACGTTTTTGAATTTATACTACGTTAAAAATAAATTCCGCATCTCTCATAGCAAAACACGTAACTGATATGATTTTATTATCAAGATATAAAACCAAATATCGATTTGTAATATCAGAAAAATCTCTTCACAAGTCACATTTAATTGTTATGTTGGTTTTCAATCTTATGTAAACATCAGAAAACGTAATAAATAAATTAAATGTTATGTTATTGTTTTGTGTTGGTATAATTTTATTACTTAACTCTAAAAGTAGCATCCTTGACCTGTAATGACTTGTTTGTAATGTGCTTATTTTTATATATTTTATAGAATTATTAATAAAATTGAATACTGCCAGTATACATTAATTAGCGGCCGTGGGCTTTAGTTTGAATTTATGTAAATCCTTAATTTGCTGCTCTTTTTCCTATAACTGAAACTCCTTTACGTGTTAACTCCGGCGCTCAAAATAGTATATCTCTATCTCTATCCTCTCAGTACCACTAAATGGGTTACATGCGTAACATTCACTGTAGCTACTTGCCCGCTACGTCTATTTTGTGTGTGTTTTTTTTTATTCTTTATTTTGGAAGGGCTTTTGTACTTAACATGTCAGCCCTATTGTATGACACAGTATTTTGTGTTTGGAATGAAATGTTTATATTTGTTTTACTTTATAGACGTCCGAGTGGGTAGTAGCGCTCCTTCGTATGCCGGAGGGACCATGTTCGAGTCCTGGAGGGGAATTCATTTGCATGATGTTTGTTAGCGGGTTATGGTTGTTTGTATTTATATATTATTTTATTTACATCTTTTGGGAAAACTTACAGCTAGGTTTAATTATATATAAAGTAGATAGGATGGTCTATAATCAGTTAATTCCTTTTTAAATAAGACTTAAAAAGTTTGATCTCACCTTTCATACCAAACTTGCCAAATTATATATTGATATGTACATGACAATTGAAGCCATCGTAGAATATCTAATTTACTCATCAATTCCCTTAAATCCAGTATATGTTACCCAGTTCACTTTATACTCACTATATTCTCTGCATACTTTGGGGGATTTATATTACATTATATTTTAAAATTTTTTAGTTCACAATCGGACTACATGCTAGACCGATTGTAAACTTGTATAATGTTGTAGATTTGTCTATAACCAAGCGGCTCGAAAACGAAATGACATAACATTAATGGTTATAATATCACTGTATATAAAAATGTTAGTTGTTTATCCATGAAATGGGAACGAAGCGGAGATGCGCGATTATCTTCGATGTTCAAAGTCGTAATGATATATGTCACTGATCGCGTCCATCGGCAGTGTAATGAACTGCGAAAATGGTTATTCATTTACCATTCATATGATTAGGCAACTGAGGAGTGTGGTTGTTTAGTATTTGTGCTTACTTAGTGCTCATGAAAGATACTTTATTTTCTTGTCCAGTCAAGAGCACATCAACATTCACCCTATGGCCTTTGGTCGGTTTGAATCTGAGAACAAATCAGAAGGCCTACTATGAACTATTATTGCGATTCAATTGACGACCTAAAATAAACTGCTTTGCTATTTCATACCACGACGTCATTAAAGCGATCCAGTCTAGGTTGACGCCAAATCAAGTCGGCAATTGGATCGCAAACTGTTTTAGTTCGTTCATTTTTCGTACCATGAGGCGATATTTCAACCTATATTGGATGACTTAAATGTCAAAGTAAGCGATTCAAAAAAAGTTGCTACTTTCTTGGCGTGAAGTGAATCGTTTCGGTTTATCTTTAAAAAAATTGTTGAAAATATAGGTATTTTAAGGTATTTCAGTTGGATATTTAGTGTTTCTTATGTGTTAATGTGAAAAAGTGATTTTTTTTTGTAGATGTCTGGCGAATTAGTCCTTTTTGTTTTCTTGAAAAAGGATTATGAAATAAACACAACACGGAAACAACCGGACCCCTTTTATTTGGAAGATGAAGAAAATATAAAAGGATATCGGTTGTCTAAACGATTGGTATTAGAACTGTGTGATGAGCTGAGACCATTGTTAAAAAATCCAACAAAATCAATTGATTTATCAGTAGAGACAAAGGTAGAAGTCAAATTGGGTGCGTTCTAAACTCGTCATAATCAATTTATTTTTACGACAACAATAAGGAAACCTTTAATTATTTGTAATTTAAAGAATTATATAAATTTCTATTATTTAATGAGTACTAATACGGGCTTACGGTATATAATTTGACACTAAAAAGCGCAATTTTAAAATATATTTGTTGTTATTTTTACACAAAAAACACGGCTAAAATCATATCAACTAGATTTCGAAACGCAATGCATATGGTTCGAGTAAAAGAGACAGACTTATGCAACGAGTGTATAGCGTCATCTCTTTCTCACACGCGGACCACAGACAAATTTCGGTCTTTCATTCTTTCGTGAGCGATTCAAACGCCAGTTAGCTAAAGGCACTTCATGGTACGAATCTTAGCGATTCAGTTTAGGTACCTAAAATGGATTGCATCGGAATTGAATGGCAAACTAAAAGTTGATGGTAGGCCTTCAGATCTCTTTTTGTTCTGGTCATGTTTGACCCGCTATTGTTTTAAGTGCAAGAACTCTACCGACTACATCTTTAAATCTATGTGGTAAGAAAATGGTATAGGTAAATTAAATATTTGGCAATACTTTGATTGAAAGGTCTATACACAATTTGTATCTATTGAGCAACTTAAAAACAGAAGACGATCTTAGTTTGTGATCTTTTCAAAGTTTTATGATTGATTTAAGACTAATGTAGTACGAGTAATTCTAAACATATAATGTCGTCAATTTTCTCTTGTGTTTGTTTTTATCTTAGAAAGTGGTAACTTTATGAAGCAATGGTTTCGAATGCAGACTGCTAAATAGTGTTATAGTGTTGTATTCACACAGATTTATCTCAACCGTTCCGACAACAAAGCAATTGTCAACAAATCCATTACGTAATTCGTCTGATTTCGGCTGGTAGAATAATAATTTAGATTTAGACATACGTTCACTAAATAGCACTTCCAAAAACATACTTTAAACATATATATTTAAAACCGAAGTTACCTAGGTCCACTTACTTAGAATATGAACTACGTTTGATCAGCCAACCTTAACACTCCAACCAAGGTTAGAGGTTTGTAACGAGAGTTTTCTATTCCACGCATGCCTTGAAATAAGTGCAAATGAAAATATATATTCAATTGATGTGTCAAAGTTTCACAATGCAATGGCCTCAGGCGAGTTTTAGCCCGAATAGGTGCACGACCTTTGAACATCTCGTATTATTATACAGAGTTGATACGATTAATAAAGCAAGCGCCACTTAGATTGTGAAAACGTAATGCAATTGAATAGCAAGTGTGAGATCGGCGAAGGTATTCATTGTAGGTAGTTGCAAAAAGGCTTTAGAGCCAAGATGAAAGATGTACAATTTATGATTATTGTTTTAGAGCCTAGTGCCGCTGACTGTGTATTGAATTGCAATATTGTAAATACAATGTTGAAGGTGTTGAAAATCTTCAAAATACATCTTCCGAAGAAAGCTTCCAGTTTAGTAAGTTTTGTAATTGATCAAAGAACTAAATTAATACCTACATGTTCGTTAATTATGTAGTACACATATAGGAGAACTCCGTGAGAGACCGATTGAACACACCGAAGTGTCCGTTAGGTCGGTAATTATTTTTATCTCTCTCTGGTTTTTCCTTTTTCATATTGTTATTTTCTAAATATTCATACTTGTAAATAAATCTATTACAAATTTCTTTAATTTGTTGAGCGTTACAGCTTAACTACATTCTTGGACAAGCCATAATTTTTAATTTTATGTTACTTGCAATACAGAGGCGCATAAAGGGAGACGCTCAAATAAAAATCACATATTTATTCGTAAAATTAAAAAATAGTATAAATATTAATTATAATAGTATAAATAATAATTGCTCTTTTTAGTCTCGTGATACTAGGTAGGTTATAAAAAAACGCGCGCGCGGCAGGCATAGGTTGGTGTCATACAGCATATGTCTATACAAATTTACATTGATCTCTTTGTTTGCAATAAAATTATACGAATAATTTCCAATATTTTTGTTCCAAATTCAAAACTCATCATTGCCCTGTTAAAAAACATCTAAAGGAAAAGATTAAATTTGCTTCTGCTTATAGAGGAACCGATCGTCGTTTTGGAATATAACGATGAAAATTCAAATACACTTCATAAATTTTTGACACAATCGTAAAATGGGACAAAAGACTTGTGGTTTCCGACTGTTAGGAAACATCCGGATTGCTCCACCGTTGTGAACCTGGTGTCGAACTAGGCATGGACTCTAGATATTAACATTTCAACTCTAACGATCTGCTCAGTTTGTAACTGTTTGCAAGTTGAACATTACAAACATAAGTTGAACATAAAATTGTTTCGGGTGTTTGTTTATGTCCGTACTTGCCTGTTGTACCTATCTCATAAACAGATGGACCAAAAATATATCTGAGGGGAGACCTGGCCCAGAGTGTCCTTTTATCTGGGGTTATGAAATATTAATCTTGAATGCCACAAAAACCGCGATTGCTTGAATTGTTGTACACGTGGATCTATACTTCATATATATCTATACTTCACATATACACGTCCAGGGGACTATCTTCGACGATCGATTGTCTTGAAATTCTGTGCCTTTAGGGTCAAAATCTACTAGGGGAAATATTCGAATGGTCGGAACTTCCGATTGGTTTTACACTTCCGATTCCGGTTCCGAAACTTTTGAAGGCGGAGGTATATCGGAGGTCGATACGCAGCGACGGAGGCGGCGCGCGGCCGCAGTCAACAGAGAAAAACATATGCATATCAGTGATGATCTCTTATTATGGTGGAAAATAAATACTAAACTCAAACCCCTGGAGTCGATTGCCCGCCATTATTTGTCGTATTATTTGCCTAGCAGCGAGCGAAGAAGTTTTTAGTGGTGCTGGCCTAATCTTTAATCCGTTAAGGAATAGACTGGAAGGAGATAAATCTGCGAAGCTTTTATTAATTAAATATAATTTGGTTCTTTTGGAGCCGCTGATTTGGTTTAATTTACTGCTATACTATTTGATTTTAGATTTTTTCTCTTTGAACACCTAGGTACGTGTAATACAGTGTATTGTTTTCTTTATCTGGTATTAAATATTGTTGTATTATCTTACTTAACTTGGGGTCCCACATATCATGAAATCAAATTAAATTTTTTTTGTACTTTTAAATTTTTTTACTGCCGGATCCCATTCCGATTCTGGTTCCGGTTCCGATAAAACAAATTTAAAAACTCTTAATCCGAATCCGGTTTCGATACCATCACTTCCGTTACACCTCTAGAATATACAGCATGTTCACTAACCGAAGACACTTCTTTAACCAGGCGATGTAAAGAGTTGAACTTTGCCCGTGGTATATTAAGTTAAAATAGTTAGTTTTACAAAATTTGCATCTGCATTTAATTTTTTTTAAAAATTACACTGCATTGTGTAAGTAAGTAAAATTTTAGTGTAAATTTTAGACAGGTAATAAACATAAATGACATAAGTCAAATGGAGTTATCAGAAGTTGAATTATACAGGATGGTTTCAATTTTTTAACAGACTATGAAAGGGGTGGATGTTTCTAAATGTGTAAAAAGGTCCTTTAAAAAAATGTTTGATTGAATAACCGATTGGTTTATAGGATTGCCTTTAGTAAACATACTGTACATTGCTTCCCAGTCCACAGTTGGGTCGTTTTCCTGGGGATGTACGCATGATGTATGGTCCAGAAGTAGTTTTAACCGCCTTACCTGTGAGGGTTCAGAACAAATTGCGGCGTTCGTTGGCTCTGGACAATGTAACGTTTTACTGGAGAAATAATTTGGTTAAATCTGTTCCGTAGTTTCGGAGTTAATCGATTGCACAAAAAAAGAAATAAGAATCATACTGACGGTTATTATTAAGCTATGAAGTTGTTTCGCATGAAAAAAGAGAATGTGACTGATGTGCTTGAATGTGTATGAATGACTGAGTAGCGTAGTGGTCAGTTGCCCTGTCTCTTACGCCGGAGGTCCCAGGTTCGAGCCCTCGCCGGGGCATTCATTGATGACTGCAGATGTTTGTTCTCATATTATATTTTTCATTTTATATTCATGTTATATTCTTCATATGATATTTTTATATATATGTTTACTCTGGGTTCCCCCCCAGTTCACTGTATGGTCATCCATAACACAAGCTTGTTATCTGGGGATTTATTATTATTGTTATGTTCAGATTCAATAATGTACGCAGTTGAGCAATGGCAGTTTTAGTAATATTTAGGAAAGTTGTATTGGAGAACTGATAATTTGACAGCTTTGAAAAATAACTTCCGTTCGATACCTCCTTGGATGTATGAGGAAGTATGATAAATTTTTATTCGTTTTTTTAGATTCAAATACGTATCATACAAAAAAGTTTTATTTTACTCGTAAATACCTATTGAAAGAGACACCATATGCAACCTTAAGAAGACACTTAAAATAAACTTTAAGTTAATAACAGACGGTCAAAAGTACCTAACATTTATATATTTTGATTCATATTGTTTTAGTGTTATTTTTAAAATGTTACATAAAGACAAGAGAAAAGTAACAAGAACCTGATCGAAACTAAAAATTTGATCACGTGATTCATCCGCTGGCCTCTGTTAATGAAAGCTTTTTTGGATAGCGCGGTCATTTGCAACTTTCACTAAACAAGGAATAAGAAGACCGTGGCCTAGGCACTAGACACAAATTATCAATAATTATTCTGTATTCAAGCCTCGTCTCTTTGTTTGTATAAGCTCGTCTGGGCGCTTACGTCCTTTCCTTTTTTATTGTTAATTCCAATGTTGAGTAAACGGGGATATAAGAACGGAAGGGGATTTTACTTTCAGGTTACAGGCGTGTGATGAAGAAAATGTTAAATGGATTATGTCGTAAAATTGTACGAAATTGAACTTCCTTCTCTACAATGATTGTTTCCGGCTTTTGTGAGACTAATGTTAATATTTCAGATAAAATTAAATAGCATAAACCGATGTTTTGAGTAACGTAATATTTTTTATTACATATTTCAGAGAGCAATAATTGTTTATTACATTTATGAAGACTATAATTTAGGAAATGCTCTAAATCGGGGATTCTCAAGAGGTCGACCGCGAGAGTTAAATAAATAAATAAATACAAATGAAAAATAGCATTGTTTTGAAATGTAAACGAGCCAAGGACTCCTACTCACTGGACTGGACTGGAAGTATTGATGCGAGTGAGTGAGTCGATGTAAATGCGGCTTGCTACTCGTGGCTCACCAACATATGCGATGTTTTTTCTCTTCTCGTTTCGCCATTGCGATGTTTTCTTGGTTTGGTAGCTACCCCGTACTCCAGAAATAGAATAAATGCACAATTCAAATGGAGACTTTAAAATTTTTGCTGAATAGCTGGAGAATTTGCATGTGGAGTTCGAAAAAAGGTTTTGCCGCTCTCCAAGAAGTTTCATGATATTCCCTTTTACTTATTATAATAATTCGTTTATTTCTCCAAAATCAAATACAAATATTTTACATGTTAAGATAAAAATGTACGGTAGCTTCAATTACGAAATACAATGCAATTCATAGTTCGCCAAAGAAATTGGTGCCTAAACTAGACGTAGGGTTGGTATTTCAGGAAACCAGGACTCCACCTCTATTACAATTTTTAATTCGGGAAGTTATATAACTGAGGAGAGGTACTTATAAGGATAATACGAGATGAGTACCAAGTTTACAGTAAAAACACAAATAACATCATAAATATAAATAACAACAATCATTGGTACAGAGTAATTTGACAACCTTGCAAACAAATAGTTCAGTTTTTCAATGTCAGCTTAATGATTAAGAATTTGGTAAATTGGGTGGGTTTATAGTTTACAATGTCAGAAATAAATAAATTGATTAATAATGTCACATAATTAGAATTCCTTTAAATTATTATAAATACTTTATAGATGTCAGTCTTTCTTGTCTATGTCTTAGGTATTGACATGGACATCTTGACTAATAAAATCGACAAGGTAACCGATATTTAATATTTTGCGGTCCAAGAAGAAATAATTAAAACGAGATGCATTATATTTCTGTTGCATAAATCATTTTAGTAGTACTGTTTGTTGGAATCAGATTTGCAATGAAAAATGTTCATGATCATTAATGGTAGCTACATATTTGACCTCGTTTTTTGGTCCTACCAATCTTTCCCGCCAACATTTTCAACTATGAATGCAATAAAAACAGTTGTGTCCCCTCTTAAAAGACACCTAACTTCCTTCCAATATGCAATGACATATATCCACCCTAAAACGTAAAGCGGGATAAAAAACGTTAATTTTGTATTTAACTTACAAACTTGTCACAAAACTATTTTATTTAGTTTGGCCACCCCTGCTCTTTACCAAACCATAAACTTTACTAAACCATAGTTCAAACCGTGTAAGCAAGGTTAAGTCAGAATGCACCAAATTAAGGTAACAATTTGTAAGTAACTACTGCCTAATATATACCTAATAGTTTGAAAATTTGCGAGACGTTGACTCATGAATGGTAAGTTGAAGTTTGAGGTCCGCGTCTGTATTTGCAATTCTTAAGGGACCACCCAACGTTGACAACGGACATTAACCATCGTGGAGCTACTTCGAAAAGATGTACTCATTGTTCAATATTGAAGTCCGGCAGAAATATACCCAGATATAATGTAATTTACTTGATGAGACAACGTTTTAAGAAAATCTGCTGAATTTTTTAATTATACATAAAGACTTCTTTACGATATTAAAGATTGTTATTACTATTATTGATTGCGTTAGACCTCCTCTCATTTCTGAGGATCCTATATTATTGGCGAGGGCTTTTGGCAAAACGGCAAGAATGGGTTGGTGTATATCGAATGTGTTTTCATTAATGGACGGAAAGTGATAGATGGCTGGTTTAATATGACAAGGTAAATACGAGGATGCAAATCTAGAAGCCTCAAACTAGGTACAGTCACTGGTGCTACACCTGTGGGTGAAATGACGAAAGGAACCATTTTTACTGTTTTCACTCTGGGTCTTCAGTTCTATGGAAACTGTGGTGGACGCAAGATTTTTTAAAGGATGCCATTCTATTTTTCAGGTTGTACGATAACATATTTTTTAAACTTGCGCAGCGCTTGCGGTCTACAGCCTTACGTTATTGGGAAACAATCTAATGAAAAGCCTCTCTCCAGGCCAGAATACGTCAATGCCGATAAAAACATGTGTCAAAAAAGTTTGAAATTAGAACATACAAATAGTAATTTTACGTCTTTTTGGGTAGGGACTTATATTTAAACTGTGACTTAAACTAAACCTCAAAAAATCTTTATATATAAGTTTATTGGTTGTTAAAAATTTACTGAGTATTCACTCTTTTTTTCTTGCTTTATGATTCATCACATTTTCAATATCTTTAACATTTGCAGTTATCTATAATTTTCGCTTTCGGACAGAAAAATCTTAGTGCGCATTCTTACGCTTTGGCGACAACAGAGTGGGAAACTGATATATTGCAGCCATTAATTTATTTGCGAAGCTTAAATTTCTTTCATGTTTTATGTTAATAAATAGTTAATGTATTCAATATAATTAATTTTAGAGCACTGAATTCAGCTACTCTTAGATTGAATAAGACATAAGTGGCGCCTTGACGCACCAGATTATATATTATAGAACAACTTAGTACCAAATCAGGAACCCAGTTGTGTTGGTATTTTAATCATGTCCGTAATTTATCAGAAAATTCAGGTACACACTTTATCGTACGCAATTCGTTTTATAAAATACAACAACCCCAAACAGTCGTTCGTAATCGACACATAGAATAAGCCGAAAACAATCTTTCACGATTTGGTAAAAAACTTAACCTAAATAGCATGGTGATTGTTTAAAATTTCGCATTAGCAACAATTCAATACAAATATAGATAACTTAAGTAATATACTTAGGGTGAATCTGAGGTGTAGCTAATTGTAGGGGTGGGCCCAAATCAGCATAAGTTGGAAAATGCAACCACAGTCTCGCAAACTGTCTGTCAAAGTCGTAGAATAATTTGACGCGTTCAAAATTATCCGAGAGTAATCAAAATGACTCGAAAGCGTACTCTCTCGCCGACGTCCTAACCTATACTGCCACGCGATCAGTAAAAACCTAAATACCAAACGTACCTACAAAACCTCTGACCTCTCATCCGAAAAAATTACATGGGGGCCCTCTAAGAGAATTTTCACTGTCTCCCTAACTTGTGCAACAGAGGCTGGTCCTTTCGCCGCCCCCCCTCGGTGGCGTTTAGGCAGCTAGGTATATATCGTGGGATGCGGGCCATGCTCATCACACAACTTCGTCAGACTTGAAGTCACCTACCCAAGCAAGATGAAAGCCTTTGTAGCGGTAAGTGCCAGTGTGTGCTTCTTGTGCAGTGAATAAAGTGACAGAAATCAAAACAGTGCAAAGTTCGAGTTTTTCAAGTGATTTGGATATTTGTGCACTTGACGATTTCTGAACTATTTGTTTGATTTTCTTTTTTAATTACTTTACTCTTTTGGTTCTCTAAGTATTGTTTTTAAAACTTGTTTTTTGCTACTTTATACTAAAGTCATGTATTTTTGTGAGATAATGAACTACAGTTGTAAACTATAGAATCGGTTAGCCAAAAGAATGAGTAATTGATAGCTAATAATAATATAAATAACTAATCAGCATACAGCATCTCACGCTTCACCAAAACATTCTAAATAACAAAGTTTAACGTTTGCGCTGCGAAAACCTATCAAAGCTTATAAAAGATTTGCGAAATATCCATAAACATTTCTTTACAGTTAATCACCGGATGGAAAGCAGAATATCATGTCAGTCAAATAACATTTTAATATTTAAATATAAATCCCTATACATTTTTAACCAAGAGTTTGGTTTTGTTCGAATATATTAAATCGTAACCATCATGGATATTTCACCACCTCCGATTCTCATTGAATATTCTTTTCTCAAACCAAAGATTTCAAACCTCTATTTTGTGAAACATATTACACCAACCTTCGTTACGCATACCTCTTTAATTATCGGTGAAATTTTGTTTATTTACATAATTACCATCATTATAGTATGCCGTGATTCGATAACACTCGAAAAAGCAGTAAAAACTGAGGAGAATCTCATGGGAAGATCGAATTTGCAAAGAAATGTACTTGATTGATCGCACCGTGACATGCAAATTGTAGTAAAATTGAAATCGTAAAGGTAATTGACGTGAGATCGAGTTGGCAATTTGTAAATTACGTAATTAAAGAGAAACAGTTCCTTTAGGGGAGTACGCTGCGCAGTGCAACGAAGTTGCTATTGCGCAGGTCATAGGTCAACGCAAGTAGTTATTATCGCTGGTCCAATCTCAACAATTGCCCAATTTCAAAAGAATACAAACCTGGTTTTGTGTTATGTATCCGCAGTGACATATAACTATTACTCCTCAAGTTTTGTATGTTATTAAACTTTTCGTTGAACAGTAATAAAAGTAGCCAGGCTTTCTCAAAGATCGACGTCACTATATTTGTTCACACTTTAAGATGCAAACTTAATTTATTTTCACATTAACTTTGCGTAATAATTTTATTTCGTTATAAATTAGAGATTCTTTTATAATTCAAAAATTTTCACGTTTGTTGTGGAATTTATGAATATTTAATGTCATGTCACAACGTATTTCATTTTTTAAATTTGTTAGAATATTTTAATGAGCTCGGAGTACTTTCATCATGAATTTGATTATAATTTGTTTAGGTTGTTATTTAACATAGGACGTAAACAAAAGATTTATATTAAAATTTGACATCAAAAGCGTGACCGATTATTATAATTGTAATTAAATCTTACTTTTTACATGAAAGTGTATGTTATTGTATTTGGTCGAATATTCGGTGAATTTGGTAATCTGCTCTCTTGTCTGAACACGAGGCGATCGTAAACTACGTATTTAAGATAATATATGTTTCAATTCAAGTCAGAGAACGCTCATTTCGGTTTTATTGCTTAGTTTTGTCTTTCGCTCAATAGTTTAGCGGTAAAATGAAGGAGACTCTCTTTTATTGCCGATAAATTTTATAAGGACTGTAATACCTTAGTACGTATATTAATAAGGATGAATTTCCATTGTTTGCGTTTAATCAATTTAATATGGAACCTTTCAAAGCAAACTGCCGACAGCGCCAGACTTACGTAAAAAATCGTCTACTATAAATTACAAACGATTAATAAAGCAAAAAGAATCTAGCTTCAGAGGCCTTAAGATGATATTATAACGATTACACAAACAGTTTTCTACGCACATATAAAACATCTTGCCTATATTACAGTAACGACTCAACTGTTAAGTGATATCGGGTTCCTCAAACTCTAACATTTATAACACGGTATGGCGTCATTCAATTATTCAGTATTTAACTTGGAATCAAAATTCAGCGAGCTGTATCGTTGCTAAAACATAAAATAAACAAACTGGCACAAAATAAAAGTATGGCGCGTGTTCTTTATTTAAAAAAAGATGATTCGTTCAATTATGGCGATCTCGTTAGATGGTATGTCAGAGGTCATAGCGGGCGACCGCCGCTTCCCGCGCCGCGTGACGTAACGCGTGACCCCGAGACCTTACTTTCACTGATGGCTACCATTGTTTTTGCTTCGAACGCCTTACGGTATCATCTAACATTTATTCGCGAATCTATCCCCTTATATACGAACAGCATTTGTGAGATTAATTGAACCTCTTCGCGAGCAAAAGTCTATGTATTGGAATGTCATAGATACCTATAGCCTACGTGACATTATCTTGGTATTAAATTAATCGTTGCTTCTTGTAATGGAAGAGCTTTTAGTGACCTTTTGATGACCCGCTAAATCTTTAATTAACTTTATATAATTAAATTAACATACTCTTCGATAATCGTCAATCATATGTTTGAATTAGGAAGTGAAGATCCAGAAATCCAAATAAAGAAATGCTATGAACTTTGTGACTTTCCATCTTTTGGACTTTTTGGAGAAGGAAAAGTTATTAATAATATTTTTTTATATTTGTTAATTTGCAGTGCATAGCCGTGGCGTTGGTAGCGAGCGTGAGCGCAGAAGCGCCCGGCGGCTACAACTACAACAGGCCGTCCGGCGGGTTCAGCGGAGGCGGCTTCAGCGGCGGGCTCTCCGGCGGCGGCGGCTACCGGGCCGTCTCCTCCGGCTACCAGACCTCCGAGGGACAGAACGTGGACGCACAGCTCCTCGAGCAGGTCCGCCAGATCCTCCTCAAGGAAGAGTCCTCCGCCTCCGCTTCAGGCGGAATCGGAGGAGGCTACAGCGCTCCCTCTTCGTCCTACGGAGCCCCCTCGTCCTCATACGGCGTGCCTTCCTCCTCGTACGGCGTGCCCAGCTACAGCCAGCGAGTAGTGGGCATCAACCTCGAGGGCGTGCGCCAGGCCATCCAGGTCGCTGAGTTTGAGCAGGACGCTTCCGTGTCCGGTGGCTACGCAAGCGGACCTGCCACGTCCTACGGCGCCCCCGCCCGCGCGCCATCTAGCAGCTACGGCGCCCCCTACTAATTCAACAACCAAATTCGGAACGCACAGTTCAGATGTTGTTACCGGGCAGTCCACCGGCCCACGGCCCAACGACGGGCGCGCGGCGGACACGTACAATGTAGGTGCCGCCGCCAACGCCCGCGACTCTGCACGCACGGGCGGTCCCTTCCCCCCGTCCCGGCGGTCAGCCAGTCGTCTTTGCCAACAAAACACGAAGTGGCTAGCCGCTGGGCTAAACTCTTGTCTTGTATAAAGTTTGTCTGTAAGATTAGCTTAATGCTTAGTTTTAAGTTTATTACTGTTTTACAAAAAAATAAATACATTTTGACACCGTAATATCTGAATTTCATTTCAATTGCAAAGGCTTTTCTCACCACAATCTTTAATAATCCTATAACTACTTGCACCTTGTGTTGGCTTTTATTGTAAACGAATGTTAAAAGAATATTTCCTTATAGCCTTTTACGAGTAAAATAATCAGAACAAATTAAGGTCAATGGATCGTTTCCAAATATCAGTTCTCACGAATTGGAATTCGTGCCCAAAGATGAAGTATTTAATTACACCGCGTAACTGGCAAATTCTAAAACCGAAAATAACCGAAATCCATTGATTTATCCTACTTATATGATATTTAATATATGGCATATGGATAAAACATAACCTGGAATAACATATATGCAAATTATAAATAATGCATGATTACAGAAACTAATAAAGGGAACATAGAAAATTAATTATTTTTTTATGTTAATTGTTCAATCTTAATGTTGCTTATTATATTTGGTTGAGTAGTTTGTGCTAGTAATTTAGATTTAGTATTCTGCTGTTATTTGCTATAAACTATATGGCTTTTAATGACTTGTCACTCGTTTTATCACACATATGTACACATATTTTAAAGATTTATTTCATTAGGTTATCTTTCTACCATGAACAGTACTGTCCCCAAGGAATATGCGACCAAAACCTTGTAATGTATAAAAGAAATCAAAAGCTTAGATCTGAGGGTAATGACTTTCACAAACTAATGTCCATTTTCACTAAGGTTCCCTTATCTTAGGGGCTCCCTCAAATCATCCCCTAACCTAAATTGTGTTTCACCATCCTAAGGGCTACCTAAGCAAGCGTCCCCTAGTTAGGTGACATTTAGTGTGGAGGTAATACGTAAACGTCTATAAATTATTTGAGTTAACGGTTGTATTGATATTTAGCCGAAAAAAACAAATAAAACACTTAAATTAACGCTATTAACTCCAGTTTATTTAAAAAAAGGAGAATCTTCATATAAATCGTGGTCACTATCCATTTTTAACCCCAGGAGTTATTATTGTTCGGAAGTCGGAAGGATATCTCGCAAAATAATCTAAAAATATACGTCACCTAAGTATTAAGGGGTCGTCAATTCATCCCCTAAATTATAATGTTTAAGTTGTCACTTAACTGTCGGTGAAAACAAAACTTGCGTGAGGTGCCCCTTAACTTGGCATAGGAGACACTTAAATTTTAGGTACTACTGGTGGTAAGTCAAAGAAGTACGGACCAATCTTTTACCTTAAGGTATTAATAGCATAAAGATTTCAAATGAAGGTGGTTGTTGCAAAATTTTATTATTACCCAACGAATGATCTTTGATCGCGTTGGTAACCTGTAGTTACGACAGACAAAGAGGTAACTTTTGTTTTGGTACAGAATAAGGTCGTTTATGTACCTATCCATAAAATATCTTTTTATCTATCGCAAACTTTACTACCGATAGTCATTATAGATGGTATTATTTTAAACATAGATTTCCGTTAGGTACGATCTGAAAATATTGTAATAAGAGGATGTGTGTGTCTTCAACAGTTCCTTGAGGGCGTCTTTTTAGACTTACGTATCCAAGATTCTACCATACAAGAACTAAATACTGTAGCTTCGTCAAAAATAACCTAAATGGATACCGTTAACATATACAGAATTGCACAACATCTTCATGATGCCCATTTATGAAGTGAAGCAAACCTCGTTTGTTTTGTAATAGAAAATGACTTGGACGCATCCCGAGCGTTCAATTCTAATGCACAGATTTCAAAGTCTACTTGTACTATTAGTAAATCTTTAATGTAATGTTGCTTAACGGAACATGCAATGTAGGCAGAAAACGTATACAGGAAAAATGCGTCTGTAAGCAAAAAGCATTGAGGTCAAGAAACACGCATAATATTATATTTATTTATTATATTTACGTCATTTCATAGCTCAGATCAAACCTACAGACGTGTTTTGTTTGATCGGAAATCGCAATGTAGAGTACGATTTACACATATAGATTATTGGTTAGAAAGGCTGAATCACTGGAATGGTTATATGTTGAATTTAGCTTTGTTCAGTAAAAAAAGTCGGACCTCAGAATATTTGATGACTTTTTCAATATCCAAATCAATATCAAGGGATACTTAATGTACAAATTAGATATAGTTAATTCTGTTCTCTCAATAATTGAAAAAATTTCTTTATACCTAAACGCCATACATGTCATGCATAATTTCATTGTTAAATAGGATACTAGATAAAACTTCATATGCTTTTAATTTTAATAAGTATAAATTAATTTATAACCTTTAATTTATACCAACGACAATGAATATCCTAACTAACATGTGTTACTTAAGTTTTTTAGCAACACAGCCTGCAGCACGGGAGTTAACGACAGCATGCAACACAGGCGGTGCGGATCGCCCGCGGCTGCGTCCATTGTACCAATGTGACGCAAGCAATTCTTCGGACCAAAACATTAGCGTGGGATCACACTGCTTTCGTAACTACAACATAATTATATATTTTCACATACAACTATGGGTATTAGGAAAGAAACATAAAAATCTAAACTCTTGGGTATTTCATGTTTAACAATGGCTGTGGAGAATGTGTTCCATGTGAACCGGTGTCCACATTGCTAAGGCTTGACCATTATAAAATTCGTTAATATTTATCTTAAGCAGTAGGAATAATGAATGGATTAATGTTATTTATTACAACGATATTAAGCGTGGCATTTGGGGTATGGTTGGGAAAGGATGTAATACAAAAACTTTAGGAAAATGATGTTCTAGCCAACAAGCGGCAAGGTACTCACACCAATTTGCAATGTTCTCACACAAAATATCGATCAGTTAGTGACTACCCCAGGAGCTCCTAGTTAGATAAAACGCTAAGTTTTGTTAGTTCAGTTAAATGCCATGTGCTGTGTCCAAAAAGAACTGGGTCATAAGTTCTTATAAGTAATTTTTTTAAACTCAAATATATTATAATAGTGCTTAACTGTTCGCCAAGCCCTTCCCGAGAACATTGCTTTTTAAATTCAGAATCGAAGCACAATGATAATCTGGTGTAAGACACTTTGTATTACGAGTTCTAAAAACACAAGACAACAATGATTTATAATATTATTCGATTGATTAGCTAGAATATGCCACTGCTTCTATATCACCACCTGTCAGATGTAATATACCTAATAATGAAAAACAACTAAATTACTATTTGTCGTATATCCTCAATTCCTCTTACTCAAAAGCACGTAGAAAATCTCCATCGCCTTTCGAAAGCTCTTGTCCGTTGCGTAATTCAGGTGTCAGCTGAAGCACCATTCAAATGTTATCTCGATGACTACTGCAATTCTCTCGAGAGAACTGGTTACTCACTATTTGAGATTTAGATGTTTTTCCATATTCTTCAAAGTTTTGAAAGCTGTGTAGAAGTTTCCTTAGTTATCTCATTGGTAGGCCAGTGCGATGATAAAATGACTGTTTATGTGGCATCTTACACAATTCTTTAACCTTACGATGTCTTTTATACTATTAAGCATTAGCTTCACCCATGTGTACAATTTATTTATAAATAAGCAAGTGGTGGAAACCCTCACCAATAAATTGTACTTTGAATAATCCAGCGACACACACTTTTTTCCGGATTTCGAACGTTTCAAGACGAGACTTTTCTTTCCGTTATAAATCTGACTTGAAAGTTCCCACACAAGCAGTAAAGTAAAATGACTTATTACTTTAAGCCACGCATCTGTTAACATAACATTAAGAAACAGCTTCTACACAATATCAATTATCACAAGGTGTTATGTACTTATTATATCTTCTTGCCAGATCTTCTTCACAAAGGTTTTTCGAAACTGGCGGTAGACTCATGCTTTATGTGAAGTAAATAAAAAAAGTAATTGTCACTGTTGAGAAATAAATATTTGAATTTGAACTATCTTGATTTTTTTTCTCTGCACAATCCAAATCAACCGCGGCGTGAAAATGTGATTAGCCGTCATTTTTATAATATGACTTGAATTTTTATTGGGAAGCTATAATCGGACGTCCGTTTCATTGCAGTCTAACCTAACCTAATTACCTTATCATTCTAATCGAAGCCTGGAAAATGTTTTTTTGGGAGAGCCACTTCGGACTACAATAAAAATGTTGCGAGCCTTAAAACATTAAATTATTATATTTATATCAGACATGTGTATACTGGTACATTTACAGGTATATGTCTGATATAAATTTCAGATCAGATGTGAAATTGCATAGAGACATAATCTTAACCACCAATTTCGCGCATATTTCCAGGCTGAAACAAGAAAACGTTTATTTTAATCATACAAAACGAAACAACAATTTATGTATATCTTCACCGCGTATAATGAATGCATGAACAAATAAATATTCGAGGTCAAACAAATAAAAAAAATAATTATATACTGACGTAAACCTGCCATTAAATTTCACTTTTATTTTCTTAAAGATAGAAGGCACAGTTTCAAAAAGAGTTTCTCTGAGCAAACAACAGACTCTCTTGTTGATATAAATTATTAGTAATCTCACTAGACGACGAAAACTGAAAGGCGGTTGCGTTAAACAATACCTTCTAATTAAAATGTACACTAGTCTTTTTAGAAACGTGTGAGAGACATACGCCTTTTTATGCAGGGTACGTTCAAATTCAAATATTTATTACTCAACATTGACAATTAGTTGTTCTTATTGATGTCAAATAAAGCCTGACTCTACAACCTGTTCGGAAAAACCTTCGTGATGAAGAACTGGCAAGAAACTGCACTGCATTTTATGTCAACTTATCTGCATCTGTTAGCTCGGCAAGTCTCCCTCCCCCCCAAGTATCCAAATGACGAACACCCTCAAACAACACCTGTTCACGAGTTAACGCGGGATCCAGCCATCCTCAACCATGTTAGAGGGTGAGCGACCCGTCACCCGACGCTACTGTAAGAAAACGACAGTGACAATGTGACAATGACGCTTTAGATATTCATCGGGACGAAGAACTCACTGAACAAACAGACACTTTACACATGCTTTGTTACAAATACTAGTACAATCCTGTTAATGAGGGGATTATACCCAAGGGCTTTTATCATCGAAATAATCGTATAGTTTATAATATCTAAGCTTTAGCGAACAACTTTTGCTTTATAGTTTCTTTGAATTTGTCAATGGGAAGACCTTACATATCCTCAGGAACCTTATTATAAAAGTATACGATATATATCAGTGTATACGACAATGACCCATGAATGAGTTAGTAACTTTATGAAGCCTACTATTATGAGCTGTCAGCATATTTCTTCCTCTTGTGTTAACATTGTGCAGATCTTTTTTTCTTTTGACAAAGGTTTTGTTCTTTTTTACACACATTAAATTTTCTAAAATATTTTGTGAATGAAAAGTAAGAATATTATTTCCTTAAATTTACTTCTAAGTGAAACCCTTGGACCGAGCTGATAGATTGCGTTAACGACTCTTTTCTGCAGAATAAATATAACATCGATGTCAGCAGCACTCCCCCACAACACAATGGCATATGTCCTGAGGGTATGAAAGTTACCGAAATAGGCTAATCGAGCAGTTGTTTCATTTGAAATTGGTCTCATATTTTAACAGTATATGCGGCAGAGCCAAGCCCTTTCGCTAAACCATCAACATGCGGTCCCCACTGGAGTTTGGCGTCTAAGGTTATGCCCAAAAATACAGTTGAGTTTATAGGAGTCAGTTCCTGGTTCTTAACTACAATGTTTGTGTTAACTTGTTTGACATTTGGCAAAGTTAACTTAACACATTAAAGTTTAGGTTTTTTTATGCCGTAATGGTGCAGTTTCATGAGTAGTGTAGTATGATCACCACAAAGACACTAATAACATGACACGACTCCTCCCAGGCGCTGAATATGTGTTTTGTGAGCTGAAAACCGGCATCGGTTGTTGAGCGACCCCGTGTTATACCAAATTGCTAAAAAGTCATTAAATTATTGCCATAAAAATGAGAAAGTAATTGATTTAAAATTAATTTTTCTAAAATCTTTCTGAGCGTTGGTAGTATTATATAATTTTAGACCTATATCTCAGACATACTACCTGCTTTGAATATTGGAATGATCTTACTCAATTTCATTAAATCAGGAAATACACCATTATCAACACAAGAGCGGGGCTATATCATCAATGACAGATTGAAAAATATTAATAGAAATTCCATCTAAATCACTTAATGCCGAAATGCGTTTAAAACTTGTGGAAAAGCAACACAAAAACAGTAAGTTTAAAGTTGAAATCAATATCGCATTAATTTACATTTTCCATTAGCAGTGACAGTGCAAAAGTGGAACATGAAATAATACTCAAAGTAGTTGACACAGGGATGTAAAAATAATTTCATATGCTTCAGCAACTTCTCTGTCGGTCGACAACAATTTATCATTCGTTTTTTAATTATATTTATTGTGGGGGTCTTTTGCTTTCCCAGTTTCCTGATTAATTATATTCCATGCAGTTTTTGAAATGTTAGTACTAAAAGTCTGTGTCGTTGCTTCTTCAACAGTATTTTCAAATGTAATGTCAGGATTTATTAGGGCCACATTAACAGATGAGGAGTAAGGCAAAACGTCAGAATTATTGAAGCAGGACATGTTAGCTGTAACTGCAAGTGGAGTATTGTGTCCTTCGAGTGGCAGCAATGGAGCTGAAGTGGTTTTTAATCTAATTTCAGGTTATTTAATAATTTGCTTGAAGTACAAGAAATCTCTAGTACTCAAGGCGACGGAGTTCTCGTCCTATCACTACCACTATGGTATTCTTCTAGTCTATTGCGTAGGTTTGGGACGTTTTCCAAATCAATCTGACGGTCTGTAACTTCACTTGGCGCGAAGTTTAAATTATTAAAAACTTCTCTATTGAAAGGAAAGATTCCTGTAGCTTTGAACGCAGTGCAAATGTTTCCAGGAGTCATAACTTTCATGTGAGCCTCTCTAACGCATCCAGCAATTTCATATATTAAACAAGATTTCACTTAGTAAAGATTTCATTTATTCCGGGATTTCACATCATCCAGCTATCAACTGCTTCATGCAACTATTTTTTGTTATTAATATCAGTTAGTTAGGTACCGTTTCTCCTCTGGGCAGTAGCTGAAAATCAGCGATTTACTCTCTGAGTAGAGATTGACGCTGAGCTATGGCCGATTGCACTGCTACAGCAGCACACTACCAAATTTTTCCCTTTTTATGTATATTTTTTTGTTTTATGTAAATTATGTGTGCATGTAGTAATCAATAAACAATTTGTCTATCTATCGTCTATCTGTATGAAGCACCGGGGTAAAAATAATTAGTTATCGGGCCCCCCAACTCACCGAGTAAGGTGCAATCCCATGTTCTTACCAAGTTCATCGCTATACATAATTATATTTAATTCACCTTGATTTGACTAATTAATTAAGCTACTACCTAAGTTTGATACTACATGCTCAGTGACACATGGCTCCTCAGCTTGGCTGGATACTGGCAGAGGGCAATCTGATGTAGTATGTTAGTAGACAGTTGCCAAATTTGTGAAAACTGAACAGCTTTCCCAAAAAAATAATGAACTTCCCACACAAAATCGATGCAGCCGACTTTTTCCCAAAATTTTAATTCGTACCTGCCCATATTTATTTTTAAATTGTCCACTTTCACGACTAGATCGTCGACGTCAAATTTGGCAAATGTCTGGAAAGTTACCCGGTGGAGCGGTAGGTAGAATTATTATTTTTTCTTTATTGAAAAAGGATTAGACGTTTGTCTTCTATCTCACCTGATGGTAATTTTGTACTTATGTTAATAGAGGTCCCAGCGTTCATGACTGTTTTCGTGGGGTTATCGCTATAAAATAGCCTGCGGTACTTCGGTATAATGTAGGTAACTTTCAAATAGTGAACGCACTGTTTAAAATTTCAGGCGGAAATGTTTAAGCGCACTTTTATCAGCGAAATGGTCAAACAAATAGCGACTTAGTTCTACATGTCGGAGGCTTTTGTTTTAATTGGTTCAACTAAACAGCCAGCGGTTTGGTTAAACGTTTTATAGGTATAATTGAATTAATTGAAATTATTGCCAAGCTAACCGATAATAATAATAATATAATAATAAGCCCCAGACAAACACACCAACTGTATGGCCCCAAAGTAAGCAGAGCTTTAGTTATGGATGACCATACAGCGAACTGGGGGGGAACTCAGAATAAACATACATACATAAATATCAAGAACCATGACCCGAGAACAACCAAGAGACTCGAACCTGGGACCTCCGGCGTATGAGACAGGGCGCTACACTATGGCTTAATGTAGAAATTGACGTTATAAATACTCAAACAGCAGGCTTTTTCAACTTAAGTACCATGGTTTAAGTTAGTTTTAGGCAATTGATTCAAAATGTTTTATATTTTTTGCCACCATTGTAGTGTTTAATTATTTCCTATGAAATGTTTAAGATATTTATCGCAAATAAAAATTGGAACTTTTATGCCTTATTTATAGTATTCAATGTTAATAATGTCAATGCTGACGGACCACGCTCACTTTGTTCGCTCGGCTTGCGCTAGTCGAAGGATGTTAACTAGTTTGTTAGAAAATAACAAACAACCCGGATATTCCTTGCTGAACAGTTAACTATTTTGTAATAAATAACAATTAATTATTTAGTTGAATGTTTCATCCATCTGCCTGCGAGATACATGTGCTAAAACATGTGTCACCAAATTTCAAAAAATGCCATTATTTTCATTGAATTTTTGTCAGTGTCGGGATTTTTTGACCATTGCTGCGGTAAGCCTAACCACGCTGTATGTTAACAGCATGTTAAGCTCATAGTGTATTATACAGTTTTATTGCTTAGATTTTTAATAACATTAGGTATAGATGTATTTTACGTATAACGGTTTCTTAAAACTTAAGAAATACTCGATGAATACACCAGTTTCGCGGACATCAGCATAAAGGGGTAAATATAAATTAGGGGTGGTTTGAGGCTTGTCTACCGCGGAAAACTTTACACTACTCTCGAAATAATTTCTGAACGATGTTCTCATTCACCGACCAGCCAGATTTATGTATTATTAAACCCTTTCCATGTTGACTTGATAAAACTCAATACTAGCTTAGTAAAATTAAATCTATATTTGAGTACTGTTGTCGAGTTATCTCGTGTGAAAAAACAGTTAGAGTGTTATCGCGTCATAAAATATATTATAGCTAATAGATTGTTCATAGAAACTCGAGGTTAGTATTGCCATAACTGAATCGGCCAAGAGTATGTCGTATACAGCTATTGGGTTCCACCTACGATCGAAGCACTGAATTTACATATCAAGAACATTATTATGATCCAGCCTAAATAAGAAAACATACAAGATTGGTTGTTGCTGTGCATACGCAACTAACTAATGGTAATCTTAAGTCGTGATCCGCATCCCGTCCGTATACACCCAAGTTCATTTATTATTTACACTCAAACCTTTGTAAGTAATAATAATATTTTTTAAATATTTCATCAAGAAACTCGTAAACTACATTTATTACTGGCAACATTGTTATATACATACTTATTCTTAAAATCTGCGAAAGGTATGAGTATTTATATTTTTCTGGATGCAGTACATCAAAGAGGGTTTGGTTTGACGAGTTGCCTCTACAACGGTATGTGAAAGGATGTTTTTGATGGAATATGTCACGTCGATAGTACTGAATCATTGGTATATTTGGCAACCACAGGGTTTGAAATCCGGACCCTAAGAATGGTCTTATCTCAGGTACTTCTTAGTAAGAAACAGTAAAAGATCTTTTTTACCTCATAACCATGCCAAATACAAAATTCTAACAAGAAAGCCAAATATAACGGTTCAGCTCAACTGTGACAGAAGATAATACAAAAACATACATTTATTTATTTATTATATAATGCGCCGATGACTAAATTGATTTTGGTAAATAAAAACAATGCTTAAAATTCACAAAAATAGAATTTATTTTCGTATTCTTTAAAATCACTTTGAAATCACAATGACTTATATACACCATAACAAATACAATAATGTAGTTGGACTGACTTATGGCAAATTTGAACTACTAGATTATAGTAACACATAGTCGAATTGGCACAAATGGGCGCAACAAAATACTTAGCTACATACGACTTAATAATATTAACTCATTGTACAAGAATAGCTATTATGTCAATCACAACTAGACGTTCACATGGAAGATATCTAAAGTCCCTCTTAGGTAACAAGTCTTACATTCAAATATAAGATTTTCTTAATCTAGTATAACTAGCTGTAAGTATACGATTTATCCTGAATTGATAACTCTTCAAGAGCATCAATATTATTGTAATAACATAGCAATCAAAATTGGCTTTGTGAAAGCTATGCTGCAGTATTTTTGACCTTATTGAATGCTATATTTAGAGTTGGCGAGCAGTGAGAACCGACTTTGTAGTTACGATGATTTTGACGCTGGGCTAGAGCTGAATGAAGATTAGCAGTAGAATGGTTAGTCTCTCGGCGAGGGTTCGGACCACCAAGCGAGCATCGCTCATCGAAATTTATCTTTGCTCTTGTCGCTGCGACAAACCTAGCGCAGAAACAATTCTCGTCGGCAGTGTGAGCACGCAGCCATCAATCAGCGATAGTTAGTTATTTTATACCATACCTACTCTAAAAAGCTTATTTTATTCACGCAAAACAGTGAATAAAAAGGCCTTTTATTCACTGTTTTGTTTTTATTCACTGTTTTGGTGTTTGAATTTGGAACACAAAATATATCCGATCTCCATTTCAATGCTTACACAAACTCCTTGCGCTGAGATACGAAATTCAAACTCTTTTTGATGCAAATAAATTCTCGAGATTTGATTGGTCGATATTTGCGACAAGGAGTTTGGCATTAGATTAAAAACTGTTTTGTGTTCTTTGCTGCCATTATAGAAAAAAAAAATATTGTTTCACAAGTTGACCACCCTAATGATAATAATAAGAAAATTACGCTTAATTTCAGTCATTGCTCTAATTTCAATGTCCATTTCAATTAATTTAACATTTATTATTTATTGATTAAATTTCTATTTTCGCTTAAATTATGTCTTTTTCTCGTAGTCTTGGTATAAAGTATAGTATGCAACTCCTGAATAAAGTACGAATTTATATCGAGGGCCATGAATCACTCGCGTCGCTCAGGATTCTAACAGTTAAATCACTCGCTGCGCTCGTGATTCAATCATCTTAGATCACTCGCTACGCTCGTGATTCAATCGTTAGAATCCTTCACTTGCTCGTGACTCATTTACGGCCCTCGCTTTAAATCCGTCCTTTATTCACTAGTTGCATAATATACTATTCTCAGCCATTGGACAAGTGCTTAAATGTGACTAAAACAAATGGACATCTTTTGACACACTATCAAACAAATTTACACATCAAATTAATTATTATTACTCCATGTTAGACATCACCGATCACCGAAGACCGATAGATAATTTGAAGATTCATTTGGACACATAATGTGACTTTTTTGCCGGAATCTCAAAAATAAGTTATTTTTTTCAAATGCAATATTTTATGGTTGTAAAGCCCTTAAATTGAATCTCATAGTATATGCATACTTGAGCAAAACATTGTTGAACTACCTGGACCATCCACCAAACCAGCCATTTTGTGCAAGTTAATGTAAACATATACAAATATACAATAATATTTTTAAGAATTAAGAACATCCTTAAATACGTAAATTAAAATAATTAATTAGGTACACGTATTTACGAGCAGAACAAAATTTTATTAAAGTCTTCATGTTAAATGACCTGCATTATGCTGCAGGCTGCATAATGCTGCAGGCTGCATCATTGAGCTATTACCAAATCATTTCAAGATGGTAGCAACCATAGAAAACAAGGAATAAAAACAATCGTATCGATGTTTTTTTGAATTGCATTGCATTATGTTGGCATTATATGCGGATGTATATTTTTACAAAGTACAGTTTAAAACATCTAGGCTAAGACAAAATGATGCTGAATATAGATTTAAAACACATTTACGTATTAAAATTTAATATAATATTACGTCATTTTGTTATATATCTAACAGTGGTATGGTGTTACTTACCTACGATGTATTACTTATTTACAGCCGGTAATACGCGAATTATTGATGTATCTATACGAAGTTTTCTTGTATTTAAAAATTTACTTGGTTACTTTCTGCAAGTGCTGTTCTGTATTCACATTCAGCGCAATACACGTTTCCGTTATTGGGATAAATTTTAAATCGTTTTCGTAAGCCAGTATCGCGAATAATATTTAAGACCTTCCTTAACTAAGTTAGTACCTACTTGGCTCATACAGGGCTGCTCATGAAATTTTGCGATTTCTCATTGTTATTTATTCTAATATCGTATAAAAAATTACCTACATCTTTTGGTCAGTTGTTGAACAACTTTTTACAAATTTTACAATATCCTTTTAATTCGTATAAAGATTATGTGAAAATCATAAATACTTAAGGGTATTTAAATAATAATGACGCAAACTCGTTTCTTCTCCGGCCTGGTGCCGTGAGAACAGGCAAAAATTTTTTTTTAGCCATTGTCAAAATATTTTAAGTAGCCAAGTTGTTCATAAGAAAAAGATCGCGAAGAAAAGAGGTGAAACATTACAAATGTTGATACTTTCGAAGTCGGGTATTCTTTATTCAAATTATTAAGAAGCAAAGCTATTCGCGCGACATCTATCTCACGTCACAACCTGTATGAGTATTGAAATCACAATTGTAAAAACATACTTAAATACAAAAAGACTCACTGCAAATTTAAATAAATACCTTACACAAAAACAATGCCATACATTAAAACTGTATAATATGAGGCACTACAAAACTTATATAAATTAATGAATATATAAAAATACAAAATAGTTTTCTTTGCCCCTTTCAATACTACACAAAAATCACCCAATGTTTAGGAAATGCTCAATAGGAACATACTTTAAAGTAACATCTTCCTTCCTATTCTTAGTATTTAAAAAATGCTTTCTTATACTTACTAAAATATCGAGATATGAGCACTGCATAAATATATTGTACAATTATTCTTCTACATCGGCTATTTTTATATCTTATTTTAAATTTAGCTTCTAATACGCAGCGAGACATTTTGCACATTAACAAACAAGGTGGTTGGCAACCATGTTATAATATATCCAAGCAATAACTAAGATGGCGCAAACGTCTACCGCGTAAGTTTCTGCTGGGTACTAGCTCGCACCTTTTTCTTCCTTTTTAGGCGGCCATAATACTTCTGGATGATTTAGCATGTAGTACGTCATATGCTTCTCACTCCCGTACGTAGAAGCTTTGGTTCCTAGGCACATCATGTACTGACTCTTCTCCAAGTTCTTATCACATTCGACTTCGTGGAAAATGTGTACGAGACTGTTATCTGGAGCTCGAAACACGGTTAAATTGGACTTTATCAGGGTTTCAAATAACTGCACGTCTTCCAAACCCCAACCCTTGATGCTTAAATTAAAACCTCCAACTCTTTCAATGTCGCATTTAAAAATACTAAGTAAACCAAACCCGTATTGTCTAAAATAACCATAATCGCCACTAATATCTTTGCTGTATTTTTTGTTCGCAATTTCGCGAGAGCTCTTGTCTGTCTGGTCTTCTTCACTGTTATCATGTCTTCCTAAGCCAGTATTCAGTGGTGTATCTTCTCCATGGAATATGTTAAAGTCCTCTCCTAGAACTGCTTCGGGGTTATATTCACTAAATACGATAGGAGAATATGCTTGATGGTACTTAATAGTAAATGATCTGATGTGTCTTAAGCTGTCATGGTTAAACATCATATCTACATCAATAAAAAATACTAAATCATCAGCGGAACACAGCTTCAAGCCTTCAGTCAAGGCAGCACCTCTAGAAAATGTGGTTGATCCCATGTTCACGATCCTCATATCTTTTCCGTACAAATCCTTGTAAGTTTCAATTAAAACCTCGGAATTTTTATAATCCATTGGATTTTTACTATCTAGATATAGAATAACGATTAGTGTCACTGCCTCGTCACTTTTGAGAATTATATCTTCATAATTTTTCATGAAGCGTCCGAATGTAGCCTGTCTTCCGGCTAGCGGTAGAATGAAATATATTCTGCGATCATAGACGGAATACTCTGCGTCGCCTTTATTCCAGTTGAGGACGTTGGGTAAGTTCTGGATCTTGTTCAAGCCACTTTCAATAGCTTCCCGAACATGCAGTTTTCCAAAGTTAAGAAAACTATTTTGTTGTTGGTTGGACTCATCAAAGTCTTCATAGTTAGAACCTCCGGTAGTTGCTGGGTATTCGAAAGCAGCCGGCTCACCCATTGGTAACTCCCTTATCTCGATCCCTGGAATAAAGTAATAAATGGGTAAGATCATTTTGTGCATATTGTTTAAGAATATTGTATGGATTTAAATATTTTTTACAAAATAACAATACGCCTGGCGACGTATCTATGGTACGATATTGCCATGTATGTAATTTAATTAGAAAATTCGATTATTTAAAAGTAAAAATGTTTGTTGCAAATTTAAATTTCCTTCTTAATTATTTTTAATTATGAAACTATTGTGTGTCATAGAAAAATGAATAGATCTGCGTCGGGAACAGTTCATGCAATTGATTTAACGACTTTAAGTCCAACTCTGATGAATCGCTTAATCAACTTTAATAAGCTTGTATGAACAAGGAGCCTTCTAAACCGTGTACCGCTGGTATAGCGAGTATAAGTGCGGTCGCTTAAATTTAAAGGGTGCAGAAAAAAGTGGTGGTCCTTTGACTGCTGTAATGTAAAAAAAAAACGTGCGAGAAGTGAAAAATTTGATTCAACGAAACCGGCGAATCACATACGAAGACATTCAGCAGACCCTGCACATTGGATGAGGAAGTGTTCGTAATATTCTACAGAAATTCTTACCTTTGCGTAAAGAGGACTGTTTCGCGCTGGGTAGCCCAAAACCACACCGATGCTCAGAAGCGGCGCGCGTGGAATGATGTCATGATATGATTGATAAATTCAAAACAGGTTCTTCCCGCCGTCTACCATGTCATAACAGGTGACTAATCTAGGATTTTTCAATATGATCTAGCCAAAAGTATGGCTGTTTCAAAACGAACCAACGTCTACGAAAGTGAAACGATCGGGAAGCGCTGGAAAGTTTTTGATCGCCAGTTCCTTCTCCTTAATAACGTATTTAGAATCCATTATCTTAAGAAACCAAAGTAGCATCAATGTTTTTCCTGCTGCGAGCAACAAGCGGCCGAACACGGGACTCCGAGGTCTTTTGCTCTACTACAACGACGCGCCCGCACACTCTGCGATCACGACGAGGGACTCCCTAAACACCGCCTTACAGCCCTGATTTGGCACCGTGACTTTCTCTTGTTCCCTAAAATAAAAAACATCGTTTTCATCGCCAAAAGAGCCACTCACAGTGTTCAAGAAGCCGTTGGCCTCTTGCAGACTAAAAGAATGTGATCTGAAAATTGTTTCAGACAAATAAAACTTTGTATAGAACTTTGTATAGAGTGTATTAAAGGCAACTTAAAATCTGAGGTTTATAAATTTCTACCATAAGTGCGAAAATAACCTTGTATGTTAACAAAAGTAATAACTCATCACTAACTTTCACCTTTTTCAAAACATATAATTAAATTCATTTGTGGGTTGATTATTTCGAAAAAATAGTGAGTTGTAACTTCCCAATAGCCTTTAAAAATAATTACTGAATTTACCATTTTAGGGCAAAGTGGAATATGTGAAGATATATAACAAATGTATACTTTTGTAAAATATTTTTTATACGAAAATTTTTCGTTTTTAATTTGTAATTAAGATTCGTCAATATTCTGTTACAATGTTATTCGATTGTACGGTTATTACACGGTATTCGAAGAAGTTGCATAAATCAAATGCGTTACCCTTAATTTACTTTCAACTTTAGAAGCAATAAATTTTTACCAAACAAAATTTGTACCAATCGAAACATTATTAAAAGTGCAAAAATATATCTGAATTTAGTAACATTCATTCAACATCGTCACCACTTCATTGAGCACAACTACTCTCAAGAAATTCAAATAGCTTCATCAGTCTAGGGTCAGCGAATCGTTGATCCTATATCCTCAATATTCGCATCCTATTTCGACAATATATCCTCGCATCGGTCCTAACAAAATTATACTCCACAAAACAATCGTACCCGTGAACGACTGTTGCAGATAGGCATGCCGCCGCACTGCCGCGGTCATCTTGCGGCCTCGATAGCGGCGATACTTCAGCAGCAGGTCCAGGATGTGATCAGCTCCGTGCACGGGGTCCAGCCGCGTGTATCCATACAGCAGCTCGTTGAAGTCGATGATGCGCCCGCGCTGCCGGGACGGCGCGTTTATTATCTCCATCACCTGAGAATTCGATGTTATATCACCCGCTGTTTACTTGAGCACAAATATTCTTTCCTTTATTTGCAAGTCCCATTAGGAACGTAAATATCTACCAAATTATTTATAATTCAAATTAAACGGCGTGACACGGAAAATTAAAACTAAATAAAAGTTTTGTTTTACTCGTAGTTAGTTTCTTGTAAACTTCATAAGTATGATAGAATGAAACATTGTTGGAAAAGCTTTCGAAAATATTTCAAACATCACAGAAACAACCAAAAAATGCGTTTATTTCAGTCATTTTGGCTACAGCAAATTTCTGACACGTCGCAGTGAGTAAGCAAAGGATACTCGTATTGGGAATGACCAGCTTCTTCCGTTCATGATAACATTAAGGTAACAAAATAAAAGAAAAAAATAGACGAACACATAGCCTTTAAGAGACATCTAGAATAATTGAAAGAAAGAAGTTATTAACTATTAACTTCGAGACAAACTTGAAAGAGAATTTATAAATAAATAAATTTAACAAATTCCGACGTGCATGAGCTGCCTATCAACCCGATCACAAGACTTACTCTCTATCTACCCATGTTAAGTTAGATCTTACTACTTAATTTAGTAGATACTTTATAATATAATAGGTCTTTACCTATGAAACTGCCGTTTTGCCGTACTGGCCATTTCAAATAAAAATATTTTTTTTTTTGACTGATAATTCTAATTTTAAATTAATTTTATTTGACAAACATGGAATTCTTTTTCTAAAATCGTCATTTGTTTAATAGTTAGTGTTTTGTTTTCTACGCATTCGAACATTTTTCGTCATAATGGATAAGTTAAAAATTCGAGTAATTATGGAGTATGAGTACCGTCGTGGCAGCAAAGCGGCACAAGCGGCACGCAACATCAACGACGTTTACGGAGCGAACACTACAAACAAACGCACCACCCGTTATTGGTTTACCCGCTCCGTTCTGGAAATTTTGACCTGAAAAATGAACCCCGTGGTCGTCCGAAAACTTTGGTCGACAATGACGAATTAAAGGCAATTGTGGAAGCTGATGAAACTCAATCCACGGCTGAATTAGCAGCAGCTTTCGAAGTTAGCATCAAAACAATATTGGTCCATTTGCGTCAAATTGGCAAGGTAAAAAAGCTTGACAAATGGGTACCCCACGAACTCAATGACCGCCAGCGCGAAGTACGCGTGGAGACGTGCCTTGCACTGCTCAGCAGGCATACAAATGAAGGAATTCTGAAGCGCATTGTTACTTGTGACGAGAAATGGATCCTGTTTGACAACTGTAAGCGCTCAGCAAGTTGGTTGGACCCTGGTTCAGCACCCAAACAATGCCCTAAACGAAAACTTACCCCTAGAAAAGTGATGGTCACTGTTTGGTGGTCTAACGCGGGTGTAATTCATCACAGCTTCTTGCCAAACGGGACAAGCATTACTGCAGATGTGTACTGTGAAGAACTGAACACAATGATGGA
Source organism: Marasmarcha lunaedactyla (assembly GCA_923062675.1). Classification (NCBI taxonomy): domain Eukaryota; kingdom Metazoa; phylum Arthropoda; class Insecta; order Lepidoptera; family Pterophoridae; genus Marasmarcha; species Marasmarcha lunaedactyla. Next base: position 44,833,487 of record OV281339.1, on the reverse strand, counting down.
GAAGCTCGCACGTCTCCAACCAGCTTTGGTCAATCGTTTGGCTCCACTGCTCCTGCACGACAACGCGCGACCTAATCCTGCACAGCAGACGGTCTCCAAGCTACAAGAGTTGGGGTTGAAAGTTCTCCGTCATCCGCCGTACTCAACAGACCTTGCGCCTACAGACTTCTACTTTTTCCAGAATTTAGACAACTTCTTGGCGGGAAAAAAATTCAATACCCGAGAGGCAGTACAAAATGCCTTTGAAGAATTTGTTGCCTCCCGTCCAGCTGATTTCTTCAAGAAAGGCATCAATAAGCTACCAATGCGTTGGCAAAGATGCATTGATTGCATGGGTGATTATTTTGATTAATAGAAATAAAAAATATATAAAAAAATTACGCTTCATTTATTTCGTGAAAAACGGCAATTTCATAGGTAAAGACCTAATATTAGATTGTGATTATGTGATACAACATCGCATGCTGTTGACATTGCAGTACCTAGAACGAAATCAACATACCTTAATTGGATAAACCAATTCAAGTTACATTTCATTTTTATTTTGTACCGTTCATTGTCAGATATAAGGTACTGTTTAAAATTAAATTGACGGTGGATAAGTCTCGATATAAAAAATATCAATTACCTCTCTAATAACATCGTCGAGAGCTTCTTTTAAGGGAGCTTCGATCCGTCGTTTTGGGTTAGAGTGAGAAGAAGAATATATGGACTTGCTGATAAAGTCAAATTCTAGAAAATCTTCAATGTCTTCTGGATCGTATCTTCCCATATCCACAGGAGCCCCTGAACAAAACATAACTGAATTCAACCTGCATAAAGTCAATACAAGCAAAAGAATAAGTTATGTGGCAATGCACGCAAGCATAACAACAAACCAAAGAAAACCATTAATAAGTCATCGCATTAGCTTCAATTGAGTAATTGGTAATTCGCTCAATGCAGTACAGTATGCATAATGTTACATGGTTAGAATAAAACCTTACAGTACTTGATGCCGATAAAAATACAACAAGCTTACCTTTTTAAGTAAACTCAGTTACTTACCCAACACCTTATTGTCCCCTAGATATCCGGGAGCCCCTTTCTTCGCCGGGAAGAGAGCGACTCCCCCAGGAAGAACGAAGTCATGCACCTGGTCAGCAGGGACTTGTAGCTCCTTCAGGGACATAGCGATGTCCCGGTGCAGGTCCAGCCCTTGTTCTCGGAGCTCTTGGATGCGTAGGTTCTGGAAAATATTAAAGTAAACTGTAAATTATAGTTCTCCATCAAATAATAGGTTTAGGTCTCTTTTGACAAATATATTCTTTTTCTTCTTCTATAATAAAGTTCTAATAATAATAATAATAAATCCCCAGACGATCACACCAACTGTATGGTCCCAGAGTAAGCAGAGCTTGTGTTATGATAACCATGCAGCAAACTGGGAAAACCCAGAATAGGCTTACATATATATATAAATATCAACAACCATGATCCGGGAAGAAATGTCTGTGTTCATCACTCAAATGAATGCCCCGACCAGGACTCGGAACTGGGACCTCCGGTGTTTGAGGCAGGGCTACCCACTAACACATATTTATGTACGTAATAAGGAAAATTAAGACAGTATCTTATATTTTTAACCCTGTATGTTTATGTGTTTCTGAAAAGTCTATATTTTGGACACCTAGCAGTATGTAAAACGCGGCAGAATCTATCCGCAACATAAATATACATAAAATGGATAAAGAAATAGTGAACCGTTCATTGCACTGTTACAAAGGACTATTGTATTGTATTAATACTGTCTGTTCCTACCGAGTACCAACTGATAACACATTTTTTTCTAATTGCGATAATTTCTGTCCATCTCTTAGTTTATACTTACTCGCAACTCGATGTTCATATTAATAAATCAGGTATTAATGTTTATTATACCTTTGATGTGAACACACAATTTACCTGTGTTGTTTTGTACCTCAACAATATTTAAAATCGCACAGTATATTGAATAGCACAAGTCTTGGTAGCACAATTATATCAGAAAAAGGAATAATCCTTAAAGCTTCCGGATGTCTCGTATTGCAGTATACCTCAGCATAAATTTAAAGGAAATTTTTTCTTCCAATAAAACGTCATACGTCATAAGTACAGATCTCAAGATGGCAACAAACACTGCGCGTCGGTAAGGCAACAAGGCAGTAGATGCAACTAACGCCCTAATGCGCGGTTTATACGTATTAAGTAGTTGAGTTGGTAACTAAATTTTAACTAAATTTTAAATTACTCCATGTCACTTGTGGGTCCAAATGGATTAAGTAGTTAAGCTCATAAGTTCAATGAAGATGAGCAGTGATGAATGTCAAGGAATTCGCCAATTCTGTACCTAAATATGTGGTAAACGAGATTTTGGACAAATTCAAAAAAGAATTTGTTTCGGAAATTGAAATCTCCATAAGAATTTTTTTTTTTCTAAATTTTTTAATTCGTTTATTCGTTTATTTATGTTTTAAATATTCTTCAACAAATTTTAAAGTTGAAACTCTACTTCGACATTATTATTAATTATTAAAAAAGAGTTAATGCGAAATAAATACGAGCTCTTGCCGCCCCCCGCGTTGTCAACTTATGCACTTAACTAAAAAGTCACATCCAAACATGTTAAGTGAGAAGCCCCGCCCACCTACTTATACGCAAAATAGAACGGATTCTAATCTACTTAATCACTTGCGTACTAAATTTTAAGTTACCACTTGTCACTTAACTGACTTTTTACACGTAATATAGTATAATATATAGTAATATAGCATAATAAAGCAGTGAACTTGTTAGCATCGTGAAATATCTAAGGTTCCTGATGAATATCTCGAAACAATAATCAAGGAAAGTCTCAACGGTTTTTGTGAAATATAAGAATTATACAATTCTTTACGGTTACAGTGTGCTGCATCAATCAAATTACAGTGATTTCTGTTGTGATAAATCGTAATACTGTGATTACTAGTGTTGTTTTCACATAACTATTGGTTTTGTGTTGTGGTTTTGGCAGTTACAAGAATACATTGTACGTACCCGCTTGTTGGAGAGAATATTTGACCCCAGCTGTTTGTCGTTTGTTATTTCGTCGCAAGTCCAGCGGAACAGGCGGCCGAGCGGTGGAATCGTATAACTGTCAAGCGGGATGTTCGAGGATCGAATCTCAGAATAGCGAACTTAAAGCATACTGATTTTTGGTTTTTACTCTATTTATTATCCTGGTGATTTAATTTTAATAGTTTATATTATTAATTTAGTATTATAAATTTATTTTATATTTTGTGCAATGAATTACATTTTCTATCCATCACAATATAAGTTTTGCTCTAATTGTGTTACTTTGAAGTGAAATTGTTATCTTACATAGCTTTTTTTATTTTTTTGACAAACTAATTTAATACTTTTAATTTTGACAACTGCAAAAGCATTACTTTGTGTTTTGGTATTGAATTTGACATAACTGTGACTTTGCTATAAGTTTGAATACCTACATGACTACGCTTTGTTAGTTGAAATTATAAATTATATTTTGGCATTATTAGTTGTTAATTTCTTATGGCTTTTTAATATTAATTATTAAGATCTTGGACGTAGTTCAATAAAAATTCGCGACTTTTATTTTATTTTATCGTAGGACTTTTGTTCAAAAAAAAAAATCTCTATACTTTTGATATTGAAAATTTTATTAGATTGTCTTTCGTCATACATATATTGTATTTTTGTGCCTGTATTTCTCTCTTTTGAGCCAAAATGAAGTTTGCGTGCTGTAAATTAACTGCTGAGTGTACAGCATCAAGTTGCATGACTTGTGCAAGATGTAGACAAAACTTTCATACTTCTTGCTTGTACACTGGTGGAAAAAATAAACACTCTGTTGTTGAAGTCAGAAATTCATGGGTCTGTCCAGAATGTTCCTTAAAGAAACCCAGAGTATTGAACAACGATAGTACACCTATTAGAGGCAGCAGTTCTCAACAATCAACTTCAACAGAGAGTCCGGACAACGTGACAGTACGCAGAGGTGGTACCAGCCAAGCAGTTCACGATTTTGATTCGGAACACAAATGCAACTGTATGGAGTTACTGAGAAGTTTATTTACATCCGAAATGCAACAGTTCAAGCTGCATGTTGAGTCCACTGTGAAACGGGTTGTTTCTTCAGAATTCAGTGCAATAAAAAGTGAAATTGCGAGCTTGAAAGATTCATTGTCTTTCATACACTCTGAATTTGATGATATGAAGAAGAGGATTAATAAGTTGGAAAATGATGCCAAAGTAGTCACTGCTACGACATCCAATCTTTCTGAAATCAGGTCGCGTATGGAGAACATGACTTCAGAAAATAATAATAGAGAACAGTGGGCAAGGCGATCAAACGTAGAAATATATGGCGTTCCGGAAAAAAAAGGTGAAAACTTGGTTTGCATGGTACAGAAGATTGCTGATCAAGCTGGATATCAGTTAAATACGTCTACTGATATTGATTTTGTGACCAGAGTCGCACCAAAAAGTAAAGACGACAATAACAAGCGAACCAAGCCAATCATAGTAAAATTCTTAGCTCGGTACAAAAAAGATGATTTTTTGTCTCATGTCAGAAAACATAAATTGAGGACCTGTGATATTGGTTTCTCAGGTAACAGCAGCAACATATATTTCAATGATCATCTTACGAGCATAAATAAAGAAATCCTGAGGAAAGCAAAACATCTGGCAAAGGAACACAATTATTCATTTGTGTGGGTAAAGAACTGTTCCATCATGATAAGAAAGTCTGCCACTAGTCCCATCTTGCACATCTCATGCAGCAAAGATTTAAACAAAATAAAGTAGGAATTATTTTATCGCCTGTGAGCAATTGTCCACTTTGTATGTTCTGCCTCTTTCTTCTTTTTTGTATCAGTAGTTTTTTAACAGCGTTCATTTATGTTATACGAACACTAAACAAAGGAAACATTTTAATTTATAGTTTAATTATTTCAATTTCTATCTCTGAATGGAATATCTGGTCCCGAACATTTTGTTTTTGTTTTGCGAGCTTATTTTTTAATGGGAAGATTATATATATATATATATATTTTTTTTTTTCTTACGTATTTTTATATGACTACAGTTTTAATCACAAATGGCTAACCTTAAGGACCTGATGATATATTATCAAAACGTACGCGGTCTGCGCACAAAGACTAGTACCCTCTTTCGTAACTTACTGGCCTCTGACTACGATGTCATCTGCCTTACTGAGACCTGGCTCTTGCCTGGAATTTATGATGCTGAACTCTTTGACTTAAGATATTGCGTATATAGGTGTGATCGTGATTATGCATCGCGTGGCGATAGTGTTGGTGGGGGTGTACTAATTGCGGTGCATCAACGCCTCTCCGTAAAACATTTTTCTACAATTACTATCACAAACAGTGCAGCAGATGCTTTATTAGTTTCAATTGTTATAAGTAAAGTTACCTGTATCCAAGTATATTGCGGTTATTTCCCTCATTGTTCGCTTCATCACGATGCTTTAAATGAATTCTTTGAACTGATATCTGATCGTTTTGTCGCACAGCCTTATGACAAGTACCTAATAGTTGGTGACTTTAACGTATCACAGGCCAAGTGGGTTGCAGCGCCTGCTAATGAGTACTTATTGCTAGACTCAAATCAAAATGACTCTATGTCGCATTTAGTTTCAAATTTTCAAAGCTTTACCGACTTTAAACAGTACAATAATGTATCAAACGTTAATAATAGGTTACTCGATTTGATATTAGGTAACTCTTCCTGCTTAATAACCAGATGTAGTGAACCACTAGTGCCAGAAGACGGACACCATCCTGCATTAAAATGTCAATTTCAAATACCTAGCTTTGAATGCTTAAGACCTGCGCCCCGTCTCATTCAATTGTTTCGCAAAGCTGATTATGATGTAGTAAATGAGTCAATTCGTACTCACGATTGGTCAAAGCTATATAACATAAATGATATAGACCTAGCCCTAGATGAATTTTACAAGGTAATTAACAAGGTTATCAGTAATTTCGTACCTCGATTGGAAGTAAAAGGCGAGTCGAGGTATCCTCCATGGTTTTCCAAAGCTCTTATAAAAATTATTAAAGAAAAATTAAAATTTCATAAGCGCTGGAAATTATATGGCAGACTGAGTGACTATGACGCTTTCAACCTCCTGCGTAAACGCCAAAAAGCCGTACAACTCGAATGTTACAATAAGTTTATTGCAAGTACTGAAGATAAGATAAAAAAGAATAGTAAACAATTTTGGAGTTTTGTCAAATCAAAAAAATGCTCCAATGTACTTCCAAAATCTGTTTTTCTAAATGATGTAATCTGTTCAGATGGAGCTGATATGTGCAATTTATTCAAATCTTATTTCCAGTCGGTATTTGAACCGCAAACAGATTCAATCCCTCGCAATACGTCAACTCAGGCCGCTTCACCTAATTCCAGTCACGTCTCGTTATCTTCTGTTCGTATTTCCATTGAGATTGTAGAAAAATACCTTAGGGCTTTGGATGTTAACAAGGGTTGCGGACCTGATGGTATACCAGCACTATTTCTAAAAAATTGCTGGAGGTCTCTCTCTAACCCGTTGTTCTTTCTCTTTCAATTATCTCTACGTTCTGGTACTTTCCCTAAGGCATGGAAACAATCGTACATTATTCCTATCTATAAATCTGGGGATAAACATAATATTCAAAATTATAGAGCAATTTCAAAAATAAATATAATCCCTAAATTATTCGAAAAATGTGTATTTGATGTGATTTATCCCATACTTAGTCCTATTATTATTGAGCAGCAGCATGGGTTTGTTAAGAAAAAGTGTACTGAAACAAATCTTTGCGAATTTGTGCATAACGTTGCCACTGCAATGGATAATGGCTACCAGGTGGACGCAGTGTATACCGACTACTCTAAAGCCTTTGACAAAATTTCTCACGCTCTCCTTATAAGTAAACTGGGTAACATCGGTATCCACGGTGATCTTCTTCGGTGGCTTGAATCCTATCTCCGAGAGCGCAGTCAGGCTGTTGTTATTAAGGGATTTTGTTCATCTTTTATTCCTGTTACATCAGGAGTACCTCAGGGTTCTCATTTGGGTCCTTTACTATTTAATTTATATATAAATGACATTAATTTGATTTTAAAACAATCTGATTTCGTTTTATACGCTGATGACATGAAAATTTATAAAACTATTAAAACTGACTCTGACTGCAATTTGCTCCAAAATGACCTTACTAATTTAAAAACTTATTGTGCAGAAAATTATTTACATCTTAACATTAAAAAATGCTATGTAATTAGTTTCACCAGAAAGAAAAAGAAAAATATATTACGCAATTACTATATTAGTAACGAACCTTTGAATCGCGTTGAAGAGGTAAAGGACTTAGGGGTGATTCTTGATACGAAACTATCATTTAACAAGCACATAGAGACCACACTTTCAAGAGCCCTCAGAATGTTGGGATTTGTTTTTAGAATTGGTAATGACTTTAAGCGATGTTCTACATTTACTCTTTTATTTAACAGTTTCATTAGACCGATTTTGGAATATGCCTCAACTGTCTGGAATCCCCAGTACAATATCTATATACATAGCATTGAAAAAATATATCTCAAATTCATGAAATACCTTTCCTTTAGATGTTCGCATTGCAGGGCCAATTATAAAAAGATGTGCGAAAAAAATTTAATGCATGATCGCCGCTGTCAAAGGGACCAGATGCTTCTGTTCAAAATAATTAATAATTTTTTTGATTCTCCTTCACTTCTAAGAAATGTATGTATTAGGTGCCCTCGAATAAACTCTAGAAATAAGAATTTGTTTAGTGTTCCCCTCGTAAGAACAAACTATACTGCAAACACATTTTTATACAGAGCATGTAATAATTACAATAACATATTTAGTTCAATTGATATGTTTGACTGTAGCATGAACGTGTATAAAAAGAAATTAAGAGACATACTTGACATTTAACTTTAAATTTTATTTTTAGTTTATTGTATGAATTTTTGTTTTTTGAATATTTGAATAGTATCATAAGTTTTATTATTGTTGTATTCTTATTATTGGATTTGTGTAATATTTTGACTGTGGAAACTCTAGTGACTTTTGTGTTACCCATTATTAATTAACTTAACTGCATTAAATAGTTGTATGTTTCCCAAATAAATAAATAAATAAATAAATAAATAAGTAATTTTTAACTTAAAATTTAGTTATCAACTTAACTATTTAACGCGTGTAAACCGGCCATAATCGCTTTCGCCAGTACAAAGGATATTTCTTTCTTTGTAAAGAGTGTAATATTTTAACCTCTACCAGACCACTCAGAAAGTTCAATCAATTGTTGATTGAATTGTTGAAAATTCATTATCAATCTGATCCAGAAACAAAGTGCCGTCAACAGTATGGCTGTTTCAAAACAAACAAACGCCTACAAAGTGATAAAATTAAGAAGCGCTGGAAAACGTCTGATCCCAATTTTTTTATTGTAAAATACAGCGACAAGCTACCGAAAACGGGACTCCGAGGCCTTTCGCTCCACCGCGACAACGCTTGCGCACTCCACGACCTAGAAGAGGGACTTCCTAAACACCACACACATAAAACTTTTGGATCATGCGCCTTACAGCCCTGATTTGGCCGTGTAACTTCTTCTTGTTCCCAAAAATAAAAAACCAGCTTAAGGGGATCCAGTTTTCATCGCCAGAAGATGCGCTTACGGCGCATTGGTTCACAGCTTGAAACTTTGTATAGACGCTGGTAGACAGTTCTTTGAAAATATGTAATGAAAAAAATATAACCTAAAGAACAATTTTGTTTCTTTCTCAAAACTTTATAGTGTCCCACTTATTATAGCCACGTTAACGTGGTCGCCTGAGGGTTAGAGTGAAATTACAGGAACTAAGCCCACTCTACCCCTTATGTCAATATACTTCATTCACCTTAAAATAATTGTGTAATCTGTACATGTGCCGAGGATCCTTGACAGGGTGCAGCGTGATGGCGCGGTGCACCTCGCGGGACTTCAGCTTGCCGGCGTACGCCGCCGCGCCGCTGCCGTTGTGGTGCAGGATCGTCTGCATCTGGAGATTCAACACGGAAACTTTTGTTTTTAATTGAACAATTTGTTAAACTTTTAAATTGTTAGGTACCTACTTTGAGAAACAATCGGTTTGTTAAAGAGGAAAAATGTGAAATATCAAACAATATCAAAAATATCAAAATATTTATTTCGCAACACTTATTCTAATCACAATAGTGGATGGGGCATCCTTTTTAGTATAAAATCCCTGTGCCAGGACACACCGCTCTTCCATATAATGTACATCATATTTTACATAGTTTGCGACAATTTTAGTATATAATATATAGCTAATGTTAGTAGGTAAGTTAGGTACATGTCTTTAGACTAAGAAAAAATGTTCCTTATTAATTTAATAACTGACTAGTTGAATCTAATACAGATTAGTTACAAAAGAAAAAAAATTCTAATGTATTAACTTTGCTTCCCAATGGAGCAGAGGTCCCCATGATATTTACTTTCAGTATTTTTGTAATATAGCTTTTGCGTTTTGTTATTCTATTACATATTCTGTTAATCTACATTATTTTCACTATACATATACCTAATTTACTTTAACATTGGATTGAAATTATAATTTAAATTTCATCAGCCGCTTTTGCACTCGGCTGATTTGCTTATTTCTGCGTTCCATTCAACGTACATAGACGTTTTCTACGGGAACCTATTTTCAGGATGTTATGGATATTATATTATGTTGATATTGATATTAGAGATATTATATTGACTTAAAAGCGTGGCAATATTTACGTAATAGTGGGTAGGTACTTTTTTACAAACGAATACTCAAATAACTAAGGTTTTGTAACAACTTAATTAATCTTCAATAATTTAGTATATTTGGTTTCCGTTATTTAAGCAGTTCAAGAGCTAAGAAAACAAAAAATTATTTATAAAAGAATAATTTTTCACCCGGTTTTTTAAATCAATTATATTGGAGTATTGCCATTCAATTTACAGGACTAGATTAAAAACTGAAATTTTTATCAGTACTGTCCCAAAATAGATATCTTTCTGCATTTTAGATAAAAATCACGTCATCGATTGAGGTCACGGTCGCACAGTTTAGTTGTTGACAAATGGGCGTTAAAGCAAAATTCTTAATACCTCTCCGTCAAAAGTCTCACCTTAGAACTAATAACACATTAGATTACACAAAACATTGAGTCACATCTTACACAAAAACTCAATACCTACTCAACCAAAAGTGCTTTATGTTGTAAATTTAATCTTGCGGAGTTAAATTTGAGGTTATCTGGCATGGCACTAAAAAATTATTTAAAAAATTCACGTTTAAATCCGAATACACAGCGATTACTGTACATGTTAGAACATTTTTGTACAAAACTTATTTAAAAGCTTTTTGTATTTAAATACCGTGGCTTTAGAAAGTTAATTGTTTAAAAAAAGTTGGATACGACAAGTATTACATTGAAAAACAGTTGACGTACTTGTAATCAAATTATCCGACTCCTTTGACTGAAGCCAACAGGTCTGACATGAGAGTTCTTCGCTGTGTATTTTCTTCAAGAGACATACGACAATTGCTCAAGTAGAAACCATCTCTTTCTTCCAAGCATGAGACGGGAAGAATGAATTCATGGGAACGAAGTTTCTACTGAAGAAAAGGCGAATTATCAAGGAAGACTTTGCTATCAAAGGGAACAACAATAAATTGTTGCCTTTTATTTTAAATTATGTACAAAAACCATTCACGTTGTCCATAAATTTAAAATTTTAGTTTAATAAAACTGAAATTGCAACTCAACTACAAATGAAAACTTACAAAACATGCCTTAAATATTTTAGTCTTCGCTATTTCTCATGAACGAGTGAAAGTCTTCGAAGAATTGAAATTCAAATTTCTTTCCTTCTCCCAAGTTAAGTAAAGAAGACATAAAGTCTTATTTCTTATGTCAGAATTCATTGGTACAGAGTTAGGTTAGATTAGGAGTTATGTATCGGGGTCTCATGTAAAGTCAAAAAGACATGTCACGTGATCATAGAAAAGTGTATTCATTTAGCTGTCAAATTGGCTAAGTCTCAATATGTCTTCCTGTTAGGCGAGCTGATATGCACTTCGCAATAACGAAGGCTCTGTGTAAAAAATACAAGGTTCGTTTGCAAAAGATGTAGGCAAAACTAACGTAAAATTTTACATTTTCAATAGCTCGATTGCATAATAAGACTTGTAATTATTTGAGTTAGCATAATAGTATACTACCAAGACGTAGGATACGGTAAAACCTCTTCGGCAACTTGTTTAATTTTAAGAAAAATCGAGTTTCAGAACTTTATTTTTGAACTGGGTTATATTGACATAAATGATGTAGTTTATGTTACGTGGAGTATTTTTAGATGAGGTTATCTAGACAGTATGTACCTGTACTAGTCGGCTAATAAGTAGGTCACAAGTATATATTTTTGTATCTATTCTGGCACTTACGATATATGGTTTGCATTTAAGTCTCAATTAATATGCCAGGTTATAGGCCATGACATTGTCATTTCGAACTGTTGACAATGCACTCTTAACTTCCTATGAGTATTTTTTTACCGTTACCAGGGTAAGCAGAACAAAAACAAAAGTTAAGTAAGTGACGTACAAAATTGTGTTGTAGTAACGACATATAGCGACACCATTTATAATCCCACAGCAGGGATCAGCGTCACCCAACCAAGGGGTGGTGTTTGGCAACTTATAGTCCACCCCGCTTGCCCACTGCGGGTTGGCAAATTTTACATACCTACTAAACAATTTCTTAGGTTTGCTTAAGTTTCATCACGCCTTTTCCTTCACCGTTAGATCAGGTGGCGCCACCGAGGCTCTAAAATCTAACAACGTGCAAAATGAAAAATATTATTGTTGTATGAATAAAAATATGTTTAGGTATACATTTAACTTACTTTGTTAATAAATAAATTCCATATGCATCATACAGATTTTAGTAGAGTTTTCTGGGCGGTATTAAAGTCCTTTCTATTTCGACAGGTAGTGTTCCTAATTTAGGTCAATGCGAAGGAACACCCAGCCAGTGCAATTAGAACAAAGACGCATCCAGCTGAACCCCACGGTGGACCACGCATCAGCATTCGACATCTTAATCACAAGCAATACTAATAGTGAAAACACTCACGATAAAGAACGTCTCTGGCCGATACCATTTACCATCAAGTCGATCGCACGCTAGTATGCCGGCTATGCAAACAGTATACTCACGGGTGGTAGTAATTAATGAAAAGAGATTTATTATGGATAATATGTTGCACTGAACTCGAGTGCAACTATTCAATGAACAGAGATAAGCTCGACCTCTACGACATTTTGTAATTATTTAACTGGTTCATCGATAATGAGCCTGAACTCTGGCTAGTATTATACAGGCGACAACCACCTTGTTTTCATTTTCGTGCAGTTCTGGGGATTCATTTCTATTATACTCGTAGTTAAAGTTGAAACCTGTGTTACTTTATATCCCATAAAATACGTGTGGATCTTGTTCCCTAAGTTACCGGCAAAAGCTTTTTTTTACTGTATTCGTAGCGAGAATGCGAAACGCCCATAGTGGCTTCCTTCGTCCCCACGATCCGCCTTAGTCGCAAGTGTTTTGTTTATTAACTAGCGACCCGCCCCGGCTTCGCACGGGTCTATGTCCCTGCATTTTAAATCTGTAATATCTTCGAAAATATTCATTTTGAATTACGCGCTGTAAAGGGCCATATTGATCTATATTGCATGCACAATGTATTTATGATACTTAATTGAATAAGAACTATTGCTTAAAATCGTTTCGTAAACAAGCCATTTTTTTCTTATAAAAAGTATAAAAGATAGTTATTATGGGTTATTCCTAAAAGACAGACATATACCACCGCGGACTTTTTTGTAAACCTTTTTAAGGTGTACAGGTGTACATTATTTTGATCTATCTCATAGGGCTCAGCCAACGTTTGCAACGTAAGCGCAAAAAATGTTTACGACATTAAATTAGAAACCTCTAAAATTATCAATGTTTCTCTACTGTATTACGCATGTATTATACATATAAACCTTCCTCTTGGATCACTCTATCTATTTAAGACCCGCATCAAAATCCGTTGCGTAGTTTTGAAGATCTAAGCGTACATAGCGACAGACAGACAGCGGGAAGCGACTTTGTTTTATACTATGTAGTGATGTGATTGTGATTATTATCTCTAGTGCATTGCCGACGATAGGTTTCAGTTTTGTTCTAGTAAATGCCCTCGAAATCGTGATTATGGTTGTCAAAATAGCAGAATCTAGTCCCGCCCCAGATGAGGCCTTAACAAAGCAATTGTACACCATCAAAAGCTAGTGGATATATTCTGTTTGAAATAATTACATTTACTGTCTTTTGCACTCGTACTTTTAAAAGAAACTATTAATTAATACTATGAATATCAACTTGTGGATGTTTGTATTCTTGTATAGTTTAGTTTTAAAACCCGGACATTTCTACACTTGAGTGGAGAAGTGTTTTCTGAAATTTCACATAGGACATTTGCTTCCGGTCGCCTTCGGGACTGGGAGTAGACTCTATAGGTACGCGTCCCACTGGGTTACATACAGATCGATCCTGTTATTTGCTTCTGAGGGTTGGAAGCGTTTATGATAAGCACGCTATTCTTTTTCACATTTCTGACTATGATCTATAACTGCGCTTGCACGGTTTCAATTTGGTCGGCAACCCAGTTCTATAGAAAGTTAAACGTATTTTTATCTGATGGTTACTTTTAAACATAATATTAACAATCGGAAAATATTTTTGTCGGTCAGAAGATAAAACGAACGAAACGAGTTTTCGTACATAAATTTCTATTGTATGGTAATGTTTTGCGCTCGCAAGATTTGAGAATCGACGATGACTAAGAAATAGCATTTTTCCTACTTTGTGTATAAACTAATGAAATGTTGTATTGAAATATGGAATAGTGGCAAATACGCATTTTTATCACCATTGAGACGAAATCATAGATTAACGCATATTCGAAGATAAGATTACATCTCTGCATTTTAACCACCATTTACAAAACGGTTTGTGGGGACAAATTTCAATGTTTGTATGACTTATACCTACCCACATCCATACTTGTACCTATTGCGCGCATTCCAGACATGTGGCTTGGATATGATAGTTAATTATTATTGAAATACATAAAAAGATAGTATTTATAAAGTATTATTTAGTATTAAGTATTAAAGTATTAAGTATTAAAGTATATTTTCAACCTGGGTAACTTCGAAATTTATTCGCGAAATTTTTTAACTTAAGTATTTTGTACAGTATTATGTGTGTTTCGAACTACGATTCCCATTAACCATCAGATTAATATTGCAATTAACAACCAACACTAAACAACATCTAAATAAAATTTCACACCTTAGTATTGAGTACTCCAAAGGCACCTGGCTCAGGAGACTTATTGAAATATACGATACAATTGGCATCAGGTAGGTTCAAAACTGTTTGCTATAAAATATCTCTTGTTGGAGTGGTACAAGATCATGGCGACATCTATAAATTATCTTTTCAGCAACCAAAAATTTTAATATAAAACGTTATTAATAAAGTTGCAAGTATTCGTTTGAGATATTCTTTTTTCTGGGCCTTTTTGCTTTTATGATACAATGTGTGCCATTTTTGCTAAATTAACTAAAAGTGATGCCAATCCTGTCAGAAAACGGATAAAACCAAAGTGTAACTAAAATTTTTACAATTTAGTTTAACATGGGTCAAAACGCTATTCTGTTTTTAACTTTGAACAAAATTTAATATATGAAATGGCAGGAATAAATGGATTTTGACTTTTCTAAATTAAATGTTCAGGTGTTGCCAGCATTTTCCAAAAATCACGTAGAGAAGTGTGTTCATTAAACAAAAATGAATAATTGATCACTAAAGTACATCATATTAATATGATTGCAAAATAAAATGAATAAAGAAGCTTCTAAAATCTTTAATCGTCTAAATAAAACATCAACAAAGGAACTCCATGAGTCAGCTTTTCAGTCATGATTAAGAGACAAGCCGTTCGAAGCGACCATGCTTCGTAGCTTGAGCAGTGTGAACGGGAAGATGGCGGCTTTTATAATAGGTTATCCTGACCAACAGGAGACTGGTAGCCCCAAGCACGAAAAAATTCAGGGCGGCGAAAATCTGGAATTATTTCGTAAGTATGTTGGATCTTTAAACAAATTTAGAAATGGCTGCTTATCTACTGCGTTCGTTACCACATTAAAAAGGTTTAACATTAATTTCTTTAGGAATATGGCCTTCGTTGAGGGCAGCAATGTCTAAGCCACCCCCAATGCAGACCAGTTTTAAATTTAATTTTCCGGTATCTCCATCGGGTTGACCCATCGATGTATCCCAGAATTCCCGCAGTCGAATGCGCTCGTAATAATTATTAAAATCAAGTAACAAAATGTAAACTCTGCTGGCTGCGATAGGGCTACGCAGTGTTATCTAGAAACTAATCAATTCCGAAACTATAACTCTTCCATCTTTACTAACAAATTACGCTCACACTCACACATTTGATGTCCGAAGTTCAGCTGGGACGATATAGTTACGCCAAGAAGCCCTAGGTGGTGGGTTAAGGTACAGAAACATTTTGGAAAGTGGGCGTTAGGTTGAAACTGCTCTTTTTGGCGGAGAATAAACACGCCTGTGTTTTTGACGGGTTAAATTCGACCAAATTGGATTCGCCCCAATCGGACGCTCACACAACGACACTCTTCTACATAGTTTAGTTTATTCCACACCTCTCGACATGTATATTAAAATTGGTTAAAAAATCCAAATTTAGGATTCAGAATTGTATGTAAAATTCGTGCAACAGAATACCAAATGAGCAGCCTAAACTTAGTTGAGTAACTAAAGTAATCATAGTCCTGTCAAACTAAATGTTGGTCTAGTCCTTCGTATTCTGAATAGTAAACAAGAATAACTTAATTTAGTTCAATTTTGGTCTAGTTAAGTTTATGTTATAGAAACAGAATTGGAATCGATATCTATATTTTCGTACGTAATTATATCTCTTCATTCTTGACCCACAAGCGATTTTATAAGGTGTCATATAAATCTCAACAAGTGACGCATTTATCAAATATACAGCTTACTACTTACATTTACCTACTGCATATTACTTACCTTAACAAACGTTGATTTATTTAAAATTCGCTTATACAGTTTCTAGTGAAAATAAACTAGATTATTAAGCAGTCCTGTTTAACTGTCTCAACGATGCTGATATCGTGACCTCCTTCCCTACCATACACCGAGTTTGTATGAGCAGCTCTGGTCAGTATAATTTAAAGTAACGACCGACGCAAAGTAGGTAAATTGGTTCTCTGTTTTAAGATAACACAGTTTGTTAAAATAGATCTAATAAAACACATCTTAGGAAAGACGCAAATGAGTCTACACAGGAATATGCATATGTGTTATTTTTATGAAAAAGAAACCTATAGTACCAGGGCCGGATTTAGAGATGTGGAGGCCCCGGGGCAACAAAGGAGTTTAGTTAGACGTGTTTAGTGTTAATGCCCGTTAAAGTATGAAGGCAAGGCAAATTTAATCTTGTGGGGGCCCCTCTTTTGTAGAGGCCTCGGGGCTGTCGCCCCGGTTGCCCTCCCCTAAATCCGGCCATGTATAATACTATTGCAATAATGGCTTGAATGGAAAATCAAAATTATACACTTAACTAAATCCTATAGGAAATAATCCTATAGGATATTTTGTACGCACCCATATGTAAAACAAATAACACATATTTGCTTTCGATTATGCATCGTATAACTATAAACCAGTAGTAATGTCAAGTGGCAAACTTGCTTTTTATGTAAATGCAAATATATGTAAAAAGGGGATCAGAATCCAATATTAGGCTTCATAATTAAAAATTGGCAGCATCTTATACTCGTCCAAACCAACGTAGAGGTGGAACTTGTATTATTGTTAAAAATCATATGGAACATGTTTCTCTAGATTATAATAAATTTGTCAAACCTGTAGATTTGCATTTTGAGTACTGTGCTTCTAAAATACCTAGCCTAAACTTGATTATACTATGTCTATATCGCACTCCTAAGTCAGATGTAAACATTTTTCTCAAGAAATTGGATACCTTATTACATAAAATAGTTACAGGAAATAAAAAAAACATAATATTATGTGGTGATTGGAACATTGATCTTTTAAACGCGAATAAAGTTACTAAAGAATTAATATCCATTTTAACTAATTATAACCTGCAAAACCATATTTTAACACCTACTAGACTAAAGGCATGTTTGTATTTAATCTCAAGCAATATTCAAGGAGTCGAATCAAAGATTTTACACTTAGGTCTCTCAGATCATGAAACGGCACAAACCATTACTTTTCAGCTTGGTAACACAAAATATACTAAACCTATTCCTTTCTTATTTGAAAACCGTCGAGATTATTCCCAAGATAATATAAGAAAATTTAAAGAATGTATGACTGCACTAAGCTTTAATGACATATATAATAATAATGCCACTAATGAAGCTTTTGACAACTTCCGTGACTATTTAACTTTGTTTTATGAACTTTGCTTTCCAAATATAACAATAAAAACGGTTAATAAACCTTTGAAAAATAAATGGTTGACAAAAGTTATTAGACATAGTTGTATAAAAATAAGAAACTTATACTTGAAATATAGGTATGATCCCTCTAATAAAAATTATAATAAATTGCGGTATCAGAAATATGCTAAAATTCTACAGAAGTGTATGTGGATATCTCAGCAAAAACTAGCTTAGAATATATCAGTAAATCCAAAAATCGCTGTAAACCTGCGTGGAATATAATTAATAAGAACATTGACAAAAATTACTCCTCAAAATTCATTAAAACTGTAAAAAAAAATTATTTACAAACCAATGATCCAGTAGAAATTGCAAAAATATTTAACAAACACTTTATAAATATCAGCAAAGCTTTAAATAAAAACAAAACTAAAACTAAATGTCACTATACTCTACCAAAAGTACAACAAAGCATATATCTTAGTCCTGTGCAACCCCATGATGTATACAAGATTATAAAATCTTTAAATAATACTAACTCCGTTGGGTATGACGGAATCAACACTAAAATGTTAAAAGAATGTGTGCAGGCACTTGCAAGTCCTTTGGCACATATTATAAATCTTTCTCTTAAGAATGGATCCTTTCCAGACAGGCAAAAATTTTCTATTGTTAAACCGTTACATAAAAAAGGCAACAAAGACAATCCACAAAATTATAGGCCAATAACATTAATACCGGTTATTTCTAAAATTTTTGAAAAAGTAATGTGTAGTAAACTTTACCATTTCCTAACATCATTGAATTTACTGCAATCAAATCAGTTTGGGTTTAAAAAAGAAAGTAGCACAACATTAGCTGGCTTTACTCTTATCAAATCTGTTACAGAATCACTAAACACAAAAAAATATGTTGCAGCTCTATTCCTTGACATGAGTAAAGCGTTTGACCTGGTGTGCCATCAAACTCTACTAAATAAACTGGAGTCATTAGGAGTAAGAGGGAATGCATACACATGGATTGAAAGCTACTTGAAAATAGGAAACAAAGAGTAGAAGTATTGAATATCCATGGCAACTATTTAAAAACATTTAAATCCGAATTTACATTGCAGAACTCTTACGGAATTCCTCAAGGTAGTGTACTCGGACCATTGCTATTTCTTGTTTTTATAAATGATCTTCCAAATGCTATAACACACGAATCGATTTTATTTGCGGATGATGTGACGCTTGTAGTTAAAGAAGATAACAAAATTACACTTGAAAAAGAAATAAATAATGCTTTACATTCAGTAATACTTTGGCTTAATAATAACAATTTAAAAATAAATATGACTAAGACAAATATAATACAATTTAAACCATCTCACTTACCACAGACAAACGTTAATGTTAATTATAACAATTTTAAAACAGTAAATGTTAGAGACACAAGATTTTTAGGTTTTATAATTGACGAACAGTGTGACTGGAGATCACACATAAGTAGAGTATGCGGCAAAATCGATAGTTTTATATATGTATTACGACGTCTTTCACAAAACACGAATAAACAAACGGCTAAATTAGCGTATTACGGGTATGTTTCATCACTCCTGCGATATGGCCTTATTCTTTGGGGCAACTCAGTGGACTTCCACAGGGCATTCATAGCCATGGCACAGGCAATTTGTAAAGCAGATTACACAGACAGTTGTAAACCCTTATTTAAAGATAGTAAAATACTCCCACTACCAAGCCTTTACATTTTTGAAAACTTACTTTTTGTAAAAAACCATTTAAGACTATTTCAAATACAGAAACAATTTTATAATTTCAGAACTAGAAACAAAGCAATATTAGATAACAAACTATATATGCCACAACGTCGCCTGCAATGTTTCAGTAGGAATGTATATTGTATGGCAATCACCATCTTTAATCACCTCCCGGATTCTTATAAAAATCTGACAGCTTTAGAATTTAAACATAAGGTATTCAGGTTATTGATAGAGAAGTGTTATTATAGACTGGATGAATATTTCAATGATAATAACCTTATTTTATAATTAATAGAAATGACTAGAACCGTGATTGTAACTTTTATTTTTTATTGTAGATTGATTGATATTAGTAATGTTGACTTGAGAACCATGACTGTATGTTTATGTTTATAATTTTTTTTTAATGTTTAGACTGACATGTAAACTAAAAATTAAATTTTAGTGAGAGTTGGTAACCTACATGTAAACCAATAATATTTGCACGCCTATATCTGGCAGTTTGTGAATTGGGAATACTATTATCTACAACATCTTATTGTACACACATTCTTGCAAATAAATGATGATTATTATTATTATTATTATTTTTTCACGAAAATAATGTAAAACTTGACCTTATCGAAGCTAACCTTAGCATAAACTAAATATTTCTGCCGCCGAATCTTAGTATGTAAATGTATGTAAACATTTTGTGTGTTTTATAACAAGATATCGTCATAAACACAATAATTATTTAACGACAGTCATGGTTTTTTTTTTGTTTATTTAAAATGAGAATATACGTATGTAACTTATGAGAGGTCTAAAATGAAAATTTTCTTTCGAGTCTTAAGTAACATTATACACAACAACATTTCTTTGATTGATATAAGCTTATAGAAGATTAATTCAGAATTATGAGTACATATCTAAGACCTAGCTTATTTATTAAGCATTTCAAGTCACTACGTACTTAAAATCAGTTCTTGACTATCTTATCGGATTTATCATCAAGTGTTGTTTAGCATAAGTATATTCGTCACTTAGTTTCTTAAACTTTATCTTACTTCTGTATTCTTTTGCGGAGATTTTTTTACATTAAAATCCAAAACAATTCCAAAAGTTACGTCGGTCAACGGTTGGGTTACCAGGTTATCGACAGGATACTAAACTATAGTCTACTAAAAATACCTTGTTGGTAAATTTGATCAATTCTTATTTGACATTCAAAGAGATAATGCACCTAAGAGCAGGAAACACCCACTTGCCCCCCTCCCTCCTTCAGCAGGAGAGCTAGGTCTAGATTGGATAACATGCCTACAGACAGACAGACAAAATAGCTACTCATCCATCACGCAAGGAAACGTCAGTCTTAGAACAACTGCAAGTACTAAGTTGCTCAATACAACTATTTGAAGAACTTTGTATTTCATTAGAATTTTACTTTGTTGCTCAATTAAATTACAGAAATATATTTTGTTTATAAGCCCTAAAGTTAAGCTCGTTTCCTCAGGCATTTACATAATCAGCTACGCACATCTCGCACCTTCGGTCCCGACGTAAACAAAGTGAGAAAAATACGCGAATTCATAAATAAATGTTTGTGTGCTTTGCTCCAGCCCGACTCGTGGGTGGAACACTGGCATGCATAGATTTTAAATACTTCGTAGCAAGAAATCTGTACTAGATAGTTGGCTCAAAGGTTATCTTTTATTAAAAGCAATAAATGATTTTTTTTTAATGTGGCCTTATTTTAACCGCGTACCTTCTGAATCTGAAGGAGTTACTAGATAAAATATAGCGTTTGTAACTTTTGAATATCAAAGTTTCCTTAGTCACACAGTTTTGGGGTTGCCGGTAAGTTACTCAAAATATCACTCAGTCTCTTTCTATTCCTATTGAACTGAAAAAGACATAAAACAATAATCATAATAATAATATTGATAAATCTTTCTAACTGATACACCACATTATCTAGCCCAAATTAAGTAGCACTAAGAACTTCTGTTATGGATAATAGATAACGGATAAATAAACTTAAGAAATATATAAACACACATGTATAATCATTTTTATATATAAATATTAGAAATAAACTTAAACTACCAATTTATTTAGCCTAGTGCTAGCTAATTTAGAGCTGCGCAAAGCCTTACAGTCGAAATATCGTTTGAATTAGTTCGGTAGTTTTGAAGTTTATCAATGACAAATTAATGAAACCATAAACAAATCGTTCCTTTTTATAATAAAAGTAAAGAGATGTACAGTTGGGAACGTGCAGGTTTAGACTCGCATGTGAATCCCCTCCAGTGTTGTTGCCCCTTAGTACGCGTCGTCATGTGCCTATCTAAAACAGGCAGTTGACGTATTTAATAAGCGAGTATTATCGCTTAGTAAAACGGATAATGCTAAAGATTGAGGGTTAACCTCGGATTAATTTCGTAGTAGGTATAGTTCTGATAAGTAAATACGTTTGTACACTTAATATCTGAACAAATTATATTAAAATAAACAAGAGTGGTTAAAAACTGACCTAATTATTATGCTTTGGTAGTTTACTAAACAACATTTTGGTACCTAATTCATTTTTAATACCCATACAGGGTGTCCCAGAAATGCCACCGTTTGACAGTCTTTCCCAGGACACCCTCAATAACAATTTGCTTATAAACATGAACCCAGCAATACCTGAGTACCTACCTGTCAGTACAGGTCATCAAATGCTTCTATGATACCAGTTTTTAGGGTACCAACAGTGACTCCATTTACGATACAGATAAAAAAGGTTAATGCTGTAAATATTTTAATATCGGTAATCCAAATCTTATTCCGAGCTTTTTTTTCGAGAACGTGTTCTTGCATAGTTCCTACGCGTAAAAAATTCGATATCTCACATTTTTTTAGAAAAAACACTTTTTGCCGAACTATGAATTCAACAGTTTCAAAATACCCTGAAGTATCGTGACCTAGACCTAGCTCAGTGACTGAATTTTCAAATTGGGTTAATTGAAATTAAAATCTGTGTAAAAATTTGGAATTGCCTATCGTAATTCCAAATTTTTATTATACAGGCCCTACATATTCTTAAAAAGATCTGGCGATTCGCGAGAGCAAATCTCCTCAGCAGCTTAAAAAATTTAGAATAAACTTTCTCTTGAGAACGCCCCAATAAAAAATCTCCAGAGGATTTCAATCCTGCGAACGAACTGGCCACGGGATTGAGCCTGATCGCCCTATCCACCTTCTTGGGTATCGCTCGTCAAGGAAGTCTCTCACTTGCCGTGCAACATGCGCTGGGCAGCCATCCTGTTGATACCACAAGCGATCACTCAGTGGTACGTCCTCAAAAAAGTTGGTAAAGCCAGTACGAAATGAACACAAGCGAATACGAAAACGTGCGCAGTAGCAGAATGTTCTAATTGAAGCGTGACTGGTAGTTTCTATCATTTACTGAGAGTGGCGTCAACACATGTTTCATGCACACTAGTTTAAACGTCTCACTGAATGGCGACACTATCTGCCTTGCTCAATTTTGGCAATATTGCCAAAGAGTGAACGAGCCAGATAGTAATGCCTCCTACCTCCACAATCCTTCTCTCCCATCATTCTGCCGTAAAATTAAAGAACACCTAAGAGTGTGTGCAAATCAAAAATACTTTGGCTAAGTAAACGCATAAAATCGGATTACTTCTTTTCGTTTTTTATTTTTTAACCATTTTTTTTTTACCCACCAACTGTTGTACCATTTTGGAATCTTGAATAAAGGCACCAACTTTTGATGGCACTTGCCAGGGCACTCTAGTGCATTTCTTTTTTGAGGAGGCTCTGTCAGTTTTGTGATATTTTGAAAATATTGAATTCTTAGTTCGGCAAAAAGTGTTATTTCTAAGAAAATTTTGGGCAATTGTATTGTTATTTTTATTTTGATTAAAGAAATAATATTCTTGGTTATGGTGACACGTTTTAAATGGACAAAAAAAAAACAACATTAACCATAATAATCAAAAAATTGTAAATAAATTGGAGAAATTCTGCTTTTTTTGTTTAACGCCCATAATTTCTAAAGAACATAAGATGAGTTTTTTTTTCTGATTTTTCTGTTGATGATTGCCATCTATCCTATCGTACCGTTTCGGCTTGACGTTGAATATTGGAACACCCTGTATACTCGTAGTAGGTAAATAATTATGAAAACTCAAGCTATTTTTCAAGTGTTCAGTATTGTTAATTAGTATTATTGCCAGGTGGAGGTCAATGACATTTCCTATATGAATTGAATTTCGTAGGCGGGCACTTAATGATAAGTATGGTATGTTTTCGTCTATAAGTAGGCATATTAGTCTGAACATCGTCATACGCTCAAGACAACACCTGTTATATTTAACACAAATAGTGCCTAAAGTGCCTACCTTCTTACATTTTTGTATTTTATTGATATTAGATATAGTATAGTTGACATACTTGCAATAATTGCAACGAAGGATTCTTGCAACATGGTAGTGTGGCGTCAATTACAAATTGCGATCAATTACAAGAAAAAGCAATTAACATTTCTCAGTGAATAATAATTTTTACGTTTCATCTACAAGTAAGATTACAAAACCACATTATTTTAGTTCAGATAAGTTTAACTGAGTTTATAAATAAGGGAATTTTCGCTAAGTTTAAAATGGATGCAAAAGCCAAACCCAAAAGTAGGAACGTATACATAATAAAAGTAGGTAATTATAATGAAAATAAAAATAAATGAACAAAATCTTAAATCCTGGTACATTTTTTATTAATTTATTTGCTATTCAAACTTTAAAATTCTTGCCGAGTTATCTCTAAGAGATAAAAAAGACCCATGTTTTTCACTGAAAGCTTTTTTGCATGCGCTGCGTAACGGTATTATAACGTGACATTGGTCAGACAAACAACTCGTCAGATTTGCTGACCGTCCTGCGGTCAAAAACCCGAGCCTTAGTAAAAAAAGAATCGTTCTGCATTTAATTAAGTCAATTACTTTGGGGACTCGCAAGGAGATTTTTTAAGTACTCCGTTATTTTCCCAGCATTAAATTTAATTGGATAATTTTTATGAATACTTTGCGTGCGCTATAAAAATAAATTAGCAATAGAAACTATTGAACGGCGCTATTGTTCAACTACTTTAATTCCAGGACGATAATGTATTGATCGGTTATTATACGGGATGGAAAAAGTACCTACGTCATATTACCCATTTATGGCCCCACTGCCCGCGTATCTATTTCAATTGTTTTTATTCACAGATTATTTAACGCTTTTAATTACAGATTTTGGTAACCAATTACAGACTTAGAAGAGGTACGGTTAAAGTATACATTCTCTAAACAATCTCTATATCCATTTATGACTCTGAGTGTCACTGTTAGTGCGGATTAGGTCCTTTTTGTGTTGAACGGTTGGGTTCATTCAGGGCATTGTGTACAAATTAAAAAATGGGATATAGTTTAGCCATTATAAACATGCGAACTGAGTCATTGAACGTTACAACAAATCCCTTCTTTGTTGTTACACACAACACTAGAAGTGCGAGCGAGAGATCTGATAAAAATGATTTATGACTCAGTTCGCACGTTTGTAATGGCGTTAGTAATAAATTATCTTTTTAATTCAAGTTAGCCTCCCTGTATTTGTATGCGTTTGTCTTCCATCTCAACTGACGAAAAGTAAAGATGGATCCTGAATTTTTTTTACTCTATGTGAACAAGAAGCGTCTATTTATTCTGACTATTTAGATAACTTCGAGTTGTATTGGTAACTGCGCGCACCTCGGGTAGCCGTTTCTAATTGTAGTCCGGACTTGTGGTTGTGGAAGTAAAACAAAAATAACATGTCCACAAAAAACGTGGAATTACCCAATGATGAAGCAATTTCAACGCTCCCTCGTAAGACAGATACAAGAAAAATCCATAGCCATTAATATATGAGCCGGCTGTATCGGGAAAATCCTGGCATGGATACGGTTTCAATCTTCACGAGAAGTAATGTATTATATGCCAGCTTATAGGCCTGCTAGTTCGAAGAAATCATATATTACTTTTAAAGATCCTGAAAACTAACCACATTAAACATATTATGCAAAATTCAAAAGAATATATAATCACTAATAAATTAAGGTTAACTTAACTTTTGTGGTTTTGATTCGAGGTAAAATATTTAGTTTAAGCAATCCAGGCTAATTATTTAAACCCATACTTAAACTTTTTATCGCAAGCCTTTTCGAGTGAACTAAAGTGTGAACCCGAACGCTGTTTACCAAAAAAATTTTTAACTACCCACCTACCTGTTATTCTGAAAGACTTAAAATTAGTTTTATCGTATTTTTGGAGGTCTGCCGTCTCAGAACAAATTTCGAATCAATATGAAGCGTCGCTGTAGGTATTCGGTGACTGAACCTTGTTCTGCATAATGCTTATAACTCGCGGTAGCTGTCCGACCAAAGGTTATATAAGGATAAGCAAAACTGTGAAACTTTCTGCTGCCTAGGCAAGTGGCATTCGAGAATGCAATAAAAAAATTTGAATGGAATGCTATATAATAAATAATAATAAAAAGCCTTTATTCAGACTTACAATTGACTAATACGTATATAATGAAAGGTCCATTATTCGTTTCTTGCTTGTTGTCAGTAGATCTACTGACACACAAGCAACAAGTTTGCTAATCGGCATAGGCCTCCTCCATTCGCGCCTATTTTGAGCCACTCTGTTTCACGCCACCGACCTATCTGACCCATCTTTTTTTAGGTCTACCTCTGTTCCGTTTTCCTTTTCTGGTGTTCCATCCAGTGACAATTTTACTCCATGTGTCTGGTCTATGAGCCTTTTAAATTTCACGGGATTTTGTAGCTTAGCGCTGACGGCGCTTAGCCGGAACTTAAAGTACTCCTACATACGATATGCCTAAGGGCACCCGAGAGGGCACGGACCTCGGCTTGTGACGTCGTATATTGAAACTACCACTGGTTCGAAAGGGTCATTTGTTCATAAAGAACCAGCAAGAAACTCAGTAGGAATGCGCACGCCGCGTTAGCCTGGCCCACCGGTGGGTTCGGCGATTCGAATGCCGCGTTGCCCTATTTCTAACTGGAACACCGGCGTTTCTTGTTGTAACATCGTCGTCGGGATCTGTTAAGACGTTACGCGGACACCTGTAACGACCCGCGGGTTAGGATGGTGGGGAACATTGTCGAAGTGGTGTCTAGACGCCAACTTCATGAATGCGGCAATGATGGGCAGCTCGAGATCCTTGTGCAGATCTAAGTTGCGGACATAGGGTGGGGCCCCAACGCATTTGCGTAAGAACCTTTTTTGAATAGCCTGCAAGTGATTGAGGTTCGACTTGCTGGCGTGAGCGAAAGCCACACTGGCATATGTCATGATGCATGTGTCCTGCCTAGAATGCTAAATGCGGAAGAAACGTTAAGCCTAAAGCATATTTCAATTCCATAGATTTCCCATTCTATTCTATCGTCGAACGCCACTTGTCTAGACCCTGTCCAGATGTAGCCAAAACCAACATACCGACTTCAAGGTCTTCAGTAAGCGGATGTTTTATTGATGATCGCAGGACTATCTAAAATTAATTGCAATTCTATCTATTATAAATTTGTAAAACCAAAGTAAAAACTCACCCGCAAGCTATCGTAGGTATATGTTGGTCCCACAAAATATATATCCCAACCGGATTCGAACATAACAAAAAACAAAAGTATTTCCAGCACCGACTCGCCATCACAATCTCCAAAACATTTTCACGTGTCGTCATGATAATGACGTTCGCAAACATTCTCTTAAGTATAACGTCATATGACAGAAAAAGTGTAATAGACCAAAGGCCCTAAGGTGAGTAACCCTGCTCAGTAACGGTGAACAGAAATCGAAAGCAAGGCAGTTCAGTGCACTACTTACACAGAAAAGACTCATTAAAACTGCCCATGTTCCAGTAATTGGCTAAAACACAGGCTGGTCCTTCTCGTTGACCGGCAATCTTGACTATCATGACGCTCAAAATTGGAAGGCTATAGTACCACCTCATAAGAGATCTTAACAAAGAAACTCTACTTACAATGTTGCAATGAAATGAATTATTTATTTCTCAACATTGACAATTACTTGGTCTTATTGACGTCAAATAAAGCATAACTCTACCACCAGTTCGGAAAAACCTTCGTGAAGAAGAACTGGCAAGAAACTTCACGGGTGTATTTTTTTTTAAATAAATTTACAGAGTCTCTTTATGTCTATACAAAGTTATTCTTATCTGCACCCGTTAGCTCGGCGTCCCCCAAGTATCCAAACGAGGAACACCCTCAAACGGCACCCGTTCACGTTAACGCGGGATCCAGCCATCGCCCTCCCCAACAATATTAGAGGGAAGTGAGCGACCCGTCACCCGACGCTACCATAAGAAGAGGTACTTTAGTGACAATGACGCTTTGGAACATACCGTACCGTATACCGATAGTTTTCGTACCGCTCAAAGTACACTTTCATTAAGGTAAAATAGCGAAAGATAACTGGCGTTCCTACATGACGTATTTGAGATCAATTATCTGGTAATCACATAAACTCAGGTATGCTAAACTAATGCTGACAAAGAGACGCAACGATGCAATGAAGTGGCGCGCAAGCAAGAACGAGGAAAGTTTATTTCTAATTCTGTCGCGTCGTATCGCTTCGGTACAGTGACAGTCGGATTACAACTAAATTCATACGATGGGAGTTTTGAGGTCCATGCCTCAATAGCTTTGTCACCTATCTTTCGCCATTTTGCTGTATTTATTTATAAGGACACACCAACAGTGTACACATATAAATTTCTCTATAATAGATAATAAATAAGGTATAACAACCTATGTGCACACCAATTATGGGCATGTACAAATAATTAAATTATTCTTTCAAATGATGTGTGATAAAGTACAATACGTTAGTGAAAACATAACATAAATTTAAAAGGGAAGAAGAAGAGCCAAGATCTAGAGACAGTCCTTAATTTCGGAACGGAATTAGTGAAATGATTTATTAAATTGATTTATCATTATTGATTGATTTACCATCTAACAATGGCTGAGTGTTTCCCTACATTAATACGCACAAAAGGAGGGCTGAAGACTTTAGTTACAGGATGACATGATGACAAAAAATTTTGTATTGTACTTACGTCCGAAGTCACCTCGAGTACGCTTCGTCTGTATGGAACCCTAAATATGACGTTTACGTTCAACGAATTGAGAGCATACAAAGACGCTTTTTAAAAATAATTCAGTACAGGTGTAGAACCTACGACAACAACTACATTTCAAGGTGTAAACGACACCATATATTACCTCTGAGTAAGCGAAGGCAAATATCCGACGTCGTTAATTTAATAAAAATTGTGAATAATAGATTAGATGTGCCGGAGCTTCTGTCTGGAATTAATATTTGCGCGCACACAAAGTTATATCGCAACCCTAGTTTACTGCATGCACCTACCGCAATGACCAATTACAGACAGAACTCATTTATGTGCAGAACACCAACTTTAATAAATGAGTTAAACAACGAGCTCGAGAACTTTGACCTATTTTGTACCAGCATCTCAAGTGTCAAGTCAGCCATGGCCAAAGCATTCTTTTCTTAAAATCATTTATTGTTAGAATTTATATTCAATTTAAATCTTCTTCTTGTGTCTGTATCAAATAAAATATTATGTTTGTATTTATGCATGTATCTACTTGTACTAGCGACTTATTTATATTATAACAAGATTTACACTACATGTGAGAACTTTGTAAATGGCCTTCTTTATAATTATAATTTTTAACTTATCAATTGTACTTAGCTGTAAGTTTTCCAAGAATTAGAAAATAAATAAAAAATAAATAAATGACGTGGCAGTGTTCTGGGGACGGTTTTCTACGATCTCGCAAAGAACATAATTTAAAGAAAAAGACGCTCATCGTAGGGTCTCCGATGTGAAATATTCTGAGATAAAAAAGCGAGATGTCGGGTGAACGCTCGCTGCAACCTCTCCACACGCTGAGAATGAACTCTCTAAAATGAAAAATACACTAATCAAAGATCTTTCAGGATTACTTAGAAACGCATAATTTTCTTAACCTTACCAGAATTAATTAAGGGGTAATACTTAACTTGCGGAAGCAAAGCGTTAGCAACCATCGAGAAATATTCCCTGTTCAATCAGTAATAGTCAAAATAACGTATTCGGTATGAACCAGCTATGACAAGTCGATAACAGCGCGATAGCAATCAAATTGTATGTGATAAGAGGTTTTTTTCGACTCTTAATGGTTATCTACATAAGTTACAGAATAGTATTTTAATTTTCAGAATAAATCCTGTAACATGTAATAGTACAAATGTATAAAAATTCTACGCTATACCTCAGACATATATTTAGCGATGATAGACGTAAATAAAACGCAGCATTCGCGTTAAGGAAATAGTCACGAACTGTCCGAACTATTATTTTAGCTAGTAACATCACCGACTTTCAGAAAATGGTTACGGTTGCTGAGTTCTCATTGGCTCTCAGAATACGTAATTGCAACAATGACTCACTATTTTCTCTACACACATCAACTTAGTATAATGATTTCCATTTTGTACCTAGTGGACCTGCCGGTATATCTAAATTAGCTTTTACTGCGAAATTACGTTACTGTGACAATTTCATTTCAATTGTGAACGCAAATCTAAGTATCGTGACCAAATACCTTTTTTTTATATAGGATTAGACGTTTGTCTTCTATCTCACCTATTTAATATTTACAACTTCAGAAACGATAAAAAGGTAATTAATAGTTATAGGTATAAAAGTGTATTATTAAATTTAGCAAACAAAGATTTTAACATAAAAAGCTATCAAAAGAATATTGGCAAACTCACATACATTGTCAGTACCGTTTTTAATTTTGCAGAACATTCATGTATCTCAAATTGAATATGTGGGTTTGACTGTTTGAATGATGGATAATCGAAATGCAATCATAAGATTTATATAGAAGTTAGAGGAATAAAAAGTCGAAATTATAATCTAACCTCAAAAAACACGTGAAAAAAACGTGAAAACGTTGTTTACTCAATAGGACGAATACGGTTAGAGGGTTTAAACGTTCATAGGATGATCAGATGAAGCTATTGAAATTAAAATTATATATATAATTATATTATTGTAGATACAACAGCCAAAAGACAATTGACATAAGGGCTCATTGAAATGGCGGCTCAAGTTTGACAGATTGACAGTTTATAATTTTTCTAGATGTCAATGAAAAAATAAATGGCGTTGTTACGGGAATTCTTTTAAGGGAATTATATCGGGAAATATTTCTAAGTATCCCCAACAACTATTTCAATATTGGGGCTTGGTAATTACGTATCTAACATTACCTATAAACTAAATATAGCCCGGTTTTGATATGATTAAAATTAATAAATATTACATGGTGCCCAGTCTGCCATTCTCTTTTAATAGAATTAAATCCCAAACAATACACCAACTGGCCCTAAAGTAATTAGAACTTGTCTTCTACTGCGAGAAACAAAATGATAAAGAGATTGTAAATGGAATCTGGATACAGCCTTCGGATGAAAGACCATCCAATACTAAATCTGTAGTTATACATCCAAAAGTAACCTTTAAATTCTAAGTCATTATTATTCGAAAACAAAAATACAAAAACAAGATAAAAACAATAATTTCAATATTTTAAAACATTTTCGTTTATATTAGTTATTCATTTATATTATATGTA
The DNA here is from genome assembly GCA_923062675.1 of Marasmarcha lunaedactyla. Lineage (NCBI taxonomy): Eukaryota > Metazoa > Arthropoda > Insecta > Lepidoptera > Pterophoridae > Marasmarcha > Marasmarcha lunaedactyla. The sequence goes on along the minus strand of OV281339.1, from coordinate 44,802,244 downwards.
TGGAATTAAATTACTGTTTTTTTAGAGTTAAATGAAACACTAATAATGTCACTTCTGTATGCCAAAATAAGTACATATTTAAACTTATAAAATTATTTACGAAAATATAAATACTTATAAAGGTCCGTATTTCGGGATATTTATTTATCCCATATAAAAACGTCGGTCTGACTGTTTGTTTCCGCTGATCTCTGAAATGGCTGAATCGATTTAAACTAAACAGTCAGATTGCTGAAGTCATAAGGAGCAAGAACCCTTGCAAGCAGTTATCCAAACTTCGAAAAAAATCCTAACCTGTTGGAGCAAGGTCCGGGGAGTACGGTGGATGTCTTAGACATTTCAATTGCAGCTCCTCTAATTTGGTAGCCGTCTGTTGTGCAGTGTGTGGTCTAGCGTTGTCCTGAAGCAGCAGTGGCCTAGAGCGATTGACCAGCCTCGGTTGTTTAGCAGCTAGCTTTTCCATCGTGGTTTGCAGTTGCTGACAATAGATATCTGCCGTAATCATCTGACCAAATTTAAGAAAGCTGTAGAGAACGACACCGGCACTAGTCCACCAAACGCTCACAATAAATTTTTTTGAGTCCATATTCGCTTGGGTTAGGATATGGCTGGTTCGCCAGGGTTCAAACATTGCGATGAGCGTTTCCGATTGTCGTACCTGATTATCGTTCCGATTGTAGTGGATCCTGATCCACTTTTCATCACAGGTAATGATTCGATTTAAAATCATTTCATTATTGTGCTGGTTGAGTAATGTAACGCAGCAGTCGCCGCGCGTTTGTCGGTTTGCTGCACTCAACTCATGAGGTACCCACCTCTCAAGCTTTTTCACCTTCCCCATTTGCTTCAAGTGGATTAAATCAGTTTTGTCACTAACGCCGCAGCCAACAGCTAAATCGGACGTGGTTTGCGATGGATCCGCTTCCACAATAGCCTTCAATTCTTCATTATCAACTTTATTCTCCGAGCGTACACGGGGCTTGTTCTGCAGGTCGAAATTTCCAGAACGAAAACGTTGGAACCAAAAACGCACTGTGTTTTTTTTGCGACACCACCTCCATACACATCTTTAATACTTCGAGCCGTTTCTGCGGCACTATTGCCACGGTGGAAATCGTACTCGTAAATAACGCGATATTTTAAGTTTTCCGTTTTGTAAACTGAGTGACGCAAATAAAATACCAAAAGAGGAAAAAACAAACAAATGACGGTTTTTGAAACACAAATGCAAGAGTAAATAGCTGTACAAATTTGAAACTGGAATTCTTAACCAAAAAGGAGATACCTACAGATCAAAGTGGCCAGTACGACAAAACGCCAATTTCATATGTAAGGACCTAATATATATAAACAGACACGAAAGAACGAACAAACTTTCCTCTTTATACTAATATGGAATAAGGCTACTCGATCTTTCACCCATTTGTTCACGAGTATTTCATACAGATCATGATGTTTTGTGAAGAGTATAAATCTTAGTCTATACTTCTATACCTTGATAGGTATACCTCTTATCACAAACAGAATAGATTTTTTTTCTGTTTACAGTTACGTCATCTTTAAAGTTACACATTTAAAAATCCTTCACCTTTATATTGGTCATCATGCAGAAGTAAGATTAGGAGTTGAGGCTGAAGCCGGACAGGCACCAAAAGATACACGTAAAATAGCAGAATTAAGAGTAGCAGCCATATACTCGTATAGGCAGACATAGCTCTGACAAAATGTAATAAACATGCGCCTGAGTTGCATCACAAGTTCAGTTATTGTTTTAATCAAAATTACCTTTAACAAAACACAACAACAATGACGTCAGAATTCCACAGTTGCGTACACCATGTCGTTATTCGTTATGTTAAAGTCTATGGTGTGTCTAAAATTTGCGCCTTCTATAATAATCTGAGCGCCGCCAGTAACAATTCATCCGCCGTCTATAATTTACTTTGATATACTCTCTCTACTCTCTGGTCATTACTAACAAATATGTAGTATTTGTCTCCTCTTTAATAAAGCTTTAGTAAATTAGCAAGCAAATAAGAATGCTTTTATTTAGTTCACCGGTCTATATATGTCTACACTTTGACAATTGACTTGACCAAACTAAAGGTAGCGTTAGTTATTACGTCATACGTAATTGCTAAAATGGTGTATCCCATATTTGACTTAACCGGAGATTTAAAGGTTTTTTTATAGTCATTTTGTGCAGTTCACCCAAAAACAAACGAAAGGCTTATGACGCAGCGGCGGCCCACGTAAACTGCTAATGTGTCTAAAAGATGGAAGATTCGTTTGGAAGTATTTCGCAACGTCAGCAGGCAATAGGTAGAATCTTTTTTTTATATACAAATGAACTGATTATGCATGAACCTATTGGCCTTTTAAATTTCACCGGACTTTGTGGCTTAGCGCTGAGGGCGCTTAGCCGGAACTTAAAGTACTCCTTCATAGCCTCTCCTACTCGCCGCATAGCGTATTCCTACGTCTATTACTCCTAAACGAATCAGGACACCCGAGAGGGCACGGACCTCGGCTTTGGACGTCGCATATTGAAACTACCACTGGTTCGGAAGGGTCAACTACTGCCATGGAACCAGCAAGAAACTCCTTAGGAATGTGTGCGACGCGTTAGCCTGGCCCACCGGTGGGTTAGGCGATCCGAAAAAAAATGTATTTTGATTTGTTGATTCTACCTTAAAGCGCTGAGCTATAAGGTCCTATCAAATGAAAAAAGAATAAAAAAAATTTTGATACTTATGAATTTAGCCAAGAAATCAGTAAAAAGATGGTTTTATTTATGTAGTTTGTGCTGCTTTATGTAAGTACTGGAATTCATCCAAATAAAAATCTAAAGTCGAGATTTGTCCAGAAAAGAAGTCTAGTCTGCAGTGTCAGTCTAAGTTCGATTTTAAACCATGCAGGTAGGATTGTATTTACAATAACAAGGTTGTTATGTTCCAACTGTCTTTTCTCGACAAACGTCTAAAAAAGAGCTTCTCAAATTATGGCTCCTCGTACCCCTGTTAAAGTTTTAATATGACAGCGAACCCCTAAATCCCTAAATATAATAACAAACTTGGCTGTTGAAGAAAATAAAGTTTTTTATTTCAATAAAGGTAAAAATACATAGGTTCTTGAGTTAATGCGATGGGCCATCGCATTAACTAGTTTCTTTGCGCTTATTGAGTCAATTTTAGGAGTAATTTTAACCTTAAGCCGTCTAGCCACTACTACGTAAATCCTGTCGCGAACCCGGGTGACCAATACATTTTCCTGAGCGAGACCGACTTGAATAACAATACACTAAAGCTATAATTAAATTATCGCGTAACTATTTCTAATTATAGCTACGGCAATTACCTATTACACAAATCTCTTACACTGCTGCAACAAGGGATATCTAATAATATAATATTACTATACAAATAACACCTGCCTCCAATGTATTCCTATTCGTGTGGGTAATGATGTCCTTGATCCGGATAATAAGTAAACTTTTGCTATTTGAAGTAAGTAAGTAAACAGGAAATTACTGTTCATTCGTCTCTTGATAATGTGTTTAATCAATAAAAATATGCAGAAAAAGGATTTTTAATGTACTTAAGTAATTTAAAAAAAAACATATGAACACTCAGGACTGGCACTGTTTTCTGGACAGTATTTAAAATAATTAAGTACAGTACATTAAAGTAAAAAAATTAAGCTGAAGTCCATTTTGTATTTAGTAAAGTTTTTAGCTACAAGAAACCTAATGTTTCTTTATTTTAAGAATCGAGATAATATTGTTTTAGTATCGAACGAACGAGAATGAAGTCTAACTTAATTATTTTTAAGCTTGGCTTTAGAAAATTTGACAATGAAATAGTACATTTTTGACATGCATTTGTTTTTAATAAAGATTTAAAAAAATTCAAACTTAAATTATATAAATGGGTCTTAAAGACTTAAGCAATAGATAACACGAACGCAGCTAATCACCGGAACGCAGTCTTACCAGGGCAGCCTGTGTACAAGTAATTACAGTGAATGAGTGAGAGCGACCAGCGTTTAGGTATGATCAACCAGTCTTGTATCGGTTGTACGGGATTGAAGAAACTGGTTTTAAGATTTTGGAGGCCGCAGTTCTTCCAGACAGTGCAAGTAGTTTCTATGTATGTAGAAATAAATTGTGATAGGGCTTCGGACTGCTCAAATTACATTTATATTCTCTCTTAGTTGACCTTGGTAGGTATGTATGTTAAGTTTTAGTGACAATACAGTTTGTTTTGTTGAGATCACGTCTAGATCGGCTTAACAGACGTTCTTATTTTAACCGCTAAAATAGATCAATTTAGCGAGCTCAATTGCCGTCTATTAGAAACTTAATAATCAGGTAACACTTATAACTATCTACTTATTGAATTTCAGTGAAGTAAGTTGTAAACCAACTTGACGCCTTCTCTTTTAGTTAATGACAGAAACAAAAGCAAAACATTTCTATATACCTTTAGCGTCACTCGCCTTTTCATGAAATGATTTTCATTTTATTAATGATAGGAGAAAACCCTGGTCGGTTTCAAAAGCTACAATTACAAAGTTGTATCATGCTCTGTGCTTTTTGCTTAACCTAGCACGCTCGCGTGAGCTTTTTATCTAGCACCAGTGACGTAGTTAAGATACTCAATTAAAAAGCGATTTAAAAAAAACATACGCTTCCAGAAAACGATTACACTCACATGGGTACTTAGTCATACTTCCTAAAACTGATGTTTGAATTTAATTTATTTCATTTTTTCGCATGGCGTCGAGTGTCGAACAAGTCCGATGATGTGGACGAGTTTTTATCTAATTTTCTGTGAATTATTTGAGTTATTAAGGACTGCGATAAAAAATTTTGTTTGGTAATAACGTTATAAAAAGACTTTTAGTGTGTAAATCAATACAGTTCATCTTTATGATTAACTGTAGGTATTGAATGACACCACAAATTATTAGCATGTCCGAGTCCGGGGCATGGCAGGATTTTTTTCAAATAACCCTGTAATATAATTTTTCTTCTTTTTTCAAATCTTGGAATTTTCTTAGAGTAAAAGTTGCTATATCCAGTATTCATAATACTTTCCCCTACAGGTGGAAGAGTAAAATTCGACCGTATATATACATAACAAAAGTGTATAACCTACAAGCTGCCTCACTAGATACACGACACTAAAACAGTGTCTATTTTTAAGAGAAGAGTAAGAGAGCACTATATATCACTTTGCTAAAGGGTTCATCGTTGTAATCTACGAGTATACTATACGTATGTACTGTTTTATGTCTATGTAAGTAAATATGTATAAATATGTAATGTTTTGTATTTATAATACATAATGGCACACTTATTTGCTTTATACGAAACTCTCCAGTCACAGGTCTGCTGGAAGAAATTTCCCAGGAAATAAGCAGTACCTTTGCTCATATAATTCTGTTTTTTTTTTCTTCTTTCTTTATTGTAACTTATATGTGTGCATAAATCGTTAAATAAATAAACCTGAAAAGTTCACAAACCTATTGCAACGACATTTGCAAATAACCTGACCTACTGATTGCAGTTTTAATAGTGTAATAAGCGTACTAATTACAGCCAACCAATTACAGGAACAATGAAACGAAAGTAAATTTTGCGATCACATACAGATTAACTCAAAATGACTTTCGCGAACTTCTCTTATAGGGTGTTACCACATCAATCGTCAGTCGACGTCGATCGACGGACGATCGATTGGTGTGGTAACACCCATAATTGGACGTGTATCCATTAAAAAGATCCAACCCACACACAGTATTGAAGTTTTAAACTTAGACTGGTAAGATTAAGCATAGAAAATGTAGTTCGCTGTAAGCCTAGTGGCTTGGAATGTTTTCAATACGAATTTCGTTTGTTCTTGTTATATTCATTTATTTTATAATGACTCATGTAGCTTGGAGCGTTATCAATAAATAAAGGAAATACATAGTCTAATAAGTAGGATGGTACCCTGCATAGATTAAAACACTTTACCTTGTATTTTATTACAACTGTCTTCGTGAAATGAAAGTTTATAAGGGTGTTTTTGGTGTACTTATGTGATTTTGGGCAAAAATGTGGGTTGGATCCTTTTGCTTAGATATTTCGTTTAATTTAAGTTTCCATTTATTTAGTGTACGCTCGGAACGCGGACGCCATTACCAAGCAGTAGCGATACATTACTCGTCACAGCGTGGAATGCGAACCGCCAGGCGCCGCCGCGTGCCGCCGCCGTGCCGCCGCGTGCCGCTGAGCCCGCGGGGTCAAGATACTGTGTAAACCTAAACTCAAGACCAGTCTACCAGTATTGCGAAAATGAGTAGATTGAAATGCTTCCCTGGACAATCATCTATATTTTTTTATTATTAAACTTGAAATCGTGTGAAGCGAGTATTTGCTATAGGTACGGTTTACATATTGTAAACTTAACCTTTTAAAAAGTAATAAGTTTATATTTTATTTTGATTAATTAAAAAAATATATTTTATTTAAGAGTAGGATCAAGATCACTCATATAGGTAACTTTCGTAGAAAAAACATATAAAGCCGTAATACATTTGAAATGAATATTATATTCAATAAAGAACTCAAAAAGTAAAGATACTTCTCTTTTGGGATCACACGAATATTAAAATTCAAATGCACAAGACGACGTACTTAAAATCCATTTGAACGCAAAACCGAATAGACTGACCAGATATGCGTTAGCAGAAATATGAGAGCGTCGGTAAATAGTCGGTTTGTACAACTTAAGTAGGTAGTAAGTAGATTAGCCGACTGCGCTGTCGGGGCAGCCCACAAGTTATTGAGACAAAGCTGGGTTTCAATCCTGTCCAATATTTTATTTTATTTTATGACTTTTAAGGAAACTTACAGCTAGGCACATTATTTATATTCTTTCATAACAGCACGTCCAAAACACGTATTGCAGTTGATAGCCAATTAGATGCGTTTACAAAAAGAGAGAAGAAAAATTAAAAATAAAAGTGAAATTCAAATATTACAAGCAAATAAGAAGAGAAAAACCAACCAGCAATTGTAATCAAATACTAAAATTAAGTTAAGCGTAATCCAAGAAAAACTTATCACTCAAAATATGTTTTAATTTAGATTTCGAGACATTAAATAGATCAATATCATTATCATTATTGATCTTAGTCAAAATGTTAAAAACAGTACATGATGTACATGGAATAGAACTCTTCGCTTGTATATTTTTAAGAAATATACTATTACTACTGACCAAGAACCTAGAATGGATTACGGGTTCCCCTTTGAATCCTTTATTACGAAAGAAAACAGGCGCTCCGGAAATGTATTTACTCAATAACTTGGTAAGAGGGTATTTGACCATATTCCATTTCATTTCATTTATTTCAGTTTTATTGCATATTGTAATAGTCATATCGGCGGTCAAGAAATATTGCCGGAAACAGTATATTTACAAAACAATTTTCTTGATACAGCTATATGTTTGAGGAGCTGCTGCGAGTCACCGAAAAATACTCCGTACAAAACGGTACTGAGTTGTGACGTCACAACATGTACATCATACTAAGTAAAAATTGTATTTGCCCTTGGATAAAATATATAATAGTTACGTATATAATGCGTTTACAAGCATACTGTCAAAATAAACATTGTTATATTTAATGTCAGTAAGCTAATTATATTTCAAAATGTAACCTGTTATTTAATAAGTTTTTTGCTTTTTTTTTAAGTTTTCTAATCTATATACTTTCGATATTAAATTCAAATCTTAATTTTTCTTTTACATTTCTCGATCAAGCTAAAGCGTATTTTACGTTTTTCTTATTACCTATGTACATTTTTATACTTAGTCTCTCTATGTCCTCTACATGTTATAAAGAAGTTACTATATTACGATGCCTTATTTACTAAACGACTCATTGTTCATTGCTCAGATAATTTTGAACCTTGACAGGACTTTTCATAAAAATCATGTCAACTTCTCAAAATTATTCAACTGATAAACATAATCTGAGCGTTCGACAATCAACTCTACACCTTCATAAGGTAGATGGAAGTTCGTAACTACATGAAATGTGCTAAAATAGTATTTCCAGGTCTAAGTTGACTTTATTATGCGACCTACAATTTATTCATTTTAGTTTGTTGTAATAGTCTATAACAGGTATATCGGAATTAGTAAAACACCTATACCAATACTATAAAACGATTTAGCTTATAAATTTTAGTGCGCATTAGTGCTCTTATCGAATTTCAAGGTTAACGTTCTAATCCTATAATACCGCATAATTAATTAATATTCTCCTTCCTACTGAGTATCACATTACCTATTCACTAGTAGTTTGCTCGCGACACTAAATACCGCGGAGACTACTAAATAAAAAGTAGATACTAATGTATTATGCTGTGTATTGCAGAGATCGCAGTGCTTGATACAACGGATACAAAACGCGTGTGCACGTTTTTGTTTTAAAATTCCCCCAAGAACCCATGTAACCCCGTATCTTAATAAAGCCAACATATTAAGAATGAAAGAACAGCAGAAACTCTATTTAACTTCTCTTCTTTTTGAAATCATCAAGACCCAGCAACCTACGTATCTATTTAAAAAACTAGCTTGGCGCTCTGCACGTCGAATCAGAGCATGTAGTCACCTTCTGTCAATCCCTGAAGACAAGACCGCAGCATTCCGTGGGAGCTTTAAATCTTGTGCCACAAAATGTTGGAACGATGTTCCTCCACCTATGCGTAAAATTAATTCAAAACCAATATTTAAATCTCAAATGAAATCTTTTTTACTAAGCAAACAAAACATTTAGTGGCGCAATGCAATAATAATAAATTTAATAACTGAATATAGCGATCCAACTACATATTTCTTAATATTTTTATATATTTTTGAAAACCTACCTACTTAATGCATCTATATCTCTTTTTTTCCCCCTTTATTATGTATAGATACAACGTATTATATTTTATTAACATTATATGCCACTCATAGTATTTACTTCTTAGAGTTTATTAATACCAACTATTAATATAAAACGGGCGTCTATCCTGGGGTTGCGACAGCATAGCATCGTTGCGACATCAATCGCAACATTATGATGCGTCGTGACCTGTTGACCGGCTCAACACAGGCAATAATACTATGTGCTTATTATCATTATTTTTTTTTCTAACATACTGTGCAAAGTACTGTGTTATTTACTGTGTGTTTTGTTCGTATATTATTTTGTCTTTTGTTTTTAGTCCTTGTCCAATTATTATTACTTTTTATTTTTTAATGTGTGTCGCACTTTGTATTCATAATTTTTGTCTTTAACTAACCTGTATGTTTAAACCTATTGTTATGTGTTGTGTTTGTCAATAAATGTATTTTCAGTTTCAATTTCAATTCAATATTATACTAAAGAATAATTACCTATTAAAATTATACGAACAATATTTTGGTTTGCGTAAAAAGAGAATTTCATCACTGGTGGTCTACCACATTTATTGGTTTCAGCAATGAACTGAAATTACACCAGACTAAAAATAAATAAATGCTGTAATTTACAGCCCTTACTATTAACTTCACAGCGATCTCATCTTGAAAATTACCTCGGACTATGGGTTGATGACAAACTTACTTGGAAGCAACACATACATACCTATATTAAATCAAAAGTATGATCCTTCTTAGGAGCGTTGCGAAAGGTTTCTCACTGCATTCCATATATAATTCGCTACAACTCGAAAACGACCTTGAACCCCCTGCAGAGGGTACAAAATAATATCATTAAAGTATTGTTGCACTATAATTATTTTACTCCATCTGTTCAGATTTATCAAAATGCAAAACTCAAAGCAGCTTATCAAACTTAAAGCAGCTAAGTATATATTTTTAAAACTTGCGTCTTTACACGAAATATTATGACTAAGTCAATGCAATCTGGTATATAATTTAATACAATGTTAAGCAAATACACTGTAAAAAACAAAAACGAGATGCATTTACCTAAAGTTCGCATAATTACGGAAAAACTACTGTTATTGATTTGAGGAAGCATAACAATATGACTGAGGAGGGCGATGGCTGGATCCTGCGTTAACTCGTGAACGGATGCCGTTTGAGGGTGTTCATCGTTTGGATACTTGGGGGAAGGAGACTTGCCGAGATGCAGATGAGAATATTTTGTACAGACATAACGGGACACTGTTAATTGATTTTGAAAAAAATATACCCGTGAAGTTTCTTGCCCTTTCTTCTTCACGAAGGTTTTTCCGAACTGGTGGTAGAGTCATGTTTTATTTGACGTCGATAAGAACAAGTAATTGTCAATGTAGAGAAATAAATATTGAATTTGAATATATAATAAATTACCAAATTACCTAAAAGAAATAGACTCTTTCGAGACGTATAAACTAAAGTTAAAAGAATATGTCCATAATCTCCATAATTATGAGCATATCCTTTTTTGTACCAAATTTGTTATAAATTTTTATAATTGAATAACGACAAGATGTCAGAGATAAAACCAAAACCAAAATGCCTTCATCTTGTCTAGTTACAAGTAAAAAAAGGTTAATTGTATCTCATTTTAAGTGAAGTGTACATTTATTCTTATGAGAAATAAAGTTCTTTAAACCTTTAAACCTTAACTTATAAAAAAAGTTACAAAAGCGCAAATAAAGCGCAAATAAAATCCATGAGGCGATTCATAAACTATATATTTTCCATTGACAAAATGTTTAATTAAACTCGGCTACAACGGCAAACTCCTATTCCTAAATAATATATATATACATATTAATCTATGAGAATTATATTTTACTTGTTGATTACTTCACGGCGCCAACGAGTTATTTTGTGAAATGGATTCCAGTCAGTTTTAATTTTATTTCGTTTTAATTAAAAGTAATGGGTAGGAAGACTTTACGTATATATTTTAATAAAATAAGATTAATTTCGTATAAAAGGTTTTATTACAGAGAGACGATCCAATCAACAGTCGCATGCAGGTGGGACCTGGAGAGCTTTGCGAATCATTAAATATAATAGAGTACAAAATTAAATTGATGAATACATGCGAACTGATGCACAGGGCTGATCAATCAGTCACATATATAACTTAAGTTGAAATGAAATATTTATTTCTCAACATTGACAATTACTTGTTCTTACTGACGTCAAATAAAACATGATTCTCCTACCAGTTCGAAAAACCTTCGTGAAGAAGAACTGGCAAGAAACTTCACGGGTATATATTTTTTTTTTAATAAATTTACAGAGTCTCTGTATGTCTATACAAAATTATTCTTTTCTGCATCTGTTAGCTCGGCAAGTCTTCCCTCCCCCCAAGTATCCAAACGACGAACACCCTCAAACGGCACCCGTTCACGAGTTCACGCGGGATCCAGCCATCGCCCTCCTCAACCATATTAGAGGGAAGTGAGGGTAGTGTTCAGCATCTAGGTAAAGTATTGCAATTGAAATATCTTTATCAATCACAGACTCGTTCTTGTTGTCGTTATATAATGCAAGGCACTACCACCAGTTAAAAAGACATTCGAGAAAAAGAACTGGCAAGAAGATTTACGTGGATAATAATATTTTTCAAAATAAATTTTCAATATATTTTATATCTATACCTACAATAAGATTATTATCTACATTTGTTAACTCAGCAAGAATCCAAAAACTGTCCAAATAAGAAAAGGTCTTTATGGACGCTGAACTCAGCGAACGAACAGACATACTCCATACGCTTTATTACAAATATACTAGCAAATATATAATTATTTAAAGCATTACATTTATTAATGAAACAAATGACAGAGGTCGTAATTCAATAAGCTGTTCCGTTTTGAAGCTTATTTCATTAGGTCAAGTATCATCACATTCTTGTATAAGATGTTACTTGCAAATTTGTCAAATTTATATTATTATTATTATTATTCTTCTTCTGAATATTTTATTACTGCGAAACCATTTGTTTACTACTATCGCTAATAGAATCTGCTAGTGCCAAACATTTGGATACCATTTATTTTTTTTATTAAATATATAATGATTAAATTTAGTAATGTTATTTGCACGACTAGCGTAACTCGCATGACGCATTTCCTTCCTTGAGAACAGCGTTTATTATGTGCTCGTAAGTAATACAGTACATGTAATCTAGTAAGTACATTGAAACATCCAATTTTAGTAATGCTCAGCTACAGAATGTACCCGCTCGGATGTTGTGCGTGCCACGAGATGTTTAACTAACAACGGATGCGATGCCTGATTTCGAAATAGCGGAATTTAAGGGGAAAAAAATGTCCAAGAATTCTTATAGTCTTTTCGAAAGACAGTGAGCTTAAATTCAAATATTTATTTCTCATTTTTCTCAAATTTCATAAATTTTATTTCTCAACTTGTTCCTACTGACGTCAAATAAAACATGACTCTACCAACAGTTCGGAAAACCTCCGTGAAGAAGAACTGGTAAGAAACTTCCCGGGTATATTTTTTTCAAAATCGATTTACAGTGTCTCTTTATGTCTATGCAAAATATTATTGTCTGCATATGCTAGCTCGGCAAGTCGCCCTGCCCCAAGTATCCAAACGACGAACACCCCCAAACGGCACCCGTTGACGAGCTAACGCGGGATCCAGCCATCGACCTCCTCAACCATAAAGGTACCTCACTAATAAAAATAATAAAAAATTACATTTAAAGTCATACAAAAACATTAATGCTAAACACATGTGAAATCGTCCGAAAATCGTTGCAAACCGTTGATTTACCCATCCTCATTCCTCCTTGAAAACCCTCCATTAGAGGGAAGTGAGCGACCCGTCACCCGACGCTACCATAAGAAGACGTATCGGATCTCAAAGAACAAACAGACACATTACACAAGTTTTAATACAAATACTAGTAAAACTCTGCTAATAAGGTGATTATACCCAAGGGCTTTCATCATCCAAATTCATCCATTCTTAAATAAATAGTCTGAGGCCCCGTAGTGTAAAAGTGAAAACTACTTTAGTATCGCTATTCATACACGGTTCATTTATGCCTGATACAATTTTGTTTAGAAGTTATGGATTCCTTATATATTGTCATAGTTGTATAGTTATTCATAGGCATCCATTGCAATCTTTGAAGTGCAGTGGTCAACCAGCAAACTATCCTAGATCGTCTATCGTATACGTCTGAGCTGAGTATTTGCGGATTTATCCGTAGAAAAAGGAAACAAAATCCATAAACTAATAGTAAAATCAACATGTCTGGCTACGTGAAAGAGACACGTAGAAATGAATTTCTTTCCTTTCTCTGGAGCGTTCGCTAAAGCAATCGTTTTTTTTTTAAACATATCTGGCTTTTTTGGAGATGAGTCGATAGGGCTTATCTATCTTATGTTATACTTTTATCTTGGTAATCGATATCGAACGCCTGTCACTTAAATACGATAAAGTATTCTCTTAAACAAGATTTTAACAAACGAACATATATCTTTAACAAGTCCCTGAAGTATGTTTGAGATTTTTTATGATATTAGATCGAGTAACCTAGTTTTGGTTTTGCAAAAGTTTCGATAAAATATTACCTAAATGTGTATCTCTAAATGTGTGCCTCTAATCTAACCTACCTGTCTACGTGCAACGTATCGCGATATCAAAAGGCACCTCATAATAGTTACTTTTTCAAATAAAAAAACATTTTTCACTAATTAAATACAATACTTAAAATGTAGTGTGCGTTTCAAAAAATACTCTTACGGTAAACATAAGGTAACTGTCCTGACCAGTCTTGAGCTAACGCTAATTAATAATTTTTTACATAACAAAGTATCGACAACAACTTTTCTCGACCCTCCATTATTGCCACTAATACAACAGTTTAAAGCACAATAGATACTACCTGACGCTTCCGTCGAAATGATCGAGTCATTATTTTAAGCTTCTTTTATTACAAAAGGCCACTTTTATCCTTTGAAGCTCGCATCGTGCATTAGCAAAAACTGTTCTTCGTTTACAAACCGGTTGCTAGGGACTTACTTATGAATGAACAATCTTTTACGTAGGTATCGATAAATATCTCGAAAATGCTAGCTAGCTTCCTTAATGATAAATGATACAGCATACAATAAACGTACTAAACGTATTTAGATACTTTACGTACGTGAAAATAATATACTTCTAAAGAGCAAAATCATCTGTATAGTGTCACTGAATTTTAATCTCATAACTCAATATTATGTAATGGGGTGTTTTATAACACCATTATTTAATTATTAACGTGATTTTCTGTGATGGAAATTTTATTTGACGTTAGTTTAGAAAATATCGATACCCAACTGTATTAATCCACATCCCTAGTCACGCAGTTTTACGAGGTTGTTGAATTGGATGAAACGGCAACGGAATCCTTGCAACAGTTAGCTTTTTCTCTCAATTTCTCGATGTAAAGTTTTGAAATATATCCAGGTAGTACGTAAACTACTTAGAAATTTGTACCGAGTTGTATGCGAGTGAGATAGAAATTTGTTATGAGCTGAACTGATTCCCAGAAATAGATTTATATTAGAATATAATTAGGTTATACTTACGAAGACGCAATGTTTTGGATTATTGAAATACAATATTTTACCCTCTCCCGTGTGGCCACTGCGAATGTAAGATCGGTTCCAAAATGCAAGACGCATGCCAGCTAGAAATAGTTTAAACTTTTTTAAGTGATTTGTCTACATGACGTTTATCATGCTATTGGTTTGAAAAAATAGGTACTCCAATTTTTACATCAACATACTTTTGAACGTTACAATATGAAAATAAATTGTGTGTGGAAATTTGTAATTGGCCTTCTGTTAGATCTCACTGTTAAGAAAAAAATACTAGCTGTAAATTTCCCCAGTATTGATAAATAAATAAAATAATAATACTGAAATGTGCTCCAGGCTGTGCGACACTAAAACCGCGTTTATTTTGTGAAATCACGTTGTACATAGCTCGGGATGGAACTACTAACATGAAATGCTGTAGCTTAATTACCATTTCCCTATGCCAAAATATTCCAAACGTAGTTTGATCGCGTGTTATCAAAATACGTAAAATATTAAAGGCGATTCAGTGAAGATTATCGTGTTATCATAAAACATTAACTCCGTTTTGTGTTGTCTTGTGTAAATTAAAAAATAGTGTACCTATCGAATTACCCATGACGTTAATTCATACACACGGGTGGGTAGGTACCCACGTCACGTTTAAGTAGTACAACTTATGCATATTTATTTCATGGGGTTTTTTTCATTTTAAACATATGGCTATTGGAAGCACATTTTTCAAGATGAAAAAAGTGCGCTCTCACACTTCATGTGCAGGCCATACCTAATAATAGCTCTGCAAGAAATGAGTCGGGCTTAGCGGAATTGTAAAGACACACAAATTCGCTTTAGTTCTTATATTACATAGATATGTATTAAGTAGGTATAACAGGCACTTACGATTGCTTACAATATAGATAAGTTAGATATTTACTGTATCCACGAAAACTTGCAATTACTCTTAAATTATCAATAAAGTTTTTTTTATTAGCCAACTAGTACCTACCCACTCAGACTCCGCTGGTCACGTAGATAGGTATACCTGGTAGTTAGGTTGCACGTACTGTAACCAGTACTTTGAGGAAATAACTGTTTTCTCTTTGGTTTACTCTTTCTTGCAATGTTATCTTTTATGATTCACAGTAATAGCAGTGAGGCAACTAAGCTCTAAGTGCAGTTCCTCGTTCACTATTGTAACAAATCTCTGGGAGATATGATACATCTATTACCAAGTTACAACACATATCTACAAAATTTAAATTAAACTTTGCCAATGAAGATAACAGCATTTCATTTCTATGCACTTGAATGTAGTATTTAGCTCATGGAATGGATATAGAAATAAAACTTCGGAAACCTATACTATAAAGTTGGACTCACGTCGTAGCTCCAGGTGCAGGAGACGCCGGCGAACTTGGCGACGCAGCGGCCGAGCTCCACGTCCTCGTGCGTGCTGTACAGGTGCTTGAGGCAGTACTTGACGTGCGGGGCCACGCGCCGCAGCGTCTCGCGCGACAGCACCACGCCCGGCCCGCCCATGCAGAAGTTCTCGTTGTACTCCAGCGCCAACGCGTCCCGCTCCGCGTTGGTCCCCCGCCCCGCCTGCCCGATGAACTGCGCTTTCCGACTGTCCACCGACCTTAGGAACTCCCCTAGCTTGTCCCCCCGCACGTAAACGTCATCATCAGCTCGCATGTACCACTCGAACCTGTCCCCGAAGTGCTCGTACATGTATAACAACATCAGAAATGATTTCTTCTGTGGTGGATAACTGTCATCGACTCCTTTCAACGGAACTAGAGGAAGTCCTTCGGCTCGGGACACTTCGGAACTGAAGAAAGCTATCCGGCCTGGCAGATCGTGACTCCAAGTGTCGTACACAGCCCGTGCTCGGGTTTCGAGATACTGTTCGGCAGTCATGACACCCACAAACACCAACGTCCTATTAGAATTGTAAAGGGTCTCGTTGCTGGCCAGGCCGATGAGCAGTAGTGGGTCCCGGAGCTGCGGCGCGGCGGCAGGGCAGACTGTCAACGGCGCGCGTGTCGCCGGCCGCAGGCACAGCTTTAGGAAGATGCCCAAGGTGACCCCCGCTGCGACCCCTGCCGCCAGGTGCATCCACTTACTTCGTCTAGGCATCACTAATCTTTCTCAAATAAAACACTCACTGTCGTTCATAAATGCGTTTCCAAGAATAGTAAATGCTTTTGAAATCGCTATCGGAATCGTAAAATGTTATTCAAACTTTATTCACCTTTCGCTCCCGTTCCCCGGGAGCGATCATATATTGAAACGACGACAATGAACCAAATCGAACGCCCCAATCGGCTTATCTTTCACGAAATATCGGTTTTGCAGATGTTATCGGCACGCGGTGCGTATCGTAGCGTAATGCGAGCTGTCATGCCAGAGGCGGGCGCGTGACGTGCGTCACTCGGCAGCTACAAGACCGCGGCACTCGTGCGCCGCGAACCAACTGGACCGTCTCAAAACAAAACTCAAGCAGCGGTAATGACGACTGTCCGCGTCACACGTAATCTTCATCGTATCTCCTTCCTGCGCATGAGAATTAATATGTCGGTCCCTGTCTAGTGGCAAAGCGCAGCGGTCGGCGCAGTTGGCGATGCGGAATGAACTTGTCCCATTTATGGCCCAAACTGCCGCGAGTTTAGCATCTGATATAATAACAATGGACAGTGTTATGAAAACCGATTGTCTAGCGGTGATTTGCCATGAAAACTTTGCTTTATTGAGAATCAGGTTGTAGACGAGACATACAACATGTAGACACAATACCACTATTCAGCAATAACCTGCTAAACCATTAGACGTACAAAAGTAGGAATGGCTGACTTGCATACACATAAGAAACACTTGTTTACCTTGATCTCTAACTTCAACCACATACCTATTTTTAGCTCTCAAAAACAATATATTATTAATAAATTGTTTGAGAGTTTTATACCCATTTAATATGTTAAGATTAAGTTATATAATTAATATTTTATTATACATTACTATTATACTATATATAATTAATATAAACAAATTATAAATGTTTTATTTAAGCAGAATTTTCAAGAAACTAATTAGTGAATAATAAATAATAAAATGAACGAAGAGAGCCAACCAGTCTGAAAAAAATGGCAATTTTTAACTATTAAATAAAAAATTAATCTCCAGACAAACACACCAACTGTATGGGCCCAAAGTAAACAGAGCTCGTGTTGTGGATGACCATGCAGCGAACTGGGGGGGAGTCCAGAAAAAACATACATATATAAATATAAACAACCATGACCCGAGAACAAACATCTGTGGTCATCACACAAATGAATGCCCCGGCCAGGCTCGAACCTGGGACCTTCGGCTTATGAGGCAAGGGTACTTACCACTACACCATTCGGTCGTTTAAAACTATTGGTTTTGGTTATTCTTTAATAAATTATGGTATTGTATTACGAGTACAATGCGCCGTCAGGTACCCCGGGAGAGACGGGAGCTGCGGCGTTGCGCAAAAACACCGCCCCCGGTCCTAACGACATACTTGGCCGGGTTTCGGCCTTGGCCATGGATACCCTAGAGCCTCGCCTGAGGAGACTTTTTGACGTGTGTCTGATCCTAGGCGTGGTTCCACAGCGGTGGAAGACATGTCGTCTTGTTTTCCTCAGGAAGATAGGAACTCTGGCGGAATCCCCATCTGCGTACCGCCCGATAGTGTTGCCCGATGAGGAAGCCATACTTTTGAGAGAGTTGTAGCCACCCGGACCGTTGAGCACCTAGAAGATGTCGGACCGGATATGGCAGACTGCCTGTTTGGATTCCGCACGGGTAGGTCTACCATTGACAGGATTCAGCGGGTTAAGTCCTTGGCGCAGGACGCGATCGCCCGGTGTGAGGTTGACATCGCCAACGCATTTAACTCCCTCCCCTGGAGCTGTATCAGGGAGGGGCTACGTTACCACGGCGTGCCTCCGTACCTGCGCCGGGTCGTCGAAGACTACCTGTCTGGGCATGCGGTGAAGTACACCGGTCGAGACCGGTGGTGACGGCGGGAGATGTCGTGCGGCGTTCCTTAGGGGTCGGTACTAGGCCCACTCTTCTGGAACATCGGCTACGACTAGGTGCTTCGAGGAACCACAGTGCTGGGTGTCGGTGTAGGGTGTAGTTTGCTACACGGACGATACCTTGGTCCCTGTTAGAGGCAATCATCATAGAGATGCTTCCTGGCGCGCCACCATTGCGATTCATGCCATGTGGTGGGCCGCATACGGCGATTCAGTTTGCGGGAGGCGCTCGAAAAGTCCTAGGCTGTGGTATTCCATGGAACGCGGTGCCCCAGGACGCACATATCGTCGTATCCGGAGTTCACATCTACGTGAGGTCATCGATGCGCTATCTGGGACTCATGCTGGATTGCCGGTGGAACTTCGGCCCCCAGTTTGTGTGCCTTATGCCTCGGCTGCCGATGGTGGTTACGGCCTTGGGACGGCTGCGAACGAACCTCGGCGGACCTGAGACGTCGTGTTAGCGTCTCTACGCGGGTATCGTGAGGTCAATGGCCCTGTATGGTGTCCCTTTGTGGCCTTGCAGTGCCCAGACTTGCTGCAATATCACAAACTGACGCAAGTCCAGCGGGTGGAGGCGCTTCGAGCCAGAGGTCACCCGCCTGTTTTTAAGGCACTGGAGGGGCACAGAGCGTCTGACCCAGGTGCTCTCGGGACATGGTTCTTTCAGGAGTTACCTGTTTTGGATCGGTCGGGAACCAACTGCCAACACTACGATGATTATCTTGACGAGACGGCCCAGCACACGCTGGAGGTATGCCCGGCGTGGTTTTTGCACTATGGTTGCGAGTGAGAGGTCGTGGCAGGTGGTGCGAACCTTTTTCGAGGCCGTAATGCTCGCGAAAGAGGCGGCGGAGAGGGCGAGGGAAGATGGTGCATCCTCCCTTCCGCTTCGTCGCTGTCGCCGGAGGACTTTCGTCGCTGTCGCCGGAGGACTTTCATCGCTGAGAGCTTCCCTCCCCCGCAGTCCCATGAGCTTTCGGTGGCGGTTTCGGGGATTTGCGCCTCCGGTTCATGGCTCGTGATGGCGCGTGCGCTTACTGCGCACCATCTCACGAGGGACCACTAAAGAGGACCCTCTCAGGATGTCGCCGGCGCTGCAAAGTGCGATTGAGGATTAATGTTCAACCACGTTCAAAAATAAAAGCCATCCCGCAGATTACAACCCTCGCGCCTGAATTATTAGATTAAGGATATTTAAAAAAATAAATAACTTACAAAAAGTACTGAGTAAATGAGTACAATGAAGCTACAATACAAGAGTCGCGATATCACAATGCTTTTCGATCACAGATACGCGATAGTTAATATCACTGGTCAGCATGAGATATCTAGGCAATGTTGGTTTATGGGTAATTTCTGATTTTTACTAAAGGGATTATAAAAAGCCGATCCCAAAAGGTAAACATGCGCTTCGACCCCAAATATCCAATTAAATACAATTGATGAGAACTGCGGAACTAACCAATGTTCCATCCCCGAAAATATAACGCGGCAGATTACCTTAATAAAATAAAACAATTTTTTTTAAAATTCTTAATGACTCTTAAATAAGTCAGCCACTGATGACCGACAACATTCTAAGAATCCCAGTTGGTACCGAGCAAAAGTCAAAGGCTTCCTAAGTTGAGAGGGTATCTTCAAAGTTAATGAGAAACATATGTGGCAAGCACATTGCGGACAGCAGACTAAAGTCGCCGGCATAACACCCGAGTTCTTGGAACACTTACGCTCTAGACGCACCATATTTTATAAATTAATCTAAATCTATAAATATAAGCAAGAGAGCAAAAGTAAAGCTGTTAAAGTAGGTTTAGAGTTACTTATACCATAATCAATTAATTTTTATGGATTATATCTAAGAGTATATTATTATTATATAATTATCTCGGTCTCAATAAAAAGGGTTTGAAGATTTTTGTATGGGGCTTGGCATCATGTCAGATCGTATTTTGTTTCTTTTTTCCAAAATAGCAACCAAAAAATAAATCTTATGAATATCGATTGGGGACACTCTACGGAACACACGACTAGTATTCTTAAGTGTCCCCAACGGACATTTATATTATTCGCGCCGTGATTTCAATTGCTGGTAAACTTACAAAACGTACTGTCTGCATGACACATTTTCTATGGAACCCTTTATATATAATAGCTAACTGAAAAGAATGCTTTGTCAACAGTCAAATGGGTCAAGAGCTGCTATTTAGACCCACTACAGCATTACGAAAATCTTTAAATATGTTTTTAGCTCTGCATACAGTTTTTCTATTACTATATTTTTCTGCGAATAACTCTAAAAGGTGACACTTTTCTGCTATTTTTCTCTTGTTTCCTTGAGCGTCCCCGATTGATATATGTAGCTCAAGTCATGCACTGGCATTCTGAAAAAAAAATAAATATCAAACCCTTTTCCATGATTAACTATGTCTACTAGATATTTTGTCGTTGGCACCGGCACAACAGTCAATAGTGTGAGCCGCGGCGGCGGCGTGCATGACAGATGGAGCACACCCCTGACTATTGACGCACGAAGGCGAACCCTTATTCACCATCAGCTAATTGTGCACATTCGTTGTTATAATGTGTCGTTAAGAACGTTAAGTTATTTATTGAGATTTTGAGGTTATTTCATCTGAGAATAAAAACATCTTAATAGTAGAGCTCAAGGGAAAGGGACGCTATGGCATTAATCCATTTCTTTATTTTATTCACGAACAAGTCAAAATACGAGGGTAAAACAGAAAGTTCTTAGAATATCAAAAACTAATTAAACTAGCTAGTTATAAGTTTTACTATATATTAGGTCTTTACCGTTGCCGTTTTTCACGAAATAAATGAAGCGTAATTTTTTTATATATTTTTTATTTCTATTAATCAAAATAATCACCCATGCAATCAATGCATCTTTGCCAACGCATTGGTAGCTTATTGATGCCTTTCTTGAAGAAATCAGCTGGACGGGATCAAACAAATTCTTCAAAGGCATTTTGTACTGCGTCTCGGGTATTGAATTTTTTTCCCGCCAAGAAGTTATCCAAATTCTGGAAAAAGTAGAAGTCTGTAGGCGCAAGGTCTGATGAGTACGGCGGATGACGGAGAACTTCCAACCCCAACTCTTGTAGCTTGGAGACCGTCTGCTGTGCAGTATGAGGTCGCGCGTTGTCGTGCAGGAGCAGTGGAGCCGAACGATTGACCAAAGCTGGTTTCAGACGTGTGAGCTTCTCCATCATTGTGTTCAGTTCTTCACAGTACACATCTGCAGTAATGCTTGTCCCGTTTGGCAAGAAGCTGTGATGAATTACACCCGCCTCAGACCACCAAACAGTGACCATCACTTTTCTAGGGGTAAGTTTTCGTTTAGGGCATTGTTTGGGTGCTGAACCAGAGTCCAACCAACTTGCTGAGCGCTTACGATTGTCAAACAGGATCCATTTCTCGTCACAAGTAACAATGCGGTTCAGAATTCCTTCATTTATTTGCCTGCTGAGCAGTGCAAGCCACGTCTCCACGCGTACTTCACGCTGGCGGTCATTGAGTTCGTGGGGTACCCATCTGTCAAGCTTTTTTACCTTGCCAATTTGACGCAAATGGACCAATATTGTTTTGATGCTAACGTCGAAAGCTGCTGCTAATTCAGCCGTGGATTGAGTTTCATCAGCTTCCACAATTGCCTTTAATTCGTCATTGTCGACCAAAGTTTTCGGACGACCACGGGGTTCATTTTTCAGGTCAAAATTTCCAGAACGGAAGCGGGTAAACCAATAACGGGTGGTGCGTTCGTTTGTAGTGTTCGCTCCGTAAACGTCGTTGATGTTGCGTGCCGCTTGTGCCGCTTTGCTGCCACGACGGTACTCATACTCCATAATTACTCGAATTTTTAACTTATCCATGATGACGAAAAATGTTCGAATGCGTTGAAAACAAAACACTAACTATTAAACAAATGACGATTTTAGAAAAAGAATTCCATGTTTGTCAAATAAAATTAATTTGAAATTAGAATTATCAGTCAAAAAAAAAAATATTTTCATTTGAAATGGCCAGTACGGCAAAACGGCAGTTTCATAGGTAAAGACCTATTATTTTCAAAATAGTGTCCATTCGCGTCAATACATAGCTGCATCCCATGGAACCACTGAGAAAAGCACTTTGCCCACTGGTCCTTAGGGGTCTCTTCGACGGCCTTTCGAAACGCAGCCACATCTTCCGTGGCGTCCATAAAACGTTTTCCCTCGAAGTTTTTCTTTTATTTTCGGGATTAAATACAAATCGCAAAGTACGTGCCCGGACTTTATGGCGGGTGACCTAGTAATTCCACGTTTGATATCACCAAATAGTCAATCGTTCGCCTGGCGCTGTGCGACGAGAGGTTGTCGTGGTGAAGGAGGATCGTTCCTCCCGAACTTTTTCCAAGACAAGTGGCAAACAATTGTAAGTGTGCCACTCCGCAGAAACTGTTTTTCGATCCTCTAAAACAATCGTCGCGAAATGACCTGCCCTTCCGAAGAACGAGGCCACCATCTTTTTTACCACGCTTCGACCGCTCTTCACTTTAGTTCGCAACTCCTCGGAAGGATACACCCACTGAGCAGACTGTCTTTTGGTTTCTTGAGCATAACAGTAAATCCAGCTTTTGGCCCTCGGTCAAATTATGAGCTAACCACCGGGCACAGACCTTTCTGACCGCTAAATGTTCATGGAGGATGTTGTGCACTTGACTCATGTCCGAATCTGCTGATAGGTCACTCTTTTGTCAGTCATACACCGCAAAACACAGAAGCTACCAAAATTAATTGCCAATCGTAGTCTATCATAACTTTCTTCTTGGCTTACATGACATCAAAAGTCATAAAAATTAATACACGAAAATTTTCTAAATTCATACCGACGTGACACAGACAACTTTCAATTTGCCGCCAAATCGTAAAACAAATGAATTAAATACTTACTCAATAATATTAGCAAAGAGTCCATTTTCAAAATTTAAAATTATTTTCTTATTGTGATCCGTGACCCGCGTGATCGTGTGCTTCGTTTACCGTCAACTTGCCTGTCGCCGTGCCGCATTTGCATTATGCCGTTAAAGCGTACACCACCGCTTACCCCAACAAATCTGAGCGTTGGGCTAACTCAAAACTTAACTCATTCGGACCCTAATCTAAGCATGTCTGCTGATATCGAAAATGCACTAACTAATATTACCCAACGCAATTTTCACAGTAAAAGGAAGAGGGACCAACGCGACGACAAGTGCGATTTAGATGAGTTTAAATCTTTAATGCTAAACATGTTTCAAGATCTGAAAAACACTATGAATGAGATAAAAGAACAAAATAGCCAACTTCAAGATTCAGTCAAATTCACAGCAGCCAAATATGATGAAGTAATGGAGAGGATGCAAACAATGGAGAAAGAGAGAACTGATGAAAAGAAATACATACGTCAACTAGAAGACAAAATTGATCAATTGGAGAGGCAAAATCGAGATACTAGCTTAGAAATAAGGAACGTACCGCTAACTAAAGATGAAAGTAAGCAAGGCGTGTCGAGAGTAATTGCAGAAATTGGAAGGACAGTCAACGTCAAAATACAGGAATCTGATTTAAAGGATATATTTAGAGTAAATGGCAAAACAAGCAAGCCTCTTAAGGAAAGAATCTTACGTTCCGTTAAAACTTTCAACAAAGAAAACAATTCTGATAAAATAAGTATAAAACACTTAAAAATGGATTTACCCAACGTTCCAATATACATATCGGAAAATCTAACCGCAAAAACAAAAAGATTATTTTTCTTAGCCAGAGAGTTTGGATCACAGAATAACTTTAAGTACTGCTGGACGTCATATGGTAAAGTGTTTTTAAGAAAAGAAGATGAAGGGCCATTTATTCGAATTAATTCAGAAACGGAAATTAGTAAATTAAGAGGTAGTATGTGACTATATATTTTGTATTTAAACTTGCCGTATGACTTTGTCTCTAATTGTACTTATTTTGTTTATAATCTGTATTACTGGCCACTGCGAATACTTTGCTTAACTTCAATTCTCTCAAATATTACACACACTACATTCACACAAACTTCAACCCAAAATTTCCTCACAAACTACGCCTCACACAATGTATATACACAGGTTATTATTCTCTTCAGATGCATAATTTTATATACTGAGTGCTGGAATAATTACATTAAATTCCAGGCCATCTACTTAATAATAAATCACATTCGATTGCATAAACTTAGAGATAATCCATGATATTGAATACTCTGGTGATATCATTTGCTCAGTCGTTAACGACATATCAAACTTTAAAACAGTATTTGACTTGAATAACTTAAATAATCACGTTCTTAATATATTGACTATAAACATTCGAAGTGTAGGACGCAACCTAGACGCATTGCTGCTCTTTTTAACGGAACTTGACTATTCTGTTGACATTATAACTCTTACTGAATGTTGGATTAATGAAAATACAATTATACCTATAGTGGATAATTATAACTCTTATTCGACTAAATTTAACTACAATCAGAATGACGGAGTGATCGTATATGTGAAAAACACTATTCAAAATGTTAACATACATGAACCTCAAATGAGTGGTGGTAACTGCCTTGTTGTCAATATTCAAAATAAAATCTCTGTTATAACAACTTACAGGTCACCTAGTTTTAGAAATCCAACGGCGTATCTAGACTCAATCGATAAAGTTTTAAAAGAATTCCATGCAGAACATATAATTTTCACCGGAGATGTAAATCTTGATATTCTGCCTCACAGAGTTACAGGTTATTCGTCTGAGTATTTAAATTTAATGGCAGCACATGGACTACGGCAAGGAATAGACAAGCCGACAAGACAGAATAGTTGTTTAGACCATTTTATGGTCAAAAGTAGTTGTAATCAAAAGACTTTTATATTTGAACCGTTTACTGATCACTCTCCAATACTCTTGCATCTAAATAACTCGCATATCATTAAAACTTGTGATTCCAACGTTAAGATTACAATAGACTATAACAAGTTAGGCATAGCACTACAAGCGCTTCCATGGAAAGAGTTTTACGATATGGAATCACCCGATGATATGGCTAACTTCCTGGTAACCAACATACAAAAATCTATTGCAAATAACAGTACGACTAAAATGTTCTGCAGAAGACTCAAGCCTTTAAAACCTAACATAGGGAGTAATAAAATGCTTAAGAAAAAGAGACAAATTACATAAAAATCTCAAAAAGATGCAAGATGACGAAAAACTTAAAAATTACTTATCCTATAGAAATATTTGTAATGGCATCATAAAAACACTTAAGAGGAATTATTATCAGACACAATTACACAAATTCAGAGGCAACTCTAAAAAAACGTGGCAAATTATTAAATAAATTGGTAACTTAAAGCAAAATAGCTGTGGTGCAACTGAATTACTAAATTTAACAGATAATCCACAGTCATCTTTAAATGTAATAAATAATTATTTTACCTCCATTGGTAGTGAATTATCTAATGTAATTTTGGCAAATAATAACGTAACCGAAGCGTCCTTAGCGCACAAGGCCACAAAATACGATAGTCCGGAGCATTCAATGTCACTAAGTCCCGTTGACCCGAGTGAAGTCAAATATGTAATAAGTACCTCAAAAAATAGTATACCTACTAGTATAATAAAACGCTTTAAAAACCTACTAGCAGAGCCAATTTCTTATTTGTGCAATACTAGTTTTACAACGGGTAATTTTCCTTCTGTGTTTAAAAGATCAGTTGTAATCCCAATCCACAAGATGGGTGATAAGTCGTTGGCGTCCAATTATAGACCGATCTCACTTTTAGGTGTCTTATCTAAAATCATTGAAAAAATTGTAAATAAAAGATTGATAAATTATTTAGAGTCCAATAAGTATATTTCGAAGAATCAGTTTGGATTTAGACCCGACAAATCGACTGATGACGCCATTATCAAACTTACCTCTAAAATAACGCAATATGTCGATAGTGGTGATAAGTGCATAGGTGTCTTTATTGATGTACAGAAAGCATTTGATACCGGGTCTCTTCCCATTTTACTTAATCGAATAGAAAATGTAGGAATTCGGGGTATTGTCTTATCTTGGTTTCGCAGTTACTTAACTGGTAGATCTCAGTGCGTCCGAGTAGCTAATTATCTTAGTGACGAACTATCGTGTTCATATGGTATTCCACAGGGCAGTACCCTGGCACCTACTCTTTTCCTGGTGTACGTAAATCAGCTCGCTGACCAAGAGCTTCAAAGTGCAGATATTAATATATATGCTGATGATACAGCTATATTGTTTCACGGCAGAACTTGGGAGGAAACCAAAATCTTAGCTGAGAAGGGACTAACTAAAATAGCTGCCTGGCTCAGTGATAGTCTTCTCGCTCTAAACGCCTCCAAAACCACATATCTTTGTTTTAGCAAAACTAAATTTTCAAAACCCAAGAACGACCCTGACTTACATATTCATTCTTCTACGTGCAAGACCTCTAGTGATGTACAACCATGTAAATGTCCAAAACTGCTCCATTCATCAACAGTCAAGTACCTCGGGGTTACAGTCGATGACAAACTTCAATGGACTCCACATATCAAAAGTTTATGCAAAAGAATAAGGAAATTTATTTACGTTCTCAAGTGTCTGCGGTCAGTAGCTAACCCCGAACTTCTATTACAGACATTTAACTCTCTGTGTCAACCTGTCATTACCTATGGGATATGTTCGTGGGGTGGTGCGAGTAAAACTCATTTAATAGATGCAGAAAGAGCACAGCGTGCAGTGCTGAAAGTTTTACTTAGGCTACCTTATCGACATCCTACATTACAGGTTTATGAAAAATCACAGACACTCAGCGTGAGAAAATTATTCATATACCAATGCTTAAGACGCTTTCATAAATGTTCTCCAACAAACTATCTTGTTACTACAAATAGCGCGAGAAGGAACAATATTGACAAATATTTAGTCCCGAAAATAAATAGCGTTTTTGCGAAAAGACACTATTACCACATAGCACCCGTATTATATAATCAGTTCAATAGAATCTTCAAAAGTAAAATATATACCAATCAACAAATTAAATCCAAAATAATTCACTGGCTGAAACCCCTTGACTACAACGACACTGAAGCTCTGTTAGCAAAATAAATAGTACCAGAGTTATGTATATTTATTTTTTTTTTCTTTAATAACCTGTTTCTTCACGTACATATACACTTACACGCGCACACACACACACACAAACACACACACACACACACACATACATACACACACAGTGAGACATATTTTCCTTCTGTGTATTCGCAGACCAAAATATAATAATTATATTAACCTAAAATTATCAAATCTATATATTTCCATGTAAATTTCTTTTAATCTCTCATATCTGTGTTACTGAGCTGTATTAGTGTGTAGTCCATTTTTGTAACATTCACCAAATCCCTAGTCGTGTCATGTAAATTTAGAAACTAGCTACTGTACCACAGGTCTTCCTATTTCAGAAGCTAGTGATACCTTGACTTAAGTACCAAAGTGTTTGTTGCAATAAAGATTTATTATTATTATTATTATTATTATTATTATTATTGTTTAAAAGTGGCCAGTTCTAAGAACTTTCCGTTTGACCCTCGTAATAATAAATACCCAGAGAAACCTAGAACTGTATGGCCCCAAAAGTAAGCAGGGCTTGTGCTGTAGATGACCATCCAACGAACTGGGAATACATATATAAATATAAACGATCGTGTAAATGAATGCTCCGACAAGGACTCGAACCTGGGTCTTCCGTATGATGCAAGACACTCGCCAATCATTTACTTAGTAGGTAGGTAATTGTAGAATACGTTTTTTACAATATTACTTACAATAATGTGCTAGAACCAGTTTATCAAAGACAAAAAAATTGGTTGAACATTAGCTTGACACTGAAGCACATTATTGTGCATATCTTGCTCGTATATGTGAAATAATACGTCTGAAAATTTCATTTGTTTTACGGTTTTACGTACGATGCAAAAAATACTTATTTACAAGAGTTTTAAGTCCTTAATACGTATACGAGTATATTAGCTGATGTCAATTGTCATGCTTTTACATTTTACATCATGAGGTGGTAATTTCTTGCATCTCTTTAAACATTCAAAAAACATTTAAAAAACGGGTATTTATGATTTTGACATCCAACTTCAAATGTTGAAAGCAAAGCCTGCTCTGCATGTCTATGCTTTATTTAAAATAATTTTATCATTGTAAATTTTGACTTTCCAATATATTAAGGTCAGCTATTATACCTAGTTTTCATTACTATCAAATGTTCATCAGTAACTTTTTAAAAACATAATTAATATCAGAGACTAGTAAATAACTATAGACTAACCATGTCTAACAAAATTTTGTGACTTGAAAAATAGTTGTTTTTAAGATAGAGAGATGGCGTTAGTTGTATTAGATTTACAAGTTATTTAAATTTAGTAAAAATAATGCATAAAAAACTTAAGATGGAGCTGTTTACAAAATCATTTGATATTTCATTGCAAGTACTATCCGTAGGTATCAGGCGACAACAGACGTTGCCAGCTAGTGCATTATATTATTTGATGCTATGTTGCCGCTCTTATAATTCAGTAACAGAAATCTTTACACCACCCCGGATATTATTTGTAGTGTTACTGGGTTACTGTATTGCCAGTATACAATTTTTCCCACAAAAATATAGCATTCATCTCCACAGTTTGTTTTTATCTGCCTTAACATAATAAAACGAATTTCAGTGCATTTAATTAATAGGTTTTTTATATTTTAATTTATTTCTTGATATCGATAAAAATTATGTCTTAATAAGTGCATAATTTTTATTTATAATGCATATAACTCATAACTATTTTGCAGTAGTTAAAAAAATATTTTCTTGCTGGATGGATTTTGAAATATTTTGTAAATATTGTATTTAGACACTTATAACTTAAATCAACTTTTTTTGTTCTTTTTATGACAACATTTTATTTGTTTGACAATTTGAATTCTTTGTCGTTAATTGTTGTTGCTATGGGTGTGTGTTTGTTTTGGAACTTTTCCCTGCATTTCTTTGAATTCACAATTTTTCTGCTCGCCTACTGTGACTCGTGCCGATCAAAGAAAATAATTTCGCACACAAATCCAAACAAATAAAAAGCACAAAATAAAATATTTGACTATAAAGCTGACATAAATATATTTTTTGTGATATTATTTAATATGTTATGATTTTGACACTTTTTAAAGTAATTAATACAACTGAATATCTATGTCATCTATTTTAAATCATAAAGATTCCCTCAAGTATTTCTTTTTCCATAATGATTCACCTATAGTTCGAGAACCTTGTCTCTATCGGTAAAGATGCACGCAGTTACATATTCTTTAATTTGCTTTTATGTCTTTTATATATTTATATACATAATTTGGTTCTGACTTTCTTTTTAGTAATTATTATAAAATGTTATAAAAATTAAGGTATAGTAATTTTTTGCGTAAAGTACTGAAATCAAAAGCTTATTGAGGGCCTGGAAAGAACTCAACTATTTACTTGCTAAGGTTTCAGGTTATTTGACAACGCCATCTAGCAGTTTTAGTCCGTATTAATATACAAACAAATATTTTGCATTACGTTTCTCGTCAATAATTCATATAAAAATTAAAGACGACAAGGTTGGTCCAAGCTATTTGAGAGCGACATCTAGTAATAGCTTGGATTTTGAGCTTTTTCCGAGTCACGAATTTTTGTATGGAGATGGTCAGTCTATAGTTATTTACTAGTCTCTGTTAATATGTATTCCACTCATTTACAGAGTTATGTTACTATATAGATTAAACTACCGAAATAATCTAAAATTTTGGTTGTAAATTATACATACAAAAAGTGGCCTTATCACTACAGTGATTTCTTCCAGACAACCATAGGTATCACATAGGAAACCTTATACTAGATATAACAGAATATAAGTGTACATACAACGCTTTTAATATTGTATAATAATATAAATATACAAAGGGGTACAAATAAAAATATTAAAATACATACACACGTACGCATAATATGTACATAATATTGATTTAGGTGATATTTGATGCTACATGTCTTCTTCTATAGTGTACTAGAATCTCTCTTTGACCTTCTATTTAAAAGAATGAAAAAAAGATAGTTTGAGCTGATTTAATCTTAAACGGGAGCTCGTTCCATAGCGATACTACGTGCACCGTGAATGACTTACTGAAGATAGGCAGTAGCTTACACCAAATTATTAGACGAACGACGACGACTTTCGTGGCTTCTGTGTAGGAAAATGATTTCAAGTATTGTGCCATAGTAATCAACCCTTCATTAAGCTATGGAGATCATGCGCACTTATTTTGATGGCATTTTTTATTCATGTAGCCAATGGCAATTTTATATTTCGTACGTTTTGTGTTATTCAAATTTAAATGATAGATTCATAGCTAATTTAACATATTTTTGAATATAAAATAGTTTTCAAGACAGTTAGGCCTCTTGCGTTACGTCATTAGTGGACTTGAGGTGCTGGACAAAGTTTTTGCTTAAATAAAAATACATGGTTTTTATTTCAATATTTTTCAGGCCTATTGTCCCCGAAAGACTCGCTTTTCACATTCGTATGTTATTTGGATATTCTATTTTAAGGAATGTAGTAAAATGCATTAATAATTTTTGAAAATATAATTTTTTTTTTAATTTATTGTCGGTCGCGATTTTGTCTTCTATTAAAGTCGTTGGCGCACAGAGCCCGCACGTGACTTTGGCGTTCAAAAGGTTACTAAATATTTTTACATACAATAAAGAAAATTGAACTTGTAATAAATTTATAAATGCTATTAAAAAGTTAACGTAGACTTTATATTAAGTTTGAGTATTTCTTTTGTTAAACTTTAACGTAGTCAACAAACACCTCGATATTTTACAATTTCACATAATAATATTAATATGATATAAAATAATGATATAATATTTCAGGGCTCTAGTATCTATCGATGTTTAAAAACTAAAAGAAATGTCCCAAAATGCAAGGAGTCTGGGCCAGGTCTTTGTACACTTTATCAAAAAGTAGTTTAAGATACTTAGGACACTTTTTGATTGTTGAATTGTTATTAAAACACATTGTTTATTGGTACGAAATGAAATTGTGCATTATTAGTGTGCAAACAAAAAACATCTTTATGTTTTGTATATCGAGTAGTATCGATGGCTGGTTGCCATTAGTAATTAAATTGTTTTGTGTATTTTTTAGCTTATTTAACAGTTGTAAAGTTAAAAAGAAACGAAAGAAAGAACTCGAGCGCAACGAACAATCAAACACACAGACAGACAACTATCAATGTGATGTTAGTGAAGTGTGCCGTGAGTGAGGTGGCTGTCCCCTCTGTTTAGTGAACTAACTTCACTTAACAACTTCCGCCATAGAATAGACTCATTGTCAATGTTGCCCGCTAAAACGAACACAAATAATGTTGACTTCTTTATTTTTTTACCATCTAACTACTAATTAAATCGAATTATTTGTATTTTTCCTAAAATTGCCATTTATTTGTAAATCTGTTTAGATGGTGTTCAAAGACCTAGCCAAGGTTGTGACATTTCTTTTAGCTCTGCCTACCTCGTTTATGCCTTTATTTTCCCTGACTACATTGTGGTCCAAAAATGTTATTTCAACTTAAATAAAATTTCAAATTATTAAAGCTGAATAATCCAAGTTAAATAAAAAGCAACTGAAAATCGTTTTTTCGACGTTTGAAAGCTGACTGAATGTTAACTACAACTACAGTATTCTTAAACATCTTCGATGCAAATCGGTTCACTTCGTCAAAAGTTTAAAAAAGCAGGCTTTTTCCTTTCAGTCAAAATTTTTATATTTTTATTACCAATGTGACTTAGGAATTAGGAAATAAAGGTGTAGGTATGCTTGGTCCAACAAAAAATATTGTCACATCGAAGCAATTAAGTAAATAAATATTGAACAACGCCAAATATACAAAAAATCATATATTCATATAATTATTCTTCTTTGAACTTATTATTGCTATAACACATCATTTTGATAAGTCACATAAGTATTTTGTCTGATGAACACTAAGTATTTACTAGCCTTATAGCCTTGAATCTGCAAACAGCTAGTACAGGGTGTTTGGTGCATCGACTGCCAAATTGTACTCGACAGCCGTAGGTATAGGACCCGTTCCGAATGCCTGTGAGCGCGCTCACAGCGATATCAATACGACATCAATGACGTCATAAACGACGCCATCTTCCCGCTTACAATGCCCAAGCTACGGAGCATGGTCGCTCTGAGCGGCCTGTCAGAACTGACCGATAACGTTTCTTTGTTGATGTTTCATTAGACGATTCAAGATTTTAAAAGCTTGTTTATTAATTTTCTTATGGTTCCTGTTTCAATCAGGGTCAAAGATGTTAATGAAATTATAATTTTACTTTAAAAGCGCACCGTGGGCCGTGGGTCTGGTTTTTTAGTAGAGATTTGGCTGTCTGCGTCAACTAACGAATTAGTCATTTCTTGATTAATTTTGAGTTATGATATTTTGATTATTTTGCGTTATGGTTACTTTCTTAATTTGCCGATGCACCAAACTCCCCTTATAAGCATTTAGCAAAATCTGCAGGACTTATACAAATTACGCTCTTAATAATCTACATCACCTGGTGTTATAATCTTTAGAACAAGAAAAATAGCGTTGCCATAAAAAATATTATGATAAATTGCACATATTTTATTTACATTATTAAAGTTAATCATATCACACTATCCGTAGTCTAATCGTCTTTCTCGAGACCTAAGAACAAAATGTACATCAACACTCATAAAAATAATAAATACTTTAAACTACAGCGTTTTGTCATAAGTTTTAATGCCGCATATCATATTGTGTTGCTAAAACATTTCTCTTGTAATATTGTTCTATTCAATATATACAAAATAAGGTTAAACACTGTTTTTTTACTAGATGGCCAAAAACTTACTCCTTGTACGGTCAACAGCTCATGAGACTACCGCAAAATGTCAAATTTCCACAACAAAATTTGAAGTCTTCGGTGGTGAACTCTAGGTTGAAAATCTTTTGAGAAAATTTGGGTGGTAGGTTGATGAGCTGTTGATGTGTACCTTATAATAACATATTATAAACAAAACCAACTTATCAACATAGAGAAAAGTAATAGGGACATTTAGGTCTCAAATTGAATGATCCTGGAAAATTAAAATACTTACAAACATTAATGCGACCATGGAACAATCATATAAAAGGGTATACAAGGTCTACAAATACTCCTGACCAGACATAACAGTTCATGAAGTCGTTTGAAAGCAGTTCAAATTAAAAAAAGATTGAAACATCTAAGTTCGATATGTTACGATAATTACAGCAACATCTGGGAGTCGGAAAGTTTAACGTAGAATGTAAAAGACATCTAGCCTCTTTCTATTCGGTAGATACTTTAAAATCACAGTTTAAAAGTGTAATTACCTGTATTACATAAACGACTTACAAAACAGTATATTTTGTGATTTTATGTTACCTTTAAAACTAGATTTTCACCAGCGTTTTCTTGATTGGTCAGGTTACGCTTGGTTGAGATATCCATGCATATAATTAATGGCATTTTTCCGTATTCAACCTTATTTTTGAAATCTATTTATTTAACAATTTCTTGTTCATTTATAGTTTTATGCCCCAGTATAAAACTATAAATGTAGTGTGAATATAGTATGAATGTAGTAGTGATTTATGTAACATACTTATTTCAATTTGAGGGGCCTTTTCCTTTTATACGATTGGTCAACAATTTATAAAACAAAATTACAATAGAATCGGTGTATATACAGCAAATAATAGTACCTACATGGTTTTTACAGTAATTTTCTCGGTTAAAATCATCGATCATACATAAAAATTAGATACACAATCAAGGTCAGAACGTCATCATCGAAAGAGTCCCCAATAATTATTTGGGTTCATTTCAATTTAGTAGCAATCGGTCACGACTCCTGCCTAGTTCTCTAAAAAAAGTATGAATTATCATAATATGATCCCGAACCTAATGAGCTTAGTGAAGACATCATGCTTTTAAATGTAATACCAGCTAAACATCAAATGCCAAGTTCGTTAAATTAAAAAAATTGTCTTTCTAAATCCTATTTTAAATCCGGCACGTAGGGTTGTATTTGCAATAACATAGTATAACAAACGTCTACACCATTGTGGTCATATTTGTATGAAACTTTGTGTAGTGACCGGCATCCACGCATTCTCGCCCCACTACATCATTGGTCAATACATCGTAGTGTGCGAGTACAGAAAAAAAGTTAGTGGGGCGTGGCGTCTCGTGAATTAAAATAGATATATCTAGTTTTCATTTGTGATCGAAGAGTAAAATAGTGGCACGATTTTTGTGTACATATCTAGAAAGTAGTTTCTTAATTTCAAATTGGTAATGATGACGTGTTCGTTAACCCTTAAAAGAATTGTCCCAAAATGCAAGGAGTCTGGGCCAGGTCTTTGTACACTTTATCAAAAAATAGTTTAAGAAGCTTACAACACTTTTTGATTGTTAAATTGTTATTAAAACACTTTCTTTATTGATAGGGAAATTAAATTGTGCATTATTAGTGTGCAACACAAACAAAAAACATCATAGATGGTGTACAAAGACCTAGACCAGGTTGTAACATTTCTCTTAGTAACTATTGGTCACAAATAACTCTCTCGAAGTACAGGGTGTCTCACGGCAAGTTAGGATTTTTAATTCTAAATTCTGAAAGGGAGGATAATCGTACGTTGCGGTTCAGAGGCAGTTTTGTTCGCATTGCAATATCAGACGCTTACCAGATGGACAGGACGGCCACAGGTTCCGCTATAAATAAACCACGTCCGGGCCCAGCAGAACTTCTAAACTAGATGAAACAATTAACGAAGGTATGGTCACAATCCACGCTTATCAATACGCAAAAGGGCAGAGGCCTTGAACCTCACCAACTCAACCGTCAAGCGAAATCTGATGCGTGATCTTAAATGTCATACGAATAAGAATCAGACAGTGCAGAAAATAACAGAAATTGATCACAATTATTAACGCAAATTTTTTTGCCAGACAGTCATTGAGAGAATTCGCACTTTGAATACTGTGTTTTGGAGTGATGAAGCAAGCACAATTCCATTGAAGTGGATTTATAAATAAACAGAATTGTCGCTTCTGGTTACCTGGCAAAAACATTAAACATCGCTACAGAGCTCAACAGTGACAGTGTGGTGTGCCCTGCCAGTGAATGGAATAATCTGTCCGTATTTTGTTGAAAATTTGAGAGGTGTAACGATTATCGGCAAATGATATTCAGTTATCTTACACCCCAGCTTCAAGAACATCCTGCTTATAGTTCATGGACACGGTTTCAGCAAGATGGAGACATTTCCCACGCTGCTAGAGACACTATGGACCAACTTCGTAAAATGTTTTTTCTCAGAAGTACATATCGTGCTTTGGTGACATCGGATGGCCTCAGGATTTGACCCCCATGGACTTTTCCCTATGAAAGCACAGCCTACGATAATAATCCAAGGAATATAGCCGAGCTTAAAGAAAATATCCGTCGTAAATTGCGTGAAATGAAGCCAGCTGTGCTTAGGCGTGTTATTTGGAATGCGTACAACAGATTCCGTGAGTGCATGCTACGAAATGGAATACTTCTGGATGACGAAATCTTTAAAAAATAAAATCCACATTATCATTGATTGGTTTGATGACTAAAATGTATGAGTTTTTTTTTACATTTGGAAATTCTAACTCTGCCGTGAGACCTGTATATGTAAACAAATCATCCAAAACCGCAGTGTAATTTTGAATATTCATGCCCGAGTTACTATTTTCACTAGGATTAAATTTATTGTTTTTGTTAAAACAAAAATACAATGCAGATGTAACACGAAAGCTATTCGTCTGCACAACAAAATATAATTTCAAAAGATTCCCAAAAAAGCTCTAAAATTGAAAATAATAATCTAGGTAAAAAATGAACATCCAACAACGGCATATATAACATAATGCGAAAATAAATATTTGTGGTTAAGAACAAAATATACGGATTTTGGATATTGGACAAACTCGTGGTCTACAATTTAATCTATTTCCCAAACTTGAGGAACTTCATTCAAATTGCAGTTTATATGATCGTTGAGTTACCAAACAAACGTATTATCCTTTAGTTTCATAAGGAACCCTAAAAAACCCTATCGCAATATGCGCAGTGTAATATTATGTGTAGTATAAGTGCGTTCCGTTTGCCGCTCACAGCACTACCAGCGCTAACAGTGCTCAAAACCGTTCAGATTCGTTTTAGCGCGCTAAAAGTGATATTAGTGCTATTGCAATCGGAACGATAAATAGCGCGCTAACATTCTGATTGTTCGTCAATTAAGTCTAAAGTTACAATTTCATTAAGATCTTTGACCCTGAATGAAGCAGGAGCAATTTTTAATATTATTACAAAAGAAAATTAATAAGCAACCTCTTAAAATCTATAATCGACAAATAAAAACATCAACAAAGTAACGTCATGTGTCAATTTTGACAGGCCGATCAGAGCGACCCTGCTCCGTAACTTTGGCACTGTGAGCGGGAAGATGGCGGCGTTTATGACGTCATTGATGACGTATCGATATCGCAGTGAGCGCGCTCACGGGCAATCGGAACGGGTATATGAGCGCTGTGAGCGCTATAATCGTCAAAAGGAACGCAGCATTAGTATTTACTAGATAATGTGTTGCAACAATGTGTTGTCTGAACAAAATACATATTGCTGTTTGTTGCTAACCCTATAACTTAATATGAGAAACAGTGATTTATAACATAATCCCTGTCGTAATAAGGCATGTGCAATAACTATCTGAAAATTACAATCTACGCAGTATAATAACCAATAATTTCATTTAAATATACATCAAAATTGCACTTCGATCTGTTAAAACTAAACATCAAATAATTTAATAGCAAGTCCAACAAACTGTGATATACTTTCCTTAAAATAATTACATTCGTGAAATAACAGTGTTCATTTTATTTGCGGTTAATATTTTAGCGTACAAATCTTGAGACTAATGACATTACATGTAGGCACACGAGTACTATTTAACGGAAAATTATAATTCAAGCCATAAATTTATTGGCCACGTGATCAAACTTCGAATTCTATAACTAAGCCACGGGAAAATGAGATAGCCTCTAATACACTAATTTGTCTTTTTTGCAACGCCTACTAAATATTCTATAGAAAGCGGAGTAGTTAAATTTGGGTTAGGTTATTGATAGGCTGCATTTATCGCATGCGCGACCCGAGCGAGCGAAGCGAGCGTGATGCGGCAGCACCCGGCGAAGCGCCATAATTAAAATTGGATGATAATTCAGAATATTATAGCAAAAACATCATGCAACAACATATTTTTAGTGGCTAAGATAATATTGTTCAGACGCTCGCAAATTGTGGCTGACTTAGTAATTTAGAAGGCAATGTAAATTTTTAGAGGCGAATAATGCTGTTAGAAAGTAGTCTGTTTAATTAGCACTCATATTTAACTAACTTCCGGCCGCAGTCAGGTACGTTCAATAGTTACTTAAGCACTCCTTAGTATTGATTTCGTACGGCAAATGCATGTGTCGTTGCCACATCGTAGAAAATGGTCGCATTTCATGAAATAATCGACTGTATATTGGCCCCATCGTGATGTGGCTTGGCCAGATAAGTGAAAAGAAATCGTTTTTCGTTATAGTCAAATAAGTAAAAGCGCGAATACTTCATGAAATGGCCAAGATTATTTGATCATATCGTAAAATGGTTTCGCTGGAAACGCTGTGTTAATTTATCAATGTCACACGTGGATGGTATAATAGTTGACTTATCAAACTAAATATAAATAATAAATTTCACGATATGGCCAAAGTTATTAATTCTATGATTTGTCTACGACGTGTACATAAAGTATACATTAATTTAGCTAAATCCTGAGTCCGGCCGCTAGATACTCAATAGAACAATTATTTCAGAATAATATCTATAAGTGTGAACAAATGTGAGCAGATACATTGCATCACTGCAACACTTTCGTGGCCGTGTTACACGAGTTTCTTGGAGTAGAGACTCCAATAAAATATTTATAATCGTAGTACAGCGAAATTATTACATCCAATAACAATAATAGGAATATTCGTTTCTACAATATTGCTTATCGATTTCTATTTTACATTTTCATAATAAGCGCCTTAATTTTGAATTAAATTTGAATTTAGCACTCATTATCTTGGGTTAAATCTTACTCCGCATTCACTCAAAAAATTGTATTTGTCTATGTACCGTACATCCTGTACAATATATCTGATAGTACAGTACAATTATTCTATGTTTATTATTTTAACTTTTTAGAGATTAAGCGCCATTTATTTGTAGCGGTTCTAATTAATTAGTTTACCTATAGGCACACCCAACAACAAATTATTTAGCAAATGATTAGCTTTATATCACATAAGCTTGCATAATTGCTTACTCTCTTAACATTACGAATCCCACCCGAGCTGCATAGCTTTATAGATGAACACAGTAATCAGCTTATTAAACTGTCTTTGACTCCGAGATAGAATTTAAGGTGGTGCTAATAAAAGTATTATAACAAAGGTAACTAAGATCCGTTAGAATGATATCTTAATGTATATAGAAAGGGCTGGCTCCTCTCTAGTTCAGTCTCTGAGTGAAGGAAAGTAATATATTTATTGTGACGTCTTTTAATTATAATAGTCAACTACGTATTGTGGCTATTAAGAGCTAATTCTGATACCTCACAAATAGCCATAAATAAACTGTTCCTACATAATTAAGTAACAAAATAAATTAAGTAACGAAAAATGCAAAACATTTTGAAACAGCCTTAAAAATTTTACACTTATTATATGCTGCGTTCCGAATGCCTGTGAGCGCGCTCGCAGCGATATCCATACGTCATCAATGACGTCATAAACGCCGCCATCTTCCCGCTCACAGTGCCCAAGCTACGGAGCATGGTAGCTCTGAATGGCCTGTCAAAACTGACACATGCCGTTTCTTTGTTGATGTTTATTAGTCGATTAAAGATTTTAAAGCTTTGCTTATTAATTATTTTTTGTATGTTTAATGTTAAAAAATGGCTCCTGTTTCATTCAGGGTCAAAGATCTTAATGAAATTATTAAGCGACGAACAATCAGAATATTAGCGCGATATTTACCGTTCCGATTACAATAGCACTAATATCACTTTTAGCGCGTTCAAACGATTCGGAACGGTTATTAGTTTAGCACTGATAGCAATATAAGTGGCAATCGGAACGCACCAAAAATAAGTTGATTTTTACCAACTCCATTCAAATTTCATCTGAGGTCAATGTGGCATCAGCACTCTTTGGTCTTAATTCGTCACTAAGTTGACTATATAATTATCAACTCACTTTACTAATTTCAATGAACAATCAAGTGAAATATATCAATTTTACCCAAGTTTACATCTATGTAAAAAATATTAATAATTTATTAACTTATTCAAACCTACATTTCACTGTGGTGTTTCTACACATTTACAACAATCAATTATTACCTATCATAAGTTTGGACGCCACTATTTACAATAGTTGTTGTATTTTTATATATTATATTGCATAAATAAGGCGGTGATTTATTTGGAAAGTTAACAATTGGAGTTTTCATTATAAATTAGACATTTAAAAAATGTAACCCAATTAACTATGAGACAGACAATACCAATAGTGTGTGTGCAATAAGAGCTGTACATTGTTTGAATAAATTACTTTGACCTTTGTGTAAGATAGTCAGCCTACTCTTATTTGGCAAGTATATTCTTGTTATGATAGCTATGATATGATTGTTTGTCAAAAACCTACTTCTTTACACAAAAAGCATAAGAGCCAATTTTGTATGAATAAATTCCAGTGCTTAATAATAAATATTGTCTGCTCACAGAACAAATTATATTATTAACTTATAATAAACATCAATTTTCTTCCTCTTTTATGTTACCATCATATACCAATAGGTACAAGATAGTATAAATAATTGTTACAGCTATGACAAAAAAATGTGGATACAAAACTTTTTTGGAAATTAATAATCTGAAGGACAATTTTTATCCAAATTGTTGTAATTAACAGGTACTCCATTACAATATATTTCAACTATTTACAAATTGTAAATATTTAAGTAATTTAATAAAAGACCTTTTTTATTTTGAACAGTTGTGAATGGTTTTTTCCACCTCCATCAAGATGCATATTGACATTACTGTTTGACTGGGTTTTTTTCCAATGAAATGTATGAAATGACCTGGATATGATAATACATGTCAACAAAGGTATTCAGAAAAAACAATTATCAATCCAAAATTAGCAGCAACATCACTTGAAGTTTAAAAAAATAATTTTAGATACTAATAAGCAACTTGAACAATTTCTGGAATGGCTTTTCTAAAGACAAATCTTCAAAGTTTTTCTATTTGCTGGTGAATTTATAAAATCACTTTTCTATAA
This sequence comes from Marasmarcha lunaedactyla, assembly GCA_923062675.1. Taxonomy (NCBI): domain Eukaryota; kingdom Metazoa; phylum Arthropoda; class Insecta; order Lepidoptera; family Pterophoridae; genus Marasmarcha; species Marasmarcha lunaedactyla. Next base: position 44,760,939 of record OV281339.1, on the reverse strand, counting down.
ACATTAACCATAAGATGCAGTTTTTCTCACTTGATATAAAGGACACATCTGTTGTTAGGAAACCAACTCATCCAATGCCTTGTCCCTATTGAATTCATGCTTGACTAGCGCTGCAGACACACTTTTCTCAGAAAACCCAAGATCCATTAGTTCACCCATAATAAGGAGGGCCTCGATAATCTGAAAGAGTCAAATGTCTGAATTAAAATAAATATTGATTGTAAAAGTTAAAATAGGAACATGACCCGTGTAAATAATTATACAAGTATAGAATTTCTATTTAAATGTATACATGTAAACATTTATGTAAACATGACTGACATTTTATACAACTTAAAAATTGGTTATTAAGAAAAACATTTTGACCAATAATTGAGGATTTTAGCAAATGAAAAAGTGTACAAAGGTTAGATATGAACATATACTTTCTGCAATATAAACAAACTTTAGTTGACCCTAACCTAATTCTCTCTTTCTAACCTAATTCTGACATTATTCCTCTTTTACGTAGAATAGAAAAAGTAAATATAAATTTACATTCGCTTAGCAAAATTAACATCATTAATTAAGTTAACAAAATGAAATAGCTAGAACATGTCATACATACATCATTCATGAAATTCGCTGGTTCAAGCATTATATTTCAAAAAGATTTGTTTATTTTTCTGTTTATTTCCAATAAGCAAACTTGAAACCAATTTTCATTATTCAACAGCTGTGTTGTTTTCAACACCTGATACGGAAATGTCCCACTGAGCCCAGGGTAAAGCAGGTAGCACTTTCTATATAAATTGGTGATAAATTATCGCTTAAGAATTAAATCAAATCAAGTAATTAAAGATAACTTTTACCATATTGCAATGTTTAGTTAGAATGACTGAAAAATTTTTACAAACTTACCTTTTTATCATTATCACCCAATAAATTGCATACTCTAGCAACTCTGTCAAGAGGAAAACCCATACTGTGGATATTTTGACAAATGTCTTGCAACTTTGGGGTCAGTTTTTCATAGGGATTGAATAGATTATCAGATTTTCTTTTTTCACTTTGTCTTTCATTTGATTTTACACGGCTACAAGATGGTTGTGTTATATTAACTAGGGCAGGACTTACATTACATGATCTTTCCATCACCCTTTGTTTAGCTCTTTCAATTTCTAAATTTAATTCATTAACTATATCAGGAACACTACGGGACCTAGATTTTATTTGATGAGGAGACATTGGCTTTTCACATATTTCATTTTCAGTTGGTGATCTACTGTACTGTGGATTTGTAACCGATTGTTGCCGTGGTTGCTGATAATAATAGGGCTGGGGAATGGCCATAGAAGCTTCAGCATTTTGAGTTATATTGATTGGGGTTAAGTTCCCATACACATATGAAGGATCTACTTGGTGTGAACTTATTGGCACATAGTATTGATAATTTTGAAGGTACATATCAACATTATCAGTAGGAGTAACATTATCACATACATTTTCAGTTGCCAAGTAATAACCATTACTTGTATAACATGGATTTGCAGAATACAGTCCTGGCACTGGACCAGATGGCCTGACATACCTATCTGATACAAACATGTCTTCAGTTTGTAACTGAGGAGCACAAGTAGGTCCTTGATTATTAACCTGGTTTACATACAAATGCTCTGCATTACAACTCATGTTAGATCCTTTCTGACTTTGTAAAACTTGAGCTAATAATTCCATATCATTAATAGTTTTGAGTTCTACATTATCAAATGGACTAGATGTATCATTTTCAAAGTCTTTTACAGTCAATGTTTCAATATTGTGATTAAACTGATGTATTTTTGTTATTTTAGTAGTCCTCTTTAGCTCTTGCAAGGGATCAGGATCATCAAGAAGATTATTAGATTGTATATTATTCTGAACTTGTATTGGTTGCAAAATGTTAGATAGAATTTCAGACACGTTATCAAGTGGTGAAAGGGTTATATCTACATTGGAAGTTTCAGTAAGCACAGGAGTGTCATTGATTATCTGGATTTCATCACAAGTTTTATCTAAATTATCATCTGGAGATATTGCACTAATTTCGTCAGTGCTGGGATATGATACTTCAGATACACTGAGTTGTTTTAATTTTTCTTCAGCTTCAGCTGCAGCAATAGCATCGAGTTTCTTGAGTTTAGCTTCTTCCAACAGCTGTAATCGATGTTGCCTTTCGTTTTTCTTAGTTTCTTTAGCATTCCTAAGCTCAGCAAGTTTGGCAACTACATTGGTTTCAAAAGTCGAGCAATATTCAGCACTGTCGACCACATTTTGTGCTTGTTCTGTACACTCAATTAAATTACAGGGTAAATCAATATGAGGAGGTCTTTTATACCTTTCGGAAATTTTTACAGGTACTCCATCCATAAAATCACTAAAGTGTGAAGACATATCAAATATCTACCAACAGACACAATTATAAAACAAGGAATTAACAAAAACGGTTATGTTGACTTTAGTACTTTTAAGGTTACATGTCCTTTGATCGCAATAGAAACTATTCTTAAATAAATTAACGTATATTTATTGCTTACGCGTGTTAAATAATGTTTGCATTTCCATATTATAATTAATTTTTACAAATCAAATCAAGATTTACTATACTAATACTAGAACTGCAAGGGAACGGCTGATATTCTTTCTTTCTAGATTGATTAGCACTTGACATTTTGTAAATGACATGTTTTCATAGCTCAAAACAACAAATTTTACGACTAGCAATGTTTGATCATTATAAAAATGTAGATTAGGAAATGAAATATAATTATATATTAGAGCCTTAGTCAATATATATATATATATAGTTATACATATATATAATATATTTGAATAACTTTAGCCGTTAAATTCATAATTGTTTGAAATGAAATTACTGGCATAAAAAGGAACGCAAAATTTTGAAAGATGAGAAAAATAAAATCACGTGGTTTGTTTTGCCCAACTCCGACAGATGTCGCTGTAGGTACTATCTTAAGTCATGGCGGAACATTTTTAGTAATTTTAGAGATTTGCTTAATTTTGTGGGTAGATTTGTTTCTACCGGCGTCAAAAAATAGCACAATAATTTCGTAGGGTAGCAATATAAGCGACTAGAAAGTTCGATTTGCAATTTGCATGTCATCTCTGCGGCTGCACTATTTGTGATTCGCAAAGTTTGACGGATCGTCTCGTCTTTCGGTGGATCCTCAGCTTGATAAAAAGTAATATTGCTTAAACACCGAACATAAATTGTTACACGACGCCTAGTATGATAGAATAGCCGGTTAAGGAACGCCATCGATTTTTACAGCTATTATACAGGTTAGTAAATAAAAATTTAATACTTATTTTTTTTGCAAACGTAGAGCGCTGAATCGGCAATATAAATTTTATTCGACAGAGTGAGGCAGCTATGAACGAAGGAGCGCCCTTAATTTATCATGGGGGTGGAGCATACATAGCGGCTAGACCGCTTATTCTAGTGTCCGGGCAGGGTCCTCGGCATTCGCTAGATTCAGTGCAGTTAGTGACGCGCACTGCTACCACTGGGCCGACAACATCAAAGGGCGACTACATCGCTTTTGGTTATGACTCTGATGAAGATTCCAGCCTTTCAAGCAATGCTTCCAATTCCAACAAAACCAATGAAACAGGTACTATATTTTCAACTGAACTCACTATTTTCATTTGCATATGCTGTATTTGATTTTGACTTGTTCATTTTAATGGGTAGAAATTAAACTAACGGCCTACCTACATAATTTATGAAAAAAAATATTTTTATACTATTGTAATGAGTTGGTAATGTTTAGGATTATCAAAATCAAAATCAGTTTATTTGTACAAATATGGGTTTTTAAAGATGTTGGATTATAATAGGTACAGTTCAAACCGTATCTAACCTAGAAGGTATGTACAATACTTGTAGAAAAGATGCTACTATATTTAAAATATCAATTTACCAAATAAACATCATTTACATGTTATCATTTATCACATTTTACAATAACAATTATCTATCTTAAATTAATACAATTATTTCTATACAGTTAAAACAATTATAACGAAAATATAATTACAGCATAATGTAACAAAATTATATTAATAGAGGTACAAACTTGTCATTGAAATAATCAAAAATACTATCATAAGACTTATCTACTAAAAATATTTTTAGTCTCTTTTTAAACTCAGTAACATTATCAATATTTTTAATACAATTCAGCATTTTATTGAAAATTTTGGGAGCCATATCAAAGAAACTCAGAATATAGAGCAGTTTTACTAGGTTGAGACTGGATTTTGATTTTAAGCCTTTGACTGTTTAAGCCTTCAAACATGTTCATGTTGTTTTTGACGAACAATACTGTTTCTAGAATGAAAACTGGGAAAAGTCAGAATCCTTAACTTTTTGAAAAAGGGCTTACCACATTGTCTGCTTTTCAGGTGACAAATCAATCTAATGCAGCATGTTTGTGCTTTGAAAATGTTTAATCTGTTAGTAGTTCCCCCAAAATAGCATAGAATCGACTCATTGTAGGCATAATAAGCTGATAGTACTGCTGATTCATTGACTAACTTTGATAACATGCGTAAGGCATAGGAAAATTTACTTATTTTACTAAAATTACATATATATTTATGATGAAATAAAATTAACAGAAATTATTATGAATACCCAGCATGATGTTCAGGTTCATTCAAACTATGGTGATTATTGATGTAACAAATAATTGGTGTATTGAACAGATATTATTTTATATCTCTTTTTAATGCTCGCGAAATTGCTCATGCTAACATAGTATTCTTATTATTATTTCAAATATTGTGGGCAACATGAATTTCATCCTAATTTAGAGAATCTATTGTACAATTAAAAGGAACGACCCAAGACTAATTCAAGCTTTCTCATATGGGATGTATTTTATTTAATATTAACCATTAGCAAGATTTTAATTGTTTCTTAAATAATTATTTTTAATTGAGAGATTTGAAGAATTGTAACTATTTATATTGTATATATTAAATCATCTAGGTTCACATTCAGGAGGCACAAAGGAACTCTTGCGACATAGTCATTATATCAGAATCATACAGATATCAGAATATGACGATCTATGCATATGATCATATTTTAAGATATGTGGCCATTTTCTACATCCAGGTATTGAAGACCTTCAACCCAAGCAAAATTATGTTTTGTTATAAGATTTTAAATTTCTACTTATTGAATGGTGTGTAAATAAACGCCCATCACGCCCATTACGCCATCATGGGCGCCTCACGCCCTTCTCTCACATTGTCTTTAAATATAAAAACTTTTTTGTGAACTGTGTGGACTGAGGGCTCATATTAAAAAGCTGTTTATTTTATAACGGTAGAATATATAAACACCCTACTCACAGGGAAGCATTTTGAATACTTCTGCTAAATCTAAAGCTTGCCAAAGAAACTTAGGTTCAACTACAAATTTGGAGCATTACAGTAAATTTTGAGCACGTGAAAACTGAGGGCCCACTAACTACTTGAATTTTCTTTGTTTTAAGTGTAAATAAGCTCATATTTTTGTATGTAGACCTACAATTTACCTTCTAAATATTACCATTCATCAAAATCATTTTAATTGGTCAGATTCAGTAATATGGTAATTGGCGACGTTCATTCGAGGGACCACATTTAATGAGTTGTAGCGTTCGATTTACAACAGCTACAAATTTAACCTTGTGGCTACAATTTTTTTTAAGCTCCTGCGAAATATTTTTGAATACGAAATCTACATTTTACACAGTGGGCTCTCGAAGGGCATGCACGCATCTGTACTGTGGTGTAAGACAATGCTTCCTTAATAATTTTGCCTAGCCATGCTTACAATTGTCACTGTTATAAATCTATTTCTTAAAAATTAATAATAAATATGTTTACCCACCCTTTTTAAGATATACAGTTTTGCAAGGTTATAAAAACTAGCAGAACCAAGATTATTACACTTTGCTTCATATTGAAGAAGCAAAATAATATTTATTTATTTACTATTCTTAATTCCTGGTTTGCACCAGCAAAACTATTTTTGATGCAATGCAATATTTTCCATCATAGATCTCAATCGGTGACAAATCTGGACGGCCACTCCATTGTAGGGATCTTATTCCGGTTAAACCAGGTCTTGGCTGTCCTCGCAGTGTGACAGGAAGCACCATCATTTTGATAGGTATAGGCATTACAATGTTTCAACGTTGGAATCGAGGGTACACGAGACTTTTTTCCAGAATGTATTGGTGCTCTACTGCGTTAACAGTTCCTTCTACAAAATGTAGACGACCCATATCTTGTGCTGACATGCAGCCCCATATCATTACCAATCCAGGAAACCTCATTTTTCTTTTGATACATCGATATGGGATGCTTTATCTCTATTTCTGAAAACTTTTTTCTGTACATCACCGATCATCTAATAATCAAATTTAGATTCATCACTCCGTATTATTTCACGCCACTGGTGTGCAATCCAATTTTCCTGATCTTTAGCGAATTTCAGCCTTTTCTTTTTTTCCGAGTGAATCGCAACCACTTTGGGACTTATGCTGTATTGAATGATATTGCATGCCGTAGGTAGAGCATCAGCTGCGTTTTGTTGCTTTGGTTTTTTCCAATAAATTCGTTTATTGTTAATAAATTGAAACCATTATTTTATTTATATTATAATTATTATGGTATTTGCTCATAAAACAATATCAAAATGGGAAATATTTCTACATTCATGTTAAAATATGATTGTTTTTAGATGACGGGAGGTATAAAAAATCACTAAATAGCAAAACGCACATTCGCGCGGGATCCTTTGAATGTGAAAAGAGCTTTTGTTAAAAAAAAGTTCAACAGTACTTTTTATTGTGTACAATCTTGTTTTATTTATTTTTAAATATTAAATTTGTATTAAGTATTAGTTAATTAAAAAAATCATGGTCTAGATATACAGGGTGTCCCAAAGGTCGACGTCAAGCCGAAACCGGGTGATAGGCTAGGTCATAACAGTTATCAGAAAAATATGGAAAAAATTTCAGTCATGTATTTTTCAAATTATAGTGCTTTGTTGTTTTTTTTTTTAAATGTACACCCTGTGTCAGTCTTTTAACTGCTGTTGCTACAAATATTGATTTTTTACCAAAGTTTCTTTTTTAACAAGTTTTTGAATAGTGTTTTTACAATCTGTAATATTCAATTTTAAACCAACTGCTCCAGCTTAAAAGAGGATGTCATTTTATGCCGAACCAAGTATTCAAAATTAATTTTTCGGCCTATTTTAACTGTCTGTACTGAAAAAAAAATGTACTACGCTATTTTGGCAAGTAACTTAAAAAAGTGGCGCATTTAATAACAATTCTAAAATGGTGTAGCACTTACTACATTATTTCTAAGACTTGGCGTGAAAAATGTTTTTTCGAGTTTCGAGCTATTTCTCTTAACTTTCTAAAAATGATTCCAAGCGACCTTAACTTTCAGATTCTGGTTTGAATGAGATAGTGTGAGTCATTCCATAAAGAGTGAGTGAGAGAAGGTTTTTTTAAAGAAAATCAGTTTCGTTTTTATCATAAAATTAATTTTCGTGCATTTAAAATATTTTTACAAAAGTTGTTGAAATTGTCTTCCTTCAACCGCAATACACGCACGACATCTCCTTAAAAAAGATCTTGATATAAGACGGGCGAATCGTCCGTTATTGATGAAATTCGCTGCTTCCATTAATCTCCCTTGAAGCTCAATTAAATTTTCAATGGGTTTTGAATAAACCATTTCTTTCTTAAAATGACATCCTCTTTCAAGCTGGAGCAGTTAGTTTAAAATTTAATATTACAGATTGCAGAAACACTATTCAGAAACTTGTTAAAAAAGAAACTTTGGTAAAAATTCAATATTTCTAGCAACAGCAGTTAAAAGACTGACACAGGGTGTACATTAAAAAAAGGAAAAAAAAGCACTATAATTTGAAAAATAGATGACTGAAATTTTTTTTTCATATTTTTCTGATAACTGTTTTGACCTAGCCTATCACCCGGTTTTGGCTTGACGTCGACCTTTGGGACACCCTGTACACTGGTTTGAACCAGACAGTGTGATCATTACGTTAAGTGCGTGAGATAAGTAGGGATCCTAAATTATTTAAAAAAAGGTATTCAAAAGATAGTCAGTTTCGTTTTAATTTAATTATGTCTTCGTGCATTTACAAAAGATGTTGAAATTGTCTTTCTTCAGCCGCAATACACGCACGACATCTCCTTAAAAAAGATCTTGATATAAAACGGGTGAATCGCCCGTTCTCTCAAAGCTCAGTTAAATTTTCAATGGGTTTTGAATAAACATTTTCGTAAAAAAAATCCAAAGGATTTAAATGATATGAGCGGGCTCTATATAATAGGTCTTTACCTATGAAACTGCCGTTTTGCCGTACTGGCCATTTCAAATGAAAATATTTTTTTTTTGACTGATAATTCTAATTTCAAATTAATTTTATTTGACAAACATGGAATTCTTTTTCTAAAATCGTCATTTGTTTAATAGTTAGTGTTTTGTTTTCAACGCATTCGAACATTTTTCGTCATCATGAATAAGTTAAAAATTCGAGTAATTATGGAGTATGAGTACCGTCGTGGCAGCAAAGCGGCACAAGCGGCACGCAACATCAACGACGTTTACGGAGCGAACACTACAAACGAACGCACCACCCGTTATTGGTTTACCCGCTTCCGTTCTGGAAATTTTGACCTGAAAAATGAACCCCGTGGTCGTCCGAAAACTTTGGTCGACAATGACGAATTAAAGGCAATTGTGGAAGCTGATGAAACTCAATCCACGGCTGAATTAGCAGCAGCTTTCGACGTTAGCATCAAAACAATATTGGTCCATTTGCGTCAAATTGACAAGGTAAAAAAGCTTGACAAATGGGTACCCCACGAACTCAATGACCGCCAGCGCGAAGTACGCGTGGAGACGTGCCTTGCACTGCTCAGCAGGCATACAAATGAAGGAATTCTGAACCGCATTGTTACTTGTGACGAGAAATGGATCCTGTTTGACAATCGTAAGCGCTCAGCAAGTTGGTTAGACCCTGGTTCAGCACCCAAACAATGCCCTAAACGAAGACTTACCCCTAGAAAAGTGATGGTCACTGTTTGGTGGTCTAACGCGGGTGTAATTCATCACAGCTTCTTGCCAAACGGGACAAGCATTACTGCAGATGTGTACTGTGAAGAACTGAACACAATGATGGAGAAGCTCGCACGTCTCCAACCAGCTTTGGTCAATCGTTCGGCTCCACTGCTTATGCACGACAACGCGTGACCTCATACTGCACAGCAGACGGTCTCCAAGCTACAAGAGTTGGGGTTGGAAGTTCTCCGTCATCCGCCGTACTCACCAGACCTTGCGCCTACAGACTTCTACTTTTTCCAGAATTTGGATAACTTCTTGGCGGGAAAAATATTCAATACCCGAGAGGCAGTACAAAATGCCTTTGAAGAATTTGTTGCCTCCCGTCCAGCTGATTTCTTCAAGAAAGGCATCAATAAGCTACCAATGCATTGGCAAAGATGCATTGATTGCATGGGTGATTATTTTGATTAATAGAAATAAAAAATATATAAAAAAATTACGCTTCATTTATTTCGTGAAAAACGGCAATTTCATAGGTAAAGACCTAATATCTATATCTATATGTATATAGATCTACAAGATCTCTATAGATCTCATTGCAGTTTTCTCGAAGTCAAATTTAACGATGCTGGTTTTCAACCTGGTAACTGTGATTCTATCATCTGGAACAATATTGTATAACTATCTTTGTTGCGGTTGCTCATAATAGCATAAATTTGAGGAACTATTTTAGTGTCGGTAATGGTATTGCCTTATCACCATCAATTGTTTACAATTGTTTGAAAGGGGTAGGGCAGCTTTAAATGTTCCATCACCGAAAAAGTCCGATAATTCGCACCAAGTTGTGGCTGAGGAGAATACAATTCGTCTAGCACGCTTTTACTATGTAGTTTAAAAACCCCAGCTTCTTTATTTCGCTTCCTATATAATGAACTTTTTACACTGAAATCTAGTGTACTGGCTACTTAATTAACTATAACGATACCAGAATCTTTGAGGGCGCTGACCATAGCATTATACTTGTTTGGTATAGATGGAAACTCGGGATTGCAGAAGTCTTCTTTGAGTTCGTAGATGGATTTTTCAATGTCATTTTTAACAAAGTCGGGTTGGCATACGTGAGGTTCCTCTTCCCAAATGCGTTGAATGTAGAAAAACGCATTCACAAAGTTATAATGGTGTAAACATTTTGCTCAGTTGTAATTCTACATAAATTCACAGCTGATATCCTTTATAGAGCTAGCCTTTTTTAATCATTATTAAATGTAGATGACCACTGGATGAACTAGCAGCTGGTTCAGATATATTTAAAAGTTGAACGGTCACTAAACAAAAGGATACCGATAAGAGAACCGGTTTCGTTTTATTGTCACTTGCTTGTTTAGCCAACTGACCACAAATGTTCAGTTAGAATATTGGTTGAAAAAATCACTGGTGTGTAAAGTTGACGGTAGTTGTGAAATTTAAGGGTGTGACATACTGGGATTCTATTCACACATTGTACATTGGACCTTGTTAATAAATTCATGAGGTACATTGAACAAGCAAAGCATTGACACTACTTTGTTTCCACTACTACTAGCTCGAGTGGCCCCGCTGGATATAAACACTTATTGTTTCGAAAATTTTGTGTATTGCTATTTCCGGATAAATGCGTAATTTTAATTCATAAAACGTTACAAAAGTATAAAACCTAGCATTGAATCACTCCTGACAAATACCATAAACGACAAACGTATTTTCTGTAAAGATTTTAAATTATAAACTTTCCAGCCCAGTATGTACTGCTGGAAACACATTATCAACTGTAAGTGAATTGAGCCTCCCAATAAACACATATCTAAAATTAAAACCAAGTTCGTAAAATATTCAGATTGATTTAATAAAACTAATTTTCCATATTTACAAGCAAATCACTGTAAACACGGATACAAAACTAAACCAATTCTGACTTTGATACGAACCTTTAACAAGCCATAACAACAATAGTTTTAAATAAAAAAGAAAATCAGCCCATAAATTCGATTTCATGAAGGAAATACTACAGTATACATTCAGAATTAGCAGTAGTTCTTCCAAATAATGGATACAATTTATATAAAGCAGTCGAGCACTCAAGAGTATAAATAGTAATATTTTAAAGCTACGCAATTCCTACAATAATAAAATACATATTGCAATGGTTATATACAGGGTGGTTTTTTGAGAAGGGCGGTAATGGCAAGTCCGAAACCACGAGAGTTAGGGAAAAGTCGTGAAAGGAGTCATGCCCTCGATTTATAAGAAAACAATAACTGCATATTTATTTTTTTCAAAAATCTTTTACTTATGACGGAAATGGACGCGAATGATTTTTCAAAAACAATTACGTCCTGTAATCAATGGAACCAATAACCAATGGATTGTGTTGCTTGATTTTATATTTTACACGGAAGAAAACTCACCTCTTATTCAAACTTATTGGTCTTAACTGAAACAAAAAATTTCGATGCCTATCCATTTGTTCCCTAAGCCAATGGCAAAACTCCAGGCTCCTTTTATCACCTGGATTAAAGTTTTGAACAACTCGTCCATAACGATAGCACTTGTATTTATGTTTTTGAAGAACTGCATAAATGGTGTTCCGGGAAACTTAAGGTTCGTTTCTGCTTCACGAGTTGAAATACTCGGATATGCTTCGAAAAACGTCAATATGACCAGTTTTAAATCTTCGTTGACGATTCTTGGATTTCGTGTCAATGGTTTTTTGTAACTTCCAGTCGCTTTAAGTTACTCGCCATAGTTCTAAGTACTTTCTCCGGGGTAAAGAGCGCTCTGGGTATTTATTTTGATACCAGCTAAGTGCGTGAACTATGCTTCTAGTATTTAAAAAATAGACCTCCATCAAATCAAATCTTCCATTATTTGATAAATCTATTCTTAGAAAGATCTTTTTATTGTCATAAACCAACACAAACAACTCAATTCCAAACAAAACAGTTATTCGAAAAAACATGAATGGATATCTTTTTTTGATTTTTAGCATCACCACAGTATCGCGCTAATGATGTTTATGAGTTACACACATAACGACCAAAAAGTTTGAATAAGAGGTGAGTTTTCTTCCGTGTAAAAATATAAAATAGTAAAAATTTGCTATTTCCTATCATTTTTAGTAAAACGTTTATTTGCAAAAGATTGATCCTTATAATCAACGTCATTCAAATCAAATCATTCGTGTCCATTGTGGTCAAAAGTAAAAGATTTTTGAAAAAAATAAATATGCAGTTATTGTTTTCTTATAAATCGAGGGCATGACTCCTTTCACGACTTTTCCCTAACTCTCGTGGTTTCGGACTTGGCCATCACCGCCCTTCTCAAAAAACCACCCTGTATATCTATGGTTACTGCCTGATAGAAAATAATTTAAAATAAAAGGTTACAATGTTTAAAGAAAAGAGATTGGCATTAAACAATATGGTGTTGCTGTTTTAATTCATAAGAAAATAAAATATTATAAGATTAACACCTCTTATGATTGCTGTTTACAAAATATATGTGCTTATATTAGCATCATAAGTTTCTATTGCCACACAAACTGTTCTCCATTCTTTGATACACCTAAATTTGATGCTCTTGTCATGTCAGTACCTAAGGCAATGCGATTTTATCGCTCATAATACATCTCGAGGATGCTATTCTACTAATTCTACCGTAGAGCTATATTGGAAATAGTACATGTTAGCGAATTGGTCCTTTTGAATGATGGTATGGCGAATACAGTTGGCTCTCTCTCGTGGTGTCTTCCCGTGGAAACCTTGGTCTCTCTATTTTTCTTGTGATTGGTCTGTCTATGATCTAACTAAAAAGTTTAGAACATGATAGAAATATCGTACCCTAAATTTAAATTGGTAGGTTGGAAAATATATGTTAAAGACGTAAATTTAGAATGGCTTAGTATTTGGTAACAGAATTCTAGAACATTAGAAGGTTCATAATCTCATTTGTATTTTCTTGAAGTACAGTACCACCTTTTCTTCTCCTTGTGATACTTCTCTCAATAGTTCTTGTCATAGAAAGTCCAAAAAGAACTCCACTTTCATGGTGGAATGATAAATAGTCAGAAGCTGTTCTAAACTGCATATTTTTAATTTAAAAAGAATCCTTGGGGGGAACGGTATCTTGCTTTAAAAAAACTAACATTGAAAACTGAGACTCGAAGGCTGGGCTGATTGAGCTCCTTCCATTGACGTTTCCACCTTACAATCCTTCCTCTGCAACAAATCTGGAGTTATATGGGTGCAATGTGTTTAGAGAAAAATACTATGTTAATAATTATCTTATTTCTCTTGTTAATGAACACAATCAGCGTTATCATAATCTTTCAGCTTTATATTCTAGCAAGAATAGTGCCTTTGGTTTAGACGGTATTCCTTATATTTTGTTGAAAAAAATTTTGACAAAAGATCGCTTGATTTTTGAAAGTATTAAACAAGTTTTGGCAGAACAATACAATATTCCACACCCCTGGAGGTCAGATTGTTTTCATTTTGAAGCCGGGTGAAACTCAGTGTGACCTGGACCCACATCCTGGCTTTGAATAATTGATAAGCCACAATTGGAATTGAAGGTATATTTTTACGTTGGCAAAAAAAACATGAAAAAGTTATTTCTTTATTAAATTACATGGTCAAATTTATATAAATAAATTTCTTAAAAAAATCATCGACTATATTTTGTGGTAACTTTTTTGTATTTTTTATCAAAATTAACGTCACGGGATCGACGTTTTCGTGAATTATGGAAGAGGCTATTTTTGAGCCTTGAATCACTGTGTCGGGCTTCTTTACTTAACTTTTGGATGAAGTTGTCGCTTTGGTATTAGGACGTTAAGTCTGTGATGCCATCCTTCCAAAGCGTTGTTCGTGCGATGACGTTGATTGGCACAATTAAAAACTAAAGGACTCAATCGGAACCTTTGCCGCTCATAATAATTTTTAAAATTTTGCACACTATCATTATGAATATATTCAATTTTTTCCATAATCAATTGACGCCCCTCTGGAATAAACTGTGCTGGCAGTAAAGGTAAAACGGCAGCATTTCTAACAATTTGTCTTTCTTCACTACTTCTGTTGACTTTCAATTCTTTCGCTTTCTTCCACACAGCTCTCTGGTAGTGGTAGTAGCACCCATTTACATTTGATTCAGGGAAAACTGATTGAACAGCGTTCATAATGCCTACGTAGTCGCATTTGAAGTGACGGATTTTTATATCTAATTTTTTTGCAACTTCAAATAATCTAATGTACGTAGCTTGGGATTTATTTGGTAGTAAAGCGTATAACACGGGTTCTATATTTGTTGAGTTCGTGTCAGAATTCAGGTCTATATGGATGGTGAACAGTTGATAAAATGGTCTGGGAGCACTTTTAAATGTTCCATCACCAAAACACAATTTAGCCTTGCGCAGAAATCTTTTTGAGACTTTAGTCATAAAGACTAATATTTTCTCTTCTGTTCATTCTTCAGCAACAAGAAAATTGTGCCCAGGGTCTCAGGGATAATACCCCTTCCATTTTATCAAATGCCAATTTTTCAGCCCTCAAAAACCTTTTTCTGGCATTATAAAAGCTATCTTTTTTGTCGTAAAAGGTCGGGACTTTTATTGCTCCGGCCCTGGCAGAGTTGGTCCTGTCGAAAACGTTTTCGAACATTCTTTTTACTGGATGTTGCAGGTCTTGGCACACTTTCTTTTTCAACATGTTAGTTTTTATAAATATTTCATTTCCGAGATGATCAGCCTGACAGGTATTTCAGGTATGACAGAATTGTCTTTAAATTAACATGCACCGTTATAGATGCACTGCGTCATATTTTTTCACACACCGCCAACAATTACTTTATTCACTCGTTTGATTTTGTTGAAGCGGTATCCTTCGTACAGAATCGTATCAAATCCTCTTTGGTTTTTCCCACAGCAAAGTCCCTTTCTTCTTCCATTTTGTGATTAACCTAGAGGAAACAACATTAACCAATCCAGATTAACTAAAACAGACAGATCAACAGCAACAACTAGAATAACTATTAAAATTTCTACAAGTACTTACCTTTTTTTAATAATTTTGTTTGGTTGTTCGTTCCGACAAAAAGGCGAAGTTAGCAAACAGCCTAATATAAAAAAATATTTTTAGGAACGTTTTATTTTGTATAAAGCTTCGTTTGTTTGTATATTACGATCACGATCACATGACATTCGTTTTGACAAGAAATATAAAAAGGTCGTGAGTAAACTTAAAAACTGCTTCGATTCCCGCCACACACAAATAAGGAATTATTTGAAAGATTACTGGCCGTTTTTGATTCTAGATCGCTTTACCATAACAAGAATGTACCACACACCTATGCTTTCTTCAGAAATTTGACAAATAAAGAAGTTATTTTCAAACCATATCATTTCCAACTTTTATTTTTAATTTTATCGCATCTCCGATTCCTTAATACAAAATCATATAATATAACAAGAGCTGGAAAAGTCATATGACAAAAAATAAATCAGTAGAAAATATTTAAGCCAAGCTATTCGACGTGTTTCACTAAGTGAAAATGCGGATTGAAAATAACCTCAAACGATGCAGAATAATAACAAGACCGATGTCCAAAGTACAATCTGTCCAAAATATAATCTGTCCAAAGTAGAATATGATGACAAAAGTAGAATCTGTCAAGTGTAGACCAAAGGTTTCCGCAATAGCACAGTGCCGTTTCGTTTCACTCTTGAAAATTGCCGCAATTTATAAATTATGACTTAGTATTTCAGCTGTACCACACTCGTAATACATTAAATCGTTAATAACTGTAGTAAATTAAATTAGACCTTACCACTGATAAAATCTAATCGAAAGAAAAATTAAGCAAAGTTTTATGCGTGTAACGTAAGGCCATAGACGTACGTAATGTACTGTTACGATGGATAGTCGATGTTTTTTTGTAATAAAACACGTATATTGTTCGTAGTTCAAGTTTTATTGTCAAAAGTCTATAATTATATAAATAATAATGAAATAACAGAAAATATACAGGGTGTTCAAAAAAGTATTTTAGAAAAAAATATTCCAGACTAAGTTAGTCTTCACCAGTCTACAACAAAAAACCGTTTTTTATTTGGACTTATTGTCTTTTCATAAAAACTTCTAAACATTTAGTTAAAGCGCGCGGCGACACACCTATCTAGATAACGCGCGGAATGAAAAACGGTTTTTTTAGTCGAATGTTGGAGACTTACTCAATCTGGAATATTTTTTTGTTAAATACTTTTTTGAACACCCTGTTTAGGGTAACATTACTTAAAAGTTTGCTAAGAAAAAATATTATTTTTATTTGATTATTTTGTTAAGTACAAAGATATGTAGCCATAAAATATTTATATATGAATTGCATAACGTCACATCCCTAGTTATGTGGTACTGACAAATGTCAACATCATACAGGCAACTGTCACCCGCACCATACTGCAGCTGAAATTAACTTTGAAAAATCTTAATTTTGTAAAAAATAATGCAGGAATTTGAATAAAAATGAAATTACATATCAGTATTTTGTAAATCAAAACTTTTAATCAAATAGTCATTAAATCGTCACAGTCTTGTTATAAAATCACAGTTGAAAATTGTAATTATTCGAATACGTACTTATATAAAATATAATTATGACTCTATATCGATGGGTAACGGCTTATATGTCGTAACCGAAATTTTTATCAAAAATTATTAAATATACACTTTGATTCAGTATTTTTTTTTTGTCGATGATTGCGGGTCTCATCTCTACGACGTACTTTGATGTCCTATCTACGACGTCCCTGGTTTTCAGCACGTTTTTTTTCCTAAGCGACGGTATTTTTGGTTCATTTAGATTTTTTGTCATTTAGTCATTTTTTGATGAAGAATATAGTAGTAATAGGACATTTGACCCCAAAAATAAATTTAATGTTTTGGAGCTTGAGTAATTCGGGCGGTAAAAATCGTCAAAAGGGACTTCGGTTACGATATTTTGGTTGATCCTAATCAGTAAAAACTGGGCGCTTGATATTATTTTTCTCTTAATTAATCTGTATGGCTGTTAGACAAAAGAGCAAAAGTATAATACTTGGTACAATGTCGGTTACGACATTTTTTTCTCGCCAAGAATTTTATTTGTAGCGTCGGTTGCGACAAATGTTACGATTGCAGATTTTAGTGGTTAAGTCGGTTACACGTTAAATATAATATTGAATTGTCGGTTATCAATATCCCCTATTTATGAAATTAAATGTAAGCGTCTATTTCAACAATTAATCGGCTCACGTCTTTTGCGCAAGCTCCACGTGAATGCGCAAAAGATGAATGCGCAATACTTTAAACAAGTTTAAATGAAACCTCAAAATTCATAATTATATCGTGCACATGTCTGTTTATGTCACAGTCATGTCTTTAACCGCACAAAATAATTCTTAGCTCACTCTCTACTGACTAAGCCCTCTTACTGTACTAGGATAACACTCGGATATGCTTCGAAAAATGTCAATATTGTCAGTTTCAAATCTTCGTTGACGATTCGTGGATTTCGTGTCAATGGTTTTTGTAACTTCCAGTCGCTTTTAAGTTACTCACCCCTTTTTCCGGGGTAAATAGCGCTGTGGGTATTTGTTTTGATACCAGCTAAGTGCGTGAACAATACTTCTACTATTTGAAAAATAGACCTCCATCAAATCAAATCGTTCACTATTTGATAAATCCATTCTTAGAAAGATCTTTTTATTGTCATAACACAAACAACTCAATTCAAAACAAAACAGTTATTCGAAAAAACATGAATGGAAATCCTTTTTTGGTTTTTTGTATCACCACAGTATCGCGCTAATGATGTTTATGAGTTACACAGATCACGACCAAAAAGTTTTAATAAGAGGTGAGTTTTCTTCCGTGTAAAAATATAAAATAGTAAAAACTTACTATTTCCTTTCATTTTTAGTAAAACGTTTATTTGCAAAATATAAAATAGTAAAAACTTACTATGTCTTTACATTTTTAGTAAAACGTTTATTTGCAAAGATTGATCCTTTTAATCAACAGAATCCATTGGTTCAAAAATACAGGATGTAATTTTTTTTTGAAAAATCATTCGGGTCCATTTTCGTCAAAAGTAAAAGATTTTTGGAAAAAATAAATATGCAGTAATTGTTTTCTTATACATCGAGGGCATGACTCCTTTCACCACTTCTCCGTAACTCTCGTGGGTTCGGACTTGACCATCACCGCCCTTCTCAAAAAACCACTCCGTATATAAAAATAGTGACAGTAGTTTTAATAAAACTGAACAAGAATATGATTGGTATTGCAAGTATTTATAGCGTATGCTTATGCATATGCAATGGTTATTTTTATCACCCTTCTAGGTATTCCAGTGATTCCAGTGATAAGAGTTGATTTTGCTTCCTTTTGAAATGTTTGCGTAATGGTGATTATTGCTTCTCGCTTTTATTTATTTTAGAAACAAACGGTTATACAAGATTTTTTGACAACTCATACTTAGATTAAAATAAAAACCTATAGTTTCGTTATTTTTAAATACATAACTAGATTTGCACTACAAGCTGTAGCTATAGATGTACAAGAGGTGTAATTAGATATTATTTACCACTTAAAGTAGCCAATTTACACTCATGTGTAGCTTTGTGTAGCAACAGTGATAAGGTGCTCAAAGTTGATATTGTAGGTGGTATTAATTGAAAACTTTGTTTATATTTATCGCATCTAAACAGTAAGAAGCTGAATTTTTAATAGCGCCTATATAAAACTAAATAAACTTAGCTGCAATTATCACTCATGTGCTAGTTGGGTGTTGATCCAGTAATAATTTCTGGATTTTTGGCTAAATTGGAATCGTGTTGGCTAAATGTTCTGTTTACATTTCTGGTGCTTGGTATATTTTTCTTGTTAGATTTCCATTACTGAACAGATATATTATTTTGGCAGATTTTTAGCCAAACTTATGTGGGCGTTACGCAAATTACGGCGAAACTGAATAAATTGTGATTAAGCTTAGGTTTGATGGGTCAACACATTGAAATGATAATTTGGCGTTAGGCTCATTTTCGCTGTTTGTATTTTTAGGTCATTTTATCCTAACCGGCACAAAATCAGTGAAGCGGGCTGAATTTAATATAATGTTAAATGCCATCCTTTAAATAATGGTATGATTAGAATTATTCTGATTTTTACGACTCAGGCTATGATAACGAATATTTTATATTTATATATATTTTTTTCAAATAAATCGCTCTCTTGTAATGTTTTCAAAAAATCGGTTACGACATGTAGGCCGTTACCCATCGATATCTAAATGTCATTCATTCATTCTCATTATAGCCTAAAATTTGTTTTTTTACTTGATTTTGATAACTACTATTACCAACATTAGGCAATGGTAATCACTTAATTCAATGTACCTATCAATATATTTTGTATACTTCAGTCATCATCTTCAAGCGTATTGTGCTCAGTCGAGTAAGATTCATTGTGACTGTCATAATCATCGCTGAAAAATTCGTCGTTGTCGGATAAAAGGATAATGTTGGGTCATTATTTTGTATTAAATTCCAATTATATGCCAAAGATGTTATTTCAGCTGCTCTTACTGTAGTGCGACGATTTTGTTTTGCATTATGTATGACGCCATAAATGCTAAACGTGCGTTCAGTAGCCGCAGAACTGCAAGGAGCAGCTAGGATACGAAGCGTCACTTCACTCAACGGCGAGGAACCACAAATTCCTCTCCACACAGCATCTAACTTCTCTGCAGCTTTACATGTGAATTCTTTTCCCTACATACATTCTCTAGCTTTATATTCAGTAAGATCAAGTAGATCAAATTTTACCCATTCGAATTTGGTACAAAGTTAAGGTTTATTGCAGTATATTAGCTAAAATAAAATATGTTTTTAGTGAATTACTTTTTTTATTAGATATGCGATACGATAATAAGTAAATAAAAATTCTGTAAAGTTTATGCCCAGACAACAGGCATTTACTCGGCATTCACTCAATGCGCCAAAAATGCCAGGGCATAAACCCATCTATAGTCCCGATCGCTTTCGCCATCATTAGTCAAATATCTATAGTGTGAAGTTCGTCAATATGCTTCAACTGTTAAATTCAAAGGGATCGCGCTAGGTGTTAAAATTACACTATTAGGCCCCAGGTTTCTTCAAACATTCAATCGTGCCACTGTTCTTGTGATGTTTGATGATATCTAAACTGTCGATCTTGATTTGGATAAGTCCTTGGCTATTTGGTAAGCAGATTTGCCATTATTGTGACTACGAATAATTGTTTTTCGTACTTCGTCGGGGATAGGTCTACCGCGAGCCATTTTGTTTGAAATTCATTAAATTATGTTTGAATAAGACAGTGACGCATCACGTGACAGATTATTTCTAATTTCAAACCAAATTTTACTTATTTTTTAATGAAAACCGGTAGAATTGAGCCATGAACGAACTCTTTTGCATTGTTTAAGGACTAGAAGAACTATGTTAGTTCTTCTAAATTGTTTAAGAAGAGTTAGTCGTAGCAAATTATAAATACATATAATAAATACATATTTTAGTAAACGATTTTTTTTTTAAATAGCCTGTAACAATAAGGTGGAGAATTTTACCCTATACAATTTTTTTTTCAAAGGCCTGTTTTATGAAAATGTAGTTGAAAACAGGCAACCTTTGCAATACATGACTGGAGGAAAGAACTCTTGTGCATTGGGGCTTGTAATGTGAGATAAATCATTGTGATATTTTAAATATCTGTGACATTCAATCAATCTTACTGTCAATATTGTTATTATTATTATCATTATAATTTTGGTGTTTCCAAATTTGGTCTAGGATAAATTAATTACAGCTTATATTTATTCTCAAGTCACACATGAAATTAATTATTCAAAAATCTGCCCTTAGTCCACTAATGAATCATTTGTATTATTATATACCGGGTGTCCCAAAGGTTGACGGCAGTCCGAAACTAGGATCAAAAAAATATGAATCAATATTTAAATCATGTATTAGGTCATTACATATGAAATTGACGTTTTGTAAGGGAGGAACATATTGTAAATTTTTTTGTTATGCCATCTCGTTTGTAGTTGATTGACCCCTTTACTAAAAAAACCATTAGGACGGCAATCAATAAAATCTTTGAAGGCTTTTTGACTTCCCCATCGAAGTTGAATTTTTGCCCTTGCAAGAAGTTATCCAAATTTCGAAAAAAGTGGTAATCTGTTGCAAGGTCCGGGGAGTACGGTAGATGTTTTAGACATTCCAATTGAAGCTTTTCTAATTTGGTAGCCGACTGTTGTGCAGTGTGTGGTCTAGCGTGGTCCTGTACCTGAAGCAGCAGTGGCCTAGAGTGATTGACCAGCCTCCATTCCACCAACCAGCCAGGTTTTCCATCATGGTTTGCAGTTGCTGACAATAGACATATTATGTCATAATCAACCGGCCAGATTTAAGGAAGCTGTAGAGAACAACACCAGCACTAGTCCACCAAACGCCCATAAGTAACGTTTTTTGAGTAAATTTTCGCTTGGGGTAGGATTTGGCTCGTTCGCCAGGGTTGGGCCATAGCAATGACTTTTCCGATTGTCGTACAAGATCCACTTTTCATCACAGGTAATGATTCGATTTAAAATCCTTTCATTATTGTGCCGGTTGAGTAATGTAATGCAGCAACGACGCGGGTTTGTCGGTTTGCTGCACTCAATTCATGAGGTACCCACCTCTCAAACTTTTCCACCTCCCCAAATGCTTCAAGTGGATCAAAACAGTTTTGTCGGACTAACATCGGAGCCTACAACTAACTCTGACGTGGTTTGCGCTGGATCCGCTTCCACAATAGCCTTCAATTCTTCAGTATCAACTTTGGTCTCCGGCCGACCATTGGGGCTTGGTCTGGGGGTCGGAATTCCCAGAACGAAAACATTTAAACCAAAAATACACTGTTTTCTTTTGCGACACCGCTAATATACGCAGCATTAATACTTCGAGCCGTTTCTGCAGCACTGGTACCACGGTGGAATCGTACTCGTAAATAACGCGATGTTTCAAGTTTTCCATTTTGTAAACTAAGTAAGGCAAAGAAAAATACAAATGAATTACGGTTTTAGAAACACAAATGCGTGAGTAAAAAGCTTTATAAATTTGAAATTTGAATTTAGGAACCAAAGAGGAGATAATTCAGATCAAAGTGGCCAGTACGACAAAACGCCAATTTCATATCTAAGGTCCTAATATGAAAATAGAAGTGTAAATAAATAGAAATAGAAAGGAAATAATATAAAAATAGGACTAAATTAGTACAAATAGATTGTCACCGTTAGGTATCCTTTGTACTAAAACCAGAATACTTTACGCTGGGCACACACAGCACTCAACACAAGCACAACACAGCACTTTGAAAACTAAGAGACTTAGTCGGAAAGAAATTAAAAATCAGTTTTTCAACCAATTTGCAATAAAGCACTGTGCGATCAACAGACAGTCGCGTATTACACATACAATACTATAGATAATAACATAATAATACTGGTAAGTACTTCAATACCATTTTTTTTTATTCTTATTAGAAGTCTTACTGGAAATGTAAGAAAGCTGTTTACGCAAGTAAGTAACAAGGTATCTATTTATCTACGTTTACGATTTTTTTTTGTGTAATTACCCCCAGCTGATCGCGTGGTCAGCGCGTTATCTGGATAGGTGTGTGGCCGCGCGCTTTATAAATGATAGAATTTTTTATGGAAAGACCATAAGTCCAACAAAAACTGTTTTTTTGTAGTCAAATGGTGAAGAATAACTCAATCTGGAATATTTTTTTATAAAATACTTTTTTGAACGTCCTGTATATTTGCTATATTTGTGCTCAAAAATCAAGTGGGATCTAAACATTCACTTTTAGTTCATGAGAATTTTAACAAAATACTAAAAAAAATGGTCGTAGTAGTTTAATACAACTTAACAAGAATATAATTGGTATTACAAGTATTTATAGTCAATTTACGTAGTATAGTTGTAAAATCACTTCTTTTGTTATCAAAAAAAACATGTTTAGTAGAAATAATGTAAATTAGATATTTGGTTTTCATAAAAACATTCCATTAATGATGGTGAATTGTTTTGTTACTATTAGTCATAATTTCTACGGCTTACTTCTATGTTTGTTGTTCCAAGTACTAAAAATCACCTTTCCTATTACTAAGTGGTCCAGAGAAGGGCCAAATGAATAAATTTTATATACTTTATTTACGATTGTTCCGTTTCAGTACGTAAAACAGTTTAGGGATCAATTGAGTATACAAAAAATAAAAATAATGTAATACACTCAATACTGTTTTAATGTTGTATAATAGGTCTTTACCTATGAAACTGCCGTTTTGCCGTACTGGCCATTTCAAATTAAAATATTTTTTTTTTGACTGATAATTCTAATTTCAAATTAATTTTATTTGACAAACATGGAAATCTTTTTCTAAAATCGTCATTTGTTTAATAGTTAGTGTTTTGTTTTCAACGCATTCGAACATTTTTCGTCATCATGGATAAGTTAAAAATTCGAGTAATTATGGAGTATGAGTACCGTCGTGGCAGCAAAGCGGCACAAGCGGCACGCAACATCAACGACGTTTACGGAGCGAACACTACAAACGAACGCACCACCCGTTATTGGTTTACCCGCTTCCGTTCTGGAAATTTTGACCTGAAAAATGAACCCCGTGGTCGTCCGAAAACTTTGGTTGACAATGACGAATTAAAGGCAATTGTGGAAGCTGATGAAACTCAATCCACGGCTGAATTAGCAGCAGCTTTCGACGTTAGCATCAAAACAATATTGGCCCATTTGCATCAAATTGGCACGGTAAAAAAGCTTGACAAATGGGTACCCCACGAACTCAATGACCGCCAGCGCGAAGTACGCGTGGAGACGTGCCTTGCACTGCTCAGCAGGCATACAAATGAAGGAATTCTGAACCGCATTGTTACTTGTGACGAGAAATGGATCCTGTTTGACAATCGTAAGCGCTCAGCAAGTTGGTTGGTCCCTGGTTCAGCACCCAAACAATGCCCTAAACGAAAACTTACCCGTAGAAAAGTGATGGTCACTGTTTGGTGGTCTAACGCGGGTGTAATTCATCACAGCTTCTTGCCAAACGGGACAAGCATTACTGCAGATGGTACTGTGAAGAACTGAACACATTGATGGAGAAGCTCGCACGTCTCCAACCAGCTTTGGTCAATCGTTCGTCTCCACTGCTCCTGCACGACAACGCGCGACCTCATACTGCACAGCAGACGGTCTCCAAGCTACAAGAGTTGGGGTTGGAAGTTCTCCGTCATCCGCCGTACTCACCAGACCTTGCGCCTACAGACTTCTACTTTTTCTAGAATTTCTTGAACTCTAGAACTTCTTGGCGGGAAAAAAATTCAATACCCGAGAGGCAGTACAAAATGCCTTTGAAGAATTTGTTGCCTCCCGTCCAGCTGATTTCTTCAAGAAAGGCATCAATAAGCTACCAATGCGTTGGCAAAGATGCATTGATTGCATGGGTGATTATTTTGATGAATAGAAATAAAAATATATAAAAAAATTACGCTTCATTTATTTCGTGAAAAACGGCAATTTCATAGGTAAAGACCTAATATTTCAATTACAATTACAATTAATTTTCATTCCAGTTATTGACCGGAACTAAAGATGCAGCATTAATATTTTGCCATTAACCAGACACTGCCACATAGCCAAGCACGTATAATTATACGAGTATAATCATTGTTGAAAATTCGAAAGGCACAGAAACTACAGATGCACTTTTCTTATAAGAATTTTATTATTGAAATATTATTTTAGATCGAGCATTATACAAATATTGTTGTTACCTTATAACAGTATCACCTCATTATTTAATTTTAAATAAAAGTCAGATAGCTGTTAAAAATTTATTTTATTTCCCTTTGTCAGTAATCAGAATCAAATGAATCTTATAATTCTGAGTTCTGATCGGTTATTTTTGCATAATTTCATTACTATATCGAAATCAAAATATATATATCGGTGGACATTGATGGCAATAAAATGCCTTTGAAATTATGCAAAACATAGATTTGATTAATTTTTAAGTATGGATTTTTAATTGACTATTTATTTCAAGCATTTCTTTTTCACGGAACTCGCTGAGCCTTTTTGCCAAGTTGAGAAACTGGCTTACTGTCTTTTTGTACCATTAGTTTATCGCACTTATTAAAAGGGCTTATTCGCAGAACGTCTACTTCGCAAAATGTCTACCAGTCGCAAAATGTACCTTTCTCAGAATGTCTCTTTTGCAGAATGCCTCTTTCTCAAAATGTCGCGATAGGGACTAAGAATTAAAAATATATTTCTGTACAGAAAGTCTTTAATTAAGGCTTCATTTAAAAAGGCTCCGTACAAATAAAAAGACAACAAAGAAACATTAAACTTAAAACTATTTGAATTGAACCTGAACATTCTTGTAATTGCGATAAAATTATATCAACCTCGTTGTCAATATTTTTCAGAAAATTATTTATCATAGCTTCATTTTTCAAAGTGTCATCACAAAAATAAAATATAAATTAATCCATAAAACTATATTCAAGTAGGTAATGATGATGAATATTAATTAACGAATAAATCAAATATTAAAACATTGTAGAAAAATAACTTTTTTTTGTGAATTGTGGCAGTTTCAACTCGTTACTTTCAAATTTTCCGAGTAGCTTTTTATAATTTCTATCGAATCAGCAGAGCAGCCAGTGCAACTCTGCTCTTGTGAGCCGGCACGTTGTCCTGCAAGAGCAACACACCCTTGGTAAATTTTCCTCGACGTTTTTCCTGGATGGCCTCCTTTAATTTTTCTAGTATCATTGCGTAGTATCCTCCCGCTATGGTCCTTCCCTTTTCTTTGTAATCAATCGGTATTTTTCCCTCAAAATCTAAAAAACAGTACCCATCAACTTTCCAGCCGACTCCGACACTTTCAATTTCTTTGGCGGTGGTGTCTCCTTTTTATGCCATTGTATAGACTCTTGTTCGGACTCGGCTCAAATTGATGAACCCATGTTTCCTCTCCGGTAACAATATGCTCCAAAATCTGTGCAGGTTCGTCTCCACACAACTCCAAAAATTGGTTTGACAAATCGACGCGCTGCTGCTTTCTGATGCGACGTGAGCATTCTCGGTACCCATCTTGCACTGACTGTTGTCACACCCAGGTGGTCATGTAGGACTCAAAAATGGTGGCATCTGATGTAGACAAATGTTCTGCCTTCAAACGAGTGTCCTCCAGTACAATTTTTTCCACTTTTTCGACGATATCTGTTGTGGTGGCCTCAACTGATCTTCTCAACTGATTCCAGACCATGTCACTTATAAGTTATTGATTTACTAGGGCACCGTTCTTCATAAACGGTTTCCATTTCATTCAAAATGGTATGAGTGCTCTTTTCTTGCTTGGTGAGGAATTTATTCACAGCACGGTGTTCAATTTTCTCCATAGTTTAATTTTCGTCCGGATTGACTTGTTTAGCAGGTGAGTGTTCGTAAACGAATGCCGCAATAGGTTGTCTTTTTTGCGCCTATGAAATTAAATGAAATATTTATTTTTTTAACGGCAAAGTTAGCCTTCATCTGTAGCGACAACCGATTAGGGAAGTGGGTGCGCAAGCGGGGAACTGCTAACGGGTGGTCCGCCGGTTGTTGCACTAAAGGTGCTCAAAGGGACATGAGGTAGGAAAAGTCTGGGCAGCCGAAGCCGGAGTATCTGAGGGATCAGTTCATTATGATGAAATAAGTAGGGAACTACACTCTGTCAAAGCTATAAGTCGCTATGTTGGTAAGCGTGAAGCCTTCACTTTAAGGGCTCGAGTTGAAAGTTCGTGGAGATCAACGTCCTTGATGGCATTAAATACTACTCAAAGGTCATCCGTCATAGAAGGCCGAGATGGGGTCTGGGAGAGGTGAGGAGCCAGGGTGGGATGAAGGCGTACAGCGGAGCGCAGTCCCAGTTTTCTGGTGCAGGCTTGGGCTGTGTGGGCTTTGCGTCAGAGGTACCCGGCTGCGCAGCGGTGGAAAGTTCGCTGGAGTAAGGGACGGAAGCCGTTTGATCGCCGACCTCTTTGAAAGGTGCGTGAGGGCAGCTTCTGTAGTTTGCGGTGAGGCCGGACCGGCCACAAAGCACGCATTCTGGGAGGGAGTTTTAGGAGTGCGATTGCACTGGTGTAGTTAGGCACCAGGCACTTACGCACCGGGGCGGCGCGCAGTTGGACGGCGCATGCCCTCACAATTGGCAGCGGTGGCACTACCCAGGGTGACGGTGGCGATGAGGCGCCTCGATCGTGATTTCGAAGAGGCTGCATATAATGCTATACCCTGCGGCGTTAAGGAGCGTCCACTTCACACTCCATTACGCTGGTCGCGAGGTGGGGGCTTGGGAGGACCCAAGACCAGAGGGACCTTAGGGGCGAGATGGGAATTCGGAACCCCTATTATCTGGTTGAGGACAGTAGGATAAATGTGAAAGCCAAAGGTGGCAAAGCCATTGGCGAACTAAAGACCTATTTGAGCCATCGCGAAGGGTTGGAGGAGGGACTCCAAATATACAATGTATGAACCAAACCTACCAACGAAGTCTAATTTCCTTAGCCTCCCTACCCACGGTAGGGCGGTTGGATACGAAACGCGTAAGGTACCCATCAGTTCACGGAGATCTTACGACGACTCGTAGTACTGGAACGAAGAGCTTGCCGGAACGGCGACTGAGATCGACAACGACGAGCTGCAAACAACGATGTTGAAGTTGCGTCGGGAAAACAACGTTCCTATGAAATAAGGAATACAGTAGCGAAGCGAAATACGTCGTGAAAACTCCATTCCACGAACTTTTGGACCTCCTCTCATATCACCCGGTTTCGGCTTAACGTCGACCTTTGAGACATCCTGTATATATTGAATATATTTTCAAGAGCTAGGTTCAGTGCTGCCAGAATTACTTCTGTTCTTTGAGACAAAGTGTTGAATTGCAATATAGTTTTATCATTACTGATTGGTCTTCCTTCATGGTGACCACCAGCCTGCTTATGGTGCAAATTCTAGAGTTTGTTTTAATTGAATTTTTGATTTTCACTATTGTACTTTGATTCACAAAGTCTTTGTTGTTCTTGTATGTTTTTTGGAAAAAGGAAGTGACACTATCTGCTGCACTGTACTATCGAACCAACTGAATCATGACCCACTTAGCTGATAATTCGTTTGATGCTTTCAAACTTGTAAGGTCTATCGCGTAAAATGCACTTAGGATATTTTAGATACTTACAAAATTACGTCGATACAGGTCGGAGAACTTTGCAATTTTATCCTTTTTTATCAGTGCAATAGAAACACATTTTACATATATACAGTCATTGTTTGAATCTCGAGCTAGCTCTCGCCTTAACATTTTGATGATGGAAAAAATATATAATCGTCTAAAAGTGGTTCAATCAATGTGAAAGAGTAGAAACTTAATAGTTCATAATTTTAAGTAATGGCCAATTTAGAAGAACAAAGAACTCGGATTATAGTCTTAAGTGAGGAAGGCTATAGTATACGAGAAATATCACGAGAATTGAATATATCTCGGAAGTCGGAACAAGTTCGTCACCAAGGAAACCTATCTTCAAGCGAATTTCGACCTACTTGCATTTAGACGGTTTGGCAAAATGCGCTTTGGTTCGATAGTCATTAGTTCAAATTGTTTGGTGGTTTTTAGAACTTCGTTTGCTGCCATTTTGATGTCGGTGTGCTGGAGGAGTAATTGTATTAACTTCCTTTTGTGTGGATAGTTCTTCCCTTATTGAAAACTATCACTATTTAGTACCTATAATATTTCCATTTCTTTATTTTCTCGATGACAGCTCCTGTGAAAACTTGTGCGAGCGTTTTTTTTACATTACGTATGCATTATTTTATCAAAATATGACGTTTACACACGTACAAGGTTATATAATACCAGAGTCGGAGAAACTGATAGGAATGGAGCTATATCGAACAGACCCGATATTTTTTTACAAAATGTAAGAAACTAAACTACTGCCGGATCTTTTGTACAAAGGAGACATTCCAATATTTAAGGGCACTTGGCTAGTTTTTGTACGGGTGTTCCTAGGATTGGATCAAATAAATAAAATGAGTATTATATGCCAAAATTTCATAATTTCATTTAGTTTTGTCTCAGAAAAACATTTTCAAATCCGTAAAGCAGCCACACTACATAATGAAAACATGGCGGTATCTATCATGTTGATGTTTTATTCATTCTGTTGTTACTTTTATTTTCCAATTTATCCTTACCCAATTTACGAGTGGTACAAGCATGCTGTCTCATATTTTTGTTCAATAATGAAGAGTATGAAAACGGCACCTCGGTGTGGCCATATGAAGTTATGTTTTTTGTTTCAAAGTAGAACATTGCAAGGTACAATTTTTAAATATTTTTAGTATATCTACCACATTTTTTCGCACATTTCAAACTTGTGTACATCGCGCTAGCCGGAAATGAAACTTCTTCTTTATTAACTAATATTATATTTCATTACAAGATGTTACACGTATTAATTCTTGATTGATAATGCCAACTTCTTTAAAATTTTCGAAGCTGTTGTAAAATAAGTAGGTATAGGTAGGTACTCGACAGTGAAACGAAATAATTATAACGACAGGTAATCGTCACTGTCACTCGATGAGCTCTCCTCAACATTTATTATATGTTCCTGTACTTGTATATTATCGAATGCCACATGAATTTCCCAATCCAACGCTATAATGTTTTGGGTTCTTCTCACAATTTTTTCCCAGTTTTCGGCAGTTACTTCCGCACATGCATTTTTTAATAAATCTAACATCTTGTTTGCCGTAAAAGGGGGTTGGGTATTGTTTTGGAGCGGCGTGTCCTTTGATTTGTGCCCATACTAGTTCTATAGCATTGTACTGGCAATGACACGGCGGAAATCGAAGAACCCAATGACCACATTCGGCAGCTATTTCGTCGATAACATATCTTTTAGGGAGGCTTTTTTTCGATTT
The DNA here is from genome assembly GCA_923062675.1 of Marasmarcha lunaedactyla. Taxonomy (NCBI): domain Eukaryota; kingdom Metazoa; phylum Arthropoda; class Insecta; order Lepidoptera; family Pterophoridae; genus Marasmarcha; species Marasmarcha lunaedactyla. The sequence continues at coordinate 44,730,649 of OV281339.1, read as the reverse complement.
CAAAATATTCACTAATTGTACTTTTAATAAAGTACTATACACATTTTCGCCATGACGTTGGAGCCAGTCAATTATCTCTTGTTTTTTATTGGCCTGAGTCGGCATTTTATCAATTTGGAGTGATATGTAGTGTTGTCCATAATAATTATGGACGGTTCTTCCAGAGATTGCACCATTTCTTTAAACCATCCTTCGTAAATCTCCGAGTTCATTTCTTCGTGGTAGTTCACTGTTTTCTTGGATTTAAAGGCCAGTAAAGCATCTGACACGAACCCTTTCGTAGACCCTGCATGGCATATGATAAGGCTTTCACCTTTTCCCATTGGCACTGAACTAGTGGAAGCGGCGGTATCGTCAGTCCAGTTCTTAGATACTGTGTGGTTTGCATTTAACGAAGTCTCGTCAGTGAAAATAACATTTTACCAATCTGATATCTTTTTGGCTTCGCTCAAAAATTCGCAGCGAGCCATAGCAACGTCGTGATGCTCCATCAGTATTTTACTTTGTCCGATTTTTTATGAGAAAATCCAATTTCTTTCACAAATAAGCTTAATGACGATTTTTGGCCATGGAATAAACCACATTCACGTAAAGAAACAACAAGTTTTTTAAGTGTTTGACTATCTTATATATGACGGCGAATAGCATCAGCGTTGTCAATCGATGTCTCACGACGTGGTTGGCGTTTTTTCTTCGGCGTACGAAGCTTATTTTCCTGCATGGCGCTTGTACCGTAAGCTTCGGTAGTAATTTTTGAAACAGTAGGTCCACTAATTCCTAATGCGGCTGCAACACGCTCTCGCGTCCGCAGTACTACGACATTGGTAATTACGGGCCACCATTTTGATACTCTGCTTCAAAGTAATTACGAACCTTGATCACCAGTTCTCTCGCCTGCCTTTTTAGAACAGATCCTTTTGGCATTTTGATATTTGACAGCTGGGCAGCACTCAACACGGAGGAACACAAAATACACAACGTAACGTATGGATAATGTGAAAAAACTCAGCAAACAGAAATGTAGTGACTAGCACGACCGTCTTGTTGCGAGTGACAGATTAAAACAACACAAAATGGCGGTGGGCCATTGCGTGTTTCCACCTTGAAAAAATATATTTGAATGTTTTTGTTGTATTTGTCTTTGTTCAAAATATAATAAATATATGCGATCGATATCATTACTTATTTGGTCACAACACTACATTATATCAAATTAGAACTGTCATCGAGAAAATAAAGAAATGGAAATAGTATAGGTAGGGTGTAAATTATTTTGTTATAATAATAAATAATAATAATAAATCGATCGGTGAACGGCTGAACGGTCGATGACCGTACAGCAAAGTGGGGGGAACCCATAATAAACATACATATATAAATACAAACAACCATGACCCGAGAACAAGCATCTGTTTTCATCACACAAATGAATGCGCCGGCCAGGACTCGAACCTTCGGCGTATGAGTCAAGGCAACCACTACACCACTCGGTCGTCCAAATGTTATAGTAATTTGACTTTAAACATTTTGTTGGTTTTTGTTTAATGTGAGTAGACTATTTGGTTTCAGAAAAGTTGCATTTAACCCCTTTTTGTCACTTGGTTTTTTTTTAATTTGTCATGTCTAAGTAATGCCTTAACTCTTCTTTGTGCTGTGCTTTCAACTGTTTTCTCTTTTCTTTGACATAAATACCATATGGAAGTTTACTGTGTCCTTCAGGATCAGATGTGTTTCCAAAAAGAGGTGATGGACATGAGGATGGGTCGATTTTCGTTCTTATTATGCTATATTGTTTGTGAAACCTAATTTTCTTCCATTCTTGAGATTGTGTCTTAGAATTTTGGCGCTTTGAAAACATTATCTACCCACCAGGATGAATCCCAGATAATTGTTTTTCTCTAGTGTTGCATGTTCATATTTTAAATGATACAGTAAAATATAACTGTTAACAAGTTTATTATCCTCGGATACCAGGTAGAAGGGGGTCACAGCATATGGAGCGGACGCTGATGCACTCGGCAGGCATACAGTGCTACACAAGAGAGTGGCGGGGGCGACGCCACCAGCGCGCACGCAGGTCGCAGCTAGGACTAGAGACCATCTTTTTCCACATAAAACTACCGCCTAATGACCTTTTGAATGGTGAGTGTGGTCTGAGTGAGTTACAATAGTCTAGACTTTATTCTCGAATTGTGTGAAACTGTGTAGTTTTTGGAATAAATCCGGTGTCGACGTTGAAATAATTTAGTGATACGCATCACCACAAGTCCGTCATGTCTATTATTGTTATATCTTAGTTCTATAAATAAATATAGAAGTTTTTCTGACCTTTGGAGTTGTCATTCCGGTCCTTTCCATCCCGGTGTACCTCTCCCTATATTATCGTTTGAACAATGTCAGCGATAGGCGACAACCTCGGTCATGACTATTAATTGAAATGCTTTGTTCAAATAATTTATATTAAAATGAAAATCATTGAATATTAATTTATTAATTTCTTTAGGTTCTAAATGGGACACATTATCTCAAGAAATATGGGACAAGTTTATCAGATCTCAACAAACTGAAGAAACATTTAAAAGGAAAATGAATCTATGGAAATATTTATGCATGTCAATTAAGGTAACGAAAACACAATTGATTTAAAGTTACACATATAGATTGTATATCTAGTTGTAAATAAATCATTGTTTCTTCTTCGCAGGCCATTTTCCCTCGCTATGGATTATATGTGGTTGGGTCAACAATGTCTGGATTTGGATTAGAATCTTCAGATATGGACCTCTGCTTATATGTTCGACCATCCGACAACATGGATCCACGCACTCACGCCTTATTTCACCTTAATTACATTCTCGGTTACATCAAGAACTTCGATCCAGGTGGAACTATAAGTTCATTTCGTGACTTATCTTCTATTATTAAAATTGGATTATCTATTATCTTTTTTTACATACAGAGGCAGAAGTAATTCAAGCGAAAGTACCTATCTTGAAATTCCGTGACCCTCGCGACGGTGTCCAGGTAGATTTGAACTGCAATAACGTGGTCGGTATCCGGAATACGAATTTACTCAATTGCTTCTCAAAATGTAAGTACTTGTACTTTAATTAGAATTTGTCATAAATAATAAAATTATTACATAATTTAGATAAAATTGTTATGAGCCATTATATATATTTTTTAGATTTTTAAGCTTACTAACGCTTTCAAGTCTAGAGAATAGTCTCTATTATGTATTTGTCTCGCAACCTGGGTGTAGTGTGTTCAATTAAATGCGAACAGTTTGCATTGTAATGAGGATTTTTTGAAGTCTGTCAGGCACATTATTATATATGTATATGTCAATCAAGAAAACTACTTAAGTAAACTGAATCACCCAGAGCCCAGTAGTACCAGGGATCATAAAGCCTACAGTATTAGTTCCATTGGTTTATTTATAACAAAAAGTTTACCTGGGTTTTATTGTTGCATCAATATTTAACGGTACGGTAACTTTAAGCGCGGTTTAAAGGTCCATTTCTTTCTTCGTCAGTACTAAAATCACTTTAAAATTTTGGTATTAATGAATATACATGTATATCCTCGGCAGTGGACTGGCGCGTCCGGCCTCTCGTTTCGATCGCGAAGCTGTGGGCGCGCGCACACGACATCAACGATGCGCGCAACCGCACGCTCTCGTCCTACTCTCTTACGCTGATGGTTATCAACTTCCTCCAGTGTAAGTTTTTTCTCATTTCGTGTTTTTTTCCTTTTTAAATATTGTGAGCCTTAGTTTTCCCACACACACATATATATATATTTCAGGCGGAACGCAACCAGCGTTGCTTCCGCGCGCGGGCGAGGCCAGCACGTGGCGAGGAGCGCGGCCGGCGAACCGCTCGACGCTCGGCGAGCTGTTCTGCGGTTTCCTTCGCTACTACAGCGCTTTCCCGTACTGCGGCGCCGCGGTGTCGGTGCGCTGCGGCGCGCGCTTGTCGCTGGCGGCGTGCCGCGCGCACGCCTCGGACCCGCACCACTGGAAGCTGCTGTGTGTGGAAGGTGTGTCTATAAACTGTGCCAGTGTCAGGCTGAATTAAAGCAGCAGTGGCTTCACATGCACAATAGCAGAGGAAACGTTTTTTTTACATCTTGTAGGAACTCGCCGCAAAGGGTGACTTTGGACAGCCACAACTGAGCGGTGAGCCAAGTCAAAATGTACGATACATAGCATGTCGGCAGCTTGTCGCTAGCCGCTAGCTGGGTGTGGTTGACGGCTTGTTTCACCAAGTCTTAACCTGCAACCGTAGTTTGTTACTTTGAATAAACATCTCTAAACGTCTCTAAAGAATTCACTAACACCTCTTCATTGTTCCAGAACCATTCAACCTGTCGAACACGGCCCGCTCGGTCTACGACCCCGTGACTTTCGAGAAAATCGTGAACACTTTCCGCGAGAGCTACAAGCGCCTGTCCACGTCGCTTCAGCTCCAAGACGCGTGGCCTCAGCGATGATCCCTCTCGCACCAGAGATTGTAAGTTACTTCACTTAGGCGCGAACACAACTGCATCCAAATCTTACACGCAAGCGAACTGTCACAAACGTCATTGTCAGTCTGCCATTCAATCAACCAGCGGTGTACTTAACGTCCTTCGACTAGATTCCGGGTCCTCAAGGTCAGCGACCGTCTAGTCAGTCATTGCCAAAGATTTGAGGTGTTGGTTTATTTTATTGTATCACTCGACTATATTTTATCGCTAGACATTCAAATTATTATTATGATTTCTATTTATGATTGGTTACTCTTAATATTTGTCACTATAAAAATTATATGTTTGGATGTTATAGTGTCATTTTATCTAGGACTATGTTATACAACGTGTAAATTTATTAATTCGGTCCGGTTTTTTAACATTTGAGAGTTACCAAATTCAATTGAAATAGCTGTTGGTTTAAAATTTGAAATAAACAAAACAACTAAAATTTATAATTTGTGGGAAACTAACAAATGCTAAAAAACTTTTTTTCGAAATGAATGGCGTAAGTAGTCTTCGTAGCTCTCGCATATTTTAAAATTAACATGTAAAAAAAAACAATACAAATATCAATCGGCGCTAAAATCATTAGAATCATCAAACTTTTCAAGTGTTACGGAATTATTACATATTTTATGGACACATCCTACATTAAACAATCTATCAGTCATCCTTAACGTATGCTGCCTCGATACTGCGTCCTGTTTTTAAATATTATATCGTTTATTTGTAAGTTATTTATGAAAGTGTATATAGTAAGAAAAAAACGAAAATAAATATCGGTCCGTTATATTGGTCCGTCGCGCCCTGTGTCCTGCGATCTATACATGATTGTATTGGATACAATCTGACAGTGACTTTTAACGCGGAACGCTGTATATTTTATGTAAATAGTATTTTTGTTATGAATAAAGAGTAAATGGCATAAATATATATAGATGTATTTTGTAAAGGATAATGTCTGAGGGATGTATGATTGTGTCAGCTTGACAAACATGCTGCTGAAAAGCCGTCAATGTTTGCAATAAGCGATTGGTAAATAAAGTATTGTATTTCACACTCCGCGAAGCCTGGAGCGATCTCTACGCCGGGTGATAGGGGGCAACGTGAAAGTATACATTTAAAAATATACGACATTTCAAAATAGATAAATACGTACGTTTGATTCATCCTGAAAAGATATCTTTCCAAATGTACGAAACTTATGGTAAAACTGCACTCATCCGAGCTCCGTCAAAATGAGACTTAATCGTGAGGTTCGTACATTTGAATCAAATCATTGTTTTATTTTTTATATCTTTTTATTACTGTCAGTTGGGATGATTCAAAGTTAGCGCACCTTATCATCGGATATTTATCGTATGACTATTATAAAAATTGCTTCATACATTATATTGACACACATATATAAATATAATAAATGGTGCTCAAATGTTGTGCTGCATGATATTTTTATTATATTTTAAATTGTACCAAAGTGCATATTAGAATTATACTATAACATTAATTTTAAATTACAATTTTTATGACTTGAGTTTAAAATGATTCCATAAAAATTTACATTATAATGATACCTTCGGAAATACCTACCCAGTGCTGGTCCTAGTCCGTCCTATCGTCGACAATAAATATACGCCGCAGTCTTGTGGCTCTTGTCTCGTCTAAAGTCCTTACTAAATACGCTGGTCGAACCAAAGCGCCTTGCTATGTCACAGTCAAATGGTTTCTGTCGCGTTGGCATTTTACCGAACTACAGTGTACTTGATCCGGATGATTCATGGTTTAATGTTTGAATTTCTAACATTTCCAGCGCCTTTTGAACTCTATAGACGTACAATTATTTGTTTTTAAGCACAAAGATCGTCGCGAACGTTGGTAGCAAGCTGCTTGTGCTCATTTCCAAACTTGAAACAGAAATATAATATGGGAAAGTTAGGACGCCAAGTCACATTGCTAAGTCTAGAGAAAGAAGTCTCTTGCACGTTGGGGTTTGGGTCTGAAAGGCGTTCTGATTGAACGTTTCCAACCAAGAACAGCCAGCTTGCTAAGTAGAATTCACTTGTTGGCTCGTTAAAGTAACTTCGCGACCTTTGTAACGTTCAACCTAAATGCAGCGTAATGTTTAGAAAACAGTAAGAAACAGTGTACGAACGACAGTCAACATGGCAACTCCCGCGAGGATTGTCCAACTCGATGGCGCCCATCTGGGTAGGTATCGTCGACTACCAGGCCGTTTACAATGCAATCTTGTAATTATTTTACGAAAACCACATTTAAAACTTTAACTCCTGATAAGCCTTAGAGATCAAATTATATAAACGCATCTCTTTAAATTTTTAAATAAAGAATGTTTCAACTGATATACTCTATAAAGGGAGACCTATTTAATTTATTGTTGTTAAAATGTTTTAATATTATAATTAATTGTTATTTTGAGTCTTATCTATTAAAGTCACTATATAATAAGCTGAATATTAAAATTTGTTGTATGCACCAAAGCACTATATATATATATATATATGGCCAAATTAATAGTAAATAAGTGTGCTAAAGCACGGCACTCTATGTTTTTAAATGATCCGTTTGTTTATGTTTTTAAATTCAGTGGACTTACCGTCGCGACTATCCCTTGCACCAATTTATTTTTGAACACCTGGCTGGCATTTAATTAATGTAAGTTTTTATAAGGATTTTACATATGAGGCACTTTGCTGCGCTGAATATAAAAGTACAATAAATGATTATGTCCAAAAAGTGTCTCCAAACTTGATTTGAAAATGATAAAATACTTGATAATGCCGATATAAAAATATATAAAAATTTAAAAAAAAATCCAAAATCCAAAAAAAAATCAAAATTATAAAAAGTTGAAAAAATTCTTATTCTTTTAATTTGATTTACGAAACTACGTCCCCACAGTAGTTTTTGTTAGCTGATAATCTGATGTATATTTCGAATAATTGATTATTTGCACTCTGTAATACTATATTTTATATTTATTTTACCTGCTTTACAATCTGGCCTGTATTTGATATTATTGAGCAAAAAATGCATTTATGTTTGTAAATCTTTGTCAACAAAAAGGTATGAATAGATCCATGATTATTTCTTGGGCACATTTTTGGTGGCCTCTTTTACAATTTTTACTAATTGCTTTAAGTAACAGACTTCGAATAAAAGAAAAATCTTATGTATGAATTTGAGAACGAAATCTTGTAGTGAGCATGTGTTCACGTTGCCATTCCAAAGCAATCGAAATAGCTGTAGTTTTAACTATATTTGCTGCTGCGTTTCGTATCCGAATCAACTCGTAGGTCTAACAGGCAGGATCATTAATCTATATATTATTTAGTAAGAATTCTAATCGCATCTGCTTATTTACTCGTTTCTCGCCCTTTGTTACCAAAAGCACGATTTCTAATTAGTAACGCAAAATAAAATTTTATAAATGTTATAATAGAGAACGGCTGGTAGGGCCGATTCAGTTTAATTAATGCAACCTACTACGGTGTCCACTGGCGGCGCTTTGTCTCTGGCGTTGCCGCCAAGGCGTTGTCGAGAACATCTCATCTCTCGTACACGAAATTCGAATACACGTGTCCAAACTTCATCATGGGTCTTTTCAATTATGTTACAGGGAAATGTCCTATTACATTTTATATAATAATTTATTACCTAGTTTATTGTCAGATACTGTAAGTGGCAATCTTAATTGTAATTCTTAATCCAATCAAAGAATGCTTAAAAAAATTTTTGGAAAATTGAATAAAAAATATTTTTGTTATGAATGTTAATGTCGCCGACTCGCTTCGGGTCTACATGGGAGTTTGTATAATGTTCATAGTAGTATAATTAATTTGTTAAAGTTGTCTTGTTTTCAAACGTGTATCTAAAACTTAATACGTAAAGGTTTTTTTTATGGGTTTATCCTGTTTTTAAATATTTTCTACTGTGTTGCATTTTGTTAAACCTTTTACTATACATAATTGTTGTACAAATAATATTGTAAAAACATATTCTGAAATAGATAAATAAATATACAAACTGCCAAATCTTGTGTTTGATTTATAAATTCATCCAGCAATAGTATGTGTATCGAGCTATCGGCCACAAATAGATATTCCGGGTTAATGCTGAGTTGTGGCTGTCTCTTAGCCAAGCTTTATCTTACTACTAATAAATGTCTAGTTAGATTTTCGAGTAGATAGTGATGACTATCTTAATCTTGCCCGGTTTATCTATATTTCTAGAATAACTCGATTTATAACACATACTTATGCTACCAATACGTATGTTTTTCATTTGTTTACCCCGGATATAAATTACGGTGTCTGTATGGATTGAGGAGCCATCCCAGGTTTTTCGGAGATAATCATACCCTATATTTAGTAGTAACTTAACTGATGTAGGTAAATTCTGGGATATTTAGTAGAAAGTCGCACAAGTTATACCTATGTCAGAGTGGCTTTTCAATCCAAACATCTGAATTGAGGAGCCACCTCGTAATTCAAAAGACCTTAGGTACATTTCTGAAAATGTGTTGCAATTTTGTAAGGAGCCTACGAAAAAATGAACTTCATCTGGTTTATTGTTGCTCCTCGATACATATGTGAGGTAATTTTTATTGAAAAATTATGTGCGTGTGGATTGAGTATCTTTTCAAAAATACTATTCAATCGCTTTCAAATTATTTGAGGATTTAGGAAATAATTGTGGGCAATTTTTTATTTTTATTTATTTATTAGGATTTCCAACAACAAGTAAACTAATGCAACAATAACTACACTATAACTAAATTAATGCTAAGTGTCTTATCACTTACAGGAAATCACAGCGCGCACAGAATTTCACTAAACTAAGATAACACACTCACTTGTGATTTTATTGCATACACAATATAGAAGCAGAAATTAAAAGGCTGTATGGGCAATATTGTCAAAGATATTTTTTTTTCGAGAATAATTTTCTTGAAGTTCGAGGAAGCGAACATGTCTAAGTTATCCTTGTTATACTGATTATACAGGGTATACATTCGTGACAATGGGCAGAATTTTCTTAGGTTTGTGCGACAATTCGGTAATGAAAAAAAGATTTGTCGCTAACATGATCTTGGAATCCTATTTGGTACACGAAATCTAACTCTGCTAAGCAAGTCGGGACAATTAAATACACCGGTGCATAATTTTTTAAGGAAGACTAAGTCCAAATAACTTCTTTGTTCTTCTAGGGAGTTCATGTGGAGATATGACAGTCGTTCTTCATATGTTTTGATCTTTTTAAGAACTTCACGACTAAACGCAAGATGCCGAACCATCTTTTTTTGGAGACGTTCATTTCTAGCAACATTTACTTTATAATGTGGCGACCAAACAACACTGCAGTACTCTAAATGACTTCTCATTAAGCAGTTGTACATTATTTTTTTAGTGATTGGGTCTTAAAAATTCTTTGCCTCTCTTAAAACAAAACCTAATAATTTTGAAGCTTTATGGACTATTATATCTATATGGGTGTTAAAATTCAATTTAGTATCAAAATGGATCCCAAGATCACGTATACACTGTATATACTTCTTCCAACATAACTCCATTTAAGTGATACGATGTAGGGAACACATTCTTTTTTTTTTTAAATTTAATATGTTTGCATTTTTTTACATTGAGTGACATATCGCTAAGCATGCACCAATTTTCCAAATTACTCAATTCGTTTTGCAAATGATAGGAATCGTTCAGTGACTTGATAACTTTACTGATCTTGAGATCATCAGCAAAAAGATAAGCTTTGGAATACTTAAAACACTTAGAAATATCATTCAAAAATATATTAAAGAGGTGCGGTCCAAGATGCGATCCCTGTGGGATTCCTGAGGTCGCTATGTATGATTCCGAAGCATACCCATTCATAACCACTCTTAGTTGTCTATTGCAGAGATATGAGCGAATGGTTGAGGAGGGCGATGGCTGGATCCCGCTTTAACTCGTGAACGGGTGCCGTTTTAGGGTGTTTGTCGTTTGGATACTTGGGGGGAGGGAGGTAGACTTGCCGAGCTAACAGATGCAGAAAAGAATAAATTTGTATATACATAAAGAGACTCTGTAAATTTATTTTGAAAAAAATATACCCGTGAAGTTTCTTGCCAGTTCTTGTTCACGAAGGTTTTTTCGAACTGGTGGTAGAATCATGTTTTATTTGACGTCAATAAGAACAAGTAATTGTCAATGTCGAGAAATAAATATTTCATTTCATTTCACCAGCTCAACAAGGGATCCGACACTCCATACTTCTGCAATTTGTATATTAAAATTTCTTGACTGACGGTGTCGAAAGCCTTACTGAAGTCGGTGTATGCGGCATCAATCTGTGCATTACCATCGACTGCTTCCACAATTTCTTCCGTAAACTCAACAAGATTTTCTGTTTTTAACGAAACCATGTTACCTAGTATCAACTGATTGTGATAATTGCCACGTAAATTTTTCACAAATAAAAGATTCAAATATTTTAGCTAAAATTGATAAAATGGCTACGGGTCTATAATTTGCAACTAAGGCTTTGACTTCATCCTTAAAAACGGGTACTATCTTTGTTTCTTTCCAAACCTTTGGAAAGATCCCGTTTTGAATGGAAGTGTTAAATATTATTTCTAAAGGAACAGATAGTTCAGCAGCTAATGCGATCAAAAACACAGGTTCAAAACCATCTGGGCCCGCACCCTTCGCTTTGTCTAGTAATTTCAGAGCTTTTTTTATTTGGTTTTGAGTGATTCGTACAGTACGCAGAAGGTTATTGCTCTCACATATAACATTTTCATCAATAAAATGTCTTAGTGAAGGCAAGGTATAGACCGACTAGAAATCTGAAGCAAAGAAATTTGATATAGTATTGCTTTTATCTGAACTTTCATGACCATAAGACATTTAGTTACTTAAACCACCCCTCTTCATTTTTAGATAACTCCAGAAATATTTTGGGTTACCTTTAATTTGAGGTTCGATAAAGGAAGTATTTTGTATTGTATTTCATCCATTGGATTATTATATTTTCTCATTTTCATTCTTAACTTATATTTTTCTTTTAGTCTTTTTATTACCGCTTTCGAGTACCATGGAGGGTATTTCACACTTTACTTTAGTCTAAATTTGGGACATATTTATTTATTTTATCATCAATATAGTTATAAAATGCAGAAACCATCTCGTCTACTGTCAGAGAACGAAAAGTTTCATCCCAATTAATTTTGTTTAATTCTAAAGCAATGTTAGTATAATCAGCCTTAAAAAAGGTTAATTTTTCTACTTCATTGTATTTCAGAAAATTTATGTTTTTCTCAAAAGATATCAAAAATTCAAATGGAGGATGATGTGGATCTATTTTAGATCATTCTGTAGGTGAACACATTAGGGTATGCGTGATAAAAGCAAGTCAAGTATGCGGTTATTCAAATTAGGTACAATGTTAAATTGTTTTAGATCATTAATCAGTATAAAGTCCCAAAGCATTCTTTCCATATTACAGGAAATATGGGACAGAGAATCGATTAATGATCCTTTACTGGTAATCCGTTGTAAGGTGCCTAGATTAAAGTCACCTAATACCATAAAGTTTTCCTCTAGTTCTAAAACCCTGCTAGCACTATCAATGAAGTGTTCAAGTATGTTTGGTTTCAGTGGTGATGGCAAATATACAGCACACAGACAAATATCAATATTTTTATTATTTACCGAAATATTAAGTTTAACAAAAACATCTTGACATTTGCTGTCATAATCCACAATACGCTTAGAATTCAATTTATTTGAAACAGCAATCAACACTCCCCCACCTTCAGTTTTGCTATTAAAAGAAGTCACTTAACAATCCCTTCTATAAAGAACGTAACGATCACAAAATATTTCCCTATCATAGACACTCTCATTAAGCCAAGTCTCAGATAACACAACAATGTCATAGTCACAGTTCATTAAATAACAGTATATTTCATTTAGTTTTGATTTAACTCCTCTTACATTCTGGTAATAAATTTTTAATTGATCGAATTTAAATTTTTGTGTACTAATACTTTGAAGTTACCACTAAATTATCACAATTTAGTCTAATTTGTTTAATACATCATAGCTCTTTATATATTTAAAATCGGAATCGTCTGATTTGCGCATGAAGATCTTGCCGTTTCTAATCCAGACATACTTATAGTTCTTCTCTTTGGCCTTGAGTCTCGCTGCAGCATGGAGAGCTTTGTTTCCAGGTGACAGGTGTTCCACCACGTATATGTTCTGAGTGCCACTTATACCAAGAAGTATACTATTCAACTTATTAGTAGGGTTATTTTTGTTGTACTTAATGGATGCGGCAAGAAAAGTGTCCCTGAGTCGTGGGCTAGCAAACTGCACAACGATGGATCGAGTATTTGACGAGTTCGTATTTATAGTAAATTGTAAAAGTTCATTAATTGGATCACTGAATCTGGACTCCTGGAGTAAAAGTCTTTACCCATATCGTACTGTGTAATATTTATATTAAAAATGTGGAGAATTTGAAAGCCGCGTTAGAAATTTATACCTAACGGTTTGTAAACTCAATTCACATAGCGCCGTGTCGGAGTAACTTAGCAGCTTTTGTATTAAAGGTGTATTTCCGCTTAGACGATGAAGATTATGATCGAGATGAAGAAAATAATACTTTCGGCTATTATAATTTTTTTAGTTTATTTGAATTTGGAGTTTTTTGGGTAAATATCTGTAATTTGTAGTCAAAAGTACCAGTGTTAGGACGCGTTTAGTTAACCGATTCGTTGCGACATCTAATTTCGCTAAAAAACTGTGGCGTCAACAAAAATGACGTGACACTGTTCAGTGCCCAGCGCCATACGATTAGATGACACGCATCTATTTCTTTAGCCATGCGGAAAAGCAAACAATATTTTGACAATTTTTTTTCCATGTTCAAAGCAATACTTTTAGTTTACATTCGAAATCTTAGGTGAACGGCCAGGCACATTGTTTTAAGTGATTAGAAGTGGCAAAATAAGTATGACTGAAAATAGAGGTATTAATTAGGTCTAAAAATATTGTTTTGGATTTCCTCATGACAAATTTGAACTGTTTAAACTATGCAAATAAAAACCCTCCCATGTTTGATTAAATAGATAATAGAAATTCACAAAAAATGTCAAAATTATTATTGTCAGCAAAAAACAACAATTTGCTCAATGCTACCATTGTTGTATGATGCAACTATTTAATTATATTAGGGTTATTTATTGTTTTCTTTACGGCGAAAAAGACAGTACATTTCTGAGACAGAAATTGAAACTCTATGAGACGATGACGAAGTGATAGAACAGAGTTTATATAGAGATTACACTGTAATACATTTATAATTTATTATTGTATGATGGTTTAATATCATATATCGCAACATTCAAAAAGATTGGAGACACCTATTTTAAAAAAATATCCAGAAACGAAGGCTACGAGCTTAATATACGTGAAGATAGTTTGGTACTATGTAAAAACTTCCCTAAAACTTAATTGAAGGAGTAACATCAATTTTAAAATGACACAATTACGTGCCTAACGTGTGTAAAATCACATAAAATGTGATATCTATCAAACTTGACTTTCCAATTATTTTGACTCTGTACTATTAAACTTCATTCGTATATGCTTGAAACCAAGAAACGAGACAAATATTATTTTCACAGTAGGCTTATTCGTAGAACGTCTACTTCGCAAAATGTCTACCAGTCGCAAAATGTATCTTTCTCATAATGTCTCTTTCGCAGAATGCCTCGTTCTCAAAAGGTCGCGATAGGGACTTAGAATAAAAAATATATCTGTACAGAAAATCTTTAATTAAGGTTTCATTTAAATAGGCGCCACACAAATAAAAAAAGCAAAAGAAACATTAAACTTAAAACTATTTGAATTGAACCTGAACATAAAATCTCTGGTGACTCCGGTGTATAAGGGTGGGGACGAAAGCGACGTCAATAACTATAGTCCAATTTCAGTACTGCCAGTAATTGCAAAAATTCTGGAAAAACTAATTAATAATCGAGTCATTAACTACCTTGAGAAATTGAACATTCTGTCTCACAATCAATTTGGTTTTAGGCGAGGGAAGTCCACTGAGGATGCTGTCTTATTGTTGACGTTGTCGATAGTTAACTGCCTAGATGAAGGAAAGAAATGCTCAACTGTATTTCTTAATCTCAAAAAGGCTTTTGACACGGTTTCTCTTCCCATCCTTGTGCGAAAGTTAGAGTACATTGGAATAAGAGGTGTTTCGTTAAATCTATTCCGAGACTATTTGCGGGACCGAAAGCAGCAGGTAAAGATAGGTGATTGGTTGAGTGAGAGCTCTAAGGTGTCTTACGGCGTCCCCCAAGGCAGTGTATTGGGCCCTACCCTATTTCTCATTTATATAAATCATGTAATAAAATTAAATATGGATAATGGGCTAGTTGTGTCCTATGCTGATGATACAGCTTTAATTTTCACAGGATTTGATTGGAAATCGGTGTTTAGAAGTGCTGAAAACGGACTTGAAAAAGTAGCCGATTGGCTTAACACCAATGCATTAAGGTTAAATAAGGCCAAAACTAATTACATATGTTTTACCATAACGAACAAAACTCAACCCACTTGTGACTTAGTTTTAAAATTTCATCAGTATTGTAAAAATTACAGATCTAAGTGTGCTTGTACAGTTATTGACCGGGTTATATCAACTAAATACTTAGGGGTTATATTAGATCGACATTTAAACTGGCATGAACACATTGAATCTATGAGTGGAAGGGTAAGAAAAATAACATGGATATTTAGAAAATTGAGGTACGTTACAACAAAAAAATTTATGACGCAGATATATAAAGCTCTAGAACAATCGATAATAGGATACTGCATACCGATATGGGGAGGTGCAACTAAATCAAAATTTTTGGAACTAGAAAGAAGTCAGCGGTGTTTATTGAAAGTAATGTATTTCAGACCATACAGGTTCCCAACTGACGAACTTTATAAAGCCAGCTTCTGTCGATTAGAAAATTATATGTTGTTTACGCAATTTCAAAACTACATAAATCATTACCGCTAAATTTCCAGGAAATAAATAAAAGAAGGAAAGAAAAGATTGCTACTCCACTAAGATTTAAAACCGATTTCGCTAAACGTCAATACACCACACAAGGAGCTAATCTTTACAACAAAATAAATAAATCGCTTAATATTCACTGCTTAAGGACACACAGATTCAAACATCTTATATCAGAATGGTTACTAGAGAAATCGTATGAAGAAACTGAATCTTTATTGCAGTATAAGTTTTGATTAATAAGGATAAAATTAATAAAGTTAAACATTGTCTTTATGGTTATCAAATATTGAACTTACTCACTTTCAAACTTACCTACAAACCATACACACACACACAGACACGTACACTTTCAAATTTTAACCAATTTCTTAGTTTCTGTTTTTCTTCTTCTTTTGTTTCTGAAGATGGTCAAAGTGAGAATATTTTGATATTTGCAACGTGTTTAGCAAAGAAGCTCTTTGCTCGTAAAAGAAGCCCGGATCCTGTTACGCAGACGGTACTTTTATTTCCGCACCACCTCTATTTTATCAATTTTACGTCTTGTACTTGGACATAAATTTCCATAAAAAGTGTACAAGAATAATTCCAGTAATATACACCTTATTGCCTAATAAGTCCCAAGAGACTTATACACGTCTGTTTAACACTTTAAAAGAAAAATTGGGTATAGGCATACAAACATTTAAGAGCGATTACGAAATGGCTCAAATTAATGCTGTAAAGTCAGTTTTTCCCCAAGCAGAAATAACAGGATGTTACATTATAATGCGAGAATATGGAAAAATGCAGAAAAGAAAGGGTTACTACTCACTAGAGAAGCTAGAAATGTTGCAAGAATTACTGCAATGATAGCATTGCCGGCCAGCCAAATCCCTGCAGCTTGGGGATATGTTTTGAGTATAGCTCCGGTAAAGAAATGGAAAATTTTAGGCGATATTACGAAAGCCAATGGTACCCAAAAATCCCACCATCGATGCTGAGTTGCGCTCACAAACGCCATCGCACAACTAACGCAGTGGAAGGGTGGCACAGTCGTATAAATGCAGGTCGCATTCCAAAAAAGCCAAATTTATACATGTTCATTTCTAAATTGAGGAAGGAAAGTAAATATTGGGACAATAAAATATCTGAGAGGTTATTTAGTACCATTAAAACAAAAAACCGGCACAGAAAATATAGATACTTCGATAGAAATTATAAAAAGCTACTCGGAAAATTTGAAAGTAACGAGTTAACACTGCCACAATTCACAAAAAAAAAAATATATATATATTTTTCTACAATGTGTTTTCTAAAATGAATTTTAGTGTTAATTAATGTTCATCATCATTACCTACTTGAATTTAGTTTTATTGATTTAATTTTTTTTTTTTTGATGACACTTTTATAAACGAAGCTATTTTTTCAGAAAATTATTTATAATTTTCTGAAAAAAATTGACAACGAGGTTGATATAATTTTACCGCAATTACAAAAATGTTCAGGTTCAATTCAAATAGTTTTAAGTTTAATGTTTATTTATTGTTTTTTTATTTGTACGGCGCCTTTTTAAATGAAGCCTTAATTAAAGACTTTCTGTACAGAAATATATTTTTTATTCTAAGTCTCTATCGCGACATTTTGAGAAAGAGCCATTCTGCAAAAGAGACATTATGAGAAAGGTACATTTTGCGAAGTAGATGTTCTGCTAATAAGCCATTTCATTCAATCGCCATACCGATACCGACGACCGGCCGAAACAGAACCCTTCCTTTGTTTAATATAAATTAATGGTACCTACCTTCCTTCGTATCCTATCCTGTCTGTCCGGTTCCTGGTACGAATACGAATAATATTATCTGTGATAATATAGAGTGATATATAAAAAAGATATACGTATCACTCCGTTTGAATCAATCACTCTTTATATCCGTTCATATCCAAATGTATCACTTGCTGCGTTCCGTTTGCCGATTACAGCGCTCATATACCCGTTCCGATTGCCCGTGAGCGCGCTCACAGCGATATCGATACGTCATCAATGACGTCATAAACGCCGCCATCTTCCCGCTCACAGTGCCCAAGCTACGGAGCATGGTCCCTGTGAGCGGCCTGTCAAAACTGACACATGACGTTACTTTGTTGATGTTTTTATTAGTCGATTATAGATTTTAAGAGCTTGCTTATTCATTTTCTTTTGTAATAATGTTAAAAAATGGCTCCTGCTTCATTCAGGGTCAAAGATCTTAATGAAATTGTAACTTTAGACTTAATCGACGAACAATCAGAATGTGAGCGCGCTATTTACCGTTCCGATTGCAATAGCACTAATAACACTTTTAGCGCGCTCAAACGAATAGGAACGGTTTTGAGTACTTTTAGCGCTGTGAGCGCTGTAATCGGCAAACGGAACGCAGCAATTGTATCTCTACAACTCACTCGCTCACGCACGCGACGTATGATTATCTCGCTCGCACAGTGCTAGGAAAAGAAGTCTCGCAACCCGCAACAAATAGTTTACAAAATACATAGTTTCAGAACCCGTAATTGGATACCGATAAATAGTTTCGTTTCGATACCGCAAAATGGCGCCATCAGTAATCTTTCATTTCATCATATCCTTTATATCTCCAGCAGAGCAAACCTACTGAGTAGCGAGAGTGACGCGCGGGCATGAGCAACGAAATCTGTAATAAAGATACAAAAAATGATAGATATGTTGGTACATATCACAGTCATCGAAAGATATACCTATATCAATATTTTCTTTTCAGTGATACATTTTGCCCATGACTGCAACCAAGACTAGCGATGGGCGATTATTACTAAAAACAATCGAATTAGTCGATTGTTCAGTTCAGTCGATAACTATGGATGTCAGTCGATGGTTAGCAACTTTAGACGCGCGCAGCGCAGCGCGCATGACGCAGAGCGCACTTATACTACTAACTTTTTCTACTGAATTAGTAGTTAAAAAGACAATACGTGCGTGCGCTGCGCTTACAATCACTACTTATGGCTGCAGTTGTTTATGCGATTGCCATCGATTAAGGAAAACATCCATTCGTATTACGAGTTCACACTTTCCTACATTGTGAATAGATGTATCATTGAGGAGTTTCTAAGTAAAACAAAAGGCTAGAAAACAAAAATTGTAAAATAACATAATTATTCGAAATATGATATAACTCTAAATGTGCTCAATTAGTTACTTCTCGTAATTAAATTAACCAAAAAAAACGGCACAAAGGTAGTTGGTCAAACAAAAAACAAATGGTCTACTCTTATTAATTTAATTAAAAAATATAATTTTTTCGTATTGGGGCATTCCATTCTCACGGGTGGATAATAAATTTAATGTTACCTTTTAAAATTTTATATACTGAATCGAAATTCTATGAAGGGATTGTCATGAAACCAGTAGTTGTAATCGTGATTTAATATTTAATGAACTCAAAAATACACCGACTTAATTTATTTCGGATATATTATACAGGTTTTTTTTTCAGTCACGGGCGGGACAAATTATAGACATGATTAGCTTCTATAATATATAGTAAATCACAATAAAAATAATCAGCTTTATACAAACAAAATTAAAATTTTAATGTCACAGGGGGACAAGATCTGTCACGGGTGGGATACGTGCGAATTTCTTTACATAAAAAGTACTTTCTTAGATCTATTTACAAGGATAGGTATATAGAAAGTCAAAATATAAACATTACATTAAAATATGTAAGTAATATGTAATAAAAGCTTATTTATTATCAACCAAAGAGGCCAAAGGCTCGGCGCCCGAGTCATTCCAATCACTGTCATCTGTATCTGAATATATCTCTCTAAGAGAAGTTAATAACTTTCCCTGGTTGGCATTCTTGAAGTAATGATTTGACTGCACTTTCGGAATAGCAAATGCCAAATTCCACCTACTGTCAAACATAACTTTGTTTTCATCGACTTCTTCCTGTGACAGTTCCATAATATTTATATTCTTAACTATTTTCGCGGCTGATGACACGAAATCTTTAGCATTATTGATCTCAACCTTCCTCTGTTTTAGGTATAGGTTAAAATGAATATTGCGTATTATTAGAACAAACAATATCGGACGGAAACTAACCCGAACTAGTATTGGTAGTTAGTTAGTTTGGTGCAGCGTTATTTTCGATAACATGAATAAAGAATACGAATTAAGAATATTTGATCCTAATACAACAGCTCAACAATTTTCATTCATTCGATTGATCGATTGTCTTCTTTTGAAACAATTCCCATTAATTCCCGTGTCGATCATATTATTAGGATTTAACAGAATGAGTCTACTGAATATCCAGCCTTGTAGGCAAGTATTAGTAGCTATCCAAAAATTGATATATGTATGTAAGCGACATGATTTCAGAAAGAACTCAACTATAACCAAATTATTAAAAAAGATCATTGCGCGATTTAATATACTGGTAGCGACATCTTTTGTATGGTTAAGTAAGATATTTTTTTTGTTCCTTCTGAAAAATTCTGTTTTGTTTTTTCAATTCAATTTTAATTAAATTTTGTAGGTTATGCCCTTGGGGCAACCAGCCGTCACTAAAACACGACAGGCTGCCAGTGTCGTATAGGAGTAGACACGGTCTTAAGGTGGGTGGAATAAATTCCTCTGGGCTGAGATAAAATATCTATAAAAAAGGGCAGAGACATACTGTTCATATGTGTGAAAAAAGTTTGTCAAACATTTCAGTATTGACATTATTGGTGGCACTTCACATCGCATTATGGGGAAGAAAGCGATAAGCTTGTGATAGATGGCTTGCATTCGTGGGACCTATTACCACATGAGTAGATAAACGGAACAGAGACAAAGCTCCATACAACCGCACGAATCGGTTGCACTACTACAAGAACGCTGGGCATGTGTGCGTGACCACTGGCCGCTTGTCACGTACGCGGCGAGACAGTTCAAAAGACATTGTCAAAAGGCACAGCCAGTTGACAATCTCAGGGTCATTGCGAGGCACGTTGTTTGTTTTGTTAGTTGCAAGTTTAAATATTTTAATGTAAAAACGTGGTATTTTATTATTTATAGTGGTTGTTTACTGTACTGTACTGTCTGTATAAAAAATAAAATTGAATTGCTCGATTAAAAGTTTTGCGAATTTTTCAATCTTGAAATAAATACTGTCAATATTTGTAATGAAATACTTAAACGTATTAAAGATTGTAAATTTGATATGCCATGTGCGCGTTTCCCTTAAGATTACTTGAAAAAACTATAAGTTAGATTCAGAATTTACCTCACCGTCAAAAGAAACAATAAATTATTAAAAAACAAAAATTGTAAAAAGAAAATTATTGCAGTTAGTAATTTGTGAAGTATTCTATTATACTGAATAACAAAACTATTTAACAAATGTTTTGTTTAATTTGTCTTAACCTACAAAACTATTTAACAAATGTTTTGTTTAATTTGTCTTAACCTATTGTGAGAACCCCACCAAAATAGGTAACAATTATTCACGTTCTTTAGAAGCTTTGTCTCTGTTCCGTTTATCTACTCATGTGCTATTACAAGCAAACCTTTGAATAAATAAAATTTGACGATTTATATGAACATCATTCTAAAACGTGGTTGTTAATTTATGTATTTATTTATTTTGGTCCATGAACAGATGACACTAAAACATACAGCAAAACCTGAATATCTAGGAACATAGCAACCTTTGTGCCAAGCTATGAATCTGATTAAAATTTATAATTAAGAACATAGAAGATGTATACATAAGTATATATGTTTATATAGTTAATGACATTACTAAGTCTATATTAAAATTATCTTAAAACATTGTAATAAATCGTATAAGGAAGAAAAATAGCAATACCTACATACTAAATACATTTAATTTACGAAACAATCACTCCGAGTCGAAATGTAAGGCGGCAACTACAAGAGTTGACTATTTTACACATCCTTGATAAAGGTGAATTACTTCCCAATACAGTCGATCTCAATGGTGGGCAAACCGAGGTAATGGGATTTTGCGGTAAGCATGCAGGAGCCCGAAAGTTTACAAGTCTTAACAGGTTGGAACAATCGATTTTAAAGTTAAACATTTTGTACATGAACAATGCATCCAACACAACCCTACGTTTTTTTAAAGTCAATTTTAAATTACTGCAATCTGGACTGATAAGATTTTTGACATTCCAATAGAGAAAGAAATATGCCAAAGAAATTGTTTTTGGATACGCTCAAAACGCACAGAATATACTGAGTAGCATGGACTCCATACTTCACTCCAATATTCTAGAGTACTCCTGATTAAACTATTATAAAGCCTTATCTTTTTATTTATTGTTGTACTTTATGATGATTGGCTAATGTGATCAAAATTAATACGTTCATTGTGGCTTTGAAAATTTTCTTTTTGTAAAATTTTTGATATTCTGTTATTGTATGTTGTGTGTTATTTGTCCTAATATATTTTTATTGCTTATATTTTAATTCAACATTTGTTATTCGTGTTATTTTAGTATGCTTGTATTTTATGATGATTGGCTGGTGTGATCTAAATTAATATGTTCATTGTGGCTTTGCATATTTCTTCTTCTTTTCTTTCTGTTAAATATTTGTTGTTTATGTTTGTATGTTGTTTGTTATTTATCCTATTCTTTTCTATTGCTTTTATTTTGATTCGAAATTTATTATTTGTTATTCGTGTTATTTTAGTAGATATGCTTGTATTTCTAGATTTGTTTAGTTTTGCTCGGGCTCCTTCTGAAAATGAACGCTAAAGTGCACTCCTTTAGAGTATCCATTAGCTTAATGCTGAGCAGGAGGCCTTTTTTAACACCTATATGTATGCCATTTTTTGTAATTTAATTTATTATTGGTGTAAAAATAAACTTTTTTATTATTATTGTAATTATTATATAGTATTTTAGTTTTGATATGAAAATACTTTGAGTTTCGTAAGACGAATCCTTTTTTATAATAGCTTCGATGTGTGTTTATATGTAAGTTTACTATCAAACAACACCCCTCTTGTTGTCTCCATTTGTAGTCGAAAGCAAATACATTGTGTTTTGGTGAAAATTTCAAAAAATAACATTTATTAACATTTAAACTCATATTATTAATTCAAGACACCAATTTGCTAGACGGTCTAAATTATGCATAAGCTTACAGTCTTCAGTTGACTCTATGGTTCGTAGGTACGAACTTTAGATCATCTGCGTACATCAATACGTCACAGAAATGGAAACATTCAGGGATGTCGTTCATAAAAAAATTAACAGCTCAAGGCTACATAAACAATTTAAAACTACATAAAATGACCTGTCTTCTAAGTAGAATGCTAACCAGTTAAGTAGAGACCCTGACAACCATACATAGATAGCCTTTTTTATTAATATTTTATGAGGAGCTTTGTCGAAGGCTTTACTTAGACCCGTATAAATTTGCTTTTTTATTAATAATTAGCAGGCGTCTGTCTTCCATCTCACCTGATGAAAAGTGACGATGAACATCATCCACGCCTGTCCATGAGGCACCTATTCACTCTACATTTGAAAGCTCCGGGGTTATATTGGGCTTAAATTACGTCTATTTGTTTGTTAGCATCGACAGCTTTTATTACCGTTTCAGTAAATGTGACTAAATTTGTGCTCGTCGAGTTTCAAGACACAAATCCATGTTGGAAATCACTTGAGTACAATTTTAGATGGTTTTGGATGCATGGACATGTTAACGACTCAAGTATTTTTGCAAAATGCGATAAGACAGAAATAGGCCGATAATTAACTATGTATTTTATTGTTTCGTTTTCGTTCTGGAAATTTCGACCTGCAGAACAAGCCCCGTGGACGGCCGGAGACCAAAGTTGATAATGAAGAATTGAAGGCTATTAAGGGATTGGATCCATCGCAAATCACGTCCGAGCTTGCTGTAGGCTGCGGTGTTAGTGACAAAAATGTTTTAATCCTCTTGAAGCAATTGGGAAGGTGAGAAAGCTTAAGAGGTGGATACCTCATGAATTGAGTGCAGCAAACCGACAAATGTACGTCGACTGCTGCGTTACATTACTCAACCGGCATAATAATGAAAGGATTTTAAATCGAAGCATTACCTGTGATGAAAAGTGGATCCTGTACGACAATCGGAAACGCTCATCGCAATGGTTGAACGCTGGCGAACCAGCCAAATCCTGCCCCAAGCGAAAATTGACTCAAAAAAAGTTACTTGTAAGCGTTTGAGCGGCGGACTAGTGCCAGTGTCGTTCACTACAGCTTTCTTAAATCTGACCAGACGATTACGGCAGATGTCTATTGTCAGCAACTGCAAAGCATGATGGAAAAGCTAGCTGCTGAACAACCCAGGCTGGTCAATCGCTCTAGGCCACTGCTGCTTCAGGACAACGCTAGACACTGCACAACAGACGGCTACCAAATTACAGGAGCTTCAATTAATACATCCACCGTACTCTTCGGACCTTGGTCCAACAGATTACCATTTTTTTCGAAATTTGGATATCTTCTTGCAAGGGAAAAAGTTCAACTCCGATCAATGAACTACCTATGAGATGGCAACAGTGCATAGATAGCAATGGTACATACTTTGATTAAATAAATATATTATATTTAAAAAAATGGACTTTATGTTCCTCCCTTACAAAACGCCAATTTCATATAATTACCTAATATTTCTGGTCCTTTTGATAAGCTTACCTTACCATCGTGCATAGAAATGGGATAGGTACCTAAACCACCACGCATCGCTTTGTTATGTGCCCAAAATAGCCTGGGGTTTTTGAGGAGATTTTCTTCCAGTTATTTTTATTTTTGTTATTACATTCCTTAGCTAATTTCTCACACCGTGCTCCAATAATTTCTAATTATATTTTATCTAAAGGGTTTGTATATATTAAATCGTTACCTTAACCTATTTTTCTTATTAGACAATTTTATCAGTTCGCGAGTAAACCAAGGAAAAAATATTTTTTTATGTCGCATGAGCGATAAGTTTTTTTTATGGATTAAAAACTGCAAGCATATTATTAACATAATCCAAATCATTGAAGTTCGTCCCAGTCTTGCTCATTTAAATAGATACATATTGACACTAGTTAAATGATCCTAAAACATATTAGTCATAAAAACGATTGACATAATAATCAACTTTTATAATTTTGTTGCCATAAACAGACTTAATCCTAAAACAGTCGCAGCGCTGGTTTATCTTTCATCCCTAAGAATGTTATTACGATCTGGATCACCCGACTTTGTAGTCCAAATTGGTTCCAACCTAGAATGCAATGAAGGGTTTTCATTCTACGATTAAAAATAAAAAAAAATGTTTTTTTATCAACACTAGATGGCGCTGATCAAAACTCAGAGTCAAAAAAGTATGAAATGACAGCAATGACTGAGTGAGTGATAGACAAAATAAATATGCTTCTTTTGAATATGAATCATTCGTCACTGGTTCTTGCTATGTGTACGGTGCAAGGTAGGGATCCATAGGACTCAATTTCAGTAAATTCCTGTTACGAGTGAACCCGTTAATTGAAAAATCCCATTTCATTTTCTTCAGCTCTCTGTGAAATGGCATTATTTTTTGAAGATGTTCTTGCCATTTTATAATTTACAAGCTTTGGTCTATAGTAAGACCAGCCACGCTTAGTCATTTCACACATACTTTGCTAGGTCTATACTTACATATATGTCTTTACAATATTAAAGACTAAATAATTGAAACAGATTTAACATTGATAATAATTATATTATTCGTTAATAAATTAAAGATTTCGATTAAATAAGTACAGGAATGTGTACAATTAAATACTGATAAGTAAATTAAGTACAAATAATATTATTATGCTTTCATAACCTCAGTCTCACTTTAAAATAAATGAATATGAAAGTAACTTGAAAGTAACTAACGTTTGTTATTTTTCAAGTTAATTTAATTTAAATTATTTTCAAGGCGAAATTTGTTTAGTATAAACTATGAATTGCGAAAATTCATTTGTCTTATAAACTTGCCGTAATAAAAAATATAACTATTTGTTTTTCATTATGAAAAGAATAAAATAAAATTGTAACAAATTATTGAATCTTACTAAACGTAAATACACTGTTAAGGAAGCATTTTTGACAAATGTAGCTACAATCATAATTTCATCCAAAATATTAATTTATCATTAAAACATACACTTTTTAGAATTACTATCCGTTTTAGTGTAATAACCGTAATTAACTTGTAATAGACTTTCTTATGTTAAGATTTCGTCCGGGGCGGTACAGTCCTTACACTTTAATACATTTTGACCGCCATAACTATCTGGTTTTCATGATTGTGTTCCGGTCGAAGGGAAGGAACATCCAATTAAATTACTGGAACAAAGGCTGTTCCAACTGAAACTTACGTTCCGCAGCGTATTCTTACTCGATGTAGTAATAAGATACAATATTGATAAATAACATGAACACAGCGAAAATTTTAATATCCGGTACACCTACATAAATATGTTTCATACACGTTCCTAATAAGATGAACTATTATACGCACAGTTAGGTCTTATCTTTATTAAGTATAGTACAATATTTGGATTAGCTTCGTCCGAGTCCACAATTTATAGCATAAGAATACACGTAGACACACATATTGATAAATGTTATTGAATCCCATCCGGGTATAGTGAGCGCTGTAAAGGTTTTGGTCCGTGAGTCGTAGTGCGTCACCTTGACCAAAAAGCCGTGGGCACTAAAAAAAGTGTAAATTAGGTAAATAAATGCACAAGACAAAAAAGGAAGCATATTTGGGCAATAATAAAATTCAAAGTCAGACGTTTCATATCTGGAAAAATTATGCATTATAGTTCTTTTGTAGAGAGAACAAGATTCAAAGTCACTAAAAATTGACTTTTGTAAAATGATTCAGATATTTTATGATAAAACATGGAATAACCGACACAAGGCAAATAAGTCTATATCTAAGCCTGGCGAATACTTGCTTTAAAATATAAAGCTCGGCTGGTTATTTAATTTATAGGTTAGGTTAGTAATTTGTACGGTGCACGTAAATTGTTTTCCTAGATTTTCCGTTCAGAGTTGTCGCAACCCATACTAAATAATATGACAAAGATATTTAAATAGCTTTGACAAGCCATATAAATACTACATTCAGAGTTAATTAAAATTATAAAACGTAGGACATGAATATACGACTGATAGTTACTTGAAAGACTAACAACAGCATGAACCAATATGTGTGAAGTAATACGAATTCAAACTGAGTGAATAATTAGGTATGTGGTCAGACGGTAATTTTTCTAGATAAGTGGTTTTCTTCGCGATATTGCAACATAATTTCAATTTTAGCAGATGCACGAAAATGTCTTGTATAATTCGATTCGTCGAGTTTTTCATTGCATCGCGTAAGACAAAGACGCGCAAGTCAGCGAAAGCACAAAAAGGTCGTATTCTCAACGAACATTTTGAAAAGTACCGCTTTCGATTGCCAATCAATTGAAGCATATAAATATATAAACATCGCTTCGACTTGTCAATGTTACAGAAGTATCTCCTTACAGCAAAATCCACGAAAATAGAAAAGAACGGTATTTGCGGTAAGCAGGTCAGTTATGAAATCGTAATATTGACAAGGCTTTTGAAATGCAAACAAGCCTCAATTAAAATCCATGATAATTGTTTGAAGCGGATTTATATTAGTATAATCGTGATTAACGATTTTATAGAACGCCGTCGTACACTCTGAAAACCACTTCTCTAGCTTATATAATAACATTAAAACTAATTTATAGACAACGAGCACTATTCTATAGTACAGGATTCTATTGAATAATTAATTTCTTACATCTATTACTTGGATTCTCTTGTATCCAGTAGGTATTCAGTAGAACGTTTTCTTCAAAACATAAATTATATTATTTAGAGTATTGTTAAATTGTTATTATAATAATAATAAGTTAGTGTTCGTTATTTATGAATAATAATTATTCTAAAGTTAAGTTCCTTACCCATGGAGTAGTCTGGTAGAAGGAAAATACACGTTTCTTGCCGGTCATGACTTTACGCATAAACGACAACACACTTTGCTACACCGATTACGCACAGTTGGTGACAGGAGATAAATTACAGTTTTATATTATATTATAATCTTTAAAAAAAAAATTAATCAATAGTAGTAGTTAAGATTTAAGGCGCTCGGAATAAAGATTCGAGAAGCTCAGGCTCCGACATATCTTTCTTGTATTGTTGTGCTAATTCTTGAATAAGATGGCGTCTTCGCACGTGGGGCGGCTGGTAGCTGGAATATATAAAAATATATTAACTTACTATAGAAAGTAGATTACAAGTGATCTACATGAGGGGTAGCGGCTTCGGGGTTGAGGAATAACACAAGTCTAACAGCGCTGCGTTCATTATATACCCATTCCAATAAAACTGTCACAATTATGGTTCCAGGTAAATCTTTATCACTCAACTTTCACACCAAACATGTACACATGATAAACTCGAGGCCGTGTAGCGAGAGTCCTCTAGAACAATCCTTTACCCATCTTCTCGTATATCTTAGTGGTGGCGCATCTAGACTATCACATGGGGCCTGCACGTCTCGCCTCTCGAGGCGAGAGGAGAGGCTAGCTATGGCTAGCAATACTTCTCCCGCGCACAGATAATACGATTAAGGCCCGGTTTAGCCGCTGCGCAAGACTAACCACCTTGTTGCCGACAAAGCACACCCCCACATGCGTGGTTGCTGATCCAGTGGCGGCACCGTTGTCTAGTTGCTTTCTGCCGAGACAGCACACCTACCGTAGTTTGAGCAGTACAATTGTTTAAAAAGTTAATCTTGCATATGGCTAGAACAGACCAAAACTATTTTCAAAGTGGAAAAACCTTGGTAAGAAATAATGTTTACGTCTGTGTGGGGAGTAATTCATTTTACGTTGATAGTTTGAAAATGAAATATCCACTCGTGGCTTATAAGCACCTATAAGTGTGGACGTGGAGTCTGACATGTTACGCAACACCTATATTGTGCTCGTTTTGTGTCCTCCCCACTCCACCGGGCCTGATGAAAAAGACTCGAGTCCTTTAGTCGTGAAATGAAATGAAATATTTATTTCTCAACATTAACAATTACTTGTTCTTATTGACGTCAAATTAAACATGACTCTACCACCAGTTCGGAAAAACCTTCGTGAAGAAGAACTGGCAAGAAACTTCACGGATATATTTTTTTCAAAATAAATTTACAGAGTCTCTTTATGTCTATACAAAATTATTCTTATCTGCATCTGTTAGCTCGGCAAGTGTCCCCTCCCCTCTAGTATCCAAACGACGAACACCCTCGTATATATGAGAGTAGATTTTCACGTCTCGACTTTGAAGAGAAAACTTAAGCTGTCAGTCTTGTTTGACACGACACAGTCGTAAGGACTTGAACGACTGGAGTTGGTAACCAGAGAACTGGGTACTCCAGTCAAGTAATAACTAAAACAGCTAAGTTTTTTAGATTAAAATAAAATAGGTACAATCATTCATGTACGTGAAGAGAAACTACGGTTTTTATGAATTAGTAACGTGACGTATTAAAAAAGCAAAGCGTATTTGTGTTTACTCATATTATAGTTATGATTGTTTATAATCATCAACAAAATAATGTAGCTCTACGCCACACTGGCGACTCCCAGACCAACCTATAAATCTTGTAAGTCCTTTAAGTCTTTTAAGTTTTTTAAGTTACTTCTTAGTTTTCACATTAAAAGACTTCGACTTCAACGACAGACTAATGAAAAACGGTCGCTTGTATTTTTTTTATTTTTTTGGGCAGAAGTGGTTTTTATTACATTTTAAATTCTTACTGATTGAAGTGTAAGGAAACAAACTTCATTTAGTTGAGTAAAAACATTCTGTTAATAAATATTGTCAAAATTTTAACCTATGTCAAACAAGTTGGAAAAGTGCTATACCATCGTTACTGTTTCAATTATAATTACAAGGTTACTTTTCTCATATACATAAACCAATGGTTTAATAACGACATGGTTTCAAAGTTACATTCATTCTTAAGACCGGGAAGGAGCCTTAAGAATTTGTTTTAAACGATTATAACTTTATAAAACCCGGACTTGATCCAACTACTAGGCATCTATGATGACAGCGCAGTAACTCACACGTCGTGCATGAGACGCGCCGCCGCCGCTGCCCCGACAGCCGCGCGGCGCAGGCAGTGCGGCAACAACCCGGCGGCTACCACGCCCCCGCGCCCGCCACCGCGCCACCCCGCCAGGCCGTCCGCGCGTGACGTCACCACCACCCAGCGCGCCTCGTGCCGCCGCCACGGGATGCCCGTCTCGCAGTGCGCCAGCAAGTCATCTGTCAACAGCAAATACTCAGGGTTAGCTTCACTTATTATGGGCAAAGAAATGAATCCAATCAAATCGCTTAGGGTGTGACCACACCAATCGATGGTAGAATAGAACAGTCGACGTCGATCGACGGTTTCTTGACGGTTTTTCGACCCTTTAGCTTTGGCTGATCGATGGGTACATCTATAGACATCGATCGATTGGTGTGGTATTCGTTGATTGACGGGTACACTAATCTCGATTGATTAGTGTACCCGTCAAATTACCATCGATTGGTCTAGCAGAAACTATTGATCGACATCGACTATCCCATTCTAATTTATACACAAAATAATGTTTTATTATTATACCTATTGGCAAGTTGAGATGATCTTCATAATCTTCCAGCCAAAATATAAGGAATTTCGGACTGAAATCTCGGTTTCGCCTTCCACTTCCTGCAATAGATAAATGCATATTATATAATAAATTCGAAAAATGAAAACTATTTTTTTAACGATTTACTCTGCCTCAATACAAGGTATCTTTTTTTATGAAACTAAATTTGAATAATAATAATAATTGTAGATTATACACCAAAAAATGTACGAATAATCATTTATCTCTGGAACTGCAAGGAAAACCGTAATATCCGTACTAATATTTAAAATTATACTATTTTTTCTGATTCTCCCATGAAAGGGTCACAGCTGCGATTTTTTCTTCTAAATTTCGGTCTCTTTTTCAAATGGATGATTTGTACCAGCTCTATACAATTTTTTCAGAAAATCATCACATTCCTTTCCTTTTTGTACTGAATGCACTTTCGTGTCATATTTACGTAGTTATTGTCAACAAGAGCTATAGCGAAGGATCCAAGCCTGCCCAAGACGAAGACACTTTTATCCACGAGGATTATACTACCTATGTAATAGATAAATGTTGCAAAAACACTAACAGCAGGGACACATATATATTTCATCTGCCTTTATTATTTTTCTATTTGATGAAATCTTCATAGGTTTTTAAGAACTAATTCTTTGACTTTTCACACAGAATATTATAATTAATACGTAGTTTACCATATCATATTTATATTGTTTTTCATATTTATATTCTAGTACGTCATTTCAAATCTAGAACATATTGGCTCGCTCGTAGATGTGACATTACCTTCTGTGTTTTTAAATGTATGAATTTTTTGTTGACGTTCCAAATTCAAACCTTCTCATAACTAATTAATATAATGAATGGTTAATAATGAAATTCATTACAGTATTATGCATCGGGTTTGTCTGAGGCCCAAAATGACTTGCTTTAGACGGGATATGCATAACATATAACAAGAATTTATCGTGCAGGAGGTGTGATAATTGAATTAAATCTACCTGAAAGTCCCGCTGGAGTAGGCTGCCTATCCAGCTCTAGAGACAAAGCCCGAATCTTGTCGAGGTTTCCCCGCGACTTGTCGTTCTTATCCGACTCGCTGATGCTTCGCTCGTAGGACGGCGCTCCTGAACTGCTGCTCGAGACATCCCAGCACGAACCTGCGGCCTTTTCTGAACTCCTGGCAGCGAGAAATTTAATTTGTTAGTACATTGTTATTAATCCCAAATTGTTTACAAGTATCATTATTAAACTATTGTGTGCTTACATAATAATAGCAATGTAATTTACACGTTGCATATTTTTGTTCAATTTATTTGTAATTTATGTATCCTGCTAGTATTATAAATGTGAAAGTTTTTATATTCGCATGTTTGTTACTCAATCACGCAAAATTTGAACGGCTGAACAAATTTGAATGATTTTAGGTGTATGGATAGATGTACCCTGGAATAACATGTAGGCAAACTTTTATTCACAAATTTTAAAAACCCAGGTTTGGGAATTTATACTTTATCAAAAGAACTTACAAATGGAACATAGAAATTAATGATTCACACTTTTTATTGTTCATTTATCAATGGCTCATCATACATTTATCTATTGCTAGAAAATCTGTATGTTAGTAAATTAATATTTACTATGCTTTTGATTTATCGCTTCATTTATATTTTTATGGTCATTGGTCAATGATCATTTTGCTGAGTCATGCTGATTTTTTACTATTCTTTTGTTGTTTGACTTTAACATCCGAGTTCTAATTGAAAACTTTACCAAAAACGAATAGGTAAAATTACTGATATACATTCGTTTGGTGTTGATCTTCCTGTCGTTTTGTTGTTACGGGATTTTGTACTCAATGACATATTAAATATAGACAGGTTATCCGCCCTCAAAAATGGCAACGCAAATGCAAGGCAGTTGCCGGCTATTTGACTCGGTCTTGTGCAACCCAGTGTCACGGCTAAACGTCAAACAAAACTTATTCCCCTTTCTGTGTTTTTAATACCGTAAAATGCCTTCTTGTGTGTTTAGACAGTGTACTAATTACACTTATACTATTAAAGATAGAATAAACGTTTCTTTTCATGCGTGAGTACTATTTTTTAATAACTATCTTATTTATTATTTTATTTTGCTATTTAAAATGACGTTTTAAAATTGACATGCCTATTCGTTTCAACAAACTCGAAGAGCGAGATGTAACATGATTTTGTATGTGGGAGTAAAAGAAACAACGCTATACAGTTTCGACAATTTACGTACTACGTCACGTACGCTCGCGACCAATTAGTGCGAAGCAACGTCATAGGTATCTCTTTCTTAGAACGAATGAACCGTATTATTCTTTCCTTCTCCCACAAATTATATTACTCTGTATATCGGGTAGGTATCTATAGTTACGTTAACGCCGTTTTTTTGTGCGGTAATGTTCGGGTATGACTTGTCTATATGTAATATGTCATTGTTTGTACTTAGATAGTTCGCTTGTTGTCTTAGAAAGTATTTTTTGAGATTTCGATTGTTTCTTAAATATTCCCATAAATACATCTAGTATGTGTTTGTTAGTTCAACTTTTACATCTGCGTTCTAAGTGTCAAATTTCGGTTCGAGTTTTAAGTATGATTCGTTTACTATCATTCTTTGCTAATGGAGCTTTGCTTGGTAAACTGGAATTACGTGCTGGCTGAATCTGCCCTAACGAAGCGTTAGTTGGTTTCATTTTTCTTTGTTCTTTTAACGATTACGAAAAATACGATTAGCCCGTGACTTTGTATTTAGTTTGTTATTTGTTATTATAAGTTTGTATTCGTTTGTCAATTTAAATTGTTTTTATTTTTGCTTCCTTAACTTTTATATCTAAGTTCCAACTGATTACAAGGCGATTTGTGTGTGTTGGTCGGGTTCGATTTTCTTAACTATACGATTTCGAGGAAAGCGTTTTATTTGTGCTCGTACGAATCCCAATC
Source organism: Marasmarcha lunaedactyla (assembly GCA_923062675.1). Taxonomy (NCBI): domain Eukaryota; kingdom Metazoa; phylum Arthropoda; class Insecta; order Lepidoptera; family Pterophoridae; genus Marasmarcha; species Marasmarcha lunaedactyla. Next base: position 44,697,324 of record OV281339.1, on the reverse strand, counting down.
ATTCCAAATTATTTGCAATTTTAATTTAAGAACTTACAATACCTAAATTTCGCATTACAATGACCATACGTCCAAACGCTGAACGTAGCAGGAATTCATTTGAGTAGTTAGCTTTGTATCGATTTCTCGTCGAATAATGTATGGTATAATGTCGTATATACAAGTATATAAAAAAATCCATAATTGGCTTTAAGAGTTAATGATTAATTTATAAATATTCTATGTATTTTATGAGAGATGTGGGTTTAGTAATATAATATAATCAAAATAAAAAAATATAATAAATAAATAATTAATTTCAAAAATCGCGAAAATCGCGTCCATAACAATGTCTTTTTTTTATTTAAAATTTTAAAACTGCTGTTGTATAACAACTGGCTCGGTAATGATACCTTACTGTTGTAATAGTATAGTTCGTAATGATTTTTAAGATTTTCTCCATAGGTAATCTTACAACGCACTTGCACTGTCCCCGGGGACGCGCGAGTAAAGCCGCGGGCAAAATGTTGTCGTAAATATATTGTAAATAATGTAATAACTTTGATAGTGTTTGTTTCGACTCTTATAATGACAATGACTTGTACACATAACCTATGTAGGTTAATTTACAACTTATTAACATTTCCTATGACATTTCTTAGAAACTATCTAGATATATTTGGATGGCTTAGTTCTCTGCATCATCCATAACCACTAATTCCGCTTAATGTCGGGCTATACAGTGTATTCTCCTTTTTACGTATGTTTTAATATCTACGTCATATATCCTTTAAGTCTAAACTACCTGTGATATTAGCTTCTTTGCGACTGTATGTCAAAAAGCAAAATTGATTTCGATGTAAGTTATTATTCTAGGCTGAGATTTCACTAACCCCAGGAAAAGTGCTTTTTTCAGTAGTCAGTAGTTAAGGGGTGAAAGTGTGATATACAGACTCACTGCTTGCGCACAATATTAGTATGGATTATATCGAACCTTGAAGACAGACAGGAGCCATCCACATCAGATCGAATGCTCTCGTTGTGTTGATCTTCAGTTGACTCGTGACCGGAAGGGACCACGAATGCGATTTCATTGGTCGCATCAGACCAGTAAAGGACCTGTTAAAATATACACATTTAAATAATTTAAATTATTTTGAGTGAGCAAAATTTAAGTGAGATTTCAGTTACAAGCGCTCATGTCTGCTGTCGTTTTTTTTCTTAAAAAAAGCAAAAGGCACCAAAAATCTTAAGAATAATAAATGCTGACAAAACTAGGATTGGTGATCACCATTCGTTTAAGTTGTTGACGTAAGATAACTCTGACATGAATAGTGGGTAGAAATGATTAACACACAATTATATATCATTTTCATCTCTACGAACAAATTCACCGGAACCAGAAGTTTTGGAAGAAGCGCGTACCTGGATCTTACCTACCGACCCAGAGTCGGCATTATCTAATAATAAATCATCATTTGACACTGTTATATTTATCAACAGAAGGGTTTTCGCATGAGGTCGCCACTGTCTCGCACTATTGTAGTGATCGTATGTGTACGGTACGCTCAAAAACCTTTGAGAAAATCTATTAAAACGTTCCATAGATAAAAAAAACCTATTCCACCTTTTCAAAGAACTCTCCACCTGCGTCTATACAAAGCTTCATGCGAATGAATCAATTTTCAAAGCACATTTTCCAGTCTGCAACAGGTACTGCCTCAACGGCCTCGAACGCAGTGAGCGCATATTCAGGCGATGAAAACTGTATCCCCTTGAGCTGGTTTCTAATTTTTACTTGTAGCATATTTTCTTCCGTAACCGCAGTCAAAGAAAGACCACTTCTTTCTTCATCCTTCAAATTTAAGCGACCGAACTTTGGACAGCGTGACACAGTTGCTTCAAGTCGATTAAACGATTCATCAGGTTTCAAGTCGGACTCGAGTCGTTAAAAATCAATGCAAGAAATTGTCCCCGCCGCAGGTCCAGTTTTCTATGACAGGTATATTTTCGCTTTACATAATCGAAATTTGAAAATAAATTACAACTCGCTAGAGTTCCATACATAAAAAACTCTCAATATCAAACAGAAAATATCTGTAATAAGTTTGTCTTTGTTTCACCTGTTCTCTGCCGTCGTAGGCGGCGGGCGTCGTAGCTGGAGGCAAGGGGGCGGAGTCGGAAAGGGGCGGAGCCGCGTCGTAGCTCGTGTCTACGTGGCCGGTCCAGCCGGCGTGCCCTTTTACTCGGACAGGTTTTCCTAGTCTGAGTGGGCAAGTAGAGAGGGGTAAAAATTATGTTCTGTAAGATTATAATGATTGTCTTCGCGGAAATCAAAGTTTAATCCATAAATTATCTATAAATATAAAATATCACCATTTGAACCACAAAATACCATGACAAGAGCCGATTACAGATCTAAACCATCATGAAGTTCATGTAACAAACTTTAAGGATTGCTTCGAAGTAATAAAATGTAGCTAAATTAATAAAACCCGTATAAGGGTGTTACCACACCAATCGGTCGTCCGTCGATCGACGTGGATTGGTCTACGTCGATCGATTGGTGTGGTAGAAACCGTCGATCGACGTCGACTGTTCTATTTGAAGGATATCAGCCTCTCCTTCCCCCAACTCAGAGGTGGTGTCAGACAGTTATAGGCCATCACGCCTACTGCGGGTTGGCAGACTACACATACCTTCATATAAACGTATAGGTGCATAGGATTACTTTACTACTAAATTACCAACTCAGGGGTGGCGTCAGACAATTGTAGGCTTTCACGTCTACTGCGACGTCGACGTCGATCGATTGGTGTGGTAACACCCTAATACACGCAACTCCATTTGGCACTCAAAAATAAAATTCAATATAAAATATGTTTATTTAATCCTATTATTTGGATGAAAACATCTTCCTTTTTGTTTTACTTCGAAATACTTAATCTCAATATATTTCATAAACAGTGGCACTGCATGCTCAAGTAGAGTGAACAACAATCCACACACACCGCGTCAACATCTTCACAAAAGGCGCTCTCAAGTTGCTCCTGTGGGCGTTGGCCAATATCTCCTTAGCGCTCGTCCTCCCACTTCGAACGTAGAACACGTGCACAGTCAGCGCCGACCTCGGGCCGCAAGAATCGAAACGACGCAACGCCGCTTCGAATCCCGGCAGGGAATCGTCTAGTGGAATCAAACGCGGTGGACCTCCCTAGGGGAATAGGATTTGACAAGTTCAATCAATGAGAAATTAAAAAGATTGTTATTGTTTATTGCTATTACAAAGTGTAAGGGATATGTTACAAATATTTTTATGTTTTATGCTTGCTTAGCATTTGGGTCGCGGGTCCATTACATACAAAAAGATTATATTTTTACATTCATATTATGTTTACTAATAATAACTGTGATTTAAATTGTATAAAATAGCCGACTTCATTTTCACAACCGAGTGGTGTAGTGGTTGCAGGCCCTGCCTCATACGCCGGAGGTCCCAGGTTCTAGTCCTGGTGAACATAGATGTTTGGTCATGGGTTTCTCTTTCGGGTCATGGGCGTTGATATTTATATATGTATGTTTCAAGCTCTGCTTACTTTGGAGTTGGTGTGTTTGTCTGGGGATTTGTTTTATTTTTTTTTTTACAGAAACTGCAACTATTTTTTTTGGTAAGCATCGGAGACAAACATTAATTGACATCGAGTTTTCTAAAATCATCCATCGACCTTAAGTAACTTGATGCAAACATTAAATTAACAATTAAGAATATTATAATAATTTCATATCAGTTTAAGCGTACGGGGTGTTACAAATCTTTATTTTAACCTCTCGTATGCCTAAGCGCGGATCCACGCAATACTTTCCGTCTGCCTAAGCGCGGATCCACGCAACTTTCCGTCTGCCTAAGCGCGGATCCAGGCAATACTTTACGTCTGCCTAAGCGCGGATCCAGGCAATACTTTACGTCTGCCTAAGCGCGGATCCACGCAATACTTTCCGTCTACCTAAGCGCGGACCCACGCAATACTTTCCGTCTGCCTAAGCGCGGATCCACGCAATACTTTCCGTCTGCCTAAGCCTATCCGCGCCAACAGAACCTGTCCCCTTTTTAATATATTTTATGCTCTAAATAGAACTACTTGAAGCATTCAATGTTTCAATCAGATTGTATGAAAATATCAGAAATAAGTTTCATTTTTTGAGTGAAGCGTAAAAAACCAGTATTTGAAATGTTTTAAAGTTGGAGGTTGTTGCATGCGAACACGAAAACAGTTGTGGTAGAAAATGTTTAGTCTTGATGATCATATTTTGTGTTTAAAGGCTTAAGTCCATAGTGTTTGAGCCGTCGGCCGATGATGTTTCGGCATATAATACCGTCATGATTATTTTTAATAGATTGACTATATGTAGTCATGAACCATATTTAAAAGGTTATTGAACTAACTTTTTTGTTTTTTATAGTTTAATTAAATAATGAAGTCAAAGGAAATCTTACGTACAACACTCGAGTCACATGCCCAAAATCTTAATTAGAATATATAAATAAAACACATTTATACATTAGACTAACCTAAAGGCTTTTAAAGGAAGAGGTATCTACCCGAGACAAATCGAGGAGGTCTCAAAATGCGAGAAACTGACGCTACTGAGCCACATTATCTCTCGACCCGAAGCGAGTGTTTGTCGCATAATGATAAAATACGTTCTAATTTAAGTAAAATCAAAATTTAAATAAAAAATTCAAAAAACAGAGGAAATCCGAAAGTGCGCATCCATTGATGCAAAATAACAGAGCGAATATTTAATTGACGTATTTTGGAGTTTGGTAATAGGGATCCCGATCTAAAAGAAAACAAAACTCACAAAAAGTTATAGTTGCAATCAGTTTTAAATGTATACTTCATATGTTTACTTTACTGTTTATGAAAAGCTTTAAGCCTTTATCTTTAAAATAATCCAAGCAAAACTTCTTTTGCATTGAATCAGTAACCCCAACGTTGCGCAGCTATTGTACGGAGACCCTCACGTATAGTTTCTTATTAATTGATATAATTTAATTGGGAAATATTTTAGTTCTGATACTTTTTTAAATAATCATTTCCATAAATTATACAAATTATCGTGTATTTCATTCGTCCATAAAGTGTGAAACAAATAGCTTACTGACGGCCTAAAATAGACTTAACCCTTTCAATAGAATGTGGTGTTTTTCTATATAATTAAAATCGTAAGTTATTGAACTACAGGGGATTATATAAAAACATAAAATAAATTAATGAATTTATTGAAATTAACGTCAATCTTACAACAGACACATGTTTATTACCCATCGGAAATATCTGCGAACTTGGCTTGATGACGTCATGCAAACTGGAGAGATAGCAAAAAAAAAATGAGATGTAAAAATAAAAAAGATATTTATACCTATTTTGTATTTGTATACCTATTTTTTTACACTTTTATACAAATTTTAGTCACTCTGTACTTCAAAGGAAAAAAAACAAACAATACGCATCTTACAACACTAAATAGGTTTATTAATATGTCACCAGCAGAGAAACAATAAACAATACTGCGATTACGAAAGCAAGAATAATACACGTGCGTCGGCGCTTGCGTTGGCTACGGTACTAGATAGGCGAAAACGGGGCGAGGTGCGGGGAAGCGCATTCCAGCGAGGTTCGCAGATATTTCCGACGGGTAGTACTTATGTTTACTTTGAGAGCATGTGAATAATAATCAGTATATTACAGCATAAAATATATTTATTTGATAGGTTTTTTATTTAGCTTGTGACACCGCTTATCTGTTTTATAAGTTCCATAAGAAATATTATATTTCTAAGACATTTAACACCGCGCGGGTAGCGCGCACGCCATATTGTTTGATCACGGCACGGAAGTTGTAACTTTGGTTCAGGCACAAGCGTACAATAATTCAATAGAATACACTGATTCACCAGAGGCCATACTATAAAAAACGCTATGAAATACCTTTTTATCGCCTCCAATATTCAAGTATCCAAAATGAGACAAGAACAGTCTGGCGGTCTGGAATTCCGTCACTGGTTCTGGTGGTTCGTATTCATCGGGTATCTGGTTAAAATTTACAGGGGGTTTAGAAATTGTAAGTCATCGTTTGTTAAAGGCTTTTCTTCCATAACTAGCTGTTACTCGCGGTTTCACCAGCGTTATTCTAAATTTCGTGGGAATATCGGGATAAAAAATATCCTATGTGTTATTCCAGACTATATACTAACACTATGCCAAATTTCATATTGATCCATTCAGTAGTTTTTACGTGAAAGAGTAACAAACAGCCATCCATACAAACTTTCGCGTTTATAGTATCAGTAGGATTATAAAAGTTTTTACCATTTGAAATTTTGTTGTTTCAATAATCAATTTCAATTCCTGCTTAAAGATACTATACTTTTATAAATATATTCCATTGACTTGTAAAGAAATAGAGTTCAGGTCTGCACTCAAAGTTTATAGACGAAGCTGCATAAGGTGAATATTTGTTTCAAGCAAAAACAGCAGTAACATAGTAGGGGCACATGATTCAAATTCCAATGTTCATGTTCTGAAATCAAATCTAGCACTTTTAAAATGTTTGTATTGGACACGCCATCTATTTGTTTCTACGCCAATGACATTCACTATTGTTAAAAATGTACATTTCTTCTTCTGAGTTACATTATAAGATAGTATAATCTATACTCACGACGTTGTCATCACTCTCCCTGATTTTCTTCTCGATAGCTGCTTGCTGGTCAAGTAATTTGAACAAATTAGACGCGTCAGGATCGTTTAGCTGACGTAACACTGATTCTAAACTTGGGAACGCTGAGTCACTGGAAAGTTATAATATTATTAAGTCGGTTACACGTTTGATTTTCATATAATTTACGGGAAGGGGACTTAATTAATTTGAGAATGGGGAGGTATATTCACTATTACCTTTTAAAATACTAATATTATAAATGAGCAACCTTGTCTATTTGAAGTCAAAACTAGGAAACTTGTCTTGACCAGTGTTTCTCCTCAGGGGATCTATATTTTTTAAAAGTTTATTCTCATAACTAGCGACCCGCCCCGGGTTGGCACGGGTCTATGTCATTGCATTTTAAATCTGTAATATCTTCGAAAATATTCATTTAAATTACACGCTGTAAGGGGCCATATTTATCTATATTACACGCACAATGAATTTAAGGTACTTAATTGGATAAGGATTAATGCTGTATTGCTTAAAATTGATTCGTAAATAAGCCATTATTTCGCGTAAAAAGAAAAGGATAAAAAATGGTTATTGTGTTTTAAAAAAATGTGTTTATTTACGACATCACATTAGAAACCTCTAAGGGTATCAACGTTCCTCTACTATATTATGCATGTATTATGCATATAAACCTTCCTCTTGAATTATTCTCTCTATTTAAGAAAACCGCATCAAAATCCGTTGCGTAGTTTTGAAGATCTAAGCATACACAGGGACAGACAGACAGCGGGACGCGACTTTGTTTTATACTATGCAGCGATATTGAATATAACTCACACGGCAGAAGGGGGCGACGGTGGCAAGGGACGACATACTGGCGCGGGCGGAGATGGCATGTCCTGTAAATAGTAATAATAATAAATAAGTCAAATGTTGCAACTTTGCGTATCGCAGTCAAAAACATAGGACTTTAGTTGAAAATCTGTTCGGTTTGTTTTCTCTTTATGGTCGGCAGTAAGTTTAGTTACGTAAAAACATAGTCCTTTACATTTAGAGTATTCAAATTAAGATTTAACTTACACCTCGTCGTTTGAATACTTGGGGGGAGGGAGACTTGGGGGGAAGGAGACTTGCCGAGCTAACAGATGCAGATAAGAATAACTTTGTATAGACATAAAGAGACTCTGTAAATTTATTTTTAAAAAAATATACCCGTGAAGTTTCTTGCCAGTTCTTCACGAAGGTTTTTTCGAACTGGTGGTGTTTGGTCGAGTCATGTTTTATTTGACATCAATCAGTCAACCATCAGAACAACCAACCTTACTTTTGGCAGTTAATGAGATCAAACCCATCATTTCCACGCTCAGCCATTTCATATTCTATAGAGCGTGTAAAAGTCAAATTATCTTGAATCCTAGTCAATACCTAGTATGTTGTTAGGCAAGTCATGAGAATGTAAAATCAAAGTACCTGCATATGCACGGGTCGAGAACAGATAGCGGCGCCGGCGGCGGGCGCGCACCGCGGGGCTCCGCGACTGCTCAGCGACCACGCGAAGCGGCCCCACGCGCACCGGAGCAGTACTACGGGAATAATAGAGTAAGGGAATATATATTTAATATATATTACGCCGATTTACTTGTTACTACACTTTGATATATAGATGAATAGACACGAAATAACTGCAAACAATTTTGATACATTTAAATAAAACTGTTTATGTTAGCTGAAGGAGTTCTTTTAGCGGTCTGTTGTGTTTTGAGTTTGATTTATGTACTTCAATATTATGATAAGTGTTTCAAGATGTCAGAAATCCATAAAATCCATATTTTATTGTGTATTTTATCAAAATATCAAAGATTGTAGTCAACTACTATAAAACGAAAAGAAAACTAATCTTTTTTCTTATTATATTTGTTCGTTTTTTAGCGATTCACTTAGGGCTCCTTAAAAGGAACGCTAGTAATGTGGAATGTTTTATATAATTGTTCAAAAGCTTTGAAGCTTAGTGACATCGACGAAAAGCAAACAAGGTGGTTTTTAGCGGGTAGGTGCCATTCTGGCGAGTCCCACATCACCCCCGCAGAGGTCGGTATTTTCCTGCGGCGGTATGCATGACGCGTCTTCCACCTCCCTCCCGTGAGGGTGTTGCTTCGGCGGAAAAAAAAACTCTTAGTCTAGTGTTGATGATAAAGAATACAAGGTCCCATTAGCTCAATTAGCTAAGCGCCCCAGACCGGAACCGTTTACGTCAAATCCAGAGCCCCAAGGTGTAAGTTACAAACAGTTTTGAGGGACGAGCGGCATTGTCACTAAAGTACGTCTTCTTATGGTAGCGTCGGGTGACGGGTCGCTCACTTCCCTCTAATATGGTTGAGGAGGGCGATGGCTGGATCCCGCGTTAACTCGTGAACGGGTGAAGTTTGAGGGTGTTCGTCGTTTGGATACTTGGGGGGGAGGGAGACTTGCCGAGCTAACAGATGCAGATAAGAATTATTTTCTATAGACATAAAGGGACTCTGTAAATTTATTTTGAAAAAAATATACCCGTGAAGTTTCTTGCCAGTTCTTCTTCACGAAGGTTTAATTTGACGTCAATAAGAACAAGTAATTGTCAATGTTGAGAATATTTTATTTCATTTCATTAAGTGGATAGAGCGCTGCACCATACGGCGGAGGTACCAGTTGAGCATTCATCTGTGTGATGAACACAGATGTTCGGTCTCGGGTTCTGGTTGTTGTTATTTATATAGGGTGACTTGTAATTCGCCGTGTTCCTCTTGGAATGTGCTAATATAACTAATTTCCACCAAATTACTAGAATGTGCCTAATACCAAGGAGGCTCGTTATCGAGATATTCAATATTTTCGGTTTTGCTCAAAAAAACCCTGAATTAACTACAATAAATTCAATAAATAAAAAACTAATGTCAACAAACATTTATTAATGCTAAATACTGGCACAAATATCGAACATTTTAAAATGGCAAGTGAATTCTTATAAAATTTTGTTTTGATTCACTTATTTGGTCCCGTAACAGAATCATTGAAAAATGTGCTTAATTTAATTATTCAACGATTTTATTGAATTATTATAACATGAGAATTAATTTAAATGGTATGTTCTATAAATATGCGATAAACAGTAGGTACTACTTGTTATTGGTGTTCCTTATATCAAACACCTTTTTTTTTTTTGCATTTCCGTGACAGACAGATTTTCTCACAATTCCTGACGCTTTCATTAGTTGTATACATAAAAAATTGCAGAGAGTATGCCCGTAATAAGTGGGTTAAGAAATATATGTCATTGGAAATTAGCTTGTATTATAAAATAATAAAAGGTCTGAATCCCCTAGTTATTTCTTTTTTCGGTGCCATGCTTCTTTGCTCTATGAAACGACGAGAACATTAGTAACGGTACAAAATAGACACACATCATTCGCGATTGCAATAAAATTGTACATAAGTTAATATTGTTTAAGTTGCTTAAAATCTATTCACTGGTTTCCCTCCAATCCGTAGGTATTATGAATGTTTTTATGCCAAAGACAATTCGCCAGCTGCGATGAAGAAGAAATATTGATTAATTTTACAAACATCACACAAATTACTCTCAAAACTGTGGTATTGCTCGAATGACAATGTAGACCTCTTCACTAAAGCTGAGCCACGGTTCAAGCAGCTTATAAAAACTATTTTGAAACCCACCTTAAGACATCGAACTAGGAACTAAGTATTTAGCAAAATTACGTTATAGTTGTATTTTGTAACAATATTATTACATGTAAGTATTACATTTGTTTTATAAAAAATTAAAAAAAAAATATTGAGCAATAAAAGTTAAAAATAACTGAATCACTACTCATTCTCAGAACCTACTATTATTTATTTGGTTTTAATTTGTCCTTTAAATGTAAATAATTTTCAAGGAAAATCTGTAATTGACCCTACTTTGAGTTTGAATGTTGTTTTAGGGCAATTTTATTATAATACTAATATAATAAATCCCCAGACAAACACACCAACTACATGGTCCCAAAGTAAGCAGAGCTTGTGTTACGGATGACCATACAGCGAATTGGGGCGGAACCCAGCATAAACCTACATATATAAATACAAACAACCATGACCCGAGAACAAACATCTGTGTTCATCAAACAAATGAATGCCCCGACCGGGACTCGTTCCTGGGACCTTCGGCGTATGAGGCAAGCCTACTTACCACTACACCACTGTTGATTTTTTGATTAAATAAAGAAAAATTGAAAAGAAATCCTACTCACCAATCAACGTAGGCTGCGGTTCCTGGCTATTAGCTAAGGGTTCTTCCAAGAGCGACAGCATGATATTTCCATCGGCGATGAAATGACGTAGTTTCTTATGACCCAAGGCTGCCAACCAACGCTCGTCTAAGCGACACCAAGAGCCCTTCGTTTCTGTACCAACCTACAGAAAACAACCGTTAATTGAACTCAGCCTGTCATTCGTTGTTGTAAGTATATAATAACAATACTTTATGATTATAAATTAAATACTAGTTTATAGTCATACCTGTTCCAAAATAAGCATAAGAAGCGACTCAGCAGCATCTCGTACTCTCATAGACACAGGTTTCAGTTCTTTTTCATCCTTCATTTTAACCGGTTCTCCGGGTTTTCCTGAAACATTGTAATTCACACAATTGTTTAGGTCGAAAGTACTTATGAGCTATTTTTTTCTAATAACTTTATGGCGATTGATTCATTGGTTAATTTATGAATTCAAAGTATATAATTCGTTTGATTTACTTTAGAAACCCAACTCGACGTATCAAAAAGTTTTATAGATTTATACGTTTCTAACAATGCCAGATTTACAAAAACATGGTCTCAAACTATTCATTACATGTGTAATCTACCCGTTTGGTTGGATGGATTTGTTTATTTATTTATTTATTACAATCACCTTTGACTATCATTACAGGGTAAACCTAATGCGATAGTTGTGTTACATTTGATAATTATAAAATATTATTATACATGTCAAAAAATATCAATTAAAATAGTAATAATGTCACAATTGAAGTACCTAATTTTAAACTTACAAATTATTGTTATACATGTTTATATGTTCATCTAACCAATTAGTCATAATGTTGAATAGGTAATAGAGCTTATTCAACCGTAAGATATACACAGTATTTTTTAATATCTATCTATCATAAAGCAACAGCACTCTACCTTGACTCTTCGACCCTGATATGCCAAGCTCGACGACCTCCATCAAAGTCTCCATGCACTCGGAGTCCGCAAGCAACGCAGGGCAAAGCCAGGAAGACAAACAGGAATACGCTGCGACCACACAGGAATGCAGATCGCGGGAGTGCGCTTGCGGGGGACGGCTGCATTGCACGGTTATGTAGTCGCATATCCAACGCACGGCCCGTTTACGTTCTATTGCTTCTGTTAGATTATATTAAATATATGGTTAACGTTTAAAACTTTTACGCCAACTTGCGCAGACCTCAGCCAGCAACATAACTCGGACTAAAAGTATCGCTACATGTCTCTGACACCGATGAAAGAACTAGCCGGCTAGGTTCATGTTAGATTTTTGAAGTCCGCATAATTCGGCCTTTGATTTCGTTTAAATTATCGCGTATAACGAAACTACTAATTATGTTATTGTTATTTTGTGAAATTTTTTATTAGATTTATAATATATATATACATACATATATAGTGCATATATTATATTCACTTTATTGAAGCGGTAACATTCATATCTTACCAATAATTAATCCTATGAAAGCACAGTAGAAACATGCAATAAGTTAGTTTTTTAATTTACATAAAACATTCCTAACAGAAAAACAACAAAACATTTATAAACAAATAAAACCATAACTTATTTTCAAAGTTTATTTATTGATGGTTTTAGGGAAAATATTGCATACCAAACCATGCTCGGCAAAATTGTACGATAGATTTCAACAAACGCATCCACCAAATAATAATACTTATCTAAAACTTCTTTAGTATAATTTTTAATTTATTTTCAGTATTATAATGCAGTAAATGCAGGCTTACCCGGTTTCGTAGAGTGTAACTTGGCCAATCCAGCCAGTAGATCTAAGGCTGCTAACGAGACTTGCAGATCGCCCTTCCACGATGATATTAGTCGATGGCACACGAGATAAGTGGCGCGCACCACTAATGCGGAACCTGTTTGAATTTAAAACAAACTTTTTTCGTGTAGAGTTCTGTTACAGTAACAATATATGATGAGGAGGAAGGATGGGCGATTGAAGAAAACCTTTTAATTCCAACCATGCAGTCTAAATGGATAACACTCACAATCATAATCAAAATTGTTCAAAGAACCCAAATATTATTGCGCAATTGAAATTTTTATCATACATACCTTTTGACTACTCCTACTTGAAAAGGCCATAATATTTTGAATATCGAACTAAACACAATGTCAGTCTAAGGCTGTTTTAAATTTTTTTTTAAATTTACTTTTATAACCAGGAGATTATACTTGTTTCAAAACCTTTCAACAACAAACACTTCAAGGTCAAATAACAATGTAAGGAAAAAACCAAATCTATAACAGGCCGAAATACATTATTGATGATAACCGATAATAAACTCAAAGGTATAACACTTAAGAATGAGAATACGACTATATCAACCATATCAAACACAACAATAGATAGGCAATGTATAGTTGAGATGAGGTCATAAGGATACGATTTCTTATTCGATGTTATAATGGAAAAAAAACGGATGGCTGCATTGTGCTTCATAAAAGCTATGATGTGAGTATTATGATGACACGAAAACATACTTCTATGAAATATCCTATATATTTCAACAATGTTTTTAAAGTAGGTCGCAACTGAAGAATGGAGTAACAGCTTATTATGTATGCAAAGAATAAAAGCTATTGAATTAAGTGACAAAAGGTGCATTTACCAAAGGCAGGCGATGCGGGGTGCAGATCAGCTAAGGACGAATCTTCGCTGCTTTGCGCTGAACCGCGATCCGAGGACGCTAAAAGTGCCATGAATGATAATGAAATTAAACAAAATATATAAATATGCACCAACTCTATTCAATAATTTTAATCGTTTTTCAATTACAAAACAATTTTAATCGTTTTTAATCACAAAATCGATTGCGAATCTGTTTAGATGTCTTCCATATATTTTAAAGGTCATTATTGAATAGCGCAACACACTTAAGCTTTGAAACAGAGGTTCTAAAACTTTTTTTCTCATAGACCACTATCAAAATTTAGCTGGTTCCGCTGGACCCCCTGCAGCTTCATTTTTACCATGTTCCCAAAACTCGACAAAAAAAAAGAGAATATTACATATAACTACTCCTATCCTAATCACTACTTTAAAATATATCTTCGCTTACACAAAGTGTAACCGTATTTGCCACAATCATGTTAGATACGGTCTGTGATGTATGAAATTGAAAAACGAACTATTGTTGTGAACACATGAAAAAACGTTTCATTATTTTTGGTTCAGAATGACGAGAACAATGATTGGTCGGAAAAAAATATTTGAATAGAGGGCAAAAAAAAATTATCTTGTGTAGTGACGGTTTTAAAACCACAACAACATATGATTATGAATTATTGATACTAAGATGGATACTTGATAAACATTAAAATATAAAGCATACCTGCATAATGATGGCCAAAAGCGTTTGCCGAAGCATTATGTCTAACGCACAAATACAGGGTGTCCAAAAGAGGTACACAGAGACTGTCAGACCATTCTACTTGAACACCTTGTACACATATCAGTGATAGCTTTTGACGTAAAAGATCCCCAAGGGTGATGCCGACGCTGAAATAACAGAAAATGGTTAAATTACAATTCCAAACTTGCTTGGTCTGATTTATAAGTCCATACCATGTCAGTATAATTTCACGATCTATACAACATTAGAAAATCTGTTTAGTGTTCACCTTGTAGAGTTTAACGAAAAAGTAATAGTCACATCTGTGGCCATGAATTAAGCGACATAATGTATCGTATATTTATAATTGTAAAATAGCCCGAAAGGAAGCCTCGTAGCTTCTTATCTGATCTCTGTATAACTTTATAAAGAAGGACAAAAATGTGTATCATTATTTCCGCGTGCAGAATTGACATTTTATTAATATCTATAAGAGGGACCCATAAGTCAGATTCAAATCTCATTTCCTCTAAGCTTTCTATGTAAAGCTATGGCGTAATGTTGTTTTGTATTCCTGTATAAAACGAATTCTTTTTGAGTATAATATTTCATTGAATATCATACTTAAAATGAATCTCAACAAATCACAGTTTTACCTATAAATCGACTAGTACTCAAACTTTGCATTTCAGTTCACTGTTCCCGTTTATCGCAAATATAAATAAAGTTCAAAGAACAAAAGGATAATTTAAGACTCGAGTTATCGAGTTCGTCTTTACGGAGCTCATTCATTTCATCACAATCACTTTTCAATTAAACAGTTGAACGAAACTTTAATTCATAAGCACTCATAAACTTACTACTCATTACTTCCTGGGAACTCAGGAACGGGCAGGTCTCTGTAATGGTAAGGGAATGCTACCAATGTCGACAGAGCTGTAATGGCCGCTTTCCTGAGCTCTCTCTTGTCTATGGAACTGCATTCCAACTTAGGCTCTCTCTCACATAGGATCTTCTCTAGTGCGTTGACGAAGTCTGGAAGTAGTACCAATACGCCATCCAGATCTAGGCTGCAATATAAATTCTGGTTCGGTTAATAAGTCCCGAAAAAACAAAAGCGTACTTAAAAAACTTTTAAAAGTTGTCTCAAATATTAACTTAGAAAAGATTTGATTCTGAGTTACTTAACCCTTTCAATCCCGAAAAATAAAGTTAGACCTACTGTCTTGAAATTTTAATACATCGTTTGTATATGTTTACTGAACATTAATAAAAACTGAAAAAAAAATCCTGAATTTCCCATTTTCCGGAAAAGCTATAGCATGTTCGTGCTATCCGGGATCCAACTGTTCTAAGGCACGTTCGTGCGTTATCATACTAATAAGATTAATAAATATGGATCTAGTAGTAAATTAAACCAATTTTGTTAGAATAATATGTTTTATTGAACTAAAGAAACATTTTATGAAAAAAAAAAACAAGAACTTTAACAATTCTTACCTAATTATGGCACTTCTTTTAACATAGTAATAAATTCAACATTCATCTTACTTAAACATGAGACTTATTACATCTTCATAGTAAGTAGCTTTGCTAGGAAAATAATTACTTAATCAAAATAGTCATCAGTAGTAATCAATATTCAGTCTTAATTTTTTTATTTATATCTAAGTAAAAAGTATCAAAAAAGAGATCTGTAAAAAAGTAACA
Organism: Marasmarcha lunaedactyla; assembly: GCA_923062675.1. Classification (NCBI taxonomy): domain Eukaryota; kingdom Metazoa; phylum Arthropoda; class Insecta; order Lepidoptera; family Pterophoridae; genus Marasmarcha; species Marasmarcha lunaedactyla. Next base: position 44,681,227 of record OV281339.1, on the reverse strand, counting down.
TTTACGATTCCTGCTCAAAAACTGCCTATGGCGTGTGATACAGGTAAAAACAGTCGTTATCACTTGTGCAACAGAGATAAACATCACATTTCCGGCATCTTGTCTTGGTACGTGAGGAGCAGGATTCCAAACGACAGGTTCGTGGAGACTTTAACTTGTCCACCGTAGGCAAATGGTTGTAGCCATCGTACCTCTTGCCAAGTGATGGTGGGATGGCAGGCTGGTAGCGTCCGATCCCAGCAGCTGGTTCCCTCTCTGGAGACAGAGGTGATGGCTCTCGCATTAATCTGTAGGGAGTACTGAGCGTTTCAGCGATCTGGTAACGAAACTCCAAGAGATCCATTATTTTATTACTTGGAACTCCCCGTGACAAAGAATCGCAGCGATACAGTCTCCAACAGTTGACAACAGCTAAATCAAGAAAGTGAATGATGACCTTGAGTGTCCGCTTACGTGTTTTAAGAAAAGTCCGGTAGTACTCCATTGACTGATCTAAGACATCAACACCTCCCATGTAGCGGTTATAATCAGTTACAACTTTTGGCGCTTCAACGTCAATATACTTTTTGTTAGTCTTATCGTATCGTTTGACTACTTCAATTCGATTCCCGCCAGTACAATTTGAAGCCATTATTACACATTTTGAATCTCTCCATTTGACTAGAGCAATATTATCATCCAGTGTACGCTGGTCTATATCCCCCCTCTTCAATTGCTTGTCCTCCTTGAAGTGTAGTTGCTGACGTTCCGCAATCCTGTTCGCCATTATCGTCCCTGTCCCGTGCAAATTAAGATCGACAAGTTTCTCCAGAAGAGGCACTGTTGTAAAGTACCGATCAAAGTAGATACAGCTGCCAGGTGGAATGCTTTGCGCGAGGTGAATCACAATTGCTGGACCTAGTCCCAGAGACCTATCGGCAAAAGCGGGGCTGTGAGTGTGGTAGATCTCAAAGTCCATCATTAGACCTTCACTGTTGGTAGCGACGAAGTTTTTAAGACCTACTGGCCTAGGTTTATTTTTTACTACTTGCCTCATCTCACATTTTCCAGTAAATGGAATCATTTGCTCATCTACCGAATATCTAGAAGGACTGCGCTCAATTTTTCTACATCCTTTCTTGACGGCATCAATTACTGGCTGCACTTTCCAGAGTGGGTTTTTTGAATTTATGCGCATTTAGCACAGGTTTTACTAAGCCATTACAAAGTAAAATCACTTTTCAGCTTCATCCTTTATATTTTCATCTTTTATGATTTGCATTTATTATGCTGACTTTTTCCTCTGGTAAGCGCCTAAAACCGAAATTTTTTTCAATTATGCGGCCATTGGCAACATAAGAGCTGAAAATATTTGTTGAATTTCGGTTCTGCAATGCTAGAGTCAACTTTCTATGAAAACTAGAGAAGTACCATTGTGTAATATGGTTTTTTAATTTTAGTTCGAGAGTACCCCGCATCTGCCAATAGCACAAAAATAATTTTACAACAGCCCATCTAGTGTTATTAATAATATAAGTCTGTGAAAACTTGTGCGAGCGTATTTTTACATTATGTATGGATTATTTTATAAAAATATGACGTTTACACACGTACAAGGTTATATAATACCAGAGTCGGAGAAACTGATAGGGATAGAGCTATATCGATAAACGTAACACGATAACAGACCCGATATTTTTTTACAAATTTAAGAAACTAAACTACTGCCGGATACTTTTGTACAAATTTATTAACTAATATTATATTTCATTACAAGATGTTACACGTATTAATTCTTGCTTGATGATGCCAACTTCTTTAAACAGATCCTTTCGGCATTTTGATATTTGACAGCTGGGCAGCAATCTAGACGGTGGAACACAAAATACACAACGTAACGTATGGATAATGTGAAAAAACTCAGCAAACAGAAATGTAGTGACTAGCACGACCGTCTTGTTGCGAGTGACAGATTAAAACAAACACAAAATGGCGGTGGGCCATTGAGTGTTCCCACCTTGAAAACATATATTTGAATATTTTTGTTCTATTTGTCTTTGTTCAAAATATAATAAATATATGCGATCGATATCATTACTTATTTGGTCACAACACTACATTATATCAAATTAGAACTGTCATCGAGAAAATAAAGAAATGGAAATAGTATAGATTATGACTGATCCTTAGAATTTCGTCTTATTCTAGCTTGATGAAATCCAGCCGGAAATCAGCTTCCAAACAAGTAAGAAAACTTTTGTCCGAAGACACTGTTTCAGATTTTTTTCATGCTCAGTGCCAACATTAGTAAATAAGAAGCAGCTATTAGTAATTAATACGGTCTCACCTTATCTCAATGTTTCTATCAGTTCTGCTCTGGAGTTAGTCTCTCGAGCGTAGACTATTTCCTAGTAGTATTCCCAAATAAAAATAAAATATTGCGAAAGTAGTTTCAAAACGGGGATCGGAAACCCGTCAACGAGTATCAACAAACGCGTTCGCAGTGAACGGCTGACGACGCGACGACGCGACGGAAAACCGAGGGTACCGGGTCGCAGAGGGAGAAGGAAGTAGCATTTAAAAATACCGACCCTGCTGTGTGTGTTACTTTAGATAAAACTTTAAATTTAATATCGGTTCGATAGTTACAGGGTTTTTTTTATTTTATATAGATAGATAGATAGATAGATAAAACATTTATTACATTTTAAACACACACAAAAATACAAAAAGAAAGAAAGAACAATACAGACAATTTACACAGTTTGTCGTGTGTGTTACGTCAGTGCAACGGGTCACAGCTCAGCATCAATATTTGCTTTACAAGCGAACTGCTGATTTCCAGCTGTAACCTTAGGTAGTACGCGAGCACGTCATTTCGTTGTAATATTAAAGTTTATACATTGATAGTGTTTTTAATAATTTCATGAGAGTTTTTGAAAATATATATAATAATTGTAAGTTAAAATTAAACTAGGTTTATAGATAGGTATTATTGAATTGTAAATAGAATATATTATATATTTTAGATGGTCGATCATATTGAAATTAAGGTTATTGTAAGTAGTAATTGTATTGTTTATATATATATATTGAACGAATTAAGAATGAAAGAAAGAATCACATTATTTATAATAAATCATTGCAAATATTACACTAGTCATGTATAAACACCAACAAACTCATGTTCCCTTTTTACATTAATAGCGTGGAAAATAAGTTTACCTAAACAACTCTGGGGCATTCAGGACCACAGCAGCGGCAGTATTGGGGTCTCGCAGGCCTCTTCGAATGGCCGCGTACGACCGAGCAAGGTACGGCGCTAGTATTTGCTCCCGACTCTGTTTGGAACAGAGCACGCGGCAAACTGTACCCAAGGCTTCGGCGCGACCTAAAAGGGCAAATTTAAAAAAGGTTAATGTTACGCAATTTTATTAGGATAGGTAACCTTAAAGGTCGATCTTGTTTAGACTGTAATGCTCAATGTACTTCGGTGAGTCTAAATTGAAAATATTAGACAGTTACATAAAGCATTTCAGAAAGATTTTGAATGTAACACAATACTTATAATCATATTTAGTTGCAATATCGAAAACAATCGATGTTTCAACTTTTCTTTGTCAAAACGAGTGTACAAAAGGGACTTTAGTACACCATTACAGAAATAACTATATTACAGCGGCAACTGTTAGGCCGGAAGTAAGCACAGCTTGTGATATGGATGACCATACAGCGACTGGGTGAGGGGGGGGGCATAATATATACATATATGTATATCAATGTTCATCACACAAATGAATACCCACACCAGGCTCGGACCTGGAACCCCCGGCGTATGAGGCAGGGCTATTAACCACTACGCCATTTTGCCGTCTAAACTCGATCGGCACTTGTGATAAACCCCAAGAAAATTAAACAGAATGATAATATTTAAACGAGTTAATACTAAAAAGGAACCCCAAAATCTTACCAGCTTGATAGTTGAGAGTATTCAATTTGATGCTTGAATCCGTCATAGACGGCGGAGGCGGAGTTCCGTCGGGTTTCTCTACAAAATACATTTGAATTAAACTATCTTTCAACGCTATATTAACAAAATATAAACCGTAGTTAATAAAACATTACATACGCTGCACTTGGGTGTTACTCGTTGTGCCAATGAGTGCTGCTTCAAACAGCCACTCTCCGAAGAGATGGAACAGCGAGTTCACTTTAGGGCGGAGTAACGCCAACGGAGGCTTTTCACTTTCACCTACTGTAACAGAAAAAGTTATAAAATCCCGACATACCCAAGTCGACACATTTCAACATTTTCACATTGAATCGTAGCTGCAGAATAATAGAGCTTTAAATTTGAAAGAAACATTTCGTATAAGTTACGTTATGAAAAATTCTATACCAAATCCTGCATCACTTTGTTAACCATAGCTTATATCTGCAAATGGCTGAAGAAAAGAACCAAATGACAGCCCCTTGGCGAGTCTATGAAAACCCAAAGTAAAACTTCAAATATTTGGGTAGAATTCACAACAGTTACCTTGTGAAGTGATCGAGTTCGGTGGCGTGGTAGGGGCGACGCTAGCTGGCCTTCCAGAAATCCCAATCAACGACGTTCGAGGAGTGCCTAATTCACACAAAACAACTTCAGATATTACCTTTTCAAATCACATTCTACACAACAAACAAATCATTCTAGTTCAGCGCATTCGACAACATCAAAAACGTCGCAAGACGTTCTTCGTGAAACAACAAATACAAATGGGATGTAATAATGATATTAAACAGTTATTGTTTGTAAGAAGAATAAGCGACCCGTAAGAACCACTAAGCAGAACTTAAAAAAAAAAAGCCATAACCAAGTAAAAATTATAAAGAAATAAACAACCACCAAGCAATAATCGAGGAACAACATTGGCAACTCTTTTACATTTTAACTGAGGGAACACCAAGAAAGCGTAACACAAGCGAATAAAATAAGCTTCCAAACCACATACAACTTTAGGTACACCTTAGGGCGCGTACACATAGAACGTTCGTTTTACAGGTCCGTTTAAACGTATATGTTATTAGCGTGTTTAGTTGTATGAGCCAGTTCACACACAGGACAGTATTCCGGATCCGGTAACAAAGGAAATACTGTCGGTTCGAATGAGAAACCGCGCGGCGCTTGGCACGGAGGTGCGCGGGGTGCAGTGTTCTGCGCAAACAACAGTCGGATCTGTTAAAATCGGTCCCGAAAATGCTGTGTGAATATTACCTCCAGTAGCGCCGGATCCGTTAAAATCGGTCCTGTAAATGCTGTGTGAATATCACCGCCAGTAGCGGAGGATCAGTTAAAAAGGATCTTGTAAAATCGGACGTTCTATGTGTATGCGCCCTTAGCCGTTATTGTTAAAATAAGCTTTTATACAATGCATAATACAATATTTTAATAGCAATTTCCAATCACCTTTGTCATGCCATACATATTTTATATGCTGCAAAAAGTTTTTTGATAAAACCTTTTATAAATTGTTTACTGCGTAAACTTTGCCAGTCGCTTCAATGACGATTATCATTCTTACAAATTTTCATTTCAAATTATATACAAATTATTTATAATCAGACTTAAAATGAAAAGCAAGCGGAAAATGTTTACACGTATAGAACAATTTTTAAAAAGGAACTACACGAAACAAGCCCCAAGAAACTGAATTAAACTATTATAAACTCTGATATTCTTGTCAATTTATAGTTTATTCATAATCACATTAATTTTGCTTCAATATAAAGGCCGTTTTATTCATCAATAATTTTTTGACAAAAAACTCATCATCGCTCCATGAGTAGGTATATTCAATATTCAAATGTTTCTCTCAGGACTTCATGGTACTTATTTCATGATTCGAACCATACAATAATACATACTCTTGTCCGCCTGTTTGGTCTTAGACGCCGAGACGCTGAAGGACTTGGCGAGGCGTCTATGGGCCGGAGGGGTCACCTCTCCGTCCTCCTCCGCCGCCGGGACGTCGCTCGTGATGGTCTCCCACCAGCGAGTGCCCCGCCCTGTTAAACCCGGCACCCAGACACCTCCGGTGTAATAAGACCCGGACATACCCTTAGATGCTACGCGATACTTTCCGATATCCAATATTTTAATGCTTTTGAAAATGAAAAAATGAAAAATTAAAAGAAGGTTTATTTGTGACACAAAGCAAAAACACTCTAAACGAATAGAAATACAAACATAGGAGTAAATAAGGTTAAATATAAAAATTAAATTAGAAAAATGTCACAAACTGTGCGTTACTTCAAAACTTTTGAACTAATGCACAAAAAATACAAGTGTCATAAAGTTTGGATTGCGAAATTTAGTTTTGCAATGTAATCACGAATCATCGCAATTTACCAATATCTTACAGAATTCTTCGCTTACCCTTAAAAAAATTTCCGATGCCTTTATTAGGATTTTTCCATTCAGTGCTAAAATAATAATAAATATTGGATTTCGAAATAAATAGCAAGAGAAACCTGGCTGGCAATAATTTGTATTATAACGAATTGCTACTAGGTATTATCCCATTTTATAAAAGTCAAACTAGATATATAACAAAGAGAGATGTGAAGTTGTCGCTCTGTTTTGGTAGAGTGCGATACAGGTCTTATTTACTTTTTTCATATCCGGAAAACGAGCAAGCGAGTAATTAGCCCCCGTGGTAATAGGCGTGGTCATTTTATTTATCAATATTGAATGTGATTGTGATCGATTAATGATTCGAAGCCGACCCGTTGGGAGTCTACCCGTGATACGTTTTGAGCGCCGAAGTTTCGATTATGTTGAAGAAACAGCAGACTGTCACCAAGTGTACCTATGACGAAATAAAATATTTTGAATTTTGAATTAGGCTTCAGTTGGCACTGACTTTGTTCCACTAATTGAACTAGGTGTTCCTTGCTTCTAACCGGAACACAACCAAGATGGCGATCACAATATGAAGAACTGTAGTACCGCCGGACGAGATCTTACCGTAAGAAACTTTAATACCACTTAAAACTTTGAATCTTGGGATCGTACAAGGAAAATAAAAATAAGAAAACTATATCCCCGGATGTACCAGGTACTAAAAACGTAACTGAACAAACGACAAAGCCTCGTATGCAATTTATATTAACTTGACGTAAAATGACCCCTTAACTTGTGATAATATTTAAAATATCCAAAACATTTAGCGATACCTAATAATTGCACCTTCTGTAATCTATCACGCTGTTGTTAGAGTTTCTAGCTGTGTGAACTTAAACAATATTTAAAATAAATATTATTTAAAATGTAGATCGATATTGTCTCTTGTGTCAGTATTAAATTATGTTTTCTATTTAAGTTATTTGGTACTATTCCTCAGTATTTGATTTCTACAAAATATTAAGCGCACTGATATCGCACTCTTAAAACATAATTATGAAATCTGTTTCAAGACTATATAAAAAAAAAACAAGTAAAATACTTTACAATGAAATAATATGTCATTATAAATCTAACCATAGTGATATTTACAATTTGCTTAATCTATTTACTAATATATATGTATAGTTCTACAGTAATCAACTAACTACGCATTTTTTACCCGAAACCAAATTTAAAATGATACATTATTTATTTTCACGCAATCAGATCAAACAGGACCAACATTATTTTCCTCAACAAACAACTTATTCAAAAAAATTCCCCACACACAAAATTTATATTACTCTTGATAAAAAAAATTTATGGATATAAAAAACGTTCCAAACTTATAACTTGACCCCAAAAACAAGTAGAAGTGTAATCAAAAAGCCTCACCTAAGAACGCGTCGACATGAGCAGCTAATCCTTTCATTGCTTTATGAAATATCGACGGCAACGCTTGAAGACAGGGGTGATGGCTTGGATCCCTGCCACCTTCCTCTTGAGTTATTGAATACTGTATGAATCAAACGTAATCGATTTTTATATAAACACAAAGCTGTTGAGAAAACCAACTAATTTCTCGTATGAAACGCTTCAGACTTCATGCGTTGCAATACCTTGAACGTGTATTTTTTTCATCTGTCTTACACATATTTTTCCGCGTAACGTTCATAAAGGTATGAAATCATAAAACTCTGAAGACATAAACACACTGACCCAAAACGGTTAGTAAATGTTTTATCTAATCAAAACTGATTTCAATTAAGATTGAAACCTATTTATGTGCTGATTTGGCTAAACATACAGTCACAACCTTCTTTTTTTGGACAATCAAAATGACCTCCATATCACGTTGCCATATAATATTATTATAACAACACAAACCAGAAAATAAGACCCACTATTTTTCATAAAAGCTACCAGAGAATCAGAAAGTTACCTGTATAAAATCCGGTGTCTGACTAATAACATGAGGTCTGCACAGATCCACTGGGTTGCCGATCGTGTGCAATACTCGATACCAGGTCTGCATAACAGCTTCGGCGCTCATATCCTGAGGTACTAGATTGACATCGTCTTCACCTTAAACAAACGTGACATAATGAAATGTATTTTAATAAACAGACGTGAAAACATGGACATCGTCGTAACAAACATTGGCTATCTTATGTTTGTCCCTACCAAGAGTCGGACTTTTTTTTTCAAATTGACAAGTTCATTTACGGCCCTATTAGCCTTTTAAATTTCACCAGACTTTGTGGCCTAGCGCTGAGGCGCTTAGCTGGAACTAAAACTATGTCTACATACGATACGCCTAAGAGCACCCGCGAGAGAGCACGGACCTAAGCTTAGGACGTCGTATATTGAAACTACCAATGGTTTGTTTTTCTTGTACCTCCGCCGGTAATGGCGTAGACTGTATTCATCAAAATTGTTTGAGAACAACAATTTGTTACGAGGCTGATTTAATGATATTTATTTTTATTTCTTTATTATGGTAAGGACAACAACACTACATTTTTATTATGTACATAACAGTGCTTCTTATATCTAACATTTTAATACAAGCTTTCTTATATACTATGTGTTACAATATGTTATCTACTTACATTGTTACATTATTTACCTATACTTACTTATGGTTCTACATGGCTAATTACAATTATTTGCTTATATTTAGCTTATGTTATATACAATTAGTACTTAGATTTATGTTATACAGCTTATACTTATTCTATTTACTATTGTATTTTATGTTGTACCAAATATTTTCACAATATTTTGTCAACATAACTTGCTTAGTCTGTATGTTCTATTACTATCTTTACAATATATATATATACAGAAATCTAATAATTCATTTCTTTTCTTGCTAGTCATTATTTATTTATTTTGCTTACAACTTTATACGCCTCCACGGCATCAGGAAAAAATATTTTTGTGGCTCCTGCTGTGGTGTTAGTTTTGTACCTGTTGTTCCATTCATCAAGCGAGCGCATACGGATGGCTCGCTTGATGAATGAAACTGGGCACTTATCGTAGTCCGGCTGTTTCTTCGATCCTAGGGCAGCTTCTGTGGCCAAACAGTCTGCGCGCTCGTTACCAGCTAGACCTACGTGTGCTTTGATCCAGAACCAATCTAATGATTTGGTCTGTCTGCATAAAGCTAATATATCTTTCCTCGTTTTTGTGGCGAGCGGGTGCATATTTTGCAGGCCAGTGATACTTTCGAGAGCTGCTCTAGAATCGCTGTATATAGCGAAGGTGGTTTCCTTTCTTTTTGTAATTTCTGTGTAAGCCCTAGATACCGCTAGGAGTTCCACCTGGTAGAATGTGCAGAAAAATAGGAGACTAAGTTTGACGGCCCTGATTTCGGAATCCCCATTCCAAAAGGAAAGAGAAGCCCCAACCCTGCCACCAATCTTGCTCCTATCTGTAAATACGCGGATATCAAAGCAACTATTGGCGTCTAATTGGTCTTGATCTTCCAAAGTGCGGAACTCCAAGCGTGTGTGTTCAGCCGGGTGTGGTGTATTAGTCTAAAATGTCTTTTGTTCTATTTCCCTGTCTGCTAGCTCCGGCTGTGACTTGCCCCTCTTAGCCTCGTAAAGGGAGGCGGTCTCTCTAACTCGTAAGTCGAGAGGTAATATCCCTGTTAACATCAGAGCTGAGTTTAGGGAAAGTCTGTGATAAGACTTGCAGATTTTTTGCAAGAAACTCCGTTGGATAGAATTTAATGTTTCCCTGACGCAAAGTTTGCTCGCAGCGGGAGCCCAGACACTGGTGGCGTACAGAATAATAGGCTCTAGTTAGCTGCTTATATGCCGCAACCACCTTCATGCACTGGCCTCCGGCGTTAGAGTTAAATGTTTCCTCCAAGTAGTTTGGTTTCGGTGCTCAGAGTGCTATGCTAATCCCTCCCATGCTGAGACGCGGGGTGCCGTATTTCAGCTTTCGAGTGGTAATCATGGCGCTGGTTTTGTGAGGTGCAAACTTAAGATTATTTACTACACCCCACACCTGCATTATCCCACCCACATAAGGCTCCTGAAGTAGTGCCAGACACGCTGCCCTCTTTGCCGCTTTAAATAAGATTTCTTGTGTTGCAAGTTGCTTCCTCTGAAGGTTGGCTTGCAACACGCGATATCGTTGTTCTACATCGAAGGCGCCATTAGCAGTATGCCACCGTTGCCCTGGCCAGAGAGTCCCGCTTCACGTGTCCGTAGCCTAAACACCTCGTACACTGTACTAAGGGTGACTGGTCCTCTACTCGTATACGCTGGAGAACAATGTGTAGCGTTCCCGATTCAGTCACCCTTTTCCAGATGGTTGAAGAAGCACACAGTACAATGTGGAAAGTTAGAGGGTTTCTCGCTCTTCTTCTATATTTGACTTCCGTTCGGTTTTCTTTTGGATCAAGGTCTCTGAAAGTGGTCTGGTTTCTAATAGCTTTAAGCACATCTGCATCATTATGTATATGAAGTACATCCTTAAGGATCAGAAGTGGTTCCTTATTCTGCACCTCCTCGCAGACAAGTTGCTTATTGGAACCCTTCAATCTTTCCTTTATCTTACTCCTGTCTTCCTTTGTCCTACAACTCATGACCATCTTTCTGTCTTTTGCTTTTCGTACTCTTTCAACCTTGACCCAACTCTCCTTGGCGTCTATGGCTTCTCTGACTTTATCAAGCACTTGATCACCACTTTCCGAGTCGTCTCTACATGCAATTACTATGGAGTGTAGAGCTGTTCTTGCGACTGGTTGTGAGTTTCTTTGCGTTGCAGTCACACTCGCATAGGTCGTCTGGGGCGCATTATTAAGGTATTCGTGGTGCCTCTCTATTGTTTCCCTAAGCTCCTCCATTTTTCTTTGGTTTTTAAGCATCCTTTTACCACTACCATTACACATACGAACTACCGTTGGTTCGGAAGGGTCATCTACTGCAAAAGAACCAGCAAGAAAATCAGTAGGAATGCATACGCCACGTTAGCCTGGCCCACCGGTGGGTTAGGCGATTCGAATACCGTGTCCTAACTGGAACACCGGCGTTCATTGTTGTACGCGGACGCCTGTAATGAACCGGCGCGCCTGGGTTGGCTGTGTAGTCAGCTGACTTACTGACCAGCGGGTTGGGATGGTGGGGAGCGTTGTCGAAGTAGCGTCTAGACACCAACTTCATCAACATGGCAATAGTGGGCAGCTGGAGATCTTTATGCAGATCTAAATTAGTGTCGTGATGGGGCGGATGCAAGCTTTGTAAAGTGTAAGCTTATTTCTAAGCGACATTTTACTCTTCTTGCAGATTAGAGGGTGCAGCCTACCCATGACGAAGGTGGCTCGCTTCTGGAATCGTTTTATGTGAGCCGCGAATGTAAGTAAACCATCGGGGATCGGAGTATCAAACAGAGAGATCTAAACCAAGCGCCTAATGCGTTGGCTGCGGATTGGAGTATTCTAGTTAACCTACGAAGATTCCTATCAGATGTGTATAGCGCGATGTCATCTGCGAAGAGCGCTAGGTCTACTTTCTGCGTCCTTGGCATGTCACTAGTGTAAAGTGAAAACAAAGTCGGAGAAAATACCGAGCCTTGAGGGACACCGGCTAATACAGGGCGGATATTAGAGAGTGCACCATCCAATCTTTAACGAAAGGTTTGACACTGTAAAAGTCTCGTATGATGTGCACGAGGCTGTCTGGCACACCTAGTTTGAAGAGCTTGTATAACAAGCCATTTTGCCAGACCTTGTCGAAGGCTTTCGCCACCTCAAAGAAAAGCGCACCAGGAAGATAAGATTATTACTATAACACCCTACACACTATTAAAGTCTACAATTAATTACCTTACCTTCCGCTGCGTCAATTATCAATCTGTCAACTCAAAAAAAACTCATAACATAGTTGGAGTAGAAGGGATAGTCAATTTAATTTAAAAATAAGTCTGTAACTGAAGATAATATGGAGTTTTCTGTGATTCTATATTATCAAATTTTTTCACGAAATAGATACGAAATCTTCAGGATTTTTACGAATTTCGCAAGAAATGAATTGCCCTTATCTAGCCAGTCTGGAAGAAGGAATACTTTGTTTGTACTATTTTACAATATTGAAGCGGTGCTTTAATTTTGAAGTTTTTAAGCGTTATTTATTAAATATTTATAGTTTGAGTAACTTCATTCGCGGTAGTAAAATATTGTTAATCGGATTCCAGTGCAGAAATACCTACACAACAACAAGCTTTGTTCTGAATATGTTAATAGTTCTCAAGAGTCTGATTTTGATGTGTACAATCCTTTTGCACGCGGTTCTATTGAACTGTGAATAAAATATTACTTTAAAATTCTATTGCAAGCGGTCATACTGTTATGTGTTTATACAATGTACAAGTTTTACAATATTTGACACTGTTGCCATGGTTGGGGATTGCGCAAAAAACAAGTCCTACCTTTACAACGCCTGAACGGCGACTGACACGATCTGCAATCTTTTTTTTTTGTTATGCGCCTAAGCTGGCATCTGCCTCGGAGAGGTGGTAAATGCGTCATGCAATTTTTGCAATACTTACTAGACGGCATCGGCGGGAAGTTGGGCCCGTACATATGTTTGAGCAGCCTCGCTGTAAGACACAATGAGGCGCGGCTCCATTGCACTGTGAGAGGCGCGCGGTGTCGCCACCGCATGCACTGCTCGCGCAATGTACGCCACAGCGGCGGCGAGGGAAAACACCTGGACAGGTCATTTTTTTCATTGAAACTTAATTATCTGGAGTCTATATCAACAAGAAGGGCTATTGAAATACTATTCCAATGAAAATCAGTTAAATTAATGAATTAACTGACTCGTTTAAGTTTCTTTATGTAAGTTTGTAAGTACAAAAAAGCGAAATAGTTCATTTGAGACCTAAAATAAATCGCAATAAAACATTACTGTCAGCCATCCGTTTTAATTAGAATCGAGGTGGCTTATTATACAATATTTTATTATTAATATGGCCCTTACAGTTATTTATTTGTTTGTAATTAAATTTTATCACAACTCAATAAAAACAACAAAATGCAACTTCACATAAACATAAACACAAAATAAAAATATGAAATACAAAAACCTTTATTTGGAACAAATAAACTCATTATGTTTCACTATAAAAGTATAAATGTGACACGGGTTTAACAAAGAAACAAAGCCAGACACAAACCTATGACACGCCAGTATCCATACTTCAAACAGCACACACAGCACTCTCTCACACAGCTGTTCAGCGGCCCCGTGATGCGGCGCCGGCGGCGACAGCAGGGCTCCGGCGGCGCTTAGCAACAAGATCAACAAGGCTCGCCACTCCTGCGGCCCTAGTGTCGCGCTGCTTGCCAAGCTCCTGGCCAAACGGAGCACCCGATGACAGAGCACTGCTTGCTTGCTTATTAAGTCACCACCTTGATGAGGAAATGCGTATTTTTAATATTTAAATTGCACATGTGTCAATAACTAGTTCTGGGTTAGGGCGAGCTATGTTGCAGGTATGCTGCGGAAATGTTGTTTTACTTTATACATGCAGGTTCCGCTCACCGCTGAGTCATCTCATGTGGGGCAGTGATAGGAACATTGTGTAGTGCTTGATCGATATTATGATAATTTATTTATTATTGAAGATTATAGTTACCGATCAGACATAATTTTGTGCATTTACGAGCGTGCTCTGTGTTCACCGTTGACAGCAAACTTCTAGGACTGTACCGTCACGGCTAAGCCTTAGGAAGCACGTTAGAATGTCGCGAAATTTCAGTAAAGAGGTCGGAGCAAGATGTATTAGATTAAAGTTATTAAAATAAAACCACATAAAATTTATGACATAATTTCATTTAACTGCGAGTTGGTGGTAATCTCGAGTTGGTGGAGTCGCCGCGTAGGGTTCAAGTAGGACCATGCCTACCTGAGACAGGTTATAACCAAATCTACTTTTCAGAAAAGAAATACAAGATAATGCGCGTCACCCGAGCATCGAAGGGCTACGTTTGGTTCACATCTACAACTGAACAGAAGACGTCATATGTAGCGGCCCGCCACACAGGAATGAATACACGCACGCGCCATCAACAAGCGGGCAACCTCAAATAAGTCCGTTCCATTTATGCGTTCAGATGCGCGACTGGGAGGTCGAGGAATGGCCGTCAACGTGAATCAGCTGAAACCTTTTGCCAGACGAAAAAAAAATGAATTCATAACAATAAATATCTATCTTAATCATAATTGTAAATATGTAAATATTGTAAAGTGTCAAGAATAAATAATTGTTGATTTCTGATTTTTAGACTAAAAAGAGGTGACATTAGCCTGACATATATCAATCTGAAAGATATATGATTAATGTAAATATGTTGATAATAACGTAGTAAATAATATTATATGTTGTCCTTAGGAATGTGTGTTAGCATATATGTGTTAATTTTATATTTTAATATGCTCTTTCTATTTCATATTGTGAATTATAACGGAAATGAGATGGCAGCCACTAGAAGATGAGATGGCAGCCACTAGAAGATGAGATGGCAGCCACTAGTTGATGAGATAGCAGCCACTGAGGGATGAGGATTGATGACAACCCTCCCTCGGCGATGCGAAAAATAATGAAATTAATTTTATGTTGTCTTAAAAGTTGTTATATCATTAAAGATTTATTTTGCATTGTGTTTCACTATGTCCTTATCTGTTGATGGAACCGAGGGGCGTTCATTTGTAATCAGGCGGTCACCAACACCATACATTCTCTAAAAGGATAGGTGGCATGCTTTGCTGGCTGCAGGTGACAAGCTGGTTATCAATAAAGTGAAGTTATCGGCCAGGGACGTGAAACAACAAAATAACATCTCTGTAACGGTTCTGGCTTGCATCAACGTTCCGTAAGAATATTTGACATGTGATTAGGACACATTATATTCAAAGTAGCTTAGGCGACGTTCGCTTGCTTTTAGCGAGGTTTTACGGGCGGGAATTCCTATCGAAGCAGTTGTTCCTTGGATCATGGTGAAGCCATTGCTTTTGTAATATTATATTTACTCTTTGTACGTAAAGTATTCACACCTAACACCAGGAATGACCTAATCGAGAGGGGTAGTCTCTTTAAAATTAAAATAAATAGTTTTAAAATTTATTAATTTTATTAGATTTTATTTTAGATTTTAATTTATTAATTATTAATTTTTTATTAATGTTGTTAAAAAATAATTCAAAAGGTTTTAAACTGAATCATAAAAGTAACAAACTAAAGTCTTCACTCACCCAATTCCAATTGATAGATGAATGAGAGAGCTTGTAACAATGACACATATGTTATGACACCTTGCAAAAAATCTTTATTGAAGGTAAATAAATGAACAACAAAACTTACTTTCATTAGCCCTAGGTACGAACAGGTTATGGAGGTGGGCGAGGATCTTAGCGGCGTATTGCTTGGGCTCGGCGGCGACGGGGCCGGGCACGGCGGGCGGCGGGGGCGCGGCGGGCGGGGCGGCAGGCAGCAGGGCGCCCAGCCACGCGCAGCACACACGCACGCACTCCCGCACAGCCTCGTGCTCGCTCAGTGGCAGTGACAACCCGTACCTAATCACTTCTAACACCCATTCAACCTGAAAATAATCACCACACAAATGAACATAATTTTTTCCATGTTATAGCTGACAACACTAACCTACCTGATGATAAGACCCATCCGGACCCGAGGTCATTAATGTATCTAAAAGATTTTCATGTAAGCGATGACAGATACAGATTTTTCATAGCTAATTCTGTTTTGACACAAGCTTCATTTAATAGTATGGAAATTTATAGAGAACCGAGTCTAGTACCCAATCAAAACTCTTTGAACCGACAGCACCTAGTTTGGATGATTTCAAAATATTGTTGAAAAACTAAACAACGATTACTCTTCACAATAGTTTCATTTTATGTTTGATGTTTGCGTTTCACCTGGACATCAATTTCATAAAATATTTTGTACTATTTAAACATAATAATTGAATGCAAAGACTTAACTCAGAACTATGTTCCTTATACAGCTTAACAGCTTCAAATTCAAAAAATCTTCAAAACAGTGTTTTGTTATTAGTTCTATTATAGCCAAAATAAGTGGGCAACAGAAGATGCAATAATAGATTATTTTATAAATGGTAAAATTAATCATGGTCATAATTGGTATAAACAAAAAAATAAAATAATTTTTTGTCTAAATAACAATTAGATCAGATGATAAATTGGTTTAATTTATGAGCAATGATAAAGTATACCAGGTCATTTGAAAGTTTTGCGAGAATAAGTTTTTATGTGTGGAACGCTGGCGAGATATAATTAATTTCGAAAATTCGATTATTAAGGCCAACTCGCTGTATGTCTCTTTCAGTACTATAGAAAATTCCAGTATGGAGGGGCATTTTAACTGACTAACCAGCTTATTACGAGATAAATTGTGAACTGCAGTTGGCGCAAGTCGACCTTAAAAGAAAACCTAGCATTACGAAACTATTATGTCTTAGAATAATAGATCCGCGTCGGAAACATTTTCGTGCAATGTTTTTTTACGAATTTAGGTCCAACTTGAAACCTGATGAATCGTTTAATCTACTTCAATTAGTTTTTACAATACAATGAAATGAAATGAAATGAAATATTTATTTCTCAACATTGACAATTACTTGTTCTTATTGACGTCAAATAAAACATGACTCTACCACCAGTTCGAAAAAAACCTTCGTGAAGAAGAACTGGCAAGAAACTTCAAGGGTATATTTTTTTTCAAAATAAATTTACAGAGTTTCTTTATGTCTATACAAAATTATTCTTTTCTGCATCTGTTAGCTCGGCAAGTCTCCCTCCCCCCAAGTATCCAAACGACGAACACCCTCAAACGGCACCCGTTCACGAGTTAACGCGGGATCCAGCCATCGCCCTCCTCAACCATATTAGAGGGAAGTGAGCGACCCGTCATCCGACGCTACCATAAGAAGACGTACTTTAGTGACAAGATTGAAGTGACCGATTTAGTCTTTGTATACTTTATCAAAAAATTGTTTAAGATGCTCAGAACACTTTTTGATTTTTAAATTGTTATTAAACACTTGGTTTATTGGTAGGAAATGAAATTATGCATTATTAGTGTGCAACACAAACAGAAAACATCATGTCGGAAAAAAATGTCATTTTGACAGCTAAGGTTTACTATCTTTTTGTTTTGTGTATCGAGTAGTATCGATGGCTGGTTGCCATTAAGTCCAAATAATTGAATTGAATTGTTTTTAGAAAAGACTCATTGTCAATGTTGAACGCTAAAACGAACACAAATAATGTTGAATTTTTATTTTCTTACCATCTAACTACTAATTAAATCAAATTATTTGTATTTTTCCTATAATTACCATTTATTTGTCAATTTTTATTGATGGTGTACAAAGACCTAGCCCAGGTTGTGACATTTCTTTTATTAATTAATTAAACAAACTATTTTAATAAGAAATCTTCATTGATTTCTATTTTCAAAATTTATTTTGTCAAAAAATATTTGGTAATGTAGTGCTTTGATATGTAATATGAATATATTTTATGTTATCTACTAATAAATCAAATTTTATGTGCCTTACTTTATTTACTTACATGTTTTATTTTATTATTATTTTACTGATATGTAAGAAGATAGTGAGGGACGGCCCCCCAGCGGTTTCCTAAAGGTAGGAGCTGAAAATCAGCTATTTGCTCTCTGAGTGAATAACCGATGCTGAGCTGTGATCATTTGCACTACAGCACACATTATTACCATATCATGAAAATAATGGTATTTTCTGTAGTAATTGTATTTGTATGTGTATGGATGTGTCTGTACAAGCAATACACATTATTACTATGTAATTTCATACAGATTTGGTTTATTTTTAAATTTTGGTGTAAAAAAGATCTCAATTAATGAATGTTCTTTAATTGACTACACTAATTACTAAAAGGTGTCTCAGGAATTACACTCAATTGGTGGTCGATAGGTAGCACACCCTTTGAGGAACCTGAATCTATGCCATGAATTTAGTGACGTATGCCATATCTTTTGGGATAGTGCAATAGCGCGCAACTGGCTCTGGTAAATACCGCGTATCTACCACATGTAGCCGAAATGAACTTTCGCGCGAGCGTAATGTTGACGCTGATTGGGGGTGCCAATACACCTAATTTTGAAATGAGCCAATAGACAAATTATAAGTTAGTATTCGAATTCGTACATTGGTGCTATATTGTCAGGCTTGTAGAATACATTTTATTTACTTCCTGTAAAATTAGGTTTATGACACCTAAGCGGTATTTACCAGAGCTAGTTACGCGCTATTGGACTATCTCCCACGATATCATATGTTTGGTTTACAATTTATGGAGCTGTTTCTGACCTTTCAGTGATTTTCGAATTTTGAGATTATTTGGCTATAACTTATTTTCTTTATTAGTTAGATAAAGGTAGAATGCATAATCTGATTGTTAGACCATGACAAGAACATGTCTTATCATTCTAAAGGTGTTTGTGCAATAAAATATTATAAAGTTTTGTAGGTACCAAAATTGTTTTAAAAACTACCTTGTATCACCGCAAATTTTTTAATATAAGTATATTGTAAAGGATGCCATTTGAGGGTGTTCGTCGTTTGGATACTTGGGGGGAGGTAGACTTGCCGAGCTAACAGATGCAGATAAGAATAATTTTGTATAGACATAAAGAGACACTGTAAATTGATTTTGAAAAAAATATACCCGTGAAGTTTCTTGCCTGTTCTTCTTCACGAAGGTTTTTCCGAACTGGTGGTAGAGACATGCTATATTTGACGTTAATAAAAACAAGTAATTGTCAATGTTGAGATATAAATATTTGAATTTGAATTTGTATCATACATTTTTATCATTTATCATGAATTTGCTTCAAATTGTACAGAACACAAAAATTCAAATTTTTAAACTCAGTTTTTGAATGATGTTGAAATTGAAGTAATATTGGTTATTCAGAAACTTTAAGAAATTTTCATTATGGACTTTGGTAACTGGGATTAGAATTCTAAAAATAGCTGAAATGGGTGTTAGGGTCATCATCGTGGAGTAGGAGCTCCTTTGCACTACCAATTTCAGTATTTTGGCATGGTACCCAATAGGTCTGACTGTGGCTCACACATTCTATTTCCATTTACACATTCTAATCTTTCATCTGTAATAGACACCCAATGCTTCAGACACAATTTTGCTGCTTCCGAAGCACTCTCCCTTCTTGCATACCCGTAAAACCAATAAGAGCATGTTTAAGTAAAAAGGCAATTTATAGAATTCTATTCCATGTAACAAAGGCCCTTAATGACATATTTAGAAAATTTGAAGTTTTTAGGTTCTGTACCATTTGAACCAACATATTCAGATGCAATTAAGATAAAGTTTTTATGGTTCAGACCTGATTGATTTCAAGGTAGTTTGATAAATAATGTTGGTGGAAAGTTTCATCAGCAGTTCATACAGAGTACCTTAGCGGTGGATCCCCAATCTTTTTAGGGATACACACGATCTAATAAAGGCTCCATGAACCGTAAATAAATTACAACAGATGGTAAAATCCTTTCAGACTCGGAATGCGCAGCGGAGCTTGCAAATTATTTCCATTCTGTGTACCATCCTGTTCCTGCCAGTTTGAACGTAGCGGCGGCTGCGGCCAACGTGTGCACATCGCGAGCCTCACTACGGCGCAGGTAAGTGCGGCACTAGCACGCCTTAAACCAAAGCGGTCAGCAGGACCAGATGGTATCCCTCCTTATGTCATCCGCGACTGCCGGGCAGCATTAAAACAGCCAATGTTGCACCTATTTAACCTCTGCCTGCGAGACTTATTCTTTCCTGCCTGCTGGAAAATTACCAAGGTAGTTCCAGTACCAAAAGGTCAGGAAAGTGAGGATGAACTTAAGGCCAGCTGTGTTATGTGCTCCGGCGAAAGTGTTTGGAACAGCCATACACCAAAGTATGTATGCACATGTCAACGGCCCAGCTCACCGACTGTCAACATGTCAACTGGTTTTCGACCTACCAGAAATACCAGCAGTAATTTATTAGATTTCATGGCATATGTGGTGCCCAATGTTGACGCTGGACTCCAGGTAGACGTAGCCTACTTTGACTGCAAGGAGGCCTTCGATCTGGTGGACAACGATATTCTTCTGACCAAGTTGGCAGCGGTGGGTTCTACTCCGCAACTACTAAAGTTCTTCGCCTACTACTTGAGGGACAGGCATGTACGTAGAGTATGCGGGTCACAGATCCCATCCATACTACACCTGGTCGGGAGTAAGTCAAGGCAGTAACCTCGGACCACTTCAGTTCACAATCATGATTAACGATCTCCCAAGCACATTAGAGCACGCCACGTGTTTGCTTTTTGCCGATGATCTGAAAGTTTTCTTGAGCACTGAATCTATAGATGATTGCAAACGTCTCCAAGATGATATTAAGCGAGTAGTTAAATGAGGTAAAATGAATAAATTAAAATTTAACATACAAAAATGACCATGACGTACAGTCGCGCCAAGGCTCCTATTAGATACAATTATACCATAGAAGGGGAGTGACTGCATAGGGTTCCAACTACTCGTGACCTGGGGGTACGAATGACGCCTGATTTGACGTTTAGACAGCATAAACACCCTTGATAACAGAATAAGAAAATTAATATACGTTTTTAAAAAGCTTAGGCATTTGCTTGACTCTAAAAAAAATTGAATTAGTTTACTTGTGTGAGGTATTGCATAACCTCTTGGGGCGGTGCACCAAAAACCTTATTACTAAGCGCAAAGAGCCCTTCTTAAGGTATCTTCATTTCGACCCTATCGTTATCCCACGGCACAGTTATACGAAGAGAGTAAAGTTTTAACCATGCGACAACTCAAGCAACACAAACTACTTGAATATGATCCATTGTTAAATAGTGGTAAAAGAAGGTATAGCCCCGTAAATCAACAATGTACTACGCTTGCAACAAAATTCTCTAACCGATTCTTTTGCTTTGTGGGGGGCTTCCTCTATAATAAAATTAACAACAAGTTACATATATTCCCCCTATCAAAAGCTAGGGTCAAGGTGAAGCTACTCAAATGGTTACAGACACTTAATTATGATGATACTGAAGCTATTATTGGCCGTCTTATTTAAAGTGAAGATGCAAAAAGAAAATAACAATAAAAATAAAAATAAAATTTTTTTACATTTATGCACTATACATTATATGAACATACATACACCGAATTATCTATACACTTTAATATATTTACATACACATGTCCACGTACAAACCGGACACTCAAAGTAGCTATATATAACATATCAATTGGTCAATTACATGTAACCTCATTGTAAAGTTATGATATGTAAATGTAACTATACATATAAAATCATAGAAATTATAAGCACCTATCTATCCAAATATTTATAAATGTACTTTATGGAGACCTGGTGTCCAGCAACACAGGCCTAGAGCCGAGCTTAGGCACCAGTCTCACACAATATCAATTTTGTAAATAAAAAAATATTGTAATAGATTTATTGCTTATATGTAAACATATTGTGATGAGAAAATAAATTATTATTATTATATATGGGGGCTGATATGGGTTTCCCAAAGGCATCTGTATAACCTTTCGACCAATAATTAACTGTCTTTCATGGGTCAATTATAACACCACCTATAGGCAAGTCTGTAGATTAGCTTAATAGGTGTTATACTGTTTTTTAGTTTTAACCAAATTATATTGTATCATAATATACTGTAACATAAAAGGAAGTATATGATTTATCTAATTTTAAGAACTTAGGAGGCAATAGGTTTTTAAAAGTGTCATCAATTGAGATTGTTGGTTAAAAACATAGCCAGAAATTAATTGGCCTAAGAAACTATCTTAACTTTTAATCAAAATCAGATATTGAAACAAACGAAACACTTCAATTATTATATTAATTACCATCCAAACCACTCTATGAGATCATAAACCTTATTTCAAGTCATGTTTTAAATATTTCAAGAGTTAAATGTCGTCAATTTGCGTCGTTAACATATTAATTATGAAACTATGTCACAATTTTAAAATTTAACTGATAAATGTATATAGTAATTACCTCTGTGTCTGTTTTCAAAGGGCTAGGTTCGTGAGATGCCAAAGGCTTTACTACTGCTAGAACAACTTCACGCCCTCCAACCGCATCTAGTACCCCACGTCCACCTCCTTCCAGAGGGACTGAGCTCCACTCGGAGTACATTGTGTCGTCCTCGGTGTTCTGTGAAATGTCGAGAACTTTAATAAACTCACAGAAATTCGGAAAAATAAGTTGATGTACACTTCAAAACGAAAATAAATTAAACGCGTCAATTGCATTAATTACGTGTAATTCTGGGTGAAAAATATATCCTTACTTTGTGATTAACTCTGTTGAAAATTCCGACATTCATAAATAATGAGTAACGGTATCAGCTATTTTAAATCTAGACTTATGTCCATTTATTAAGTTAGTGTATTTTTCTGCACTAGGGGTGACGTTTTCATAAAATATACACTTTACTGCACAAAAACCAAATAGAAACGTAAACAATATCCCCTGATTGACAGTGACAGTTACGTAATTAAATTTATTGATATTCAGTAGGAAATGAATTTATAACCGTACAAATTAAATGAATCTTATTGTTCTATCCTAAATTCAGAACAAGTGAATTAAGTGGATTTAAAATTTAGAAGGACTAAGCATTTAAAATCCCAATTTTCCGTACCATACTTCATTAAATTACTAAATCATTATTCGTTATACCGATGTACCAACCTACATACTTATTTTTAATTTCCCTTATTTTAATTTGTGCCATTAGAATCGTCTCTACTGTTGTATCAAAATCTTTCTTAAATACTATAAATTCTTGTTAGAATGTTTTCTATTAAATCTTTAGTTAGTTAGTTAATTGAAAAATGGCAATCAGCCGCGATTGGTGTGGTGGGCTATTTCTGCTAATTATTTTTTATTTCATAAAATTTTTTCTACATCTAAATTATGACGAATTTCCAAAATTGAATTGGATCTCAATCATCTTTGTTGTCAGTTCTGTCAATGGAGTGAATGAGGCTCCAGATTGAAATCTTTGATTGAAATGTAGTCTTCTTCATTGAAAATTGAAATCGCTGACTAAAAAATGCATAAAATTACAAAATATTGAATTTTCATATATATTACAATAATTACATACCTGTAAAATGGCTAATATAGAATTGGATATATGGCGTGGAGAATGGGGCTTAGCATCTATTGATCTCGAATGTCTGAAAGTTTTAGTAAGATCCCTTTCTTTAACCTAAAACTTTCCGGTATGCGAATCCATAAAATAATAAGTATTTTTTTGCAGACTTATATGAAATTCATAGGAGTTCCAGTAAGAGTACGAGAATCAAACAATCCATTTTTTACTCCTAAAGGTAAACTGCCAGTTGTAAAGGATGGGCGTACGACTCTTACAAATTTTGAAGAAGTTGTAGAGTTCTTAAAATCTCTAGTAAGTACAATTTTGATTAATATTTATTCAAAAATTTCCACCAGCTCCCTTTTAGAAGAATTTAACCCACTTTGTTGTAAGTATATATTTTTATTGAAGCCATTATTATTTTTAGTAAAAATTTGGTAAGAAAAATTATGTTTTCTAAGTTTCCCACGTAAAATAATAAAAAAAGATATGATTGATTTCCTTTAAGGGTTCAAAAGATGTACAGGTACAACTCATTATGGTAACTTTTAATTATTGTGTTTATAGTATTTTACGTTTCCTTTCAGCATTACAGTACAGATGTGCATTTAAATACAAAGCAAGCAGCAGAAGCTAGTGCCTTTACACAGTATCTCCGAGAAAAAATGTATCCTGCTTACCAGTATGCCTGGTGGGTGGATGAGAAAAATTACAATGAAGTCACAAGGCCAACATATGCTAAAGCAATGAGAGTTCCGTTCAATTTTTACTATCCATCAAAATACCAAAATGAGGCTAAAGATATGATTGATGCCTTATATGGTGATCATTCTGATTTAAAAGAAGTAGAGAAAACGGTAATGAGACATTTTTGTTTAAAAGATATAATTGAAAAAATTGATTCCTCAGAGTTTTTAATCTGTATTTATATCAATTATGAAATATTTTTTTTGTAGATATATAGTGAGGCTGAAAAGTGTTTGAAAACTTTATCAGACAGACTAGGAGAAAGCGAATATTTCTTTGGAAACAGGCCTTCATCGTTTGATGCTATTGTGTTTGCATTTTTAGCTCCACTAGTCAAAGTACCATTTCCAAATAATACACTTTGTAATCATGTAAAAGGTATAGCCAATTTAAGCCGTTTTGTTGCAAGAATCAACCAAAAGAACTTCAGACTTGTCACAGATGGTAAGTAAGCAATTAAATGGAAGACTACAATAAATGTGATATAGTGTTAAGCTCTAATGCCATTTATATAACTTGCAGAATACAATAAACAAAATGCCAAAAAACATTCTACTGGGACTCAGTCAGACCGTGACGCTGCCAACTTTCCAAACCAAACCCGCAACAAAATATTAGCTGCCATATTTGCAGCAATAGCTATGACTGGATATGCAGTAGCTAATGGAATGTTTACTGTGAGTAAAATGCTTAGTTTTCTCTATTTTATATGCTTTGTTTTATTTTTGTATTAATCAGTTAAGTTTTTAGCTATAATATGTGTATAATAAATACTTTTTTAATTCTTCATTAACTAAATTTTTGTGTCTATTCACAAAGTTGTATTCTTTTTCATTCTCTTTTTATGTCTCATAAATTTATAATGTTTGTTTAGGAATTGAGAGAGTATGATCAGTCGGAAGATTTCAACGAGATATTTGAGAATGATGAAGAAGACAACTGACACCTGGGTGGCGTCTAGGGTGCAACACAAAGTGCCTAAACCACTGCTGGTCAAGTAAAAAGACAACTGGAAACAAATATCTTTAGTGCGAAACCAAAGGCATTTACAGATAATTTATTTATTCTGAATAAAATATATACATATAGGATTCAAACCTTCATTGTTATGAGAAATTGATTGGTAAATATCAATTATGATTGAATAAAATGTCTAGTGGCTATTCAACACCCAGTGTACTTGAAGACATTAATTTTACAAAAGTTAAATTGAACTTGCATGTATGATTGTATAAAATTTATTTGGAAAGTACCATAAATTGATTAAATAGCGGAAAATTTAAAATTATAAGGTACTTATAAAGAGTTATGAATTGTACATTTAATCATAATGTTCTTTATGGAATTTGGTCTAAGTAACAATTATTCTATATTGATAATATTGACATTTACTGCTGTGAGTGTGCTTGGCTCTGTTGTGTTCCTAGAGCATAGTTAGTTATTTAGGATTATATAGATTACAACTATCAAATAGATACAAGCACTACAGTGGTCTTGTCATTGAAGTTGTTGTGACTTGTATCAGTAGCTAAGTCTTGTTAGATTTACATATTTATTATAACTACACTTCAATTATTGCATTGTGCATATTTTACTATATTGTAATACCTATTAATTGTTAATCTGCCGAAGAATATCACTATGTAAATGGCTTATTTCTTACTGGTTTAATAATTAATTACCATATAAATATGAAACATATATACAATCGATTGTGGTTCGCGACTGCTGCATTTTGTTGGTGTGAAACTTAGGTTAACTATGTGTGATCTGTGCACCTGTCAAACATAAGTAATATTGAAATTAAGTGTACAATCTTAAGTCTTTATAGAAATAAACTTCAAATGTTTTATTTGTTACTAATAGGCATGGAAATGGTCACAATAATGATTTATTGTTTCTAAATACAGAATGTTATAATGTGTTAAGGTTCTATATTATTATACACCAGTACAACTTTTATTTAAAACACTCTCAAATAAGGGATGTGTTCTCATTTTGTTTTATCACATTTTAATAGACTCTTTAATAAATTGTTTAAGTAAGAATAAAATTGTTTGCACAGCTAACAGCAATAAGCAAAGAATATTAAATAAAAATGTAGAAGGTAATCTGCTTTTAGTTATTGAAGAAGTTTATCATAGTTAATTTTAAAATAGCGTTTTTTAAACGCGAGAATAAAATGTTGTTATTTTATAATTGTCTTATGATTTCTATTTTTTTTTACCATTATAATTTTATACTGTACTCTTCCACCATTTGTAAACATTTAAAAACCACTGCTCTTATCAGTTCTACCCTCTTGTTTGTTTTAAGTAATAAGTACAGCCTAGTTTCATCAGATTAAGCAAAGGAGTTCTTATGTTCCATAACAAAATAAAATAATCATTCTATTTTCACTTACATGATTTTCAGTTAATTCTATTTCACTTAATGTTTCACTCTTAAATTTTAATAGCAGTTAATATTTAAAAAAATATGTGTATCTAAGAAGTGTAATTTAGTGTGGTTCCTATAAGTAAAACTACACTGTGAATTACACTGTAAAGCAAGCTTGATTGATTATAATTTAGTCTCATGCTAAATTTAACATTAACGAAGCAGGAATAATTAATTAGATACAAAAATTCAGTTATATATTAAAAAAAAATATATTTATATGTATGTATTATATAAGGATCCTAAATTCCTCTTGAATGTTAGCTACAGGCTTATAATAATAACCAATATTATAAATTCTCTGCAGCGCTTGTCACAGTGGAGCTGGCAGCGAGTTGTGGAGTTAAACAACTATCGTATAACTAAGCGACATGTGGAAAGATTCAAGATATTTAAGAAGTCTTCGAGAGAGCGTGAGGCCGAAGAAACAAATTAATTCGTGGTTCTGGAAATGTGATTTGTGTGTACTTGACAAGTTTTAGCCTTGAATACAAAGCAATACATTGTTTGTAGTTGTTTTATATGAAAAAAAATGCAGCCAAGGAGTGAAATACCTATTATGTCTTGAAAATTAATTTAATAACAATCTGATTTGATGAATCTTAACTAGGTAATCCAAGTAACCGTCATCTCAGGGACATAATTTTCTCATTCCACCTTGAATTAAGTCGAAATTAAGTAATGCAGCAACAATATGCCTTTTGGTAATGCAATATATAAGAGATAAAAAAAGCTGCGCGAGGAATAGGTACCGGCAGCATCCTTGAAAAACTACCCCGACAACGCGATGATAATTTTATTTATCGAAGAAGCAAATAATAAATTAATCTTTTAACTCTGGTGCATAAAAATTTAACATTTTAAACGCCGGAAGAGTTCACTAGCATTCTGCCACAGACAACTTAGAAATACTATAACATATTATAATATTACTCCTAACGGAGTGTAGGTACTACAACGCATTTCATAATCTCTTGTGTGATGTGCGGATTCGAATGTGCCGAACAATCGCGAACATTTTTGTTAGTTTCGAACGCAAATATGGACGCTTTTGGGGTTGCATTTGAAATACGCATCCCGAATCAAGCGATGGGGCGAGGAGGGGGTTAGTGGGGGTAGTGAGAAACCCACCCCCACCACTCCCCGAGTGAGGAAATGAGTAGTTTTTTTTAATGAATTTTTTAAAGTCTCGCCTGAAACCATTAACACGGGACTAAAGGGTTAGGTTAATAATAACTAAACATAAACGAAAAAGTTGAAATGAAACTGAATTCCATACTGGTGCTTCGCCGGGTGCTGCCGCACCACGCTCGCTTCGCTCGCTCGGTTCGCGCATTTTTTATCACACACAAAACCCAACCAATTAGACTTTTTTTATATATACTTTTGGCTTGTTTAAAACATACTGTTAACAACATTAACCTAATCAAATAATTTAGGCTATGGTCCCCCCATTTCATCAGGTCCTCAGGTGGGGCCTGAGGAGATGCGTAGTTTTTTTAATACGTGTTTAAAGTTTCATATAATGGAACGACATTTTACGTACGAATTAACCACATAATTTTTTTTTTAATATTACGATGATGTAACGGAACGTACTTTCTGCCATTTCTTATATTAAACCTGTCAAAATCGGCATGCGTCACTCACGTCATGTCATTTTGACAGGATTGACATAAAAGAAATGGCAGAAAGTACGTTCCGTTACATCATCGTAATATTTAAAAAAAAATTATGTTATTAATTCGTATGTAAAATGTCGTTCCATTATAGGAAAGGGGGGAACATCCCCTATAAAAATCAACCCTTACCAATCCAAAATTTAGGGTGCGTATTTCGTGCGTAAGTTCTTTTAAGCTCTTTCATCGTGCTTATTACAGAATATTCATAAAATGTCCATTGACTTTGCTTCGGTCATTATAACAGCCTTGTTCCGGGGCCCATATGCCTGGACCTCGGTGTCGGGATGGAGCCTGATGCTGTAGTAGCATTTATTTTACATTTATTTTTCATATTTTTATGTGTCAGCTGCTTATGGTATTTCCAAATGTCAAATTCAGAATCATCTTTGTCAGATTCATCAGTCACTCCTTGTTGCAGTTCCAGGCGAGCTGTTATATTCCCGTAAATATCCGTAATTAACTACTTTTCTTTTGGCCACCGCATCTTTAAAATGCATGAACTTAAATCTGGGATCAAGAGTAGTTGAGATAGCTAGGATTGAGGAATGCTCTAGGGTATCAAATCTTCTAGCTAGTTGTTTCTTTAATTCCTCTTTTAATTGAAGTATTATTTAATTTCTTGGTTTTATGTTCTTTAGTACTTCACGGACACAGCTAACTAGCGGAATCAGGTAGCTTATCGTTACGAAACTATCTCCAGAAAACTCCTTTGTTAATTTCTCAAACGATCCAGTTCAATCCTGGGATTGATTGAACTGGATTGTTTGAGCAATCCAGTTCACTGCTTGAGATCATTGGTGGAGATTCAAGTCGAGTTAAAAGTGTTGCTCCTACAATGGACACCAACTCCATGAATCGTTGAAGCATATAAAAACAAGAATTCCATCTTGTGCGAACATCGAGTATCAATTTTTTTAATTGACCTTCTTTTAGTCCCATCTCTAACTGTCTCTTTCGTAATTCGTCACTTGCATTGACGCTCCTTTTTATATATTTTACTATACTATTTCCATTTCTTTATTTTCTCGATGACAGCTCCTGTGAAAACTTATGCGACCGTTTTCTTTACATTATATATGCAATATTATTTTATAAAAATATGACGTTTACACACGTACAAGGTTATATAATACCAGAGTCGGAGAAACTGATAGGGATGGAGCTATATAGATAAACGTAACACGATAACAGACCTGATATTTTTTTTACAAAATGTAAGAAACTAAACTACTGGCACATACTTTTGTACAAATTTATTAACTAATATTGTATTTCATTACAAGATGTTACACGTACTAATTCTTGATTGATAATGCCAACTTTTTTAACATTTTCGAACCTGTTGTAAAATAAGTAGGTATAAGTAGGTACTCGACAATGAAACGAAATAATTATAAGGACAGGTAATCTTTATTTATTTCTTTTAATCAAAATCTGATGAATCGTCATTGTCACTCGATGAGCTTTCCCCAACATTTATTATAAGTTCCTGTTAGCGAATGCCACATGAATTTCCCAATCCGACGCTATAATGTTTTGGGTTCTTCTCACAATTTTTTCCCAGTTTTCGGCAGTTACTTCCGCACATGCATTTGTTTGCCGTAAAAGGGGAATGGGTATTGTTTCGAGCGGCGTGTCCTTTGATTTGTGTCCATATTAGTTCTGTAGCATTGTACTGGCAATGATACGGCGGAAGTCGAAGAACCCAATGACCACATACGGCAGCTATTTCGTCGATAACAGATCTTATAGGGAGGCTTTTTTTCGATTTTAAAATATTCACTAATTGTACTTTTAATAAAGTACTGTCCATATTTTCGCCATGATGTTGGAGCCAGTCAATTATCTCTCTCATTTTTTATTGGCCTGCGTCGGCATTTTATCAATTTGTCTGGAGTGATATGTAGCGTTGTCCATAATAATTATGGATGGTTCTTCCAGAGATTGCACCATTTCTTTAAACCATCCTTCGTAAATCTCCGCGTCATTTCTTCGTGGTAGTCCACTGTTTTCTTGGATATAAAGGCCAGTGAACCATCTGACACGAGTCCTTTCGTAGACCCTGCATGGCATATGATAAGGCGTTCACCTTTATAAGCTTCGGTAGTAATTTTTGAATTCTTATTCCTAATGCGGCCGCAACACGCTCTCGCATTGGCGACAGTGGTAATAGCGGGCCACCATTTTGATACTCTGCTACAAAGTAATTACGAACCTTGATCACCAGTTCTCTCGCCTGCCTTTTCAGAACAGATCCTTTGATTGATTGATTGATTGATTCTTGATTGAATGGCTTCTATCTGTCTGTTGATAATTCTGCCAATGTCACGTGGAAGAGTAAACAAAATATTGAATGGAGGATGTTCAGTGAAAGATTTTGTTTAAGTATTTGATGCAACCAGTCTGAAAATAAATTACAGACACAAATATAGACCAACAAAAACGAACACAACATTTAATTATAGTTTAATTTTGTTAAGCTGGATATAATTACACAAAAGATTAGTTAGGGTCGAACTATAGAGAGTTAATAGATAGTTCATGTTAACGGGTCTAGGACAACATCGGGGTAAGACATCGTAGAGGGAAACATTATATTTAGGACAGGAAAAAAAGATGTGATTAAGGTTGCCTTCATCGAGTCCACATTCACATATGGAATTGTCCTTAACCCTTATTTTCCTCAGGAAAACTGGAGTGCACACATGGCGGAGACGCATTCGAATGATGGTTGAAGTAATTCGTTTGTTAAAGTTTTTATATTTAAAAAACCAGGGGTTGGGTAGGATATTAGGTTGTAGAGAGCCATATGATTTTCCTTTTATAGTCATTGATTGATGCCAAACTCTGTTTCACCTGTCCCTACAAAGTTGCTTGGAGTGGGCCTGGAGGTCAGATGAAAAGCAAGTAATTAAGTATACGTCACAGCCCATGGTAATAGCCTCCTTAGCAAGCCTGTCAACTGTCTCATTTCCAGAAATACCAGAGTGTCCTGGGATCCATCCCAGGGCAACTTCCAGTCCTATAGAAAAACAATTGTAGAGAGACTTTCTGATCTCTAATGTAAGGGAATTCGATTTAGACCTTAATGGGAACCTCTGAATATCCTGGATGCAGCTCTTGCAATCAGTAAGAATAATTGATTTATCAAGTTTATGTGATTCTATGAAAGAAACAGCCTGCAAGATAGCCACTGACTCACCAGAATACACAGAGGAAGGGTAGGGAAGCTTAAAATTAAGTATGATATCAAATTTAGGAATCCAAACACAAGAACCAACATCCCCATCACGAGAAATTTTGGAAGCATCTGTGAAAATTATTGTCCAACCATCAAAATCTTTGGCTAATAAAGCATTCAGGTTCTTATTTGCTGAAGGGTCATATTTGTCAATACCAGTGTAGATAATTCTTGGTTGGAATGTTAAAGAAGCAAAATTTGAATTGAAAATAATAGCTTGAGGGGATTTATACATTATAAGATTTAAATTTTTAAATGTCTCTAAACTTTTGATTAGACAGGGAACCGATTGGCAAGATCTTACATTAGAGGAGTTAATAAGGTTAGAAAGACATGATAGAAGTAAATGTAGGGAGTGAAAAAAGTATTAATCGGCTAGTAATTGACGCCTTAGGTTTAGGGGAGGATCGACACACTCTACTTGTAAAGCATTAATAGGGGAGGATTTCATGGCACCTGTTATTATTCGGAGACATTTGGACTGAATTTTATCAAGTTTAGTGAGACAAAGTTTATTGCATGGTTCAAGAAGAAAACAAGCATAGTCAAGATGACTTCTGACTATGGCATTGTAATTTAGAAATAATGTGATTTATATGGGGTCTACCAGTTAGTCTTCTGTCAAGATAAACCCCCAAAAATTTAACTTTATCACTTGTAGGAATTGGTTCATTATAGACTACAATATTAATGTCTCGGACTTCTCTCTTTTTGTGAACACTACACCCTTACTTTTTGATGGGGATAGAGATAAACCATGATCATCTTACCAAACAGAAAGATAATTTAAAGCTACGTTAAGATTAATTGAAGCCTCCAAGGCTGACTTATTGGCAGAGTATAGGCAAATATCATCCGCATACTGTAAGATGTTGCAGAATGGTTCAATAGATTTTTGTAAGTCAGTAGTGTATAGGTTGTAAAGTATTGGGCTAAGAACTGACCCTGGGGAAGGCCTTTCCAGACGGTTCTAGGAGGATGTAGTTTACCATCAAGTCTAATTTGGATGGATCTCTCCAGAAATAAACTGAATATGAGATTGGTAAGCTTCGCAGGAATACTCAGCTGTAGCATTTTCTGCCCGAGTAAAGGAAGCATTACATTATCATAAGCAGCGGAGATGTCTAAAAAGGCTGCAACCATGGATTCATTTTTGGAAAAGGATATTCTTGTTTCCGTGACAAAGATGCTTAAATTGTCCAAGGTACCAAAACCTCTGCGACACCCAAATTGAGAAGAAGCCAACAAGTTTTTACTTTCTAAAAACCATTCTAATCTATTTTTTATAAGGTGTTCCATGATCTTTGCTAGAGTTGACGAAAGGGCTATAGGACGATAGGAGGATGGGTCTAATGGGTTTTTACCAGGTTTAAGAATTGGAATGATTATTTGAGTTTTCCAGTCCTCTGGAGGAACACCAGTTTCTAATATTTTATTAAAAATTTGGAGAAGGACAATTTTTGAGGAAATGGATAGTTGAGTAATGAACGAATAGGGAATTCCAATTCCAGGTGAAGAGTCTTCTAAATGACTCAGGATAGCATCGAGTTAGATGCTATCCTGGGTTCAAGGGAGAAAGGGTCATTGAACCTGTCATAAGGAGATAGTGTATGTGTTGTATGGTTGCTGAAAAAGTCTTGGAGGGAACAAATGGGAGCAATATTATTTATAAAATCCTTGATCCAGACTGAGGAGTCTTTGGAAGAGATAGAAAAAGATGAAAAGTGACCACGAAATCTTTTGATGTTTCTCCAAAGGACAGTGGGATGTGAGCTGGGAGAGAGGCTTTCACAAAACTTATGCCACCCATCTCTTTTCTTTTTAGTTAGTAGTTTTTGTGTTTCAGCCTTTATCTTTTTATAATTTAGATAGTTATCCATAGTCATATTCATGGAATATGTTTGTTCTGCAATCTTTCTCTTCTTAATACTGTCCGAGCATTCTTTGTCCCACCATGGGGGACACATCTTTGTAGAGAAGGAGTTTTTAAGAGGGATAGAATCATCAGCAGCTAGTAACAGTACATCTCTAAATTTATTATAAAGTGAAATATGATACTCATTAATATCTGAACACAAAACACTATTGTCTACAGAGGCGTAAAATTTTTCCCAATCAGCTTCGTGGGTTCTGTATTTAAGGAGTGGAGTGGGATTAACAAGTGGGTAATTAGTTTGGGTCATAAGATTTAATACAACAGGATAGTGGTCACTGCTAAAAGTGGAAGAAAGAACATCCCAATTTATCATGGAAGACAAGGAGGGAAAAGCGATCGAGATATCCACTGCACTAGGATTTTGATTAAGAGAACCTCTTCTGGTTGGCTTTCCATTGTTTAGTATGCACAAATTATTGTCATCAACAATGTCAATGAGGACTGAAGAGATAAGATCAGACGGAGAGGGACCCCACAGAGTGTTGTGGCAGTTGAAGTCTCCTAGGACTAAGATGGGAGGTTTTATAGTAGAGAGAAGAATATTAAATGTCGACAGTATAGAAGAGTTGGGGTAAGGAATATATAATGAAATAATGGAACTACCAACCATTACTTCAGCTGCAATAAGATTAAAATCAAGATTATGTGGTGAAACCATAATTTTTGAGTACACTATGCCACGCTTGATAAGGAGTGCAGATCCTCCATGTCCATCATGTCTGTCATCCCGGAGGCAAGCATAACCAGGAACCCTAAAAGGAGAGCCAGGCTTTAACCATGTCTCCGAGAGGGCAAGCACAAAGGGGTTGAATTTATAAATAAGATGCTGAATTTCATGTTTTTTGTTATTTACACTATTACAATTCCATTGTAGGATCAGATGATCCATTATGTTCTAAAAATTTTGATTTGGCAAGTGAAAGGCATTGGTCAAGGTTTTCTATGACATTGTACGGTAGGCCATCGCTAAATTTCTTAAAAATGCAGATCATGGCTTCTACAATTTTGGAGATAGAGTTATCGTTAGGTGTTGTATGAGAGGGATAAGATGACCCATTGGGAAGACAGGATGCGGGAGTTTCGATAATTGCATTATGAGTAACCATGTCATAACTTTTATAGTTAGAAATTAAGGATCTTTTAGGAGTTGTGATAGTTTTTTTAAAAGATTTAACTGGAGTGGAAGGAGTGTGAGGATTAGTGGGAATAATAGGGGAGTTAAGAGAAACTACTTTGTGAGGGGAGCTGGGAAGTTTAGTAATTTCTGAATAGGACAATCTAAAGTTTTTCTCTGCTTCTTTGTAGGAAATGTTATTAACACTCATAGATTGTTTAATGGCCTTTTGCCTCTTGTGTTCTTTGCATGATCTGTCAGTGGCTAGGTGAGATTCATTACATAAAATGCATTTGAAGTAATCCTCAGAGACATTACAATCTGAGCCACTATGCTGTTTGGAACACTTGAAACATCTGGGTTCCGAACGACATTGGGCCTTTACATGGCCAAAGCGACAGCAAAGAAGGCACTGGATAGTTGGAAGTTGATATATGTCCACGGGTAAAGATGCCTCAAAGCAAAACACTTTATCCGGTAAGTTTTGGCCTCTAAAAGTCACTACCACAGATTTTGTTGGCACCCAAGTTGGAACGCCATCTTTGTATATTTTCCTATTTAAGCGGCGTAATTTAACAATTTTACTTTGTGAGGATTGGGGACACTATAAACCTGAAAATAATTCTGACATAGAAATGTCAGTTTCAATATTTCTAATTACCCCCATTCTAGTGATATTAAAAGTTGGAATTGTAGCCAAATAATTATTTTCAGATAAAATGGGGTTGGTTAGAAAGTCATTTGCGTAATTAGCATTAGTAAACTCAACCGAAATGCGGCTGCGGCTGATCTGCGAGATACCTCCTTTAGCAATTCCATTGACATGGTTTTTAGTAGGAATTGACCAAATTTAATGCAGCGAATGTTAATCAATTCCAAATCTTTCCTAAACACGTGAATAATAAATGATTTGTTGTCTGTCGCTTCGTATTTTAAGTTTTCATATTGGAATTCTGGGCAGGTAAAAATGGACTGGATGGAAGCAGATGGCAAAGGATTTTTATTTAGTATAGGGGAATCCAAAATAGGATCTCCTTTTCTTTTACGATTGTGGGGAACACTTAATAATTCCTGTGGGTCTGGTGGGTCAGGAGGGTCGGGAGGCATCACCTCCATGGTTTACACGGTTACACAAAGACACTTACCAATACAATAAGGTTAGTTGGAAAGACAACAACACAAAACACACTGGAAGATTCAAAAACACTGAAAAATTCTAATGCATTGTCGCGGCACTTGTTTACCCTACGAAACGCAACGGCAGAATCAACAGATCCTTTCGGCATTTTGATATTTGACAGCTGGACAGCAATCAACACGGTGGGACACAAAATACACAACGTAACGTATGGATAATGTAAAAAAACTCAGCGAACAGAAATGTAGTGACTAGCACGACCGTCTTGTTGCGAGTGACAGATTAAAACAACACAAAATGGAGGGGGGCCATTGAGTGTTCCCACCTTGAAAAAAATATTTGAATGTTTTTGTTATATTTGTCTTTGTTCAAAATATAATAAATATATGCGATCAATATCATTACTTATTTGGTCACAACACTACATTATATCAAATTAGAACTGTCATCAACTATCATCGCAACTGTTTTGAGCACTTTTTGCGCTGATTGCGCTGTGAGGGGCAAACGGAACGCACTAAGTGTCTTTCTTACTTTGACATTTCTGAAATTGATGTCAGTGTCTAGCAAAGTTGTCTATGTCTTTTCTCATTGCAATATCGCCCTGTGAGGTTGGTTCTGCGATTACAAAAATCATTTAAAATCCTGTTTTGCACGCTTAAATATTGTAAATCCTTCTGTGTGATTAGTTATTGAAGTGTATGTTGCAATATTTATCAAATATTTTGGTATTTTCTGTGAGATCGGTACAGATGTAAAAGATAACCTCCAGTGATGTGTTGTTCTTAAATAGCCGATGTTTGTGTTTCAGAAGTAAAAATGGGTCGTTACTCTCGTGAGCCTGATAATCCTGCTAAGTCATGCAAGGCTCGTGGCTCAAATCTCCGTGTTCACTTTAAGGTTAGTGTCGGTGTCTGTAATACCTAAATCTAATACCATAGTTTTCCGCATGGAGGAGGTTATTCCCAAGCGGAAGCGGGATTGGTACCTTCTATTCAGAATTTTCAAGCCCATTTTATATGTATTATTATTGTTGTGAGTACAGTGCTTTCTCACTAATTAGTAGAACCTATGTCATATGAAGCAGTTAATAGATGTTTTTTCGTTAGATTTCGTATAATCTGTTTCTTAAAGTAATCTACCGTAAATTTTTCAATTCGCCTAATCTTTGTTTCATATCTAGCAGTTTCCTTTTGACATGTATCTTAACCATTGATATTGCAATCACTCTGTATTTGCACTTTAAAATATTCATTGTAGTTCTGAGAAATTTTTTGATTGTTTTTTCATTTTTACTTTTTAGAACACATATGAGACTGCAATGGCTATCAGAAAGCTACCACTTCGTCGTGCTGTACGCTACTTGAAGAATGTTGTGGATCAGAAAGAATGTGTACCATTCCGTCGTTTCAATGGTGGTGTTGGACGGTGTGCTCAAGCTAAGCAGTTTGGCACTACTCAGGGTCGTTGGCCCAAGAAATCTGCAGAGTTCCTTCTGCAGCTGTTGAGGAATGCTGAATCTAATGCTGACAATAAGGGCTTAGATGTTGACAGGCTAGTGATTGATCACATTCAAGTAAGTATCACATTTCTTGGGTTGCTTTATGAATATAATGTACTAACATGTGTTTGCAAATGTTTATAAATCTTGCTTTTAATAATTAAAGCTTCATATGAAAAACTTGCTCACATTTGTATAATGGTATAACTACCTGATCCATGGATAACAATGAGAAGTGAATATTTGATTGCATTTTCTTCCCTTTAACTATAAAATGTTCTGTAGAAAAACTGATAATTTGCTGTAAAAGACCAAATCACTGAAATATTTGAAATAGTGTCTTGATTTCTGTGTTTAACTCAAAACCCTAATATTTCAATATGTGATAAAGGACCACAAAAATATTTTTCCCAATTGCCTGATTTTACTTGTCAAACGGTTCAGTCACTTCTAACTGAACTGACTGCACAAATACAAACAAAATTAAATGAATTGAAATTTGTCTTGCTCACTGTCCTATTTTTGCATCCTTCTCTTCTGTACTGGGGAGTAATATATTGAATTATTGAGTTTGTTTACTCATGTCAATGTACCAGAGCCACATTCAAAGTACATTGTGTAAGAAGATTTTCTTTTAATTAAAAGTGTTATGCAATTAATAATAAAATAAATTCTTGCCTTTTTGCTTGACAGTACATTTTTTTCAATGAATGGACTCTGTTTTCAAAAGGCAGAAATTAAAATTTAGCAACTGATTTAAGAATTTGCATTTGTTGTGAGTTCTTTTTGTTGTTACAGACATCCTTTCCATAGTAACTTATTTATATACTTACAATGACAACTTGTGCTGTAATATACTTACTTTTCAACAGGTGAACCGTGCTCCCTGCCTGCGCAGACGTACATATAGAGCTCATGGACGTATCAACCCTTACATGTCGTCACCATGCCACATTGAAGTGTGCTTAAGTGAGCGTGAGGATGCTGTTGCCAGAGCAGCACCCACAGATGATGCACCAGCCAAAAAGAAACTTTCCAAAAAGAAGTTGGCTCGCCAAAAGGAAAAGATGATGAGGGAATAGACATATAAGAAATAAATGAAACATAAAAAGTATTTTTGTTGTTTGCTTTCGAAGGCTCAGCGATCCTTGCTAATTTTAATGTATAAGCTTAAGCGAATGTTGCCTGCGTACTTAATTTTTTTTTTTTTTTTTTACGTTTTTAGTTGTTAGTGTAACTTAAGTGCCAGTATTTGTAATTCTTATTTCTAAGCTTCAACAAAAATTACTAGGTTTAAATTATGAAAATTGGATCTTGCCCTGAATAAGTAAATAGAGTAAAATTAGGAAATGAAGTAAATAGTGTAAAAATTGTAAATCATGGCCTAACAACAAATTGTCCAAATCAGGTTCATTTTAAAATCTCTTTAAAAATTTGCAATTGTTTTTTTATAAGCATTATGCTTTTCTAATATCGAAATTTGGTGTATGATTCAGAAAGGGAAGTTACTTGAGCAAACATTAGGAAACTACAACGTATAAATAAAAAAAATTAGGACACTACAATGTTTGAAATTAATTGTGGCACTACAAGCAAGCTGACACCTTGGCCACCCACCAGTCAGCTAGAACTCCCTTCACAAGAAGAAACCAACCTGTGTGCTTGTGGATTGAGTGAGCACTGAGCACCCTCTAGAACAAAATTTAAAATAGATCTACCAGTCAATAGAAGTACTAAAAGAATTTGTAAAAAAATCAAACAGGATAAATCTTTTCCCATGTGTACACTCAGTTCTCAAAGAAGCCTGTTAGATTTGCTTTACTTGAGCATACTTGTGTACCTACTAGCATTTAGTAAAAATGCTGGCATGTTACGTCTTCAGTTACAGAATGCTTACACTTGGATTTAATAATTTCACAATGCTTGATTGCGAACATAATAATTATACTAATATACAAACGCATTGATTTAACACTAAATGGATATGAAGCCGATCCGCCTTCATCATGAGTTGTACCATATCATCTGCAAGAAGAGTAAAATATATCTCTTCAAAATGACCTACTAGGTAGGTACTACTTTACAAAACTTGCATCCTTGATGGGGCGTCATGACATGCCAGTGTGGTTTTCGCCCACCCTTGCAAATCTTAATATCTTCACAATCCTGACAAGTAATCTGAAATAGGTTCTTACGAAATCTAGACCTGCATAAGATTATTTTTTGTGTTTTGTGGCAATCAGCTGTTACAATAACTATTACTGCCAGTTTCAAGTATTAGTCTGCATGTGCATACTACAAGAGGTTAATCTCGAGCATTGAGTTACCTTGAACAATCCAAAAACAGGAGGATGAAATGAGTTTTTACAGATCTTTTTAACACGGAAGAGTATAATTACATATTTATAGTTGGATATTAAACAAATGGATAAATCTTCCAAGAACCTTAAAGATTTGGAGAGGAGAGCAGAGTTTTGATACTTGTAGGTTTGGGGAACTGGAGTGGGAGAAGGTCATATAAGGAAGCTGGTGAGAGAGGGATGATCAGTGGTTCCATCCCCCAGACCACAAGAAGACCTTATACCCAGTTTATGAAGAAATTCTGGAGTACAACAATGACCCAATACGAGCCTGCAGATTTTATCTTATCTATAGATAACATCTGTCTAGATCCTAGATCTTATCCATATATTTTTACAGAACCAAGGTTTAGGTGGGATCGATGGTTGGATGTCTCCATAGTAGGTACTTTCCTGTTATTAAACTTGAATTGCACCATATAGAGGCCCATGCCATACTTAATCGCGTCTGAGCCAGAAGTTTCATATCCTGGCCAAAACACATAGTGTTCTAGCGTACCCATATTGATAGATGCTTTAGCAAGACTATCCACTGTACAATTACCTGCAATGCCGGAATGCCCCGGTATCTAATACTCTTATCCATACTCTTGGATGTTATTTAAGGACGGGGGAGAATGTGGGAGGACAAGTCATTAGTAGCCTTAGTGTAGTTGTACCAGTCGGCCTTATCAATTTTATGCTGCAGGAAGGGTGGGTGGGTAACTTAGGAGGAATATGACAAGAAGAAGGGAAGGTTATAGTTATAAGGAAGTGGTCACTACCATATAGGGAATTAAGCCTTCTCCAACTAATAGACGCACCATCAGCAGCCGAGCACATGGAAATGGCCACATCACTAGGGTTCTGATGAGGGCCTGAAAAACGGGTAGGACAACCATCATTCAGGACATATAAATTTTGCTCATCAATTTATGTCTGCCAAACGCTGACCAGGCCATCACAAGCCTGTGAACATTGGCTACCCCATAGAACGTGGTGACAGTTGAAGTCACCTAGAATAAGAGGGTTACTGGGCAAACGGGTAATGAGGGAGTGGAATTCATCTATAAGGGAAATAGTGGGGTTGGATATGTAGACAGAAACAACAACAAATTGAAGAATTTTGACAGCGAGTAGGTATACTAATTTCAAATGAATGGGGGTGAATTTGGATAGTTGAGTATGGAAGAGTAACCTTTATGAAGAGAGCTGCACCACCATGACCATCTGCTCTATCATCTCTAAGACAGACAAACCCAGGCAATTTGAACCGACTGCCTGGGGATAACTAAGTCTCAGAGAGCAATAGCCAAAGGGTCGTGCTGATGAGCCAAGTCAGAAATTTCATGCTGTTTATTGCAGTTGCTTCTACTATTCCATTGCAGGAGTCTAGCCATTGTTAAGACGAAGATTAGCAATAGGGGATAACTTTTTAGCAACGGAGGACGGTAGTGGGATGTCTTCAAATTTTGAATGTATGTTTAAAACTAGGCAAATAAGAAGTTCTAAAAAATTGTCATTAGGGGAGCAGGAAGAAGTAGGGGGGAAGGCGTTACCAGATTTAGAAGATGGAGGGTTAGCAATAATAGCGTTATGGGCAATTTTGTCATAGCCTGGAGATAAAGACGGACTGGGTTTTGATGGTTTATATATTGTTTTTTTGTAAGAAGGATTCAGTGAAGGAGAACTGAGAAGCATCTGCGTACGATTTTTTAACTGAAGAGAAGAGGGCTGATGCTTTCTTTAATGATATGTTCTTTTGGGACATGGTGATTTTAATATTCTTTTGCCGGGAATGTTCCGGCCAAGATTTGTCAGTTGCTAAAGGAGGGCCTGAGCATTGCCCGGCAGGAAACTTCAGAGGATGCAGGGCAAGAGTCACCTGAGTGAGACTGTGCATATTTGAAGCAACGAGCACTGGATCGGCATTGGGCTTTCACATGGCCAAATCTACAACAGTTTAAGTATTGTATGGAAGGCAAAATGTATGGATCAACGGTTAGTGATGAGTTAAATATAAACACTTTATCGGGTGAGCATTTTCCAGAGAAAGTGATCACTACAGAACCCATGGGGGTCCAAGTGGAACCAGACTCCATGGACACTTTTCTGTTTAACCGCCTTCAAAATTGTTATATCACCGTGGCTTGTGGAGATTGCTGATACAACTTCCTCCATTGACCAAGAAGTTGGGATCCCACGGTTCAGCCCCATCCTCGTTATATTATATGTAGGAATTAAAGCTATATAGTTATGAGATTTAAGACTCGGTTTCTTAGAAACTCGTTTGCTGCACATGCAGACGAGAATTCCACAGAGACCCGATTTCTACCAACACTCTTTATACCATCATTTTTAATGTTTGAGGTAAATAAAAAATTT
This sequence comes from Marasmarcha lunaedactyla, assembly GCA_923062675.1. Classification (NCBI taxonomy): domain Eukaryota; kingdom Metazoa; phylum Arthropoda; class Insecta; order Lepidoptera; family Pterophoridae; genus Marasmarcha; species Marasmarcha lunaedactyla. Next base: position 44,639,034 of record OV281339.1, on the reverse strand, counting down.
CCAAAATTTAGATGATTAAATGTACTGCCTGACTTAGGGTGAGTTTCTGACCTGGACACATGAACAATGAAATGACCTTTGTCAGAACTATGGTAAGATTTTTCTTCTAAAAGGCTTGGGTGAGTGTAAATAAGCTTATTGATTTTGGGATGGAAGAGCATTCGAAACAGATTTTTTAGGAGTAGGAGACGAATCCCGATTTATACTCGGACGTTTTCTTGTTTGCACATGTTGAGAGAAAGGGTCAGGGGAGTTGTTGACATCAGGAAACGGGACTGGGTCTGGGGGCTAAGGAGGAATTGGGACATAATCCATGCTCATGAAGAGCTAGATAATTCATACAACTACTTACCAGGCAAAGAAGAGAAAAGCAGAAACATTTAAAATAATTCAATGTAGATAACGAAATCACCAATAAAACCGACAAATAACGAAAACCGTGTGTACACCGCAAACGAAAAATTGACAGTCTGCATAAAGATCTCGAGCTGTGCACCATTGCCGTATTCACGAAGTTGTCTAGACGTCATCTCGACAACGCTCCCCATCATCCCGACCTGCATCATCCCAATATTCAAAGCAGTCTGTTGGTCGGCTGACTATACAGCCAACCTTGAGGCGAAGGTTCGTTACAGACGTAACGTCTAATAGATCCCGATGATGTCATTATATCAGAGAACGCCGGCGTTCGAATTAGAAGCATCGCAACACGGCATTCAAATACAAATATTTATTTCTCAAAATTGACAATAACTTCTTATTAAAGTTAAATGGAATAAAGCATGTCTACAACCAGTTCGGAAAAAATATACGTATAGAAAAACCGGCAAGAAGGTACTTCACGTTGACAATTTTTTCAAATAAATTTACAATCTCTGTCTAAAATATTATTTTGCATCTGTTAGCTCGGCAAGTCCGCAACTATCCTGTGCACAAGGTTAACACGGGATCCAACATTGGAATCGCCTAACCCACCGGTAGGCCAGGCGGAGGAGGTTCTACGAGGAACGAGGAGGTTCCTCGAACACGGTTCCTTAGGCATTCAGGTGAAACCGACATGCGTGAGGGTGTTTTGTAGTGCTAGTGCGACACTAACTCTAACCCAGAATAAATATACATATATAATTATCAACAAACATGACCCGAGAACAAACATTTATGTTCATTACAGAAATGAATGCCCCGGCCAGGACTCGAACCAGGGACCTCCGGCGTGTGAGGCAGGGCTACTAAGCACTACGCTACTCGGTCGGATAGCATCACAGTATTTTTCGGTTTGCTCCAAACATTTTCAAATACATAAATGTAACCATAGAAATGATATAAAGAAAGTGTTCGAAGTTGAAAGATACGTCACGGGTCTCTGTTTACTGGGAACGCGAAACTACGTACTTACTTCAAGAACACTGCCGATTCAGAGACCACGAAAAAGAGTCGATTCAACCTGGCTGATCTCGGTTCCGATCGATTATATCAGAATGGTTTGCATTACATAAGCTGAGAGCTGCCGTCACAAGTGACGTTGTTTACGCTACTTAATTCTGGGTCATTTAAAAAAGGGGGCCAAACAGCTTGAGGTACGTGGAAAACTGATTGAATACCGGACTAAACTTCAGTGACTTCTTATTTGTTTTAATAACACGTTGTAAATGCTTGTTTTGAATTTTGAACGTTATACAATAACTGCATTAACCCCTTTTTGGTTTGATTGTTCGAGAACTTACCTTTATATTTACCCGTTCTTCAAAAAACTACCTAATTATTAATACTCTAAATAATAATGCTTTTCCTGTAAATGAATTGTCAATATTTTCCTAACATACACAACTATTTTAGGCGCAAAAAACGTGGCATACCCAGAAATGAGATATAACGATATTTACAAAATATATTTATTAAAAATGTAGGTTTATACCTACATTTTTATAATTGTACACAATTTTGATAATAACATCGTTATCGAGTCTCCCCTTTATAGAGGAGTAAAATGTCAAAAAATTTGGCGTCTACTTTGACAACGCTACCCATCATTCCAACCTGCTGGTATTTTCATTCCAGTCAGCTGATTACGCAGCCAACCCAGACGGCGCGGTTCGTAACAGGCGTCCGTGTAACGTCTTGATAGGTCCAGATGACGCTATTACAACAAGAAACGCCGGTGCTCCAGTTAGAAATAGAGTAACATTCTATTCAAATCGCCTAACCCAACGGTGGGCCAGACTAACGCGTCGTACGCATTATAGACGGAAGTCAGCTTAAGCTTCGCTTGTTGGAGCTTTTGTTCATTTATAGGAATACTCCATATTCAACTACAGGAAAGTCTGTTTTGACGTCGGCTGAACTGCGAGCTATCTAATATTCGACCGAATAAGAGGTGCATGTTACATTACAAAAATATAAAAGAGCATTTGGCTCCTGCACCTGGTTTAATATTATATACAGGGTGAATCTTTATAATGTGCACATATTAAAATGGGGGAAACAAGACCGAATTTTATCGAAAGAAAAAAATTTTTTTTGTAGGAATTATGATGTTTTTAATTTTTTATTCGGGAAATTTGAAGCTATGTAAATAAGTTGCTATAACTTTTAACTAAATGGCTTATCGTGTTCAAATAAAAACTTAGGTAAATGACAGGAAAGCAATGGCGATACTGATTTATAAACAAAAAGTATCCATAAAATCATCTTCACAAAAAAAATCAAAATTTTTTTGGAAAATAATGTTTTTTTTCTGTTTATTTTCAGGAAATTGACGATTTTCTCAAAAAGATCTCATATTTTTACTGTTTTATTATTATTTCATCTAATTCTACATCGTATTAGCTTTCAAATACTAAAAAAAACATTCTCACAGCTCAAACATAACATTTGCTGCAGGCGGTTAAACAAAAACACTGTGTATTTTGTATCTGTATGTGTAAAAATGTTTTGTTGTTCAATAAAGATTTATTATTATTATTACAGAAGTCACAGTTTTCACTCCAACGTAATCCAAAAGCGTTGGAATTTGCACTCTTCATCACTACCTGGCTCGTAAAACGCCGTGTTGGTTGGCGAATTGACATTGACGTCGGTAACGCGTTTTTAAATTGTAGTTACCGTAAGCTTCCAGCTTGGGTCCATTAGTCAAAAATGGGGCTCCTATACTAATAATATGTGGACCCAGGATTCCATTTCATTGAGCATTATATAGCAGAATAGTTATTCCGGGAGTATCATGAAATTCGGCCTGAGCAAGCAAATACAGTACAATACAGCATGGCATTTATTTTATTGGCGATAAACGAGGGTAAGGATTTTCCTTGATGGTTCGCTGTGAAATCACAATAAATAAAAAATGACGGCTCTATCAGTAATAAATGAAATAAAACATTTGGTCACGGCGTAAAAGTGCTCAATAATTACAAATTTAAAAAATAAGTACAATATTTACCGGCTGTACGTACCACAAAATATTAGAGAAAGAGATTAAATAACTAATAAATAAAAAAAAACGTGCTTATTCGATATTTATCATCCGATAAATTAATGAATAGACAATCTAAAGGAAAAGAATGAAAACTAAAATGAAAAAAGTCAAATAAAAAAGTGGTAACTATAAATAACTACTCTTTTAGGTTAATTTTTTAAATTTATATCAAAAACCGCACCCCTTATTTGAGCTTGGATCTTACGCGCTGCCTACTGCGCTACCGAGGCTGATAAAGCTTGCACCTGGTACTGTAGTTTTAAGTTGGTAGCGCATTATTGTCAAACTAGACATTGATTAGATCATTTGATAGCGCACGATAGCGGTGTTTATAAAGTAACATATTTTTTTCAAAATAGTCACAAATTGTCATGAATATGGAAGTTTTTGAGCATATTTAGCAATATAGCAATTGTCCAGACGATCAAATTTGGAAGTGTAACCAAGAAAAATGCCCGAAAAATGTTAGGGAGGAAAAAAATTGCCTACGATAATCGTCTTGCAATAGTTTTTGCTGATAAATACAAAGAAAATAAAGCCCTAAAACAAATGCTTTCGAAATCAATACGTAGACAACACCAAGAAATGACGAGAGCTGTAGAATTAAAGCAGAAAAACGTTTTGTTGCAGAAGGAACTCCACGAGGCGAAATTAATAGCTTGCAATTTACATTCGCTGAACCTTTGCTTACGTAACTAACAGAATAATGATTCGATCAAATAACTACAGAAAATTATTGCAAACTCTTGAAAGAGATAATGAGCGCTTAAAGAATGAACTGATATTATCGCAGAATACAATTCGAGAAGTCAACAAAAACGCCTTGGAGTTGGCGGAGGAAAACGATTATTTACAAGTTTGCCTCATTGACGTTCGCTCTAAAATACGAGAGCTGCTAAACGACAACCAGAAAACACAAAGGAAATTGTACGACGAAGCTTTAGGTCGCTGGAATGCTAAATCATCGTAAACTTCAATATACCAAACATTATTGTATAATAGAATATATTCATTGTATTAATTCAACTGAGTACCTTTGATTTATTTCTGTCTACAATAATGAAGAGATGTTTCGAACTGCTAGGGATTTGTTTTACTAATGATTTTTCTCTGTTTTTTGCATTAATTGATACCATAGATATTTAAGATAGATAAAAAGCCTTTATTGGATATTCAAACACGCTTTGTAGTTGCTAAAGTACACGTACATGTACATTGCAAAAAAATAATTAAGTTCACAAACAGGACACATATGCATTACATAAAAGAAAAACAAAGAAAATTTTGTATTGTTGACAAGAATATCAAGCGTGTATAATTTTCAGCCTCGAGGAAATGCAAACCTTGGTAGAAATCAAAATAAAGATAAAAAATGTAAATCATAAATTACAATAATCAATGTGCTTTATGTAAATTCTATCTTAAGTTATACATTAGAATAACCATATTTGTAATTAACAATTAAATATTTCATCATTCCAAGTAAATTAAAATTAAATAAATTATATAAAGTATACTATGTTTATTCAAATTAATAAAAATGTTAAAAATACGATAATGTAATAATAATCATTTAAATACAAATAACGTTTAAATCCCACTCAAACAGTATAGTTTTCTGTAAAGTTGAGGAATATTAATCCATCGCTTTGTTGCGCTTAACCGCTAAGTGGAGATAGTGAAGATGTAGGCTCGCATGCCTTTTTACATTTTTATAACTTAGGTTTAGAAAACAATAAACAGGCTAGATGTAATTGTCTACGACACTCTATGTTCAATATCGAGGCATTATTTAAAAATGGTGTGATGTGATTTCTGGGAGGAACATCAAACCTAGACAACAACATCGGGTGACGGGTCGCTCACTTCCCTATAATATGGTTGAGGAGGGCGATGGCTGGATCCCGCGTTAACTCGTGAACGGGTGCCGTTTGAGGGTGTTCGTCGTTTGGATACTTGGGGGGAGGGAGACTTGCCGAGCTAACAGATGCAGATAAGAATAATTTTGTATAGATATAAAGAGGCTCTGTAAATTTATTTAGAAAAACATATACCCGTGAAGTTTCTTGCCAGTTCTTCTTCACGAAGGTTTTTTCGAACTGGTGGTAGAGTCATGTTTTATTTGACGTCAATAAGAACAAGTAATTGTCAATGTTGAGAAAAATAAATATTTCATTTCATTTCATAAATCGGCAGCAAGCATTTCGCACTCGCTGTATCAAACTACTGGTTTTATACAATCGAGGCCCACATACTAGCTCCGCTTAGTTCACCCGAGATAACACTAGAGTTTCACATACTGTAATCGTTACTTTTTCACTGAGTAGCTTACGTATCTTATGTAAAACTTTAAGTTTATGGAAGAAATTTCTTACGTTATTGTTTATGTGATTTTTAAAGCATAATTGATTATCCAACAACACACCTAAACTGTTGGCCTTATTAACTTTAATAATATCTTGACCATAAAGGCTAAAAACGGAGGATAACTTTTAATTTGGGATTTAGATCCAAGAATGAACTTGGATTTAGAGGGGTTCAAAACAAGTGCATTCCTTTCTGAGAAGTCAGCTTTTGTTACTCTTCCACGACCTCTTCGAAAACCCGACTGATGAGACGGTAAGATGTTATGTTTCTCTGTGTGATATAAAAGCTGATAGGTAAACAGTACAAAGAGATATTTTTCCGCCGGCTTCTTTTTGTCTCGGTCTATCTAACCTTTTAAAAGAAAAGGAAAAATCCTAATTTCTTTCCAAATTCCCAAAATCAGTAGATCAGATCCAGATTACACGAAGTAAAAGATGACTAAACAAGGTTTTGAATGAAAGAAGCAACGCGCCGAGCGCATTAGGGATTAGGGGAAATTGGATGTGTCTTCTCATTGCCAATGTTCTACATTTTAATAATTCAATTATAGCTCTACAATTTCTTATTTTTGGATTAGCCGTAGAGCTACTATTATGTAACCAAAGTAACTACTTCACTCTGTTAATAATGTATGCAGCATTTAAGTACCAGGATAACATGATCTGGTCGGAGCAGTCTCGTGGCCCAGTCTTTGTTTAGCTTCCAACAAGTTTGTACGCATGTCACGCGTGTTCACCTACCTTGTCCTGTGCGCTTGGGCACTCGCCGCGATCGGAGACGTGGAGCCTGCGCCGGCACTGCCTAGGAGATCGGAAAATATAGGTAAATATATTGATTTATTGCTATGTAGCTTTTTGCTTGGGCTAAAAAAGAGACGTTTGCAGTAATACGTCTTAATTCTTTATTAATTTTAGTAGTGTTTTATAGGTGTATTAAACATACGTTAAGTTTACTAAATATAAGAGATAAGAAAAAGTACCAGTGGTGAAACTGTTCATTGGAAAATTTTTCAAACAAAATACAAAACAAATGAAGATGTAGTAAACCTTACATTAAGTTCACGGGAGTACCAAGTCATTCTCTTTGGGAAGTTCCATAGCTTTATCGATAGAGCTAAACTTACAAAAAACGAAAAGCTCTAATAAAGTGTTCGCTTAAATTAAAAAGGAATGATTACAAGATGCATTGCGAAAGTTTAACGATTTATAAGTACAAGTAGCATTAGTATAACTATAGATACATAGGTATCTTAAGTTATACTAAAAGTAAATGCGGCCAACAGTTTACAAAGACATAGGTCTTTTCGGAATGGTTTCATTTAAAGAAAGTAACAGCCAGGTGAAAATATTGTTCGACATGTTTGTTATCGGTCATTTGAAAATGATGAATTTCACAGCGCAATTAAACATCAGCTAGAATATTGGCAGAATGGAGGCTTTGGTTTACTCAACATTATAAAGGAGGCAAATTCGACCATTTATTTTATTTGAAACATATTACTTTTTTAAAATAAATGTCGTCATGGTTTCTGCCTTGACGGTTTCGACTCTCGTATATAATTGTATTCAGATTTAATCACTCGGAGATAATCTTCACTAATATATACCATTTCATAGACTTTTTGGCCCAACTAAAGAGAAGAGAAAACGAAAATAGAAATGATGCTTTAATATACTTTTTGTGGTACATATTTGTGTTTTATTTTGATAGCCAACAAACAAGTAAGCACTGCATGTGCCGGTGAAAGAAACATGGAGTGTTATGGATTGGTTATATATCTATCAATTGATAACTGATAAGTATTACGTCACATGCTGCCGGCTTCAATTGGCATGGACCCTCGTTGACATGGCCATTATGCAGTTCAAAACAGGAAGGGCAACAGTGCCGTCCCACATAAACCGTTTCCAAAAGGGACTACACTATCGTTAATTTAATATCCTTAGCAAATGCGACAGAGTTCACAGGCCGGGCTTCCGATTACATTGAAAGCTCTTGCGTTGCAGTGTGTCAATTGTGGTGGCAATTAGTATATTTGTTAAAAGCTTCGTTCTGGGCTGTTATAGAGAACTCTTTAGAAACCTACTGGCATATTTGCAAATAGTCCAATGAATTTTGTTTGGTGTTTTTACAAACAACCGACATCGCCTTAGTTGGATAGGAAAAACTCTAAGCTGACTTGTTTACTGGAAATATAAACATCTATTTCTATCATGTAATTCACCTGAAAAGTTTTAGAACAATTGCGAAATGATGCGTGCAGTCTTTTCTAATCATCGGAGTGGTCGCAAAGATTGCAATGATACGTATTTTCCAACCATACTGCGACATATACAACATTTTTTGGCATACTTATTGTTCATCTTACTACTCACATATAAAAAAGCATCTATTTGAATCAAATATAATATGTAAAATACGAAAGCAGTTCATAACTGTTACCCAACTGTTAATGGGTAATGATGTTTCGGACGATGAGCAGGCTTTATTCAATTAACTTAAATGACAAGACGGATGCGTCCCAGTTCACTTACCATTCGACACGGAGGCGACACTGGTGACCGACATAATCGACATGATTTCGACGGCCTACGCGGATATAAAAACGAATAAGGTCACTGTCACATTGCGAATTTATTTGCAGAGTGGGAGTATCCACGAACCAGTTGGCCAATTTCGCTTTAGAACTGGTTATGGTCTTAAGCTCTTTGAGTAACGTAATGAAGGGAAAGCTATCCAGTAGTTACTTAATTAGTCGGTATTTTCATTGCTTGTGAGTTGAGCCTTCGATCACAAATAAAAACTAGATACAGAGTTTCATACAATAGTGAAACTTTAAACTGTCCAAAAGGGTTCAGAGGTTTCTCATGAAATGACATAGGTATATAACATACATTCATGCAAATCTAACCCTAAGTGCATGACTTAAAATTGATTTACAAAGGTGGCCCACACGATCAAAAATTAATATAACCAGGTTGTGAGTTCAGGATTGTGAAGGAAAATATTTAATACCATTGAATACCAATTTGAATTTCTGGAAACTCGAGATCGACGTTTTTTTAATTTACGAGTATAAGCTTCAGTATTTTAAGTTATTTCGAAATAAGTATAAGATTGCAATATTAAAACAAAGCTGGCGACGCTTGCCAGTTCACATATAGCTTGGTCGGACTATAAATTTATTTCTGTGTCATATAATTTGATAAATACAATGGCGCAATGGGTGAAACGCAGGATGTCCTGACATAACACTTGACCAACCAAATAAATAGTAATGGGAAAATAGACTACTTGTCTATAGGCTTGACATCTCAACTGCTAAAGCGCTGGTCGGTTTTGACAAAATACCACAGAATTTTTTTTACGTAAAAATGATATTCATGAATAAACTATTCTTTATTTTTTAAGTGTCGTTAAATAATCTGGTATGTAAAAAACATCTGATAATTTTTTTATAAACATGTTGTTAATAAAAGCTCGCAGGTAAAAGCAATTAAGCTTGTTTTAACGAAAATGCGTCAAATTATGTGACTTACAGACAACCTCTATGTGACGTCATAAAGTAGTATCATTTTTTTAATCATTTTTGTTTTAACTTTGTTTTAAATTTTTCAATGCTTAAAATAAATATCTGTCATTATAGAAAATTGTAGTCTGGTTCATTCCAGGTAAATTTACAAACTTTAAGATCTTTGCAATGCCATTTTAAAAATATAACTCTACACCTTGACGTTATGTCAAGGTGTAGAGTTATAGAGTTATGCATACGAATGCCTTAAAAACGGATTTAAAATTAAGCACTGCACAACAATCTGAAATATTCAAATTTCCCAAAGTACTTCATTCTTTCAGAAAAAATAACAAAATATAAACCTCGAAATTACTTTACAGAGTTTCGTAAATTGCAAGGTTTAATAGGGAAACTTTACAATCGAAGAGAGATTAATAAGTTTGCCCAGTTGCTCAATTCGCCAGTTATCTTTTCTATATGTACTAATTCGATAAAACTATCTGTGATCCACCATAGCGGAGACGAGAGGTGAGGAGCGGAGCTGAGCCAAAATTAAGGCTGCGATTCCACTGACGCGGAGTGGAGCGGTGCGGAGTGGGGTGGAGGTAGAGCGGAGCTGCTTTGCCTATTCGCATCGCCTGATGCGTGAGGGCGCCGCCCTGCTCCGCCGGATATTTTAAACAATTCCGCTCCTCTCCGCCAATGTTGTTTCCTATGAAGCGGAGTGGAGAAGAGATGTGGAGTTCAAGCCATGTGATTGGTGAATCGCGGCACAGCTCGTCTCCGCTCCGCCTCAGTGGAACGGCAGCCTAACCAATCGAATTGCTTAAAATCTCCGCTCCGCGTCAGTGACAGGATTTCCAAACTAGTTTTAATATTTATATGTTTAAACGCGGAGAGGACAAAGTGAGCAGGGATGCGGCGGGGGGAAGCTTAAATGATCCGCCGCGTACTCACGGATGGAAAAACACGGACCGCGACTCCGCTCCTCATCACTGTCTAGCTCCACTCTGGTGGTTAGTCTGCCTAACTGACAGATAACTAACTATTCGATGAGTAGTTCCGCTATTCACCGCTAGCCGCTTCAGTTTCTAAATCGAGTTAAAAATTAAGTTTATTAATAGAACTACCTAAAAACCGAGTTTACCTAAATGTTAAAAATATTTTTTCTATGATAAATCATTTGATAACATCCGTAGTTCTTTCAAATTAACATGTACTTTAGCCATATCTGTCTAAAGCACGATTAGCAATGTCATTGTCAGTTTTTGTTCTACCTGTAATATTTATTTTATTTTACCTTTTGCAGGAAGATTTACAGCTCCATAACATTAATATAATAAACCTATAAATAAACATGTGCCAATTGTAAATCTTCGCTTATATGATATATTATCAATATATTCGCTCGTTGTATTTATGTTTTTATTATAATATGATGAATCGTGACGAATGTACCTACCGATGAATTAAGAGTTGAAAAACTTCCTCGAAACTTTTCGCCATGAGTCTCCTCGAGCTCTTTCAAAAGAAAGAGAGGTGCAGATATGAGGGTCTTCCCTTTTTTTTTTATTTGTTGCCAAGCAGCTGTTGTACCAACCGTCCGTGAACATCCGAAACCACTTAACATGTTTGGACCTGATTTTTAAGTTAATTGCCTAGGTAGACAAAGTGGTTGGCGGCAAGAGCTCGAACTTATTTCGCATTTTTTCCTTTTGCTTCAAAATTTCAGAGTGGATCTTAGAGCCTACTTAAAAATTTGTTGAAGCATATTTAAACTGAGAATGTTTGTTGAATATACAGAGTAAAAACTTCCGAAAAAAACATAGTCTCTGAGAAATTTTTATTTCGTAAATCAATTCTTCTTTGAATTTGTCCAAAATATCGCTAATCACAAATCTAACTACAGCATTGTCGAATTGAGTTTCATCTGCGTTCATCTTTATTTAACTTATGAGCTTAACTATTTATGCCTTTGTACATACAAGTGAAGTAGTAACATGTGGTAACTTAAAATTTGGTTACCAACTTAACCACTTAAAACGTGTAAACCGCCCGTAAGGTGTGATTTTATCTTTAGAATAATTTTGACACTTGACAAAACATTCCATAGAAATTATGTCAAATATCTCAAAATCTAGTGACAAAAATTATCTGAGCCCTTAACGAATCAAAGTCACATTTCGAACTAGCTTCTGCTCCTGACTTGGTTTCCCAAAATTATGGATCCCGTCTTAATTCTGGGGGTCGGGTTTTCGTAATCTAAATATTTACATTGATTTGAAAACGTTGAAACATTTTATATATACAATAATTAATTTTTTACGTATAAGCTATACAGATCACAAACCGTGTCCTTATTCTAATTAGATATGACATTTAACATTATATACCAGATAAACGCAGATTTTTATGAAATGATTATAAATTTACGCCAACAATATAGCGTCAACAACCACAATAGCGTCGGGTGACGGGTCGCTCACTTCCCGCTAATATGGTTGAGGAGGGCGATGGCTGGAGCCCGCGTTGACTCGTGAACGGGTGCCGTTTGAGGGTGTTCGTCGTTTGGAGACTTGGGGGAGGGAGACTTGCCGAGCTAACAGATGAGATAAGAACAATTTTGTATACACATTTTATATTGAAAAAATTATACTTGGCAGTTCTTCTTCAGGAAGGTTTTTCCGACCTGGTGGTAGAGCCATGCTTTATTTGACCTCATTAAGAACAAGTAATTGTCAATGTTGAGAAACAAATATTTGAATTTCAATTTTGAACATAAATATACAACGTGTTTTCGTTTAAAAAGCTATTTTAAACGCAAACGCGACAAAATTGTCAACATAGATCGCACATAACAAAGCTAACACAGACATTTTTAATTGGTCAGGTTAATAAGAAATTACAGTTTTGGTGACAAATTAATATTATTATTAATATTATTTTGTGGCAATCAGCTGTTGTTACGACACAATAACTATTTCTGCCAGTTTCAAGTATTAGTATACACACGTACTACACGAGGTTAATAATTTTGTAGCGATCAGAAGTTGCAGTCTCTCGAGCATTGAGTTACCTTGAACAATACAAAAACAGGGGGATGAAATAAGTTTTTACAGACCTTTTTAACACGGAAGAGTATAATTACATATTTATAGTTGGATATTAAACAAATGGATAAATCTTCCAAGAACCTCAAAAGATTTGGAGAGGAGAGCAGAGTTTTGATACTTGTAGGTTTGGGGAACTGGAGTGGGAGATGGTCATATAAGGAAGCTGGTGAGAGAGGGATAATCAGTGGTTCCATCCCCCAGACCATAATCACAGATTGAAGACCTTCTTATACCCAGTATATGAAGAAATACTGGAATAAAACAATGACCCAATCTAATTTATATAAAATATATTTATATATTGAATAAATTTTACGTGCTGCTAAATGTGTATTAAAAATATGTTAACTTGGTGCAACATTAACCGCTGTTTATGTTCGTGGGTATAAAACACAGGTTGGATAATCTAACCTTCTTTTTACATGATGAATGTCATTCTGTCATAATCAATGTAGCTCATCACAGTGAATCATATGGGAGCAATTGATTGATTTATTTCTATTTCAAGTGGCGATATGGTAGTTACGTAAATGTATTAGATCTAGGTGGTTACGTATCGCCGTCGCGTCGTTTGTATTTATATATTCTGCCTTAATAGAAAAATGGTGTTTGCGTGCAAACCATGCGACTAGGAAGTGTTGCAAAATGACACGTCGTCTTTTCATTGAACAATTGCGTCATGATCTTGGCTATATTTAGATATGAATTTCAATTTTTTTCAGCTGATGTGAAGTGTGTTAAAACTGAAAAGCAGCAACATATCTCCGAATAAATTTCAAAAACTAAACTTATTGAATCAAATGAAAGAACATAATACTCGTAGTAGGTATGATGAACACATTACATATAAATAGTATCTTACAAATGAATCATATTGAAATTCTACAGTACAATGGTAGCAGGGTTTTCGGGTTAGACCACCCACCTTTTCCACATGGAAGGATAGTTTCCACGTGTCCATTACCTCTACACCTGGAAGAAACGACGATAAATCGTTTAGCTTGATAGCTGTGGTTCCTATCCGTCGCCAGTGATTGATGCTTACTCGAACAATTGCTCTGCCATTTACTACGAAGCGCTATGACGCCTGTATATCCCATTATATCATACAATTTTTTGTTGCAACTCTGATAAATGATGCACTAAAATTGAAGCGCTGCTTAAGGTTTTTTCTAATAAAGATTTTATTTCCAACTACAACTCAATTTTGTTCAAGCAAATCGTTTTAAAATAACAGTAAAATACAGTTTTTTTAAAATTAAAACCTAGAAGGGAGTTTTTAATAAGATTTTTAGACATGTACCTATTTACTAAAATTCGTAAATCTGAACTAGCCGGTTTAGATCAACCAAGCCGAATGTTCCATAAGAAAAGCCAATTTTTATGTATATTTCAATGTACCTACAGGTGGCCAATTCCCGCGGCTTCACTCCCGTAGCTCCCGACCCAAATAAATCCTATGCATAAAATATAATATAATACTTATAATCTATTCAGTAATCCAGCGCTTATTTATAAAAAAATTACAAATATCTACCTAAATCTTTATGCTTTATCACTGTAATCTATATAATGGGTAAGGAAGTATGACAATGTAACCTTTGACCGCTAGGCAAAAAATTTACAAACAGGAACCTTTTTGCCAGCTGTATTAAATCAGGTGATTACGAGTTTGACATTGAGTTCTTCTCTTCCTTCTTCGCCATTACAGGAATTAGGAAGTATCGAGTTCTCTCGTTAGCTTCCTCGTTTTGTAATTCAGATAGGATGCCCTAGTTTTGTACTAGTCAGTCAGTCTAATACCCAGGTCCCAATGTGAACACTATATAAATAGTTATAGCTATTTGTTGAGATAGATATATGTTTGCGATCGATTTATACTAGTGAATAATTCGACTAGTGGTAGGATTGTCTAGGGCGGTGCAATTAATTATAACAAAGGCAATTCCAACTTAATACAACGGCCGGCAACGCCTCATTAGTCGATATACTATGGGTTTTAAGTAACAATAGGATCGACTTAGCGCCATATTGTCACGTCATAGTTGTCTATTCGAACCGGTTAGGTAGCGTGAGCAAAGAAGATTTTTTTTAAATAGACTTTTTTTGAGCAAGCTGTTGCTTCTAGCATCAAACTCTCAGTTTGACTTTTTAACTTTTTGAAATTTTTGTCTGCCACCCTTCGCTTAATTAAGTGCCAAATATTGGATTTAAATCAAAATTGTAAGACGGCAACCTCGAAATTTCAAAACCGTTAGTTGAATATGCTATTTTCGTGCCTTTTTAATAACTCATACAGTTCTTTTTTGAATACAGTTTTATTTCGAAAAATTGATTTTCGATGGAATACTTCGATAAATAAAGTAAAATAAATCGTTATTTTCATGCAAAAAGTTTTCTTTTGCAGACCATGATTTTCAAGTGAAATTTGACAGATGAGATCATTAACGTTCCTATTCTCATTTAAAAATAAATAAATAAATATTTGTAACTGACACACCACATTATCTAGCCCAAAATAAGTATCCTTAAGAACTTGTGTTATGGATACTAGATAACGGATAAATAAACTTAAAAAATAAATATATAAACAAACGTAGATATCTTTTTTTAATATAAATATTATAAATGAACATAAATAAACACACATATACATCCATGACTAGAAAGCGAACATGATAAAATATCTGCCCCTACCAGAATTCGAACCTCTTCTGGCATAAAAGGCAAGGCTTCCATACCGAACAGGCCATCAAACTTGAATCGCATTCTATATTGATAAACAAATTGACTAATAATATACGTGGCTGGAAAAGCCACTGACCAGGAGGGTAGTACGCTCAACTGCCGGCTATGAATATCCAAAAAAATCATTTGTTAACTTGAGTAATCATAGCATGTTTCCTGGACGAATTAAATTTATATTTGTTAACTATATGTTACATTAGAAGATAGTACTCTTTACATAATTTGTTTAATTAACCTGTAATTTATTATAACTTAGTAATTTTAGCTATTGTGCAAGTTAAAATCTTACCCTCTTATGATTCTACCCCCGCTGTTCTCAAGTAGTAATGTACCTACAGTGGTTCGATCTAAGTAGGTCATTACTATTATCTACGCTACTCTTAACTGATATCAAATAAACTTTGAAACAGATATTTCAAATCAGATTTATTCTTGATTTTTTAACAGATTGAAAACTAAGTTTGTTTTAAACAATGCAGATATGTTGTTCTGATTACGTTGATAATTCGTCAACTTTTGTTCAACAATTGATAATGGAGATGCGGAATATCATTTCGAACCCCGTTTTTAAAATCTAACACATAAATCGAAGTAATAATTTACTTTACTCAAATGTACATTTTAGTGTCTAACATTTAAAACGTATGTGTGTCTTTTCTAGAATCCATAATGGAACAGGAGAACACAATAACAGCGCGAAAGATGCCGGTTGCCCATTTCTACCCGTTCAGTCTCTGGCCTTTACCGCGTTACTACACTAAAGGTATGCAAGTTTTGTAAATGCTATGTATTTGTAGCATAGTCTAAAATGGCTAAAACTTCCCCTCATATCTCCACATCAAATTAGGAGATTCTTCGAATGCAAATAATTTATGGAAGCGTTTATCTTATGATCTCCATATGACCGATATTGTTAAAATAAAATGGTTAAAGTTCCAAATTATCAAATTTTTTTATGCTTTTTATTAGATTCGAACAGATTTTCAAGATGACTTTTTCTCACACTCTATATATTAGATACATACCCCATTTTTTATACAAACATCGTCGGAAGATGGACATACAGTTAATTTATTTTATTATTTATAATATTTTTTTAACTTTTACTTTATTATATAACAATAACCGTTTCACATTATTGACTGTACAGTAATCCAAGCTAGGTAATATAGGTTTACCTTCAAAAGCAGATAATTAAATAAATCATTCGTTGCCCTGCGGAGTTTCAATAAGTAATAATAATAACAAATCCTCAGACAAACACATCAACTGTATGGCCCCAAAGTAAGCAGAGCTTGTGTTATGGATGACCATACAGCGCACTGGGGGAACCCAGAATAAACATATAAATTTAAACAACCATGACCCGAGAACAAACGTCTGTGTTCATCACACAAATGAATGCCCCGGCCGGGACTCGAACCTGGGACCTTCGGCGTATGAGGCAAGGCTACTTACCACTACACCACTCGGTCGTCGTCAATAAGTGTCAATTTAAATCACATTTGAATTTTTTTTCACGATTCTCATTCAAGATCACGGCGATTTCATGCCTGACTTCGACGACGCGTTTTAGAGTGAAGTCTGGTTTAATCATGCAATGAACCTGCTTTTCCCATTGTGTTCCAGAGCAAGCAAATGATAACAGCAATGGTTCGTACAACAGCCGCTTAATAAATACACAGCATCGCCACAACCAGAGATAAGTCACCGACGCCGCAAACTGCCATATGTGTACATAATTTTATTTATTTATACGCATTAAGTTGTTATAATTAATTGTATTTATTGTTTAAAGATTGTTTTTTAATGGTTTAAGTAGTTTTATTTCAGTCATCTTTTTATCACACGAAATTCTACGGACATGAAAAAGTTTATTTACTGTAAAAATTACAATAAATTTCTTGTAAGTTCGTGTTGTCAGGAACAAACATCTGCTGTATTTTATAATTTATTTTTAAATACTCGATTATTTACAAATAAAAATATATTTGTAATAAATTTTAAGACTTTTTTTATACCAGCATTATGGAACTATTTTGTGTCATCTGCGACGGGAACATTTTCGATGAATCGTTTAATCGACTTGAAGCAACTGTGTCCCGCTGTTAAAGTTCGGTCGTTTAAATTTGAAGGATGAAGAAAGAAGTCGTCCTTTGAATGAAGGAAACGTGTTAATAGTGAATATTTAGTTTAACAAAACCACTCTATGCTCTCAATGGGTCAGAACTTTCATAATAGTTTCAGACTTTGATAATAGTAGCGTCACTATCTGTCTCGCTCACTCTTGCCTAATTCCACAATCCACCTCTCTCATCATCATTCATCATTCTGCCGTAATAGTAGGGACCATCAAAGAGTTTGTGCGAATCAAAAACATTTTAGCTAAGTTAACTGGATTCGCATAAAATTGGATTACTTCGAATTTTTTTATTTTTTTACCCAAATTTTTTCTTTACATCAACCCACTGATTAAAGGTGATAACTCTGCTGGCACTTGCCAAGGCACTCTACTACATTTTTTTTGTCAGGAGGCTCTGTCAAAGTTTAGATATTTTGAAAATGTTGAATTAATTCGGAAAAAGGGTTATTTCTAAGAAAATTTGGGGCAAATGTGATATTATTTTTATTGTGATTAAAGATATGTTATTTAGGGTTATGGTGACACGTTTTAAACGGACAAAAATAACCAACATCAACCACAGTAACCAAAAAATGGTTAAAAAATTAAGTAATTCTGCTTTTTTTGTTTAATGCCCATAATTTCTAAAGAACATGGGATGGATTTTTTTCTGATTTTTCTGATGATGCTTATCATCTATCATTTCGTCCCGTTTCGTCTTGACGTTGAATTATGGGGCACCCTGTATATACATCGGTGCTACAGAAGTATATGGGCTGTAAGTGGATTACAAACCGCACTTTTAGGTTATCATGGATATGTTTCATCCATTTTAAGATATGGAGTAATTCTGTGGGGGAACTGTGTTAATCATATTAATGTTTTAGGGCACAAGAAAAGTGTATACGGTCATTAGACAGTGCTGGATACACAGACACATGTAAACCTTCATTGTAAAAATTCAAAATTTTTTCAAAACTAGCGAAAACATGATTCATTCCAGGGACAATATTAAAAAAAAATTTTCTTCATGGCCATTCAGAAATTTAAGAAAGAAAGAAAGAAAAATTTTATTCGCTGAACATGGTCAAAATATACAAGGATCTTAAATAATTTGGAAGTACAATCATGCTCAACCTTAACAGGCGTGCTAATATTTATAATAATTTTCTAGTAATGTAACATTTATTATTATTATTATTTATTTGGTTATTCGAATTCGAAAATACAAATTAGATGTCCTTATTATTAAGTATTAAATGTCCCAAATATAAATAAATGTCATGAGCAATAAATGTAGTAAAATTAAAATTGTCAACATAAATAAAGTCTAATTACAAGATTGAATTCATTCAATTACATTAAATTCAGACTATGGATACATAAAAATAACAATTCAATTTCTATAATCTATTTCATCAAATTCAGATATCTTTAATTATATTTTTATTCACAAATTCAATATTTAACTTAAATTACCAACTATAAAATAAAATAAAATTATGCTACAAATAAAAAACTTAATCTCCACTTGAATCCATTGAAGGCAACGTAACCAAAAGGCTGGCTGAATTACCACGCTGGATCGCAATAGAAATGTGTTGTGCGAGGTAGGTGCCAGCCACCGTCACGAGTTTCACTCACCAATCGCCACGCTAGGTCCGAAAAAACGCGATGAGCCCCTGGTCCCCAGAATCCCATGGTTTCAACGCCAAAAGCCTCAAAAATATACCCACTACCCAAATTCAGATATTTTCTAAGTTTGAGGCTTTTAGCGTTATTAGCAGCAGAACCAGATTGTGCACTAGTTGTAGGAAGATGGGAAGCCGCGAGAGTGTCTACGCAGGTTGCATCCCACACCAGCGGCCTACCCATCCTCCACGGGACCAGAGTCATCCATCAAGCCGCTTGCCATGGTCACGCAACAGTCCTGACGGTTCAAGAACCGAGGGAGTGTTGGAGATAACAAGAGCCCGATGGAAGATGTCATTTAAACTGGCATGGCGAGATAATCTGCCACCGCTGCGAGAACATGAAAGGCCATGGCGACCGAGCTCATCGACCAACACGCCAAAGCGGCAGCGGTGTCGAGCACAACAATTTTATTCCTAAACGTAAACTACAGGCAAGTCTGAAGCTATGGTTGTCAAAAAGGGTTCCCAAGTAAGATGAGGGAAGCGCCTCTAACCATAACCCAGACTCCCAAGAACCCACCGCTAGCAGACGAGCGCGCTCTGTTAAACAATATTCAATATTCCAGTGCGTTTCGGCATCCGAGAGATGAGAAATCTCGCCCCTAAAAGAAGAGGAGAGAATTTTATTGATAATATGTTTATTACTGTAAATAGAAGATAAAAAGGCTGGCAAAGCCAGAGAAGAAATTTTTCGAGTTCCTAAACCACCGGAGCGCACTGGTAAACTGGCTTGATCCCAGGAATTATTATCAAAATGTATGTTCAGAATATTCGAAAGAGTTGACTTCGTTTTTTCATCGAGATCCGAAAGTAAATTGATGTGTCTCCAAAATTGTGAGCTGCGAAAGTAGTAAAAGGCCATATGTTTATTAATTTGTAAAAGCCAGGAATAACTTTCTGAAAATTTTGAAATTTTGTCAATAATAAAGTTCTGAAAGGTCATCGAAAATTGGTGAACCAAGGAGCCGAAGGGAAGATTTGTCTATTACAGTGATGCCAGGAGCGATTGATTGAAAAGCCTGAATAATGCTTTCTTTATTGTTACATAATTCGGTAATAAATAGCTCTAAATAAAACACTTTTTACCGGATATTATCGCGTATATTTTAGTTAATTTTCTAATAGTCTATCGTGACCACGGCAACTGCAAAGATGCCGAAACGTCGAAATAATTTTAAAATTAACTAAAATATACGCGATAATATCCGGTAAAAAGTGTTTTATTTAAAGTATGGATCGTGAAAATTTAAGAAAATATATAATAAATAGCTCACATTTACCAAAGTTTAATGTGAGACCAACTTTGGCGAACTTATCAATCAAAAGCTTCAGGTCATCAAGAACGACACTTGAATCTCCTCCTAAAGTTCCGTCGTCAAGATACCAAACGTTAAATTTAGAATTTAGTTGCTAAATAATAGGATGAATACCTAAACTAAAAATAGCAGGGCTTAACGGGTCACCCTGTTGACAGCCCACCTCCGATGATATGTGATGGTCTCCGTACACCAGAAGAGATGGCTCGTCATAACATTGATGAAGGAAATTAAATGCTTTGGGCATGTGATTTCTTACTTCTGTCAACAGGGTTCCTCGCTGTAAAGAATTAAAAGCGTTTTTAACATCCACCTTCAAAACAACCTCACCTCCTTGACAGTCGAGAAAAGTCCTCAAATAATGTACGGCCGCTTCACAGCCACCTCTGGTTCCAAAACCAATTAGGTTTTGGGTTTGGGTTGAAAATACCTCGCCAGGTCTCCATAGGCAAATCGACAAGTGACTTTAGCAGCAAGGCGGCGCAAAGTACTACCAACTGCTATTGGCCTGATTCCACCATCTATTTTCTTAAGGGCAATCAGGTGGGCCCCGTACAATATTGGCCTTATTTCATTGAGGACTTTTCCTGAAATGAGAAGATTTATAAGAGCTTTTAATTCTTGTAAAAGTTTTTGACCGGCATCACTATCAGCACTGGAAAAAAGATTTTTAAGGGGCTGGGGCGTAAGACCATCGAGGCCACCAGCAGAGCCACATTTGAAAGAAGTAACAGACCCTAGGACATCTATAGCAGACGCTTGTAATGATTCCTCTTCCGTGGAAGTAAGGTCCAAAGGATCAAATTTGGCCGTCGAAGGTGGATGTTTACTAATCAAACAGTCCAGTGTCTCTTGGTTACGAGGCGCTACAGCATCACTAGAAAAAAGGATTCGAGAAGCCCCACTGAGATCACCGTCTGAGATTTTTGATTCTATTTTCTTACATAGATTAAAATTTTGATCCCAAGAAGGTTTGCTAATATTGGTTAAAAGAGGTCGACTGCAATTTTGTTTAATAGACTTAGTTAAGGAAGTAGATTTTGATTTAACGTGCAAATATGTGTAAGAAAATGTTAAAAGTTGTTCCCAAGATTGTGCAGAATTGTTTGACACCACATCATGGATAACCTCAGTAAGGTTTTCAGCAACGGTTATTCTAGCTCCTGTCGGTATTCTTTTAACTAAGGGAAGAGATTTTTTTAAAGAGCTAAGGTGTTTCCAAAATAAAGAATTTGTATCGGGGGATGCATTCAGACTTTGGCGACAAGGGAGAGAGGCTGGAGCTGATTGGGATTTATGTTTTTTACCGTTATGGATTTTTAAGCCCCTTTGGCCTCTGAAAAAGTGAGGCTGAGGACAAAGGGGGCATCGTACAAAACTATCTAGTGACGCTGCATTGTGAAATAACACAATTGGAGAGCGACATGCACGTACCTTATATAATATAATGTAAAATCCTTCATTTCTATACTTTGTACAAATGCTAACAAAATAAGAAAGTCTTAAATTTTCTTTCCTAGCACTGAAATCACAATATGAATTGAATGTACCACTTCACTTTAACAAATAAATAAACTTTAAATGCAAACTCAAAAGGGAACCAAATATTTACAAAAAATTTGGCAAAACAATTTGTCAAGAGAGAAGCAGCGGCCAGTCCGCGCCGGCGCGCGGCGGTCTTTCAGCGCCGAGGGCACAGGAGAACTTCTTCAACCCTTCACAAATTGTCTTAAAAGTCAGTTTGTGGCACCAAAATGTATGTTATTTTCCAGAAACATTTTCAATTTTTTCCAGGAAAAAATGTGTAATTTACTCTATGACAGATTTTTTTTAACATACTTAAATGTCGGTATAGAATAAAATTATACAATGTCAATAACATTATTACGTGATTCTCAAAAATTCATTTACGCAATAGTAATTTTTTTCTAGTAGAAAACTATGCAATCTTTTTTAAATACATTCAATGGCAATATTTTCAAGTAGTTTGGTAATTTATTAAAAATTTTATTAATTAAGAACGAACTCATCAAATTTTTATTACATAAAAAACATTTATAGTGTCAGTGCAATTTAAAATTTACATCCTTATATTAAATGAAAACCTTTCCTTTTTAATTTAATCAAATATGACAACCATTATTAATTGGAATTTGTTTAAATTATTTTATTGAAATTAATATTTGCATTGGACAATTGTTATTGATTGCATAACCTGTATTTCAAGTATAATTGACGTGTAACGACAGTGTCGATCTTTTGCAGATAAAATCGTATCGGTGTTTTTTCTATTTTTACGTTTAACAAAGGTAACGTTATACGGTAAACGAAACTTTTTCGGTCTCAGTCTCTAAATGAACGTTACTAAATGATAGTGCCGAAATGCATTCGATACATTTAGATACATTTTTCACACTAAGGTCTTTCTGTACGTCTATATAATATGACAGTTTGGTCATTATGGATTTGTCAGATTTTATATTGAATGTCAGCTCTTGTGCTGTTTCATTGTCTTCATTAGCTTGAGCGGTGGTATGAAATTGCTTAAATTTCTTACCGTTAAACCTATATATATGACATTTTTCTAGTGGGTGTATTTATGTCTTCTTGAATTTTTTGTATCTTTAAGAGCGTCTGTACTTAAGTCTCCGCTTATTGACAAGCTAATTGACAAGCTTGACAGCTTTTCAATTCCCTTTTCACAAAAAAATAAATCTTAGTAAGAGGCAGGTGCACACACAGAAACTACATGAGTATTTAAGTCTATTAGTTCTCATGAACAGTACTCAAAGAGCTACAAGCTTAGTTTTCGTAATTGAAACTTTTAAAACTTTAATCTATTTTTTGATAATATACAAGAGCCACCTCAGCAAAGGCCGCGAAAAGTATGACGCTATAGTGTAACCCCGTAAAAAAATTTCAGAACACTCATCATAAAAGTTTCCGTCAGGCAGAATGTGTCGATAGAGCCTATTACATGATTGAGTTCCATAAGTCCTGACCCTCTACTATGTATGACACATTAATTTAAAATTCTGGCAATATTCTGATGAAATACCGTCACATTATGCTGGATAAAATGTATTTACGATAGAAGAGTCTTTACCACCCCCGTCACTTGTACTTTTGTACTTTACATTTTGTTCATTTTTGTTTGTGCTTGCAGAGACACTGATGGAGCATTGGCGGCGGTACGGAGTCAAATATTTATTTTTATATTTAAAGAACTGTATATTTATACTAAGTGTGTCACATGGATAATTAATAGTACTCGTATCTATAGAGTTAGAGTTATTTTTAGAACTAGTATGGTCATAGTTTAAAAATTCGCTAAATATTTATTTTTTTTTAGTCGGTAATCAGATGAATCTGATTATTGAATTTTTAACATTTAAATATCTTTTATATTTAATATTTGTCACATAAACTTTACAGCAGGTTTTTAACAAATATTTACAAATTTGAGATACTATACAAAAGAGGTACATATTTCAGATTGTAACAAACAGAAAACAAACAAACGAACTAACAGAAAATATTATTTTATGTCAGTAAATATTATTTTCTAATTTATATTTAATAATATAATGAATTACACTATTTGACATATTTAATATGAATGAATGTAGTAATTTAGTAAATTGGAATTATATGTAATTTAATTCATTTGTATCGACATTGTAAAATTGTGTGTAAAGATTATTTTTGTGAAATTTAATTTATAATTACAGAAACATTTTAATTATAAATGCAGTATTTCACATATTTTTGATCTATAATAAGGAAAAAACAATGCGTATAATAAAAATAATTCAGTCTTCAGTATTGTTGTACATTATCTATTATATTCCAAAAAACTCAAGTTTAATATTTTCACACCGTTACAACGTTTGAGTATGCTGTACTAATTATTACATCTAGCCTAGACCATGGTCTGCAAATAAATTATTTCTTTCTTTCTTTCAGACTCATGAAACCTTGTATAAACGCTGTTCCTTGGAAAGCTTTAATAAAAATAAAGATATAACCAACGACCGCCGAGTAGCGTAGTTGTCAGTAGCCCTGCCTCATACGCCGGAGGTGCCAGGTTCGAGTCCTGGCCGGGGCATTCATTCGTGTGATGAACACAGATGTTTGTTCGCGGGTCATGGTTGTTGATATTTATATATGTTTAAATTTATATAAGTATAAACTGTGGGTTCCGCCCCAGTTCGCTGTATTGTTATCCTTAACACAAGCTCTGCTTACTTTCGGGCCATACAGTTGGTGTGTTTGTAAAAATATTCTATAGTTTATTATTACTATAGAACATTTTTATATTTGTGCGTGCCACGTACAAGCTTTAGGTACACATAGGGCGGCACGCACAATTGACTTAGTTGCTTAGCTAATAATACCTCCATTAATTTGAGATTGACACTAAGAGCCATCTGTTTCATATTCGCGAAATCTCTTAGTTTCGCCAAACTCCGCAATGCAATGAGGCGCTACAGTCGAGTCTACGACGTACTGGGCGTAGCAGCGTAGTCGTATCGATCACGCAAGCGCGTTCTCCCGTTTTATTCTTCACAGCGCCTGGAATATGTAAACATGGCCGGAATAGTATCAAAGTAGTGTTAGATAAAAGTCAAATATTAAAATTTTGTGCCTAAACCAAAATGAAGTTTGCTGTATTGTGGTGGATGTTACATTACTTCAGTACTGGCTGCTTGGGTACGTATTTTCATATAAAACGTTTGTCTTAAATTTTATTCGTTAATGTATTTTTATAATACTTCAGGAGCAAAACTGTTGGAAGCTAATCCGCATGTGAAGCGGCTCTACGATGACTTGCTCAGCAACTACAACCGTCTGATCAGGCCTGTGACGAACGTGAGCGACATCCTGACTGTCAGACTCGGGTTGAAGCTGTCTCAGCTGATGGAAGTCAACCTGAAGAACCAGGTTATGACTACTAACTTGTGGGTGGAGCAGGTGCGTGGAAATAACCTTTTTATTTTTTAAATATAAATTAATATTAAAAAATCATGGCTATTTTTGGTACCGTTACAATTCGAAAATGATGATTAGGGTGTACTCAATTTTGAGCGACGTTACGAATCATTTGTATTATATTTTTTCTAACGTTGATATTTACAAGACGCGTACGCAAAGGACGCCTACTCTTTCCGATATAATCATGGTCTCATAAATTAAAAACAGAATTAAAAAAAACCGAAAACGATATTTTTAATACCAACATGTTTTTTGTCGAATGAGTGGTATGTTTTGTTCAATTTTCTGGCCATATCTAGTTTCAATTTTAATTTTTTAAAAGTCTTATCAATTTGTCAATTGGTCGTTACAATTCAAATATCAATCATATTACTTATTAATAAACACTTGTGTGATTCCAGAAATGGTTCGACTACAAGCTAAAATGGATTCCTGAGGAGTATGGGGGCCTGGAGATGCTGTACGTGCCCTCGGAACACATCTGGCTGCCGGACATCGTGCTCTACAACAACTGGGATGGCAATTACGAGGTATGATTGATGCCTAGTACGCCTATAACTGCCTTGTACGAGTAGTGTGAGAGGTACTAGCCCTGGGGTGGGGCACAGGCTAACGGCGAGAATGGCTTGCGCGTTGTTCGATCTTTTGTAGCATGCACGACACTATGCGGATCCCCGCATGCGAATCTTATTTGCCGTATTTTATAATTTTAGCGTTACTTTCAGTTATGTTACTTTTTTATTTATGTTAACTATTTACCTAGTTTCCTGTTATAATGTATATAGTTACCTATTGAATTTAATTTTTATTATTATACTTGAAAAAAATCGGGCGTCCAGGTTATCACAGAAAAGTACCGTTGTGACTAAGTCACAATATTCTGATGAGTGACTACGTATCTGTTGTTCAACACTTGCTATAATCTAATTTAATATCTATTGTCTGTTTATATTTTATGTTTGTTTGTTTGATTTTCTTTGTTGTGTTGTAATTTTATTTACCTAGTTACCTGTTATAATATGTATAGTTACCTATTGAAAGCGTGTATAACGAGCGCCTTCTGCAAGGCCGCTCTGTACTTCCCGAGGGCGCCACTCAACGCCTTCCACTTGTTGACGCACCAGTCCCGTTTTTGACCCACGGTCGCGGTCGCTGCTTGCGTAGATGGAACCTGTAGGTTTAATTAATAACATTCATATATATAGTCTTGTAGTTAGAAAACATGCTGACTAACTGAGCACATTTGTATGATAGAAATGTCACGCCACGGTAGCTTTTACTGGTAGACATGTTATCTGTACAGCCAGGACAATCGTAAACTGCTTTTTGCAATTTAATTGCAAAGATTTTATCGACAACGATTACGATTTGCACTATAATTGAATTTTAAAGTGTAACGATTACAAATTGACAAACAAACAAAACTTTCTTTTTATCATGTAAGTATAGATTAGGTATTAAGATAGTGATATATATTAACAACTAAATTTACAATTACTTTACTATCTCGCAGGTGACTCTCATGACTAAGGCCACACTAAAATACACCGGCGAAGTGAATTGGAAACCGCCGGCCATTTACAAGTCTTCCTGCGAAATCAACGTAGAATACTTTCCCTTTGACGAACAAACTTGTTTCATGAAGTTTGGCTCTTGGACTTACAATGGGGCTCAGGTAAATCTCTCCTCTATTTAGTGAATACGCAAGTATTTGATAGTATTTAGTTTAGTAAGTACTAAACTAAAAAGTAAATACTAAAAGTTAGGTTTTAAAGAGATTTTTTGGGGAACATTAGGTAGGTAAGTTTATTGTGAACTATTGTTTATTCTCTAGGAGACACTTGAGTACGTTTAAGTACAGGTCCGACCATTTTGATAGATACTTAATTAGTCATATATATAAACTAAAAAA
Organism: Marasmarcha lunaedactyla; assembly: GCA_923062675.1. Taxonomy (NCBI): domain Eukaryota; kingdom Metazoa; phylum Arthropoda; class Insecta; order Lepidoptera; family Pterophoridae; genus Marasmarcha; species Marasmarcha lunaedactyla. Next base: position 44,611,781 of record OV281339.1, on the reverse strand, counting down.
AATGCGTTTTTAGTGTTGTTATCTACTAGGTAGTCGTGTACTTGCCTAAATAAGTATACCTCAATGTAGGTAGCTGCCACAAAAAACAAGAGGGCGGGTGGATAAAGATTATTGGAAACTACCTAGAGGGCGTGCATTTCAGGTAAATACATTTGTAGGAAAGTACATCACTAGTGTAGGTTCGTAGGCAATTTTTATTTTATGGGTTATTTAAAATTCCGATCCGCACATAAAACAATCACCGGTGCGTTGAGTTGGGGATTTGTTTCACGTACCTTTAGATCTAAATATTTGGGAAAAAGAGAAAGGGAAGAGAAGAATAATCTTTGTAACAATGAAAAAACTAGATAAATGTAATGTGTATACCCGAAAAACTTCGGTCGTTTGTATAAATAAAATTGAGTAACTAAAAAGTAATCATTTTCATATGTGAATATTTCTATTTGAAGTTTTGTTTAACCAAGATAAGGGAGATAATCCTCGAAATTATTCGGACATTCTTTAACGACTTCAACACCCAGCTTTCTGTTTGAAATGATGTTAGCTTAGAATTTACTACGAGCTATCAATGCGACAACTAAGATGATATTAACTTATTAAAGGACTGATTGCTCCAGACAGACTTACCAGGCTGTCTGGAACTATGAAACCTAGTGAAAGTAATAACTAACTTTTGTTTTATATATTGTAAAATACATAATTTATTTATTTTATTTATCTTTGGAAGACCAACAGTTATAACATAATAAATTGATATTAAAAAATAACAGTAAACCAATTACAGGTGTTCACTAATAACAACTAATGTTTAAATGTAACCACCACAGAATTTAAACTAAGAAATTACAACATATATTTTTGTATCAATACATTTACATATATTCTTTCCATCCATTCCACAAGTAGCGGCATCCAAACCTAATTTGAAAACAAAATTTGCTAATTATTAACAAACGATTAGTACAAGTTGCAGAGTTAATACATATAACGCAATAAAAAACACAAAACATAAAACAACCTTCCCATCTACTTGTCAAAAAACTCATTGATTAGTAAGCGTCTTGCGTTTTTAATACTTGTATTCAACAATTCAATTAATTTATACTATAGGGCTGGTTTAAGTTTTAAGTCTGCATGTTGGGGGTCATGACTTGGAAAGCTTGTAGTTGCACTGTTTGCTATGTCTTCCAATATAGGCTATTTATTATAAGAGAGATTAATTTTTAAATTTCTTCAAGTTTATTTATTTAAATTTACAGGTGGACCTAAAACACATGGACCAATCCCCAGGGAGCAGCTTGGTTCATGTCGGCATAGATCTCAGCGAGTTCTACCTGTCTGTAGAATGGGATATCCTGGAGGTGCCAGCTACCAGAAATGAAGAGTACTATCCTTGCTGCCCTGAGCCTTTCTCTGGTATGATCTGTTATATTTTATATATATGTATATATATGTTCGTCAATTTTTATATGTATAAAATTATTGACAAATCAAAACAATTTCCACACATTCTTCATTTAATTAATTTCGCATTAAAAACATAAGTGTTTGTTTTTAATTTAGCTTTGCGAAGTATTTGTGCATAAACTAGGTGTATCTTTACACAAGAATACTTACCATCTTTTTCTTGAAATCAATCAATTCAAAGATCGTTCTTCATCCTCTCAAGGATGTGCTTGCGTAGTGCTTGATGCAAAACGTTGCAGCTATGCGTTTTTGTGGCTTTGCGAAAACAATTCTTGCGAATTAACATGAAATGAAATGAAATGAAATATTATTTCTCAACATTGACAATTTCTTGTTCTTATTGATGTCAAATAAAACCTTCGTGAAGAAGAACTGGCAAGAAACTTCACGGGTATATTTTTTTCAAAATAAATTAACAGGGTCTTTTTATGTCTATACAAAGTTATTCTTATCTGCATCTGTTAGCTCGGCAAGTCCTATTACCTATACCTATATTGTAACTTAAAATATTATGAGCGATTATGATAAAAACAGAATCATTGGTAAAAATAAACACAAAAATTTTAGTTATCTCGATAAACATTTTCAAATAATCATGATATTGGAGTAGGATTTGCGTGTCTGTAGTTTGAAAGCTAAAGTTTCTGACCGCAAGACCTTTGTTTCAGACATCACCTTCAAGCTGACGATGAGAAGGAAAACTCTGTTCTACACGGTCAACCTGATCATCCCCTGCGTCGGTCTCACGTTTCTGACGGTGCTGGTCTTCTACTTGCCTTCCGATTCTGGTGAAAAGGTGTGTAAGAGTTCAAATCACAATCAATAATATTAGGTAGAAACGAAAAGCTACATTCATTCTATTTTAGTTACAAGTGGGAGTTGGGGTTGAGGTTGAAGTATGGTCGACCAAGAAGGTTCTTTACCAGTTTTATTGACATCTCACAGTGGTCATGCAAACTACGTCCGTACGTTATTCTCTCTTTGTTCAAACTAGTCGTAACATGGATCTTATTACTATATGATGAGTAAATTAGTTTCAATCTTAGGTCAGCGAAACAGTTTCGTGGTCGATGATACATGGTTCCCTCTTTTGGTAAATGTCGTAGTTCTTGGGTTGGTACTGTACTTCTAGTTCTCTAATAGCAAATCGTTTCTGATTCGTTGTTAAAGTTACTAATCGAATATAGCAGAGGTTTTCCACTGCTAGATCATCCTTTAATGATATCAAAGCTTGTGGGTTAATTGAATAATTATTCTAATAATAATTAGTCTTATCAGTTAGTTTTAATTCTTATCTAAGAATAACTGGAAGAAATTAAGACAAACAAATGACATGTATGTACTATAATTTGAATCAACAGATTTATGAAAAAATTCACCTATTATCAATTATTATTAGAATGCCATTAAGTTCTTATTCAATGGTATTGGCACGAAATGGGAGAATTTCACACAAGAACACATTTCATCCATTTAACTAGAATTAATTAGGATTACTAATTAGAATTACTTTATTCACTTGAAAATTTCTGTTATATTGGCAATTTAGTCTTCATATGTTCACTCTTTTAACTATTTGACTATAATTCGATTAGCTTGAAAGAGAGCCTGTAACAATTTTTTATTTTCTATTAAAAATGGTGGCAGAAAATATATCTTATTACAAATTATGGATTACGGCGTTCAAGTCATACCGCTACAGTTTAAAAGACATTTTTAGTTCTTATCACCTCCTTTTTTATAATTTTCTTCCCAGATTTCGCTGTGTATTTCGATCCTCGTCTCTCTGACTGTGTTCTTCTTGGGTCTGGCTGAAATCATTCCACCGACGTCTCTGGCCATCCCTCTGCTGGGGAAGTACCTGCTCTTCACTATGATACTGGTGTCTCTTAGTGTTTGGGTGACAGTCTGCATCGTCAATGTCCATTTTCGGTAAGTTTGTTTTACAAAAGTTGTTTTGTTTTTGAAAGTTGTCTCTTTTACAGCAATCCAATTTTAAATTAGAATTTAATCAAATAATCATTGATTGGCGAGAATATTATCTCGATATAAAAGAGATCTGTGTAAGGGGTTATTCATATTGTAATTTTGTCTCGGTTTTTGTCTCTCATTTCTCATGTTGAAATATGATTATAAACGTTTTTCGCCCGTTTTCGTTAGGCACCCATTGTTGGCAATGTTTTCACTCCACAAAATTACAAAAATGTCTGATAGGTCAAGACGTCACTGTAATGTGGCTTATAAGTTTGATCATTAAAGCTATTTAAAAAATACAAATATTTATTAACCTCGTTCTAAAGAGACAAACGTAATATTAGGTCCTTACATATGAAATTGGTGTTTTGTCGTACTGGCCACTTTGATCTGTATTATCTCCTCTTTGGTTAAGAATTCAAATTTCAAATTTATACAGCTATTTACTCACGCATTTGTGTTTCGAAAACCGTAATTCATTTACTTTTTCCTCCTTTTTTTTTTCTTTACGTCACTTACTTTACAAAATGGAAAACTTGAAATATAGTGTTATTTACGAGTACGAGTTCAACTGTGGCACCACTGCTGCAGAAACGGCTCGAAGTATTAATGCGGTGTATAGCGGCGGTGTCGCAGAAGAAAAAACACAGTCCGTTTTTGGTTCCAACGTTTTCGTTCTGGAAATTTCGACCTGCAGAATAAGCCCCGTGGACGGCCGGAGACCAAAGTTGATAATGAAGAATTGAAGGCTATTGTGGAAGCGGATCCATCGCAAACCACGTCTGAGTTAGCTGTTGGCTGCGGTGTTAGTGAAAAAACTGTTTTAATCCACTTGATGCAAATTGGGAAGGTAAAAAAGCTTGAGAGGTGGGAACCTCATGAATTGAGTGCAGCAAACCGACGAACGTGCGTCGACCGCTGCGTTACATTACTCAACCGGCACAATAATGAACGGATTTTAAATCGAATCATTACCTGTGATGAAAAGTGCATCCTGTACGACAATCGGAAACGCTCATCGCAATGGTTGATCCCTAGCGAACCAGCAAAATCCTGCCCCATTGACTAAAAAATAGTTACTTGTGAGCGTTTGGTGGACTACTGCCGGTGTCGTTCACTAAAGCTTTCTTAAATCTGGCCAGACGATTACGGCAGATGTCTATTGTCAGCAACTGCAAACCGTGATGGAAAAGCTAGCTGCTAAACAACCGAGGCTGGTCAATCGCTCTAGGCCACTGCTGCTTTAGGACAACGCTAAACCACACATTGCACAACAGACGGCTACCAAATTAGCGGAGCTTCAATTGGAATATCTAAGACATCCACCGTACTCCCTGGACCTTGCTCCAACAGATTACCATATTTTTCGAAATTTGGGTAACTTCTCTTGCTCTTCAAGGGAAAAAATTCAACTCCGATGGGGCAGTCCAAAGCGCTTTCAAAGATTTTATTGATTCCCGTCCGAATAATTCGTATAGGTAGGTTGTTTCTATTACACTTAAGTTTTGTTGAAAAACCATAAAAAAGACAAACAAATTAACCCCTTGTGTATGTTCTGTGGGATGCCTTTAGTCGGAAGTCTTTGAAGGATCATGGAGTCTTATAAACACGTAATTTATGAAGCTTAATGTTATTGAAAAAAATAAAAATGATTAGTTACGTTATTAGTTTGAAAGTCAAATTCAAATTAAAATATTTATTTCTCAACATTAAAATGACTTGTTCTTATTGACGTCAAATAAAGCATGAATCTACAACTCTTCTACTCTAGGTGTACAGAAAAGTGGCTATCAAATTGTTTACTGCAGAGAGGCAAAAGTTGACGAAGAGGACTCATTTTTTAACTTTATCACAGCTGGCAAACGAACACGCGATCCATCTGACGGTAAGTAGCACTTTTGGATATCATTATTCCTAGGTGTTTTGTTTGGTTATATTGTTATTTATTTTTCGATTATATTAATGTTGCGCTGTGTAATGTGTCTGTTTGCTCGTTGAGTTTTTCGTCCCGATGAATATCTAAATCGTCATTGTCACTAAAGTACGTCTTCTTATGGTAGCGTCGGGTGACGGCCCGCTCACTTCCCTCTAATATGGTTGAGGGGGGCGATAGCTGGATCCCGCGTTATCTCGTGAAAAGGTGCCGTTTGAGGGTGTTCGTCGTTTGGATACTTGGGGGGAGGGAGACTTGCCGAGCTAACAGATGCAGATAAGAATAACTTTGTACAGACATAAAGAGACTCTGTAAATTTATTTTAAACAAAATATACCCGTGAAGTTTCTTGCCAGTTCTTCTTCACGAAGGTTTTTCCGAACTGGTAGTAGTCATGTTTTATTTGACATCAATAAGAACAAGTAATTGTCAATGTTGAGAAATAAATATTTCATTTTATTTCAAACCATAGGCTTGAGTTGGAATTTGCCTTTTTTCCAGTATTGGTACTGGCTTTTTCCTAGGTGGGAACGAAGATAACACAGCACGTACCGGTTTTTGATTTTGATATGCAATGTAACATGCAGCTTCTTTACCGTCCCACTCTCACATTTATGACTGCTGAAGCCACACAGTTCTACAGTTCATGGACTATATTAAGGTTTAATCTCTTATTTTTATATAAAAGAGTGGACTTTAGTCACCACGGACATGTTTTTTTAATTAGCCAAATACAATATTGTATTACAAACTTCTTTCTTTATCTTTATAGTGTTTGAAAAATTGACGAGAGATATTTTATACACTGACATGACACAAATCAACCCAGGCTTTTTCTGATTTTCTTTCCTCCAGAAGGTAGTCCTAACTTTACTTAAAATAGAAGAGGAGAGTAACTAAATATGGTCTTCCATTTTGTTTTTGGGCACATATAAAAAACTATTATGAAAATAGCTTTTTATTAATGTAATATTAATCAGAAATATATTTTAGAAAGCAACGTAACATTATTTAATTTTTTTAAACGACTAATATTTTATGATTAAAAATGAGCTTTAAACTATATTGCAAAACAGGCACTAAATATAGAACATACTTGACACTTAATTATCTTTGAAAAAATTACAATGTTATACATATTAGTGCATGCAAGTGCCCAGAGACTACACATAAAACATTTGACCCTCATGTGTATTTACGGAAAAGAGTTGCTTTTTTTATTGAAACAGGATTAGACGTTTGTCTTCTATCAAATCAAATCAAATCAAATCATTTATTTATTGGCACATTTTCAATACCCAAATAAATATACAAATAGCTATATTAACATACTGTGCCAAAAGGGCATTTTCAGCAAAATGTTGCCTAAGACAGGCAACGCTGATTTTAAAAACACCCCTTGACTTAATGCCGGTCAACAAATGGGCATGGGTTTACATTACTTAATTAAATAGAATTTCAATTCCTTACAATTATTTTGTAATATTTTTAAATATATAGTAAATACTGCATGCTATTCATTAATTCACAATTGAAGAAAAATCTTAAAGTAAGTTGGATTAAACACTTTGTAAAAAAAAAAAAAGAAAAGTTACATAGTAATTGTGAAAATAATATCTATCTGTAATTCAAACCAGTTTTTAAGGCGCGTCGTCACCACGTTTTTGTTGAGATTGAAATAATATCTTAAGCTTAGCTTTAAAGTTCATTTGGGACATACCAGCACGGCAGGGAGGAGGTAGATCGTTCCATATCTTGGCCGCCCGGTAACGAAAGCTGCCTCTATAACTATCGCGGAAGTATTTACTGAAAGGTAATATCATTTTGTTTCTATGGCAGGAACGAACTCTCTCCTCACGTGACGTAGACTTCCACTGAAATTTGTTTAAAAGGTAAATTGGTCTCTGTTTGATAACAACCTTGTGAACTAAACATGCAAGATGTATTTGGCGTCGTTTCTGCATTTTCAACCAATTATGTTCATTTAGGAACGGTGTGATATGTGCTCGTTTTGGAACATCATAACAAAATCTAGCACATGCATTTTGTACTTTTTGTATGGCTTGAGCATTTTTTTTATAGAGCCTCGGGCCATATACAGTATCTGCGTAATTAAATAGGGATAATATTAAATTTTCTGTTAAAGTTACCCTTACCCTCTCAGATAGATATTTTCTGAAGCCATACAATACACGTAGTCTATAAAATGCGGCTCTGATTTTACTATTGACGTGGTCGATAAATCTAAGTTCATCGTCCATTATTAAACCTAAATTTTTTACCTTTTTTACCTGTTCTATTTTTACATTTTCTAAGTAGAGCTCGGGGTTATATCTCGACACTTGGTTAATTAGATGTTTAATTATTAGAGTTCCAATTATTATAAATTTAGTTTTATGGGGATTAAGCATTAAACAATTGTTTTGAGACCACTGGAGTACGATATTAAGATCACAGTTTACGCTGTTCACAGCCTCGCTCGTTATGTCAGGCTTAAAAGAAGTGTATAGCTGAGTGTCATCTGCGTAAAGATGCACTGAGCTATGCCCTGTTTGTTGTAGTGTATGAACAAGATCGGTTGTGAACAGAATAAACAGGATAGGAGAAAGAATGGATCCCTGCGGACAGCCACGTTGTAAATTCTTTATCTGGCTAGTTACTACTTCACCCCTTTCATTTTCAATTTCTACAAATTGTTTCCTATCTGTTAAAAATGAATCAAACCATGTTATTGTATCCTCCGTAACTCCATAGTATTTTAATTTTGATAACAAAAGTTTCCAATTAAGACAATCGAACGCACGAGAGTAATCTAATAATATCAGAAAACTGGCCATACCAGAGTCGGAAGCGTTGAGGAGATCGTCGGAAACATGTGCAAGGGCCGTATCAGTACCGTGTCCGGCACGGAAGCCAGATTGTACAGCTGGAAAGATATTCTCCGCCTCAAGGTATTTTGTAAACTGAATACAAACGGCTCTCTCAATCACTTTAGAAAGTATAGGAAGAATACTTATGCCTCTCAAATCATTTAAATCTGCGACCGACGAGCCTTTTGGCAACGGTTTTATTCTCGCGACTTTCCAAGACTCTGGAAAGACTTTCGATCTGATAGAGCTATTCACAATAAACGTTATAATAGGTAGAGTTACCTCTAGTGTTAGTTTTATCATTTCTATCTCACCTGGTGGAAAGTGACGATGAAGACGAAGGTGTCACACGTCTATCGACGAGATACCTATTCACTCGACGCTTGAAAGAACTAGGCCTATAGTTTTCTGGAAAAACAGACGCAGTCAGTTCATTCCACACCTTGGCGACCCGCACCAAAAAGGAACTATCGAAGCGTTTGGTTCGAGTTCTTGGGACTTCCACCATAAAGGGATGGAAGGCCTGTCTGCGTCTAGTAGTCCGATGTAAGAAGGGTGTGGGTTCAACCTGATCAAAAAGAGCATTCGCGCATTCTCCAAAATGTAATCTGTAGAAGACTGTTAAACTGGCAACTTTCCGACGATGGTGGAGGCTTTGCAGTTTTTTGGTGGTGAGGTCAAAGTTGTTAATAATTTTTCGGGCTCTTCGGTCAACTGCGTCCATCCCTTCTAGATGGTACTTTGCAGAACCATCCCAAAGGTGGCTACAGTACTTCATACAAGATCGAACTTGAGCTGTTGCTAACATAGTACCCATGCATCAGCACATCCAGGAGCCTCTCTTCTTAAAATAACATCTGGTTCACTATCCAAATGAATATCTTCTTCGTTTTCACTAAACATTTCTTCATTGCCCCTTCTTGTCTTCGTTTTCTGATTTATTACTCTTCACATTTTCTTCAAAAATTTTCAGTTAGCTCATTTTTGACTTGAGACGAAGTTATATTACAGACTTCAGCAGCCCTATTAGATGTTTTTCTTACTTTATTTGGAACGATACTTATGTCATAAAGATAAATTTACCCAGGCTACTGCGATCAATTCTGGAAGGCGAAGGTTCGTTACCATGTACACGATCATATCTAGATCAAGAGGTTTTTGAGTTTGAGGTGAGATAGAAGAGGAATTAAAATAAAATTGTCATCAAAAATAACTTTTTGGTGTACGTACCTTGCGGATCTCTTGAGACCTCGACACATTAACGTTCTTCCTTGGCAACGACTCGCGACGAAATAACGAAACAGAGCGAGGGCACTGTTAGGGCGAATGAACGAGATAGAAGATAAATGTAGCGTCTTTCTATTACCTGTTTTTATGAATTGTCAGCAGCCCATATTAAAACACTAGCCCACATTTAGCTACGTTCATGTAGCAAAAAATTAAATACAAAATACAATCAACCTGACACCGTGGACATTGAAGGAAAGAAATAAAAACATATTTATTGACAGAAACACTTTACAAAACACTTCAAACACAAATACAAGCACAAACACAGACACAAAAAATAATTAAACAGGTTAGAAATAAATACTATTACAACACAACAAAGAAAATCAAACAAACAAACATAAAATATAAACAGACAATAGATATTAAATTAGATTATAGCAAGTGTTGAACAACAAAAACGTAGTCACTCATCAGAATATTGTGGCTTAGTCACAACGGTACTTTTCTGTGATAACCTTGACGCCCGATTTTTTTCAAGTATAATAATAACAATTAAAAACGTAAAGCAAGTAAATGGCAAATCAATTATTTACATAGAAACAAAACTATAATAAAAACAAGTAGTAGTTTCTATATATTATACAGTTACGATACTCATTAATGGATATAATTCTACTTATATACATGCATATGCTTACATACAAACTTGTAAATACATAGATACATTTATATATATTTACCTATTTACACATTATTTTACATCACATTATTTTTGGCCACTAAATACAATTTGTTTTTGACTATGCAAAAAATGAGATGTAGATTTAAGGGTACGCTTAAATAAAGGTATTCTCTTTATTATTCTAATGGGGGCTGGGATATCGTTCCACCATTTAGCGGTACAACGTTCAAACTTCCATCAAGTGCTGCTGTCTTATGTTCAGGAATAGACAAGAGATGACTAGGCATCCTAATTCTAAGTTAAGACCGCCAAGCAAGTTTTTTGAATAAATATGCGGGTCGCTGCTATGACATCACACAAGAGTAACTAAAAGAAAAGTGTATGTCGCTCTTTCATGCGTTCATGTTAAAGTCGTTAAGAACAGGGGTTAAGTGTGCTCTGGAGGGGGGGGGGAAGGAATGTTAGAACAATAGCGTGCACAGGCACTCTAGATGCACTGAATAACTCGCTGAGTCCGCTGTGGGGGCAGGGACCATGTACCGCAATGTAGCAGTTCAACTTCGAAAACACCATTGCCTCTCAAAGCTGCACTCTGACATCGACAAATGTATGATCCCTAATTCTATAAAGCACCTTTTAACGGTAAAAGCAAACACGCATACTTTCAAGTATATAATTCGGAAAGTGAAGATTTTCGTCCAGTATAAAAGAAAATATGGCCCAGTATACCGGCTCTAGAAACTCTTTGGATGTCAACGCCAGAAACATTTATGTTTGGCATATTTGCATACCTGCTTAATTTTCGCAATCTTGCTGTTTGACAGAGAACTAAACAATTGTCAGTTGACTATGAAGATATGCTAAGTCTTAAATTGAGAGTTAACTAGGGTGAACACTTGCAAAGCTCTGCATACAGATGATATTGGCAGTTCTGAGTACTATCAGGTAGATCCGACGTGTACAGGATAAAGAGTAGTGACCCTAACATGGAATGCTGCGGTACACCTCTAACTACAGGTTTCAGATCCGATTCCCGATCCGAATTTTGTTTTGAATGAAGAGTGTCCCAGGCTTTCTCTGCCATGTTGATTTTTTTTGAATAGCATCTTACTATGAAACCTGCATAAATAAATAGTTCATATAAAAACGGTAATCTCGTAGACTCGTCATGTTATCGAGTTATGAGCTGTCAAAGATTTTGTATAGTTTTTAAATTCTTATCCCAGTATATTAATAAACGATAATAAATAAATAAAACAAATTAAATATTCGTTTTTGCGACAAATAAATGTTTTTTAAATTAAAAATCGAGTTTATATAAACTTTTAAAATGAAATTAAAAGTGAAGGTACAAAAATGTTTCCGTGTGAGTTCTACGTGTGTGAACAAGCTCGTAGAACTAGTAGTCATAAAATTTATCATATTAGAACAATTTATTGGGTATTAATTAAGCAGACCGCTGTTTAATAGCATTGTTCGCCTCTAACAATCTACATTGCCTTCTAAATTACTACAATATTTCCATTTCTTTATTTTCTTGATGACAGTTCTAATTTGATATAATGCTCTCTAGCTCCATCCAATTGCTCCATCCCTATCAGTTTCTCCGACTCTGGTATCATATAACCTTGTACGTGTGTAAACTAAATAAATAATAAAAAAAAATAACTAAATTAAAAAAAAAAGTGCATACATAATGTAAAAAAAAACGCTCGCACTAGGTTACACAGGAGCTGTCATCGAGAAAATAAATAAATGGAAATAGTACAAGTGAGCCACCATTTTCGAGCGTCTGAACGATATTATCTTAGCCACTAAAATTATGTTGTTGCATGATGGTTTTGCTATAAAATTTTGAATTATCATCCGATTTCGATTATGGGTAAAAATGCGATAAATGCAGCCTATCATTAACCTAACCCAATTTTAACTATTACGCTTACTATAGAATATTTAGTAGGCGTTGCAAAATGACGAATTAGTTTATTAGAGACTATCTAATTTTCCCGTGGCTTAGTTATAAAATTAGAAGTTTGATCACGTGGCCAATAAAGAAATTTGTGGCTTGACTTATCATTTCCCTAATTTATTTTGTAATGTATATAGATTGAGAACTGATGTTTTAACTACTGGTAAGCCTTATAAAAAAGAATGCAAAATATAACAAATTCACAAAAAAAAACTAAAAAAGGAAAATAAATTATATGGCTTTCTTGTACAGCTCTTAACTCGGGAAAGTGACGATTGACCAGATTTTATGAGTCTCTTTAAAAGATTTCTAAAGATTAGTGCGTGGCTGCCATTTTGATGAAAATGGCGGACAGCACCTGGGACAAAGGATTCATGCCCCTTTATGTATAATCAGCACCACAACTACATGACTATTTCCTTATGCCAAAAATAGTTATACAGGGTGACTTTTTTAAATGCAAATGCATGGGCAAGTCCTACACAATAGCGAAAAATGCTTAACGGAGTTACGAGCCCGATTTACATAAAAATAAAACTGCGTCATTGGATTTTTGAAAATTAAATTGCCTGATTCAGGATTGGAACCCGAAAATTTCGAAAAAAGGCCATTGCCGTATTATTCCACCATCAGATACTGTTGCTAATAAGAATGCAATTTGTGGGAAATTTTTACATACGGTAAATTTTGGTAAAGTTTGAACTTTACAAAAAACATTTTTCATTCATACATTTACCCTCTGAGTATGAGTATCAGTATGAGTATCAGTATGAGTATCAGTATGAGTATCAGTATGAGTATCAGTATGAGTATCAGTATGAGTATCAGTATGAGTATTTAACTCTGAGTCTAAATCAGATAAGCACTCCCTTTTGTTAAAATGCTGAGTATCATGCACTCCAAAAATAGCTGAACATTAATTTGTTCAAAATAGTTTGATACAATGAATTGCTAAAGTAGCTGAACACGAAAAAACCCATAAACAACGTAACATCGAAAGTTACAAAAATCTCTGAACATTCAAATGTAGAAATATGAAACTAGCATTCAATAAATGTCATTATCTGTGGCAGGTATCCAACCTGGCACTCAAGCGTCTAAGGCCCATTCTCGTACCGTTTGCTCCAGGGCGACTTAATATGGTTATATCCAGCTAATCTAATTTTGAGGGTGTTCGTCGTGGATAGTTGGGGGAAGGGAGAATTGCCGAGCTACCAGATGCAGATAAAAATAATTTTGTATAGACAAAAAGAGACACTATACATTTATTTTGAAAAAATACATATACCTACCCATGAAATTTCTTGCCAGTTCTTCTTCTCGCTCGTTTTTCCGAACTGGCGGTAGAGTCATGTTTTGTTTGACGTCAAGAAGATCAAGTAATTGTCAATGTTGAGAAATAAATATTAGAATTTGAATCATATAGCATCGTAGTTTTGACATAATTAGGCCGAAATTATTTGGGTAGGATAATAATTATCAACTTTTTTCATTTCATTTGTAGCAATTTAACTCTACGTCTGTCTGTTTGTCCTCTTTCCTGGCACTTTTAGCCACTTATCACACAGAAACAGCATGGCTGTGAACGTTCGGTCCACAACAACTAACTTGACATCCTTTGTCGGGGACCTTGCTGAAGGCATCGACAACAGAAAATCCTATGATATCATTTATATGACTTCAGCAAGGCTTTCGACAAAGATGCTCATCACTTACATTTACGCAAGTTGTCTCAGTGCGAAATAAGTGGTGCTTTCTTGTATTGGTGTAGGTCATCATTGACAAATAGAATGTCAAAAGTAGTGATTGCTGGGCACTTCGTTACCTATTCAGGTGTACCTCAAGGTTCACAACTAGGACCGATGCTATTTTGACCTAGGAGTTTTTTATATCAATGATCTCAAGGTGTTCCCGTAACAGTAAATTCTATTCGTTGGCTGATGATTTGAAATTTTTTAGCCCCGTTGACTGAATTGCAGAGGCACTATTGATTCAAGAAGTACAGGTCCGTATAGTTTGTACTTGGACGGCATGACTCTTAATGATCGTCTTCATGACTTCACGACGTCACAAATGTTATGATCCGATATTCTAGTAGAAACAAGAAGTTATCTAGATGGTCTTATATCGGAAGTGTGCTTTTACCGAAGTAAACCACAATCATGACCTCGGTTACGCTAGTCAACAAAATGCGTTTTAGTGTTCATATTGACTCAATAGTTAGAAAAAGTTTCAGGCCTCAGATTTTGTACTGCGCAATTCAAGGGACTTTCAAAGATCAGGCACAAAAACCATCCTGTATAAGTGCTCTCTTGCGCAGCTCGCTAGAATACTGCAGTGTAGTATAGAGCCCGCAATGCGATGTCTAGAAGAAACGTTTAGGAAGTGCCCAAAAGCGATTTCTTTGGCATTTATCCTTTAAAATCAATAGCTGAAAAGCTTCCAAGTCATTCTAGTTCAAATACAGTTTTTCGACATGATTTCTCTTTACGACCGAATAGTCTATTGGGTAATATTTTGTTGTGTAAAATTGTAAACATTGTTATTTACAGAACTTTACCCAGAAGGAACAAATATGTATCACTTGTCTAAAATATTTGGTAAAAACTGTCAAAATTTAATATTATACATAAAATCAGTCTCGATGAGCCTCAAGAATAGACATTATTTATTATTTATTTTATTTATTTTTTTATTCAGACCCTTTTGCCAGGTTTTTTTTGTTGTGTCTTTCATGAAGTTTAGTTTTCCTCGTTATTTTAGTATCGTTTTCTTATTCACATTCTTATTAATATAAATAAATAATAATAATAAATAAATATTTTTTTTTAAATATAAATATTAGAAATAAACTTAAACATACATACACATAAAACATACACACTAGAAAGCAAATATGATAAAATATGTCTGCCCCTATCAGGATTCGAACCCGGGGCTACTTACCTCCATACCAAACAGGCCGTCAATATATTGTATGATTCAAGGATATTGTCACCAAATTGTCAATTAAAGGATTCCCAATCCAATTAAAATTTATAAATTTATCATGACATTTATTTTATTCAATATATTAACTTCGTTTATTAAAACTAATAACTCATAATTTGATTAAATTTTTATCGTAAAATGTTTTTGATTGTAATGATTTTTTATCTTTAATGTACCAATAGTTGTAATCCTGTTGTTTTTATTTTAGTTAGTTATTGTATCAATGTTTTGTGTTGTATCTTATGTCGTAATTGCCTGGATTGACTATACCCATGTATTTTGGTACTTAAAAAATCTTGTTAGTCTAAATTTGAATGGTAGACATGTTGTTGGTGCATTAGAAATCATAAAATCACTTTTCAATATACGTTAGCCCAAATCAATAGAACAGAGGAATTAGTTCAGGTCCAGTCCAGGGTGAGCCCGACCATAGTTACTTACCTTCCGAAATCTGGAAAAACCAAAACATGCACGAAATACATAAAAAAAATAAACAGCCGAATTTAAAAACGAACTTCTTATTTTGAAGGTGCTTAAAATGAGTGTTCCACCTTTGTTATTGAACGCTTAAATAATTCATGTTAGAATGTATAAACAGAATACAAAGCTACTGCCATAAAATAGAGTAAAGATTGAGTACATAATGTTATCGAAGGGCATTAATCCAGGGAACGGAACAGTCTGTCTTAAGTTCTCTGATGTGGAACCTGTCATGATCACTGACCATCAGCCCAAGGGCATCGTTACATCTTGACTGTAGCCATTACACTTGTCTCACAAAGAAGCAAGATTTAAGAGTAAACGTTACATGCGTATGCGAAATTTTAAGTTGCTGTCAAAATTTTTACAAAAAATTGTTTCGTTAGTTCAAAGTAACATGCTCTGTTGATAGCAGATAGATTGAGGAATAGTATAGGCAACAGTAAAAGAATGTCGTTTGTAGTAAGTAAATACGATTTAAATAATTTATATTAAAAATGTTAACATCACTTGTTTCACTTTGTTTGCCGGAACTGCAAACTGAAGGGTAGTTCCGCAGGAGTACTCACACCGAGTTACGGTGTTAGAATCAGCTACTTCAAATATTCAGCAAGTGCCAATAGGCTAGTGGTCGGATTTATACAGTCCAGCTCATTCGGCTATTTAGCCAAAACTCGAACGGCATTGCCCTGGCATTATGTTTTCCGAACGTTCACGTTACAAATTGTACAATTACGCGCAAAACCCTTCTTCAAAGGATTAGCATTAAAAGCATGGCCCCTATTGTCTATAATAAACTACCGCGAGCTATTAGGGCAACACCAGACAACACACAGTTTAAATCTGAGCTCAGTGGTTTTCTTGCTGAAAAAGCATATTATCATATAAAAGATTTTTTTGATGACATGACCCATAATTAAAATTGATATTAAATTTTTATTCTCTTTTTATTCTAAATAATGACATTGTATTACATTTAAAATTCATAATAAGGTGACTGTTATGTAATTAATTTGCCTATTTATTTGACATTAATGATCTCATTTTTGACATAATTTATACATTAATTGTTATTATCGTTATTATTATTATTGTTATTCTTATTCATTAATGAAATTGTAATACATTAAATTTTTTATAACTATTATAATTCATATGCCATTAAGGCGAATCATGGCTGTACAAATAATAACGTCTCACCAACTGTAAAATGAATGAAGCAATGAAGATTATGAATAAATGACTTGATTTGATTTGATTCATTTACACATATTCGGGTTTGCCGAGTGATTAAATATCTAAAGCGTCATTGTCACTAAAGTACGTCTTCTTATGATGACGGGTTTCGTCGTTTGGATACTTGGGGGGAGGGAGACTTGCCGAGCTAACGGATGCAGATAAGAATAACTTTGTATAGACATAAAGAGACTCTGTAAATTTATTTTGAAAAAAATATACCCGTGAAGTTTCTTACCAGTTCTTCTTCACGAAAGTTTTTCCGAACTGGTGGTAGAGTCATGTTTTATTTGACATCAGTAAGAACAAGTAATTGTCAATGTTGAGAAATAAACATTTCATTTCATTCCATTTCATTTCATGACTACATATCATCCACTTTTCTTCAATTGAGACAAACAATAAAAGAAATATGTATTTAAACTTTAACACATTAACTTTTTTTACCACCAGGTGAAGGATAACTAACATGCCAGCTTATCGATAATCATAACTGCAAAAGAACGACAATTTTTATAAAATGTTTAAGGTAATTTATAATTATATAACATTAGAAACCATTTTAATGATCCCGCGGGGCTTTTGCTTGACTAAAGTTAGTCTGCGGTTGCACGTAATGAATAGTCTGCCAGGCTGGTATGTCTGAAATGTTTCATAGCAACGAGTAGATTTACCTACTATACATTATCCAAGGCGCTCGGAAAGCACGAAGAAAGTATATTCATTTTAGATAGCGTGATAAGTATACTGAGCAATTAATTATTTAATATTTTTGGAGTTATGGATGACTATACAGCAAACTGCGGGGGAACCCAGAATAAACATACATATATAAATATAAACAATCATGACCCGGGAACAAACATCACGCAAATGAATGCCCCCGACCAGGACTCGAACATGGGACCCATTACGCCACTCGGCCGTCAAATATCAATAAAAGCAACGTATGTCGTTTTTGATGTGGACTTTTCTAGACACAGCTGCCCAACTTTCGAATGTAAGGACCAATTCGGCCGCTTTTTAAATATTCTTACTTTTTTGACCAACATGTTATCCATTACATTACATTTTTCAAGAATTACCGACAAAAATATTCTAAATCTCATAATTTGTGTACAATTGTTAAAATACTATAAAATTGGGTGAAATCACACAACAATGCCCTATAAAATATAATAAATATATGACAAGTAATGATACAAAATTTGCTTCGCAAACAGAAGCTTTAATATACAAGGTTAATTAACAAGGTATTAAAAAAATAACTACAAACAAATAATTTATATACACAATTCAGTAAGCCAATCCTAATATATACACCATATATATACGACATTAGTTCATTTGTTATTCCATAACTTCAAAACGGCTGAGAGGATTAAGATTTGATGTTCGGTGCAGAGGTTCTGCATGGTCCGGATTATCACTGAAGCTATATATTACCGCAAGTGAAGTTTGGCTCCCACATGAGACTAAGTTTTGACAAATAGATAACGAATAGTTAGAATTCGGAATAGTTGTTCTGCTTAATTCTAGTACCCGATCTAACGGGACATGCTAAACTGTGTGTACCGTATTTTATCAGAATGGTGGCGCAATAGCTAAGGTGGTTTCTGGAACTGAGGTTTCGATGAGTAATAAATGTAACAATAATTTTATAAAACGTTAACCCAACTGAATTTAAGGATATTTAAGATGAATAATGTACTAAAGCTTACGACGTGTAATTCACTGGCAAACATTTTTATGTTTTTCAAGTGGTCCAGCCTTGCTTGCCAAAAACATGCTTCTTCATTTTGTCATTACTGTTCGATAGTGATTGATCTTATAAAAAATAAATTGTAATTTTATAAACTTTATTTTCGACGAAGAAATGTTATCTTTTCCTAATTAGCAGTGGCAAGAATATCTGGTTTAGTTAAAGCTGAATTTTGCACTTATGATACGTATAACTTTAGGATAAAAGTTCGATTTTATATTGAAGTATTTCATGGTCATTGTTAATTTCGATTTTGGCATATAACAAGAGGCGTCATATTCCTCTACGAGTATATGAATGAATTCAGTCTCTTAACATTAAACAATTTCTTTCTTTGTAACTAAAGTGTATATGAAGCAAGAGATAAATATATGTTGATAACTGACAGTATGTTTGTGAGGTCTGTGACTATTGTCAACAGTTTCGAGTGACGTAGGATGCGCTTACCGCCATCCTAACTGCCGCTGTTTTGTTTAATAATTTTATTTCAACAGTGAGAATGGCCGTTCATTCTATGTGGACATTTTTCATAGATAGTCACGCAAATTTTGTCATTATGGCCGGCCCATAGAATTCTTTCGTACTCAAAAAAAAAATGTCATTTCACATCTTTGAGTAAAGACAAATTGCGGAAGATAGACCTTCTTACATAACGTACCTGAAAAATGTCTTTGGTACTACCACAGATATATAACTAACATAAACTCAATTATATTGCTCCCCGGGATAAAAGGGAATGATGCAAAACATGGGCGTACGAGTGAGACAAAATATTTCGTGTCCGTGTGATTTCATTTGTATCCTTGTCGTGTCGTATATTATTGGTTCGGTTTGCGAAGTGGCTAAACCATTTGACAACTAAAATTAGGCGAACGGGAGCAAGATTTTTGAGGTCCGTTCTTCCGCTATTTTACATTAATGACATTACATACAAAAAAAAACAAAACATCAAACAATACAAAAGTTACGATACAAAATAGATCTAACAAGGGCGTGAACAAATTGTGTCATTTAAAAATATATTCATTTGTCATGTCATATAGTGCCAACAAATAAAGGTCAAGGCGCAGTGTTGCGAATAGGTTGCGTTCGCGCTGCTTTTAAAAATGCATATTTGTGTTACTCGCTAACGAAACACAAATATTTAACTTTTAATATACTTTTGTATTAATCGCATTCAACATTATAAAGGTCAAATATATTCGTAGGAGGCATGCTTTATAAGATTATAGGACATTTTAGAATAGTTTTGGATAAATTAAATATAATAAAAAAAAATATTTTATTGCCTGCGCATTTCACTCACGTACAGTAATAGGAGCGGTTAATCTCATTTGTGCAGTACAATTAATATGAAAAAAACCATCTTTAACATAAATAGGAAATAACAATATACAATAACCCTCTAATATGGTTCAGGGGGCGATGGCTGGACCCCGCGTTAACTCGTGAACGGGTGCCGTTTGAGGGTGTTCGTCGTATGGATACTGGGGGGGAGAGTATATTTTTTGATTTGCCGAGCTAACAGATGCAGAGAAGAATAATTTTGTATAGACATAAAGAGACACTATACATTTATTTTGAAAAAAATATACCAGTGAACTTTCTTGCTAGTTCTCCTTCACGAAGGTTTTTGTACACTTTTACGTTTTTGTAACAAGTAATTGTCATTGTTGAGAAATAAATATGTGAATTTGAATTTTAGGGTATAAAAGTACTTTTTTCTTTTTGGAAGACTCTAAAAAGAGAAATAACTAGTTATTCTTTTCCTTATATACATTTATTTAGTAATCACAACATTACATCGGTAATGTTGTGATTACTAAAGCTAAAAACGTTTATTATATTTTTAATTAAATATTCAATAAAGCAAACAATATTTTTGTTTCATTTAAATTAAACTTGATCCATGGACCGATTCGTAAAGTTGCAGCTTTCCCGATAAGTACAGCATGAAAGCTGGGGATCGCCGACGCGTAAAATAGGTGGAGTACAATATAAGAGAATTAAGGTTCCACGTTCGTTTCGTTCTGCCATTGTACTGAAGTAGTTGGTGCGACAGGACAATGCGTGAAATATGGCGGCTGCACTGTATCGAAAATAAAGCTTATACCATAACGGCGAAATTGGAAAAGTGTTTTCTGATTCAGTTCTAGTTTCATATTGTATATTGTGATATTAAAAAAAAACTGATAAGTTTTCTTTTGATATTATTTCCCTGTGAATATGTATCGTTTAATATTTAAGCGATTTGTAGATCTGGCACGTTTATCATACTAGCCGCTTTATCCAATAGGTTTACGCTACTAAAGCTTTTATATATATCGACTCCAAGCTTTTCATCACAACAGGCTGGAAAAATAGTGAACTATTTCTGAAAAATACCCTGCAAAATTCACGAGCACAACAGATCACATTCTGTCAAAACCGACATATTTGTAACATAACAACAGCTCTGGTGAATTCATAAATAGCTCGCTCGTAAATCTACATGCTTCATTATTATTTTGTCATTGTGGTAATAGAACAATGTGAAAAGATGAATAATGGCATTTTACTAGATATCGGCTATTAGTTGTCGAATAATTCGCGGGACAAGCTCTCGAAATCGATATTGGCATGAGATTCGGATGATAAAGCTTGCCAATTAATGTTATTTTAAACGAAATTTCTACCAAACTGTTTTAGCTTTAGAATGTTTCGACTTATCAGCTTTCTATGCTATTGTTTTTTTAAAGGGGAGGGGAGGAATCTATTTTATTGAACTAACTTTTACTCGCAGGTCCATTCGCATAATAATATAGAGATGTGACTGCTTTTTACTTGTGTAACAATGGTCTGGCAAAACGGTTTAAGTGTTATATCGATTTTCCCACCGTGTTAATAAGGTTCTGTAGACTAAGAGACAATCTCATTAAGGTTAGAAGTGGAAACTTCTAAATTATGTGAAGTAATTAACAATATTTTATAATCAATGGCGTGTCCAAAAATATAATAAAGCATTTAAACATTTCGATACCGTTTGTGTTTGCATTTCGCTTTCAGATGTTTTCACGGAACTGTTTTTATCAAACTCTAGATGTGCTACGAGAATATCTAAATACCGATATTAGTGTTTAAATGGAATATTTCTCTTCTCAATTATAACTCTGGTTCATGATTGGTTACTTACAGTCATTAAACTTCATAATTTTTTGTCAGTTTAGATATCCATTTTTCATTGCGATTTTTAATTGTTAAATGCCGAGGAAAGACTTTCAGATCTATATCTTTCTATTCTTTAAAGGCTTTTTCGTCTTTAATCTACGTTGTTGGATAGTATTTTATCTAATCATATATTTTGAACTGAGGATATACAGCGCCACCCCGATGTAACATATTGGAAGAAATATCAGATGAAAACATCGTGTACATAATGTCTATAGAATATTTTTTTCACAGGTCTCCATCGACCCACACCATGTCTCCCTGGATGAAGAAACTCTTTCTTCAGTTGATGCCCAAGCTGCTCATGATGAGGAGGACCAAATACTCTCTCCCTGAATATGATGACACTTTCGTTTCTAACGGATACACAAATGAACTGGAAATGAGGTAAATATTTAATTAACCAATAAAGTCCCAGAATAACACACCAAGTGTGTGGCCGTAAAGAGGCAGAGCTTCTTCTTATGAATGACCATACTGCAAACTGCCCCCCCAGAATATACATACATATATAATATTAACAACCATGACTCGAGAACAAACACCCGTGTTCATCACATAAATAAATGCCCCGGCCCGGACTCGAACCTGGGCT
Organism: Marasmarcha lunaedactyla; assembly: GCA_923062675.1. Taxonomy (NCBI): domain Eukaryota; kingdom Metazoa; phylum Arthropoda; class Insecta; order Lepidoptera; family Pterophoridae; genus Marasmarcha; species Marasmarcha lunaedactyla. The sequence goes on along the minus strand of OV281339.1, from coordinate 44,589,382 downwards.
TATAGGGCAGGCTTACTACGAGTTGCTAGTGTTGTTATGAAAGAATATAAAAAAATGTACCTAGCCGTTTCCTTAAAAGTCATTTAATTAATAAATAAAATAACCTACCATTGATGCCACTCAAATATTTTATTAAATATTATTTCGTAGATGACACAAGTCCTTAACATTTCTAATTCTTCTTAATAAAATGCTAAAGCTGACTGGCGGATACCACCTACAAACCAAATAAGTGCTTCTAAATATTTAAGAAATGCTGTACAGAATTTCTCTAATAATGTAATTTTTCTTATTCTCTTAAAGTAACAAAATAGCTTATAGTCACACAAAGCGTGAAAATCATGGGTGAATATAGCAACGATTCGTTAATACCTCATAATATGATCGAGCAAATTATATATATTTTTAATACAATTGGGAGACCAACACGTTTATAAAATACACTAGAAACTCAATTTGACGACCGATTGGTGTAGTGATAAGTAGCTTTGCCTCATACGCCGAATGTCCCAGGTTCGAGTCCTGGCCGGGGCATGCATTTGTTTGATGAACACAGATGTTTGTTCTCGGGTCATGGTTGTTTGTATTTATATATGTATGTTTATTCTGGGTTCCACCCCAGTTCGCTGTAGTCATCCATAACACAAGCTCTGCTTACTTTGAGGCCATACAGTTGGTGTATTTGTCTGGGGATAGGTATATGCTTTATTATTTATTTATTTAATTAAGAAAACAAGACTCAATGACAGGTCCTCGCAGATAGACAAGATAAAATCAAAAAGTGACAGACACTAAGGGAAGAAAACAGTACAAAAAAGGCGAAAAAACTTAATAAAACAATTACATACGAATTATCAAAAATTTTTCATGGTAGTAAAATTAAGTTATACACATAATAGGTACATATTAATCCGCAAGAACTATATCAATCTGCTGGCCAAAAAAATCGTAAAATATATACATAAAACGATATCGAAGTTGATTATATTCTTCCATTTCTTTGCTATAATTCATTCTTTTTGTCAAAACAAAGTACTTACATACAAAGAAGCCCATTTTTCTCGTTACTGGTATTACTTAGGAAAATATGTTGCAGGAAAAAGACAACAAAACGTTTCAACATGTGTTTTTAAAAATCGTAATGAGGTTATTAAAAATTTACTTATTGATGTTTCTTATAACATGTATTTTTGAATGGAAATACATAAATTAATAATAATTTAATGTAAGGACTCGTAACATATCTATATTTGAGATGATAAAATTTCTTAAATAAGGAAGAGTAATTCGGTATTTTGTAATTATCTAACTTTAATATTCGGGGAAACTCTGAAGTAGTTTTTTGCAAAGCGCTAAAAGCATTCGCATGCTTCCAGGGCCTTTCCCGGGGCCGGTTTAAACTAGATAAATCTCGAACAATCCGACATGAACCTGATAATTCTGGTTCGTAGCCATTAATTTGTTGCTATTTAACTCTGTAGACATAAACTTGGACACGCAATGCCGTTGTTTCTATGCAACGGAGCTGAATTATTTAGAAACGTAATAAATTGCTGAATTTGGAGTTGTTTGGTTATGAAATAAAGAAAGTGAGTTTTATTAGCGGTGTCGCAAAACATGATTTTGAATGTTGAAATTGCTAGTTTGCATTTTTTTAATACTAAGGTGGTGGACATGCCATCATTGCACTTAATAATTAATTCAACATATATGGACAGAAAATAATAAATGATATTAATAGTAGGTGACTAAAATGAGACTACGCATTTCTCAGTCATTTCAAAAATGTAAAAAAGATAACTATTTAAGCCGTCTTGGGCAGACCTTAGTTAAAAATGTTGTCTTTATTTTTTATTTAAATGTTTTATTGGGTAGTTAGCTTATTAATTTTTAATATTTGAATGGTCATTTCATTAACATAATCTTTTTCTCGCAAATATCAGTTTCTTATTAATATTCTTTAAAAATCGAACATGCAGAAACTAGGAGATAGCCCAATCCACTTTAGCCTTGACATCAGCTAACCCTCATGAAATAGTATTTTATGTGATGGAACATTTATCAAGGGCATTAGCATGTGGGGTTGGATCCTCCCCCGGTATAGTATGAAATGGACGTGAGACGGCTTTCACGGGTGTTTTCGCTCACTTACATATATCTAGTTTTCCTCCTAAGTTATACTTGATTAAGGATAAAGTAACGGTTACTAAAGATAGAAATAGAAATATATAGTTTTTTTTAAAAGTAACTTTTTTTTGTTGCTTTAAAGAAATAGATACATCCACGCAACTTAATGACAGTTGCGTTAAAGTAAAAAAATATTAAGGTATATATTTTTTTCTGAAAGAACGAGGTATATTGGGAACACAGCAGTATTGCCTACAAGCATATGGCTAAATTAGAACAAATAAAAAAAATACAAATGAATAAACTTTTTGACAGATGGTTGCAGCAACATTTCGAATATTGATTCGATTATTGACACTTTAGCCGGAAGTTAGTGACTATTTGCAACGTTTTTGCCTTCTTTTATTACCAAATAGATTAGAAGAGTATTAATAATTATTGGACAAATTTGCATAAAGATTTATTTTGCTTTTTAATTTTGGATTTACGAAAATACCTAAGTGTTTAGGATTGATTGATTGATTTATATTGATTTTTGATCCTTTAGAGGTTCACTCATGCTTATAATGGTTATTCTCAATTTATTAATTTGCAGCGAATACATTCGATCGCGTCACTTAGTGCGAGAGAACGCATATAAAAATATGCATAACAATTTTATGTTTTTTGTGAAATCTAATACGTTTACAGTATTATAATATCTGTGAAAATTCACCCGAGGGCTTTTATCATCCAAATGATCGGATATTTTATTATATTATGCTTTAGCACACAACAATTTTGAATTTGTCAATAGGAAGACCTTGGCTATCCTCAGGGACCTTATTATAAAAGCGTATACATTGACCCATGAATGAGTTGAACATTGAACAATGAACATTGTGCAGATCTTTTTTTCTTTTGAACAAGGTTATGTTCTTTTTTACATACATTAAATTTTCTAAAATATATTGTGAATGGAAAGTAAGAATATTTATTTCCTTAAATTTACTTCTAAGTGACACCCTTGGACCGAGCTGATAGCTGAGCCGAACGGCCCTTTTCTTCAGAATAAATATAGTATCGATGTACCGTATTGTTCGAAGTCTTTTCAGGCACCGTTGAACTACCTCAGCCAGCTTTGGTGGAATAGCACTGTTTTCTCAATCTGACTGCTCGGGTTCGATTCTAATGACTGCTGCATATATTGATGAGGTTTGGTAGCTATCTGCTCTGACGAGGAAGGAAGGCATCGAGGCAAAAGCGGCATACATACTCAGTTATTTAAATATCGAGCATGGTGTAGGTATAAATTATAAATTTCCTGCAACCCTTCAGAAAATTATTTTTCTAGATTATTTACCTTGAAAATAACTGTTATCTATTGTCTATGATCCATTGTATAGTTTTTATTTATTGGATATTTTTCTATCAAAACAATTGTTTCAGCCGTGACAGTTTGACTGATGACTTTGCTGAATCTAAGGGTGAAGGAGGCGAATACAGGAAGTCACCACCTCCGGAAGAGGAGATGATGGCTGCTGGAGCTCATCAAAGACTATCAGGTTGGTGGATGCTCATCTACATGTAAAGTATAGTGTTTTGGTTAACAAGAAATTCCATTCTTTTCGAAAAACTGAAACATAATATTAAACGAACATCATACTAGTCAGTAAACCTAGAATAATAGATTTGTATATGGTAATTCTCTACTTTGATTACAGATAAAATATATTAAACAGAAATAAATAGAACGTATAATTACTTAGTGGTATGATTTTGATTTAGTCAAAGTGCTGATCAAATTGAACTTCATGATTATTAGCCTTACAGTCCATTTCTATAAATCATATATTTTATTACATCAAATTCGTAAATTGTTTCGTAAATTGATTATTGTCACTCAGTAACGGAGTCGGAGAACATGCTGCCTCGTCACTTGTCCCCTGAAGTGGCCGCGGCATTGCAGAGTGTGCGCTTCATCGCTCAGCACATCAAAGACGCTGATAAGGACAACGAGGTGAGATTAGATCTTGTTGTTATAGTGTTAATAACTGTTTTTCATATTTGACATTGGGTGTTTGAGATAACAAAAATTAATAATAAAAGAAATTATATCTTCGGTGTTCAGCGTCCTTGAAAAATTTAAACCCACGCCCTCCACATAACAACTGGCAATCCTAACGTAATATTGTGATATTTACATATATTTTCATAACTACTCTAAAATTCTAGAATTTAATAACTTTTTTTTTAATCTTACGCACGACTACTACCGGGGTAAAATCCTAGTGTCAGATATTTGCATGTGTATTGTAAGCAGATACTCTAGTTTGCTGGGGCCACACAGATCAAGTATGTTGTATCGAGATAGCGTTTCTTATTTTTAAAGTTAAGACCATATTCGCCGTTCCAAACCATAAAATGAATAAGTTTCAAATGATCGTAACTGTATACAAGGTTTCGCACTGGGCCCGATTTTGCTCATTTGTCTCCGTTATCTCTTAATCTCCATTTCTTTGAATATTGCGTTTTACGTTATAGGAGAAGTTGTGGCAGATTTACAGGTCACAGACCTGTGTTGAGTGAGGTATGTTTGGATTGTCGGCAGTTAGGAAAATCCATTGGAACATTCATGCAAAATCTCTTTTAATTTTGTCTCAAGAATACCAGTCAATTAGTAGCCGTGGTCACAAGTAGACACGCGTGTAGAAAAATTATTGGATTAAACAAAATAATATGTCAGTCCTATATAGAATCCCCAGTACGCTGTCTACACGGATCGACAGGAGCGGCTTTTGTAAGCACTTCAATTATCGCTTCATCAGATCTGAGTTAAGTAAGGAAAAAAATTTAATTTATTAACACTCGAAAATCGACGTACGTTGATGGTTTTATGCTTGTTTCACGACATTGTAAGGGGGAACGTGGATTGCAATGAGTTAGTAGACAGTGCAAGGTTCAACGCACAAGACCGTCGCTGTGCTCGCGGTTGGCTCTTAGCAGTATTCGTTGCCCCTATCACGTATACAAACTATGCGCGGAATGCTCCTCTGTCTCGTTTACCGCTAACCTATAACGCTTTATTTCATGAAATAAATTTGTGTACTCACTCAAAAAATACAATCTATTATTAGTATTAAAGTGTTATTAGAATTAAAGTGAAGCTATTGAATTTCGTACTTTGCAAACATTGTTTCAATTAAAATTAGTAAAAGTAAAATAAAAGTGTTGGTAAATATAAGACTATGTATAAAACTATGTGAAATAAAATGAAATGAAAATACACTTTATTGCCAAACCATTTACAATTAAAAACACAAAAAAATTGAAATTTACCAACAATTAGAGAATGACAATAGAGGCGGCCTTATCACTCATAGAGTGAGAGAAATGCATTGTAACGTATCTATTTGTAAATTATAATTATTGTTATTATTACTGCATAAAATTTAATCAGACAGAACAAGTCTTATCTGTAAGTGATTTTTAAGGGAAAGCCGTTGTCTTTTAGTATAAATACTAGTTTATATTATAAAATTACACTGTTGGTTAAATAAATGACTAAAATAAATAAATTAATGATAATTGGTATTTATTTGCTTTCAGTATGGCCATAAATAATTTTTGCATACAATTAATAAATAATAAATAAATAAATAATAAACATTTCTAACAATCACACCACGTTATCTAGCCTTAATTAAGTATCATTAAAGAACTTGTGTTATGGATACTAGATAACGGATAAATAAACTTAAGAAATATATAAACACACAAAGATATTTTTTTTCATATATTTAAATATTAGGTCTTTACCTATGAAATTGCCGTTTTTCACGAAATAAATGAAGCGTAATTTTTTTATATATTTTTTTATTTCTATTAATCAAAATAATCACCCATGCAATCAATGCATCTTTGCCAACGCATTGGTAGCTTATTGATGCCTTTCTTGAAGAAATCAGCCGGACGGGAGGCAACAAATTCTTCAAAGGCATTTTGTACTGCCTCTCGGGTATTGAATTTTTTTCCCGCCAAGAAGTTATCCAAATTCTGGAAAAAGTAGAAGTCTGTAGGCGCAAGGTCTGGTGAGTACGGCGGATGACGGAGAACTTCCAACCCCAACTCTTGTAGCTTGGAGACCGTCTGCTGTGCAGTATGAGGTCGCGCGTTGTCGTGCAGGAGCAGTGGAGCCGAACGATTGACCAAAGCTGGTTGGAGACGTGCGAGCTTCTCCATCATTGTGTTCAGTTCTTCACAGTACATATCTGCAGTAATGCTTGTCCCGTTTGGCAAGAAGCTGTGATGAAAAACACCCGCGTTAGACCACCAAACAGTGACCATCACTTTTCTAGGGGTAAGTTTTCGTTTAGGGCATTGTTTGGGTGCTGAACCAGGGTCCAACCAACTTGCTGAGCGCTTACGATTGTCAAACAGGATCCATTTCTCGTCACAAGTAACAATGCGGTTCAGAATTCCTTCATTTGTATGCCTGCTGAGCAGTGCAAGGCACGTCTCCACGCGTATTTCGCGCTGGCGGTCATTGAGTTCGTGGGGTACCCATTTGTCAAGCTTTTTTACCTTGCCAATTTGACGCAAATGGACCAATATTGTTTTGATGCTAACGTCGAAAGCTGCTGCTAATTCAGCCGTGGATTGAGTTTCATCAGCTTCCACAATTGCCATTAATTCGTCATTGTCGACCAAAGTTTTCGGACGACCACGGGGTAAATCAATATCGGGTGGTGCGTTCGTTTGTAGTGTTCGCTCCGTAAACGTCGTTGATGTTGCGTGCTGCTTGTGCCGCTTTGCTGCCACGACGGTACTCGTACTCCATAATTACTCGAATTTTTAACTTATCCATGATGACGAAAAATGTTCGAATGCGTTGAAAACAAAACACTAACTATTAAACAGATGACGATTTTAGAAAAAGAATTCCATGTTTGTCAAATAAAATTAATTTGAAATTAGAATTATCAACAAAAAAAATTTAAAATATTTGAAATGGCCAGTACGGCAAAACGGCAGTTTCATAGGTAAAGACCTATTATTAGAAATAAACTTAAATAAACGTAAATGCACATCCATGACTAGAAAGCAAATATAATATAATATCTGACTCTACCAGGATTCGAACCCAGGACCTCTGGCATGGAAGGCAAGGGTACTTACCTCCACACCAAATGCCTTACATATGATGCTTTAAATCCAAATCATGTTTACAACTAATTATATGTTTCTACACAAGATATAAAAAAAAAAAATTTGCTTTTTATTTTAGATCTTAAAACCTCCACACGAGAGTCTTATTTTTATTGAAATCTCCAACAAGTATAAGATTATCTAAATTCGAGAATAGGTAACTAGATAACAAGACATACGTGCCCGCGGCCAACCTAGTTCCGTTAGTTGATATACCTACCCCTAGCCACATCTCTTCCATAAGAGACGAAGGATGCTTCTATACCCTAAATCTAATACTATTTTTAACATAAAACCCTGCCTCCCACCTCACCCTGGACATACGGTTGCGGGCCGAAGAATACGACAACCCGGTTTGATCGGTGCCTTCTCATCTTGCCCTTCCCGGAGCGAGGTCTCGTTTAAGGCAATAAGGTCTGGAGAAAGACTTGTGAGGGCAGCGACGAATTCATTGTGGGAGGTCCGCTACAGCCCGCAATAATAAATAAGGTTCTTTAAGATACTTCATTTCCTAATGATGCATAAAAACAAAATATATCACATCCACATACATTTTGAACATAAGAATTAAATACAAGTGAAAATCAAATAGAAAATATATAATTGTTGGTATTAGCAAGCAACCAACCAGGGTTAATGATATTCAGAGATACAAATGTCATAAAAACACACAAAATCGGCTTTAGAGCTATTTGAAATGAATGATCAAATAAATGCGTGCTAATAAATATTGTTAGCAAAAAGCCCTGGCTGTCATTCGCTTCTGAAAAAGTAAGCGCTGGAGATGAAAAAAATGTTGGCTTATCTAATTTGCTCACTCACTGAACACTAAAAAAAGCCAATATTAGCCTGTTATTTTGAAGAAGGTTTTTGCAAATTTTTCCTGAAAGTATTATGCTGTTGTTGAAAGTTCTTTTCAAGTAAATGTCGATTATTTTTTACAATGAAAACTTGAGTATCCGGTAAAAGTATACTTTTATATTGCAGATTATCAAAATGATTAATAAAGGATGCTCTTTCAAGTTATTTATTATCTATGGCATGATTGGCTATAACATTCAAATTATATAATGAAAAAACAGACAAAAGATTCACGCTCTTGCTAAAACAATTCCTATAAAAAAAAATTGTCCTCCTAAATATGTTCTCTCATGCATTGCAATATCTAAACTAGGTGCTTAATTTACTTATATTTATTGTATAAATTCATATTTATTATATTATTATTTTTAATCACTACCCGTAAAATTATGATATTTTACCTCAGCACTTTATTGACCCGATAAAGTATTGAGCACCTATAGTCTGTATTAAAATAATTATTCTATTATGTTTGATTTTATATATTAATCTAAACGTTAATCAATAAGAGACTAATGCCAGATTTCACCAGTAGCCCCTAAAATTTAAGTGTCTCGTATGCCAATTTAAGGGGCACCTCACGCAAGTTTTGTTCGGTCAGTTTAACGATCTTATGGAGTCGCTCAGTTTAACGATCTTATGGAGCCGCTCAGTTTAACGATCTTATGGAGAATATCTCCCCGTCCCACAAAGCGTATTATGGAATGGCCCGAGCCTTACGCGTAAACACCGCCTCTCACGTTCCTCCTCTCACTCGTCCCGACGGCACTATTGACTTTGAAGTCGAAGAGAAAGCCGAATGCTTCGCCGACAGCATAGCGGCACAATGTTCGCCCAGCACGTAACCCGCGGACCCCTCCCACATCCAGGCGGTGGAGGACGAAGTTCTCCGCAGAGAATCTCTCCCCATCACCGACGACCCCGTCACAGTCTCTAACGATGAAATTTTGCTTCTCATTAGAAGTCAAAAGTCCAAAAAGGCTCCGGGTGCGGATGGAATTTCCAACCACGCACTGAAGCACCTGCCCCAGCAGGTGCTTACCTTGTTAGCTATTATCTTCAATGCCTGCTTCGACCATAGCTACTTTCCAAAAGCCTGGAAAGAAGCGACAGTCAGAGGCATTCCCAAGCCGGGTAAACTTCTGAATGTCCCGGCTAATCACAGACCCATCAGCCTCCTCAAGGCAATGTCTAAACTTCTCGAAAGAGTCATACTCTGTCGAATGCGGAACCATCTGTTTCCAATGGATGGCGACCCTCTCATTATTCCCCACCAGTTCGGCTATCGCGCTAAGCACTCCTGCCCTCAGCAAGTCCATCGAATCGTCGAGTACATACTCGAAGGATTCTATCCGCGTCGTAAAAAAACAATCGCGGTTCTCTTTGACGTAGCCAAGGCTTTCGACAAAGTCTGGCACAGCGGTCTCGTTTTTAAACTCTATAAAATAGGCTTACCGGTTCGCCTAGTCAGATTAATCGCGTCATTTCTTAAAGATCGTACGTTTCGATCCAAACATGAAGGCACGCTCTCCGCGCCTCGTCCCATAAAGGCTGGAGTCCCGCAAGGCTCAGTCCTCGCCCCTCTGCTGTACACTATGTACACTAACGACATCCCCATCCCGCCGAAAGGCGTCGAACTTGCCCTCTTTGCAGACGATACCGCCCTTTACACTAAAGGTCTAGCGATCCCGTATAACATCACCAGACTCCAAAAGGCCGTAAACGCCCTCGGTGTTTGGTTTCAAAAATGGCGTATCGATGTCAACCCAGAAAAGAGTTTCAGAAGAGAGATTCGACCACAAACGTCGTAATCGCTACAACGATCCCCACATTCGAATGCTAGGTATTCCCATCCCCTGGAAGCGCAGTATTAAATACTTAGGCGTGACCTTAGATCAGACGCTTTCTTTCAAGCCACACGTCGATAGAGTAACGAAACTCGCGCGTTTTTACTTAAGCCGCCTATATAGTATGATAGTAAGAAAAAGTAAAATGTCTTTTAGAAATAAACGTACGCTTTATAAGTACGTACGCGTTAGACCCGTCATGTCATATGCTTCGCCAGTCTTTGCCCACGCCAAACCCTCCGCCCTGTATAGACTGCAGGTAGTTCAAAATCTCTTCTGCCGCAGGGCCACAAACACACCTTGGTACGTGCGTAACGTGGACCTGCACAGAGATCTTGAACTACCTACAGTGCAACAGCACCTCAAAACACTCTCAGAATCGTTCTTCAAATTCGCCGAAACCCATCCCAATCATCTTGTTCGAGATTCAGTCTCATATACTGCTCCTCTGTTAGATTCGAAATTCAAAGTCGCTAGACCGAGAAACGCGCACACTGGCCAACCCACGCAGTTAACTTTAGATCTCGAGGCCCTTCAGGCCGCAAATTCTCATTCTAACGTAAATTCTAATTCTAACGTAAATCCGAATTTATGCAATTTTATTTTTCAATTTTTAATGTTTTTGATTATTTACTTTTCATTTTTGAGCACCTCCAGTGCTATGTAAATCCCAGCGGGTGACCCCTTCTGAGCCCCGCTAGCGCGGCCTCTTTCTCCAATTGGCTGTCGCTCAGATGAAGGCTGAGTGGCAAAAATGCACGAGCCGACAGGGGTTTTTTTAGTGGGTATGGTTCTGGTAGGCGTCGGGACGAGTCCCACATAACTCCGATCGCGCGCGCGGAGTATGCGTCAGAGCATTTTTTATATCCTCTTGCCCTTCCCGTGGAGGGGAACCAAAAAAAAAAACAACAAGTATTGTTCAGTCTCGGTTTGCGTGCGGATTCGTTCGTTGATCACCCTAAATTTCACGGGTCGTTTTCACGACTCAGGTTTTCATACCGTACTTCCTAAATTTCACAGAATCCTCCTAAATTTCATAGAACCGTCGTTTTCACGACGAATCTTCGTTCGTCGCCTGCAGCCCGTCGCCGTCGCCGATCCGGCAAGCTCTGCGTTCCAGGACTTCGAGTCTTCGTGTTCGAGTAAGTTATCCGCGTCGTCCCCAACCGCCCTACCACGTGTAGGGTGGTTTTAGGAAGTTAGTCTTCGTTGGTAGGTTCATAGTATATATATTTATATATTGTTGTCCCTCCCCAACCCCTCCGCAATGGCTTCCCTAAGCTATGACGAGATTAGGACCAAGTTAATAAATAGTGTCTATGCTCAAGGCATGAACATGAACGGTGAAATGGTTCGTAACCTAGACACCTTCATCCCTCATATCATGGCATTCATTCCCGAGATGGCCCCTCAGGCCATCCCAGTTCCCCAGACCCCTCTGGTCTTAGGTCCCAGTGACATGGAGTGCGAAGTAGACGCTCCTTCGCGCCGCAAGCGCGCGCCCGCAACCTAGTCATCCTCGGACGCCACCCCAACTGGCTCTGAGCCACCCTCATTGACCATTGTTAAGAAGCGCTCGAAACAAGCCCCGGCGTCCTCAACGCCCGTCCCGGTGTCTTCAACACCCTCCGCTACGGCTTCAACGCCAGCTACCCCGGTGCCTGCAACACCCGCCCCGGCCCCATTAATGTCACTCAAAGTGACTCCTTCCCCTACCCCGGCTTCAGTCAAGCCTCAGGTGCCACCACCCGTATTCCTTCGGGAAAAGGGAAAATGGTCCGAGGTTTCGACTTTGTGCAAAGAACACAAGATTCATTACACCCGAGCGACCAACTCGGGTGATTCAATTAAAATCTCAGTCACGTCGATCGACGATTTCCGAGCCCTTACCAAGCTCCTCACCGGTAAGCAATATGCTTACCACACTTACGCTCTTCCAGAAGAGCGTAAGATCAGAGCGATACTCAGGGGAGTCCCGTTCGAATTATCGAACGAGGCTATCCTAGAGGATCTGCAGTCCCAAGGCTTTCCGGCACTCGCGGTGCATAAAATGCACTGCAAGTACGGAAGGCGTCACCCTCTCGCTTTGGTGATTCTCGCCAACGTCCCCAAGTCCAGAGAAATCCTGAAAGGGGTTAGCTCTATTTGCGGCCTCTCTGGGATCTCAATCGAGGCGCCTCATCGCCGCGGTCATCCCGGCCAGTGCCACCGGTGCCAGTTGTACGGGCACGCGGCGGCCAACTGCCGCGCACCGCCCAGGTGCGTCAAGTGCCTGGTCCCTCACTTCACTAAGGAGTGCAATCGCACTCCTGAAACTCCCTCTCCTCCCGATTGCGTGCTTTGTGGCCAGTCCGGCCACACCGCAATTTACAGGGGCTGCCCTCGTGCACCCCGTTGTATGCGTTCTAACTCTAAGAGGGCGGCACCCAAACAGGCCCCGCCCCTTTCTCAGGAAAACTTTCCGCCGCTGCGTAGCCGGGTTCCTCCGGCTGCAAAACCTACTCAGCCCAAGCCTGCTCCAGAGAACTGGAGGCAGCGCCCCGCTGCACTAGCAAATCCCATCCCGGCTCCTCGCCCGTACAAATCCACTCCTCAACCCTCCGTAGCGGACGATATGCGTATCGTCTGCGACGCTATGAAAAATATCGATGCTAGTGAAATCTCAGTCTCAGCCCGTAAACTTAGGGCTTCACGTTCTCCGACAGCGCGACTGCTCGCTCTGGCGGAGCATAGTTCGCTTCTCAATTCATTATAGGTTCATTTAAATGAATTGATCCCTAAGTCAAGCTTCGGCCGACCTCTGCCGGCTTCACCGGAGGCTGCCCAGAACGGCCACCAACTCATGTCCCTTTGAGCACCTTCAGTGCAACTTTCACTACAGGCGGAAGACCCGCCAGCGGGTCTCCGCCAGCGCGCCCAACTTCCCAACGGGTGTCGCTTCCGATGAAGGCTAACGGTAAAATTTTACTACAGCCAAAGAGGTGGTTTTTAGTGGGTAGAAAAAAAAAACAAGTATTGTTTTCACCGATGGTTACACCTTAAGCATTAGGGAGGAGCATTATACTTTAGGGGATGAATTGACAACCCTTAACACTTAGGTGACGTATATTTTTAGGTTAATTTGCGAGATATCCTTCCGACTTCCGAACAATAATTACTCCTAGTGATAAAAATGGATAGTGACCACGATATATTTGAAGTTTTAGAAGTAATTGAAGATACAGAATTTTTAAGTGACCATTTGTTTAGATGACCTCGTATTTACCAGGTTTTATATAAAAATTTGACGACAAAGACTTTTTCATGAGACACAGGTTATCAAAGACACTCTCTGGATCTTTCCTAAGTAAGTACCTACCTTAGAGTTTTATCACTAGTTGCTTAATTTTGTTTTTAATTTTATTTATGTAACTTTGTAACTTATTTATATCTTATTTACAGAAATAAATCTGTGGCAGCGATTAACCAACTGCTGTGTGCCCTTCGATTTTAAATCTAAACGGCATTAAAATTTCTACTTGCAGTCGAATTATAAAGAGAGTGTCTGAAGCTATTGTGGGTCTGCGAAGGGAGTTTATACGATTTCCAGAGACTGAAGAAGAACAACAAATAGTAAAAGAAGAATTTTACAGAATAGCTCGATTTCACAGCTTTTTTAAAATTTATCTATATTTACAAACCGTACATCCTCCTTTTTTTAAATAAACTGGAGCAAATAACGTTACATATATACAATTAAAAACAAAATTAAGCTAGTAGTAATAAAACTTCAAGGTAGGTACTTACCTGTCATCGTGGAATTATAACAAATATTCAATCTTTTGCAATATAAATAAAATATTGACCAGAGAGTGTTTTTGAGAACCTGTATCTTATGAAAAAGTCTTTGTTGTAAAATTTTTCAAAACCCTTTGTACTTTCCCGGTAAATAAGAGGTCTATATCTTGCATTGCTTCTAAATCTTCAAATAAATCGTGGTCACTATCCATTTTTATCACTAGGAGTAATTATTGTTCGGAAGTCGGAAGGATATCTTATATAAATATCGGAATAAAATCTTCAATTGGCATAGGAGATACTTAAGTTTTAGGGGCAACTGGTGAAATCAGGCATAAGATTATAGTTATTCGGTTTTGCTGAAGTAATACTACATAGAGTATTTAATTGGAAATATTTTCAAAAAGTTATTTACTAAAGATTTATCAAATAAATTAGATTTCCCAAACAAAATTGATTCGTCTTGAACTCAATTTATACTCGCGGCCAGAAGATCCCTGCAATATTTTTCCGAAAGGTAATGTCAACGTCTGAATTACCGACGAATAATAATACAGCAGAATGAAACAAAAGAAGTTGTTTATTCACGATCCGCGTTTTAAATATTCATGTACGGCGCGGTGACCGGTCGTAATGGTTTTTCGGAACAGGAAAAATAATAGCGGAGCCGATTCAGCAATGTTTTGTAAACACCAATTTCGGGGTTGTCTGAAACAACGGTTCGTTTTATTTCTGTTTATTCTCGCCCCGAAAGCAACACCCGTGGCCGAATGAAGCTGGTCTGCCGGTTTGCCGAATGAACTGCGGAGTACTTATTCAATTTTGTTCTAGGTAAAGTACGCAGTGAATTAATACTATTTATCTTTAACAATTTTTGTGAATTATTTTTGGAAGGTCAGTAATTTAATGTTTTCATAATTTTTGTTTATTTCGTTGATACACAGTCCACATCTTATGATAAAATGTTAACATTATTTTAAAATACGACGACCGAGTGGTGTAGTGGTAAGTAGCCCTGCCTCTACGCAGAAGGTCCCAGTTTCGTGTCCTGGCCGGGGCATTCATTTGTGTGATGAACACAGATGTTTGTTCTCGGTTCATGGTTGTTTGTATTTATATATGTACGTTTATTCCGGGTTCCCCCCAGTTCGCTGTATGGTCATCCATAACACGAGCTCTGCTTACTTTGGTGCCATACAGTTGGTGTGTTTGTCTGGGAATTTATTATTATTATTATTTTATTTTGCTCTGACAGGCAATTAAGAACTGACAATTTCATAGATCAAAGATGTTAAGATTACTTTTTGAAGGTTCTAAAAAAACAATGCAAGGTTCAGTTGTGTATTCATAAATTTGAGTCTTTTACAGTTCGCGGTGAAATCTTGTCTTATATTTATTTTTTTGCTTGGCATGAAACACACTTGTAGTTATGCCAAAGAATTACCAGCCATTATAATTATAAAACTAATCAATATAATTATGTTCACTTCCCTCTAATATGGTTGAGGAGGGCGACGGCTGGATCCCGCGTTAACTCGCGTTAACAAACGGGTGCCGTTTGAGGGTGTTCGTCGTTTGGATACTCGGGGGAGACTTGCCGAGCTAACAAATGCAGATAAGAATAGTTTTGAAGAGACATAAAGAGACTCTGTAAATTTATTTTGCAAAAATAAACCCGTGAAGTTTCTTGCCAGTTCTTCATCACGAAGGTTTTTCCACACTTATGGTAGAGTCATGTTTTATTTGACGTCAATAAGGACAAGTAATTGTTAATGTTGAGAAATAAATATTTCATTTCATTTAACGAAATCACCAAGTATCATTACTGAACCAAAAAATACTTATACAAAGAAAAAAATTAAATACATTCCTTATGTGTATCTATTTTGATTCCACAGATTTCTACTACATACACATGTATTCAATATACTGGAGCCATTTTGTATTAACTTTAAGCTTTGGTTAAAAAAAGACCATCGAAGTCGTCAAAGTGAATGTAAAATTCGTTGCATTCCAACTATTTTTATCATCCATTAGTTTATTTACTCATTTCTATTTTTTATTTTGGCTAATTTACCAGCTTCCTCGGGAACGGGGAACGTAATAAATTTATTTCATTGCTCTCTCGCGTGTACTGCTGCTCCAATTTTAACATAATGCTCTAGGTACAACATGCCACGAAAGCTCTCCTTTTCGTTTCGTGTAAGAAATCAAACTGAATCTACTGGGATAAATAACATAAATACTAACTGTTTTCAACTATCGCGGTTATTTTCACTATAATTTAATGAATTCACGGGATTCTTACCACGATTTTCGATTTTTATGTCGCGCGTCCGATATTTCGATGCTGTTGCAAGAAATCCGAAATCGAAAATCATGGTCAGAATCCCGTAAATTCATTAAATTATGATATAAATACTTAGAAAAATTATCATTCCTATGTTAAAACAGTTGAAATATAAATAGGTAAATGTTAAAGGTGATACCTGCAAAGACAATGTCTTAACCCAAAAATACCATGAAGCGATTCTTGGCGATAATTCTAATTTAAATATTCAACGGGTTTTAGAAGATGGAGCATTAAATTATTACTTCTGTCGTTGATTACGAGACATCCCTAATACCTTGTTAATATAATATAAAGAGTATGCTAATTCTGTCACGACAAAACATCGTAAAATGAGGGAAGTCTGCAGAATAAAGACACGTTTATATGTCTACATTACAAGACCGCGTGCGTGATGGCAAATGCGTCGAATTTGACAATGTGCACTAAGTATTGACTTGTGGAGTTGATTGGCCATACAGTTTGAGGATGGCTGCGTGGACGCAGTAAATTGAAACCCGAAGTAGATTGGTCCAGGATACTGTCATGCTTCAGCACAAAAAGCTTAATTTTGATCCCAAACCTTTAGAACTTCGAAGAAGGAACAAAGTTTGCTCGATCTCTGACTTTAATTAAATTTACACAGCTCAAATACCAATGCATGTAAAATAAAACTCTTAAATTCTTGGCTAAAAATGTTGGATGATGTTTTATCGCCTGTTTTATTGTTTTGTCGTTATACTTGTTTATAATAATAAAATAGCTTGGCAAATGTTATTAAAACCTTTATAACTTGTATAAGATCAATGTAATTTTTCATTTTTATCTTTTAGTAAGTTACGCATGAAAATAAATGTAATGGCAACCACAGGTAGGGACTTGTATCTAAGACACAGGCTCACCGATGTTAGATACAAGTGACACTAACCCTTTGAGACCTTTTAAATCTTTTTGTTTACTACATAGTTTTAAAGTTTTTACTGAGTGAGTGTGAAATAAATAAATTTTATTTTTATTTTTTCACATTCGTTGTCCATGCATGAACAAAACGCCCACGTCTGTACGAAGCCTTAAGATATCACGTATTCAAGAATACGCAGATATGAGTTGCGTGGAGTGGGTAAGGGCGGTAGGTATATTATGCAGATACTAATTCACAGGCTTTATAAGGCATTATTTTTAATCTACTTGGTTAAGTTAAGTAAGGTTACGATTGTGATTTTGATTTTGGTCCTTGTTGTGTGTTTTGGGTTGAAATTTTAACATTGTTAAGCTTTCTCGTAAGTAGATTAGCTTTTAATAGAGCGTAGTGTTTTATTTTTAGATATCAAAAATATTTATCACAAGGTCAGAAGGACATACATAGCTAAAGTTTTCCGAATTTTGAAAAATAACTATTTGTGTCTGTTGGACTAGTACCTATAATGTATCTTTGACATTAAAACTTTCTAAAAAAAAAAACAACTGGATGCGGGGTGTGTAGGCAGCTACTCATCAAAACTAAGCTCGTGTGGGGTTCTTAGGATTTAAGCAAGGTCATTTCGGAACAGAAATTAACAAAACTAACCTCCATCATCTCATTGATTCATTTATAAATCTGTCTATAAAATAAAATACTATATTTTCAAACGTAACAATAGAACAAATGCTTTTATATCGCTCTAATATGACAGGAATAAGCAATTTATCAAAATAATTGAGCAATGCTTCAAGGAAATATTACGAATGTATTGCGAAGTCTTACGAATTGAATGTTTACAGATATTCCTTCAGTGGCACTATACATGTTTTATAAAAGTTTGTGTTTTGATTTGTCTCATGGAAAAAGAAATTGTTGCCGTATATACACAAAATTTGTCGATTTAATTTCTGAAAGCGGTCAACATTTTCATGTAATGGACTGTCAGTCACCTGTTCATTTTTTAATACCTATGAATAAGAAGTTGTGATATATTTCATATAAAGATAGCTAAATTACCTTTTAATATAAACATTTCCTTATTTTTTATCCTCTTTATTATTCTTTGGCTAACCTAACCTAACCTAGGAACACACAGTGAAGCTTTATGAACAAGGCAAGTTAAACCTACGGTGGTTAACGCACCATTAATCGATAATACTTCAATAACAATATCATCAATCTATAACGGCTACGGCTAATGCGGTCCATGGGCACGGATATTGCTAACTCAGGTGAAAGCATGCTCGGTGCCCGTCAAATACACAGTTTATATACATTTCGTTCTTACTTCTGATACGCTTACCCGATGAGTAAATATATAAGTAAATATATGAGTAAAAATAACAGAAATAAGCTCCTTTATTTCTCGTGTTCTTATTGTATTTCATCACTGAACACAAAATTAAAATATTCGCTCCAAAGTAACTAAGTAAGAAAGAGCTTGGTAACCGACAACCCCTACGGAAACAGCGTTCTCGTAAACTTTGAACTGTTCAGTGAAGCGCTGCTGCGTGCGATCATGAAGACAACATTGTGTTTTGTGGAACTTTCACATAGTGAAGAATCCTCCCAAGACTTCCAATCGGCTTTGAGACTTCAATTTGATTCAGGCGACGCGCTGTCACTCTTTGATTTTCTGCGTAAAGAGTAAATTCGGTTTGAGTTCAGTAGTTTTGTAAATGTTGTTTATAAGACAGTCTTTTGGCGAAGATGAGAAGAAATAATTATATGTATCTAAGGTCGTAAAATGAGTTATTTATGTTATTTAGAAGAAAATCCGATATGTGTTCCGAAAATTTTGAATATTATCCCTTTTTTAAAATCATTTGTGATTTGTTTTAGAGATATTTTATTATTAATTTATAATATTTTTTACATAATAAACAGAAATAATAAATAATTCACAATACAACATTATTAGTGTACATTAGGTAATGATTTCTTTTATAAATCTTCTTGTTCGTTTTGGGAAAAATAAGGGCTACGAAAATCTATTCACGGAGTAAAAATACAGAAGAAGGCTAATTTAAAGTTTACGTAACGTAGGTTACGCACAAACAATAGCAAAGGGTACTAAACTAATGAGATCTTCGGGAAAATTTGAAAATAAAACAATTTTGTTGAAAGTAATACAATTTACAACTCTTAAACACTGTTGTTTCATTTTAGGCATAGTTTATTTTTTTCTACCTTTTTGTAAAAACATTGCTACAGCTTAAAAGCTGAATGACTTAATGAACTGCACTTAAACGACCGGGAAGTGACTGCACAAGAACTGGAGCTTCTAACCATGACTAGCCGGAAATTACTCAATTGAGCTTTGTGCAATTCAAATCCAGAATTCGAAACGAATTCTCTAAAAACCGAAAAATAACAGTTAACTGTTACTTGAATCAAAAAGATCCACTTAAATCCTTTTTGATGTAGCTTTTTAAAATAATGCTGTTTTGAAGTTTACTTATCAAATTACTAGGGTGGATTGAAAAGTTCGCGGCCTAACATACATAGCTTTGTTATATTAATATAAAACTACCCTCATATGAAACCTAGACTCTTCGTCAGTCTCTGTGCAATTTTTATCTGAGATACATGCGTAATGATTTATTTTATTGAACATTAGATGAGAATAGGTTTCATTAATTTTGAAAATGGATAGTTTAGAGCACCGTGCTGTGATCAAACACCACCACAAGAAACACTTAACTCCAAAGCAGATTCATGAAGATATGGTGGCTACTTTAGTGTGAGGTAGTACCAAAAAATGGCTAGTACGGGAACGGCTTCACCTGTCGAAAGTAGAGACAGATAATTTTATTGGGCAGCGTTATTTATTTATGCGACATGCAGGTCGTTTGTTCATTTTGAAATAACATAAATACAATCATACAATAAATGGACGTAGTATTCAATTGATAACTCGCCATTTCGGATAATGATAAATCAAAGTTTAATATTAAAATAAATCAAATTATTAACAAAGGTAAACCCAGTTCACGTCACGTCTTGCCAGACCAATTATGTATTTAATAGTCACTTTCATATACAACATCCTTCAAATATTGTAAACTATGATAATCCTGAGTTAATTCCTTGGCCGTGGCAATAAAGACGATAATCGATATTGGCTCTAATTGAGCAATCCTATTACAGTTTACGATTGGTTAGATCAGCACATTTAAATTTCGTTCTACCCGCACTCCCTGTCCCAAAGGAAATTTCTTCAGGATTCTCTAAAGTTGAAAGCTTTGCAGCGGATCCTAAATAAATACATTCAGCAATTGGGGACCCATTTGCTTTTAATGTTATGTATCCAATTTTATATTATTTGGATTCGTACCAAAATTTTGACTTTTCACTGCTTGGTCGCTTGCTTGCGGGTAAAATTTTATTTGGGGATATATTTACGGTTACATAATTTATTTCATGTTCAAGTTAAATTATTTGTGTACCTGTGCTTAACTGCTTGCAATATTAATAATATATATGAAAATGTTAATGAAAATAAGTGGAGTTAATGCAATATCAAGCGTGGTGGATCCAACAAACCTGAATCCTACTCTAATTTTTAAGTCCTAAGTCCTAAAGTCATATGTAAAGGCTTTAAAGGATGTCAATTTTACGAAGCTTTTGTTTTGATCGAATCGAAACTCGAAGGATGGATGGATCTAATTTTTTAAGCCCAGTTTATTTAACTAAGGTTAAGGAAATTAAATAACCACAAAGCGTTGACACGTTTGCTTACGGTGTTTAATTGATTTATACTTCAAGATAGAAGGAACCTGCCAAAAACAACGATATGAAGACGGCGACGGCATTGCTTTTTCTAGTACTAAGTATTTTGTACCAAAAAGTTGTCTCTTATAAGTGCGAGCCCTTAACATCTTAGTAAATACCATACATCCGATTTGGAGTTTATTAGTTACCACAATTAACTTTCAAGATCGGTAGTTGGTTTGACTATCTTGTGCTAGTTCAAAACGGACACCAAATATCAATATTATTCAAACTAGTTTTGAAGTATTAAAATTAAAAAGTTACAAATCTAAATTGATAGACTGCAATGTGATGCTAAAGTACTTCTATGGTCAGCTAGGAGTGTTATTTACATCTAACTGTCAGGTGATATTATTCTGCATTTGTTTTAGCTTATTAAGAAGTTTTCGTGAACTGAAGTATGGAATTAAAATTAAACTATCCCGTTTATTTTCGAAATAACAAGTTGCATGCTAGATGAATGAAGATTGTGAAGAGCGGCTTGCGACAGTTGCACGCCAAAACGGCGACATTTCAATTAACTAAAATGATTGTAAGTTCTTTTAAAAATACACTGTGTCCCAGGAAAGGAAATCGGTGGTACACTTTCTTCACAAAAAGCTTATAGAATCATTTGAAAATTACGCTTGGCCAGGGCCGGGCAACCGGAGCTGCAGCGCCGGGCCTCCACAAGAATTGGGCCCCCACGATAAGAAAGTTTACAGATTTTATAAAGAAATTAGAGCTTTTTAACCATTAACCAAGTTAATGTACTGTAACCTAAATTTAAAATAAATTATTAAAATAGCTGTAGGCGCATAAGACTGTTCATGTTAATTCTAATAATTTGAGTTTGTTTCGCATTACTTGATTTATTTTTTATTTCATTCGGAAATTAATTTGGGGCATCCACTCCTGTATTGCCCCTAGGGCCTCCAAACCCCTAAATCCGGCCCTGCGCATGGCGATTGTGTGTTTATTATTCTTAAAAAAACAATAAGTACATGAATTATTTATTTTAAGAATTGTTTTTATTGAACAAATACCAAATACAATGAAGCTTCTAACTTCTGAACTTTACTAAGCAAGCATAGCCTCCCGTTACAATTAATTTACAAATATCAAGCTGCAGTACTACATTAACTTAAATTCAGTTATATTACGTTTACAATTGTTAGTTTTATTTCGGGATTTTATTTTCATTTTGTATGTGTGCATTTGTTTTTTTCTATATCCCGAATGAAATATTAAGTTATTATTAATGGTTAAAACGCACTGTTGGTATTTAAATATTTTCATTGTACAGGCTGTCGATGTACCTGGTGATTCATGAATGTACGTCTACCAAGGAGTTTAACTTTCTTAAATGGACATCTTTCGATTTCGTTCATTCACATTCAGATCACGTTTTTGCGCCTCTAAGATAACCGCGGCTCATTTTTGGAATGATGTTATAAATAGCGCTCTCGGGAGAAATAAATTTAAAAACCATCTCCGTTGGATTTAGACAAACATTATTTTTCGATTTTATTTTCTTTTTCCGACCTTGGTGCAAAGCCGGTTTTTCGAACTGTTGTTATTACACGAAATTTTTTTAAATGGTCAATGTATTTTCCGTCGTCAAAGCTACTTCGAATAGAAAAATGAATGGTTGGTATTTATTTTATTATATATTACGTACATCTGTAATCTAGTTCACCCTTCACGCTTCTCCATCTGATGAAATTATTCCATTGCTCCTCCATGAAATATTGGAATGCAAGATAATGGCTTCAATCGTATCTATCATCCTGTAAACAGACCGTTCATATCTTTTTACCCCATCTCTGCCCTCCTTCTATCCCTTAACAGACGAGAAAAAAACCTTGCTTTCGACAGAGTCGAAAAACCGATCCCGAAAACTATTTTCGAGTTTGTGTATTTCTATTCATTCAGTAGGTTATTAAATGTGGTATGTTCTGGCTTCAGTTTGACATTACATAACTAAATAAAAAACTGACCGAATTTGGGTGTCGATTTCAAGACAAACTTTTACAATACTTTCTAGGTTGATTGTAATACTCATTGTACATTGATTGTAATCTCAACACCGATAATTGTCTGTGCGTGAAAGGAAGCGTTTGCCTCGATTGGTATTTCCATCGTACATCTGTCTAAATTACCATCCATCTATCGTATATATTTGAACAATAACTCGGGTTTTCGGACCGCTGACAGGCGTGATCTACGGCTATTAATATTCGATCCTGGCAATGTTTGGACGTTTTAAAAATAATCCCCTCACTTTGTTTGCAGATATTCTCAGTTCATATAAATGGTTTGTGACGTTATCTTAATAGAAAGGACAAGACTTGACTTAAAATTGAGATAAAATGAATTAACTAGGCGCTGTTCGAGCTTTTCAAACGATAGCCTTGTTGTGTCGCCTTTATTCTAAGCTTTTCTAGCTAAAATTTTTAGAATAATGTATTTAAGGTTTTATAAATTCTTTGTAGAACGTATTCAATGACGAACTGCTGGCTCACTATTTTTAAATTTAGTGGATGTTCAAAAGACTCGGATGTATTCGACAATACCCTCGAGTTTTGCTCATATATTTATTCTGTATGTGTAGAAGCTAGAATGTGTATATGTTTGCTGGAATGATACGATACATTTTGTAAGGCTTTTTCAAAAAACCGCTCTAAGAATTTACCCGCTTTTTATTCAGATATAGCTAGTATGGTATGTGGGATTTAGTATTCGTGTCTTTGTCAGCTCTGCTCAAATAACAATTGATGTTAGCAAACGTTGATATGCTAAACCTGTGTACATTTATTCCAACCGAATAAATAACAGTCCTTAAGTTGTTATATTGTATTGCAGCTAAGTTCTACGTTGTAATTTGGTTGTCCTTGTATTTAAAAGTTTGTTTCTCTATTGTGATCCGAAGTGTATTTGTGGAAAGGGTGCCGACTTTTATTATGTTAAACACTAACTTCTGAACACAAGCCATGGGCGAAAGAAGTTTTGTGTAGTAAAACAACACAATTCCTATTTCTGTTTGTTTTGTAAAAACCTGCAAGTGCAGGATTTTATCCTTTAGATAGTTTCAAGCACAGAGTACCCATTTTGCTGACTAAAATACTAAAAATACTAATACTAAACATTGATACATGTTTCAGCGATCACGAAATTCTCGAATGATTACGTAAAGCCAGCATCTTCACACTTTAAAACCTTCCTCTTTAAAAGTTAGTGCTGGCCCAAAGCAGTTCACATCGCATTTTTGCATTTATGATAACGCCATGTCAAAATCAGTTGTGGAAAATACGCATTGAGCAGAACAGCGGACTGTGCGAGGCCCGGCGCTCGGCGCTCGTGGATTCCAAACTCAGTATCGATTTTACTTTCAGCTATGGGATTATTTCGAAGCCAAGTGTTCAGAATTAAATGGTTCCTATAATAAACATTGTTTAGACTGTAAGAAGCACATTTTTGTAAGCTGCTCCAAATCGGTAGTAATAGCCATAGGCGAAGTTATTTGCATTTTAATGTAATCTGGACGGATCTGCTTGTTTTTAGTACAATCTGGAGTTCCGAAATTATGTTATAAATGAAACGCCATCACGAAATTTAATAAGTGCATAGAAGCTTTAAGCAAAATGGATTCAAAAGCACAGTTTTATATTGGTTCTTCTGAGTGCTAACACCATCGGATCTCACTTCGATATTAAGAGTATATTTACAGCGCTAAGATTGATACTTCTAGAGTTTTAAAATGCAAATAAGTTCATCCTGTGCCGAGACCCGCATAGTAGCGCGTTTCCATTAGCCTTTATTCTAAAAATAGCAATATTCAAATGAGTATGTGAGAATTTCAACAGAATCTAGTAATTGTGTTTACAAATCCATCCGACATGTAGGAATTGGTTTACTGTAGTTTGCTTTTCAAATTATTTGTTGTTTTTGCACCAAAATATTGTTGCGTAGGTAGTAGTTTTGTGTCGTATATACATGTAGGTATACACATATAAATATGTATACATTGGGTAGGCTTGTGGTGCGAGTTGTAGAAGCTCTGGCCACAAAACCAGAACTATCGGGTTCACTTAATTTTATTTTGATTAATTTTGTAATTTTATGTTACTAAATAAATTTTATGAGTAAGTTATTTTCAAAATGGTTTGTTCTTAGGATTTTATTCGAAAAACTGTATAATATCCATTATTTATTATTTAAATAAACGTGGCGTGCCATTCGAAGAGTTGAGCGAGCTTTAAGTAGACACCCCAGTAATTTTCCGAATCATAAAAATAGAAAAACTTTTTCAATTGTAGGACTTAAAGCGTTTTACTAAACTTTGCGGTATTCTCTTAGAGGCGGAGGCGGCGCCCCGTGTATTAAGGTTTTGTGAAACCAATTTACTTTTTATTATTTTTATGTAAGATTCTGCTTTGAAAAGTTTTGAATTCCTATTACCTACAAACCGTTCAAGCGATTCTAGCTAATGAAATTCGATATTTTTATGGTTCAGACTTAAGTTATTTGTGCGTTTTGGTTGTAACGACGAAAATATAATTCGTAATCTTTATATTGTGCAGCAGCTGACTTCGACGCTCTGAGTGTTGTACTTTGTGTCGTGGGCCGCCTTAGTTTAAGAACAATACCTTGAAAAACTAAATAACTAAACAGGTTATTTACTCATTAAAATATCTTAATTTTATCCGTTGTGCGACACGTTCTTTCTGTAAGTGCAGTGAGTGCCACCCAAGAACCACATCATTATTTTTTTTACTCTATGGTCGTGCACTACGATAAATATACCAAAAGAGTAGAGGGGCGCGTCTTCGTGGACACATTATATGTAAGATCATATCCCACAACATACCTTGTTGGTATTATTCAACGAGCCTGAGCAGAGATTTAGTGAAAATTGCGTAAATTTTATATTTTGAAGTTTATTTCATTTTGTTAATAATTGTGTGATTAACGTTTATCCTGTTAGTTTATTACACTTTTATATTCGCTTTACTTGTAAATAACTAACAATGTAAACGAATCTTGGAAGTCTATAACCGTATCCTGATGGAGGACGTATCAATTTGAAGCTTTTGTATGCTTGGTAATATAATAAAGTGGTAAATTCGAGCTGATCTGATGACGGACGAAGAGAGCCACGGTAATAAGTCTGTAACAAAAATTACAAGTACGTAGGTACACGATGAAAGCGTGATCTTAAAACAATTAATTTTTAAAATTTTAATTTCTGGACACCCATTTCTGTGTGGCAGTTTGTTTGACTGCAGTTTTGCGAAAAAAAATTGTATGAAAGTTCAAAGGACTTCAAAGTTGCTCATCGGGCATCACCAAAATGGCCAAAACTGAATGCAGGCATTTAAACCCACGTCTGCAAACAAAACATAGAAAAAACATGATTATGAATTTTAGATTATGGCGTGCAGAAGCACGAAACAGTTGTTTGAAAGTTAGTTCTAGTGACTTACGAAAAGAGCATATATTTGTTTGCTGAAATGTTACGCAAGACTTTTAACTACTTTTGTTTTAATTAATAAAAAATAGGACACTCCTGTTTATATTTTCATTGAACAATATACAGATGAAAATACACGTGTTTTATATTTCAGACATCGGAAATATTTAAACTGCGTACGAAGTAATTCAATTCAACGTTATTCAGTTAAGAGTTACCCTTCCGCCAGCAACCTTTGTGACACATTTCATGTGAAATGCTTGTCTAATGACGAAATTTTGTGGGAAATGTTTAAACTAGCGTGGTCTCCATTAAAGTAGCTGTGATTGTTGAACTCGCTCCACGTAAAATCTATCTACCAAGTTATGAATATGAGAGAACGTTTAGATTTAGCAAATATTTAAAACTTGCAGTACAAGGTTAGGGCGTGTGTCGTGAGTTTATTTTACTATTCACATCCCTGGAAATGTGAGATTTAATCAATTGTGTATAAAAGGATTAATGTACAGTCAAAATTCGTGTTTAAAGTAAAATAAAAGCTTCATTTTTTATTTTATTTTATAGTATGCCTACCGGTTATTTTGTGAGTTACATATTTTGGAATGTAACGTTTATTTTCTTTTAATTTGACCTCTCCCAAGCAAGTCCATGGCGAAATATGAGTGATATTTAATATCCCTCTTAGTAATTAGATAAAGTCTGAGGACAAGCAAATCTCACGCACTGCTAACTCTCACAAACGATTAATCTCTGGCGGGAAATTGTTGTAAAATACGACATATCATTAAGCGGTTCTGAGACCTTCAAAGAATAAAACGGGTTTTATAAAAAAATGCGCTCTAAGACTTGCTAAAAACTTATTATTGTTCTAGAAGGGGTCCTCTGAAGGCAATCCTCTTTGAAAACAAATAAACAAGGCAGGCTAACGTATAATTGGTGTTTAGCATAATTGGATTGAATTTTCTTACAAAACAGCTGAATGACAACGCGACTTTAGAATCGGGGGCCTTCGGGCGCGCAATGCCAACTTTAACTCGTTTAATAACGATCCTTAATATTTAATAGTAGAGTGTGAAACAATGAGCGAGAAAATACTGTTTGCGACGAAGTCTTAAATTACTTTATAAAGTGAGCCGATTAAGGGTTACTTTGTTATTGACGAGTAAAACGCCGAAGTTCGGTGATTCGGTACCGTAGTATTTCGTATTAATCTAATTTAAAGAAGATAAAACCTATTCATACATAAAATCTATTCTTCTTCCTGGCGGTAAAATACATACAATTCAAAGATCTTGACGTCATGCTTTAGATGAATTATAAATCTGTATTATAAACATATATTTTAAAGGTTTTGTAACTTATGTAAATATTTTCAACAGATCTCATTTATAGATTTTTTTCTTTCAAGGTATCGGCTGTTCTAACATCGTCATTTAATATATTTAGCTTCAAACTAAGTTCCAAATTTTGCCACAGATCGTCGAAGACTGGAAATTCATGTCCATGGTACTGGATCGCTTCTTCCTCTGGCTGTTCACTATCGCCTGCTTCGTGGGCACTTTTGGCATCATCTTCCAGTCTCCTTCACTCTACGACACCAGGGTGCCCGTGGACCAGCAAATCTCCTCCATCCCAATGAAGAAGAACAACTTTTTCTACCCAAAAGACGTCGAAGTCATCGGCGTCGTCAACTAGACTTTCATAGCCAACATTAGTCTTTTTCAATAGTTGTAATGTGTGAGAATTCTCATGTATGTTTATCGAAACATGTGGAAAAGAATACCATATTAAATTATAAACTAACAGTTCTTCCTTAAATAAGATGTTGTGTTGAGAACATGTTTTGCTCACTAAACACAATTATTAATTAGTGTCATCGGATACATAACATAAACGGCTGTGAATTTGTTAATTTTAGTTGAATTTGTAATTTATCAAATAAATGTCTAATTATTGTGGATGCGTTTCACATAAAATGCACATTAGCACAATTGTTGTTTTATTTTGAAATTACATTATTCCAGACATATTAGGAAAAAGATAAATAACTCCATCCTGTTGTTATTTAATTTTTTCCTGCGCTACAATGTTACCAGGATTATTTGTCCTGCTTTGTCTAGGCATTTTTTTTGATCCTCTCTGATACGATGTGACGATAAAGACGAAAGTCTCACATGCCTATCTAAGAGGTAGCTTTTTACTCCACCGTAATTAGCTCATATCTACTATTTGTCTGCCTAAGCAGACGTGGTTACCTCCGTCACTCTACTCTGAAACTGGAATCTGTAATTTAATAGAATTGTCAACCGAGTAGCGTAGTGGTCAGTAGTCCTGCCTCATACGCCGTAGATCCCAGGTTCGAGTCCTGGCCGGGGCATTAATTATGATGAACATACATGTTTGTTCTCGGATCATGGTTGTTGATATTTAAATATGTATGTTTATTCTGGGTTCGCCCCCAGTTCGCTGTATTGTCATCCATAACGCAAGCTCTGCTTACTTTGGGACCATACAGTTGGTGTGTTTGTCTGGGGATTTATTATTATTATTATATATCTGTTAATTTATACCGAAAAGAGTTATAATATTTCTTTTTATTATTTTCATAGCTGGAAAACAACCATGCGATCCACCATTTACATCATTCGTTGGTGTTTCATTTGTCAATATTGAATGCGATAATTATACTTAATGATGCGTTCCTGGATTGCACAGGATGTTCCCCTACCATTCTAGCTATTACGGTAGTCAAAAGTAATGATTTTGAATTATTCGGTAAAAGCTCTTTTATTTTACGACATTTTTAATAATTTTACTTTATTGTATAAATCCCCAGACAAACATACTAACGGCCCCAAAATCAGCAGAGCTTGGTTATACATGACCAAAAAACGAACTTAGAGGGCACACGCAATAAATGTACGTATATAATAAGTTATATTAGATATGAACATACACCAGAAAGAATCCATCGACAACGAAGATTCGGCTCATGTTTTTCTCACTCCTCTATTTAAACGGGAAGTTTAGAAAAAATAAGTATTTTATGAAAACAAAGGAAAATAAATACTGCTTTGATATTTTTAAAAAGCCGACTGGGAAGGAGCTTTCTGCAGTTGAGATACAGCGTCATTGTTACTTTATTTAATTGAAAAAGGATAAGACGTTTGTCTTCTATCTCACCCGATGGAAAGTGACGATGAAGACGAAGGTGTTACACGTCTATCCACGAGATACCTATTCACTCGACGCTAGAAAGAACTAGGATTGTTGTTTTCTGGAAAAACAGACGCAGGCTGTTCATTCCACACCTTGGCGACCCGCACCAACAAGGGACTATCGGAGCGTTTGGTTCGACTTCTTGGGATATCTACTATAATTACTTTTAAGCGCAGCCGGAAAGAGGACTGGAAATTACTAATAGAAGCAACGACACGAAGATGGCCACGTTAATCTGAATCAATACTATTCATACTTGGCCTGGAACTATGTTTATTAATTAACTAATTTCGTGAAAAAATAAACTTAGTACTGAAAAAACCTGTTTTGTATAAAACCTCGTGTTTATCACAAAGTTACAGAATCAAGTAGAGTTTTTTTTTGTATGTTTGACAACCACTACATAGTCAGCCAACGTAGTTCTCGACCGGGAAAAGTAATGGACGGGTCAGTGAAATTATAAAAACAAAAGTAGGCTGCATGGGCTGCTATGCCTTCCCCTAAGGGTAAACAATTAAAAAAAAATTAAAAACAAAAGGTCATTATAACGGAATTCAGTTAATGTTCTGCGATTTTTATCTCAAGAATTATCCATTTCAACATTGTATTATATTTACGCCAAGACAGGGAGATGGCCTCTGTGCTTACAGGTTTAGACGTTCTTGTTCAACAGCGGAGAGTGGCGCTCTGAAGCCGCCTTTGAATTATGATTTGAATATACTTTTACATGCCAACAATAAACGACAAAAAGGTATTCACATCGATAAACAGAGAGTTGGTCATGAGTTCAAACGTGATAAGTTTCAGATAGTTATAATAACTTTTTTGTTACGATACAAGAAGTGTTTGTTTCATATCGTAGTCGAGCTCTATCTAATTACGTATTTTATGTATTTTACATTGTTGACAAAAGAAAGAAGTGCCGAGAAGACTTTTGTACCTTACCTTTTAGAAACACCTTTTTAAAGCCGAAGTTGAAACGTTGAAAAAAAAGATATCACGTGTATTTTTTATCTATTGTGAAATAAAATATGTTCATTATGATTTTAAAAATGTAAAACTTATTAAAACAATCATTTCCTTGGGATTGGCTACACAACCACGCACTAAAACAATATAATGGGAGAATTTGGCTAGATAATGTGGTGTGATTGTTAGAAATATTTATTCTTTATTTATTTTATTTTTAATTTAGGTTATGGGCAAACACAATAAAGCTCAATTTACATTTTAATATATATATATATTTCTAATGCCGTATTTCCACTAGTCTTGTAATAAAATCGAATATGCTAAGCGGACAGTCATCTAAGTATTTGTCACAGTCACCGGTCCGGCCGTCCATCTCGGCGATGTAGTATTCATCAGGTAGTCCTTCTTCGCGTGATGCTGAGGGCCTGAAAGGTAAAAAAAATTTAAAATTTTTGTTTAAGTAATCTTCGTACAAAGATCAACCTTGCATTGGCCTCGTATCTAAAAACGACCTAGGGTGTTCGTAAATAATGTAATATAAAATATATGAATAAAAGTAGGATTTTAAAAAATCCTCATAAAACTTAAAAAGGGTTAAAATTACTTCTTCGGTCAGCGTCATATCAAAGCAGCATTACATATGAATTTAAATTTCGTGGTGTATAATGATGTATAACAATTTCGTAAATTATTATACTATTTCCATTTCTTTATTTTCTCGATGACAGCTCCTGTGTAACCTTGTGCGAGCGTTTTTTTACATTATGTATGCATTATTTCATAAAAATATGACGTACAAGGTTATATAATACCAGTCGGAGAAACTGATAGGGATGGAGCTATTGGATGGAGCTAGAGGGCATTATATCAAATTAGAACTGTCATCAAGAAAATAAAGAAATGGAAATAGTATAAGAGATTTCAGTTATCAGATTAAATTGGAAAATGCAAACATTTGGTAGTAACTACATAGATAATTTTTATTACACGTTAATTTGGTTACAAGCGGAAATCCGGCAGCAATGGTAGAAATAGTTTGGCCTATATGAGGCATTATTTCACTGTTCTATAATTTTTGAAATGGATTTTAGTTTCAACACACCGTCAAATATAAATATGAGCAAAGCTACCTCAAATTCTTTAAGCGCTCGATGTTATATTAATTTTCAGTATTTGGTTAACATTGAGAAGAAATTCGATTCTACATGTAAATTATCTACGAAGATTTACTGTCCAAATTGCGCCGGCCTCCAATTTTAAATCCGCCTTAACTGAGTTTGTAACAAAAACTCTGGAGTGAAGAAAACACAATACTCAATAAATTTTTCCAGTCACATCCGATATTTTGAACTCCAATGAACTTTTAATTATGAATGAGCTGACTTGAAAATTCTATTCTGAAATCCATATTTTTGTTATTTATTCTTATTTGAAAAAGTTCTTCGGTATCTTGGAACTTTTTAGTGTGCAAATACATCTATTGGTAAGTAAAGAAATTCGATTTGAATTTTAAAATAATGAACATAATTTTTATCTCTAAAAACACTTCATAATCAATGGTCGTTTGTTTTTTTTTAAATACATAATATGATGTAATAACCTCATTGAGACAATAACGCATTTTAAACCGGTATAATACAATTTTGATTACTAGATCTTTTATATCTATACGCATAAATAAACATCCCTTTCCTCAGTAACATAATATATCCCTTATAATATATCCCTAATATACCCGTAACATTTGAGAATGTTAAGGGTATTTCAATTACTAACACTAGATTATAATGTTTTTTTTTCTGTACTTACTTTATAGTAAACACCTGTTTTTTCTCCAATCAAATAAAAAAAAACAAAAATACAGTATAATCGGTCTAAAAAAAATGTGTTTTAAATTGACTATAGAACAGAACAAGGGCTCCAAATTGACGGCCAACCTCCAGTAATGGAACGGCACCTTAAGAATAAGTATTATAATTTTGGCTACCGACCGCAGTGTTCGAGTTTCATTTGACCTGATGAAAATGTGTTGATGTATACGATTTTACATGCCTTTCAAAACCTTATTAGTCTAGAAAAAGTAAGGCATACATTCTAAAACCTCGAATGAATTCTCAAAGCCCCGTTGTAAGATACGCATGCATTTATACAACATTATAAGCTTAAATGTCTTGTCTGTGAATACGTACGTGAATATGATATGCATGATGTGGCCAATCAGTCCGTTATGGTGGAGCGGCGTCTCAGCCGCCTCGCAAATACTCCTCAGCATGCATTCTCGCCCGTTCATGCCATGCCTGCAAGTGGTAAACGTATTAGCCGACTGCACCATGATGGTATTTAGAATATTCTGTCCTCTACTCATGAGACCTGCTGACATTTATTATTTATAAGTTTTCGTATGTTTTACAATCGTTGTTTGTCTGTTTTGGTCAAATTTAGATGTAAATTAGAAGTAATTACTCTAATATTAAGTAGTTGTACTTTATTTGTTCTATGAGAATGCGAGATAATGCAAATATCCCTGTATATAAATATGCAATACTTTCAATTAATGGTTAGTTTCTGAATTTCATCAATTTGTTAGTACAATTTGAATCAGTGAAAATCCAGCTTTTACTAACTATATCTGAATTGCACACAGCGTAGCATCTATCTGTGAAGAGTTATAGTTGGTTCCAGTCTAGGCCACCAGAGAGAATACGGAGCTATCCCGAGTAGATGTAGGTATATACTCTATTGTACAAATATATTTTGGTATTATATGTGATGAATTAACATACTCCTTAAACCGGGCCTCCAATACTGTGTAAGCTAATTCTCTCGTTAGGCTTCGAGTACTCCGGGAACTTATAATCTGAAAGTAAAATTATTGAATATTATTTATATAATTTATTTATATAATCGACAAATATTAAGTTAATTAAAGATATTAATTAAATTTTTACAAAAGTATTTTTAAGTACAAATAAGATTTTGCATAAATAAGCGCTCAGTTATTATGAATGCAATGCACTGTAGTAAAATTTTGTAGACATCATTTTTAGACTAGTTTTAAATAAATTTCCAATAAACAGCCTGGCAACATGAATATAATTTTAAGGTCAACTTTGAAGACAGCGATTCAACCGAGAGACGGAACTTAAGGTCCTTGTCCGATTTAAGACAGCAAGGGGTAAATAACCATTATAATTTGGGGACAGAATGTCATGCTCTCCGTGTCATAATTTGTTTGGACCATAACTACAAATATACAGTGTTATCAGACTTACAGAATTTGTATACACCTTTAGTTAGTCCAAAACCAGTTTAAATTTCTATAGAATCTGTGTCAATCTAGTCGTATAATTATTTTAGAAATGCTATTTTCTGCTTCTTTTCTGTTTATGTTATGAACAAAAATTTGCTCGCATCCCCCAGTAGGTATAAACTTCCATTTAACTTTAGATGAGAAAACTATTTTTAGTATGAGAAAAGATTCAGAATATATTTCATAACTTTTATGGATCCTGTACGAGACAGGTATAAATCTTGTAGTTTTACTTGAAGTTAGATTAGGTGAAACATGAATTAGGTAGCTAAGGAGAGACAAACAAGTTCGTGAAATGATGCCAAAGGTAGATTGAGCTTTCTGGGGTTCACAGGATGTAGCTGATTAGATTTAATTAATAGTGTATTATCAAATATTATAAAACCTTATCACAATAATCAATCTTCGAACTTACCAAGGTCAAAGTGTACAAGAAATATTTCTCTGTATAGGCATTGACAAGTTGCGTCTTGTAGGTAACACATATAGATCACCGAAGTTAAATTTAATTCAACAAGTTTGCGAGCATAAGACGAATGATAGGCCACGTACAGCCATGAATCTCCATATTGATTACTCTATAAATATTGAAATTGGAAAGTGAACCAGTTTAGACTGCAGTTCTTATTTAAAGAAAAGAGTTCGCTGAGTAGCTTTGGATCGTAACGGATTTTTATTTTTTAATTCTTTACCCTTAGGGGAAGACAAAGTGATCTAGCCCATGCAGCCTGATCGTAATGGATTATCTCAGTGGTGTTAAGGCCCTCCTATGCTCACGCAACAAATGGCGACGCTGTGCATCCTTAGCACGCGTGTATCAAAGATTTGATATTAGTAAAAATCGGTATTATTTAGATTACTCAAATTATATATTATAAAAATGGTATCCCCACATGTAAAAGGTTTTATTATGATCTAAGAATTATGTCCTAAATAAAACTATAGAAATTAAACGTAAAGAGACAAAGTGAGATAATTTTTCTATCGAGAAAATCTAAACGCCTAATGTTACATGTAAATATTAATTTGTTGGATACAGAGCGCATTATTTGAACTTGTAAAGTTGTAAAACTTGGATAACCTAGCCTTAAACGCAGTGTGAAGGTTTACAGAGATCTTACCGGTAGATTGGGGAACATAACTTCGTCGATCTCCGTGATGTTGGTCACCGGGCTGTAGTTGGATTCAAAGTTGTAGGAAACGAAGACGTTCTTATCCGGGATGTCGATCGGCACGGCGATGGCGATGAATGTCTGAAGTTTCATAGCGGTGTAGGAAAAAAAATACTTTTAACTTGCTCGTAGACAAAAAAGGTTTTATATTTATACTATTTCCATTTCTTTATTTTCTCGATGGCAGTTCTATCTCGTTCATCGATATAACTCCATCCCTATCAGTTTCTCCTACTCTGGTATTATATAACCTTGTACGTGTGTAAACGTCATATTTTTATAAAATAATGCATACATAATGTAAAAAAAACGCTCGCACAAGTTTTCACAGGAGCTGTCATCGAGAAAATAAAAAAATGGAAATAGTATAGTTCGATTCTTTGGATTACGATTCACGAAAACATTTTTGAATTAAACGTGTAGCTAAAACACATTTATTTGATTAAATTTTTATGTACAATTAAAAGACTTCTACATGTTTGCAGTACAAATGTGCCGAAGGAATGGTCGGCCAAATAAATAATCTAAGAGCTTTGACAAAACTAGCTAGCATTAGCGATATTGTGGCAATGGAGGAACCATTGCCATAATAGCGCTTATGCTAGCGGGATTGCATAGTTATGTCGTATAGTTTGTTATGAGAGACGCCTGATACGGAAATTTAAAAAATTATTTTAAGTCTGTTGAAAATTTTTAAGTCTTTATAATCAAGCGGTTTATCGAGACGTTATTTTTATATTAAATAATAGTGACTACAATCAAGTACGTTAATGTCAAATTGAGCATTAGTAACACTAGAGACAAACTATAGACGACCGAGTGGTGTAGTAGTAAGTATCCTTGCCTCATACGCCGAAGGTCCCAGGTTCGAGTCCTGGCCGGGGCATTCATTTGTGTGATAAACACAGATGTTTGTTTTCGGGTATTGGTTGTTTGTATTTATATATGTATGTTTATTCTGGGTCCCCCCCGCAGTTCGCCCATAACACAAGCTCTGCTTACTTTGGGACCGTACGGTAGGTGTGTTTATCTGAGGATTTTATGATTTTATTTACTTAGAATATCATTGGAAAAACTCAGCCTTGTTTTATGATGTCTAAATGAAGTTTTAGCTAAGCTTTTATATCATACTGATCTCTTTTACTATAAAACTTATCATGTACTTATTTTTTAATATAATTATTAATACTATTTATTTCTATATCATTATAAGTTTAAGGTTGTCAGACATTAAAACAAAATCTACTCGATTTACAACAAAGCCGCTTATTTTATTGAAATTTTATATTAAGATCGTATTTTATTGACATTTCAGGCATTAATCTCAAACAATTGGTAAAATCATTATCAATTCAATTTTAACTATCTTACCCCGTACAGACTGGTCGGCGGGAAAATCAATGCTCGCTTGTCTCTGTTTGGTTTGACGCCGGATACTGACGTCGCAGTTAACCTGTAATTGAAAACGCTACAGAATCATATTATTTCTTTGAATCAAAGTAGTCATTACCAGTACAATATTTGAAAACTCTTTCTGGATTCGTGATCAATCCTGAATAAACAGATTTTCAATAAAAACCAGTTTCCGATAAAGAGTATTTGTATAGAAGATACTATTTCACAACCACCCTTATAGCTTGTTCAACGCTTTCGATACACAACCAAAGAAATATAGTCACAATAATGTTTCTTCAAAGAATGTCTTGCGTTGAAACTATTTCAATAAAATAAAAGAACGTGTAGTACATACAAAGCAAATATTGCACACCACTTCATTTTTGTTCCAACAAAGTACAAACGAAAATGACAGCGAACAGAAATATATTCATGTGTTTTACTTTAAGCGTACTTAGATACTAAGATTTTTACATGCGTATAGTTGCTAAGTGTTCTAGATTCGCTCACATTTTGTTCAACTAATTATAGCACGCATACTAAATAAAGGTGCGGCACCGTGGGGTAATATGGTGTTTTCAACCTTTTTTATTTTACTAATTTGTTGTAAGATGAAATAAAATGGAAAAAAACGTTAATGCAAATATAAATAAAAAAGACTAAATCCTTTTATGTTAACACCTTGCTATCATTAGCAAATTAAAATGATAGAATATGAATTATATTGAATATGTTAGATATAAACTCAAGTTGGGGCTGCTTGATAAGGGGACTATATAGTATTTTGTGTTATTCTATGCTTTCAGGGTACTGACGCGACTCTTTGATTCGTCACTCTTTGTATCGACTGTGACTCTCAAAACCTTACCAAAGTGTTGTAAACAGAAATATTTCATAGTCAATATGAATTTGATATGCACAGTTTAATAAAAGTAACTCTTATATAACATGGTAATTGATTTATCTGTTACATTTCGGTGAATTTGAGAATGATAAAATTATAAACATTTTATGTAAGAACTATTGCGAATTCTGTATGGAGCGCAACAAGCTCCCGCCATCTTTTGTGGTGTGACCTGTAATTAAGGTTCCGTTATTCGTGACGTGACGATTGTTGTTTGTAAAGTGGCGACAATTGATCTACAACGAGTGGAAAGTGACATCCTTAAAGCTTGCTATTAAGCAATTTCGTTGCTCTTAAGTTATTGACAGTGAAATCATTCAACTTTTACTCTGATTTACCAGATTGAGTATAAAATATGCATGAACGCAAATTAGGGTAAAAGTATTTTAGACCCGAGGAATTACCTTAAGCAAACATCTAATTTATTCAGATCCATTGTGATTTTATATAGTTTATGTATGGAAATTCCAGTTCGCGATTCGTGTGAAATAACGGTCGAGTAATGGAAATTCATTTGACAATTCTTCCACTAAAATATAAGCTATAATATGACATTTTTAAGTACTTAAAAATTACTAAACCTAAACTGTATCTGACTTTTTTCAGAAACCAATTTTATAACTTCAGTATCGTGATTGATACTATACATGTGTGTCGCAGGCGGATAATGAAATTAGAAATTTAACAGAACACCTAGCTGTTTGGTTGAATGGATTTGTTTAGGTAACTGGCTAGCCGTAATGTAGACTAGTTAATTACAAAGCAAGTAATATGTGATTTGTTCATAGTTTTCTCATAAACTTTATAAAAAGCCGTATAAAAAGGTACTATAAAAAGCCGAGCGAACGAAGTGGGTGTGGTGTAGTAACGCCCGGCGAAAGCGCCATTATGAAAATTTAAGACTAGAAATAAAACATGAAACGTTCAACCGTTCGACGGAGGTCACAAGTTCGATTCCTGGCCAGGACATTAATTTGTGTTATGAACACAGATGTTTATTCTCGGGTCATGCTTATATTCATTTTCAGTTTTCATTTTCATATTCAGTGTTAAGTTAAATGTCTAATTAAATCATACGCTTGCGAAATACATTTGCTCTTTATACATAATTAGCTGAAGGTCTAACACGAGAGTCTATGTCATTTCCTTGCGAGTAAAGTAGACGAACTGGCTTCCTCTTTCAATCCTTTAATAATAAACAAAACTAGCGCAGCGAAAACAGTGTGAACTAGATAATTAAATTGTAATTGAATAAGATACAATAATATTTGTTATATATTTAGAATGCATTCCCATTTCATAATATTGTTCAAAATATAATTCTACGGATTTGTAAAATTTACATTAACTAATTTTTTCTCCTTTCGTTGTTATTACAAAACCGGTTTTTAATTTAAAACCGCTCATTTCCGCGGTCATTTCGTATCATTGAAATTGTGGAAATCCACATAATGATGAACAAATCTGACGTATTCCTGATGTTGACCTTTTCTCTGCTGCGTTGTTGCGGTATTACGGCGTATTTCGACGAGTTTGATCTAAATACAAACACATTGCGAATCGAAACATTGCAGTGTCTAATTCAATGCAAATTCGAAGTGTGGACTGTTATTTTAGTTGTTATGATTGATCAGTCGGTTTTCGTCGGGAGAGGCTCTTTTCTTCAATTATCTTTTATAAGATATTCCGTCATTTAAATTGTTTTTTCTGTTGTATAAAATGAGTGGACGGTTCTATTTCTTCAAACTTTGTTTCAAATAAGGAAAAAAGCTGCGAATCAGCTACAACGTAAAATTAGGTCTTGCCTCGCGGATCTCCGAGACGCTCAGATGAACGACCTCATGGAGAATATCTCGCCGTCCCACCAAGCGTGTTATAGAATGGCCCGAGCCTTACGCGTAGACACCGCCTCTCACGTTCCTCCTCTCACTTGTCCCGACGGAACTACCGAATTGGAAGACGAAGCGAAAGCCGAATGCTTCGCTGACAACATTGCCTCACAATACTCACCCAGCACTATACGCATGGATCCCTCCCACACCCAGGCGGTGGAGGAAGAAATCCTCCACAGGGACTCTCTCCCCATCACCGCCGACCCCGTCACAGTGTCTAATGATGAAATATCTCTTCTCATTAGAAGTCAGAAGTCGAAAAAGGCCCCAGGTGCAGATGGAATTTCCAACCATGCACTTAAGAACCTGCCTCAACAGGTGCTTACCTTGCTAGCTATCGTTTTCAATGCATTCTTCGACCTTAGCTACTTTCCAAAAGCTTGGAAAGAAGCGACAGTCATAGGCATTCCCAAGCCGGTTAAACATCTGAATATCCCGGATAATCACAGACCCATCAGCCTCCTCAAGGCCATATCTAAACTTCTCGAGAGAGTCATACTCTCTCAAATGCGGAACCATCTGTTTCCAACGGAAGGCGATCCCCTCATCATTCCTCATCTGGTCGGCTTTCGCGCTAAGCAAACTTGCCCCCAGCAAGTACATCGTATCGTCGAGTACATGCTCAACGGCTTTTTTCCGCGGCGTAATAAAACGGTCGCAGTTTTCTTTGACGTAGCCAAGGCTTTCGACAAAGTCTGGCACAGCGGCCTCGTTTATAAACTCTATAAAATAGGCTTAGCGGATCGCCTAGTCAGGATAATCGCTTTGTTTCTCGAAGATCGTACGTTTCGTTTTAGTCATGAAGGCACGATTTCCGTGCCTTGTCCCATAAAGGCTGGAGTCCCTCAAGGCTCAGTCCTCGCCCATCTGTTGTACACCATGTACACTGACGACATTCCCATCCCGCCGAAAGGCGTCGTGCTCGCCCTCTTTGCCGACGACACCGCCCTTTAACCACCAAGGACCGCTGTGTCCCGTCCCTCATCACCAGACTCCTAAAGGCCATTAACGCCCTCGGTTTATGGTTTCAAAAATGGCTTATCGATGTGAATCCAGACAAGGGTTCTGCGATTCGCTTCTACCACAAACGCCATCCTCACCACGACGATCCCCACGTTGGAATGCTAGGTATTCCCATCCCCTGGAAGCACAGTGCTAAATACTTAGGCGTCACCTTAGACCCGACGCTTTCTTTCAAGCCACACGTCGATAGAGTAACGAAACTCGCCCGTCTCTACTTAGGCCGACTAAATAACCTACCTAAATAGTATGTTAGGTAGACATAGTTAAATGTCCTTTCGTAACAAACGAACGCTCCTTAAGACCTACGTCGCCAATCTTTGCACACGCCAAACCTTCCCTCCTGCACAAACTGCAGGTGGTTCAAAATCTCTTTTGCCGCAGGGCCACTAACGCACCCTGGTACGTACATAACGTGGACCTGTACAGAGATCTTGAACTACCTACACTGCAACAGCACCTGAAAACACTCTCGGAAGCGTTCTTCAAACGCTCCAAAACCCACCCCAGTCCCCTAGTTCGAGATTCAGTCTCGTATACTACCCCTGTCCTTGATTCGAAGTTCAAAGTCACTAGGCCTAGGAATGCGCAAGCGTTTGAAGCCACCCAGCTGTCAAACGCTCTCGAAGCCCTTCTGGCCGCAAATTCAAATCAAATATTAATTCGAATTAATTTAAATTCTCTTTGCAATTTTGAGCCCTTCAGTGCTATGTAATTCTCAGTGGGTGACCGGATGGATGGATGACCGGGGTAAGCGGATGAAGGCTGTGAGGCAAAAGATTGCCAGAGT